>OX371186.1:0-1400000 GCA_947310635.1 Leptodirus hochenwartii
ACCTGACCTGACCTGACCTGACCTGACCTGACCTGACCTGACCTGACCTGACCTGACCTGACCTGACCTGACCTGACCTGACCTGACCTGACCTGACCTGACCTGACCTGACCTGACCTGACCTGACCTGACCTGACCTGACCTGACCTGACCTGACCTGACCTGACCTGACCTGACCTGACCTGACCTGACCTGACCTGACCTGACCTGACCTGACCTGACCTGACCTGACCTGACCTGACCTGACCTGACCTGACCTGACCTGACCTGACCTGACCTGACCTGACCTGACCTGACCTGACCTGACCTGACCTGACCTGACCTGACCTGACCTGACCTGACCTGACCTGACCTGACCTGACCTGACCTGACCTGACCTGACCTGACCTGACCTGACCTGACCTGACCTGACCTGACCTGACCTGACCTGACCTGACCTGACCTGACCTGACCTGACCTGACCTGACCTGACCTGACCTGACCTGACCTGACCTGACCTGACCTGACCTGACCTGACCTGACCTGACCTGACCTGACCTGACCTGACCTGACCTGACCTGACCTGACCTGACCTGACCTGACCTGACCTGACCTGACCTGACCTGACCTGACCTGACCTGACCTGACCTGACCTGACCTGACCTGACCTGACCTGACCTGACCTGACCTGACCTGACCTGACCTGACCTGACCTGACCTGACCTGACCTGACCTGACCTGACCTGACCTGACCTGACCTGACCTGACCTGACCTGACCTGACCTGACCTGACCTGACCTGACCTGACCTGACCTGACCTGACCTGACCTGACCTGACCTGACCTGACCTGACCTGACCTGACCTGACCTGACCTGACCTGACCTGACCTGACCTGACCTGACCTGACCTGACCTGACCTGACCTGACCTGACCTGACCTGACCTGACCTGACCTGACCTGACCTGACCTGACCTGACCTGACCTGACCTGACCTGACCTGACCTGACCTGACCTGACCTGACCTGACCTGACCTGACCTGACCTGACCTGACCTGACCTGACCTGACCTGACCTGACCTGACCTGACCTGACCTGACCTGACCTGACCTGACCTGACCTGACCTGACCTGACCTGACCTGACCTGACCTGACCTGACCTGACCTGACCTGACCTGACCTGACCTGACCTGACCTGACCTGACCTGACCTGACCTGACCTGACCTGACCTGACCTGACCTGACCTGACCTGACCTGACCTGACCTGACCTGACCTGACCTGACCTGACCTGACCTGACCTGACCTGACCTGACCTGACCTGACCTGACCTGACCTGACCTGACCTGACCTGACCTGACCTGACCTGACCTGACCTGACCTGACCTGACCTGACCTGACCTGACCTGACCTGACCTGACCTGACCTGACCTGACCTGACCTGACCTGACCTGACCTGACCTGACCTGACCTGACCTGACCTGACCTGACCTGACCTGACCTGACCTGACCTGACCTGACCTGACCTGACCTGACCTGACCTGACCTGACCTGACCTGACCTGACCTGACCTGACCTGACCTGACCTGACCTGACCTGACCTGACCTGACCTGACCTGACCTGACCTGACCTGACCTGACCTGACCTGACCTGACCTGACCTGACCTGACCTGACCTGACCTGACCTGACCTGACCTGACCTGACCTGACCTGACCTGACCTGACCTGACCTGACCTGACCTGACCTGACCTGACCTGACCTGACCTGACCTGACCTGACCTGACCTGACCTGACCTGACCTGACCTGACCTGACCTGACCTGACCTGACCTGACCTGACCTGACCTGACCTGACCTGACCTGACCTGACCTGACCTGACCTGACCTGACCTGACCTGACCTGACCTGACCTGACCTGACCTGACCTGACCTGACCTGACCTGACCTGACCTGACCTGACCTGACCTGACCTGACCTGACCTGACCTGACCTGACCTGACCTGACCTGACCTGACCTGACCTGACCTGACCTGACCTGACCTGACCTGACCTGACCTGACCTGACCTGACCTGACCTGACCTGACCTGACCTGACCTGACCTGACCTGACCTGACCTGACCTGACCTGACCTGACCTGACCTGACCTGACCTGACCTGACCTGACCTGACCTGACCTGACCTGACCTGACCTGACCTGACCTGACCTGACCTGACCTGACCTGACCTGACCTGACCTGACCTGACCTGACCTGACCTGACCTGACCTGACCTGACCTGACCTGACCTGACCTGACCTGACCTGACCTGACCTGACCTGACCTGACCTGACCTGACCTGACCTGACCTGACCTGACCTGACCTGACCTGACCTGACCTGACCTGACCTGACCTGACCTGACCTGACCTGACCTGACCTGACCTGACCTGACCTGACCTGACCTGACCTGACCTGACCTGACCTGACCTGACCTGACCTGACCTGACCTGACCTGACCTGACCTGACCTGACCTGACCTGACCTGACCTGACCTGACCTGACCTGACCTGACCTGACCTGACCTGACCTGACCTGACCTGACCTGACCTGACCTGACCTGACCTGACCTGACCTGACCTGACCTGACCTGACCTGACCTGACCTGACCTGACCTGACCTGACCTGACCTGACCTGACCTGACCTGACCTGACCTGACCTGACCTGACCTGACCTGACCTGACCTGACCTGACCTGACCTGACCTGACCTGACCTGACCTGACCTGACCTGACCTGACCTGACCTGACCTGACCTGACCTGACCTGACCTGACCTGACCTGACCTGACCTGACCTGACCTGACCTGACCTGACCTGACCTGACCTGACCTGACCTGACCTGACCTGACCTGACCTGACCTGACCTGACCTGACCTGACCTGACCTGACCTGACCTGACCTGACCTGACCTGACCTGACCTGACCTGACCTGACCTGACCTGACCTGACCTGACCTGACCTGACCTGACCTGACCTGACCTGACCTGACCTGACCTGACCTGACCTGACCTGACCTGACCTGACCTGACCTGACCTGACCTGACCTGACCTGACCTGACCTGACCTGACCTGACCTGACCTGACCTGACCTGACCTGACCTGACCTGACCTGACCTGACCTGACCTGACCTGACCTGACCTGACCTGACCTGACCTGACCTGACCTGACCTGACCTGACCTGACCTGACCTGACCTGACCTGACCTGACCTGACCTGACCTGACCTGACCTGACCTGACCTGACCTGACCTGACCTGACCTGACCTGACCTGACCTGACCTGACCTGACCTGACCTGACCTGACCTGACCTGACCTGACCTGACCTGACCTGACCTGACCTGACCTGACCTGACCTGACCTGACCTGACCTGACCTGACCTGACCTGACCTGACCTGACCTGACCTGACCTGACCTGACCTGACCTGACCTGACCTGACCTGACCTGACCTGACCTGACCTGACCTGACCTGACCTGACCTGACCTGACCTGACCTGACCTGACCTGACCTGACCTGACCTGACCTGACCTGACCTGACCTGACCTGACCTGACCTGACCTGACCTGACCTGACCTGACCTGACCTGACCTGACCTGACCTGACCTGACCTGACCTGACCTGACCTGACCTGACCTGACCTGACCTGACCTGACCTGACCTGACCTGACCTGACCTGACCTGACCTGACCTGACCTGACCTGACCTGACCTGACCTGACCTGACCTGACCTGACCTGACCTGACCTGACCTGACCTGACCTGACCTGACCTGACCTGACCTGACCTGACCTGACCTGACCTGACCTGACCTGACCTGACCTGACCTGACCTGACCTGACCTGACCTGACCTGACCTGACCTGACCTGACCTGACCTGACCTGACCTGACCTGACCTGACCTGACCTGACCTGACCTGACCTGACCTGACCTGACCTGACCTGACCTGACCTGACCTGACCTGACCTGACCTGACCTGACCTGACCTGACCTGACCTGACCTGACCTGACCTGACCTGACCTGACCTGACCTGACCTGACCTGACCTGACCTGACCTGACCTGACCTGACCTGACCTGACCTGACCTGACCTGACCTGACCTGACCTGACCTGACCTGACCTGACCTGACCTGACCTGACCTGACCTGACCTGACCTGACCTGACCTGACCTGACCTGACCTGACCTGACCTGACCTGACCTGACCTGACCTGACCTGACCTGACCTGACCTGACCTGACCTGACCTGACCTGACCTGACCTGACCTGACCTGACCTGACCTGACCTGACCTGACCTGACCTGACCTGACCTGACCTGACCTGACCTGACCTGACCTGACCTGACCTGACCTGACCTGACCTGACCTGACCTGACCTGACCTGACCTGACCTGACCTGACCTGACCTGACCTGACCTGACCTGACCTGACCTGACCTGACCTGACCTGACCTGACCTGACCTGACCTGACCTGACCTGACCTGACCTGACCTGACCTGACCTGACCTGACCTGACCTGACCTGACCTGACCTGACCTGACCTGACCTGACCTGACCTGACCTGACCTGACCTGACCTGACCTGACCTGACCTGACCTGACCTGACCTGACCTGACCTGACCTGACCTGACCTGACCTGACCTGACCTGACCTGACCTGACCTGACCTGACCTGACCTGACCTGACCTGACCTGACCTGACCTGACCTGACCTGACCTGACCTGACCTGACCTGACCTGACCTGACCTGACCTGACCTGACCTGACCTGACCTGACCTGACCTGACCTGACCTGACCTGACCTGACCTGACCTGACCTGACCTGACCTGACCTGACCTGACCTGACCTGACCTGACCTGACCTGACCTGACCTGACCTGACCTGACCTGACCTGACCTGACCTGACCTGACCTGACCTGACCTGACCTGACCTGACCTGACCTGACCTGACCTGACCTGACCTGACCTGACCTGACCTGACCTGACCTGACCTGACCTGACCTGACCTGACCTGACCTGACCTGACCTGACCTGACCTGACCTGACCTGACCTGACCTGACCTGACCTGACCTGACCTGACCTGACCTGACCTGACCTGACCTGACCTGACCTGACCTGACCTGACCTGACCTGACCTGACCTGACCTGACCTGACCTGACCTGACCTGACCTGACCTGACCTGACCTGACCTGACCTGACCTGACCTGACCTGACCTGACCTGACCTGACCTGACCTGACCTGACCTGACCTGACCTGACCTGACCTGACCTGACCTGACCTGACCTGACCTGACCTGACCTGACCTGACCTGACCTGACCTGACCTGACCTGACCTGACCTGACCTGACCTGACCTGACCTGACCTGACCTGACCTGACCTGACCTGACCTGACCTGACCTGACCTGACCTGACCTGACCTGACCTGACCTGACCTGACCTGACCTGACCTGACCTGACCTGACCTGACCTGACCTGACCTGACCTGACCTGACCTGACCTGACCTGACCTGACCTGACCTGACCTGACCTGACCTGACCTGACCTGACCTGACCTGACCTGACCTGACCTGACCTGACCTGACCTGACCTGACCTGACCTGACCTGACCTGACCTGACCTGACCTGACCTGACCTGACCTGACCTGACCTGACCTGACCTGACCTGACCTGACCTGACCTGACCTGACCTGACCTGACCTGACCTGACCTGACCTGACCTGACCTGACCTGACCTGACCTGACCTGACCTGACCTGACCTGACCTGACCTGACCTGACCTGACCTGACCTGACCTGACCTGACCTGACCTGACCTGACCTGACCTGACCTGACCTGACCTGACCTGACCTGACCTGACCTGACCTGACCTGACCTGACCTGACCTGACCTGACCTGACCTGACCTGACCTGACCTGACCTGACCTGACCTGACCTGACCTGACCTGACCTGACCTGACCTGACCTGACCTGACCTGACCTGACCTGACCTGACCTGACCTGACCTGACCTGACCTGACCTGACCTGACCTGACCTGACCTGACCTGACCTGACCTGACCTGACCTGACCTGACCTGACCTGACCTGACCTGACCTGACCTGACCTGACCTGACCTGACCTGACCTGACCTGACCTGACCTGACCTGACCTGACCTGACCTGACCTGACCTGACCTGACCTGACCTGACCTGACCTGACCTGACCTGACCTGACCTGACCTGACCTGACCTGACCTGACCTGACCTGACCTGACCTGACCTGACCTGACCTGACCTGACCTGACCTGACCTGACCTGACCTGACCTGACCTGACCTGACCTGACCTGACCTGACCTGACCTGACCTGACCTGACCTGACCTGACCTGACCTGACCTGACCTGACCTGACCTGACCTGACCTGACCTGACCTGACCTGACCTGACCTGACCTGACCTGACCTGACCTGACCTGACCTGACCTGACCTGACCTGACCTGACCTGACCTGACCTGACCTGACCTGACCTGACCTGACCTGACCTGACCTGACCTGACCTGACCTGACCTGACCTGACCTGACCTGACCTGACCTGACCTGACCTGACCTGACCTGACCTGACCTGACCTGACCTGACCTGACCTGACCTGACCTGACCTGACCTGACCTGACCTGACCTGACCTGACCTGACCTGACCTGACCTGACCTGACCTGACCTGACCTGACCTGACCTGACCTGACCTGACCTGACCTGACCTGACCTGACCTGACCTGACCTGACCTGACCTGACCTGACCTGACCTGACCTGACCTGACCTGACCTGACCTGACCTGACCTGACCTGACCTGACCTGACCTGACCTGACCTGACCTGACCTGACCTGACCTGACCTGACCTGACCTGACCTGACCTGACCTGACCTGACCTGACCTGACCTGACCTGACCTGACCTGACCTGACCTGACCTGACCTGACCTGACCTGACCTGACCTGACCTGACCTGACCTGACCTGACCTGACCTGACCTGACCTGACCTGACCTGACCTGACCTGACCTGACCTGACCTGACCTGACCTGACCTGACCTGACCTGACCTGACCTGACCTGACCTGACCTGACCTGACCTGACCTGACCTGACCTGACCTGACCTGACCTGACCTGACCTGACCTGACCTGACCTGACCTGACCTGACCTGACCTGACCTGACCTGACCTGACCTGACCTGACCTGACCTGACCTGACCTGACCTGACCTGACCTGACCTGACCTGACCTGACCTGACCTGACCTGACCTGACCTGACCTGACCTGACCTGACCTGACCTGACCTGACCTGACCTGACCTGACCTGACCTGACCTGACCTGACCTGACCTGACCTGACCTGACCTGACCTGACCTGACCTGACCTGACCTGACCTGACCTGACCTGACCTGACCTGACCTGACCTGACCTGACCTGACCTGACCTGACCTGACCTGACCTGACCTGACCTGACCTGACCTGACCTGACCTGACCTGACCTGACCTGACCTGACCTGACCTGACCTGACCTGACCTGACCTGACCTGACCTGACCTGACCTGACCTGACCTGACCTGACCTGACCTGACCTGACCTGACCTGACCTGACCTGACCTGACCTGACCTGACCTGACCTGACCTGACCTGACCTGACCTGACCTGACCTGACCTGACCTGACCTGACCTGACCTGACCTGACCTGACCTGACCTGACCTGACCTGACCTGACCTGACCTGACCTGACCTGACCTGACCTGACCTGACCTGACCTGACCTGACCTGACCTGACCTGACCTGACCTGACCTGACCTGACCTGACCTGACCTGACCTGACCTGACCTGACCTGACCTGACCTGACCTGACCTGACCTGACCTGACCTGACCTGACCTGACCTGACCTGACCTGACCTGACCTGACCTGACCTGACCTGACCTGACCTGACCTGACCTGACCTGACCTGACCTGACCTGACCTGACCTGACCTGACCTGACCTGACCTGACCTGACCTGACCTGACCTGACCTGACCTGACCTGACCTGACCTGACCTGACCTGACCTGACCTGACCTGACCTGACCTGACCTGACCTGACCTGACCTGACCTGACCTGACCTGACCTGACCTGACCTGACCTGACCTGACCTGACCTGACCTGACCTGACCTGACCTGACCTGACCTGACCTGACCTGACCTGACCTGACCTGACCTGACCTGACCTGACCTGACCTGACCTGACCTGACCTGACCTGACCTGACCTGACCTGACCTAATTTTCAGAATTTTCAGAATTTTCAGAATTTTCAGAATTTTCAGGATTTTCAGGATTTTCAGGATTTTCAGGATTTTCAGGATTTTCAGAATTTTCAGGATTTCAGAATTTTCAGAATTTTCAGGATTTTCAGAATTTTCAGAATTTTCAGAATTTTCAGAATTTTCAGAAATTTCAGAATTTTCAGAATTTTCAGTATTTTCAGGTTTTTCAGGATTTTCAGAATTTTCAGAATTTTCAGAATTTTCAGGATTTTCAGGATTTTTAGGGTTTTCAGGATTTTCAGGAATTTCAGGATTTTCTGGATTTTCAGGAATTTCAGAAATTTCAGGATTTTCAGGATTTTCAGGATTTTCAGGATTTTCAGAATTTTCAGAAGTTTCAGGATTTTCAGGATTTTCTGGATTTTCAGGATTTTCAGGCTTTTCCGAATTTTCACAATTTTCAGAATTTTCAGAATTTTCAAATTTTCAGAATTTTCAGAATTTTCAGAAATTTCAGGATTTTCAGAAATTTCAGAATTTTCAGAATTTTCAGAAATTTCAGAAATTTCAGAAATTTCAGAATTTTCAGAATTTTCAGAATTTTCAGAATTTTCAGAATATTCAGAATTTTCAGAATTTTCAAATATTCAGAATATTCAGAATTTTCAGAATTTTCAGAATTTTCAGAATTTTCAGAATTTTCAGATTTTCAGAATTTTCAGAATTTTCAGGGTTTTCAGGATTTTCAGGATTTTCAGGATTTTCAGGATTTTCAGAATTTTCAGAATTTTCAGAATTTTCAGAATTTTCAGAATTTTCAGAATTTTCAGAATTTTCAGGATTTTCAGGATTTTCAGGATTTTCAGGATTTTCAGGATTTTCAGAATTTTCAGAATTTTCAGAATTTTCAGAATTTTCAGAATTTTCAGGATTTTCAGGATTTTCAGAATTTTCAGAATTTTCAGAATTTTCAGAATTTTCAGAATTTTCAAAATTTTCAGAATTTTCAGAATTTTCAGAATATTCAGAATTTTCAGAATTTTCAAGTTTTCAGAATTTTCAGAATTTTCAGAATATTCAGAATTTTCAGAATTTTCAAGTTTTCAGAATTTTCAGAATTTTCAGAATTTTCAGAATTTTCAGAAATTTCAGAATTTTCAGAATTTTCAGTATTTTCAGGTTTTTCAGAATGTTCAGAATTTTCCGGTATTTCAGAATTTTCAGGATTTTCAGGATTTTTAGGGTTTTCAGGATTTTCAGGAATTTCAGGATTTTCTGGATTTTCAGGAATTTCAGAATTTCAGAAATTTCAGGATTTTCAGGATTTTCAGGAATTTCAGGATTTTCAGGATTTTCAGGATTTTCAGGATTTTCAGGATTTTTAGGGTTTTCAGGATTTTCAGAATTTTCAGGATTTTCAGGATTTTCAGAATTTTCATAATTTTCAGGATTTTCAGGGTTTTCAGGATTTTCAGGATTTTCAGGATTTTCAGAGCATCAAGTAGAGTTACTTTGATGAAGTTAAAGTTTGCTCCGTCGGTTTCCATCATCTTCAAAACCAGTCTTGTTCTGTACGCACATTTCACGCACCTTAATCCATCGGCTGTAAAATACTGGTTGTGTTTGCAGGCAAAAACTTCAAAGTTATAAATTTCAATCCTAGTATGCGAGGATCAGCTGGACAATTATTCAAAAGTAGAAGAATTTTTCTAGTATTCCAAGTTTTTGTTTCTAAATCCTCTTCTATTTATATAGATTGTCTAAATGTAGACTTTTTTCTTCGGATTCATAATATGTAATTAATTTACGAACCAGTAACAATGCTTCAGAGGTGATACGTTTTGGGTCTGACATTGGGTCTTCTTCTTCTCCTTCTTCTTCTTCTTCTTCTTCTTCTTCAGAATTTTCAGGATTTTCAGGATTTTCAGGATTTTCAGGATTTTCAGGATTTTCAGGATTTTCAGAATTTTCAGAATTTTCAGAATTTTCAGAATTTTCAGAATTTTCAGAATTTTCAGGATTTTCTGGATTTTCAGGATTTTCAGGATTTTCAGAATTTTCAGGATTTTCAGAATTTTCAGAATTTTCAGGATTTTCAGAATTTTCAGAATTTTCAGAATTTTCAGAATTTTCAGAAATTTCAGAATTTTCAGAATTTTCAGAATTTTCAGTATTTTCAGGTTTTTCAGGATTTTCAGAATTTTCAGAATTTTCAGAATTTTCAGGATTTGTAGGGTTTTCAGGATTTTCAGGAATTTCAGGATTTTCTGGATTTTCAGGAATTTCAGAAATTTCAGGATTTTCAGAAATTTCAGGATTTTCAGGATTTTCAGGATTTTCAGAATTTTCAGGATTTTCAGAATTTTCAGAATTTTCAGGATTTTCAGAATTTTCAGAATTTTCAGAATTTTCAGAATTTTCAGAAATTTCAGAATTTTCAGAATTTTCAGAATTTTCAGTATTTTCAGGTTTTTCAGGATTTTCAGAATTTTCAGAATTTTCAGAATTTTCAGGATTTTTAGGGTTTTCAGGATTTTCAGGAATTTCAGGATTTTCTGGATTTTCAGGAATTTCAGAAATTTCAGGATTTTCAGGATTTTCAGGATTTTCAGGATTTTCAGGATTTTCAGAATTTTCAGAAGTTTCAGGATTTTCAGGATTTTCAGAATTTTCGGAATTTTCAGGATTTTCAGGATTTTCAGGATTTTCAGGATTTTCAGAATTTTCAGAATTTTCAGGATTTTCAGAATTTTCAGAAATTTCAGAATTTTCAGAATTTTCAGAATTTTCAGAATTTTCAGAATTTTCAGAATATTCAGAATTTTCAGAATTTTCAAATATTCAGAATTTTCAGAATTTTCAGAATTTTCAGAATATTCAGAATTTTCAGAATTTTCAGAATTTTCAGAATTTTCAGGATTTTCAGGATTTTCAGAATTTTCAGAATTTTCAGGATTTTCAGGATTTTCAGAATTTTCAGAATTTTCAGAATTTTCAAAAATTTCAGGATTTTCAGAATTTTCAGAATTTTCAGAATTTTCAGAAATTTCAGAAATTTCAGAATTTTCAGAATTTTCAGAATTTTCAGAATTTTCAGAATTTTCAGAATATTCAGAATATTCAGAATATTCAGAATATTCAGAATTTTCAGAATTTTCAGAATTTTCAGAATTTTCAGGATTTTCAGGATTTTCAGGATTTTCAGGATTTTCAGAATTTTCAGGATTTTCAGAATTTTCAGAATTTTCAGGATTTTCAGAATTTTCAGAATTTTCAGAATTTTCAGAATTTTCAGAAATTTCAGAATTTTCAGAATTTTCAGAATTTTCAGGATTTTCAGGAATTTCAGGATTTTCTGGATTTCAGGAATTTCAGAAATTTCAGAATTTTCAGGATTTTCAGAATTTTCAGAATTTTCAGGATTTTCAGGATTTTCAGGCTTTTCATAATTTTCATAATTTTCATAATTTTCAGAATTTTCATAATTTTCATAATTTTCAGAATTTTCAGAATTTTCAGAATTATCAGAATTTTCAGAATTTTCAGTATTTTCAGGATTTTCAGGATTTTCAGGATTTTCAGATTTTTCAGAATTTTCAGAATTTTCAGGAATTTCAGGATTTTCAGGATTTTCAGGATTTTTAGGGTTTTCAGGATTTTCAGGGATTTCAGGATTTTCAGAATTTTCAGAATTTTCAGAATTTTCAGGAATTTCAGGATTTTCAGGATTTTCTGGATTTTCAGGATTTTCAGGCTTTTCCGAATTTTCACAATTTTCAGAATTTTCAGAATTTTCAAATTTTCAGAATTTTCAGAATTTTCAGAAATTTCAGAATATTCAGAATATTCAGAATATTCAGAATTTTCAGAATTTTCAGAATTTTCAGAATTTTCAGGATTTTCAGGATTTCCTGGATTTTCAGGATTTTCAGGATTTTCAGAATTTTCAGGATTTTCAGAATTTTCAGAATTTTCAGGATTTTCAGAATTTTCAGAATTTTCAGAATTTTCAGAATTTTCAGAAATTTCAGAATTTTCAGAATTTTCAGAATTTTCAGTATTTTCAGGTTTTTCAGGATTTTCAGAATTTTCAGAATTTTCAGAATTTTCAGGATTTTTAGGGTTTTCAGGATTTTCAGGAATTTCAGGATTTTCTGGATTTTCAGGAATTTCAGAAATTTCAGGATTTTCAGGATTTTCAGGATTTTCAGAATTTTCAGAAGTTTCAGGATTTTCAGGATTTTCAGAATTTTCGGAATTTTCAGGATTTTCAGGATTTTCAGGATTTTCAGGATTTTCAGAATTTTCAGAATTTTCAGGATTTTCAGAATTTTCAGAAATTTCAGAATTTTCAGAATTTTCAGAATTTTCAGAATTTTCAGAATTTTCAGAATATTCAGAATTTTCAGAATTTTCAAATATTCAGAATTTTCAGAATTTTCAGAATTTTCAGAATATTCAGAATTTTCAGAATTTTCAGAATTTTCAGAATTTTCAGGATTTTCAGGATTTTCAGGATTTTCAGGATTTTCAGGATTTTCAGAATTTTCAGGATTTTCAGAATTTTCAGAATTTTCAGAATTTTCAGAATTTTCAGAATATTCAGAATATTCAGAATATTCAGAATTTTCAGAATTTTCAGAATTTTCAGAATTTTCAGTATTTTCAGAATTTTCAGAAATTTCAGAAATTTCAGAATTTTCAGAAATTTCAGAAATTTCAGAATTTTCTGAATTTTCAGGATTTTCGGGATTTTCAGGATTTTCAGAATTTTCAGAATTTTCAGGATTTTCAGGATTTTCAGGCTTTTCATAATTTTCATAATTTTCATAATTTTCATAATTTTCATAATTTTCATAATTTTCAGAATTTTCAGAATTATCAGAATTATCAGAATTTTCAGAATTTTCAGAATTTTCAGAATTTTCAGTATTTTCAGGATTTTCAGGATTTTCAGGATTTTCAGATTTTTCAGAATTTTCAGAATTTTCAGAAATTTCAGGATTTTCAGGATTTTTAGGGTTTTCAGGATTTTCAGGGATTTCAGGATTTTCAGGATTTTCAGAATTTTCAGAATTTTCAGGAATTTCAGGATTTTCAGGATTTTCTGGATTTTCAGGATTTTCAGGCTTTTCCGAATTTTCACAATTTTCAGAATTTTCAGAACTTTCAAATTTTCAGAATTTTCAGAATTTTCAGAAATTTCAGAATATTCAGAATATTCAGAATATTCAGAATTTTCAGAATTTTCAGAATTTTCAGAATTTTCAGGATTTTCAGGATTTTCAGGATTTTCAGGATTTTCAGGATTTTCAGAATTTTCAGGATTTTCAGGATTTTCAGGATTTTCAGAATTTTCGGAATTTTCAGGATTTTCAGGATTTTCAGGCTTTTCCGAATTTTCACAATTTTCAGAATTTTCAGAATTTTCAGGATTTTCAGGATTTTCATAATTTTCATAATTTTCAGGATTTTCAGGATTTTCAGGATTTTCAGGATTTTCACAATTTTCAGAATTTTCAGAATCTTCAGAATTTTCAGAAATTTCAGAAATTTCAGAATTTTCAGAAATTTCAGAAATTTCAGAAATTTCAGGATTTTCAGAATTTTCAGAATTTTCAGGAATTTCAGAATTTGCAGGATTTTCAGGATTTTCAGAATTTTCAGAATTTTCAGAATTTTCAGAATTTTCAGAATTTTCAGAATTTTCAGAATTTTCAGGATTTTCAGGATTTTCAGGATTTTCAGAATTTTCAGAATTTTCAGGATTTTCAGGATTTTCAGAATTTTCAGAATTTTCAGGATTTTCAGGATTTTCAGGATTTTCAGGATTTTCAGGATTTTCAGGATTTTCAGAATTTTCAGAAATTTCAGAATTTTCAGAATTTTCAGAATATTCAGAATTATCAGAATTTTCAGAATTTTCAGAATTTTCAGTATTTTAAGGATTTTCAGGATTTTCAGGATTTTCAGATTTTTCAGAATTTTCAGAATTTTCAGGATTTTCAGAATTTTCAGAATTTTCAGGAATTTCAGGATTTTCAGGATTTTCTGGATTTTCAGGATTTTCAGGCTTTTCCGAATTTTCACAATTTTCAGAATTTTCAGAATTTTCAAATTTTCAGAATTTTCAGAATTTTCAGAAATTTCAGGATTTTCAGAAATTTCAGAATTTTCAGAAATTTCAGAAATTTCAGAAATTTCAGAATTTTCAGAATTTTCAGAATTTTCAGAATTTTCAGAATATTCAGAATTTTCAGAATTTTCAAATATTCAGAATATTCAGAATTTTCAGAATTTTCAGAATTTTCAGAATTTTCAGAATTTTCAGATTTTCAGAATTTTCAGAATTTTCAGGATTTTCAGGATTTTCAGGATTTTCAGGATTTTCAGGATTTTCAGAATTTTCAGAATTTTCAGAATTTTCAGAATTTTCAGAATTTTCAGAATTTTCAGAATTTTCAGAATTTTCAGGATTTTCAGGATTTTCAGGATTTTCAGGATTTTCAGGATTTTCAGGATTTTCAGAATTTTCAGAATTTTCAGAATTTTCAGAATTTTCAGAATTTTCAGGATTTTCAGGATTTTCAGAATTTTCAGAATTTTCAGAATTTTCAGAATTTTCAGAATTTTCAAAATTTTCAGAATTTTCAGAATTTTCAGAATATTCAGAATTTTCAGAATTTTCAAGTTTTCAGAATTTTCAGAATTTTCAGAATATTCAGAATTTTCAGAATTTTCAAGTTTTCAGAATTTTCAGAATTTTCAGAATTTTCAGAATTTTCAGAAATTTCAGAATTTTCAGAATTTTCAGTATTTTCAGGTTTTTCAGAATGTTCAGAATTTTCAGAATTTTCAGGATTTTCAGAATTTTCAGAAATTTCAGAATTTTCAGAATTTTCAGAATTTTCAGAATTTTCAGAATTTTCAGAATATTCAGAATTTTCAGAATTTTCAAATATTCAGAATTTTCAGAATTTTCAGAATTTTCAGAATATTCAGAATTTTCAGAATTTTCAGAATTTTCAGAATTTTCAGGATTTTCAGGATTTTCAGGATTTTCAGGATTTTCAGGATTTTCAGAATTTTCAGGATTTTCAGAATTTTCAGAATTTTCAGGATTTTCAGAATTTTCAGAATTTTCAGAATTTTCAGAATTTTCAGAAATTTCAGAATTTTCGGAATTTTCAGAATTTTCAGTATTTTCAGAATTTTCAGAAATTTCAGAAATTTCAGAAATTTCAGAAATTTCAGAATTTTCTGAATTTTCAGGATTTTCGGGATTTTCAGGATTTTCAGGATTTTCAGAATTTTCAGAATTTTCAGGATTTTCAGGATTTTCAGAATTTTCAGAATTTTCAGGATTTTCAGGATTTTCAGGCTTTTCATAATTTTCATAATTTTCATAATTTTCATAATTTTCATAATTTTCAGAATTTTCAGAATTTTCAGAATTATCAGAATTTTCAGAATTTTCAGAATTTTCAGAATTTTCAGTATTTTCAGGATTTTCAGGATTTTCAGGATTTTCAGATTTTTCAGAATTTTCAGAATTTTCAGGAATTTCAGGATTTTCAGGATTTTCAGGATTTTTAGGGTTTTCAGGATTTTCAGGGATTTCAGGATTTTCAGGATTTTCAGAATTTTCAGAATTTTCAGGAATTTCAGGATTTTCAGGATTTTCTGGATTTTCAGGATTTTCAGGCTTTTCCGAATTTTCACAATTTTCAGAATTTTCAGAATTTTCAAATTTTCAGAATTTTCAGAATTTTCAGAAATTTCAGAATATTCAGAATATTCAGAATATTCAGAATTTTCAGAATTTTCAGAATTTTCAGAATTTTCAGGATTTTCAGGATTTTCAGGATTTTCAGGATTTTCAGGATTTTCAGAATTTTCAGGATTTTCAGGATTTTCAGGATTTTCAGAATTTTCGGAATTTTCAGGATTTTCAGGATTTTCAGAATTTTCAGGATTTTCAGGATTTTCAGGGTTTTCAGGATTTTCAGGATTTTCAGGATTTTCAGAATTTTCAGGATTTTCAGAATTTTCAGAATTTTCAGGATTTTCAGAATTTTCAGAATTTTCAGAATTTTCAGAATTTTCAGAAATTTCAGAATTTTCAGAATTTTCAGAATTTTCAGTATTTTCAGAATTTTCAGAAATTTCAGAAATTTCAGAATTTTCAGAAATTTCAGAAATTTCAGAATTTTCTGAATTTTCAGGATTTTCGGGATTTTCAGGATTTTCAGGATTTTCAGAATTTTCAGAATTTTCAGAATTTTCAGGATTTTCAGGATTTTCAGAATTTTCAGAATTTTCAGGATTTTCAGGATTTTCAGGCTTTTCATAATTTTCATAATTTTCAGAATTTTCATAATTTTCATAATTTTCAGAATTTTCAGAATTTTCAGAATTATCAGAATTTTTAGTATTTTCAGGATTTTCAGGATTTTCAGGATTTTCAGATTTTTCAGAATTTTCAGAATTTTCAGGAATTTCAGGATTTTCAGGATTTTCAGGATTTTTAGGGTTTTCAGGATTTTCAGGGATTTCAGTATTTTCAGGATTTTCAGAATTTTCAGAATTTTCAGGAATTTCAGGATTTTCAGATTTTCTGGATTTTCAGGATTTTCAGGCTTTTCCGAATTTTCACAATTTTCAGAATTTTCAGAATTTTCAAATTTTCAGAATTTTCAGAATTTTCAGAAATTTCAGAATATTCAGAATATTCAGAATATTCAGAATTTTCAGAATTTTCAGAATTTTCAGAATTTTCAGGATTTTCAGGATTTTCAGGATTTTCAGGATTTTCAGGATTTTCAGAATTTTCAGGATTTTCAGGATTTTCAGAGCATCAAGTAGAGTTACTTTGATGAAGTTAAAGTTTGCTCCGTCGGTTTCCATCATCTTCAAAACCAGTCTTGTTCTGTACGCACATTTCACGCACCTTAATCCATCGGCTGTAAAATACTGGTTGTGTTTGCAGGCAAAAACTTCAAAGTTATAAATTTCAATCCTAGTATGCGAGGATCAGCTGGACAATTATTCAAAAGTAGAAGAATTTTTCTAGTATTCCAAGTTTTTGTTTCTAAATCCTCTTCTATTTATATAGATTGTCTAAATGTAGACTTTTTTCTTCGGATTCATAATATGTAATTAATTTACGAACCAGTAACAATGCTTCAGAGGTGATACGTTTTGGGTCTGACATTGGGTCTTCTTCTTCTCCTTCTTCTTCTTCTTCTTCTTCTTCTTCTTCAGAATTTTCAGGATTTTCAGGATTTTCAGGATTTTCAGGATTTTCAGGATTTTCAGGATTTTCAGAATTTTCAGAATTTTCAGAATTTTCAGAATTTTCAGAATTTTCAGAATTTTCAGGATTTTCTGGATTTTCAGGATTTTCAGGATTTTCAGAATTTTCAGGATTTTCAGAATTTTCAGAATTTTCAGGATTTTCAGAATTTTCAGAATTTTCAGAATTTTCAGAATTTTCAGAAATTTCAGAATTTTCAGAATTTTCAGAATTTTCAGTATTTTCAGGTTTTTCAGGATTTTCAGAATTTTCAGAATTTTCAGAATTTTCAGGATTTGTAGGGTTTTCAGGATTTTCAGGAATTTCAGGATTTTCTGGATTTTCAGGAATTTCAGAAATTTCAGGATTTTCAGGATTTTCAGGATTTTCAGGATTTTCAGGATTTTCAGGATTTTCAGAATTTTCAGAAGTTTCAGGATTTTCAGGATTTTCAGAATTTTCGGAATTTTCAGGATTTTCAGGATTTTCAGGATTTTCAGAATTTTCACAATTTTCAGAATTTTCAGAATTTTCAAATATTCAGAATTTTCAGAATTTTCAGAATTTTCAGAATATTCAGAATTTTCAGAATTTTCAGAATTTTCAGAATTTTCAGGATTTTCAGGATTTTCAGGATTTTCAGGATTTTCAGAATTTTCAGGATTTTCAGAATTTTCAGAATTTTCAGGATTTTCAGAATTTTCAGAATTTTCAGAATTTTCAGAATTTTCAGAAATTTCAGAATTTTCAGAATTTTCAGAATTTTCAGTATTTTCAGAATTTTCAGAAATTTCAGAAATTTCAGAATTTTCAGAAATTTCAGAAATTTCAGAATTTTCTGAATTTTCAGAATTTTCAGAATTTTCAGGATTTTCAGAATTTTCAGAATTTTCAGAATTTTCAGAATTTTCAGAAATTTCAGAATTTTCAGAATTTTCAGAAATTTCAGAATTTTCAGAATTTTCAGAATTTTCAGAAATTTCAGAAATTTCAGAATTTTCAGAAATTTCAGAAATTTCAGAATTTTCTGAATTTTCAGGATTTTCGGGATTTTCAGGATTTTCAGGATTTTCAGAATTTTCAGAATTTTCAGGATTTTCAGGATTTTCAGAATTTTCAGAATTTTCAGGATTTTCAGGATTTTCAGGCTTTTCAGATTTTTCAGAATTTTCAGAATTTTCAGGAATTTCAGGATTTTCAGGATTTTCAGGTTTTTAGGGTTTTCAGGATTTTCAGGGATTTCAGGATTTTCAGGATTTTCAGAATTTTCAGAATTTTCAGGAATTTCAGGATTTTCAGATTTTCTGGATTTTCAGGATTTTCAGGCTTTTCCGAATTTTCACAATTTTCAGAATTTTCAGAATTTTCAAATTTTCAGAATTTTCAGAATTTTCAGAAATTTCAGAATATTCAGAATATTCAGAATATTCAGAATTTTCAGAATTTTCAGAATTTTCAGAATTTTCAGGATTTTCAGGATTTTCAGGATTTTCAGGATTTTCAGGATTTTCAGAATTTTCAGGATTTTCAGGATTTTCAGAATTTTCGGAATTTTCAGGATTTTCAGGATTTTCAGGCTTTTCCGAATTTTCACAATTTTCAGAATTTTCAGAATTTTCAGGATTTTCAGGATTTTCAGAATTTTCATAATTTTCAGGATTTTCAGGGTTTTCAGGATTTTCAGGATTTTCAGGATTTTCAGAGCATCAAGTAGAGTTACTTTGATGAAGTTAAAGTTTGCTCCGTCGGTTTCCATCATCTTCAAAACCAGTCTTGTTCTGTACGCACATTTCACGCACCTTAATCCATCGGCTGTAAAATACTGGTTGTGTTTGCAGGCAAAAACTTCAAAGTTATAAATTTCAATCCTAGTATGCGAGGATCAGCTGGACAATTATTCAAAAGTAGAAGAATTTTTCTAGTATTCCAAGTTTTTGTTTCTAAATCCTCTTCTATTTATATAGATTGTCTAAATGTAGACTTTTTTCTTCGGATTCATAATATGTAATTAATTTACGAACCAGTAACAATGCTTCAGAGGTGATACGTTTTGGGTCTGACATATTGGGTCTTCTTCTTCTCCTTCTTCTTCTATTCTGAAGAAGACTTCTTCTTCTTCAGAATTTTCAGGATTTTCAGGATTTTCAGGATTTTCAGGATTTTCAGGATTTTCAGAATTTTCAGAATTTTCAGAATATTCAGAATATTCAGAATATTCAGAATATTCAGAATTTTCAGAATTTTCAGAATTTTCAGGATTTTCAGAATTTTCAGGATTTTCAGAATTTTCAGAATTTTCAGGATTTTCAGAATTTTCAGAATTTTCAGAATTTTCAGAAATTTCAGAATTTTCAGAATTTTCAGTATTTTCAGGTTTTTCAGGATTTTCAGAATTTTCAGAATTTTCAGAATTTTCAGGATTTTTAGGGTTTTCAGGATTTTCAGGAATTTCAGGATTTTCTGGATTTTCAGGAATTTCAGGATTTTCAGAATTTTCGGAATTTTCAGAATTTTCAGGATTTTCAGGATTTTTAGGGTTTTCAGGATTTTCAGGAATTTCAGGATTTTCTGGATTTTCAGGATTTTCAGGATTTTCAGAATTTTCGGAATTTTCAGGATTTTCAGGATTTTCAGGATTTTCAGAATTTTCAGAAGTTTCAGGATTTTCAGGATTTTCAGGATTTTCAGGCTTTTCCGAATTTTCACAATTTTCAGAATTTTCAGAATTTTCAGGATTTTCAGGATTTTAAGAATTTTCATAATTTTCAGGATTTTCATCTTCAGAATTTTCAGGATTTTCAGGATTTTCAGGATTTTCAGGATTTTCAGAATTTTCAGAATTTTCAGAATTTTCAGAATTTTCAGAATTTTCAGAATTTTCAGAATTTTCAGAATTTTCAGAATTTTCAGAATTTTCAGGATTTTCAGAATTTTCAGAATTTTCAGAATTTTCAGAAATTTCAGGATTTTCGGAATTTTCAGAATTTTCAGAATTTTCAGAAATTTCAGAAATTTCAGAATTTTCAGAATTTTCAGAATTTTCAGAATTTTCAGAATATTCAGAATTTTCAGAATTTTCAAATTTTCAGAATTTTCAGAATTTTCAGAATATTCAGAATATTCAGAATATTCAGAATATTCAGAATTTTCAGAATTTTCAGAATTTTCAGAATTTTCAGGATTATCAGGATTTTCAGGATTTTCAGGATTTTCAGGATTTTCAGAATTTTCAGGATTTTCAGAATTTTCAGAATTTTCAGGATTTTCAGAATTTTCAGAATTTTCAGAAATTTCAGAAATTTCAGAATTTTCAGAATTTTCAGAATTTTCAGTATTTTCAGGTTTTTCAGGATTTTCAGAATTTTCAGAATTTTCAGAATTTTCAGGATTTTTAGGGTTTTCAGGATTTTCAGGAATTTCAGGATTTTCTGGATTTTCAGGAATTTCAGAAATTTCAGGATTTTCAGGATTTTCAGGATTTTCAGGATTTTCAGGATTTTCAGAATTTTCAGAAGTTTCAGGATTTTCAGGATTTTCAGAATTTTCAGAATTTTCAGAATTTTCAGAATTTTCAGAAATTTCAGAAATTTCAGAATTTTCAGAATTTTCAGAATTTTCAGAATATTCAGAATTTTCAGAATTTTCAAATTTTCAGAATTTTCAGAATTTTCAGAATATTCAGAATATTCAGAATATTCAGAATATTCAGAATTTTCAGAATTTTCAGAATTTTCAGAATTTTCAGGATTTTCAGAATTTTCAGAATTTTCAGGATTTTCAGAATTTTCAGAATTTTCAGAATTTTCAGAATTTTCAGGATTTTCAGGAATTTCAGAATTTTCAGGATTTTCAGGATTTTCAGAATTTTCAGAAATTTCAGAATTTTCAGAATTTTCAGAATTTTCAGAATTTTCAGAATATTCAGAATTTTCAGAATTTTCAAATTTTCAGAATTTTCAGAATTTTCAGAATTTTCAGAATATTCAGAATATTCAGAATATTCAGAATTTTCAGAATTTTCAGAATTTTCAGAATTTTCAGAATTTTCAGGATTTTCAGGATTTTCAGGATTTTCAGGATTTTCAGGATTTTCAGAATTTTCAGGATTTTCAGAATTTTCAGAATTTTCAGGATTTTCAGAATTTTCAGAATTTTCAGAATTTTCAGAATTTTCAGAATTTTCAGAAATTTCAGAAATTTCAGAATTTTCAGAATTTTCAGAATTTTCAGAATTTTCAGAATTTTCAGAAATTTCAGAAATTTCAGAAATTTCAGAATTTTCAGAATTTTCAGAATTTTCAGGATTTTCAGGATTTTCAGAATTTTCGGAATTTTCAGGGTTTTCAGGATTTTCAGGGATTTCAGGATTTTCAGGATTTTCAGAATTTTCAGAATTTTCAGGAATTTCAGGATTTTCAGGATTTTCTGGATTTTCAGGATTTTCAGGCTTTTCCGAATTTTCACAATTTTCAGAATTTTCAGAATTTTCAAATTTTCAGAATTTTCAGAATTTTCAGAAATTTCAGAATATTCAGAATATTCAGAATATTCAGAATTTTCAGAATTTTCAGAATTTTCAGAATTTTCAGGATTTTCAGGATTTTCAGGATTTTCAGGATTTTCAGGATTTTCAGAATTTTCAGGATTTTCAGGATTTTCAGGATTTTCAGAATTTTCGGAATTTTCAGGATTTTCAGGATTTTCAGAATTTTCAGGATTTTCAGGATTTTCAGGGTTTTCAGGATTTTCAGGATTTTCAGGATTTTCAGAATTTTCAGGATTTTCAGAATTTTCAGAATTTTCAGGATTTTCAGAATTTTCAGAATTTTCAGAATTTTCAGAATTTTCAGAAATTTCAGAATTTTCAGAATTTTCAGAATTTTCAGTATTTTCAGAATTTTCAGAAATTTCAGAAATTTCAGAATTTTCAGAAATTTCAGAAATTTCAGAATTTTCTGAATTTTCAGGATTTTCGGGATTTTCAGGATTTTCAGGATTTTCAGAATTTTCAGAATTTTCAGAATTTTCAGGATTTTCAGGATTTTCAGAATTTTCAGAATTTTCAGGATTTTCAGGATTTTCAGGCTTTTCATAATTTTCATAATTTTCAGAATTTTCATAATTTTCATAATTTTCAGAATTTTCAGAATTTTCAGAATTATCAGAATTTTTAGTATTTTCAGGATTTTCAGGATTTTCAGGATTTTCAGATTTTTCAGAATTTTCAGAATTTTCAGGAATTTCAGGATTTTCAGGATTTTCAGGATTTTTAGGGTTTTCAGGATTTTCAGGGATTTCAGTATTTTCAGGATTTTCAGAATTTTCAGAATTTTCAGGAATTTCAGGATTTTCAGATTTTCTGGATTTTCAGGATTTTCAGGCTTTTCCGAATTTTCACAATTTTCAGAATTTTCAGAATTTTCAAATTTTCAGAATTTTCAGAATTTTCAGAAATTTCAGAATATTCAGAATATTCAGAATATTCAGAATTTTCAGAATTTTCAGAATTTTCAGAATTTTCAGGATTTTCAGGATTTTCAGGATTTTCAGGATTTTCAGGATTTTCAGAATTTTCAGGATTTTCAGGATTTTCAGAGCATCAAGTAGAGTTACTTTGATGAAGTTAAAGTTTGCTCCGTCGGTTTCCATCATCTTCAAAACCAGTCTTGTTCTGTACGCACATTTCACGCACCTTAATCCATCGGCTGTAAAATACTGGTTGTGTTTGCAGGCAAAAACTTCAAAGTTATAAATTTCAATCCTAGTATGCGAGGATCAGCTGGACAATTATTCAAAAGTAGAAGAATTTTTCTAGTATTCCAAGTTTTTGTTTCTAAATCCTCTTCTATTTATATAGATTGTCTAAATGTAGACTTTTTTCTTCGGATTCATAATATGTAATTAATTTACGAACCAGTAACAATGCTTCAGAGGTGATACGTTTTGGGTCTGACATTGGGTCTTCTTCTTCTCCTTCTTCTTCTTCTTCTTCTTCTTCTTCTTCAGAATTTTCAGGATTTTCAGGATTTTCAGGATTTTCAGGATTTTCAGGATTTTCAGGATTTTCAGAATTTTCAGAATTTTCAGAATTTTCAGAATTTTCAGAATTTTCAGAATTTTCAGGATTTTCTGGATTTTCAGGATTTTCAGGATTTTCAGAATTTTCAGGATTTTCAGAATTTTCAGAATTTTCAGGATTTTCAGAATTTTCAGAATTTTCAGAATTTTCAGAATTTTCAGAAATTTCAGAATTTTCAGAATTTTCAGAATTTTCAGTATTTTCAGGTTTTTCAGGATTTTCAGAATTTTCAGAATTTTCAGAATTTTCAGGATTTGTAGGGTTTTCAGGATTTTCAGGAATTTCAGGATTTTCTGGATTTTCAGGAATTTCAGAAATTTCAGGATTTTCAGGATTTTCAGGATTTTCAGGATTTTCAGGATTTTCAGGATTTTCAGAATTTTCAGAAGTTTCAGGATTTTCAGGATTTTCAGAATTTTCGGAATTTTCAGGATTTTCAGGATTTTCAGGATTTTCAGAATTTTCACAATTTTCAGAATTTTCAGAATTTTCAAATATTCAGAATTTTCAGAATTTTCAGAATTTTCAGAATATTCAGAATTTTCAGAATTTTCAGAATTTTCAGAATTTTCAGGATTTTCAGGATTTTCAGGATTTTCAGGATTTTCAGAATTTTCAGGATTTTCAGAATTTTCAGAATTTTCAGGATTTTCAGAATTTTCAGAATTTTCAGAATTTTCAGAATTTTCAGAAATTTCAGAATTTTCAGAATTTTCAGAATTTTCAGTATTTTCAGAATTTTCAGAAATTTCAGAAATTTCAGAATTTTCAGAAATTTCAGAAATTTCAGAATTTTCTGAATTTTCAGAATTTTCAGAATTTTCAGGATTTTCAGAATTTTCAGAATTTTCAGAATTTTCAGAATTTTCAGAAATTTCAGAATTTTCAGAATTTTCAGAATTTTCAGAAATTTCAGAAATTTCAGAATTTTCAGAAATTTCAGAAATTTCAGAATTTTCTGAATTTTCAGGATTTTCGGGATTTTCAGGATTTTCAGGATTTTCAGAATTTTCAGAATTTTCAGGATTTTCAGGATTTTCAGAATTTTCAGAATTTTCAGGATTTTCAGGATTTTCAGGCTTTTCAGATTTTTCAGAATTTTCAGAATTTTCAGGAATTTCAGGATTTTCAGGATTTTCAGGTTTTTAGGGTTTTCAGGATTTTCAGGGATTTCAGGATTTTCAGGATTTTCAGAATTTTCAGAATTTTCAGGAATTTCAGGATTTTCAGATTTTCTGGATTTTCAGGATTTTCAGGCTTTTCCGAATTTTCACAATTTTCAGAATTTTCAGAATTTTCAAATTTTCAGAATTTTCAGAATTTTCAGAAATTTCAGAATATTCAGAATATTCAGAATATTCAGAATTTTCAGAATTTTCAGAATTTTCAGAATTTTCAGGATTTTCAGGATTTTCAGGATTTTCAGGATTTTCAGGATTTTCAGAATTTTCAGGATTTTCAGGATTTTCAGAATTTTCGGAATTTTCAGGATTTTCAGGATTTTCAGGCTTTTCCGAATTTTCACAATTTTCAGAATTTTCAGAATTTTCAGGATTTTCAGGATTTTCAGAATTTTCATAATTTTCAGGATTTTCAGGGTTTTCAGGATTTTCAGGATTTTCAGGATTTTCAGAGCATCAAGTAGAGTTACTTTGATGAAGTTAAAGTTTGCTCCGT
The DNA here is from genome assembly GCA_947310635.1 of Leptodirus hochenwartii. Taxonomy (NCBI): domain Eukaryota; kingdom Metazoa; phylum Arthropoda; class Insecta; order Coleoptera; family Leiodidae; genus Leptodirus; species Leptodirus hochenwartii. The sequence goes on from OX371186.1 coordinate 25,326, forward strand.
CGGTTTCCATCATCTTCAAAACCAGTCTTGTTCTGTACGCACATTTCACGCACCTTAATCCATCGGCTGTAAAATACTGGTTGTGTTTGCAGGCAAAAACTTCAAAGTTATAAATTTCAATCCTAGTATGCGAGGATCAGCTGGACAATTATTCAAAAGTAGAAGAATTTTTCTAGTATTCCAAGTTTTTGTTTCTAAATCCTCTTCTATTTATATAGATTGTCTAAATGTAGACTTTTTTCTTCGGATTCATAATATGTAATTAATTTACGAACCAGTAACAATGCTTCAGAGGTGATACGTTTTGGGTCTGACATATTGGGTCTTCTTCTTCTCCTTCTTCTTCTATTCTGAAGAAGACTTCTTCTTCTTCAGAATTTTCAGGATTTTCAGGATTTTCAGGATTTTCAGGATTTTCAGGATTTTCAGAATTTTCAGAATTTTCAGAATATTCAGAATATTCAGAATATTCAGAATATTCAGAATTTTCAGAATTTTCAGAATTTTCAGGATTTTCAGAATTTTCAGGATTTTCAGAATTTTCAGAATTTTCAGGATTTTCAGAATTTTCAGAATTTTCAGAATTTTCAGAAATTTCAGAATTTTCAGAATTTTCAGTATTTTCAGGTTTTTCAGGATTTTCAGAATTTTCAGAATTTTCAGAATTTTCAGGATTTTTAGGGTTTTCAGGATTTTCAGGAATTTCAGGATTTTCTGGATTTTCAGGAATTTCAGGATTTTCAGAATTTTCGGAATTTTCAGAATTTTCAGGATTTTCAGGATTTTTAGGGTTTTCAGGATTTTCAGGAATTTCAGGATTTTCTGGATTTTCAGGATTTTCAGGATTTTCAGAATTTTCGGAATTTTCAGGATTTTCAGGATTTTCAGGATTTTCAGAATTTTCAGAAGTTTCAGGATTTTCAGGATTTTCAGGATTTTCAGGCTTTTCCGAATTTTCACAATTTTCAGAATTTTCAGAATTTTCAGGATTTTCAGGATTTTAAGAATTTTCATAATTTTCAGGATTTTCATCTTCAGAATTTTCAGGATTTTCAGGATTTTCAGGATTTTCAGGATTTTCAGAATTTTCAGAATTTTCAGAATTTTCAGAATTTTCAGAATTTTCAGAATTTTCAGAATTTTCAGAATTTTCAGAATTTTCAGAATTTTCAGGATTTTCAGAATTTTCAGAATTTTCAGAATTTTCAGAAATTTCAGGATTTTCGGAATTTTCAGAATTTTCAGAATTTTCAGAAATTTCAGAAATTTCAGAATTTTCAGAATTTTCAGAATTTTCAGAATTTTCAGAATATTCAGAATTTTCAGAATTTTCAAATTTTCAGAATTTTCAGAATTTTCAGAATATTCAGAATATTCAGAATATTCAGAATATTCAGAATTTTCAGAATTTTCAGAATTTTCAGAATTTTCAGGATTATCAGGATTTTCAGGATTTTCAGGATTTTCAGGATTTTCAGAATTTTCAGGATTTTCAGAATTTTCAGAATTTTCAGGATTTTCAGAATTTTCAGAATTTTCAGAAATTTCAGAAATTTCAGAATTTTCAGAATTTTCAGAATTTTCAGTATTTTCAGGTTTTTCAGGATTTTCAGAATTTTCAGAATTTTCAGAATTTTCAGGATTTTTAGGGTTTTCAGGATTTTCAGGAATTTCAGGATTTTCTGGATTTTCAGGAATTTCAGAAATTTCAGGATTTTCAGGATTTTCAGGATTTTCAGGATTTTCAGGATTTTCAGAATTTTCAGAAGTTTCAGGATTTTCAGGATTTTCAGAATTTTCAGAATTTTCAGAATTTTCAGAATTTTCAGAAATTTCAGAAATTTCAGAATTTTCAGAATTTTCAGAATTTTCAGAATATTCAGAATTTTCAGAATTTTCAAATTTTCAGAATTTTCAGAATTTTCAGAATATTCAGAATATTCAGAATATTCAGAATATTCAGAATTTTCAGAATTTTCAGAATTTTCAGAATTTTCAGGATTTTCAGAATTTTCAGAATTTTCAGGATTTTCAGAATTTTCAGAATTTTCAGAATTTTCAGAATTTTCAGGATTTTCAGGAATTTCAGAATTTTCAGGATTTTCAGGATTTTCAGAATTTTCAGAAATTTCAGAATTTTCAGAATTTTCAGAATTTTCAGAATTTTCAGAATATTCAGAATTTTCAGAATTTTCAAATTTTCAGAATTTTCAGAATTTTCAGAATTTTCAGAATATTCAGAATATTCAGAATATTCAGAATTTTCAGAATTTTCAGAATTTTCAGAATTTTCAGAATTTTCAGGATTTTCAGGATTTTCAGGATTTTCAGGATTTTCAGGATTTTCAGAATTTTCAGGATTTTCAGAATTTTCAGAATTTTCAGGATTTTCAGAATTTTCAGAATTTTCAGAATTTTCAGAATTTTCAGAATTTTCAGAAATTTCAGAAATTTCAGAATTTTCAGAATTTTCAGAATTTTCAGAATTTTCAGAATTTTCAGAAATTTCAGAAATTTCAGAAATTTCAGAATTTTCAGAATTTTCAGAATTTTCAGGATTTTCAGGATTTTCAGAATTTTCGGAATTTTCAGGATTTTCAGGATTTTCAGGATTTTCAGGATTTTCAGAATTTTCAGGATTTTCAGGATTTCAGAATTTTCGGAATTTTCAGAATTTTCAGGATTTTCAGGATTTTCAGGATTTTCAGGATTTTCAGGATTATCAGGATTTTCAGGATTTTCAGAATTTTCAGGATTTTCAGGATTTTCAGGATTTTCAGGATTTTCACAATTTTCAGAATTTTCAGAATTTTCAGAATTTCCAGAATCTTCAGAATTTTCAGAATCTTCAGAATTTTCAGAAATTTCAGAAATTTCAGAATTTTCAGAATTTTCAGAAATTTCAGAAATTTCAGGATTTTCAGAATTTTCAGAATTTTCAGGAATTTCAGAATTTGCAGGATTTTCAGGATTTTCAGAATTTTCAGAATTTTCAGAATTTTCAGAATTTTCAGAATTTTCAGAATTTTCAGAATTTTCAGGATTTTCAGGATTTTCAGGATTTTCAGGATTTTCAGGATTTTCAGGATTTTCAGAATTTTCAGAATTTTCAGAATTTTCAGAATTTTCAGGATTTTCAGGATTTTCATAATTTTCAGAATTTTCAGAATTTTCAGAATTTTCAGAATTTTCAAAATTTTCAGAATTTTCAGAATTTTCAGAATATTCAGAATTTTCAGAATTTTCAAGTTTTCAGAATTTTCAGAATATTCAGAATATTCAGAATTTTCAGAATTTTCAGAATTTTCAGAATTTTCAGAATTTTCAGATTTTCAGAATTTTCAAAATTTTCAGAATTTTCAGAATTTTCAGAATATTCAGAATTTTCAGAATTTTCAAGTTTTCAGAATTTTCAGAATTTTCAGAATTTTCAGAATTTTCAGAATTTTCAAAATTTTCAGAATTTTCAGAATTTTCAGAATTTTCAGAATTTTCAGAAATTTCAGAATTTTCAGAATTTTCAGTATTTTCAGGTTTTTCAGAATGTTCAGAATTTTCAGAATTTTCAGAATTTTCAGGATTTTCAGGATTTTTAGGGTTTTCAGGATTTTCAGGAATTTCAGGATTTTCTGGATTTTCAGGAATTTCAGAATTTCAGAAATTTCAGGATTTTCAGGATTTTCAGGAATTTCAGGATTTTCAGGATTTTCAGGATTTTCAGGATTTTCAGGATTTTTAGGGTTTTCAGGATTTTCAGAATTTTCAGAATTTTCAGAAATTTCAGAAATTTCAGAAATTTCAGAATTTTCAGGATTTTCAGGATTTTCAGAATTTTCATAATTTTCAGGATTTTCAGGGTTTTCAGGATTTTCAGGATTTTCAGGATTTTCAGAGCATCAAGTAGAGTTACTTTGATGAAGTTAAAGTTTGCTCCGTCGGTTTCCATCATCTTCAAAACCAGTCTTGTTCTGTACGCACATTTCACGCACCTTAATCCATCGGCTGTAAAATACTGGTTGTGTTTGCAGGCAAAAACTTCAAAGTTATAAATTTCAATCCTAGTATGCGAGGATCAGCTGGACAATTATTCAAAAGTAGAAGAATTTTTCTCATTGCTTTCTTGAGGTCCTCTTCTCAAATATAGGCCCCATACTTTTATTACACTGAAGGTTTAGGATTTTCTGTGAAAATATTAATAACTGTAATTTTGCTAGAAGATAATATATTTAATTTCAATAATGTGATATTGTGATGTTTATTGTGTACCGAGTTTACCAAGTATGCTCAAAAAGCTTTATAGATTTATATATCAATTTTCTTTTTCTAAGTACTTACAATCAAATTTCAATGTCATTGGAAATTTTTGATAAATTAAATCTAGACTAAGTTTTTGGACTGATAATTGAGAATAAAGTAGATGCTGTCATCATATCCTTCGTTTCTAGAGACTATACGTTTAAAATGAGCCAGATTTGGTCTCAGACATGACTTTCGTGAAAGAAAGTTCCGAGAATATAAATATTTATGTAATGTCTTGTGGTCTATATAGACCACAAGACATTACATAAAACCTATATAAAATGATGAAAAACATGAATAAGTTTAATGTTTACTTAACCAGGTTTACTAAACCTGGTTTACTTAACCAGGTTTAATTTTTTTATATTTTACAAATACTGCAATTTAGATTTTATATTTTATATTTTAAAAAATATTTTATATCTTTGAAAATAAATTTATTAACGTCAGAGAGCTGCAAATGTCTAAAAACGTTCACTTTCAACGAATACGAGCGTTTTTAGGCATTTTCGTACTTCTCTGAATAAAACTGTATTTTTCACGACAAAAAATATTTTATATCTCTGGAAATAAATTTATTCTGGTCAGAAAGCTGGAAACGTCTAAAAACGACCACTTTCGACGAATACAAGCGTTTTTATACATTTTCGTACTTCTCCGAATAAAACTGTATTTTTCACGACAAAAAATATTTTATATCTCTGGAAATAAATTTATTCTGGTCAGAAAGCTGGAAACGTCTAAAAACGACCACTTTTGACGAACACAAGCGTTTTTAGACATTTTCGTACTTCTCGGACTAAAACTGCATTTTTCACGACAAAAAATATTTTATATCTTTGAAAATAAATTTATTAACGTCAGAGAGCTGGAAATGTCTAAAAACGTTCACTTTCAACGAATACGAGCATTTTTAGGCATTTTCGTACTTCTCTGAATAAAACTGTATTTTTCACGACAAAAAATATTTTTTATCTCTGAAAATCAATTTATTCAGGTCAGAAAGCTGGAAACGTCTAAAAACGACCACTTTCGACGAATACAAGCGTTTTTATACATTTTCGTACTTCTCGGACTAAAACAGCATTTTTCACGACAAAAAATATTTTTTATCTCTGAAAATAAAATTATTAACGTCAGAGAGCTGGAAATGTCTAAAAACGTTCACTTTCAACGAATATGAGCGTTTTTAGGCATTTTCGTACTTCTCTGAATAAAATTGTATTTTTCACGACAAAAAATATTTTTTATCTCTGAAAATCAATTTATTCAGGTCAGAAAGCTGGAAACGTCTAAAAACGACCACTTTCGACGAATACAAACGTTTTTAGACATTTTCGTACTTCTCGGACTAAAACTGCATTTTCACGACAAAAAATATTTTATATCTTTGAAAATAAATTTATTAACGTCAGAGAGCTGGAAATGTCTAAAAACGTTCACTTTCAACGAATACGAGCATTTTTAGGCATTTTCGTACTTCTCCGAATAAAACTGTATTTTTCACGACAAAAAATATTTTATATCTCTGGAAATAAATTTATTCTGGTCAGAAAGCTGGAAACGTCTAAAAACGACCACTTTCGACGAATACAAGCGTTTTTAGACATTTTCGTACTTCTCGGACTAAAACTGCATTTTTCACGACAAAAAATATTTTATATCTTTGAAAATAAATTTATTAACGTCAGAGAGCTGGAAATACTGAAAATTCTGAAAATTCTGAAATTTCTGAAAATTCTGAAAATTCTGAAAATTCTGAAATTCTGAAAATACTGAAATTCCTGAAAATTCTGAAAATTCTGAAAATTCTGAAAATCCTGAAAATCCTGAAAATCCTGAAAATACTGAAAATTCTGAAAATTCTGAAAATTCTGATAATTCTGAAAATTCTGAAAATTCTGAAAATTCTGAAAATTATGAAAATTCTGAAAATTATGAAAATTATGAAAATTATGAAAAGCCTGAAAATCCTGAAAATCCTGAAAATTCTGAAAATTCTGAAAATCCTGAAAATCCTGAAAATTCTGAAAATTCTGAAAATCCTGAAAATCCTGAAAATCCCGAAAATCCTGAAAATTCAGAAAATTCTGAAATTTCTGAAATTTCTGAAAATTCTGAAAATTCTGAAAATCCTGAAAATCCTGAAAATTCTGAAAATTCTGAAAATCCTGAAAATCCTGAAAAGCCTGAAAATTCCGAAAATTCTGAAAATCCTGAAAATCCTGAAAATTCTGAAAATTCTGAAAATTCTGAAATTTCTGAAATTTCTGAAAATCCTAAAATTCTGAAAATTCTGAAAATCCTGAAAATTCTGAAAATCCTGAAAATCCTGAAAATCCTGAAAATCCTGAAAATCCTGAAAACTCTGAAAATTCTGAAAATCCTGAAAATCCTGAAAATCCTGAAAATTCCGAAAATTCTGAAAATCCTGAAAATCCTGAAAATTCTGAAAATTCTGAAAATTCTGAAATTTCTGAAATTTCTGAAAATTCTGAAAATTCTGAAAATTCTGAAAATTCTGAAAATTCTGAAAATTCTGAAAATCCTGAAAAACCTGAAAATACTGAAAATTCTGAAAATTCTGAAAATTCTGAAATTTCTGAAAATTCTGAAAATTCTGAAAATTCTGAAAATTCTGAAAATCCTGAAAATTCTGAAAATTCTGAAAATCCTGAAAATTCTGAAAATCCTGAAAATCCTGAAAATCCTGAAAATCCTGAAAACTCTGAAAATTCTGAAAATCCTGAAAATCCTGAAAATCCTGAAAATTCTGAAAATTCTGAAAATTCTGAAATTTCTGAAATTTCTGAAAATTCTGAAAATTCTGAAAATTCTGAAAATTCTGAAAATTCTGAAAATTCTGAAAATCCTGAAAAACCTGAAAATACTGAAAATTCTGAAAATTCTGAAAATTCTGAAATTTCTGAAAATTCTGAAAATTCTGAAAATTCTGAAAATTCTGAAAATCCTGAAAATTCTGAAAATTCTGAAAATCCTGAAAATTCTGAAAATCCTGAAAATCCTGAAAATCCTGAAAATCCTGAAAATTCTGAAAATTCTGAAAATTCTGAAAATTCTGAATATTCTGAAAATCCTGAAAATTCTGAAAATTCTGAAAATTCTGAAAATTCTGAAAATTCTGAAAATTCTGAAAATTCTGAAAATTCTGAAATCCTGAAAATTCTGAAAATTCTGAAAATTCTGAAAATTCTGAAAATTCTGAAAATTCTGAAAATTCTGAAAATTCTGAAAATTCTGAAAATCCTGAAAATCCTGAAAATCCTGAAAATCCTGAAAATCCTGAAAATCCTGAAAATCCTGAAAATCCTGAAAATTCTGAAGAAGAAGAAGAAGAAGAAGAAGAAGAAGAAGAAGAAGAAGAAGGAGAAGAAGAAGACCCAATGTCAGACCCAAAACGTATCACCTCTGAAGCATTGTTACTGGTTCGTAAATTAATTACATATTATGAATCCGAAGAAAAAAGTCTACATTTAGACAATCTATATAAATAGAAGAGGATTTAGAAACAAAAACTTGGAATACTAGAAAAATTCTTCTACTTTTGAATAATTGTCCAGCTGATCCTCGCATACTAGGATTGAAATTTATAACTTTGAAGTTTTTACCTGCAAACACAACCAGTATTTTACAGCCGATGGATTAAGGTGCGTGAAATGTGCGTACAGAACAAGACTGGTTTTGAAGATGATGGAAACCGACGGAGCAAACTTTAACTTCATCAAAGTAACTCTACTTGATGCTCTGAAAATCCTGAAAACCCTGAAAATCCTGAAAATTATGAAAATTCTGAAAATCCTGAAAATCCTGAAAATTCCGAAAATTCTGAAAATCCTGAAAATCCTGAAAATCCTGAAAATCCTGAAAATTCCGAAAATTCTGAAAATCCTGAAAATCCTGAAACTTCTGAAAATTCTGAAAATCCTGAAAATCCTGAAAATCCTGAAAATCCTGAAAATCCTGAAAACCCTAAAAATCCTGAAAATTCTGAAAATTCTGAAAATTCTGAAAATCCTGAAAAACCTGAAAATACTGAAAATTCTGAAAATTCTGAAAATTCTGAAATTTCTGAAAATTCTGAAAATTCTGAAAATTCTGAAAATTCTGAAAATCCTGAAAATTCTGAAAATTCTGAAAATCCTGAAAATTCTGAAAATCCTGAAAATCCTGAAAATCCAGAAAATCCTGAAAATCCTGAAAATTCTGAAAATTCTGAAAATTCTGAAAATTCTGAATATTCTGAATATTCTGAAATTTCTGAAAATTCTGAAAATTCTGAAAATTCCGAAAATCCTGAAATTTCTGAAAATTCTGAAAATTCTGAAAATTCTGAAAATCCTGAAAATCCTGAAAATCCTGAAAATCCTGAAAATTCTGAAGAAGAAGAAGAAGAAGAAGGAGAAGAATGTCAGACCCAATGTCAGACCCAAAACGTATCACCTCTGAAGCATTGTTACTGGTTCGTAAATTAATTACATATTATGAATCCGAAGAAAAAAGTCTACATTTAGACAATCTATATAAATAGAAGAGGATTTAGAAACAAAAACTTGGAATACTAGAAAAATTCTTCTACTTTTGAATAATTGTCCAGCTGATCCTCGCATACTAGGATTGAAATTTTGAAGTTTTTGCCTGCAAACACAACCAGTATTTTACAGCCGATGGATTAAGGTGCGTGAAATGTGCGTACAGAACAAGACTGGTTTTGAAGATGATGGAAACCGACGGAGCAAACTTTAACTTCATCAAAATAACTCTACTTGATGCTCTGAAAATCCTGAAAATCCTGAAAACCCTGAAAATCCTGAAAATTATGAAAATTCTGAAAATCCTGAAAATCCTGAAAATTCTGAAAATTCTGAAAATTGTGAAAATTCGGAAAAGCCTGAAAATCCTGAAAATCCTGAAAATTCCGAAAATTCTGAAAATCCTGAAAATCCTGAAAATCCTGAAAATTCTGAAAATTCTGAAAATTCTGAAAATTCTGAATATTCTGAATATTCTGAATATTCTGAAATTTCTGAAAATTCTGAAAATTCTGAAAATTTGAAAAGTCTGAAAATTCTGAAAATTGTGAAAATTCGGAAAAAAGCCTGAAAATCCTGAAAATCCAGAAAATCCTGAAAATCCTGAAATTCCTGAAAATTCTGAAAATTCTGAAAATCCTGAAAATCCTGAAATCCCTGAAAATCCTGAAAACCCTAAAAATCCTGAAAATCCTGAAAATCCTGAAATTCCTGAAAATTCTGAAAATTCTGAAAAATCTGAAAATCCTGAAAATCCTGAAAATCCTGAAAATACTGAAAATTCTGAAAATTCTGAAAATTCTGATAATTCTGAAAATTCTGAAAATTCTGAAAATTCTGAAAATTATGAAAATTCTGAAAATTATGAAAAGCCTGAAAATCCTGAAAATCCTGAAAATTCTGAAAATTCTGAAAATCCTGAAAATCCTGAAAATTCTGAAAATTCTGAAAATCCTGAAAATCCTGAAAATCCCGAAAATCCTGAAAATTCAGAAATTTCAGAAATTTCAGAATTTTCAGAAATTTCAGAAATTTCAGAATTTTCTGAATTTTCAGGATTTTCGGGATTTTCAGGATTTTCAGGATTTTCAGAATTTTCAGAATTTTCAGGATTTTCAGGATTTTCAGAATTTTCAGAATTTTCAGGATTTTCAGGATTTTCAGGCTTTTCATAATTTTCAGAATTTTCATAATTTTCAGAATTTTCAGAATTTTCAGAATTTTCAGAATTATCAGAATTTTCAGAATTTTCAGAATTTTCAGTATTTTCAGGATTTTCAGGATTTTCAGGATTTTCAGATTTTTCAGAATTTTCAGAATTTTCAGGAATTTCAGGATTTTCAGGATTTTCAGGATTTTTAGGGTTTTCAGGATTTTCAGGGATTTCAGGATTTTCAGGATTTTCAGAATTTTCAGAATTTTCAGGAATTTCAGGATTTTCAGGATTTTCTGGATTTTCAGGATTTTCAGGCTTTTTTCCGAATTTTCACAATTTTCAGAATTTTCAGACTTTTCAAATTTTCAGAATTTTCAGAATTTTCAGAAATTTCAGAATATTCAGAATATTCAGAATATTCAGAATTTTCAGAATTTTCAGAATTTTCAGGATTTTCAGGATTTTCAGGATTTTCAGGATTTTCAGAATTTTCAGGATTTTCAGAATTTTCAGAATAATCAGAATATTCAGAATATTCAGAATTTTCAGAATTTTCAGAATTTTCAGAATTTTCAGGATTTTCAGGATTTTCAGGATTTTCAGGATTTTCAGGATTTTCAGAATTTTCAGGATTTTCAGAATTTTCAGAATTTTCAGGATTTTCAGAATTTTCAGAATTTTCAGAATTTTCAGAATTTTCAGAATTTTCAGAAATTTCAGAAATTTCAGAATTTTCAGAATTTTCAGAATTTTCAGAATTTTCAGAATTTTCAGAAATTTCAGAAATTTCAGAAATTTCAGAATTTTCAGAATTTTCAGAATTTTCAGGATTTTCAGGATTTTCAGAATTTTCGGAATTTTCAGGATTTTCAGGATTTTCAGGATTTTCAGGATTTTCAGAATTTTCAGGATTTTCAGGATTTCAGAATTTTCGGAATTTTCAGAATTTTCAGGATTTTCAGGATTTTCAGGATTTTCAGGATTTTCAGGATTATCAGGATTTTCAGGATTTTCAGAATTTTCAGGATTTTCAGGATTTTCAGGATTTTCAGGATTTTCACAATTTTCAGAATTTTCAGAATTTTCAGAATTTCCAGAATCTTCAGAATTTTCAGAATCTTCAGAATTTTCAGAAATTTCAGAAATTTCAGAATTTTCAGAATTTTCAGAAATTTCAGAAATTTCAGGATTTTCAGAATTTTCAGAATTTTCAGGAATTTCAGAATTTGCAGGATTTTCAGGATTTTCAGAATTTTCAGAATTTTCAGAATTTTCAGAATTTTCAGAATTTTCAGAATTTTCAGAATTTTCAGGATTTTCAGGATTTTCAGGATTTTCAGGATTTTCAGGATTTTCAGAATTTTCAGAATTTTCAGAATTTTCAGAATTTTCAGAATTTTCAGGATTTTCAGGATTTTCATAATTTTCAGAATTTTCAGAATTTTCAGAATTTTCAGAATTTTCAAAATTTTCAGAATTTTCAGAATTTTCAGAATATTCAGAATTTTCAGAATTTTCAAGTTTTCAGAATTTTCAGAATATTCAGAATATTCAGAATTTTCAGAATTTTCAGAATTTTCAGAATTTTCAGAATTTTCAGATTTTCAGAATTTTCAAAATTTTCAGAATTTTCAGAATTTTCAGAATATTCAGAATTTTCAGAATTTTCAAGTTTTCAGAATTTTCAGAATTTTCAGAATTTTCAGAATTTTCAGAATTTTCAAAATTTTCAGAATTTTCAGAATTTTCAGAATTTTCAGAATTTTCAGAAATTTCAGAATTTTCAGAATTTTCAGTATTTTCAGGTTTTTCAGAATGTTCAGAATTTTCAGAATTTTCAGAATTTTCAGGATTTTTAGGGTTTTCAGGATTTTCAGGAATTTCAGGATTTTCTGGATTTTCAGGAATTTCAGAATTTCAGAAATTTCAGGATTTTCAGGATTTTCAGGAATTTCAGGATTTTCAGGATTTTCAGGATTTTCAGGATTTTCAGGATTTTTAGGGTTTTCAGGATTTTCAGAATTTTCAGAATTTTCAGAATTTTCAGAATTTTCAGAATTTTCAGAATTTTCAGAGCATCAAGTAGAGTTACTTTGATGAAGTTAAAGTTTGCTCCGTCGGTTTCCATCATCTTCAAAACCAGTCTTGTTCTGTACGCACATTTCAGGCACCTTAATCCATCGGCTGTAAAATCGGTTGTGTTTGCAGGCAAAAACTTCAAAGTTATAAATTTCAATCCTAGTATGCGAGGATCAGCTGGACAATTATTCAAAAGTAGAAGAATTTTTCTCATTGCTTTCTTGAGGTCCTCTTCTCAAATATAGGCCCCATACTTTTATTACACTGAAGGTTTAGGATTTTCTGTGAAAATATTAATAACTGTAATTTTGCTAGAAGATAATATATTTAATTTCAATAATGTGATATTGTGATGTTTATTGTGTACCGAGTTTACCAAGTATGCTCAAAAAGCTTTATAGATTTATATATCAATTTTCTTTTTCTAAGTACTTACAATCAAATTTCAATGTCATTGGAAATTTTTGATAAATTAAATCTAGACTAAGTTTTTGGACTGATAATTGAGAATAAAGTAGATGCTGTCATCATATCCTTCGTTTCTAGAGACTATACGTTTAAAATGAGCCAGATTTGGTCTCAGACATGACTTTCGTGAAAGAAAGTTCCGAGAATATAAATATTTATGTAATGTCTTGTGGTCTATATAGACCACAAGACATTACATAAAACCTATATAAAATGATGAAAAACATGAATAAGTTTAATGTTTACTTAACCAGGTTTACTAAACCTGGTTTACTTAACCAGGTTTAATTTTTTTATATTTTACAAATACTGCAATTTAGATTTTATATTTTATATTTTAAAAAATATTTTATATCTTTGAAAATAAATTTATTAACGTCAGAGAGCTGCAAATGTCTAAAAACGTTCACTTTCAACGAATACGAGCGTTTTTAGGCATTTTCGTACTTCTCTGAATAAAACTGTATTTTTCACGACAAAAAATATTTTATATCTCTGGAAATAAATTTATTCTGGTCAGAAAGCTGGAAACGTCTAAAAACGACCACTTTCGACGAATACAAGCGTTTTTATACATTTTCGTACTTCTCCGAATAAAACTGTATTTTTCACGACAAAAAATATTTTATATCTCTGGAAATAAATTTATTCTGGTCAGAAAGCTGGAAACGTCTAAAAACGACCACTTTTGACGAACACAAGCGTTTTTAGACATTTTCGTACTTCTCGGACTAAAACTGCATTTTTCACGACAAAAAATATTTTATATCTTTGAAAATAAATTTATTAACGTCAGAGAGCTGGAAATGTCTAAAAACGTTCACTTTCAACGAATACGAGCATTTTTAGGCATTTTCGTACTTCTCTGAATAAAACTGTATTTTTCACGACAAAAAATATTTTTTATCTCTGAAAATCAATTTATTCAGGTCAGAAAGCTGGAAACGTCTAAAAACGACCACTTTCGACGAATACAAGCGTTTTTATACATTTTCGTACTTCTCGGACTAAAACTGCATTTTTCACGACAAAAAATATTTTTTATCTCTGAAAATAAAATTATTAACGTCAGAGAGCTGGAAATGTCTAAAAACGTTCACTTTCAACGAATATGAGCGTTTTTAGGCATTTTCGTACTTCTCTGAATAAAATTTCACGACAAAAAATATTTTTTATCTCTGAAAATCAATTTATTCAGGTCAGAAAGCTGGAAACGTCTAAAAACGACCACTTTCGACGAATACAAACGTTTTTAGACATTTTCGTACTTCTCGGACTAAAACTGCATTTTCACGACAAAAAATATTTTATATCTTTGAAAATAAATTTATTAACGTCAGAGAGCTGGAAATGTCTAAAAACGTTCACTTTCAACGAATACGAGCATTTTTAGGCATTTTCGTACTTCTCCGAATAAAACTGTATTTTTCACGACAAAAAATATTTTATATCTCTGGAAATAAATTTATTCTGGTCAGAAAGCTGGAAACGTCTAAAAACGACCACTTTCGACGAATACAAGCGTTTTTAGACATTTTCGTACTTCTCGGACTAAAACTGCATTTTTCACGACAAAAAATATTTTATATCTTTGAAAATAAATTTATTAACGTCAGAGAGCTGGAAATACTGAAAATTCTGAAAATTCTGAAATTTCTGAAAATTCTGAAAATTCTGAAAATTCTGAAATTCTGAAAATACTGAAATTCCTGAAAATTCTGAAAATTCTGAAAATTCTGAAAATCCTGAAAATCCTGAAAATCCTGAAAATACTGAAAATTCTGAAAATTCTGAAAATTCTGATAATTCTGAAAATTCTGAAAATTCTGAAAATTCTGAAAATTATGAAAATTCTGAAAATTATGAAAATTATGAAAATTATGAAAAGCCTGAAAATCCTGAAAATCCTGAAAATTCTGAAAATTCTGAAAATCCTGAAAATCCTGAAAATTCTGAAAATTCTGAAAATCCTGAAAATCCTGAAAATCCCGAAAATCCTGAAAATTCAGAAAATTCTGAAATTTCTGAAATTTCTGAAAATTCTGAAAATTCTGAAAATCCTGAAAATCCTGAAAATTCTGAAAATTCTGAAAATCCTGAAAATCCTGAAAAGCCTGAAAATTCCGAAAATTCTGAAAATCCTGAAAATCCTGAAAATTCTGAAAATTCTGAAAATTCTGAAATTTCTGAAATTTCTGAAAATCCTAAAATTCTGAAAATTCTGAAAATCCTGAAAATTCTGAAAATCCTGAAAATCCTGAAAATCCTGAAAATCCTGAAAACTCTGAAAATTCTGAAAATCCTGAAAATCCTGAAAATCCTGAAAATTCCGAAAATTCTGAAAATCCTGAAAATCCTGAAAATTCTGAAAATTCTGAAAATTCTGAAATTTCTGAAATTTCTGAAAATTCTGAAAATTCTGAAAATTCTGAAAATTCTGAAAATTCTGAAAATTCTGAAAATCCTGAAAAACCTGAAAATACTGAAAATTCTGAAAATTCTGAAAATTCTGAAATTTCTGAAAATTCTGAAAATTCTGAAAATTCTGAAAATTCTGAAAATCCTGAAAATTCTGAAAATTCTGAAAATCCTGAAAATTCTGAAAATCCTGAAAATCCTGAAAATCCTGAAAATCCTGAAAACTCTGAAAATTCTGAAAATCCTGAAAATCCTGAAAATCCTGAAAATTCTGAAAATTCTGAAAATTCTGAAATTTCTGAAATTTCTGAAAATTCTGAAAATTCTGAAAATTCTGAAAATTCTGAAAATTCTGAAAATTCTGAAAATCCTGAAAAACCTGAAAATACTGAAAATTCTGAAAATTCTGAAAATTCTGAAATTTCTGAAAATTCTGAAAATTCTGAAAATTCTGAAAATTCTGAAAATCCTGAAAATTCTGAAAATTCTGAAAATCCTGAAAATTCTGAAAATCCTGAAAATCCTGAAAATCCTGAAAATCCTGAAAATTCTGAAAATTCTGAAAATTCTGAAAATTCTGAATATTCTGAAAATCCTGAAAATTCTGAAAATTCTGAAAATTCTGAAAATTCTGAAAATTCTGAAAATTCTGAAAATTCTGAAAATTCTGAAATCCTGAAAATTCTGAAAATTCTGAAAATTCTGAAAATTCTGAAAATTCTGAAAATTCTGAAAATTCTGAAAATCCTGAAAATCCTGAAAATCCTGAAAATCCTGAAAATCCTGAAAATCCTGAAAATCCTGAAAATCCTGAAAATTCTGAAGAAGAAGAAGAAGAAGAAGAAGAAGAAGAAGAAGAAGAAGAAGAAGGAGAAGAAGAAGACCCAATGTCAGACCCAAAACGTATCACCTCTGAAGCATTGTTACTGGTTCGTAAATTAATTACATATTATGAATCCGAAGAAAAAAGTCTACATTTAGACAATCTATATAAATAGAAGAGGATTTAGAAACAAAAACTTGGAATACTAGAAAAATTCTTCTACTTTTGAATAATTGTCCAGCTGATCCTCGCATACTAGGATTGAAATTTATAACTTTGAAGTTTTTACCTGCAAACACAACCAGTATTTTACAGCCGATGGATTAAGGTGCGTGAAATGTGCGTACAGAACAAGACTGGTTTTGAAGATGATGGAAACCGACGGAGCAAACTTTAACTTCATCAAAGTAACTCTACTTGATGCTCTGAAAATCCTGAAAACCCTGAAAATCCTGAAAATTATGAAAATTCTGAAAATCCTGAAAATCCTGAAAATTCCGAAAATTCTGAAAATCCTGAAAATCCTGAAAATCCTGAAAATCCTGAAAATTCCGAAAATTCTGAAAATCCTGAAAATCCTGAAACTTCTGAAAATTCTGAAAATCCTGAAAATCCTGAAAATCCTGAAAATCCTGAAAATCCTGAAATTTCTGAAATTCCTGAAAATCCAGAAAATCCTGAAAATCCTGAAAATCCTGAAAACCCTAAAAATCCTGAAAATTCTGAAAATTCTGAAAATTCTGAAAATCCTGAAAAACCTGAAAATACTGAAAATTCTGAAAATTCTGAAAATTCTGAAATTTCTGAAAATTCTGAAAATTCTGAAAATTCTGAAAATTCTGAAAATCCTGAAAATTCTGAAAATTCTGAAAATTCTGAAATTCTGAAAATACTGAAATTCCTGAAAATTCTGAAAATTCTGAAAATTCTGAAAATCCTGAAAATCCTGAAAATCCTGAAAATACTGAAAATTCTGAAAATTCTGAAAATTCTGATAATTCTGAAAATTCTGAAAATTCTGAAAATTCTGAAAATTATGAAAATTCTGAAAATTATGAAAATTATGAAAATTATGAAAAGCCTGAAAATCCTGAAAATCCTGAAAATTCTGAAAATTCTGAAAATCCTGAAAATCCTGAAAATTCTGAAAATTCTGAAAATCCTGAAAATCCTGAAAATCCCGAAAATTCTGAAAATTCTGAAAATTCTGAAATTTCTGAAAATTCTGAAAATTCTGAAAATTCTGAAAATTCTGAAAATCCTGAAAATTCTGAAAATTCTGAAAATCCTGAAAATTCTGAAAATCCTGAAAATCCTGAAAATCCTGAAAATCCTGAAAACTCTGAAAATTCTGAAAATCCTGAAAATCCTGAAAATCCTGAAAATTCTGAAAATTCTGAAAATTCTGAAATTTCTGAAATTTCTGAAAATTCTGAAAATTCTGAAAATTCTGAAAATTCTGAAAATTCTGAAAATTCTGAAAATCCTGAAAAACCTGAAAATACTGAAAATTCTGAAAATTCTGAAAATTCTGAAATTTCTGAAAATTCTGAAAATTCTGAAAATTCTGAAAATTCTGAAAATCCTGAAAATTCTGAAAATTCTGAAAATCCTGAAAATTCTGAAAATCCTGAAAATCCTGAAAATCCTGAAAATCCTGAAAATTCTGAAAATTCTGAAAATTCTGAAAATTCTGAAAATTCTGAAAATTCTGAAATCCTGAAAATTCTGAAAATTCTGAAAATTCTGAAAATTCTGAAAATTCTGAAAATTCTGAAAATTCTGAAATCCTGAAAATTCTGAAAATTCTGAAAATTCTGAAAATTCTGAAAATTCTGAAAATTCTGAAAATTCTGAAAATTCTGAAAATCCTGAAAATCCTGAAAATCCTGAAAATCCTGAAAATCCTGAAAATCCTGAAAATCCTGAAAATCCTGAAAATTCTGAAGAAGAAGAAGAAGAAGAAGAAGAAGAAGAAGAAGAAGAAGAAGGAGAAGAAGAAGACCCAATGTCAGACCCAAAACGTATCACCTCTGAAGCATTGTTACTGGTTCGTAAATTAATTACATATTATGAATCCGAAGAAAAAAGTCTACATTTAGACAATCTATATAAATAGAAGAGGATTTAGAAACAAAAACTTGGAATACTAGAAAAATTCTTCTACTTTTGAATAATTGTCCAGCTGATCCTCGCATACTAGGATTGAAATTTATAACTTTGAAGTTTTTACCTGCAAACACAACCAGTATTTTACAGCCGATGGATTAAGGTGCGTGAAATGTGCGTACAGAACAAGACTGGTTTTGAAGATGATGGAAACCGACGGAGCAAACTTTAACTTCATCAAAGTAACTCTACTTGATGCTCTGAAAATCCTGAAAACCCTGAAAATCCTGAAAATTATGAAAATTCTGAAAATCCTGAAAATCCTGAAAATTCCGAAAATTCTGAAAATCCTGAAAATCCTGAAAATCCTGAAAATCCTGAAAATTCCGAAAATTCTGAAAATCCTGAAAATCCTGAAACTTCTGAAAATTCTGAAAATCCTGAAAATCCTGAAAATCCTGAAAATCCTGAAAATCCTGAAATTTCTGAAATTCCTGAAAATCCAGAAAATCCTGAAAATCCTGAAAATCCTGAAAACCCTAAAAATCCTGAAAATTCTGAAAATTCTGAAAATTCTGAAAATCCTGAAAAACCTGAAAATACTGAAAATTCTGAAAATTCTGAAAATTCTGAAATTTCTGAAAATTCTGAAAATTCTGAAAATTCTGAAAATTCTGAAAATCCTGAAAATTCTGAAAATTCTGAAAATCCTGAAAATTCTGAAAATCCTGAAAATCCTGAAAATCCAGAAAATCCTGAAAATCCTGAAAATTCTGAAAATTCTGAAAATTCTGAAAATTCTGAATATTCTGAATATTCTGAAATTTCTGAAAATTCTGAAAATTCCGAAAATCCTGAAATTTCTGAAAATTCTGAAAATTCTGAAAATCCTGAAAATCCTGAAAATCCTGAAAATCCTGAAAATTCTGAAGAAGAAGAAGAAGGAGAAGAATGTCAGACCCAATGTCAGACCCAAAACGTATCACCTCTGAAGCATTGTTACTGGTTCGTAAATTAATTACATATTATGAATCCGAAGAAAAAAGTCTACATTTAGACAATCTATATAAATAGAAGAGGATTTAGAAACAAAAACTTGGAATACTAGAAAAATTCTTCTACTTTTGAATAATTGTCCAGCTGATCCTCGCATACTAGGATTGAAATTTTGAAGTTTTTGCCTGCAAACACAACCAGTATTTTACAGCCGATGGATTAAGGTGCGTGAAATGTGCGTACAGAACAAGACTGGTTTTGAAGATGATGGAAACCGACGGAGCAAACTTTAACTTCATCAAAGTAACTCTACTTGATGCTCTGAAAATCCTGAAAATCCTGAAAACCCTGAAAATCCTGAAAATTATGAAAATTCTGAAAATCCTGAAAATCCTGAAAATTCTGAAAATTCTGAAAATTGTGAAAATTCGGAAAAGCCTGAAAATCCTGAAAATCCTGAAAATTCCGAAAATTCTGAAAATCCTGAAAATCCTGAAAATCCTGAAAATTCTGAAAATTCTGAAAATTCTGAAAATTCTGAATATTCTGAATATTCTGAATATTCTGAAATTTCTGAAAATTCTGAAAATTCTGAAAATTTGAAAAGTCTGAAAATTCTGAAAATTGTGAAAATTCGGAAAAAAGCCTGAAAATCCTGAAAATCCAGAAAATCCTGAAAATCCTGAAATTCCTGAAAATTCTGAAAATTCTGAAAATCCTGAAAATCCTGAAATCCCTGAAAATCCTGAAAACCCTAAAAATCCTGAAAATCCTGAAAATCCTGAAATTCCTGAAAATTCTGAAAATTCTGAAAAATCTGAAAATCCTGAAAATCCTGAAAATCCTGAAAATACTGAAAATTCTGAAAATTCTGAAAATTCTGATAATTCTGAAAATTCTGAAAATTCTGAAAATTCTGAAAATTATGAAAATTCTGAAAATTATGAAAAGCCTGAAAATCCTGAAAATCCTGAAAATTCTGAAAATTCTGAAAATCCCGAAAATCCTGAAAATTCAGAAAATTCTGAAATTTCTGAAATTTCTGAAAATTCTGAAATTTCTGAAATTTCTGAAAATACTGAAAATTCTGAAAATTCTGAAATTTCTGAAAATTCTGAAAATTCTGAAAATTCTGAAAATTCTGAAAATCCTGAAAATTCTGAAAATTCTGAAAATCCTGAAAATTCTGAAAATCCTGAAAATCCTGAAAATCCTGAAAATCCTGAAAATTCTGAAAATTCTGAAAATTCTGAAAATTCTGAATATTCTGAAAATTCTGAAAATTCTGAAAATTCTGAAAATCCTGAAAATTCTGAAAATTCTGAAAATTCCGAAAATTCTGAAAATTCTGAAATCCTGAAAATTCTGAAAATTCTGAAAATTCTGAAAATTCTGAAAATTCTGAAAATTCTGAAAATTCTGAAAATTCTGAATATTCTGAAATTTCTGAAAATTCTGAAAATTCTGAAAATTCCGAAAATCCTGAAATTTCTGAAAATTCTGAAAATTCTGAAAATTCTGAAAATCCTGAAAATTCTGAAAATTCTGAAAATTCTGAAAATCCTGAAAATCCTGAAAATCCTGAAAATCCTGAAAATCCTGAAAATTCTGAAGAAGAAGAAGAAGAAGAAGGAGAAGAAGAAGACCCAATGTCAGACCCAAAACGTATCACCTCTGAAGCATTGTTACTGGTTCGTAAATTAATTACTATGAATCCGAAGAAAAAAGTCTACATTTAGACAATCTATAGAAGAGGATCTATAGAAGAGGATTTAGAAACAAAAACTTGGAATACTAGAAAAATTCTTCTACTTTTGAATAATTGTCCAGCTGATCCTCGCATACTAGGATTGAAATTTATAACTTTGAAGTTTTTGCCTGCAAACACAACCAGTATTTTACAGCCGATGGATTAAGGTGCGTGAAATGTGCGTACAGAACAAGACTGGTTTTGAAGATGATGGAAACCGACGGAGCAAACTTTAACTTCATCAAACTACTTGATGCTCTGAAAATCCTGAAAATCCTGAAAATCCTGAAAACCCTGAAAATCCTGAAAATTATGAAAATTCTGAAAATCCTGAAAATCCTGAAAATTCCGAAAATTCTGAAAATCCTGAAAATCCTGAAAATCCTGAAAATCCTGAAAATTCCGAAAATTCTGAAAATCCTGAAAATCCTGAAACTTCTGAAAATTCTGAAAATCCTGAAAATCCTGAAAATCCTGAAAATCCTGAAATTTCTGAAATTCCTGAAAATCCAGAAAATCCTGAAATTCCTGAAAATCCTGAAAATTCTGAAAATTCTGAAAATTCTGAAATTTCTGAAAATTCTGAAAATTCTGAAAATTCTGAAAATTCTGAAAATCCTGAAAATTCTGAAAATTCTGAAAATCCTGAAAATTCTGAAAATCCTGAAAATCCTGAAAATCCTGAAAATCCTGAAAATTCTGAAAATTCTGAAAATTCTGAAAATTCTGAATATTCTGAATATTCTGAATATTCTGAATATTCTGAAAATTCTGAAAATTCTGAAAATTCTGAAAATTCTGAAAATTCTGAAATTTCTGAAATTTCTGAAAATTCTGAAAATTCTGAAAATTCTGAAAATCCTGAAATTTTTGAAAATTCTGAAAATTCTGAAAATTCTGAAAATCCTGAAAATCCTGAAAATTCTGAAAATTCTGAAAATCCTGAAAATTCTGAAAATCCTGAAAATTCTGAAAATTCTGAAAATTCTGAAAATTCTGAAAATTCTGAAAATTCTGAAAATCCTGAAAATCCTGAAAATTCCGAAAATTCTGAAAATCCTGAAAATCCTGAAACTTCTGAAAATTCTGAAAATCCTGAAAATCCTGAAAATCCTGAAAATCCTGAAAATCCTGAAATTTCTGAAATTCCTGAAAATCCAGAAAATCCTGAAATTTCTGAAAATCCTGAAAACCCTAAAAATCCTGAAAATTCTGAAAATTCTGAAAATCCTGAAAATCCTGAAAACCCTGAAAATCCTGAAAATTCTGAAAATTCTGAAATTTCTGAAAATTCTGAAAATTCTGAAAATTCTGAAAATTCTGAAAATCCTGAAAATTCTGAAAATTCTGAAAATCCTGAAAATTCTGAAAATCCTGAAAATCCTGAAAATCCTGAAAATCCTGAAAATTCTGAAAATTCTGAAAATTCTGAAAATTCTGAATATTCTGAATATTCTGAATATTCTGAATATTCTGAAAATTCTGAAAATTCTGAAAATTTGAAAATTCTGAAAATTCTGAATATTCTGAAAATTCTGAAAATTCTGAAAATTCTGAAATTTCTGAAATTTCTGAAAATTCTGAAAATTCTGAAAATTCTGAAAATCCTGAAATTTCTGAAAATTCTGAAAATTCTGAAAATTCTGAAAATCCTGAAAATCCTGAAAATTCTGAAAATTCTGAAAATCCTGAAAATTCTGAAAATCCTGAAAATCCTGAAACTTCTGAAAATTCTGAAAATCCTGAAAATCCTGAAAATCCTGAAAATCCTGAAAATCCTGAAATTTCTGAAATTCCTGAAAATCCAGAAAATCCTGAAATTCCTGAAAATCCTGAAAACCCTAAAAATCCTGAAAATTCTGAAAATTCTGAAAATTCTGAAAATCCTGAAAAACCTGAAAATACTGAAAATTCTGAAAATTCTGAAAATTCTGAAATTTCTGAAAATTCTGAAAATTCTGAAAATTCTGAAAATCCTGAAAATTCTGAAAATTCTGAAAATTCTGAAAATCCTGAAAATTCTGAAAATTCTGAAAATTCTGAAAATTCTGAATATTCTGAATATTCTGAAATTTCTGAAAATTCTGAAAATCCTGAAAATCCAGAAAATCCTGAAAATTCTGAAAATTCTGAAAATTCTGAAAATTCTGAAAATTCTGAAAATTCTGAAAATTCTGAAAATCCTGAAAATTCTGAAAATCCTGAAAATTCTGAAAATCCTGAAAATCCTGAAAATCCTGAAAATCCTGAAAATCCTGAAAATCCTGAAAATTCTGAAGAAGAAGAAGAAGAAGAAGAAGAAGAAGGAGAAGAAGAAGACCCAATGTCAGACCCAAAACGTATCACCTCTGAAGCATTGTTACTGGTTCGTAAATTAATTACATATTATGAATCCGAAGAAAAAAGTCTACATTTAGACAATCTATATAAATAGAAGAGGATTTAGAAACAAAAACTTGGAATACTAGAAAAATTCTTCTACTTTTGAATAATTGTCCAGCTGATCCTCGCATACTAGGATTGAAATTTATAACTTTGAAGTTTTTGCCTGCAAACACAACCAGTATTTTACAGCCGATGGATTAAGGTGCGTGAAATGTGCGTACAGAACAAGACTGGTTTTGAAGATGATGGAAACCGACGGAGCAAACTTTAACTTCATCAAAGTAACTCTACTTGATGCTCTGAAAATCCTGAAAATCCTGAAAATCCTGAAAACCCTGAAAATCCTGAAAATTATGAAAATTCTGAAAATCCTGAAAATCCTGAAAATTCTGAAAATCCTGAAAACCCTAAAAATCCTGAAAATCCTGAAAATCCTGAAAATCCTGAAATTCCTGAAAATCCTGAAAATCCTGAAATTTCTGAAATTCTGAAATTCCTGAAAATCCAGAAAATCCTGAAATTCCTGAAAATCCTGAAAACCCTAAAAATCCTGAAAATCCTGAAAATTCTGAAAATTCTGAAAATTCTGAACATTCTGAAAAACCTGAAAATACTGAAAATTCTGAAAATTCTGAAATTTCTGAAAATTCTGAAAATTCTGAAAATTCTGAAAATTCTGAAAACTTGAAAATTCTGAAAATTCTGAATATTCTGAAAATTCTGAAAATTCTGAAAACTTGAAAATTCTGAAAATTCTGAATATTCTGAAAATTCTGAAAATTCTGAAAATTTTGAAAATTCTGAAAATTCTGAAAATTCTGAAAATTCTGAAAATTCTGAAAATCCTGAAAATCCTGAAAATTCTGAAAATTCTGAAAATTCTGAAAATTCTGAAAATTCTGAAAATCCTGAAAATCCTGAAAATCCTGAAAATCCTGAAAATCCTGAAAATTCTGAAAATTCTGAAAATTCTGAAAATTCTGAAAATTCTGAAAATTCTGAAAATTCTGAAAATCCTGAAAATCCTGAAAATCCTGAAAATCCTGAAAATCCTGAAAATTCTGAAAATTCTGAAAATCTGAAAATTCTGAAAATTCTGAAAATTCTGAAAATTCTGAAAATTCTGAATATTCTGAATATTTGAAAATTCTGAAAATTCTGAAATTCTGAAAATTCTGAAAATTCTGAAAATTCTGAAAATTCTGAAATTTCTGAAATTTCTGAAATTTCTGAAAATTCTGAAATTTCTGAAAATCCTGAAATTTCTGAAAATTCTGAAAATTCTGAAAATTTGAAAATTCTGAAAATTCTGAAAATTGTGAAAATTCGGAAAAGCCTGAAAATCCTGAAAATCCAGAAAATCCTGAAAATCCTGAAATTCCTGAAAATTCTGAAAATTCTGAAAATCCTGAAAATCCTGAAATCCCTGAAAATCCTGAAAACCCTAAAAATCCTGAAAATCCTGAAAATCCTGAAATTCCTGAAAATTCTGAAAATTCTGAAAAATCTGAAAATCCTGAAAATCCTGAAAATCCTTAAAATACTGAAAATTCTGAAAATTCTGAAAATTCTGATAATTCTGAATATTCTGAAAATTCTGAAAATTCTGAAATTTCTGAAAATTCTGAAAATCCTGAAAATCCTGAAAATCCTGAAAATCCTGAAAATCCTGAAAATCCTGAAAATTCTGAAAATTCTGAAAATCCTGAAAATCCTGAAAATTCTGAAAATTCTGAAAATCCTGAAAATCCTGAAAATCCTGAAAATTCTGAAAATTCTGAAAATTCTGAAAATTCTGAAAATTCTGAAAATTCTGAAAATTCTGAAAATCCTGAAAATCCTGCAAATTCTGAAATTCCTGAAAATTCTGAAAATTCTGAAAATCCTGAAATTTCTGAAATTTCTGAAATTTCTGAAAATTCTGAAATTTCTGAAATTTCTGAAAATTCTGAAGATTCTGAAAATTCTGAAAATTGTGAAAATCCTGAAAATCCTGAAAATCCTGAAAATCCTGAAAATTATGAAAATTATGAAAATCCTGAAAATCCTGAAAATTCTGAAAATTCTGAAAATTGTGAAAATTCGGAAAAGCCTGAAAATCCTGAAAATCCTGAAAATTCCGAAAATTCTGAAAATCCTGAAAATCCTGAAAATCCTGAAAATCCTGAAAATCCTGAAAATCCTGAAAATCCTGAAAATACTGAAAATTCTGAAAATTCTGAAAATTCTGAAAATTCTGATAATTCTGAAAATTCTGAAAATTCTGAAAATTCTGAAAATTATGAAAATTCTGAAAATTATGAAAATTATGAAAATTATGAAAAGCCTGAAAATCCTGAAAATCCTGAAAATTCTGAAAATCCTGAAAATCCTGAAAATCCTGAAAATACTGAAAATTCTGAAAATTCTGAAAATTCTGAAAATTCTGATAATTCTGAAAATTCTGAAAATTCTGAAAATTCTGAAAATTCTGAAAATTATGAAAATTCTGAAAATTATGAAAATTATGAAAATTATGAAAAGCCTGAAAATCCTGAAAATCCTGAAAATTCTGAAAATCCTGAAAATCCTGAAAATCCTGAAAATACTGAAAATTCTGAAAATTCTGAAAATTCTGAAAATTCTGATAATTCTGAAAATTCTGAAAATTCTGAAAATTATGAAAATTATGAAAATTATGAAAATTATGAAAATTATGAAAAGCCTGAAAATCCTGAAAATCCTGAAAATTCTGAAAATCCTGAAAATCCTGAAAATTCTGAAAATTCTGAAAATCCTGAAAATCCTGAAAATCCCGAAAATCCTGAAAATTCAGAAAATTCTGAAATTTCTGAAATTTCTGAAAATTCTGAAATTTCTGAAATTTCTGAAAATTCTGAAAATACTGAAAATTCTGAAAATTCTGAAAATTCTGAAATTTCTGAAAATTCTGAAAATTCTGAAAATTCTGAAAATTCTGAAAATCCTGAAAATTCTGAAAATTCTGAAAATCCTGAAAATTCTGAAAATCCTGAAAATCCTGAAAATCCTGAAAATCCTGAAAATTCTGAAAATTCTGAAAATTCTGAAAATTCTGAATATTCTGAAAATTCTGAAAATCCTGAAAATCCTGAAAATTCTGAAAATTCTGAAAATTGTGAAAATTCGGAAAAGCCTGAAAATCCTGAAAATCCTGAAAATTCCGAAAATTCTGAAAATCCTGAAAATCCTGAAAATCCTGAAAATTCTGAAAATCCTGAAAATCCTGAAAATCCTGAAAATCCTGAAAATCCTGAAAATTCTGAAAATTCTGAAAATTCTGAAAATTCTGAATATTCTGAATATTCTGAATATTCTGAAATTTCTGAAAATTCTGAAAATTCTGAAAATTTGAAATTCCTGAAAATTCTGAAAATTCTGAAAATCCTGAAAATCCTGAAATCCCTGAAAATCCTGAAAACCCTAAAAATCCTGAAAATCCTGAAAATCCTGAAATTCCTGAAAATTCTGAAAATTCTGAAAAATCTGAAAATCCTGAAAATCCTGAAAATCCTGAAAATACTGAAAATTCTGAAAATTCTGAAAATTCTGATAATTCTGAAAATTCTGAAAATTCTGAAAATTCTGAAAATTATGAAAATTCTGAAAATTATGAAAAGCCTGAAAATCCTGAAAATCCTGAAAATTCTGAAAATTCTGAAAATCCTGAAAATCCTGAAAATTCTGAAAATTCTGAAAATCCTGAAAATCCTGAAAATCCCGAAAATCCTGAAAATTCAGAAAATTCTGAAATTTCTGAAATTTCTGAAAATTCTGAAATTTCTGAAATTTCTGAAAATACTGAAAATTCTGAAAATTCTGAAAATCCTGAAAATTCTGAAAATCCTGAAAATCCTGAAAATTCTGAAAATTCTGAAAATCCTGAAAATCCTGAAAATTCTGAAAATTCTGAAAATCCTGAAAATCCTGAAAATCCCGAAAATCCTGAAAATTCAGAAAATTCTGAAATTTCTGAAATTTCTGAAAATTCTGAAGAAGGAGAAGGAGAACCCAATGTCAGACCCAAAACGTATCACCTCTGAAGCATTGTTACTGGTTCGTAAATTAATTACATATTATGAATCCGAAGAAAAAAGTCTACATTTAGACAATCTATAAATAGAAGAGGATTTAGAAACAAAAACTTGGAATACTAGAAAAATTCTTCTACTTTTGAATAATTGTCCAGCTGATCCTCGCATACTAGGATTGAAATTTATAACTTTGAAGTTTTTGCCTGCAAACACAACCAGTATTTTACAGCCGATGGATTAAGGTGCGTGAAATGTGCGTACAGAACAAGACTGGTTTTGAAGATGATGGAAACCGACGGAGCAAACTTTAACTTCATCAAAGTAACTCTACTTGATGCTCTGAAAATCCTGAAAATCCTGAAAATCCTGAAAACCCTGAAAATCCTGAAAATTATGAAAATTCTGAAAATCCTGAAAATCCTGAAAATTCTGAAATTTCTGAAATTTCTGAAATTTCTGAAAATTCTGAAAATTCTGAAAATTCTGAATATTTGAAAATTCTGAAAATTCTGAATATTCTGAAAATTCTGAAAATTCTGAAAATTCTGAAAATTCTGAAATTTCTGAAATTTCTGAAAATTCTGAAAATTCTGAAATTTCTGAAAATCCTGAAATTTCTGAAAATTCTGAAAATTCTGAAAATTTGAAAATTCTGAAAATTCTGAAAATTGTGAAAATTCGGAAAAGCCTGAAAATCCTGAAAATCCAGAAAATCCTGAAAATCCTGAAATCCCTGAAAATTCTGAAAATTCTGAAAATCCTGAAAATCCTGAAATCCCTGAAAATCCTGAAAACCCTAAAAATCCTGAAAATCCTGAAAATCCTGAAATTCCTGAAAATTCTGAAAATTCTGAAAATTCTGAAAAATCTGAAAATCCTGAAAATCCTGAAAATCCTGAAAATACTGAAAATTCTGAAAATTCTGAAAATTCTGATAATTCTGAAAATTCTGAAAATTCTGAAAATTCTGAAAATTATGAAAATTCTGAAAATTATGAAAATTATGAAAATTATGAAAAGCCTGAAAATCCTGAAAATCCTGAAAAATCTGAAAATTCTGAAAATCCTGAAAATCCTGAAAATTCTGAAAATTCTGAAAATTCTGAAAATCCTGAAAATCCTGAAAATCCTGAAAATCCTGAAAATCCTGAAATTTCTGAAATTCCTGAAAATCCAGAAAATCCTGAAATTCCTGAAAATCCTGAAAACCCTAAAAATCCTGAAAATTCTGAAAATTCTGAAAATTCTGAAATTTCTGAAAATTCTGAAAATTCTGAAAATCCTGAAAATTCTGAAAATTCTGAAAATCCTGAAAATTCTGAAAATCCTGAAAATCCTGAAAATCCTGAAAATCCTGATAATCCTGAAAATTCTGAAAATTCTGAAAATTCTGAAAATTCTGAATATTCTGAATATTCTGAATATTCTGAATATTCTGAAAATTCTGAAAATTCTGAAAATTTGAAAATTCTGAAAATTCTGAATATTCTGAAAATTCTGAAAATTCTGAAAATTCTGAAAATTCTGAAATTTCTGAAATTTCTGAAAATTCTGAAAATTCTGAAAATTCCGAAAATCCTGAAATTTCTGAAAATTCTGAAAATTCTGAAAATTCTGAAAATCCTGAAAATTCTGAAAATTCTGAAAATTCTGAAATTTCTGAAAATTCTGAAAATCCTGAAATTTCTGAAAATTCTGAAAATTCTGAAAATTCTGAAAATCCTGAAAATTCTGAAAATTCTGAAAATTCTGAAAATTCTGAAAATTCTGAAAATTCTGAAAATCCTGAAAATCCTGAAAATCCTGAAAATCCTGAAAATCCTGAAAATCCTGAAAATTCTGAAGAAGAAGAAGAAGAAGGAGAAGAAGAAGACCCAATGTCAGACCCAAAACGTATCACCTCTGAAGCACTGGTTCGTAAATTAATTACATATTATGAATCCGAAGAAAAAAGTCTACATTTAGACAACAAGAGGATTTAGAAACAAAAACTTGGAATACTAGAAAAATTCTTCTACTTTTGAATAATTGTCCAGCTGATCCTCGCATACTAGGATTGAAATTTATAACTTTGAAGTTTTTGCCTGCAAACACAACCAGTATTTTACAGCCGATGGATTAAGGTGCGTGAAATGTGCGTACAGAACAAGACTGGTTTTGAAGATGATGGAAACCGACGGAGCACACTTTAACTTCATCAAAGTAACTCTACTTGATGCTCTGAAAATCCTGAAAATCCTGAAAATCCTGAAAACCCTGAAAATCCTGAAAATCCTGAAAATCCTGAAAACCCTGAAAATTCTGAAAATTCTGAAAATCCTGAAAATCCTGAAAATCCTGAAAATCCTGAAAATTGTGAAAATTCGGAAAAGCCTGAAAATCCTCAAAATTCCGAAAATTCTGAAAATCCTGAAAATCCTGAAAATCCTGAAAATCCTGAAAATTCTGAAAATCCTGAAAATTCTGAAAATCCTGAAAATCCTGAAAATCCTGAAAATCCTGAAAATCCTGAAAATCCTGAAAATCCTGAAAATTGTGAAAATTCGGAAAAGCCTGAAAATCCTCAAAATTCCGAAAATTCTGAAAATCCTGAAAATCCTGAAAATCCTGAAAATCCTGAAAATTCTGAAAATCCTGAAAATTCTGAAAATCCTGAAAATCCTGAAAATCCTGAAAATCCTGAAAATCCTGAAAATTCCGAAAATTCTGAAAATCCTGAAAATTCTGAAAATCCTGAAAATCCTGAAAATCCTGAAAATCCTGAAAATCCTGAAAATCCTGAAATTTCTGAAAATCCTGAAAACCCTAAAAATCCTGAAAATTCTGAAAATCCTGAAAATTCCGAAAATCCTGAAAATCCTGAAAATCCTGAAAATTCCGAAAATTCTGAAAATCCTGAAAATCCTGAAAATCCTGAAAATCCTGAAAATCCTGAAAATCCTGAAAATTCCGAAAATTCTGAAAATTCTGAAAATCCTGAAAATCCTGAAAATCCTGAAAATCCTGAAATTTCTGAAATTCTGAAATTCCTGAAAATCCTGAAATTCCTGAAAATCCTGAAACCCCTAAAAATCCTGAAAATCCTGAAAATTCCGAAAATCCTGAAAATCCTGAAAATCCTGAAAATTCCGAAAATTCTGAAAATCCTGAAAATTCTGAAAATCCTGAAAATCCTGAAAATCCTGAAAATCCTGAAAATCCTGAAATTTCTGAAAATCCTGAAAACCCTAAAAATCCTGAAAATTCTGAAAATTCTGAAAATTCTGAAAATTCTGAAAATTCTGAAAATTCTGAAAATTCTGAAAATTCTGAAAATTCTGAAAATTCTGAAAATCCTGAAAATCCTGAAAATCCTGAAAATCCTGAAAATTCTGAAGTAGATGAAAATCCTGAAAATTATGAAAATTCTGAAAATCCTGAAAATCCTGAAAATTCTGAAAATTCTGAAAATTGTGAAAATTCGGAAAAGCCTGAAAATCCTGAAAATCCTGAAAATCCTGAAACTTCTGAAAATTCTGAAAATCCTGAAAATCCTGAAAATCCTGAAAATTCCGAAAATTCTGAAAATCCTGAAAATCCTGAAAATCCAGAAAATCCTGAAATTCCTGAAAATCCTGAAAACCCTAAAAATCCTGAAAATCCTGAAAATTCTGAAAATTCTGAAAATTCTGAAAATCCTGAAAAACCTGAAAATACTGAAAATTCTGAAAATTCTGAAATTTCTGAAAATTCTGAAAATTCTGAAAATTCTGAAAATTCTGAAAATTCTGAAAATCCTGAAAATTCTGAAAATTCTGAAAATCCTGAAAATTCTGAAAATCCTGAAAATCCTGAAAATCCTGAAAATCCTGAAAATTCTGAAAATTCTGAAAATTCTGAAAATCCTGAAAATCCTGAAAATCCTGAAAATCCTGAAAATCCTGAAAATTCTGAAGAAGAAGAAGAAGAAGAAGAAGAAGAAGAAGGAGAACAAGAAGACCCAATGTCAGACCCAAAACGTATCACCTCTGAAGCATTGTTACTGGTTCGTAAATTAATTACATATTATGAATCCGAAGAAAAAAGTCTACATTTAGACAATCTATATAAATAGAAGAGGATTTAGAAACAAAAACTTGGAATACTAGAAAAATTCTTCTACTTTTGAATAATTGTCCAGCTGATCCTCGCATACTAGGATTGAAATTTATAACTTTGAAGTTTTTGCCTGCAAACACAACCAGTATTTTACAGCCGATGGATTAAGGTGCGTGAAATGTGCGTACAGAACAAGACTGGTTTTGAAGATGATGGAAACCGACGGAGCAAACTTTAACTTCATCAAAGTAACTCTACTTGATGCTCTGAAAATCCTGAAAATCCTGAAAATCCTGAAAACCCTGAAAATCCTGAAAATTATGAAAATTCTGAAAATCCTGAAAATCCTGAAAATTCTGAAAATTCTGAAAATTGTGAAAATTCGGAAAAGCCTGAAAATCCTGAAAATCCTGAAAATTCCGAAAATTCTGAAAATCCTGAAAATCCTGAAAATCCTGAAAATTCTGAAAATCCTGAAAATCCTGAAAATCCTGAAAATCCTGAAAATCCTGAAAATTCTGAAAATTCTGAAAATTCTGAAAATTCTGAAAATCCTGAAAATTCTGAAAATTCTGAAAATCCTGAAAATTCTGAAAATCCTGAAAATCCTGAAAATCCTGAAAATCCTGAAAATTCTGAAAATTCTGAAAATTCTGAAAATTCTGAATATTCTGAAAATTCTGAAAATTCTGAAAATTCTGAATATTTGAAAATTCTGAAAATTCTGAAAATTGTGAAAATTCTGAAAATCCTGAAAATCCTGAAAATCCTGAAAATTCCGAAAATTCTGAAAATCCTGAAAATCCTGAAACTTCTGAAAATTCTGAAAATCCTGAAAATCCTGAAAATTCTGAAAATTCTGAAAATTCTGAAAATCCTGAAAATCCTGAAAATCCTGAAAATCCTGAAAATCCTGAAATTTCTGAAATTCCTGAAAATCCAGAAAATCCTGAAATTCCTGAAAATCCTGAAAACCCTAAAAATCCTGAAAATTCTGAAAATTCTGAAAATTCTGAAATTTCTGAAAATTCTGAAAATTCTGAAAATCCTGAAAATTCTGAAAATTCTGAAAATCCTGAAAATTCTGAAAATCCTGAAAATCCTGAAAATCCTGAAAATCCTGATAATCCTGAAAATTCTGAAAATTCTGAAAATTCTGAAAATTCTGAATATTCTGAATATTCTGAATATTCTGAATATTCTGAAAATTCTGAAAATTCTGAAAATTTGAAAATTCTGAAAATTCTGAATATTCTGAAAATTCTGAAAATTCTGAAAATTCTGAAAATTCTGAAATTTCTGAAATTTCTGAAAATTCTGAAAATTCTGAAAATTCCGAAAATCCTGAAATTTCTGAAAATTCTGAAAATTCTGAAAATTCTGAAAATCCTGAAAATTCTGAAAATTCTGAAAATTCTGAAATTTCTGAAAATTCTGAAAATCCTGAAATTTCTGAAAATTCTGAAAATTCTGAAAATTCTGAAAATCCTGAAAATTCTGAAAATTCTGAAAATTCTGAAAATTCTGAAAATTCTGAAAATTCTGAAAATCCTGAAAATCCTGAAAATCCTGAAAATCCTGAAAATCCTGAAAATCCTGAAAATTCTGAAGAAGAAGAAGAAGAAGGAGAAGAAACCCAATGTCAGACCCAAAACGTATCACCTCTGAAGCACTGGTTCGTAAATTAATTACATATTATGAATCCGAAGAAAAAAGTCTACATTTAGACAACAAGAGGATTTAGAAACAAAAACTTGGAATACTAGAAAAATTCTTCTACTTTTGAATAATTGTCCAGCTGATCCTCGCATACTAGGATTGAAATTTATAACTTTGAAGTTTTTGCCTGCAAACACAACCAGTATTTTACAGCCGATGGATTAAGGTGCGTGAAATGTGCGTACAGAACAAGACTGGTTTTGAAGATGATGGAAACCGACGGAGCACACTTTAACTTCATCAAAGTAACTCTACTTGATGCTCTGAAAATCCTGAAAATCCTGAAAATCCTGAAAACCCTGAAAATCCTGAAAATCCTGAAAATCCTGAAAACCCTGAAAATTCTGAAAATTCTGAAAATCCTGAAAATCCTGAAAATCCTGAAAATCCTGAAAATTGTGAAAATTCGGAAAAGCCTGAAAATCCTCAAAATTCCGAAAATTCTGAAAATCCTGAAAATCCTGAAAATCCTGAAAATCCTGAAAATTCTGAAAATCCTGAAAATTCTGAAAATCCTGAAAATCCTGAAAATCCTGAAAATCCTGAAAATCCTGAAAATCCTGAAAATCCTGAAAATTGTGAAAATTCGGAAAAGCCTAAAAATCCTGAAAATTCTGAAAATTCTGAAAATTCTGAAAATTCTGAAAATTCTGAAAATTCTGAAAATTCTGAAAATTCTGAAAATTCTGAAAATTCTGAAAATCCTGAAAATCCTGAAAATCCTGAAAATCCTGAAAATTCTGAAGTAGATGAAAATCCTGAAAATTATGAAAATTCTGAAAATCCTGAAAATCCTGAAAATTCTGAAAATTCTGAAAATTGTGAAAATTCGGAAAAGCCTGAAAATCCTGAAAATCCTGAAAATCCTGAAACTTCTGAAAATTCTGAAAATCCTGAAAATCCTGAAAATCCTGAAAATTCCGAAAATTCTGAAAATCCTGAAAATCCTGAAAATCCAGAAAATCCTGAAATTCCTGAAAATCCTGAAAACCCTAAAAATCCTGAAAATCCTGAAAATTCTGAAAATTCTGAAAATTCTGAAAATCCTGAAAAACCTGAAAATACTGAAAATTCTGAAAATTCTGAAATTTCTGAAAATTCTGAAAATTCTGAAAATTCTGAAAATTCTGAAAATTCTGAAAATCCTGAAAATTCTGAAAATTCTGAAAATCCTGAAAATTCTGAAAATCCTGAAAATCCTGAAAATCCTGAAAATCCTGAAAATTCTGAAAATTCGGAAAATCCTGAAAATCCTGAAAATTCCGAAAATTCTGAAAATCCTGAAAATCCTGAAAATTCCGAAAATTCTGAAAAATCCTGAAAATCCTGAAAATCCTGAAAATCCTGAAAATTCTGAAAATTCTGAAAATCCTGAAAATTCTGAAAATCCTGAAAATCCTGAAAACCCTAAAAATCCTGAAAATTCTGAAAATCCTGAAAATCCTGAAATTGCTGAAATTTCTGAAATTTCTGAAATTTCTGAAAATTCTGAAAATTCTGAAAAACCGAAAATACTGAAAATTCTGAAAAATCTGAAATTTCTGAAAATTCTGAAAATTCTGAAAATTCTGAAAATTCTGAAAATCCTGAAAATCCTGAAAATCCTGAAAATCCTGAAAATCCTGAAATTTCTGAAATTCTGAAATTCCTGAAAATCCTGAAATTCCTGAAAATCCTGAAAACCCTAAAAATCCTGAAAATCCTGAAAATTCTGAAAATTCTGAAAAACCTGAAAATTCTGAAAATTCTGAAAATTCTGAAAATTCTGAAAATCCTGAAAATCCTGAAAATCCTGAAAATCCTGAAAATCCTGAAAATCCTGAAAATTCTGAAAATCCTGAAAATCCTGAAAATCCTGAAAATACTGAAAATTTTGAAAATTCTGAAAATTCTGAAAAATCTGAAAA
Organism: Leptodirus hochenwartii; assembly: GCA_947310635.1. Classification (NCBI taxonomy): domain Eukaryota; kingdom Metazoa; phylum Arthropoda; class Insecta; order Coleoptera; family Leiodidae; genus Leptodirus; species Leptodirus hochenwartii. The sequence goes on from OX371186.1 coordinate 60,114, forward strand.
TTCTGAAAATTCGGAAAATCCTGAAAATCCTGAAAATTCCGAAAATTCTGAAAATCCTGAAAATCCTGAAAATTCCGAAAATTCTGAAAAATCCTGAAAATCCTGAAAATCCTGAAAATCCTGAAAATTCTGAAAATTCTGAAAATCCTGAAAATTCTGAAAATCCTGAAAATCCTGAAAACCCTAAAAATCCTGAAAATTCTGAAAATCCTGAAAATCCTGAAATTGCTGAAATTTCTGAAATTTCTGAAATTTCTGAAAATTCTGAAAATTCTGAAAAACCGAAAATACTGAAAATTCTGAAAAATCTGAAATTTCTGAAAATTCTGAAAATTCTGAAAATTCTGAAAATTCTGAAAATCCTGAAAATTCTGAAAATTCTGAATATTCTGAAAATCCTGAAAATCCTGAAAATCCTGAAAATCCTGAAAATTGTGAAAATTCGGAAAAGCCTGAAAATCCTCAAAATTCCGAAAATTCTGAAAATCCTGAAAATCCTGAAAATCCTGAAAATCCTGAAAATTCTGAAAATCCTGAAAATTCTGAAAATCCTGAAAATCCTGAAAATCCTGAAAATCCTGAAAATTCCGAAAATTCTGAAAATCCTGAAAATTCTGAAAATCCTGAAAATCCTGAAAATCCTGAAAATCCTGAAAATTCTGAAATTTCTGAAAATCCTGAAAACCCTAAAAATCCTGAAAATTCTGAAAATCCTGAAAATCCTGAAATTTCTGAAATTTCTGAAATTTCTGAAAATTCTGAAAATTCTGAAAAACCGAAAATACTGAAAATTCTGAAAAATCTGAAAATTCTGAAAATTCTGAAAATTCTGAAAATTCTGTGAAAATTCTGAAAATTCTGAAAATTCTGAAAATTCTGAAAATCCTGAAAATTCTGAAAATCCTGAAAATTCTGAAAATCCTGAAAATCCTGAAAATCCTGAAAATCCTGAAAATTCTGAAAATTCTGAAAATTCTGAAAATTCTGAATATTCTGAATATTCTGAAAATTCTGAAAATTCTGAAAATGTGAAAATTCTGAAAATTCTGAATATTCTGAAAATTCTGAAAATTCTGAAATTTCTGAAATTTCTGAAATTTCTGAAAATTCTGAAATTTCTGAAAATTCTGAAAATCCTGAAATTTCTGAAAATTCTGAAAATTCTGAAAATTCTGAAAATCCTGAAAATTCTGAAAATTCTGAAAATTCTGAAAATTCTGAAAATTCTGAAAATTCTGAAAATCCTGAAAATCCTGAAAATCCTGAAAATTCTGAAAATTCTGAATATTCTGAATATTCTGAATATTCTGAAAATTCTGAAAATTCTGAAAATGTGAAAATTCTGAAAATTCTGAATATTCTGAAAATTCTGAAAATTCTGAAAATTCTGAAAATTCTGAAATTTCTGAAATTTCTGAAAATTCTGAAATTTCTGAAAATTCTGAAAATCCTGAAATTTCTGAAAATTCTGAAAATTCTGAAAATTCTGAAAATCCTGAAAATTCTGAAAATTCTGAAAATTCTGAAAATTCTGAAAATTCTGAAAATTCTGAAAATCCTGAAAATCCTGAAAATCCTGAAAATCCTGAAAATCCTGAAAATCCTGAAAATTCTGAAGAAGAAGAAGAAGAAGAAGAAGAAGAAGGAGAAGAAGAAGACCCAATGTCAGACCCAAAACGTATCACCTCTGAAGCATTGTTACTGGTTCGTAAATTAATTACATATTATGAATCCGAAGAAAAAAGTCTACATTTAGACAATCTATATAAATAGAAGAGGATTTAGAAACAAAAACTTGGAATACTAGAAAAATTCTTCTACTTTTGAATAATTGTCCAGCTGATCCTCGCATACTAGGATTGAAATTTATAACTTTGAAGTTTTTGCCTGCAAACACAACCAGTATTTTACAGCCGATGGATTAAGGTGCGTGAAATGTGCGTACAGAACAAGACTGGTTTTGAAGATGATGGAAACCGACGGAGCAAACTTTAACTTCATCAAAGTAACTCTACTTGATGCTCTGAAAATCCTGAAAATCCTGAAAATCCTGAAAACCCTGAAAATCCTGAAAATCCTGAAAATCCTGAAAACCCTGAAAATTCTGAAAATTCTGAAAATCCTGAAAATCCTGAAAATCCTGAAAATCCTGAAAATTGTGAAAATCCGGAAAATTCTGAAAATCCTGAAAATCCTGAAAATCCTGAAAATCCTGAAAATTCCGAAAATTCTGAAAATCCTGAAAATTCTGAAAATCCTGAAAATCCTGAAAATCCTGAAAATCCTGAAAATCCTGAAAATCCTGAAATTTCTGAAAATCCTGAAAACCCTAAAAATCCTGAAAATTCTGAAAATCCTGAAAATCCTGAAATTTCTGAAATTTCTGAAATTTCTGAAAATTCTGAAAATTCTGAAAAACCGAAAATACTGAAAATTCTGAAAAATCTGAAAATTCTGAAAATTCTGAAAATTCTGAAAATCCTGAAAATCCTGAAAATCCTGAAAATCCTGAAAATTCTGAAAATCCTGAAAATTCTGAAAATCCTGAAAATCCTGAAAATCCTGAAAATCCTGAAAATCCTGAAAATTCTGAAAATCCTGAAAATCCTGAAAATCCTGAAAATCCTGAAAATCCTGAAAATTCTGAAAATCCTGAAAATTCTGAAAATCCTGAAAATCCTGAAAATCCTGAAAATCCTGAAAATTCCGAAAATTCTGAAAATCCTGAAAATTCTGAAAATCCTGAAAATCCTGAAAATCCTGAAAATCCTGAAAATCCTGAAAATCCTGAAATTTCTGAAAATCCTGAAAACCCTAAAAATCCTGAAAATTCTGAAAATCCTGAAAATCCTGAAATTTCTGAAATTTCTGAAATTTCTGAAAATTCTGAAAATTCTGAAAAACCGAAAATACTGAAAATTCTGAAAAATCTGAAAATTCTGAAAATTCTGAAAATTCTGAAAATTCTGAAAATTCTGAAAATTCTGAAAATTCTGAAAATTCTGAAAATCCTGAAAATCCTGAAAATCCTGAAAATCCTGAAAATCCTGAAAATTCCGAAAATCCTGAAAATCCTGAAAATCCTGAAAATTCCGAAAATTCTGAAAATCCTGAAAATCCTGAAAATCCTGAAAATCCTGAAAATCCTGAAAATCCTGAAAATTCCGAAAATTCTGAAATTTCTGAAATTTCTGAAAATTCTGAAGAAGGAGAAGAAGAAGACCCAATGTCAGACCCAAAACCCACCTCTGAAGCATTATTACTGATTCGTAAATTAATTACATATTATGAATCCGAAGAAAAAAGTCTACATTTAGACAATCTATATAAATAGAAGAGGATTTAGAAACAAAAACTTGGAATACTAGAAAAATTCTTCTACTTTTGAATAATTGTCCAGCTGATCCTCGCATACTAGGATTGAAATTTATAACTTTGAAGTTTTTGCCTGCAAACACAACCAGTATTTTACAGCCGATGGATTAAGGTGCGTGAAATGTGCGTACAGAACAAGACTGGTTTTGAAGATGATGGAAACCGACGGAGCAAACTTTAACTTCATCAAAGTAACTCTACTTGATGCTCTGAAAATCCTGAAAATCCTGAAAATCCTGAAAACCCTGAAAATCCTGAAAATTATGAAAATTCTGAAAATCCTGAAAATCCTGAAAATTCTGAAAATTCTGAAAATTGTGAAAATTCGGAAAAGCCTGAAAAGCCTGAAAATCCTGAAAATCCTGAAAATCCTGAAAATCCTGAAACTTCTGAAATTTCTGAAAATCCTGAAAATCCTGAAAATCCTGAAAATTCCGAAAATTCTGAAAATCCTGAAAAATCTGAAATTTCTGAAAATTCTGAAATTTCTGAAATTTCTGAAAATTCTGAAAATTCTGAAAATCCTGAAAATTCTGAAAATTCTGAAAATTCTGAAAATTCTGAAAATCCTGAAAATCCTGAAAATCCTGAAAATCCTGAAAATTGTGAAAATTCGGAAAAGCCTGAAAATCCTCAAAATTCCGAAAATTCTGAAAATCCTGAAAATCCTGAAAATCCTGAAAATTCTGAAAATCCTGAAAATTCTGAAAATCCTGAAAATCCTGAAAATCCTGAAAATCCTGAAAATTCCGAAAATTCTGAAAATCCTGAAAATTCTGAAAATCCTGAAAATTCTGAAAATCCTGAAAATCCTGAAATTTCTGAAATTTCTGAAATTTCTGAAAATTCTGAAAATTCTGAAAAACCGAAAATACTGAAAATTCTGAAAAATCTGAAAATTCTGAAAATTCTGAAAATTCTGAAAATTCTGAAAATTCTGAAAATCCTGAAAATTCTGAAAATCCTGAAAATTCTGAAAATCCTGAAAATCCTGAAAATCCTGAAAATTCTGAAAATTCTGAAAATTCTGAATATTCTGAATATTCTGAAAATTCTGAAAATTCTGAAAATCCTGAAAATCCTGAAAATCCTGAAAATCCTGAAAATCCTGAAAATCCTGAAAATTCTGAAGAAGAAGAAGAAGAAGAAGAAGGAGAAGAAGAAGACCCAATGTCAGACCCAAAACGTATCACCTCTGAAGCATTGTTACTGGTTCGTAAATTAATTACATATTATGAATCCGAAGAAAAAAGTCTACATTTAGACAATCTATATAAATAGAAGAGGATTTAGAAACAAAAACTTGGAATACTAGAAAAATTCTTCTACTTTTGAATAATTGTCCAGCTGATCCTCGCATACTAGGATTGAAATTTATAACTTTGAAGTTTTTGCCTGCAAACACAACCAGTATTTTACAGCCGATGGATTAAGGTGCCTGAAATGTGCGTACAGAACAAGACTGGTTTTGAAGATGATGGAAACCGACGGAGCAAACTTTAACTTCATCAAAGTAACTCTACTTGATGCTCTGAAAATCCTGAAAATCCTGAAAATCCTGAAAACCCTGAAAATCCTGAAAATTATGAAAATTATGAAAATCCTGAAAATCCTGAAAATTCCGAAAATTCTGAAAATCCTGAAAATCCTGAAAATCCTGAAAATTCTGAAAATCCTGAAAATTCCGAAAATTCTGAAAATCCTGAAAATCCTGAAAATCCTGAAAATCCTGAAAATCCTGAAAATCCTGAAAATCCTGAAAATTCTGAAAATTCTGAAAATTCTGAAAATCCAGAAAATCCTGAAAATCCTGAAAATTCTGAAAATTCTGATAATTCTGAAAATTCTGAAAATTCTGAAAATTCTGAAAATCCTGAAAATTCTGAAAATCCTGAAAATCCTGAAAATTCTGAAAATTCTGAAATTTCTGAAAATTCCGAAAATTCTGAAAATCCTGAAAATCCTGAAAATCCTGAAAATCCTGAAAATCCTGAAAATTCTGAAAAGCCTGAAAATCCTGAAAATTCTGAAAATCCTGAAAATCCTGAAAATCCTGAAAATCCTGAAAATCCTGAAATTTCTGAAAATCCTGAAAACCCTAAAAATCCTGAAAATTCTGAAAATCCTGAAAATCCTGAAATTTCTGAAATTTCTGAAATTTCTGAAAATTCTGAAAATTCTGAAAAACCGAAAATACTGAAAATTCTGAAAAATCTGAAAATTCTGAAAATTCTGAAAATTCTGAAAATTCTGAAAATTCTGAAAATTCTGAAAATCCTGAAAATTCTGAAAATTCTGAAAATTCTGAAAATCCTGAAAATCCTGAAAATCCTGAAAATTCCGAAAATCCTGAAAATCCTGAAAATCCTGAAAATTCCGAAAATTCTGAAAATCCTGAAAATCCTGAAAATTCTGAAAATCCTGAAAATCCTGAAAATCCTGAAAATCCTGAAAATTCCGAAAATTCTGAAAATTCTGAAAATCCTGAAAATCCTGAAAATCCTGAAAATCCTGAAAATCCTGAAAATCCTGAAAATCCTGAAAATCCTGAAAATTCCGAAAATTCTGAAAATTCTGAAAATCCTGAAAATCCTGAAAATCCTGAAAATCCTGAAATTTCTGAAATTCTGAAATTCCTGAAAATCCTGAAATTCCTGAAAATCCTGAAACCCCTAAAAATCCTGAAAATCCTGAAAATTCTGAAAATTCTGAAAAACCTGAAAATTCTGAAAATCCTGAAAATTCTGAAAATCCTGAAAATCCTGAAAATCCTGAAAATCCTGAAAATCCTGAAAATTCCGAAAATTCTGAAAATCCTGAAAATTCTGAAAATCCTGAAAATCCTGAAAATCCTGAAAATCCTGAAAATCCTGAAATTTCTGAAAATCCTGAAAACCCTAAAAATCCTGAAAATTCTGAAAATTCTGAAAATTCTGAAAATTCTGAAAATTCTGAAAATTCTGAAAATTCTGAAAATTCTGAAAATTCTGAAAATTCTGAAAATCCTGAAAATCCTGAAAATCCTGAAAATCCTGAAAATTCTGAAGTAGATGAAAATCCTGAAAATTATGAAAATTCTGAAAATCCTGAAAATCCTGAAAATTCTGAAAATTCTGAAAATTGTGAAAATTCGGAAAAGCCTGAAAATCCTGAAAATCCTGAAAATCCTGAAACTTCTGAAAATTCTGAAAATCCTGAAAATCCTGAAAATCCTGAAAATTCCGAAAATTCTGAAAATCCTGAAAATCCTGAAAATCCAGAAAATCCTGAAATTCCTGAAAATCCTGAAAACCCTAAAAATCCTGAAAATCCTGAAAATTCTGAAAATTCTGAAAATTCTGAAAATCCTGAAAAACCTGAAAATACTGAAAATTCTGAAAATTCTGAAATTTCTGAAAATTCTGAAAATTCTGAAAATTCTGAAAATTCTGAAAATTCTGAAAATCCTGAAAATTCTGAAAATTCTGAAAATCCTGAAAATTCTGAAAATCCTGAAAATCCTGAAAATCCTGAAAATCCTGAAAATTCTGAAAATTCTGAAAATTCTGAAAATCCTGAAAATCCTGAAAATCCTGAAAATCCTGAAAATCCTGAAAATTCTGAAGAAGAAGAAGAAGAAGAAGAAGAAGAAGAAGGAGAACAAGAAGACCCAATGTCAGACCCAAAACGTATCACCTCTGAAGCATTGTTACTGGTTCGTAAATTAATTACATATTATGAATCCGAAGAAAAAAGTCTACATTTAGACAATCTATATAAATAGAAGAGGATTTAGAAACAAAAACTTGGAATACTAGAAAAATTCTTCTACTTTTGAATAATTGTCCAGCTGATCCTCGCATACTAGGATTGAAATTTATAACTTTGAAGTTTTTGCCTGCAAACACAACCAGTATTTTACAGCCGATGGATTAAGGTGCGTGAAATGTGCGTACAGAACAAGACTGGTTTTGAAGATGATGGAAACCGACGGAGCAAACTTTAACTTCATCAAAGTAACTCTACTTGATGCTCTGAAAATCCTGAAAATCCTGAAAATCCTGAAAACCCTGAAAATCCTGAAAATTATGAAAATTCTGAAAATCCTGAAAATCCTGAAAATTCTGAAAATTCTGAAAATTGTGAAAATTCGGAAAAGCCTGAAAATCCTGAAAATCCTGAAAATTCCGAAAATTCTGAAAATCCTGAAAATCCTGAAAATCCTGAAAATTCTGAAAATCCTGAAAATCCTGAAAATCCTGAAAATCCTGAAAATCCTGAAAATTCTGAAAATTCTGAAAATTCTGAAAATTCTGAAAATCCTGAAAATTCTGAAAATTCTGAAAATCCTGAAAATTCTGAAAATCCTGAAAATCCTGAAAATCCTGAAAATCCTGAAAATTCTGAAAATTCTGAAAATTCTGAAAATTCTGAATATTCTGAAAATTCTGAAAATTCTGAAAATTCTGAATATTTGAAAATTCTGAAAATTCTGAAAATTGTGAAAATTCTGAAAATCCTGAAAATCCTGAAAATCCTGAAAATTCCGAAAATTCTGAAAATCCTGAAAATCCTGAAACTTCTGAAAATTCTGAAAATCCTGAAAATCCTGAAAATTCTGAAAATTCTGAAAATTCTGAAAATCCTGAAAATCCTGAAAATCCTGAAAATCCTGAAAATCCTGAAATTTCTGAAATTCCTGAAAATCCAGAAAATCCTGAAATTCCTGAAAATCCTGAAAACCCTAAAAATCCTGAAAATTCTGAAAATTCTGAAAATTCTGAAATTTCTGAAAATTCTGAAAATTCTGAAAATCCTGAAAATTCTGAAAATTCTGAAAATCCTGAAAATTCTGAAAATCCTGAAAATCCTGAAAATCCTGAAAATCCTGATAATCCTGAAAATTCTGAAAATTCTGAAAATTCTGAAAATTCTGAATATTCTGAATATTCTGAATATTCTGAATATTCTGAAAATTCTGAAAATTCTGAAAATTTGAAAATTCTGAAAATTCTGAATATTCTGAAAATTCTGAAAATTCTGAAAATTCTGAAAATTCTGAAATTTCTGAAATTTCTGAAAATTCTGAAAATTCTGAAAATTCCGAAAATCCTGAAATTTCTGAAAATTCTGAAAATTCTGAAAATTCTGAAAATCCTGAAAATTCTGAAAATTCTGAAAATTCTGAAATTTCTGAAAATTCTGAAAATCCTGAAATTTCTGAAAATTCTGAAAATTCTGAAAATTCTGAAAATCCTGAAAATTCTGAAAATTCTGAAAATTCTGAAAATTCTGAAAATTCTGAAAATTCTGAAAATCCTGAAAATCCTGAAAATCCTGAAAATCCTGAAAATCCTGAAAATCCTGAAAATTCTGAAGAAGAAGAAGAAGAAGGAGAAGAAACCCAATGTCAGACCCAAAACGTATCACCTCTGAAGCACTGGTTCGTAAATTAATTACATATTATGAATCCGAAGAAAAAAGTCTACATTTAGACAACAAGAGGATTTAGAAACAAAAACTTGGAATACTAGAAAAATTCTTCTACTTTTGAATAATTGTCCAGCTGATCCTCGCATACTAGGATTGAAATTTATAACTTTGAAGTTTTTGCCTGCAAACACAACCAGTATTTTACAGCCGATGGATTAAGGTGCGTGAAATGTGCGTACAGAACAAGACTGGTTTTGAAGATGATGGAAACCGACGGAGCACACTTTAACTTCATCAAAGTAACTCTACTTGATGCTCTGAAAATCCTGAAAATCCTGAAAATCCTGAAAACCCTGAAAATCCTGAAAATCCTGAAAATCCTGAAAACCCTGAAAATTCTGAAAATTCTGAAAATCCTGAAAATCCTGAAAATCCTGAAAATCCTGAAAATTGTGAAAATTCGGAAAAGCCTGAAAATCCTCAAAATTCCGAAAATTCTGAAAATCCTGAAAATCCTGAAAATCCTGAAAATCCTGAAAATTCTGAAAATCCTGAAAATTCTGAAAATCCTGAAAATCCTGAAAATCCTGAAAATCCTGAAAATCCTGAAAATCCTGAAAATCCTGAAAATTGTGAAAATTCGGAAAAGCCTAAAAATCCTGAAAATTCTGAAAATTCTGAAAATTCTGAAAATTCTGAAAATTCTGAAAATTCTGAAAATTCTGAAAATTCTGAAAATTCTGAAAATTCTGAAAATCCTGAAAATCCTGAAAATCCTGAAAATCCTGAAAATTCTGAAGTAGATGAAAATCCTGAAAATTATGAAAATTCTGAAAATCCTGAAAATCCTGAAAATTCTGAAAATTCTGAAAATTGTGAAAATTCGGAAAAGCCTGAAAATCCTGAAAATCCTGAAAATCCTGAAACTTCTGAAAATTCTGAAAATCCTGAAAATCCTGAAAATCCTGAAAATTCCGAAAATTCTGAAAATCCTGAAAATCCTGAAAATCCAGAAAATCCTGAAATTCCTGAAAATCCTGAAAACCCTAAAAATCCTGAAAATCCTGAAAATTCTGAAAATTCTGAAAATTCTGAAAATCCTGAAAAACCTGAAAATACTGAAAATTCTGAAAATTCTGAAATTTCTGAAAATTCTGAAAATTCTGAAAATTCTGAAAATTCTGAAAATTCTGAAAATCCTGAAAATTCTGAAAATTCTGAAAATCCTGAAAATTCTGAAAATCCTGAAAATCCTGAAAATCCTGAAAATCCTGAAAATTCTGAAAATTCTGAAAATTCTGAAAATCCTGAAAATCCTGAAAATCCTGAAAATCCTGAAAATCCTGAAAATTCTGAAGAAGAAGAAGAAGAAGAAGAAGAAGAAGAAGGAGAACAAGAAGACCCAATGTCAGACCCAAAACGTATCACCTCTGAAGCATTGTTACTGGTTCGTAAATTAATTACATATTATGAATCCGAAGAAAAAAGTCTACATTTAGACAATCTATATAAATAGAAGAGGATTTAGAAACAAAAACTTGGAATACTAGAAAAATTCTTCTACTTTTGAATAATTGTCCAGCTGATCCTCGCATACTAGGATTGAAATTTATAACTTTGAAGTTTTTGCCTGCAAACACAACCAGTATTTTACAGCCGATGGATTAAGGTGCGTGAAATGTGCGTACAGAACAAGACTGGTTTTGAAGATGATGGAAACCGACGGAGCAAACTTTAACTTCATCAAAGTAACTCTACTTGATGCTCTGAAAATCCTGAAAATCCTGAAAATCCTGAAAACCCTGAAAATCCTGAAAATTATGAAAATTATGAAAATCCTGAAAATCCTGAAAATTCTGAAAATTCTGAAAATTGTGAAAATTCGGAAAAGCCTGAAAATCCTGAAAATCCTGAAAATTCCGAAAATTCTGAAAATCCTGAAAATCCTGAAAATCCTGAAAATTCTGAAAATCCTGAAAATCCTGAAAATCCTGAAAATCCTGAAAATCCTGAAAATTCTGAAAATTCTGAAAATTCTGAAAATTCTGAATATTCTGAATATTCTGAATATTCTGGAATTTCTGAAAATTCTGAAAATTCTGAAAATTTGAAAATTCTGAAAATTCTGAAAATTGTGAAAATTCGGAAAAGCCTGAAAATCCTGAAAATCCAGAAAATCCTGAAAATCCTGAAATTCCTGAAAATTCTGAAAATTCTGAAAATCCTGAAAATCCTGAAATCCCTGAAAATCCTGAAAACCCTAAAAATCCTGAAAATCCTGAAAATCCTGAAATTCCTGAAAATTCTGAAAATTCTGAAAAATCTGAAAATCCTGAAAATCCTGAAAATCCTGAAAATACTGAAAATTCTGAAAATCCTGAAAATTCTGATAATTCTGAAAATTCTGAAAATCCTGAAAATCCTGAAAATCCCGAAAATCCTGAAAATTCAGAAAATTCTGAAATTTCTGAAATTTCTGAAATTTCTGAAAATTCTGAAAATACTGAAAATTCTGAAAATTCTGAAAATTCTGAAATTTCTGAAAATTCTGAAAATTCTGAAAATTCTGAAAATTCTGAAAATCCTGAAAATTCTGAAAATTCTGAAAATTCAGAAAATTCTGAAATTTCTGAAATTTCTGAAAATTCTGAAATTTCTGAAATTTCTGAAAATTCTGAAAATACTGAAAATTCTGAAAATTCTGAAAATTCTGAAATTTCTGAAAATTCTGAAAATTCTGAAAATTCTGAAAATCCTGAAAATTCTGAAAATTCTGAAAATCCTGAAAATTCTGAAAATCCTGAAAATCCTGAAAATCCTGAAAATCCTGAAAATTCTGAAAATTCTGAAAATTCTGAAAATTCTGAATATTCTGAAAATTCTGAAAATTCTGAAAATTCTGAATATTTGAAAATTCTGAAAATTCTGAAAATTGTGAAAATTCTGAAAATCCTGAAAATCCTGAAAATCCTGAAAATTCCGAAAATTCTGAAAATCCTGAAAATCCTGAAACTTCTGAAAATTCTGAAAATCCTGAAAATCCTGAAAATCCTGAAAATCCTGAAAATCCTGAAATTTCTGAAATTCCTGAAAATCCAGAAAATCCTGAAATTCCTGAAAATCCTGAAAACCCTACAAATCCTGAAAATTCTGAAAATTCTGAAAATTCTGAAAATCCTGAAAAACCCGAAAATACTGAAAATTCTGAAAAATCTGAAATTTCTGAAAATTCTGAAAATTCTGAAAATTCTGAAAATTCTGAAAATTCTGAAAATCCTGAAAATTCTGAAAATTCTGAAAATTCTGAAAATCCTGAAAATCCTGAAAATCCTGAAAATCCTGAAAATTGTGAAAATTCGGAAAAGCCTGAAAATCCTCAAAATTCCGAAAATTCTGAAAATCCTGAAAATCCTGAAAATCCTGAAAATTCTGAAAATCCTGAAAATTCTGAAAATCCTGAAAATCCTGAAAATCCTGAAAATCCTGAAAATCCTGAAAATTCCGAAAATTCAGAAAATTCAGAAAATCCTGAAAATTCTGAAAATCCTGAAAATCCTGAAAATCCTGAAAATCCTGAAAATCCTGAAATTTCTGAAAATCCTGAAAACCCTAAAAATCCTGAAAATTCTGAAAATCCTGAAAATCCTGAAATTTCTGAAATTTCTGAAAATTCTGAAAATTCTGAAAAACCGAAAATACTGAAAATTCTGAAAAATCTGAAAATTCTGAAAATTCTGAAAATTCTGAAAATTCTGTGAAAATTCTGAAAATTCTGAAAATTCTGAAAATTCTGAAAATCCTGAAAATTCTGAAAATCCTGAAAATTCTGAAAATCCTGAAAATCCTGAAAATCCTGAAAATCCTGAAAATCCTGAAAATCCTGAAAATTCTGAAGAAGAAGAAGAAGAAGAAGAAGAAGAAGGAGAAGAAGAAGACCCAATGTCAGACCCAAAACGTATCACCTCTGAAGCATTGTTACTGGTTCGTAAATTAATTACATATTATGAATCCGAAGAAAAAAGTCTACATTTAGACAATCTATATAAATAGAAGAGGATTTAGAAACAAAAACTTGGAATACTAGAAAAATTCTTCTACTTTTGAATAATTGTCCAGCTGATCCTCGCATACTAGGATTGAAATTTATAACTTTGAAGTTTTTGCCTGCAAACACAACCAGTATTTTACAGCCGATGGATTAAGGTGCGTGAAATGTGCGTACAGAACAAGACTGGTTTTGAAGATGATGGAAACCGACGGAGCAAACTTTAACTTCATCAAAGTAACTCTACTTGATGCTCTGAAAATCCTGAAAATCCTGAAAATCCTGAAAACCCTGAAAATCCTGAAAATTATGAAAATTCTGAAAATCCTGAAAATCCTGAAAATTCTGAAAATTCTGAAAATTGTGAAAATTCGGAAAAGCCTGAAAAGCCTGAAAATCCTGAAAATCCTGAAAATCCTGAAACTTCTGAAATTTCTGAAAATCCTGAAAATCCTGAAAATCCTGAAAATTCCGAAAATTCTGAAAATCCTGAAAAATCTGAAATTTCTGAAATTTCTGAAAATTCTGAAAATTCTGAAAATCCTGAAAATTCTGAAAATTCTGAAAATTCTGAAAATTGTGAAAATTCGGAAAAGCCTGAAAATCCTCAAAATTCCGAAAATTCTGAAAATCCTGAAAATCCTGAAAATCCTGAAAATTCAGAAAATTCTGAAAATTCTGAAAATCCTGAAAATCCTGAAAATCCTGAAAATCCTGAAAATTCCGAAAATTCTGAAAATCCTGAAAATTCTGAAAATCCTGAAAATCCTGAAAATCCTGAAAATCCTGAAAATCCTGAAATTTCTGAAAATCCTGAAAACCCTAAAAATCCTGAAAATTCTGAAAATCCTGAAAATCCTGAAATTTCTGAAATTTCTGAAATTTCTGAAAATTCTGAAAATTCTGAAAAACCGAAAATACTGAAAATTCTGAAAAATCTGAAAATTCTGAAAATTCTGAAAATTCTGAAAATTCTGAAAATCCTGAAAATTCTGAAAATCCTGAAAATTCAGAAAATCCTGAAAATCCTGAAAATCCTGAAAATTCTGAAAATTCTGAAAATTCTGAATATTCTGAAAATCCTGAAAACCCTAAAAATCCTGAAAATTCTGAAAATCCTGAAAATCCTGAAATTTCTGAAATTTCTGAAATTTCTGAAAATTCTGAAAATTCTGAAAAACCGAAAATACTGAAAATTCTGAAAAATCTGAAAATTCTGAAAATTCTGAAAATTCTGAAAATTCTGAAAATCCTGAAAATTCTGAAATTCCTGAAAATCCTGAAACCCCTAAAAATCCTGAAAATCCTGAAAATTCTGAAAATTCTGAAAAACCTGAAAATTCTGAAAATCCTGAAAATTCTGAAAATCCTGAAAATCCTGAAAATCCTGAAAATCCTGAAAATCCTGAAAATTCCGAAAATTCTGAAAATCCTGAAAATTCTGAAAATCCTGAAAATCCTGAAAATCCTGAAAATCCTGAAAATCCTGAAATTTCTGAAAATCCTGAAAACCCTAAAAATCCTGAAAATTCTGAAAATTCTGAAAATTCTGAAAATTCTGAAAATTCTGAAAATTCTGAAAATTCTGAAAATTCTGAAAATTCTGAAAATTCTGAAAATCCTGAAAATCCTGAAAATCCTGAAAATCCTGAAAATTCTGAAGTAGATGAAAATCCTGAAAATTATGAAAATTCTGAAAATCCTGAAAATCCTGAAAATTCTGAAAATTCTGAAAATTGTGAAAATTCGGAAAAGCCTGAAAATCCTGAAAATCCTGAAAATCCTGAAACTTCTGAAAATTCTGAAAATCCTGAAAATCCTGAAAATCCTGAAAATTCCGAAAATTCTGAAAATCCTGAAAATCCTGAAAATCCAGAAAATCCTGAAATTCCTGAAAATCCTGAAAACCCTAAAAATCCTGAAAATCCTGAAAATTCTGAAAATTCTGAAAATTCTGAAAATCCTGAAAAACCTGAAAATACTGAAAATTCTGAAAATTCTGAAATTTCTGAAAATTCTGAAAATTCTGAAAATTCTGAAAATTCTGAAAATTCTGAAAATCCTGAAAATTCTGAAAATTCTGAAAATCCTGAAAATTCTGAAAATCCTGAAAATCCTGAAAATCCTGAAAATCCTGAAAATTCTGAAAATTCTGAAAATTCTGAAAATCCTGAAAATCCTGAAAATCCTGAAAATCCTGAAAATCCTGAAAATTCTGAAGAAGAAGAAGAAGAAGAAGAAGAAGAAGAAGGAGAACAAGAAGACCCAATGTCAGACCCAAAACGTATCACCTCTGAAGCATTGTTACTGGTTCGTAAATTAATTACATATTATGAATCCGAAGAAAAAAGTCTACATTTAGACAATCTATATAAATAGAAGAGGATTTAGAAACAAAAACTTGGAATACTAGAAAAATTCTTCTACTTTTGAATAATTGTCCAGCTGATCCTCGCATACTAGGATTGAAATTTATAACTTTGAAGTTTTTGCCTGCAAACACAACCAGTATTTTACAGCCGATGGATTAAGGTGCGTGAAATGTGCGTACAGAACAAGACTGGTTTTGAAGATGATGGAAACCGACGGAGCAAACTTTAACTTCATCAAAGTAACTCTACTTGATGCTCTGAAAATCCTGAAAATCCTGAAAATCCTGAAAACCCTGAAAATCCTGAAAATTATGAAAATTCTGAAAATCCTGAAAATCCTGAAAATTCTGAAAATTCTGAAAATTGTGAAAATTCGGAAAAGCCTGAAAATCCTGAAAATCCTGAAAATTCCGAAAATTCTGAAAATCCTGAAAATCCTGAAAATCCTGAAAATTCTGAAAATCCTGAAAATCCTGAAAATCCTGAAAATCCTGAAAATCCTGAAAATTCTGAAAATTCTGAAAATTCTGAAAATTCTGAAAATCCTGAAAATTCTGAAAATTCTGAAAATCCTGAAAATTCTGAAAATCCTGAAAATCCTGAAAATCCTGAAAATCCTGAAAATTCTGAAAATTCTGAAAATTCTGAAAATTCTGAATATTCTGAAAATTCTGAAAATTCTGAAAATTCTGAATATTTGAAAATTCTGAAAATTCTGAAAATTGTGAAAATTCTGAAAATCCTGAAAATCCTGAAAATCCTGAAAATTCCGAAAATTCTGAAAATCCTGAAAATCCTGAAACTTCTGAAAATTCTGAAAATCCTGAAAATCCTGAAAATTCTGAAAATTCTGAAAATTCTGAAAATCCTGAAAATCCTGAAAATCCTGAAAATCCTGAAAATCCTGAAATTTCTGAAATTCCTGAAAATCCAGAAAATCCTGAAATTCCTGAAAATCCTGAAAACCCTAAAAATCCTGAAAATTCTGAAAATTCTGAAAATTCTGAAATTTCTGAAAATTCTGAAAATTCTGAAAATCCTGAAAATTCTGAAAATTCTGAAAATCCTGAAAATTCTGAAAATCCTGAAAATCCTGAAAATCCTGAAAATCCTGATAATCCTGAAAATTCTGAAAATTCTGAAAATTCTGAAAATTCTGAATATTCTGAATATTCTGAATATTCTGAATATTCTGAAAATTCTGAAAATTCTGAAAATTTGAAAATTCTGAAAATTCTGAATATTCTGAAAATTCTGAAAATTCTGAAAATTCTGAAAATTCTGAAATTTCTGAAATTTCTGAAAATTCTGAAAATTCTGAAAATTCCGAAAATCCTGAAATTTCTGAAAATTCTGAAAATTCTGAAAATTCTGAAAATCCTGAAAATTCTGAAAATTCTGAAAATTCTGAAATTTCTGAAAATTCTGAAAATCCTGAAATTTCTGAAAATTCTGAAAATTCTGAAAATTCTGAAAATCCTGAAAATTCTGAAAATTCTGAAAATTCTGAAAATTCTGAAAATTCTGAAAATTCTGAAAATCCTGAAAATCCTGAAAATCCTGAAAATCCTGAAAATCCTGAAAATCCTGAAAATTCTGAAGAAGAAGAAGAAGAAGGAGAAGAAACCCAATGTCAGACCCAAAACGTATCACCTCTGAAGCACTGGTTCGTAAATTAATTACATATTATGAATCCGAAGAAAAAAGTCTACATTTAGACAACAAGAGGATTTAGAAACAAAAACTTGGAATACTAGAAAAATTCTTCTACTTTTGAATAATTGTCCAGCTGATCCTCGCATACTAGGATTGAAATTTATAACTTTGAAGTTTTTGCCTGCAAACACAACCAGTATTTTACAGCCGATGGATTAAGGTGCGTGAAATGTGCGTACAGAACAAGACTGGTTTTGAAGATGATGGAAACCGACGGAGCACACTTTAACTTCATCAAAGTAACTCTACTTGATGCTCTGAAAATCCTGAAAATCCTGAAAATCCTGAAAACCCTGAAAATCCTGAAAATCCTGAAAATCCTGAAAACCCTGAAAATTCTGAAAATTCTGAAAATCCTGAAAATCCTGAAAATCCTGAAAATCCTGAAAATTGTGAAAATTCGGAAAAGCCTGAAAATCCTCAAAATTCCGAAAATTCTGAAAATCCTGAAAATCCTGAAAATCCTGAAAATCCTGAAAATTCTGAAAATCCTGAAAATTCTGAAAATCCTGAAAATCCTGAAAATCCTGAAAATCCTGAAAATCCTGAAAATCCTGAAAATCCTGAAAATTGTGAAAATTCGGAAAAGCCTAAAAATCCTGAAAATTCTGAAAATTCTGAAAATTCTGAAAATTCTGAAAATTCTGAAAATTCTGAAAATTCTGAAAATTCTGAAAATTCTGAAAATTCTGAAAATCCTGAAAATCCTGAAAATCCTGAAAATCCTGAAAATTCTGAAGTAGATGAAAATCCTGAAAATTATGAAAATTCTGAAAATCCTGAAAATCCTGAAAATTCTGAAAATTCTGAAAATTGTGAAAATTCGGAAAAGCCTGAAAATCCTGAAAATCCTGAAAATCCTGAAACTTCTGAAAATTCTGAAAATCCTGAAAATCCTGAAAATCCTGAAAATTCCGAAAATTCTGAAAATCCTGAAAATCCTGAAAATCCAGAAAATCCTGAAATTCCTGAAAATCCTGAAAACCCTAAAAATCCTGAAAATCCTGAAAATTCTGAAAATTCTGAAAATTCTGAAAATCCTGAAAAACCTGAAAATACTGAAAATTCTGAAAATTCTGAAATTTCTGAAAATTCTGAAAATTCTGAAAATTCTGAAAATTCTGAAAATTCTGAAAATCCTGAAAATTCTGAAAATTCTGAAAATCCTGAAAATTCTGAAAATCCTGAAAATCCTGAAAATCCTGAAAATCCTGAAAATTCTGAAAATTCTGAAAATTCTGAAAATCCTGAAAATCCTGAAAATCCTGAAAATCCTGAAAATCCTGAAAATTCTGAAGAAGAAGAAGAAGAAGAAGAAGAAGAAGAAGGAGAACAAGAAGACCCAATGTCAGACCCAAAACGTATCACCTCTGAAGCATTGTTACTGGTTCGTAAATTAATTACATATTATGAATCCGAAGAAAAAAGTCTACATTTAGACAATCTATATAAATAGAAGAGGATTTAGAAACAAAAACTTGGAATACTAGAAAAATTCTTCTACTTTTGAATAATTGTCCAGCTGATCCTCGCATACTAGGATTGAAATTTATAACTTTGAAGTTTTTGCCTGCAAACACAACCAGTATTTTACAGCCGATGGATTAAGGTGCGTGAAATGTGCGTACAGAACAAGACTGGTTTTGAAGATGATGGAAACCGACGGAGCAAACTTTAACTTCATCAAAGTAACTCTACTTGATGCTCTGAAAATCCTGAAAATCCTGAAAATCCTGAAAACCCTGAAAATCCTGAAAATTATGAAAATTATGAAAATCCTGAAAATCCTGAAAATTCTGAAAATTCTGAAAATTGTGAAAATTCGGAAAAGCCTGAAAATCCTGAAAATCCTGAAAATTCCGAAAATTCTGAAAATCCTGAAAATCCTGAAAATCCTGAAAATTCTGAAAATCCTGAAAATCCTGAAAATCCTGAAAATCCTGAAAATCCTGAAAATTCTGAAAATTCTGAAAATTCTGAAAATTCTGAATATTCTGAATATTCTGAATATTCTGGAATTTCTGAAAATTCTGAAAATTCTGAAAATTTGAAAATTCTGAAAATTCTGAAAATTGTGAAAATTCGGAAAAGCCTGAAAATCCTGAAAATCCAGAAAATCCTGAAAATCCTGAAATTCCTGAAAATTCTGAAAATTCTGAAAATCCTGAAAATCCTGAAATCCCTGAAAATCCTGAAAACCCTAAAAATCCTGAAAATCCTGAAAATCCTGAAATTCCTGAAAATTCTGAAAATTCTGAAAAATCTGAAAATCCTGAAAATCCTGAAAATCCTGAAAATACTGAAAATTCTGAAAATCCTGAAAATTCTGATAATTCTGAAAATTCTGAAAATCCTGAAAATCCTGAAAATCCCGAAAATCCTGAAAATTCAGAAAATTCTGAAATTTCTGAAATTTCTGAAATTTCTGAAAATTCTGAAAATACTGAAAATTCTGAAAATTCTGAAAATTCTGAAATTTCTGAAAATTCTGAAAATTCTGAAAATTCTGAAAATTCTGAAAATCCTGAAAATTCTGAAAATTCTGAAAATTCAGAAAATTCTGAAATTTCTGAAATTTCTGAAAATTCTGAAATTTCTGAAATTTCTGAAAATTCTGAAAATACTGAAAATTCTGAAAATTCTGAAAATTCTGAAATTTCTGAAAATTCTGAAAATTCTGAAAATTCTGAAAATCCTGAAAATTCTGAAAATTCTGAAAATCCTGAAAATTCTGAAAATCCTGAAAATCCTGAAAATCCTGAAAATCCTGAAAATTCTGAAAATTCTGAAAATTCTGAAAATTCTGAATATTCTGAAAATTCTGAAAATTCTGAAAATTCTGAATATTTGAAAATTCTGAAAATTCTGAAAATTGTGAAAATTCTGAAAATCCTGAAAATCCTGAAAATCCTGAAAATTCCGAAAATTCTGAAAATCCTGAAAATCCTGAAACTTCTGAAAATTCTGAAAATCCTGAAAATCCTGAAAATCCTGAAAATCCTGAAAATCCTGAAATTTCTGAAATTCCTGAAAATCCAGAAAATCCTGAAATTCCTGAAAATCCTGAAAACCCTACAAATCCTGAAAATTCTGAAAATTCTGAAAATTCTGAAAATCCTGAAAAACCCGAAAATACTGAAAATTCTGAAAAATCTGAAATTTCTGAAAATTCTGAAAATTCTGAAAATTCTGAAAATTCTGAAAATTCTGAAAATCCTGAAAATTCTGAAAATTCTGAAAATTCTGAAAATCCTGAAAATCCTGAAAATCCTGAAAATCCTGAAAATTGTGAAAATTCGGAAAAGCCTGAAAATCCTCAAAATTCCGAAAATTCTGAAAATCCTGAAAATCCTGAAAATCCTGAAAATTCTGAAAATCCTGAAAATTCTGAAAATCCTGAAAATCCTGAAAATCCTGAAAATCCTGAAAATCCTGAAAATTCCGAAAATTCAGAAAATTCAGAAAATCCTGAAAATTCTGAAAATCCTGAAAATCCTGAAAATCCTGAAAATCCTGAAAATCCTGAAATTTCTGAAAATCCTGAAAACCCTAAAAATCCTGAAAATTCTGAAAATCCTGAAAATCCTGAAATTTCTGAAATTTCTGAAAATTCTGAAAATTCTGAAAAACCGAAAATACTGAAAATTCTGAAAAATCTGAAAATTCTGAAAATTCTGAAAATTCTGAAAATTCTGTGAAAATTCTGAAAATTCTGAAAATTCTGAAAATTCTGAAAATCCTGAAAATTCTGAAAATCCTGAAAATTCTGAAAATCCTGAAAATCCTGAAAATCCTGAAAATCCTGAAAATCCTGAAAATCCTGAAAATTCTGAAGAAGAAGAAGAAGAAGAAGAAGAAGAAGGAGAAGAAGAAGACCCAATGTCAGACCCAAAACGTATCACCTCTGAAGCATTGTTACTGGTTCGTAAATTAATTACATATTATGAATCCGAAGAAAAAAGTCTACATTTAGACAATCTATATAAATAGAAGAGGATTTAGAAACAAAAACTTGGAATACTAGAAAAATTCTTCTACTTTTGAATAATTGTCCAGCTGATCCTCGCATACTAGGATTGAAATTTATAACTTTGAAGTTTTTGCCTGCAAACACAACCAGTATTTTACAGCCGATGGATTAAGGTGCGTGAAATGTGCGTACAGAACAAGACTGGTTTTGAAGATGATGGAAACCGACGGAGCAAACTTTAACTTCATCAAAGTAACTCTACTTGATGCTCTGAAAATCCTGAAAATCCTGAAAATCCTGAAAACCCTGAAAATCCTGAAAATTATGAAAATTCTGAAAATCCTGAAAATCCTGAAAATTCTGAAAATTCTGAAAATTGTGAAAATTCGGAAAAGCCTGAAAAGCCTGAAAATCCTGAAAATCCTGAAAATCCTGAAACTTCTGAAATTTCTGAAAATCCTGAAAATCCTGAAAATCCTGAAAATTCCGAAAATTCTGAAAATCCTGAAAAATCTGAAATTTCTGAAATTTCTGAAAATTCTGAAAATTCTGAAAATCCTGAAAATTCTGAAAATTCTGAAAATTCTGAAAATTGTGAAAATTCGGAAAAGCCTGAAAATCCTCAAAATTCCGAAAATTCTGAAAATCCTGAAAATCCTGAAAATCCTGAAAATTCAGAAAATTCTGAAAATTCTGAAAATCCTGAAAATCCTGAAAATCCTGAAAATCCTGAAAATTCCGAAAATTCTGAAAATCCTGAAAATTCTGAAAATCCTGAAAATCCTGAAAATCCTGAAAATCCTGAAAATCCTGAAATTTCTGAAAATCCTGAAAACCCTAAAAATCCTGAAAATTCTGAAAATCCTGAAAATCCTGAAATTTCTGAAATTTCTGAAATTTCTGAAAATTCTGAAAATTCTGAAAAACCGAAAATACTGAAAATTCTGAAAAATCTGAAAATTCTGAAAATTCTGAAAATTCTGAAAATTCTGAAAATCCTGAAAATTCTGAAAATCCTGAAAATTCAGAAAATCCTGAAAATCCTGAAAATCCTGAAAATTCTGAAAATTCTGAAAATTCTGAATATTCTGAATATTCTGAATATTCTGAATATTCTGAAAATTCTGAAAATTCTGAAAATTTGAAAATTCTGAAAATTCTGAATATTCTGAAAATTCTGAAAATTCTGAAAATTCTGAAATTTCTGAAAATTCTGAAATTTCTGAAAATTCTGAAAATCCTGAAATTTCTGAAAATTCTGAAAATTCTGAAAATTCTGAAAATCCTGAAAATTCTGAAAATCCTGAAAATCCTGAAAATTCTGAAAATTCTGAAATTTCTGAAAATTCTGAATATTCTGAAAATTCTGAAAATTCTGAAAATCCTGAAAATCCTGAAAATCCTGAAAATCCTGAAAATCCTGAAAATCCTGAAAATTCTGAAGAAGAAGAAGAAGAAGAAGAAGGAGAAGAAGAAGACCCAATGTCAGACCCAAAACGTATCACCTCTGAAGCATTGTTACTGGTTCGTAAATTAATTACATATTATGAATCCGAAGAAAAAAGTCTACATTTAGACAATCTATATAAATAGAAGAGGATTTAGAAACAAAAACTTGGAATACTAGAAAAATTCTTCTACTTTTGAATAATTGTCCAGCTGATCCTCGCATACTAGGATTGAAATTTATAACTTTGAAGTTTTTGCCTGCAAACACAACCAGTATTTTACAGCCGATGGATAAGGTGCGTGAAATGTGCGTACAGAACAAGACTGGTTTTGAAGATGATGGAAACCGACGGAGCAAACTTTAACTTCATCAAAGTAACTCTACTTGATGCTCTGAAAATCCTGAAAATCCTGAAAATCCTGAAAACCCTGAAAATTCTGAAAATTCTGAAAATCCTGAAAATCCTGAAAATCCTGAAAATCCTGAAAATTGTGAAAATTCGGAAAAGCCTGAAAATCCTCAAAATTCCGAAAATTCTGAAAATCCTGAAAATCCTGAAAATCCTGAAAATCCTGAAAATCCTGAAAATTCTGAAAATCCTGAAAATCCTGAAAATTCTGAAAATCCTGAAAATCCTGAAAATCCTGAAAATCCTGAAAATCCTGAAATTTCTGAAAATCCTGAAAACCCTAAAAATCCTGAAAATTCTGAAAATTCTGAAAATTCTGAAAATTCTGAAAATCCTGAAAATTCTGAAAATCCTGAAAATCCTGAAAATCCTGAAAATCCTGAAAATTCTGAAAATTCTGAAAATTCTGAATATTCTGAATATTCTGAATATTCTGAATATTCTGAAAATTCTGAAAATCCTGAAAATCCTGAAAATCCTGAAAATTCCGAAAATCCTGAAAATCCTGAAAATCCTGAAAATTCCGAAAATTCTGAAAATCCTGAAAATCCTGAAAATTCTGAAAATCCTGAAAATCCTGAAAATCCTGAAAATCCTGAAAATTCCGAAAATTCTGAAAATTCTGAAAATCCTGAAAATCCTGAAAATCCTGAAAATCCTGAAAATCCTGAAATTTCTGAAATTCTGAAATTCCTGAAAATCCTGAAATTCCTGAAAATCCTGAAAACCCTAAAAATCCTGAAAATCCTGAAAATTCTGAAAATTCTGAAAAACCTGAAAATTCTGAAAATTCTGAAAATTCTGAAAATTCTGAAAATCCTGAAAATCCTGAAAATCCTGAAAATCCTGAAAATCCTGAAAATCCTGAAAATTCTGAAAATCCTGAAAATCCTGAAAAAAACTGAAAATACTGAAAATTTTGAAAATTCTGAAAATTCTGAAAAATCTGAAAATTCTGAAAATTCGGAAAATCCTGAAAATCCTGAAAATTCCGAAAATTCTGAAAATCCTGAAAATCCTGAAAATTCCGAAAATTCTGAAAAATCCTGAAAATCCTGAAAATCCTGAAAATCCTGAAAATTCTGAAAATTCTGAAAATCCTGAAAATTCTGAAAATCCTGAAAATCCTGAAAACCCTAAAAATCCTGAAAATTCTGAAAATCCTGAAAATCCTGAAATTGCTGAAATTTCTGAAATTTCTGAAATTTCTGAAAATTCTGAAAATTCTGAAAAACCGAAAATACTGAAAATTCTGAAAAATCTGAAATTTCTGAAAATTCTGAAAATTCTGAAAATTCTGAAAATTCTGAAAATCCTGAAAATCCTGAAAATCCTGAAAATCCTGAAAATCCTGAAATTTCTGAAATTCTGAAATTCCTGAAAATCCTGAAATTCCTGAAAATCCTGAAAACCCTAAAAATCCTGAAAATCCTGAAAATTCTGAAAATTCTGAAAAACCTGAAAATTCTGAAAATTCTGAAAATTCTGAAAATTCTGAAAATCCTGAAAATCCTGAAAATCCTGAAAATCCTGAAAATCCTGAAAATCCTGAAAATTCTGAAAATCCTGAAAATCCTGAAAATCCTGAAAATACTGAAAATTTTGAAAATTCTGAAAATTCTGAAAAATCTGAAAATTCTGAAAATTCGGAAAATCCTGAAAATCCTGAAAATTCCGAAAATTCTGAAAATCCTGAAAATCCTGAAAATTCCGAAAATTCTGAAAAATCCTGAAAATCCTGAAAATCCTGAAAATCCTGAAAATTCTGAAAATTCTGAAAATCCTGAAAATTCTGAAAATCCTGAAAATCCTGAAAACCCTAAAAATCCTGAAAATTCTGAAAATCCTGAAAATCCTGAAATTGCTGAAATTTCTGAAATTTCTGAAATTTCTGAAAATTCTGAAAATTCTGAAAAACCGAAAATACTGAAAATTCTGAAAAATCTGAAATTTCTGAAAATTCTGAAAATTCTGAAAATTCTGAAAATTCTGAAAATCCTGAAAATTCTGAAAATTCTGAATATTCTGAAAATCCTGAAAATCCTGAAAATCCTGAAAATCCTGAAAATTGTGAAAATTCGGAAAAGCCTGAAAATCCTCAAAATTCCGAAAATTCTGAAAATCCTGAAAATCCTGAAAATCCTGAAAATCCTGAAAATTCTGAAAATCCTGAAAATTCTGAAAATCCTGAAAATCCTGAAAATCCTGAAAATCCTGAAAATTCCGAAAATTCTGAAAATCCTGAAAATTCTGAAAATCCTGAAAATCCTGAAAATCCTGAAAATCCTGAAAATTCTGAAATTTCTGAAAATCCTGAAAACCCTAAAAATCCTGAAAATTCTGAAAATCCTGAAAATCCTGAAATTTCTGAAATTTCTGAAATTTCTGAAAATTCTGAAAATTCTGAAAAACCGAAAATACTGAAAATTCTGAAAAATCTGAAAATTCTGAAAATTCTGAAAATTCTGAAAATTCTGTGAAAATTCTGAAAATTCTGAAAATTCTGAAAATTCTGAAAATCCTGAAAATTCTGAAAATCCTGAAAATTCTGAAAATCCTGAAAATCCTGAAAATCCTGAAAATCCTGAAAATTCTGAAAATTCTGAAAATTCTGAAAATTCTGAATATTCTGAATATTCTGAAAATTCTGAAAATTCTGAAAATGTGAAAATTCTGAAAATTCTGAATATTCTGAAAATTCTGAAAATTCTGAAATTTCTGAAATTTCTGAAATTTCTGAAAATTCTGAAATTTCTGAAAATTCTGAAAATCCTGAAATTTCTGAAAATTCTGAAAATTCTGAAAATTCTGAAAATCCTGAAAATTCTGAAAATTCTGAAAATTCTGAAAATTCTGAAAATTCTGAAAATTCTGAAAATCCTGAAAATCCTGAAAATCCTGAAAATTCTGAAAATTCTGAATATTCTGAATATTCTGAATATTCTGAAAATTCTGAAAATTCTGAAAATGTGAAAATTCTGAAAATTCTGAATATTCTGAAAATTCTGAAAATTCTGAAAATTCTGAAAATTCTGAAATTTCTGAAATTTCTGAAAATTCTGAAATTTCTGAAAATTCTGAAAATCCTGAAATTTCTGAAAATTCTGAAAATTCTGAAAATTCTGAAAATCCTGAAAATTCTGAAAATTCTGAAAATTCTGAAAATTCTGAAAATTCTGAAAATTCTGAAAATCCTGAAAATCCTGAAAATCCTGAAAATCCTGAAAATCCTGAAAATCCTGAAAATTCTGAAGAAGAAGAAGAAGAAGAAGAAGAAGAAGGAGAAGAAGAAGACCCAATGTCAGACCCAAAACGTATCACCTCTGAAGCATTGTTACTGGTTCGTAAATTAATTACATATTATGAATCCGAAGAAAAAAGTCTACATTTAGACAATCTATATAAATAGAAGAGGATTTAGAAACAAAAACTTGGAATACTAGAAAAATTCTTCTACTTTTGAATAATTGTCCAGCTGATCCTCGCATACTAGGATTGAAATTTATAACTTTGAAGTTTTTGCCTGCAAACACAACCAGTATTTTACAGCCGATGGATTAAGGTGCGTGAAATGTGCGTACAGAACAAGACTGGTTTTGAAGATGATGGAAACCGACGGAGCAAACTTTAACTTCATCAAAGTAACTCTACTTGATGCTCTGAAAATCCTGAAAATCCTGAAAATCCTGAAAACCCTGAAAATCCTGAAAATCCTGAAAATCCTGAAAACCCTGAAAATTCTGAAAATTCTGAAAATCCTGAAAATCCTGAAAATCCTGAAAATCCTGAAAATTGTGAAAATCCGGAAAATTCTGAAAATCCTGAAAATCCTGAAAATCCTGAAAATCCTGAAAATTCCGAAAATTCTGAAAATCCTGAAAATTCTGAAAATCCTGAAAATCCTGAAAATCCTGAAAATCCTGAAAATCCTGAAAATCCTGAAATTTCTGAAAATCCTGAAAACCCTAAAAATCCTGAAAATTCTGAAAATCCTGAAAATCCTGAAATTTCTGAAATTTCTGAAATTTCTGAAAATTCTGAAAATTCTGAAAAACCGAAAATACTGAAAATTCTGAAAAATCTGAAAATTCTGAAAATTCTGAAAATTCTGAAAATCCTGAAAATCCTGAAAATCCTGAAAATCCTGAAAATTCTGAAAATCCTGAAAATTCTGAAAATCCTGAAAATCCTGAAAATCCTGAAAATCCTGAAAATCCTGAAAATTCTGAAAATCCTGAAAATCCTGAAAATCCTGAAAATCCTGAAAATCCTGAAAATTCTGAAAATCCTGAAAATTCTGAAAATCCTGAAAATCCTGAAAATCCTGAAAATCCTGAAAATTCCGAAAATTCTGAAAATCCTGAAAATTCTGAAAATCCTGAAAATCCTGAAAATCCTGAAAATCCTGAAAATCCTGAAAATCCTGAAATTTCTGAAAATCCTGAAAACCCTAAAAATCCTGAAAATTCTGAAAATCCTGAAAATCCTGAAATTTCTGAAATTTCTGAAATTTCTGAAAATTCTGAAAATTCTGAAAAACCGAAAATACTGAAAATTCTGAAAAATCTGAAAATTCTGAAAATTCTGAAAATTCTGAAAATTCTGAAAATTCTGAAAATTCTGAAAATTCTGAAAATCCTGAAAATCCTGAAAATCCTGAAAATCCTGAAAATCCTGAAAATTCCGAAAATCCTGAAAATCCTGAAAATCCTGAAAATTCCGAAAATTCTGAAAATCCTGAAAATCCTGAAAATCCTGAAAATCCTGAAAATCCTGAAAATCCTGAAAATTCCGAAAATTCTGAAATTTCTGAAATTTCTGAAAATTCTGAAGAAGGAGAAGAAGAAGACCCAATGTCAGACCCAAAACCCACCTCTGAAGCATTATTACTGATTCGTAAATTAATTACATATTATGAATCCGAAGAAAAAAGTCTACATTTAGACAATCTATATAAATAGAAGAGGATTTAGAAACAAAAACTTGGAATACTAGAAAAATTCTTCTACTTTTGAATAATTGTCCAGCTGATCCTCGCATACTAGGATTGAAATTTATAACTTTGAAGTTTTTGCCTGCAAACACAACCAGTATTTTACAGCCGATGGATTAAGGTGCGTGAAATGTGCGTACAGAACAAGACTGGTTTTGAAGATGATGGAAACCGACGGAGCAAACTTTAACTTCATCAAAGTAACTCTACTTGATGCTCTGAAAATCCTGAAAATCCTGAAAATCCTGAAAACCCTGAAAATCCTGAAAATTATGAAAATTCTGAAAATCCTGAAAATCCTGAAAATTCTGAAAATTCTGAAAATTGTGAAAATTCGGAAAAGCCTGAAAAGCCTGAAAATCCTGAAAATCCTGAAAATCCTGAAAATCCTGAAACTTCTGAAATTTCTGAAAATCCTGAAAATCCTGAAAATCCTGAAAATTCCGAAAATTCTGAAAATCCTGAAAAATCTGAAATTTCTGAAAATTCTGAAATTTCTGAAATTTCTGAAAATTCTGAAAATTCTGAAAATCCTGAAAATTCTGAAAATTCTGAAAATTCTGAAAATTCTGAAAATCCTGAAAATCCTGAAAATCCTGAAAATCCTGAAAATTGTGAAAATTCGGAAAAGCCTGAAAATCCTCAAAATTCCGAAAATTCTGAAAATCCTGAAAATCCTGAAAATCCTGAAAATTCTGAAAATCCTGAAAATTCTGAAAATCCTGAAAATCCTGAAAATCCTGAAAATCCTGAAAATTCCGAAAATTCTGAAAATCCTGAAAATTCTGAAAATCCTGAAAATTCTGAAAATCCTGAAAATCCTGAAATTTCTGAAATTTCTGAAATTTCTGAAAATTCTGAAAATTCTGAAAAACCGAAAATACTGAAAATTCTGAAAAATCTGAAAATTCTGAAAATTCTGAAAATTCTGAAAATTCTGAAAATTCTGAAAATCCTGAAAATTCTGAAAATCCTGAAAATTCTGAAAATCCTGAAAATCCTGAAAATCCTGAAAATTCTGAAAATTCTGAAAATTCTGAATATTCTGAATATTCTGAAAATTCTGAAAATTCTGAAAATCCTGAAAATCCTGAAAATCCTGAAAATCCTGAAAATCCTGAAAATCCTGAAAATTCTGAAGAAGAAGAAGAAGAAGAAGGAGAAGAAGAAGACCCAATGTCAGACCCAAAACGTATCACCTCTGAAGCATTGTTACTGGTTCGTAAATTAATTACATATTATGAATCCGAAGAAAAAAGTCTACATTTAGACAATCTATATAAATAGAAGAGGATTTAGAAACAAAAACTTGGAATACTAGAAAAATTCTTCTACTTTTGAATAATTGTCCAGCTGATCCTCGCATACTAGGATTGAAATTTATAACTTTGAAGTTTTTGCCTGCAAACACAACCAGTATTTTACAGCCGATGGATTAAGGTGCCTGAAATGTGCGTACAGAACAAGACTGGTTTTGAAGATGATGGAAACCGACGGAGCAAACTTTAACTTCATCAAAGTAACTCTACTTGATGCTCTGAAAATCCTGAAAATCCTGAAAATCCTGAAAACCCTGAAAATCCTGAAAATTATGAAAATTATGAAAATCCTGAAAATCCTGAAAATTCCGAAAATTCTGAAAATCCTGAAAATCCTGAAAATCCTGAAAATTCTGAAAATCCTGAAAATTCCGAAAATTCTGAAAATCCTGAAAATCCTGAAAATCCTGAAAATCCTGAAAATCCTGAAAATCCTGAAAATCCTGAAAATTCTGAAAATTCTGAAAATTCTGAAAATCCAGAAAATCCTGAAAATCCTGAAAATTCTGAAAATTCTGATAATTCTGAAAATTCTGAAAATTCTGAAAATTCTGAAAATCCTGAAAATTCTGAAAATCCTGAAAATCCTGAAAATTCTGAAAATTCTGAAATTTCTGAAAATTCCGAAAATTCTGAAAATCCTGAAAATCCTGAAAATCCTGAAAATCCTGAAAATCCTGAAAATTCTGAAAAGCCTGAAAATCCTGAAAATTCTGAAAATCCTGAAAATCCTGAAAATCCTGAAAATCCTGAAAATCCTGAAATTTCTGAAAATCCTGAAAACCCTAAAAATCCTGAAAATTCTGAAAATCCTGAAAATCCTGAAATTTCTGAAATTTCTGAAATTTCTGAAAATTCTGAAAATTCTGAAAAACCGAAAATACTGAAAATTCTGAAAAATCTGAAAATTCTGAAAATTCTGAAAATTCTGAAAATTCTGAAAATTCTGAAAATCCTGAAAATTCTGAAAATTCTGAAAATTCTGAAAATCCTGAAAATCCTGAAAATCCTGAAAATTCCGAAAATCCTGAAAATCCTGAAAATCCTGAAAATTCCGAAAATTCTGAAAATCCTGAAAATCCTGAAAATTCTGAAAATCCTGAAAATCCTGAAAATCCTGAAAATCCTGAAAATTCCGAAAATTCTGAAAATTCTGAAAATCCTGAAAATCCTGAAAATCCTGAAAATCCTGAAAATCCTGAAATTTCTGAAATTCTGAAATTCCTGAAAATCCTGAAATTCCTGAAAATCCTGAAAACCCTAAAAATCCTGAAAATCCTGAAAATTCTGAAAATTCTGAAAAACCTGAAAATTCTGAAAATTCTGAAAATTCTGAAAATTCTGAAAATCCTGAAAATCCTGAAAATCCTGAAAATCCTGAAAATCCTGAAAATTCTGAAAATCCTGAAAATCCTGAAAATCCTGAAATTCTGAAATTCCTGAAAACCTGAAAATCCTGAAAATCCTGCAAATCCTGAAAACCCTAAAAATCCTGAAAATCCTGAAAATCCTGAAATTCCTGAAATTCCTGAAAATTCTGAAAATTCTGAAAATCCTGAAAATCCTGAAAATACTGAAAATTTTGAAAATTCTGAAAATTCTGAAAATTCGGAAAATCCTGAAAATCCTGAAAATTCCGAAAATTCTGAAAATCCTGAAAATCCTGAAAATTCCGAAAATTCTGAAAATCCTGAAAATCCTGAAAATCCTGAAAATCCTGAAAATTCTGAAAATTCTGAAAATCCTGAAAATTCTGAAAACCCTGAAAATCCTGAAAACCCTAAAAATCCTGAAAATTCTGAAAATCCTGAAATTGCTGAAATTTCTGAAATTTCTGAAATTTCTGAAAATTCTGAAAATTCTGAAAAACCGAAAATACTGAAAATTCTGAAAAATCTGAAATTTCTGAAAATTCTGAAAATTCTGAAAATTCTGAAAATTCTGAAAATTCTGAAAATCCTGAAAATTCTGAAAATTCTGAAAATTCTGAAAATCCTGAAAATCCTGAAAATCCTGAAAATCCTGAAAATTGTGAAAATTCGGAAAAGCCTGAAAATCCTCAAAATTCCGAAAATTCTGAAAATCCTGAAAATCCTGAAAATCCTGAAAATTCTGAAAATCCTGAAAATTCTGAAAATCCTGAAAATCCTGAAAATCCTGAAAATCCTGAAAATCCTGAAAATTCCGAAAATTCAGAAAATTCAGAAAATCCTGAAAATTCTGAAAATCCTGAAAATCCTGAAAATCCTGAAAATCCTGAAAATCCTGAAATTTCTGAAAATCCTGAAAACCCTAAAAATCCTGAAAATTCTGAAAATCCTGAAAATCCTGAAATTTCTGAAATTTCTGAAAATTCTGAAAATTCTGAAAAACCGAAAATACTGAAAATTCTGAAAAATCTGAAAATTCTGAAAATTCTGAAAATTCTGAAAATTCTGTGAAAATTCTGAAAATTCTGAAAATTCTGAAAATTCTGAAAATCCTGAAAATTCTGAAAATCCTGAAAATTCTGAAAATCCTGAAAATCCTGAAAATCCTGAAAATCCTGAAAATCCTGAAAATCCTGAAAATTCTGAAGAAGAAGAAGAAGAAGAAGAAGAAGAAGAAGGAGAAGAAGAAGACCCAATGTCAGACCCAAAACGTATCACCTCTGAAGCATTGTTACTGGTTCGTAAATTAATTACATATTATGAATCCGAAGAAAAAAGTCTACATTTAGACAATCTATATAAATAGAAGAGGATTTAGAAACAAAAACTTGGAATACTAGAAAAATTCTTCTACTTTTGAATAATTGTCCAGCTGATCCTCGCATACTAGGATTGAAATTTATAACTTTGAAGTTTTTGCCTGCAAACACAACCAGTATTTTACAGCCGATGGATAAGGTGCGTGAAATGTGCGTACAGAACAAGACTGGTTTTGAAGATGATGGAAACCGACGGAGCAAACTTTAACTTCATCAAAGTAACTCTACTTGATGCTCTGAAAATCCTGAAAATCCTGAAAATCCTGAAAACCCTGAAAATCCTGAAAATCCTGAAAATCCTGAAAACCCTGAAAATTCTGAAAATTCTGAAAATCCTGAAAATCCTGAAAATCCTGAAAATCCTGAAAATTGTGAAAATTCGGAAAAGCCTGAAAATCCTCAAAATTCCGAAAATTCTGAAAATCCTGAAAATCCTGAAAATCCTGAAAATCCTGAAAATCCTGAAAATTCTGAAAATCCTGAAAATTCTGAAAATCCTGA
Source organism: Leptodirus hochenwartii (assembly GCA_947310635.1). Lineage (NCBI taxonomy): Eukaryota > Metazoa > Arthropoda > Insecta > Coleoptera > Leiodidae > Leptodirus > Leptodirus hochenwartii. The sequence goes on from OX371186.1 coordinate 92,425, forward strand.
AAATCCTGAAAATCCTGAAAATCCTGAAAATCCTGAAAATTCCGAAAATTCTGAAAATCCTGAAATTCTGAAAATCCTGAAAATCCTGAAAATCCTGAAAATCCTGAAAATCCTGAAATTTCTGAAAATCCTGAAAACCCTAAAAATCCTGAAAATTCTGAAAATCCTGAAAATCCTGAAATTTCTGAAATTTCTGAAATTTCTGAAAATTCTGAAAATTCTGAAAAACCGAAAATACTGAAAATTCTGAAAATTCTGAAAATTCTGAAAATTCTGAAAATTCTGAAAATTCTGAAAATTCTGAAAATTCTGAAAATTCTGAAAATCCTGAAAATCCTGAAAATCCTGAAAATCCTGAAAATCCTGAAAATTCCGAAAATCCTGAAAATCCTGAAAATTCCGAAAATTCTGAAAATCCTGAAAATCCTGAAAATCCTGAAAATCCTGAAAATCCTGAAAATCCTGAAAATTCCGAAAATTCTGAAAATTCTGAAAATCCTGAAAATCCTGAAAATCCTGAAAATCCTGAAATTTCTGAAATTCTGAAATTCCTGAAAATCCTGAAATTCCTGAAAATCCTGAAAACCCTAAAAATCCTGAAAATCCTGAAAATTCTGAAAATTCTGAAAAACCTGAAAATTCTGAAAATTCTGAAAATTCTGAAAATTCTGAAAATCCTGAAAATCCTGAAAATCCTGAAAATTCTGAAAATCCTGAAAATCCTGAAAATCCTGAAATTCTGAAATTCCTGAAAACCTGAAAATCCTGAAAATCCTGAAAACCCTAAAAATCCTGAAAATCCTGAAATTCCTGAAAATTCTGAAAATTCTGAAAATCCTGAAAATCCTGAAAATACTGAAAATACTGAAATACGACGGGGGGCGTCGCGACGGGGGGCGTCGCGACGGGGGGCGTCGCGACGGGGGGCGTCGTCGTTGCGGCTGTCGCAGTCCTCTTGGCGCCGTCACCGCCGTCGACGGCACCAATAGGACGGCGACGGCGGCGCTAATAGGACCGCGACGGCGCCGACAGCACCGCGACGGCGCCGATAGGACCGCGACGGCGCCAAGAGCCACAACGACGGCGGCGACGGCACCGAGGAGACCGCGACGACGGCGCAAGAGGACCACGACGACGGCGCAAGAGGACCGCAATGACGTCGCAAGAGGACCGCAATGACGTCGCAAGAGGACCGCAATGACGTCGCAAGAGGACCGCAATGACGTCGCAAGAGGACCGCAATGACGTCGCAAGAGGACCGCGACGGGGGGCGTCGCGACGGGGGGCGTCGCGACGGGGGGGGGGGGGGGGGGGGGGGGCGTCGCGACCGGGGGTGGGGGGGTCGCGACGGGGTGGGGGGCGCGACGGGGGGGGGTCGCGACGGGGGGGGGGGGGGGGGTCGCGACGGTGGGGGGGGGGGGGGGGCGACGGGGGGGGGTCGCGACGGGGGGGGGGGGTCGCGACGGGGGGGGGGGGTCGCGACGGGGGGGGGGGGGGTCGCGACGGGGGGGGGGGGGGGGGGTCGCGACGGGGGGGGGGGGGTCGCGACGGGGGGGGTCGCGCCGTGGGGGGGTCGCGACGGGGGGGGGGCGTCGCGACGGGGGGGGGCGTCGCGACGGGGAGGGGTCGCGACGGGGGGGGGCGTCGCGACGGGGGGGGGGGGGGGGGGGGGGGGGCGTCGCGACGGGGGGGGGGGGGGGGGGGGGCGTCGCGACGGGGGGGGGGGCGTCGCGACGGGGGGCGTCGCGACGGGGGCGTCGCGACGGGGGCGTCGCGACGGGGGGCGTCGCGACGGGGGGCGTCGCGACGGGGGGCGTCGCGACGGGGGGCGTAGCGACGGGGCCTATTTGGCGCCGTCGCGCTGGTATAGGCGCCGTCGTCGCGGCTGTCGCAGTCCTTTTGGCGCTGTCACCGTCGACGACGGCGCCAACAGGACGGCGGTGGCGGCGCCAATAAGACCGCGACAGCGCCGATAGGACCGCGACGGCGCCAAGAGCCGCAACAACGGTAGCGACGGCGTCAATGAGACCGCGACGACGGCGTCAATGAGACCGCGACGACGGCGCCAAGAGGACGGCGGCGGCGCCAATAGGACCGCGCCGGCGCCGGTAGGACCGCGACGGCGCCAAGGGCCGCAACGACGGCGGCGACGGCGCCACGGAGACCGCGATGACGGCGCCAAGAGGAGCGCGACGGGTAGCATCGCGGCGGCGGGCGTCGCAGCGGGGCGGGGGGGGGGGGGGGGAAATCGTTGCGGGGGGTCGCGGATCGTCGCTGGGGGGTCGTCGCTGGGGGGTCGTCGCTGGGGGGTCGTCGCGGGGGGGGGGGGGCTTTTTTGCGCCGTCGCGGTCCTATGGGCGCCGTCGTCGACGACCGCGCCCATAGGACCGCGATAGCGCCAAAAAGGCCCTCCGTCGCGACGCCGTGGTCGCGCTCCTCTCGGTGCCGTCGTCGCGGTCCTCTCGGCGTCGTCGTCGCGGTGACGCCGCCAAGAGGACTGCGACAGCCGCGACGACGGCGCCCATAGGACCGCGACGGCGCGAAAAAACCCCGCACCCCACCCTACCCCACCCCCGAAGCCCCACCCCACACCGCCACCCCCCACACACCCCACCCCCGCCGCCCCTTGGCGACGCCCTCCGTCGCGGTCCTCTTGGCGCCGTCGTCGCGGTTCTCTTGGCGCCGTCGTCGCGGTCCTCGCGGCGCCGTCGTCGCGGTCCTCGCGGCGCCGTCGTCGCGGTCTGCTTGGCGCTGTCGTTGCGGCTCTTAGCGCCGCCGCCGCCGTAAGCGCCATAAGATACCGCACGCCATAACCTTATAAAACAATGAGCGTATAAACGCCAACCTCCGGAATAACAATAACGTAATACCACAACACATAATAATCTTGAATTAAAAATTCGATATAAATAATTTCGGAGTAACGAACTGGTCCACTATTCGAAGTAGCCACCGCACACCATAACTTATAAAACCAAAAGCGTATAAACGCCAACTTCCGGAATAATAATAACTATAATAAACAGAACACGTAATAATAATGGTCTTGAACCAAATTAAAAGTATTAACCATTGAATTTATATCGCATAAAATATCATTAACAGATTAATTAACGTGGAGTTTTCGTTATGCAAGCTGCGGAGCGATCGTACGTACGTATCGACCGTACGGTTGTACCGTAACCGGGGCTTTGGCTCTGTTGTTGGTGTAACCCCTTAGTTGTGTAACCCCTTTCAAAAAACTGTAAAAAAAGCTGCTAAGCAAAAAATTAAGCCAAACAAGTAACCTTTTTCCACAGGGACCATGAATATTCGTCCCGTCCCCCGTTCATAGCCTCCAAACAGCCACTGACCTTCGACACGATGACCTCTGTGGTACTTTCGACGGCCAAATTTGCTCTCATCGATTTCGACCACTTTATCTTTGCCGCCTCGATTTTTTTTTTTTTTTATGGTTTTTGGACCTTCCTGGACACAGAAAAATTAACACCGGATTTTTAGGAATTTTTACCGTAAACCACATTTTACCCCCCTTAGTTAGCCGTGTTATTCGCAAGGAAAAACTTGTAACTTTCTTATTTATGAACTGATTTGGATGAAATGCGCATCATTTTCGGTAATCGCGTGCAGGATAAACTAGGATGTGTTTCTCGGCGATTTGTGGCAACAGGCTGTATGATGGATGAGCGCCTCAGGTGGTAGGTGCTCTGTTCTTGTAGATGGGTTTAAACATTTATTACAACGCCAACACGTCCTTAAACATTGGCAGCAGACGCAAAGGCCAAGGACTGTTGTGTGCACACCAACAACGGAACATGGCATCGAATAAGATGATACTCAGAGTTACCATTTAAAGACTTCTTTTTAAATACAGATTATTATGAAACATCGAATCACTGCACTGTCTACGGAAACGGGACAGGTATGAGGAATTATCGATTGCGACCAGAGGATGAGTGGAAAGAATATAAATAGTAAATTGGCTTAATAGATTCGAGAAACCGGAACAAACTGACGGTAATGTATTCAGTGACGCAAAAAGTACATTTCACGTATGAATTTCTACCTTCATAGCAACACTTGTCTTTTGCATTATTGGCTAACATTTGAGCTACTTCTCATGTAGAGATGGGTAGTTTAGACCATTTAAACTTAAGTGTTGACAATATATGAATGACTTAATTCAAATACAAGAAAGTAACTAATCGTGTATTTCAACTACATTTATTTATTTTTTGTTATCGTGTTTTCAGTATATATTATGCATTTAAAACTCCCATCATTTTTAAGGTCAGTAGTTTAAATACCTTTTATTTTAGTTGGTCGCATTTACCACGATGCCGGTATGTGTACATTAGGAAATTCTATTCATCGCTACTCTCATTTGTACCAATATTTGATTCGATCTAAACGCAATCAAACGTAATTACAAAAACCAGGAGTAAATCAAAATTTTACCGTCCTTTCCTTGGAAAATGTGAGTTTCCTCAACTTATTCCAATTGAGTCGGAACTCGCTGAAAACATTAGCTGGGGCCATTTAGTTGTTTTATAGAAAAAAAAAGAGGGTTCCAACAGTATAAATTACCAAAAATGATATAAACTAGGCGTTTTCTATTTGCGTCGCCATATTTACTTTCAAACTATTAACGTTCAATCAATAGTCTTCCACACTACTACCAATTTTAATTAACATAGAGCATACTGTCTAAATCTAGATATGCTCGCCTAATAGAATCAGACATCTGCAAATTTTATTTGATATTTATATATTTTTTAGTAGAATTTATAATATAATATTTAACGCTATGGGAAAATATAATATGTAAGAGATATGTAATGCAAAAGAGGTAATATGTAAAAAGTGGTGGGACAAAGTAAATACAGGTTTATGCGTAGAAGATTTATGTATATGTAAAAGTTTCTTACTTGCAAACCTTTTGCAATCAACAATAAATATAAAAAGAATAATAATCGTGGTACTAATAACACAGTTAGTATACAATGCTATCAAAGAATATTAAACCTACAAAATGTATTAAATGTATGATGCGCGTGAACGTGCGGGGAACGATCCTGCATCATGTTTTATGGAATCAATCAATCATAAAGATTTGGGGACTTTGAGAAATAACTATATATATATATCAATGAAAACAAATTTATGCCAAGATAACAATCGATAGTACATCTATCATGTGTTAAAAAGATAATACAAAATAATGCTGTGGCAATTTGTTTGTTTACGGACATGAATTGTGCAATAATATAAATTCGAATGAAATACGAAATACGAAATGTTGCAGCTACATCGTCCAAATCAATAAGCGAGCTCATACTATTAGATACGCAAAATGCAATTATTGCTGCGAAAATTTTCAGATAATGATATTATAATGTTCCAAGAATTCGTACTCGAAGGTATATGTAGAAGTAAATTAGAATCGAGCTTTTGCGTACTTTATTTCTCTTTTATTGATTGGACTTACTTCAATTTATATTTTTATAAACAACTATCGAATCCGTTCATTCTAAAGTTTCCTTGAAAAACGTTTATTTTCAAACAGGTTCGTTCGTAAAACGAACGGTGTTAAGGTTTCTTTCTATAAATAGTTTCTGTAGTTTCTATAGTGTAGTTTTGAATAAAAATTTTGGAAATATACAAGTCGGTATTCCGGTAGCTTCAAAAAAATGAGCGCGAGTCGAAAGTTATCTTGATCTTGATGGACTTCCTTCGTCAAGCATCATAAGGACGTTTCATTCATAATTTTTTTTCTTTTTAATTTAGCGAATATATTACTACAATTACTTTGTTGCTTCTTCTAGTTGTAAGCTATAATTACATTACATACCGTAACCTTGGTATGGCATTTGTGGCGCGTATTGGGCAGCTTGCGGGTAACTCGCCACGGGCGGCGCCATGTACGGCTGGGCGCCGGGCGCCATTCCCGGACCCGCTGTGAGCATCAACTGTGCCTCCGGTAGCATCATCGGCTTCGGCTCTTGACTGTCCGCTTCGCTCTGCCGCTGCCTGTCGTTCTTCTCTAGTCGTTCCACGCGCACCTACGACAGATTAATCGACATTTTTCGATAATATCAAGCGAGATATATCCATCGAAAAGAATATTCTTTAGAATACGTCGGTAGCGACCGACAAATGATTCAATTGAAACGTGGATAAAACATGGAAATATGATCGCGCTATAGCGGCGAAATATTTGTCACATCCAATCACAGCACTACTCACCGTCAACTCGCGCATCGTTTGAATCATGTACGGCATGGCAAAGTCCATAATGTCATGTTTCCACGCCAGCTCCAAGATGACGTCCGGCCTGAGTAGATCGTAGCACTGGTACAGGCACGCACTGAAGCAATCGTACGCGTTCCGATCGAGGAACCACGCTAGTAGTTCCTCCGCCAGTTCGCCCTGGCGCGATTCCGCCGCATACTCCATCGCGTCGCGGAACAGGCGGTCCTTCTTGCACAATTCCACGCTCTGCTTCCAGCGATTGTTGCCCTTGTACAGGTAGGCGGCGATGCGGCGGAACTCGGTCAGTTCGTGGCGCTCCAGCGATTGGGCGAGGCCGATGTTGTCGAAGTTGTCGAAGGCGTCGATGGAAGTGCGCAGACCCTGCGCGATCAGTCATAAACGCGTCGCTCAAGCATTTCTCATACAAGAGAGAAACGCGATCAAAGGTAGTGGGTTTGAAGGAAAATAGTAAGCTAGTTTCCTTCAAACCCATCTACTATGAACTACCTACCATAAGGTAACACTTGATTAAGTCAATTAGATCAAAGGTAACTGCGTTAATAAATGTTTGTGTATGTGTGTGTGTGTTTCGATTTAGATCACAACCAGCGATGTGTATTATAACGTAAATATTAAATTGGAAACAGTGGAGAAAAGAACTTACTTGAAAGTCTTCCTCTTCAATTAAAAGATTGTTCAGCGCTTCATTGATCGCTTTATTGTTTAAACTTTGAACTGAACGTAGATACGATTTGACGAGCTGTAGGTGACCGGTCTTCGTGAAAAATGCCACCGATCTATAAACATAACCTTTTATTTATTTGTTAAGATAAAACATTAAAAAGACCAAAACGTGATGTGTTTTTTTACGTGGCAAATTTCGCAGTACTTTTTATATTTATATTCGCGTATAATAATACGCTGGGAAAAAAAACATTAATTTTAACTAATCATAATAATTACCTTGTATGATCCATTCTGGGCGCTAAAACAAGCAACATATCATTCAGCAGCAATGGTTTATAGTCCAAATAGAACTGGATCGCCTTGTAATACAGTTCAATGTTGGCGACCTTGGTGATGATATCTTTAAAGTGTCCCTCACGCCACGCCTCCGTGGGATGGGCCATCATCGCCACAACGGCATTATCGTACTCTTCGTACTTGTCATAGAGGAACACGAGCTCGGCCCACAGATGGGCTTGTTCAGCAGCACGTAGCACCTGATAACAGCCATTACTTAAAACAAAACCACTAGGACATTTCTCGCGGATATATCGACTTTTTTAAATTAATCGTAGTGAAATTGACAACATTATTTCCTTGCCTTTGGTATGTTCACTCGGGACCAGAACAGCTCCAAATGTTCTCGCATTTTGGCCGGCTTGTATTTCGAATACAGAATGGCCAGTTCGGTGAACATGCCCATGTGAGCCCGCTCCAAGCCCAGGGCGGCCTCTAATAAACCAATTAACTCTTCATAGTAGCCACGTTCCTGAAAATATATGTATATATATATATATTAAACTGCAACTATATATTGCACGCGCAATATATAAATGCACTCAGTTCTACCTGATAATGATTGATCAAGTCTTGCAGTTCATCTGCGTGGACGACAATGTGCATTCCGCACATTTGCGCTAAACGGAACTCTTCCGCTCGCACGCAGGCGAAGCACACCTCCTTCCACGTTCGCGTGCTGGAAACGACGGCAAATTACAATCGATGGTAAATACTACACACACACACATACACACACACACACACACACACACACACACACACACACACACATATATATATATATATATACACACACACACACACACACACACACACACACACACACACACACACACAATACTCGCTATTGAATAGCCTAGCCTGCCTGTGTACCTGTTCGCTTTGCGCGCGCCATCGACGGCTCCCTGGAACTCGCGCAGGTGGACCAGCGTAATCGCGAGACGCGCAAAGTTGCTCACATTATTGTACAATAATTTGGCGGCGTCGTACATCTCCTCCTCGAAGCACCGATCGCCGATTTTCTGCACGTCCGCGTGATTCGGCCCGGAGATGAACTCCTCTAGGTCGGACAGGTTGCCGGTCTTCGCGTACGCGTACAGCAGTTCCGATTCAACGAAACTCTCCCTGTAGAACACACGTGCCAGTAGATACGCAGTCGCGTATATTCGCGATACGGTTATTACCTGGTGTTCTTGCGTGCCATCTGCAGGTATCGCACGAGATCTTTGTAATCACCGTTCTTATACGCAATTTCGACGACGTCCATGTACGCGCTCGGATCGTCCGCTTTGATATAGGATTCGATGGCCTCCTTGACCGCCCCTTGTTTCAATTGGGCCTTCGCCAATTGCGACCACACCGCCGGCTGATTACAACGTTCCGCAAATTCGTACGCTCGATCCAAGTTGTTGACCTATTCAAATTCAACAAAAAAAAAACCATAACGCCACAAATTCGCAAACAAAAAATACTATTCCTCATAATCGCAAGTTTTTTTTATAGCAAAAACACAATATTTCGTTCCAATTTAATGTTAATCAATAACGATTAAAAGACGGCGCTTGTCTAAAATTCTCCATAGTCTTTATGAAGAATAATTGAGAGGAAAAAATATATAAAATAATCGCATTGTCGCGCATCAATTAAACCGAATACGAACCTGTTCGATTAAAACTTGAACAGCCGATGTGTTGACATCGAACTTCCTGAAAATGGCAAATGCCTCTTCGTACAGTTGATTATTAATCGCGATATTGGCAATGTCCGGAGCATCGTAATTATCCAATCGATTGATGTAATCCATTACCCTACAAAATCGTTAATAACTTCGCTGTGCATGTTTTTTTGTTTTTATTGAACCGAACATTTCACTTACCTAGTTGTATCCGCTTTAATAGCAGTCAAAATCAGCAAATTCTGCAAGTTACGATGGTCCGAGAATACGGAATTATCTAAAACAATCTTCTCCAGTAATTCGATGAGTTCGTTCGGCAAATCTGCCGTCATAAAAGCTTTCACTGTCACCGATATGTCTTCTGGGTCTTGGGTCTCACTTAGCGCTGTTTGTACTACCTGATCGATTAATGGACGCCGATAGGGGTTTGTCTCTATAAGAACCTAAAAACGATCAACTTTTTGTAACATTTTTTCTCCATAACTCTTCATACAATCGTCTCATTTAAAAAAAAAAAAAATTATTGCGACTATATATATCAAATAAATAAAGACCCACCTCAGCCCATAATTCCGCGTCTCGACGTCTGACCAGGTATCTCGCTTCAGATTTAAAGAGGGAATTCTCATTACACACAGCGATTAGTTCGCGATCGCACTGTCCTCGTTCGTAGGCCACGCAAGCCAAGTGGGGATCACGTTTTTCGCAATATCTGCCGACAACGCGCGAATCGTACCTTGAGAACGGAAAAATATTTCAAAACTTCGAAAATTATTTTTATATACTGTAAATATCAGCAGTTCGATTTCGTATGGCAACGATCGATGGAACTTTTGCTATAACATACGCAAATTGTCCATCGTCTGTATATATTTAGTGATTTTTTTAAGAACTGAAGAGTATATTTTTTCTTAAATACACGAAAATGCTAAATGCAAATATTTTTATGGGGCAAGAGAAATAAAACATTGAATTTTTAAATTTCTCTTCCCTAATATGGAATATCATATCATAACATAACATAACGGCAAAATCTATAAAGTATTTTTATTTTAATGCATTCTAGCTGTAGATCCAATGTTTCAGTATACAATTAAAATTAAAATTAATGTTATTTTATACATACCATTGGTTTTCTTTCAAGAATCGTTCGGCATTATTGTTAGAATCAATATAGATCTTGGCTAAAGCGTTATGCGTGGCGGGTTCGACACAACATTCATGAAAGCGACTTTCCAGCCAAGGCAAAAGTAACTTTAATCTGTTGCGCTTTTCTACTTCTTCTACGAGTTCGTCCGTGGAAAATTGGCCGCGAACCTACACGACACGACAACAAAACAGCCTTTAAAAAGACCATCCACCTAACAACATTTTCTCATCTTTAACGTTTAAAAAAGACATTCATGTCAGTTATAAATTTTTTTACAAAAAAAAACAACAAAAATCGCACCGAAATAAATATAAATCAATCCATACACTCACCACTAGTATAAGATTCTTTATGATGTCCTCGGAACAATCGACGTCTAATAGACCGCCGACAACAACTGGAAGTCTGCTGGGATTTACTTTCTGCACGTAAATTTCGATGTATTTCTGCAGAGAATTGCGATAGAGGTAGAGGACAAGGTCGTGTACGAAATCGAAACGATCGCAGACGATAATCAGTGGCAGTTGATCGGTTAGTTTCGCTTCTTTTAAGAAATTCTTTACACGTTCGGCGTTATAACAATTACTTTCGCGACAAATACGCTCCACCTAAAAAAATACGACGAGCCAACGAATTAAATATAAGTCGCCGCCAATTTGTGTTAATTAAGTACCTCTTTGATTTGTCCAGTTTTGCAAGCACTTTGTATATACTTAAAGTGCACCTCCTGGTCCTGGCTAAAGTTAACTATTGAACCCAGAAAGTAAAAAAGGCCTTCGTAACTTTTGAAGCTCTCGAATAAGTCTATCAGGGCCTTTGTAGTGAGTTGTTCGTTGTATTTTGTGGCGATTTGAACGCAAATCTTAAAAAAAAAAAAGCAAATTTTGGGAAGACTAATTCGTTTAGTTATTAAAAAACATTAAAGCTTCAAATCGATAATAGGTCGTTTTGTCAATTAAGTTATATACTATCGTTGCATGTCTCGACTAGTAACACGTGTAGTATAAAAGTAGATAGACGTGGGTTGCAAATAAAAGACAACAAATAATGTAGCGCAAAACGAACAGACAAATTTATACAACTAAAAATTACCTGTGTAATAGTTTTGCGCATACAATCAAAGTAAACGAACACATTCTTTCTTTTTTTCTATATATATATATATATATGTGTGTGTGTGTGTGTGTGTGTGTGTGTGTGTGTGTGTGTGTGTGTGTGTGTGTGTGTGTGTAAATCAAAGGAAATGCCATTTCGTTATAACCGTACCTGCAAGTTCTGCCTGATATTGGCGGTGAGCATCGCCTTCAGGCACTCCAGACTATCCTCCACACTGAGCGTGCCGAAGAAGCCGACCAGCCACTCGGCGGGCAACAGGTGCGTGTGCACCACCGCCCGCTTAATATCGTACAAGTCCGTGTAGTGTTCGAGGGCGCGCTGCAGCAGGCCGCACTTCTCGCACAATTGGGCGACGTGCGCCCGATCGTAATGCGTGAACATGTTGTTGCCCAGGATTGCGTCCGCCACCTGTGGCGCCGACATTAGATTCATTTCGAGCAGGCGCGTTTGCAGCTGTCCCTCGGTGAGACGGTTGTTTTTCAGTGCGTCTATAAAATGCGAAATTCGTGCGTGTTTCGGATATATGACATTCGTAAAGACATTCGGACAACAAAGTTGAATCTATTTTGTTTTCGTTGACGAGTATATGATCTACGGTTTGTCAACACGAAGAGCTAAATCACTAAAAATGTTGGCCACCAAAGAATCACTCACCCAATAGAAATGCAGTGCACTGTTGCACCATATTCTGTTCCATGAAGATGTCGACGATTTGATTGATATCCGCGAGGGGTTCCTCGTCGGCCACCAACATGGCGGCGAAACCGGCACCTTGCTCGGGATTGGTGCGCATCACGGACCGTAACAGATAGATGTAGTCGGGCGTGTACGACACTTTTTTGGCATACATAACAATTTTCTGGAACTGGCCCATTTCTGCGAAAGATTGGATCACCTGAAACAAACGATAAGTCGCATTTAATTTAAAGAAATGTACGGCGTCATTTGTCGCTGACTTTGACGGGTGCGTTTCCGCGTAAATACACCGATAATGCCAAGGCAGGATCCGCTTGCTTAGCCAAATCGCCCAACTCTTCAGAGCACTCCAGTTTCTCCTCCTTGAGCCATTTCTCCAGCAATTGTTTGCGCCCTTGCAGTAAGACTGGTTTACAAAGTTCCAACGACTCATATCTGAAATTCAAGAAGAGAAATCGATAAATACAAGAAAAACGTAATTAACTTGTTAAATAGAAGGATGTAATATTAGAGAGCGTACTTATTTAGTTTTCCTTGGTCTAATAGGATGCCGAAATATTGCAAGAGGGGACTATTTTGGCCCGCTGGTGTGGGAACCTGCTGGAACATCTGGATAGTTTGCGGTGTCCTCAAAATACCTACAAAGACATGATTAAAATAAAAAAATGTTAACTATATATGTTTTAAAATCGACCTTTCGGAGCATTCGCGGCGATTTTAGCCGCCTCAGCGTACTGGGCATTCTGAAACAACATCTGGAACTTGCTAATAAACAACTCCTCCGCCCCAGACAAGTTACATCTGACAGCAAGGCGTAAAGCGAGGTCCGCGTTATGAAGGGTCGTATTCACATAGCGTATTATGTTGTCTTCGTCCACAGACACGCTCAATACGTGACCCTTCCGATTTACACCTATACAAGCAACAGAAACATATATTCCGTATAATTCGAATAATTAAAAAATAATCTTTCTATGTACGAGAATTTTCGGTGTATGTCTCGACTAGTAACACGTCTAGTATAGAAGTAGACGTGGGTTGCAAATAAAAGACAACAAATAATATAGCACAAAGTGAAAAAGGCAAATCTATGAAAAGATATGCCTTTAAAAGTTTTATGCGTATAAACAACGAAACAAATATACAGGCAGTTTTTTAATGTTCAGATATGCAAAACAGAAACGCATTACAATCAAAAACAAAAAAAAACAATTATTCACCAATAATTCCTCCGGTACTTTCATGTGGCGCCGTCACGAAGATCGTCTCATTACTGATCCGATTCATATAGATACACGTGGCGCTCTCTATATCGTACATGTGTATATATCCGTACTTGGTGATCAGATAGACGACGTCATATTTGCTGGACACCTGCATCGCAACGGGGAAGTCATTGTGGGCCTCCGGTGGGAAGAACACGTCCACGGTGCGCTTGGGGAACGGCTGATTGCCGACGGGCGGTTGGCCCACCTCGATGATGTGCAATTTGCCACCCTGGACGGTGCGCGCGGCGAAACAGAACAGTGTGGACGGTTCCGGGTTGCCGTCCAGCTTGAATGTGGCAAATGATGCAGCGTGGCCCTCGATCGGTTGCGAACATTTCCGCTCCACGCTGTACAGTTGCATGTTGCCGACGACGCGACTCTGCTGCGCCACAATGCCGACCAATAGCAGCCAATTCTGTTTCGGATCTGTTCGGTAGTTGATGATTTGGCAGCCATTCAGGGAACTGTGTCGGTCGAACATCTTCACCGGCGTAGATTCCCCCTCCATCGACCAGTGGAACACACTCGTCTCCGTTACAAGGGCCAATGTGTTCAGGGAGATCCATTTCCAAAAGATCACGTCTTCCGTCATCGTATGGGCCTTCATCTTAGACTGGAAGAATTTACAATTTTTTGTTGTGTATGGCCAAAAATGTACCCAATATAGAGATTCATATAAAAAATGCCATTTACCTTCATCTCAATGTTGAATATTTGTAGAGTTTTCTGTGCCTCGATGCCCGCCTTGCCCTTCAGTGCGATTACTTTGCTGGCTGGGTTCATGATGGCGCTCTCTGCGGTAATCGGGCGCCTAATTGGATTGGTAGGGTCGGCCATGTCTATGATAACGACCTGAGATGATTCACCAACTTTCTCACGGACACAGATGAACTTGTCGCTCTCCATCGTGAGAGTGCCAAACGAGATGTTGCTGACGTTGATACCGACATTGGTCAGCTGGAAATAGGAGAACATACATTTCACATGCGAACTATTTTGCGCTATTCTTACGTTAGTTAAAATAATAAAATTATAGGACAGCAATTCTAAATTTCGAATTCATTTGTTAAACATAACGCACATCGAATATGCGGTTCGAAGAGAATGGGCAATTATTAAAGCGTGGGTTTGATTTTAACTTATACACTAACTAGTCAACGTGGAGGATCACATTACATTTGTCTGCAAATCTGAACGACACCGTAACGGTAGATTGTTCTCATATTATAATATGACTTTGGATGTATGTTCCTAGACTGTCTAGCTCCACCTTTTATAACTAATTGCATGTTACAACATGTCTAAGAATGTATTATGAACACCTATAAGATGAATTGGCATAATTTAAAATGGTAATTGGTTCACACTAAAAAAAAACTCAAGTTGGCGAATTTGTATACGAGAAAAACAGAGAAATATTTCCGACATAAATACCGAAAATCGTTTTAATAAGGTCGTGCAAAGATATTGTCTGTCCTTAAATTTGACTGTAAAGTTAAATGGTATTGGTTTTATCAAAGTTTACGCAACCAAAAAGGTCACACATATGGATAAGTAACAAAACCAACGCGGGGCTCTAAAATTCAATATAATCCCACGAGATAATATTGCGAATCGCGATGGTGTAAATACAACCGCCCCTGAACACGTATTCAATTACAAATCGAGGTGTTGTTCATTTCATAATAAGCCGGTCAAGCTCAAACCATGTAAAATACGTACAATATAGCGGTTACGTGAGATTAACATCGGAAACGTGGTGATTCTAAGAGCAGATAAGCGTAAATTGCGAATTCGCAATGGAAATGTTCGAATGTTTATACCTGTAAATGCTCCTGAAACCGGATGGGTAGTAATTGCTGCGACATATTGCCGTCTTAGCAACTAGCGCTCCGTAAATAAACCGTATGGAAAGTCCACTTCACCGCAGCAAAGATTTTTAATCCAAATCGCACGAGTAAATATGATTGAGAGGTACTCGCCGAAGATGTGACACATACACAGGACTGACATGAAAGAAACACCCAACAGCGGTTAAGTCAATATGGCTGACCGTACGTCACTATGTAATATTCCTACGCATTCACACGCCAAAGGAAACTATGTCCTAAAAAATTTTAATTTATAAAAGTCATTATTAAAACTGTTTCAAATAACTATTGAATAACATTGTGTGCATATAAAGAGCCTAGAACATCAATCGCAGTCATATTTAATTTAATAAGTAAGGATCTATATTATTGTACTTCATTTTTGCCACATGGCAATTGCTGTCAACTGTGAACACACAGCTACTGCATTTGAACTACGGAATATAAATTTCATTTAGTCTATACAATACTTCTAACCAAAGTACTTTCTTAATAATTAACAAAGTAAATAGACAACATCGGCTACTGAATATTAAATAAAAGGTAGTAGAGAAACTAAGGAGCAATTTACACTTTATTTATAAAATTAACCTGAAATTAAGGTACAGAGAATAAAAAGAATGTTTCTATTCGAAAAGTCCGAAGCCCATGTCATCGTCCTCCTCTTCAGACTCTTCCTTCTTTTCTTCCTTTTTGGATTCTGAAAAAAATATATTTAATGCGCAATAAAATCTAGGAGAAATGCACAAGCCACTCTAGAAATGTTATAAATTCAGTTAGTCATTTACAACACTGAAAGTCGTAAGATGGTAATTTTAAAGATGTTTATATAGAATACAGCATTATTTGACGTAGTATAACGTGGTTGTAGGGTAATTCGAGGTTACTTTCCTTGCATACCTTTTTTGTCGTCTGCAGCTGGGGCACCACTAGCTGCGGGGGCTGCAGCAACAACTCCACCCCCTACAGGCATGGAACTCAACTTTTCACGACCTTGAAGAATGAATAACAATATTTATAGAAGAGGGTACTACTATCCCTACTATCAAATGGGAGGGTAATATATTCCCCAGTCAGATTTAAAAACAAAATCACGATTCTTCATACGAAAGATGGTGTTATTATAGTGAATCATCATGAAATCTATTCATATAACTCATCAAGCTGATGTAAGTAACGACATAAAGTCCTACCCTGAGCTACAAGTTCATCAATGGATTTTCCATTGAGGCTCTTGATTACGGTCTTCAGTTTTTCCGCGTCGGCTTCAATGCCAACGGAGCTAAGGATCCTCTCGATATCTCCAGCAGCGGGTGAAGCTTTGCCGCCCAAAACGGCCAGCAAATAAGCAGCCACGTAACGCATCTACAATGCCAAAACAAGAAACAACAAAATGTAACCTATAAATTAGTATCCACGAACATCTTCCAGGATATTTTATATTTTTTTATAAGAAATATTTGAAACGAAAGTTTAAATGCTTAGTAACGATGTAGGGATGTTATTTTTTAAATTTAAGTTAACTTACATTTAAGTCGGTGGACACGAAACGTGTAAATGCTGACCGTCCGAACTGTTTTGACAGAAAGAACGTACGATCAATGACAATAATGACAATATATACATTGTCATTAGTACATACGAGGTTGTAAAGTACAGTATTGCCGATACTCAAAATAGTAACTACAAGTAAATAAATATAGCAAACTTTTATTGTCCATTCCATTAAAGAAACGATTATAATTATATATTTACAAAATCAAATAAATATTTTTAACAAGCTATAAACGTTTTTAAAAATAACCCTTTTTTGAAATTGCATAACGCTCATATTAAAAAAACCGGCAAATTCGAAATTGTTACTTCCTGCTTTCGATGGTTTTCAAAAAGTGTAAATTAAAGAAAGTAATACATTTCCATCGAGCTTAATAAAATAAAACTTAATTATTTAATTTTTTTGTAAATTAGTCAAATATGCGCACGCGTAGAACGGCCACTTTTTACGATTGGTTAATGAAGCGCGCGCAATATATATAAAATTCGTAACTATAGCAAAAATTCATTTGTTAGGAAAACTACTATTGATCTATCAATTTTGTCATTAAAATGAGTATTAATTAAAATGATGCATTTTTTCCATTCGATATAGCATGTTCGTTTAGTTCATGTATTTTTTTTTAACTTTCGGAAAGTTTTTGTACATATAGTATTAGCAAATGCATACAGCCGAAAATAGGTTTCTTACCATACCGGTTTCTTAATAATTGCTAAAAAGATGGAAGGTGAAGAGGTGAGACGGGAACGGATCAAGAAAGGAAAGAAACGAGACATCGTGAAAATGAGTTTTCCCATCAAGCGAGTTGAGAATTCCACGACGGCCTACCATTACTCCAAAATGTATACATCATCATTCACGTACGTATAACGAACATATTCTGCAAGTTTTTCGAAATCTTTCCGCGGCCTGTTTCAAATAATATGTTTAAAGAACAATTCAAATCACAGGACATTTTACAGGAAGTTTCCGAACGAGGACGAGTGTTCACATCAATCGAGCATGAACAAGGTTTTCGCGATTAGAGATTTGAACATGGCTGAAAAGCGTTTGGCGTCAAAACGTGTTGAGGCCAAAAAAGTAACGGCCGCATTCGATAAAAAATGGACGGATCTACACGAAGGCCAACGAGCTCTAAACTATAACTTTACGAGATTTAACGAGGTTTGTTTACACAAAAATACATCATCGTCGATTTATTGCCATCTCATATTTCCGCAGTTCATGAAAGAAAACCAAGATAAACGCGAACGAGCCACGCGCAAAATTCAAGAGGAAATAGCGTTGCAAGACGAGAGAAAAGACATGTTGCAAAAATTGAAAAATCAAATGCAATATTACCAAAAGATCCAAACGATGATGGTTAAAAAGATTAGAGAATATCGACTTTACGAGGTTCTTAATTCGTTTCATATCATTGGCTGTTGTTTACTTAACATGCGTGCAATTTCATAAAAAATATATATTGCAGGATTATTTGGGGGGCGTGACAAAAGCTTCCTATACTTTCAAAAGTGTTTCGGCCATATTGATGCGCTTCCAAGCTTTGAACGAGGCGAAATTATCGTCCGCTTTGAAACACGAGCGGGAAATTGTGGCTTTGGAAAAGACGAGAGCGCAAATGGTTAGAGAACACCATGTAAAGTATGACCGAGGCGTACAATATCTCGCGAACATTTTACAGTCGAAACTGATGGAGGAGAAGTTCACTATCCTGCTCGGACTGCGCAGCGTCTTCGGCGATTTGAATTCGCGCTATGAATCCGCGCACGTCCACGTGCTCACGTGGGAGAGTACACTGCAAGAAGTGCGCCAACAGATCCTGCAGGAACTGATGCAGAGCAGGAGTGTGATGAGTGCCGCGAAGCAATTGCATCGAATGATGTGTCTCCGGAAGAATATCGCGCCTAAGAAACTGGACTTTGATGAACGTATGGATTTCGTCAAGCACACGTTAACGCAACTGCATTGGTTGAGGTAAATCGGCATAAAAAAATATTTGTGATTCGGTATCAACTATTTACTCATTGTTAAAACAATAGGGAGCACGATAATGCGTGGGCTAATTTACCGCCGTATTTCTTTTTATAACTTCAGGGACAACTTAAAAACAAATTAATTCAACTATTTACCTCTCCATTCCTGTACTGTGTCCTTCTTTTCTAACTATCTCTCGCTATCCATTAATCCATGCCAATATGATCCATTGGGATAATAAAGGCACGTGAAGTTTTCCGGTGTGAAGGACAACAGCGAACAACCGTACGAGTCCAGACAGCCGATCGAGCCGGTGATGAAACAAGCTACGGCGGAGGAGGAACGACAGGCAGTGAAGGAGTTGGGCAAGTCCAGGCTGAGCATCTTCGCCTATCTGCTGTATGAAAGCAAACCTAGGAATAAAAAGAACCGTATCGGCAACTCACTCAAGAGCAGATAAAATAGAGAAATACAGAAAGCTACAACAAAATAATAAAGCTGATAATACACATAAGTTTTGTGGGGAGGTACAATAATGAATATAATGCGAAATGTACAAATAAACGGATTGAGTTTTATTTATTTTTTATTAGAATTGATTATTAGAAGGATTATTGCCACTAGGGAATTGTCATGCAGCATCGACAAGAGAAAATAAGTGAACAACGGTAAGAAAACGTTATTCAGATTTAAAAAATAATAATAATTTCACGACAGCGGTTTAAGAAAAATCATCCAAGTTGGTTTTGAATTCCAATCGCAATATTAAATGCGTCAAATACATTAGTGATTGTGGAATCAATAATAAATTGCAATTGTACAACATCAACGGCAAAGCAATAAATATATCCCTTTGTGACAGCACCTCGAGGAACAATGCGAAAGGAATTTGGAGCGCACACCTTCATTAAAAAACCCACTGAAAATCTCGTCGGAGATTATATGATATCAAAAAGACGAATGAAGTGTCCCATGTAAGTCATGTACCAAAAAAATTTGTTTTTAATTGTAGAAAATAGTGGAATTTAAATGTTTAGGTATAGCGGCGTTAAGAGCCCATGCGATGTCGTACAAGTACGAATCAATACAGAACTTAGATCGTTGCAAATGGATAATGAAAGATTAGCCAAGACAAAAGCAATTCATTGCGAAAAACGTCGGAACTTGCAGCGAGAAATGGACCATGTTAAAGAACTGCTCAGTCAGATCAGAGAGGGGCATATTGCATTCGAAGATGTTAGTCCGATTTCTATCATTTCTATTTCTAGCGCGGCTAGTCCAACTAACTGACTTTGATTCCAGTTTATAAAGAAGAATCAAGAGAAGCGCGAAAGAGTGCAAAAAAATGCACAGGGTCGTATCGCAGCGCGACAAATAGAACTAGATGAGCTAAAGAAGGACATGAACACCTGGGCAAAGATAAAAAGGACATACAATCAACAATTGCGTCAAACAAAATTCTACGAAGTGTATATATATATATATATAATTCGATACTCATTTTCATTACAAATTTATTTAAAGCATTTTTTGGACAAAGTGGTGGCAGTAAGTGCGGGCGAATTTAAAGACTGCGATGCCATAGTTAGAAGATACACAGCCATTTCCGAAGCCAGAAAAATATGCAATAAAAAGCTAACGGACAATGTCAGAAAGATGGAAGAGAGTCTACGAAACTTGGTACGCTTCACACCTACAATTCAATACGATTTATAGTTCATAAATTTACCACTTTTGCACCATAATATTATCGATTTAACAACAGAAGAATCGTGCGTATAAAATGGAGACTTTGGTTCTGAAAAATCGCGTGTGCGCACTAAACAAACAGTACAGCTTGGCACATGGCCAGACTCTACTGTGGGATGATATTGTCCAGAGGGTGCAGAACGCGGTAATAAATTGCCAGAAAGAGAAGGAACAAATTAGCGAAACCTGTTGGCATTTGTACATTCTCATGTGCCATCGACAAAATGATGGGGTACTTGTGTATACGTAAATCCAACTTCCATAAATTTATCGAATCCCAAAATATTTCTCAAAGCGTTGCAGCTGAAGAAAATCATTCAAATGGAATTGTATGACTTTTAGGTGAACATACCTCGACCAGATATTAGCGAACAAATGACGAGCATCAAATATTCCTTACTGAAGGGTGCCAAGATATTAGCACAGGTGAAGAACAGTTGATTATAATCGCCTTGGGCATTATGATATAAAATGACCGATTCGTTTTATTTACCTAATTATATCGTATAACTATTTTATGCACTATTATTATTAGCCACACCGAAGGTGAATTTACTATCAATAATTTATTGTTATTAATTACAATATGTTAGTTTTCTTTAAAAAAAAACTATTAGAATCGATTTTTTGCCAGAAATAATTGCGAACGTCAAGTAAAGTGGGCAGTGATAACTCATCATCCCATTTGTTCTTATACAGAACGTTCTACCTATGGTTTAACGAACTAGTCTCGAATGGCGAGGCAATTCTAATAATTTCTATAGCGACGATTCTTAAACGCGAAATACGCCTGGGGCATTTTACATTTGGAAACCGTGTGCATTACCGTCCTCCATTATACGATATTCCGAGCTATGCTTGACCAACATTTTTACGATGCTGAGAACGTGTCCAGGCCGTCGTGAGGACCATTCGGCATGAAACACTTTGACTATATACACCTAAGAAGTAATTCTGAGACGCGCTTGGAAGACTTTTTTTTCATTTAAAAGCGGTGGGTTTTCATTAAAAACAGTTCAAATACTATTGTCTTGGCACTTTGAATGTCATTTCATTTTTTTTATCTTATTGATAGACTCGCTTTTTCTTTCCTCTGAACTTTCCAACTGAACCGATTTACTTGGATTTCCAACCGATTCTCCAATTTTATAATGTTCTTTTGCATCAATTGGATTCGTTCTAGATACCTATTGTCCGAAGCTTTATATTTCAGACTTGTTTCAATAATCTTTTTCTGAATCTACAGTATATAAATGAATTTCATAATGCCACCAACCGAACGTACATTGCAAGTGCTATAAGGATATTTATAATGCGTCTATTAACTCCTTGATCTGATCTTCCAAATCCTGACCATACCTCTTTCTCATCGTAATTTCATCTTTGAACTCCATGTGCCCACGAAGAAGGGAAGGAAATAATTCCTTAATGGTTTCATCGTCCATACGTCCATTCTGATCGGACGCGGCGACGTTCAAATTAATCATCAAGTCCTGGTTTTCCTGCAAGAGTGAACGAAGGAGGCTCACTTTCGTGGAATTTTGAGTTGACATTCGCGTGAGGTGTTGATGTTTGCGGTTGTCCGTGTCCAATTTACGGTACTGCATAGTTGGACATTTGTATTTCAGGAAGAGAAATTTCAAGAAATAGATTTTCTCTTACTTTTCTTTAAAGTCTGGCCACCTCATCTTCTGTGTTAGTCTTCGGTGCGTCATGGTCTCGTTGACATTTATTGCTCGGCCCTAAGCTATCCAACAAAACGAACCGTGTATGAGCTGTCTTTGGAAATTTAAGTATTGCTGATCTTCGAATGCGCGATATTTCTTTATTCGTAAATAATTACAATCCCACCCAATGACCCAAGCACATTTATGTACTGCCAAAGTGACACCAATACAGTGTCGGACCATATGCCTAAAAAGATAATTAGTAACTTTTGCGAATTATAAATTGTGTGTGTGTGTGTGTGTGTGTGTGTGTGTGTGTGTATGGAGAGTACAAATTCGTACAAACAATATTTTATATTAAGAGTAAGACAGAGTAAATATTCGTATAAGCAAACAATTAACTGGAAAAGGATTAAAGTACAAACATTCGAATACGCCGTTCTTTACATATACATGGCATATAGGTGGCAGGAATAGCTAGCGATATGAATGGACGCCGCAACGGCGGGGACTCGAGGGGACATTTTTGGCACCGCGACGCCTACCAGTCGGACGGCGTCGCGGTGCCAGTGAGTCGACGCCACGAAACATACGCGGACCAAAATTGGCACCTACTGTGCACCGTGAAAACAGTCAATCTATTTCGAAACCAATCGCAAACAGACAGACGGCAACGTATATCTACAATATCAGTGCATAATGTGCATTCAAGAGGGCGAAAAAGTATTAAAATCTCCCACAGCTTGTAATAAACGGGAATATTTAGTGTAATCGCGATATTGGCGAATTTGTATTGCTATCCCTTACTAAGGAAAACCAACCATACAGCAAGTGTATCGATCCAATGTAAATATCGGTGTGTGTATGTATATATCTATATATATATATATATATATATATATATATATATATGTTCTATATTAAGCTTTTAGATATACATATACATATATGTGTATACATATATACATATACATAAGCGCAATCACACAGTAGCGGCGATTATACTAGAACTTCATATGTCCAATATTAGTATATAGATCTTGATTGATTGAATTCGAATCGCATAGTAGTATCTAAACCCTTCCCACCCTTCCCATATGTTCCTAATATCCTCTATAACAACACTCCTCTATAATTAGGACAATATCCTGTAGAGGTAGTTTCCACAAAAACAAAAATAAAATAAAAGGAAAAATGATGAAGCTTTCACCGATTAAATATTCCCACCAATATTTGCATTCCATGCTATAGCTTCGTCTACCCCCCTATTCCTCAATCATATTATTCCGCCCGTCGACTATATAAGTAATTCGATTTCCTCAAATTTGTTACGCAAACATTTTATTTTGAATTAACCTGAACCAAATTGTTAAAATTAAAATATACACATCTCCAGGGATTGATGTTACAATGGTTGCGAGCATGCGCCGTTTGTCGGCGCAATAAAACACTGCGCACCACGTGCTCCATAATATACAATATCGGTAAATTAACGTTGGAGGATAAATAATTTGATAAAATGAGTGGCGAAGACAATCGAATACCGGAAGGCGGTCATAATGTCGAAATAATCCGATCGAATAAGGGGGGCTTTAAGCTAATCCACATGGGGTACATGTATACGGTACATAAGCGGCGGCAAGGAGGTGGCATCCGATGGAGATGCTCGCAGCGGAGTCTTCACTGTAAGGTACGCGATATTAATGTATTTTATAAATGTGTACAACTAATTCCTTACGTTTGATAATAATCGTAAAAAATAGTATAATGAAAATAACTAGGCGCCCGCGCCGCCTTTTTAAATTGCGGCTCGACTGAGAGAAGAGAACGATTTGTTACCGAAATAATGACTTTGTTCTTGTTCTACGATTTGCTTTCGTAAAATTTTAGGGCAGTATATCCACTGGTCCGCATCCGCCCCAAGTAAATATGACTCACAATCACAGTCCCGATCCGCATTCAGTTATGTTAGCCCGATCGAGACAAGCGGAGGATCAAACCTTCGCAGATATACATAAAAATAACGGTACTTACATTCGAACGAATTGGCTTATGCGATTCAGTTTGCATATAACGTCCCTTTATGTTTGTAACTTAATCCTCTCTAGAAGGTTTAACGCCAGTACCCGCGCAAATGTGCGCCCAAAAGGGCAATACGCTTTTGGAGAATGGATTGAACCATTCGGTGTTTTCGACAAGTGTCCCCCATGTACCAACCGCACCACCGGTAGCGGAGGTCTGTCTGCGCTGGAATAGTCATCACGCCAATATTAAAGCCACCTTTCCCGCCATGTTGAAGCGGAAACAATACGTCGACTGTACTGTGTCAGCGGATGGCGGCAAAATCAAATGTCACAAGGTAAATTCCTGGTAAAATCCGATATTGTTGTTTTCTAAAAATACTTTTTTTGAACGACAGCAAAGATATAGGTACGATCTGTTCTTATTTCAGTTGGTTTTATCGTCGTGCAGTGTATATTTCGACGATATATTGAGTCAGATCTCGGTGGGAGAGCATGCAGTGGTATTCCTAAAGGGAATACCTTTTCGGACTGTGAGAGCGTTGATCGATTTTATGTACCAAGGCGAAATTCACATTGAACAGAGTCGATTGAAGGAAGTATTGGAAGCTGCTGAAATATTAAAAGTACGAAATTAATGATAAAAAAATCAATTTTGTTTGTTGTGATGTAACGATTTTCAGGTGAAAGGTCTAACGGGATCAAACGACAGCCCGAATAATCCGAAACCAAAATTAGCACGAGCCGACATTGAAGCGAATGATTCGGAAATGGAGGATCTGATAGATCCGATGCAACTCCTACAGAATTCCTATACAGAAGCTGTCTCAGAAATTAGCCAACAATCGAAAGAGGAACCGAAATTCGAAAAGAGAATATTGGAACGAAAAGTTCGATTGAATTCGAATTCGAGCGGTACTAGTTTTAAAATAAACGAAAAAAACAAGGTAAGAATGTTTAACAAAGAAAAAAGGCCAAGTCTCTAGTCATTACAAAATTAGTTAAAACTAAACTATTCTTAGTATATCTAGAAAAATGCTAACCGCGCTACTGATTGTGGATATTTTTAGGCACTTACAGCTTGCTTTACAGCTAGAAAAGGAACGAAATCCAGACCGGTCGTAAATGCACCCAAATACTACCATAATGAAGATTACGACGAGGCGAATATAATAACGCCACCCACATTGCAAATAAAATCAGAGCCGATAGAATACGACTCGGAGAGAGAAGAAACAGTAAATAATAAAAGGCGAAAATCCAGCGAGAAATAATAATTTGTAAACAATACTGTTGAGAAATTTAAGATTTTTAACGCATCTATATAACAATAAATACTACACCTCATAGATTGTATGTTTAAAAAGAAACAGTGCTCGTCCGAATTCCCTCCGTTCACAACGTTTCGCCTAGTCATTGTCATCTTCAGGTAGAAATAGTGTTGACTGAATAGAGGTTTAATAGTCTAAGCAAGAATATACTGAAACAATAGGTTACTTACTATTCGTGTCTATAAACGAAATTAATAATTTAACTCGATATAAGTGCTTCAGGATAACATATATATGTACATCATATAAAATAAGTTATAATAAAATATTACTAGAATTTCTAACATAGATGCCTATACAAAATTTAATAAGTTGCGTTTGGACGCATTTACTAACGCATAAATTACAAATACGTATAATTAACCGTATATTCAAATTGGAGATAATTATTATAAAATCTTGAATGTACAATATTACTGGTAACATTTCTAGTAAGGCGGTTCTTGGAAAATTACTATATACGTTATTTTCAAGCGAATTTTTGAGTGACGCAAAGGCTAATATTCGGAACAGTTAATAAAATTACACAACACACGATTAAACGTGATATTTCGTAATCACTATCTGAAACAGTGTTACGTGAACGAGTTCATAAGTTTATCAGTGTTGGTATTAGAATATATATATAAAAAGAATGATTACGCATATATGTAGTTCGAACTTTTTCAGAGCTTAATACGGGGCCTTTGTCACAATGGAAGCGGTGCAATTTAATTCTGCCGTAAAACAGTTGCTACTGAAACAAGTCGATATACCGAAAGTGGAACGTGTGGACGAGGTGCTCGTCAAGGTGGCATTTGCGGGCGTATGCGGAACGGATCTGCACATAATTCAGGTAATCTCAAATCGGGTTGTGTGCTAAATGTTAATTGGTTTTTTTTTTAAAGGGAGAGTTTGCGTGCGATAATACGCGACCAATCACCCTCGGACACGAATTTAGTGGAGTGGTACGAGCGATCGGTGCAGAAGTTACGGTCGTCAAAGTG
Organism: Leptodirus hochenwartii; assembly: GCA_947310635.1. Lineage (NCBI taxonomy): Eukaryota > Metazoa > Arthropoda > Insecta > Coleoptera > Leiodidae > Leptodirus > Leptodirus hochenwartii. The sequence goes on from OX371186.1 coordinate 118,765, forward strand.
GGGGACCATGTCGCTGTCGATCCTAATCAGTAAGATTTTTTTATACAAAAATTCCAATTATGTGAGAAGTAGATGAAATATAAATAAACGTTCATAAATAAAGTAAAAGAAAAAACTAGTTAATACGGAGGGATAGCAAAATAGTTTGGTGTTACGGCGCAGGAGAGGGGACATGTCCTTAGACATGGTGGTATATAGGATTGGTAGTTTTAGATTGGAGGGTGTCTATTTGTTTACAGCGGCTGTTTTAAGTGCGATCACTGCTTAATTGGAAATGTCCATTTCTGCCAAGAAGGTGGTTTAAATAGTACGGTGGGCATTTACAAACATGGCGGATGGGCAGAGTTCTGTGTAGTACCAGAGAAACAGGTCCACAAGCTTCCCGAAAAAATAACACTGCAACAAGGTAAACGAAATATTTTTGATAAAGCGAAGCGGACGTCGAAATTACAAATTGTAAAGAATCATTTTTGTAGCAAAATATAAATATTTTTCTTCGAATAGAGCTTCGAACAAATGTTACGGATTAAAATTAAATGGGTCTTTTTAAACAGGAGCTTTATGTGAACCGTTGTCGTGTCTCGCCCATGGCTGGGATCGCGTAAGTCCCGTCCATGTGGGCCAGAAAATTCTCATACTGGGCGCCGGGATAATTGGCAATCTGTGGGTTGTAGCGTTGCACCATCAGGGACACAGAAACGTCACCGTATCAGAACCAAATCAGGCAAGGTTGGATCTGATCAGATCGGCAGGTGCTTCGATCAAATTAAATTAATACTCCTTAAAATAGACCGAATGGTTCTACTCTAGGTACGGACTTTGATCTGATCACACCGGAAGAACTGAAACGGAAGGCCACCTCAACACCAGAGTACACGTTCGATTTGGTAATTGATTGCAGCGGATATGCGCCCGCTATCGAACATGCTTTCGGTTTGCTACGCCGCGGTGGTAAATTGTGCATTTTTGGCGTAGCGCCGTCACACGTAAAAATTAGGTACAAACAATTGTCCCGAATATTATTACGAAATTAACAGCGTGCTTCGATTGTAGTATTTCGCCTTTCGAAGTGTTCCGAAAGGAAATATCGATTATCGGCGTAGTTATAAACCCATTTACATTCCCGAAGGCTTTAGGTCTGGCCGAAGCGATGGGAAATAGGTAACGAATTGGTATGTGGACGCAATTTGCATTTACACAGTGTTTTGTAGATACTTGAACTATAGCAATTTGGGAATAAAAACATTCAAGCTGTCTCAATATGGGGAAGCTATAAAGGCGTTACAGACAGGACTTATCGCTAAAGCTATGTTTGAAATTGCGAAATAAATTGTATTTAACAATACTTACTTTTCAGTTGCGGCATACCCACAAAATATACACAAATATATCAGCGTTTGATGTAATTCTTGTATATTTACTCATTTTACTGTACTCTTCGTTATTTAATCGTTATAAACCAACGTTTTGTTAACACAGAAATTTACAAGGAATACGTTGCACTCAACTTGAATAAAATATAACCAATCATAACCTATTAGAAAAACGTACGTCAGATGTTGAATACATGTCACCTATAACTTCCCCGTACGTTATTATTGTTATTATTATAAAGTAATTCATTCGTAGGTTGTAGTGAATTAATCGATTAAAATCGCATTAAATAATCGGTATCTAGGAGCATCGTGAGAATTGATAATAAATATTAACATTCGTACATACTAGTTTGCTATATTTATTTTCTTACAGCTTTGCTGCGAATATTAAAAAAGTAAAACGCAATATTTTACTTAGAAGTGAATGTGCGCAGAGTAGCATGTAGATGTGGCTCCTGTAGCATTTATGTTGTCAATTTAATAGTAAATTAGTTACAAATACCGTAACTCCAACTATTTATATGATAGATACGTATTTCGAAGGCCAACCCCTCATCTTCAGAAGCACAACTGTCTTGTCTTACAAATAATATATTAATGTCGTGCGACGATATTAGTGAATTCTTTTATTCACAAACATTATTGTCATTGTAACATTAAGATCACAAAACCAACAATCCAAATTTGAACGATGAAAAAACGGCGCAATTTCGTGTTACCGACACTGTGTAAACATTATTTTAAGCAAAACACTTATTTTAAGGCACCTATTTACCTAAACCGCGGCCTTTCTCGTAACAAATTAAAATACAACATCCATTATCCACGAGACACATTCGGAACATATAGCAACAACAAAATTAGCGGAATACACACCTCATTGCATGCGCGCACACACTACGCGTTACCGACATTACCCATATCCGTGACGTACGTGCTGCCTTTCAATAGAAGCGCCCTGTCCAGTATTCGCTGGAAGCACAGTTCGACGCGGGCGCAGAGTTGACGGCTGTGCGCGGCTACCAGCGGTTCGCTACGTGACAGATGAGCGTCGAGGCGCGTGTCCAGCGCGGCCTGGCTGCGCGCCACTCGACCCACCTGCACCAGCAGCTGCACAATGTCATCGATGAGCGGGGGGAAGGCGTCCGCGATCCCCACCAACGCCGCCAGAATAGGCTGGAACAGACGCACGCGCTGTCTGCTGGATACACCTACAATTTATGTACACAACAGTCTCTTCAACAGTTCAATTCGGCGTTTATATACACTTACTGGATAACATGGCAAAGAGGAGGTTCAGTGCCATCGCGCACAACGTCAGACTTCTAGGCAGCGCGTACTGGACACTAAGATGGGACAGCAGCTGAATGGCGAATACCTGCTTCTTCATGCTCGGCTGCTGCATGAGCTCCTGCAGGTAATCCAGGCAAATGTGCATCGATGGCACGCCTTTCACCGTCACCTCGAGCAGTTCACTCGGATATCCCTAGAACAAACAAACGGACCGGTGTGAAGTGAGAAATGATCATTCAAAAAAAGAAAATGTTTCAACACACCTGAAAGTGGACCAACTTGGCTAGGGCCGGTGTAGCGATGAACACTTGATGTATATAACAGCAGACCATGGAACGGACTTCCTGCAAAGCCCATTGATGTCCCGGCGTGGACTTGTCCTCCTCAGTCTCTAAACAACTCTCCAATAGCATCTGAATCGCGGCACTCTCCTACACAATAAATATCCTATTTGCACGACTTTTTGTGGCGTAGTATCTCCACCGGATTTAATACGAAAGATTTATCACAAACGGGGCATAAGTATTCCGTAGAATACGTTAATTTCACTTCGGGTTTAGGAACAGTTTGTATTGTGTTTTTTATTTTATTGCATTTCGATTCGTGCTGTAATATTTCCAGTAGCGAATTTACGTAGTAATCTTTTTGGCACTTTTCGCAGCTCGTTTGAGATCCTAGAATGGATTGTTCCAGTTCTAAAGACCACTCTTCTTCAATAAGACTATCAAAATGCAAATTTTGGGCGACTTGCACACCACCGAATTGACTATTCATTACTGGCCGAAAGTCGCAGTCAAAAGGATTTTCAAAACCATCGGCGGTCAATTTGAAATGCTCCAACATTGTACACGACTCCAAATTATTAAATTTGCTATACAGAACCTTTAAATCGGCGGGTAGTAATCTCTTAACATTGTACCTTATATCGCGCGTCATAAATGCACAAAGAGCATCGAGAAAATCGAAATTATCTTCATCACTCGCGTTTAATTTACAATGATCGTCAGATGATAAAACCGTTTCCAATTTGTTGTCCCAATTTTTACGCAGATCCAGGGCCCTCATCAGAGCGACTTTACCCTGTCCATAAAAAGGACAATGTATAAGTAGAAAATCGTCAAAGACGAACGACGTTAACGACCTATTCACGCACACATTGGTGGCGAACAGGAGCAACGTTTGTAACGTGGGCATTCTCATCACGTTCACCAAATACGTTTTCTTCGTTTCCAATAGTGTTTGATAGATCAATAACTGGTGTCTATTACTAACGGGTCTTTTGCTAAAGAAACCCTCGGGCGGTGCATCAATATCATCTGCGCCCAATTCCAGCAGATCTGGTTGTCGCGCAAAGTAACATTCCGGTCGTAGGAAGACAAACGGCTTATTTCTGGTGTGATATAATTTGTCAGCTACCGATTTTAAATGATTAAATTCATCCGGTACGGCAATTTGAGGATAAAAACCGCTGGTCACGATTAATTTCAAGACGGTCAGTTGCTTAAAGCTTGTAGCGCGGACGTCTCTAAATAAACGGCGCATTGAATCCAGGTCGTTTTTGATGCGGAAATCAATATCACGAATATCCAATTGATCGGTGGCCGTTTGATCGGTTTCGTTTATATTTAGCACTTTCCTCGCGGCTTTACTGGTGCTCTTTAAGGACCTCCGTTCATCTTTGAGTCGCTTCAATTCGCCATGTCGAATGGATCGTTCGGTACCAGTTCCATCTTCTTTCTTGGACCGGAATACAATCTTAGCTTCGTGCAGAATGGTCTTGAACTGATCTATCAACTTCGTAGCCTCGTAGAAACGTTGCTCTTCGAATCCGAAGCGATGTGACCATTTGCGACTATTTTCGCGTTCAATCTTCACCTCTAACCAATCCTTATAGTAGTTTAACAGTGAGAGAACATCTCCATGATCCGATTCTAGCAATTTCCTCGCTTCGGTCGTCTTGCAGTCGCGTAGGGACCGTTGTGTGATTGGACTTTGGACGGATAGAAGGGCGGCCATTGGGAAGACGGCCGTAACCTGTCCAAAGACAGCCGACACCAACAATAACTTCCCGACAGTTAGGTTTACGGGTATTTTGCTTAGAGCATCCCCCAAAGCTGTCAAACTCAAATCACTTTGAATGAGCTTTAGCGCGCCGCAGTATCTTAATCGTTCCAAGCTGGTGGACAGTATTTTCGCTTCCGGTTTCTCCAGGAAAGGGTAATTGTTAATATCATTCAATCCTAGTGAGACCATTTGGAGAATCAGCGACTCTAATGGCACCAGCTTAATTTCCGCCGGCGTATATTCGTCGAATTCGACGTACTCTTGTTCCGAATATAATCGGTAACAATAACCGGGTCCAGTTCGACCAGCACGTCCACTTCGCTGTCGCGCGGAATCCTTCGAGATATTGCACTCTTTCAATCGATTAATAGCCGTATCGTTCTCATACGTCATTCGATTCACTTTACCCGAATCTATTACGAATCTTATACCGTTAATCGTAACAGACGTTTCGGCGATATTGGTAGAAATTATGCATTTCCGACAGTTATCTGGGGCATAATCGAACACTCTGTCCTGCTCCTCTAAGCTCAACGAACCGTGTAGTTGTAATGGGAGCCAGTGTCTATTTAATTCGGCGTAAGATTGCACAGCCTCAGTTAACGAAGCGATTTCGCTGTAACCGTTAAGAAAGACCAACACATCGCCCTTTTCGTGCGTTTGGAACTTGTTATCAATCTGTTCTAGAATGCGAATATACGGGCCACTATCGAACTTATCGTTTCTTTTATTCGCCGCTTTTTTGTTGTCGTAGGGATCGGCAATTTCATTATTGTAAATAATATCGATCGGATATAAGCGACCGGGTACCTCGATGACCTGACAATCTTCCGCTTTGAAATAATTCCGGTACAGGTCAATGTTGATCGTAGCGGACATCAGAATAAGCTTAAAATGCCGCGTTTGCAGAAGACATTTCATAATACCCACTAAAAAATCGCAATGTAGGTGTCGTTCGTGGACCTCGTCCAGTATTATGACATCGTATGTTTCTATAACGGCGGCATCTTGGACTTGGCGCAATAAAAGTCCCTCCGTCATGAAAACGACCTGGGTGGATTTAGTCTTCATTCGTTCAAAGCGTATTTGGTAGCCTACGGTGTTTCTATAATCCGCGAGCGCTTCGTACGAAACTCTTTTACTTAATGAGACGCAAGCAATTCTGCGAGGCTGTGTCACAACGACCTTCTTATATTTCGGAATCTCTAGTAAATATTGGGGGACTTGTGTACTTTTACCGCATCCTGTATCGCCAGCAATGAGTAAAACTTTATGAGTATCGAGTGTTTGTAGAATTATTTGTTTGTATTCGTAAATTGGCAGGTGCCTTTGAGACTGCCGCAGTTGTTTCAATTTGTTAAACTTTGATTTCTGTTCAAAGTCCAGGTACACTATAACTCTGTCCAGAAATCGTACAAAACAACTAAAGGTAATTCGCACTCGAAGACCACGTCTGTCTAAAACCGGTAGTCTATCATATAGTTCTCGTGGCGATTCTTTCAGAGATATATTGTACAATTGTCTACGATCCACCTCCGAACTCACGTACGATTTGAGACTCTGTATAGCTTCATATTTATCGTAGAATTTCCAGAAATCCTTTAGATTTTCAATCGGTACGTAGTCTTCCATGAAACGCGACATTTCCTGTTTGTAATCGGCAATTCCGGACCATTTTGAATCATCCCCTTCATCGCGGGAATACTTAGACGATTTACAAGAGATATTATCGGAATGGCGGCGTTTGTTCTTTCCAACAGCCAAGTGCCGATCCATTTTTTATTTAATTCGCGAAAAACGTACAAGAATTAACAACACAATGAAAAAAATCGGGGTTGTGTTCGACAGCAGAAAATTATGTCGAATGAGGAGAGGGTGCTTTCCGAATGAAAAAAAAATGTTGGGTTATATTCGATGGCAGTGATCATATCGAATGAGGGGAAGGTTGTTTCGGTTCGCACTTCGAAAAGCTCAATATCGATTTAAATTACGAAATTAAAAAATAATTAAAAAAAAAAGAATAATTTTTATTACATACCTGTCCTGTTATCAACGTTCTACACATATCCTCGCGTTCTGGATCTAGGATTGGGATTCCGTTCTGATCCAAACGCGGATGAGATTGTAGATGTTGCGCTAATTGGCTACGAGATGATGCTAAGCTGGCGCGAAGAACGCGCAAAACGATCGCGTAAACCGGAGCACACCGAAAAACCCGTTCGTCACAGCGCATTATCTAAAACACCGTTCAATATATCGGATATGCCAATATTAATTACAGATATTTTTGTTACCTGTAACGGATCGTCGGCAATATCGACCTTGCCGAATAAAGCGTCTCCGAATTCCAAGCCGCCCACACGAAGATTGCGCACCATCAAGACCCACAGACGACGCGGCAATACCGCATTTAGACGGAACCAGACGTCCTTGTACAGGTCCTGTAGGTAGCGCGGTAATTTAACGTCCAGCATTCGGCGCGCTTGCGCCGTCAGAACGCCAGCATACGGCCAGATATTTATGGGCTCCTCGGCAGCTAAACACGCCACAAAACAGACAAACATACGTTTATGACACCGATAATGGCATCGACTCACCTAGTAACTGTTGCATCATCCGGGCCAATCGGGCCATAACTCTACCCACCGGTGGGGAATCTTCTGCGCCGAGTTTACGAAAGGCCGCGTGCAGTTCGGCGACTGTAAATTTGACAGTGGCACTGCCCTTGCCATCACATGTGACACTTGTTCCGCCCACGTCGTCCAGCCAGTCCTCCGTTAGTGTCAGGTGGGGGAAATGAGTGGCCAACAGGCGCAATAACGGTCCAAACAGACTGGAATAGGAGGCCCGATCACGTTGTGCATGAGTGAGTAAGTACTTGATTGGTAGTTCGGACAGAAAATCGGCCGAGTATACTTTGATCTGTCCGTGTGCGCAAGCGAAAGATGCAATAGCAGAAGAATGGTGAGAAATGATAGGCGGAACTTAATAATTTCAGTATAAATACCTTTCGATTGTGCGTAATCAATGTGTTGGCATTATTCAGGCGCATATCCTCATATAGCAAAAGATAATACAATAAAAGAAGTTGAGGCGTCAAATTCCCTTCGGCAGAACTCGCGTTTAGTATGTCGTTACATCTCGATGGCATCTCGACATATTTTCCAATTGCGGAATGTTGAAAAACTGCATTCGCGCGATGAAATTAGAAAAATAACACGTAAGTACGCGCTCCTGGAAAAACCCAACAAAAATCTAACTAACCCTTCCGTATCTCGTTTTCGGTTAACGGTTGTTTACAGCAGTCCCCTCTGCCGCCAGGATCGCCGCCCCTCGCACCGGCCACACCGCCGACCACAACGCTGCACACGAATGCTTCCAATAACGCCGGCAACACCGGATGCAGTGGCGCCGTACTGGCGCACACTTGCCGATAGATCCACTGCTTGATGTTAACGTTGTGCTTAGCGAAGAGGCGCGACCGCAACAGCTGGTGAATGCAGTGGATCGGTAGGAAGCCGCCCATGGACGCGTTCAGGTTGAGCGTGACCGGCACCTTGACAGCGTGCGCCGTCACCACCTGCGTGAATTGCGTAAAGAGATATAACTTGCCATACATAAGTGACCAGCACGTACTTGTTCCGTGAATATTTCCTGCGTAAAGACTTGTTTCATGCGAGTCATGTTGTTGTGTCGGATCGTGATTTTCATGCCTAATGTTGCGCAAACCAGTTCGCATATGGCGCTCAGTTGGTTCGAATGGAAGTGGATCGCCATTAGAAGGAGCATCTCGCCAAAGGAGGCGCTCACGCCGCTACCCGATTCGAAATACACTTCCTCGCGAACCAACCATTGCACCTGCAGCATAAATATCGTCGATATATATAGTTTACCAGTCGCCGCCAATGTAACGCACCCATTCTATGCATTTCCGTTCGTGCTCCTGGGCCGCAATCAACGACGAGCACGCAATCAGCATACACAGACCGATCGACACGAATCGCACACCCGCAGCGCTCGGATTTGGGTGCAGCGTTATCAGTTGAACGATCGAATAGATTTCGTCGTCTTGAAATCTAATATTGCCAAGAGAGGATATTTTTAAGATCATCTCGGAATTGACGAATTAAAGCAAATTCAACTAAACCACAATTTACCTTTGAAATACCCATATTCGTTATTACTTTTATATTCATATTGTAGTATTTTGGCCTACGTGCATATATATATATATATATATATTGTTGAAAAAAACTTCAGAAAAACCACAGACTTGATAAGTTATTATGTGCAATAAGATGATGAAATTATTGTTAGAAAGGAAGAGCGGTTTCTTAGGACTTTTCATGTAATGCACGTGGCCTAAATTATAGAGATAAATAAAATATTCTAGAACATTATTCCTCGCTGCTTGACATAAGTTTTGGACGTTGTCCGAGACAACGTCTAAGTACCGCGAGGGAGCGAGTTCGAAAGCAATCACCGTCGGCACAAGATAATGGAAAAAAGTCGATGTCAGTAATAGTATTAGCAGTAGTAAGAAATAGTTAATTAATAGTTCAACAACACGCTTATAACGTAAGTAAAATATTTGTTAATTCCAGTGTAATTTGATGAAATAAAAAAGGGTTCAGTACACATCCGTAGTTTAAATGCTCGTGTTGGTGTGCCAAAGGGAGACCAGCGCGACAATATTGTTCAATATAGTATTACCATCATCGTTGCCAGGCCGTGTTATAATAAAATCCATCGATACTCACTTTATACTGCCAATTCCCCTCAGGGCGCAATACAATCGCAACAACGAGCTGGCCTGCACGACAACATCATCCGCCAATCGTCCAGGTGCACCACTCGCGCTGCCGCCGCCAACAATTGGCGCCGACGTGTCCAATAAGCTCTGCAACCTGCGCAACAACTCGTCACGTAACTGTTGCAGTGCCGTCGAGCTCACCTCACCCTTGCGCTTCGATCCGCTACGTACGAACATCGCGAACCAATTGCGAACGGACGCATCGTTACCGAGTAGCAGACCTAAAGTGCATACAGGAGAATAATTAATATGACGGGAAATTGGCGTGTATTTCTCACTTCGACGGGGCTGTACCTGTAATGAATGGTAACATATCTGAATCTGCGTTGGTTCGGTGATCGAGTGACAGACTCACGGCCAATGCAGGCATTCTGCACAGCTCCACGCATTTACTGCGTACATTCAACGATTGCCACGGATTCATGCGGCACAGCATCGATATAACCGCACCACGTACGGAACTGCTCAAGGCCTCTTCTTGTCTCTCACCACGTTGAATTAAAGTGCTGCACACCTACAATCACGTTACGCTTGTATGTGTCGTGTAACAATACTAACGACACGTTGAAACGATGATACATCAATATGTATATGAGAATGTTAAGTATGCGATATGTTATACCTCACTGAATGAATCCGGGAAGTTGGCGACAATTCTGCATATTATGGCCGGTCCGTTGCATACGTGCAGCAGCGTCTCCGAGATCTGCACAATGTCCAAGAGAGTGGGCAGCTCGGCCAGAGCAATACACACCACGTCGGCAATCTCTTCCACGTAAATGTCATTGTCGAACAGCTCTGAACTTTTGATGTAAAAGTCCGATTGATCAGCAACTACCGAGCTAGTGTTGTTACTGGAGTTATGTTGCTCGAGCCGCACCTGCGATTGAATAAAGAGCAACTCGCTGAGTACGAGACGTAAGCGACGTGTCATGTCGCTGCGTTCGTATTCCAAGGCGAGGCCGCCGTTCATCGTTGTGGCAAAACTCGGGCCCCCAGTTAGAATGGAATCATTCTGAGAAGATCCAGGCTGGTATGCATATTACAGTTATTTTACAGATATATTACTGAAGCGGCATGGTACCTTTTGTCGCAGCTGTTGTTCTCTCTTCACGTCCGCCTCCAACGCATGGAAATCGATACTTAATAGGGCCACGATCGAATTCACCAATTCAATGCCCGTTAGTATCGCGAGAATGTCTTGCTTCTGTTTGAGCCAACGGTTGGACGTGTCAACTGGCGTAATCAGGCTCATACGTACAAGACAAGGTAATATCGGTCGAATCTCCGTGTCCGCGCACTTGGACAGCTCTTCTATGTTCACCGTCTCTATTGCCCGAAACACTTTCGCCGAAATCTGTTTCTTGAAAGACATGATGATCGATCGCAGGTTCTGAACTATTTGAAACCACTAGACTGTTGCGCTCGCAAATTAAAATGAGTAGTTATTCCGTTTTATACACATTATTCAACTGTTGTTGGTTTAACAGGAAATTTAAAAAAAAAAATGAACGCCTCTACAATGCAATGAATTTCTAGCTATAATGTTAATGATAAAAATTTAACCCAGAGAAACAAATTTAGGTTAATCGAAATAGAAGATTTGTTTAACCCTAACCTATATGATTTTAACCAAGACATTTCCTAAAAGTATTCTTTTATTGCATAAACAATTAAACTGTACTCATTAATATAATTTTAAATGTCCCGTTAATGCGCGCAAGACACTTTTCGAAGCGGGCCCAACAGCGATTACAGTTCTCGTTCCAGGGGCTACTTGAGTCTGTCCAGCGTCTCTAATAATACAACTCAACACCCCCATTTCTTTAGCTCTACTATGTAACGCTAGAAGATCACGTTCACAGTCAATTTTAACTGTAATCTTTGTACCACCTACAAATTTTAAAAAAAACGAACCAAGGTAGCCTTTGCACAAACAGCGCAAAGTTAAATATGATCGAACCGTATCTCATCCAACAATCTAACAATTGTGGTTCAGCTAGTCGAGCTTTTTCGTAAGCGGCAACGGCTGCATGACCGCACTGAGCGGCCACTTTGCCCTTTTGCATCTTCAAGTCATTCCGTATGCCGAGAATTAATCGGTACTCATCCAATAGATTGGGGAACTATGAATGAAAGCACAACCGTTGGCACAAATGTCGAGATATTACAGAAATACGAATACATTAAATCGCTCCGAGTGAGGTACTTTTATGTAGTGTCGAAACCGGAGGAGTATATAAAGTGAGGTGGCCCCAAAAATAGTTCCGGTAAGGAAGGTGGTGGCGTAAGCATTGCCCATAATCATTTAGATTCGGAATTTAACATGCGGTATAACTATTCTTGGTTAAAATGAAAACAAACCTCTACATTTATATCGTGGAAAACTAATATATGCAACCAAAGTGTCATTATACTATGTGTGTGCAACCAGAACGACTCTACACGTGATTTTTTATATAAAACATTTTTAATTTAATTTTTTAATAAAAAAATATATATTCCGACTCATTTGCGAATTGACCACTAAAGGGCTACTATATACAGTATAATTTATATACTATACTGTACTATATATATATATATATCTCTCTATAACTATACTATATATTGTGTAATATCACGGTTAATAAAAAATCTTTCAATTGTACCATTTTTTTAATATATTTCATTTAATTAACGCAATCCCATTTCTCTCTCAAATTCTTCGTTACTAAGTTTCTTCCTTTTAAATTTCTTTAGCACTGCAATATCTTTAGCCAACTCGGCCAAATCCTCTTCGCTTAAACCTTTAATACAAAAATATATAATCATCCGAGAAGAATGAACGGTGCACTACTTATATATATATATATATATGTACGGACCTTTTCGTTTATTATTATTAATAGGTTGATTATTCAAACACTTCAACTTTTTCAACTCTTTTCGTTTTATTTTCCGCCCTTTTTTATCGCCTTTCAACTGCTTTGCTTTAGACCAAGCCTCCGTTGGCTTTTGATGGAATTTTCGCGTTAATCCAGGCCATATTCCTAACAAATAACTATGTCAAAAAATCTTGTTATATTAACTATTAACAGGTACATACCAGTTTCTTTGAAACTATTGAGTTTCTTTAACCGAACAGTCTCTTTTTGTTTATCCACGTATGGAACTGTATTCATATCAAAATCGGACTGTTCTGAGAAATCCGATGTGTCCCGATTTTTAAATTCCGGCATTTTGGGAAGCTGCAATAGTCCGTAGGTGAACGCCATTGAGGCCAATGGAAGATCCTAGAAGATACATTATATAATATAATTGCGCGATATTTCCGATTATATATATCAAATCAATTAACTAACTTTGACACGCAATAATAACAAGCATTCGTGCTTCGAATAGGCTCGTACGTGCGAAACAAATGCTCTTGTACTCTTTTCGATTAAAGATCTATCCTTTATAAGCATCGACCTGATTTCAGTTAAATATTCCTCAATCTGAAACGAAGAAGGTAGTGTGTGAACTAACACATAAATAAAATAGTAACGCCTGCAAATAGAATCGTACTTGTTCATGTGTAGAAGGATCCGGGAGTTGTTCGAGCTTCACTTTTTGATTTCTCTCTAGAAAGTTAACGTACGCCTCTTCAGTCTCTAGTAACAGAACAATGGCGGAGCCCGAGTGACCTTGCCGGGCTGTTCTGCCAACACGGTGTACAAATGCACTTGAATTTGTGGGAGGATCCCATTGTATGACCCAATCCACCTGGAAACGGTCGGCCAATTACTACGGCGAGACATTTAAAATGCAACACTACCTCTGGGATGTCAATGCCTCTAGCTAAAACATCTGTACACAGTAAAATAGCTTCGGGGGCCACACGAAACGATTCCAAAACGTTTTTGCGTTTGCCTTTCATTTGTCCGTGAATGGCGAGTATTTTTTTCGCGGGTAAAAGTCTCGGCAACACATCTGACCAATACTCAACAGTCGCGCAGGTTGGAAGAAAGATCATCACCTTAGTCATATCTTTATCGCGGATCAAGCCCAACAAAGCACCCAATTTACCTACGGGTACAAACATCGCGTTAGTTGGACCGCAATAAAGTCGTCGCGAACTCTTACCGTTATTCCTAGTCACCACGTAATAATTACTCAGCATAAGGGGCGTACTTTCCGCTATCTTTTCAGTGACGTTAATGAGGACGGGATTCCTAAGACCAGCCCTAATCAAAGCCTGCACTTCTTTCGTTTGTGTAGCGGAAAATAGGCCGGTGCGACGCTGTCGCGGCATATAACCGAGAATTATATCGATACTACCGCGAAATTTCATATCTAATAATCGATCTGCCTCGTCCAATATTAAAACTTCCTACAAATAGAACTGCGCTGTTATTTGCTAGTTCTGCTTTAATTGAAATTGAAGTACTTGCGAGTGATTTGAAGTTCAAAGGCAGATTTATAGTTTGTTTGCGCGTTAGTAAATCAACTAAGCGTCCCGGAGTGCAAATAATAACGTGTCCTCCGTATTGCTTAAACTTCCGCACATCGTCTTCGATGTTATTACCGCCAATTAATAAAATATTTGTGATTTCCTTAAAAATTTACCGGGACATCACAAGGTACAACAAACTAATATACGATACCTTATATAACGTGACTTACCGGTATATTTTGTAATAATCCATTTAGAACGTCGCTTATCTGGAGCGCCAGTTCTCTAGTAGGTAGTACAATAAGGGCCCCAATATCGAACTTTTTCAAATGTTCGGGGCGGCGCAAAAGTATCTCTAGCATCGGTATAAGAAAAGCCAATGTTTTCCCAGAGCCTTAAAATTATACGATAGCTTCGCTTAAAACACACATATATATATATATATATTACCTGTAACTGCTTCAACAGCAACATCCTTCATATTGAGCAATAATGGGATCGTTACCGTTTGTACTGGAGTCATTGTTGCGAAATTGAGGGACTTGATGGCTGCCCATACTTTGGGGGACCATTTTATACTTAGAACTTCCCACTTTTTACGCATATCAGCGAAGGATAAATGGTTCCATAATTTATTACGCGTGAAGTTATATTAATATTGGCTGAACCTCAAATAGCCACCGAGAGGGGTGTACGGCAAATATGGTGGACCAATACAATATACACAATATTATATTTATATGATTTTTATAACAATTAACAAGTTAATACATAAACAATCAACAACAAAAATACGACAGTATATAATCGATTTAGTTCGTTTAATAACCTATTTATAACAAATGAAACTTAGTCCATGAAATGGCATGTTACTAAAAAATCCAGAAGACTAGAAAACGCCAGCTTCCTTTAAACAAAAATAATATTCGCAATTTTTTGATATTTTGTTTATCGATGTCTCCTCTTTGAGATTGCCATGCTCATTTGTATCAGAATGTCCATATTGGTGACCTTCCACCTCATAATATGGCGTACTGTTAATACAATCTCATAGAGGTGACTTGATAAACAATATCAAAAAATTACGCTATATATTTTTATTTAAACAAAGATATTAATGATTGATTTTCAATCATTACTTGCAAATTGCGCTATCCTAGCGCAATAATACATAACCAACATTTGGTTGGTCTACTGGCAGTTTCCAATAAAACTCCGAAAAGAATATTACTGATATGCGTTACAATCGTCGAATTAATTACTGAATTAAAATACAATGACCGCGGTTTATATCGAATCCAAATGCAACTTCACGTCGAACAAATAGTTCATATGTAAATAAATATTTTTACTATTAATATTTCACGAACTATTTTGCAAGTTAACTTATTCATATTCTTTATATTATTACATATAGAATAATTTAGTATAATAATACTTCTACTATTATATTATTCTTTTTATTGATGTTATACAGATTATTAATAATATATATAAATAATAATAAAATTAGAACTATAAGAGCAAAGAACCAATTCATGGCAAGATATTCTAAATTCTCTAAAGAATCAAAATTCTGTAACATTTTAATTACCACATTAGGACCAAAGTCCATCCTTCCACAAAATGGCTCTTTTAAAGTCCATCATATTTTTAGGTATATTACCGTGTTCTAGTCAACTTAATCGCTTTTCTGCGATGTTCATATTTACAGTTACGGGTACCCATTTGAAGACGAGGAGCATTGCGTCGCTCGCCTCCTTATCGGAAACGCACCAGATGCTGCAAAAGACATGCAGGGACTTTGCGAATGCAGAGCTCAAACCAATCGCGGCGAAGATCGATCGTGAGCATTTATATCCGGCCGCCCAGATAAAGAAGATGGGCGAACTGGGCCTAATGGGCATTAACACACCCGAGAGTATGGGCGGTACTGGGTTCGATTATTTGGCATATTCAATAGCTATGGAAGAGATATCCAGAGGGTCTATACTAAACTATTTTAGTGCGAATGATCGGTGAACGCACTTAGAATTTTTACATATTTTCAGATGCGCTAGTTGTGGCGTTATAATGTCTGCCCACAATACGTTGTACTTGTCGCCAATTCAATATTACGGCAGCCAAGAATTAATCGATAAGTACATCAGGCCATTTACGAGTGGTGATAAAGTGAGTTATAATAAATTAGAAGTAAGCTTGATGTATAAATGAGATTATAGAATTCTTAGATAAATTAGTAGTTAAACCGAAATATTCGAAACACTCTTCGTCTCCTGGTTATAAATTGCACATGTTGAATTGTGGTAGGTCGGTTGTTTCGCCCTCTCGGAACCGGGAAATGGTTCCGATGCGGGCGCCGCTTCCACAACAGCCACATTAAACGCACAACGCGACTACTATGTACTGAATGGCACGAAAGCGTGGATCACGAACGCCTACGAAGCGTTTGGTTGCATCGTGTTCGCAGCGACCGACAAGTCACTCAAACACAAGGGCATCTCAGCCTTAGTTTTGGACAAATCCTCGGACGGTCTGTCGTTGGGCAAGAAGGAGGACAAGCTGGGCATTCGAGGAAGCAGCACCTGTCAGCTAATATTCGAGAACTGTAGAGTGCCCGCGGCGAACGTACTGGGTAGGCCGGGCGAGGGCTTTAAGATCGCCATGACGACATTGGACGCCGGCAGGATTGGTCAGTTGAACGAGTCTGAATAACATAAACCAATTTGAACTGCGTCGAATGTGCAGGTATCGCCTCGCAGGCCCTGGGCATTGCGCAGGCCTCGCTAGAATTGGCCGTGGACTATGCGGGTAAACGGTTGGCATTCGGCAGGACGCTGAACAAGCTGCAGACCATCCAGAATAAGCTGGCCGAGATGGCGGTGCAGATCGAGGCGGCGCGCCTTCTAACGTGGCGCGCCGCCTGGCTCAAGGACAATGGCCGTGTGTACGTGAAGGAAGCTGCCATGGCGAAACTAGCCGCCAGTGAGGCGGCCACCAGCCTGAGCCACCAATGTATACAAATACTGGGCGGAATGGGGTAAGACGGCATTACTACTCCGTGTATGATCAAATACGACGCTATTGTCTTTTATTTCGTAGGTATGTCTCGGACATGCCGGCGGAACGGTATTACAGGGATGCTAGAATCACGGAAATATACGAAGGCACTTCGGAAATACAGAAGCTCGTAATTGCTGGCAATCTGATTAAAGAAATGAGCGGATAAATTGCGCATAAAATAAGATATATCTACACTTATCATTTATATATATATACTTTTGTATGGATACGTAAAAATACAAATATAGCTTTCGTAGTAATAACAAAAAGACATTTGTTATATGTTTTATTGTAGATTCTCTTTTCAATAAAAAAAATGTTATATAAAACTTATTGCTAATTATAGATGAAATAATATAAAATCTAAAATATACTTCGCGTATCAAAACATAAACACGCTACAATATAAATAAAAGAATCGAAATTGAACTGTGTTGGGAAGCGAGTTTACCATTTATTTCACAAAATAAACTATTAAATCTTTAATTTATATTATTAAAATTTGAAAACTATTATACAAGTGTATTTGCTGTTACCATTACGTATAAAAGCGGTTATATAAGTATATACACGATTATATTAGAATTATGCCGTGTTTCAGACAATTGCTTATTTTTATAAAACGAGAAAAGTATATTAAAATATTTTATTATATTACTCTGGTTAAACGTGGACTCAAATGGACATAAAATAGTGTCTTCCTTCCGTTAATTGGTGATGTTCATATTTTCACAAATTTGTGTATATATATACACAAACGTAGGATATTAATTAGATATACGACAAGTCCTCTTATTATGTTACTACATCAACTATCTATAACAGTAGAAAGTCTTGCATTTGATTTGAATTGCCTTACATTTGAGGTTGTTTATTTAAACGTAAATGGTCGAAATATACGACTTTAAATAAATAGTCGCTAATTTCTTGCAATCTCGTTTATGGTGATAAGAATTAAACAAATACAATTATACGTACGAGCGAATTAATCTTACGTATCTATAGTTGCACGAAGAGATACGAGTCTTACGTTTAAAAATATAGCGCGACTGACCGCGCTACATTACAAAAAAATGGATTCGAGGTCTCGGATCAATTAATTCTGTCATGAAATAGAAATCGGAATATGAATATCTACGTAAAGAGCGGAAGATTGTGGAAGTGATACCCCCGCTTCCCCTTCGCCGCCAAATAAATATAGACGACGTGATAAATGCCGGGCAGAAAACATATAAAGCCGGTGAGGAGAAAGACGACGCCCTGCAATCGTTTATGAGACTCCGCCAGTGTGACAGCGCCGAAACCGATGAGAATAATGCCGAGCACGAGGAGACTGGTGGCGGCGAATACCATTCGCCAGTTTTCCCGCACCTTCGGATGGCGAAAACACGATATTGACGCGGAAGCATCCGCACTGGACGGGATATCATCCCCATAGCAATCCTGGATAAGAGAATCCGAGTCCCGCGACGCTTCATTCACGAGCTTATAGCTACTTCTATAAAGGATTAGCGACTTGACTTAACGTTTGTTCTACTAAACTAATCTATGTATGCAGATAATTAGCACGTGTGTGTGTGTGTGTATAAACGATTTTGCGAACGCTAGTTCTGGGTCTTTTAAATAAAATCGTACGAAACAATCGGAAATTGACTTACCTTGGTCCGTCCATCGAGATGCAAGTGGTACCATTGTCTCGGCTGTGTTTGTTCATGTCCATGGACACACTGAGACAAGCGCCGTTGGTCTTTTCCGGACTAGCGACACTGTGCGTTGTGGCCCCGTATACTTTAATGGCCTCATCTGTCTCCTCCTCGAACGCATCTTCGATCGAGAACTGCTTCGGTTTGGTGGTGGCGCTGGGATGAGCGCCAGGGCCACTGAATCCGTTCGGAAAGTTGAACTGTTTTCCAGTCATGGTGATTACAATATGATGGGTTAAATGGTCGATGGTCAACGTTCAATGTACCCCCGTCAAAAGCATTCTTTTAATAGATAGTGTTTGGTCGGGGATTTGCACTAGAGTGTGTTGTGTTATTCGCAGACTACTCGTGCACAGATTTTGTGGACGGAATTGAATTTCCAGAAAATGTATGTTTTATAGACCTTGGATTTGTACGTCCAAGAATTTTATCGTTGCGGAAGATGGTATATAAATACGCGTAAATATTATTACGCCATTGCCCCACCACTGCCCTTAATATAGACAACACATGTTACACCAAAACTTACTAGACTTAACGAAATCCATGTCGTGGTTAAAAAAAATACTCGCAAACGTACTAGAGCACAAAATAATATAACTAAAATAAAAACACGTGTTTTTTTAAGTATTAATGCGAGAAACTAAATTTTCCGCAATAAAATTTGAGAAATGTGTCTCATCAAAGAGGAATGTTAGTTGATTCTCACTTTTCGATATTAATATTACTTTAGTAAAACGAGGAATGTAAAGAATTATGCCATATATTAATATAAATTTATATAACTTTAAAAGAAAATTATCCATCATCTCCTCTACGAATAGTGCGCCATCTAACGAAATGATAACCACGTATTTAGTACTGACGTTTATACGTCAATCATTATTTTTGTTCTGTTGATGGCGACGATAGACGTCACTTTTAGTTTTTTAGACGTAGCCCTTTAATTTCTTTCGTATTATTTTATTTCATATATATTCGTTTTATATCTTAACCGTACCTTCCACGCTAAAAGTAAGTACAAATTCTGAGACTGTAGGCGATCTTAATTTATTACGAGCCAACGGCAAATGAACGGGGGGGGGGGCCTTTGTCACTAACACGATCGTTGTTTTGTACGTCTAGATATGGAACAGAACGGAGCATCGAGCAGTCACAGCCAAGGGGGCCACAACAATAACATGCTCGAACAGACGCAGCAACAGGTGAACGAGGTGGTGGGCATAATGCGAGTGAACGTGGAGAAGGTTTTGGAGCGGGACCAAAAACTATCGGAGCTGGACAGCAGGGCGGATGCGCTACAGGAAGGCGGCAAACGGTTCGAGCAGCAAGCGCAAAAGCTGAAACGGAAGTACTGGTGGAAGAATCTTAAGATGATGATCATTTTGGGCATTATCGCCGTCGTTATTCTCATCATTATTATCGGTGAGTCAGTGTATCTAAGTGGCTCTTTATCTATATGGTGTGTGTAGATATCGCATATGTTTTTCGGCCTTTTATCACTGATTTATCACTATCAATAATTAAAATTTGCTGGTCGCATTGGCGTATTTGCTTTCTCTCTATTGTATTAGCTGAAATTCAATAATACAATGCACAATGTGCACTGTAAACATTTTACATCGTCGCTGCCTTTCATGTTTTTCCAACGAATGTAATTATATTTTCCAAATTTATGGAAAATAATAAAAACAATGCCCTAAAAATACACACGCGGCTGTTTTCTTGTGCTTGTGCTTATGTGTACTTTTGCTTTTCAACGTTCATTTTTAGTATCTTTAAAAACATAAACTTGATAGTTTCCGTGACAGACCCGTTCTCCTCTTCCGATGACAATATGGCAGATAAAGATGGCGTCGCTGTCACAACGGCCGGCGCTGTCTCAGTTAATGCAATCAACGCGCAAAATCTTCCCGCGCAACCTACACCTCAGTAAACAGACTTTTGTGTGCAAATTGGTCAAATAAAAAATTTCGCATTGCGCATTGAATGATAGTTTTCCGATTTGTTAAAAAAAATCTGTTCACGAATGCAATTATAATTAAAATTTTACATATGAAATGTTATTATATTAAGTTAAGTCGTGAATTAGATTATTTACTGTCTAGTTTATATTATCTATTGATTTAAATCAGCTAACATAATGTATTGTTGGTTGAATCTTTAAAGGATTATTATTTATAATATCGCAAAAACGTTTTATAATATGTATATTGCAAAGTTACTACATATTCACATATGCTTTTACTATTAACTTTGGAAATAAATATATATATATATATATGTATATAAAATGGTTTTTGAAAAGTGTACATAAAAATAAATATATATTTTTCTGGCAAAAAAAGAGCTACCTTCCATATATATTATAATATTTATTATATACAACAACAAATAGGTTTAATAAAGGATTGTACTTGATTGCGGTAAATTTATACGGAATGTGAGTAAACAGACTGGGGGAAAATAATCATTTAAAATACAAACGCCACTTCGTGTTATCCACAGTGCAAACATAAAAGATTACAATGCTATAATTAAATTCGAAATTAGATGCGTACACGTTACGTTAACATAGTAGATTTATTACTAAATCTCTTCGAGTCGTAAATAGAATTACATTGATTTTGTTTACGCGTTTCCCTATTATGATGTAGGAACCGTCATTAATAGTTTAGAATTAATTAATAGAATTACACTTGGTTTAGTTTAATATTTGGTATGAAAATATTCATTTTATTGTATTTCGAAAGGACGCCATTAGTTGGAAAAGAAGTTTAAATTAGTTTTTGGCACTATATATAATTTCAAGCAATCATACTTTAGAGAAGTTTTAATAACTGAAAAATATGAAAGAAATATTATCAAAAAGTAAATATAATAATCGCACTTGGCGAAAAAAGTAATAATCTATATACTAATCAGATTTCTTTATATAATTATGCAAGTTAATGTTTATTTATAAATATAATATATAGTAGCGTAACGTTAATTAAGTAAATATTAATATAGTGCGGTATGTTCTAATCGACTTTTCAAATATAATTTTTATTTGTGTTAAATTCAGCGGATCTAATTGGGTTTTTGATTCCGAACGGATTTTTATTTTTTTTAATTGTTAATAGTTTGCGTGGTTCTTTCCCTTTATATATGTAGAAAGACTCCAAAAATACATATTTTATTTGGTTTATATATCTCATGAAACAGGTAACAGCGTAATTGTCTATATTTTACGATTAAACAAATCGATCGCTTGGCTATCGAATAAAACGACAATAAATGCAGAGAGGCAATACATATACTCTATAATTCCTCTCATTCGCACGCAATAGATACGCCCGTGGAAAATTTATAGAAGACGCATTATTATTTTCGAGCACCAACAAAACACACATCGATTCAAAAGGATTAGCTTACGATTCCTTAGATAGAAAAATTGGTTCGGTTTAGTTTAGCCTACTTACTTGCCGCAGCTGCTTCCCTCGTCTCCCGTTGCTCGTTCTTGCGCAGTTTCGCCACAATCTTCGTGTGTTCCGATTGGAAGTCTTCCTCGGTTAAACCGATGCGACAGATCGCCTCGACAAGGTACGTTTCCGTGATTATGTGCTCGGGCGGTGAGCGCAACATGCGCAGTGTCTCGCACAGATCGCTGCACTTCTTCCGATTCGCCGCTGTTCCGAGACAACCGACTAAAATCACCAGAGCCGCCTTGAACAGCACCTGAATCACACATAGGTCACATCGCTCGATAGATTATTTCAAATAATATTTTTGGCCGACGAGTGTCTTGTTTGGGTTTCGATTCTTTTAGCGGGCTGTGAGAGGTGTGTTTTACCTTAATGCCTTCACACAGGAAGATGTCGAAAATTCTGAGCAGCGTGTCCCACGGCAACGAACGAATAAAAGCGCACAGAAACCATTCGGTGCAATAATACAACGGTTCGGCGTTCACCTTCTTCAGATGGCGATAAGCGGGCATGCAAACGCGCTTCAGCAACGATTGCAGCATCAGCGCATCCCGTTGCACTACCTATCGCGTGGAGTGAATAATACGTTCGATTTTCGTTAGATTTTTGTTACTCCAATCCTATTGAAATAAAATACCTCCATGTTTGTGCTGTAGTAATCTTTGAGGTAGTTCTCGGAGATACGGACGAGAGTCCAGAAGGCTTGTTCCTCGGGTAAATGCATGATCAGGAATGCTGCAACGGGCGCTTGGGCCTGACAGAATCCTTGCACCGGATTCCGTACGGAATACGCTTTTAATAGGTTAAACAGCTGCTGTAAACTGGAACAATCAATGTTGAGCAACGAAACTAGAATTCAACAGTGAAATAGCTCACCCCGGTTTATCGTCCGAATCGAACATAACATGTTCTGGAAACTGCCGGTGCAGATCCTTCCTGATATCAACCAGATTCGCCTCGACGGTGTCCTGTTGCAGATAGCGCTGATATTCGAGCGGGTTCTTCTCCATTAGCATATGGGCCCCGCACAGATAGAACCACGCTCTCGGCCGTATCGACATCGGTATTCCCTTCCTGCAGCGCTCCCGCACCTTCCGATACCGTTTCTCCATGTAGAACTTCCATTTGGCGAGCATCTTGAGCCACTTGCGCTCTCTGCGCAGTACAATGTCCGGGTGCAGGCCACCCTGGCGCGGTTCGGGACTATACTGTGTGCCACCCCAGAAACCGTGCTTATCCGGAACTGTCGAGATAACACTGCCATCGATTATCGTACTCGCCGAATCGCTGCATTGCGAAACGTTGTCGTCGATATTGTTCGCGCTAGCGGCCATCGTTTGTTACTTCAAATACGAAATATACGTTAATTAATGTGTAATTATTGCCACCCACACTCTGTAGCGAAGAGAGCGATTGTTACGATGTGTGGGAGACGCGAGTAAAGCATCACAAATAACTCCGCGGAGCTAGAGCCGAACGAATTGTTACGTTTTCTGGATGTAGACCATATTTGGGATGATGCATTATGGAATATTACGTAATTGAAATTGTTTTGAAAAATGTACAACTTCGGGGAACAATATTTATTTATTGTACAGAAGGGGGGCGAAACCTTTTAACCCCTTCGTTGTTTCTATTTGTACAATCGACTGTCAACTAATTGATAAATGACGTTTCGATCAAGCTATTTGAACTACTGTAATGTACGCCATGTAGTTCACATTTAATTTATGCCTGAAAAGAGGCGGTTTATTTGAACGCGCACGATATCATCATTTTTTATGATTTAATAATTCCAATTCAATTTGAAAAAACTATTAAATATGGACTAATATACTCCACCGCACCCATCGCTTTTTAAGTGTTAATTATTTATTTACTAAATTATGTAATATAATAATTAATACTATTTAACGAGAGTTACATACATTAAAAATTAAAAATTAAACCTTCAGGCAGCATAACAATGCCGGTATTATTTGGCCGGACGATTCCCCAATCCACTTTTTTTTTTTAGATCTTTAATTAAGGGACGTATTCGTATGATTATCGTATCAAAAACAAAACGCAACTCTAAAATAAATCATTTACAAAATTTAAGACAGCGTACGATATATTTAAAAGTAACAATCCCGTTATGATTTGGACTAATGTATGAAGATAATACAACCTGAAACGAATGTGTGGCAATGAATATAACATTTGTGCATATCATACGATACCTCTTCCAGCGATTCCTTGCCGCTGGTAACGTAGCTATGTCCTCCTTCAGTAAATATGTGCGCAATCCGAGAGCGTGCGTCTGCGAGTGCGTGTCCCAATCTAACTGGTCCATACAGAACGGAAACGCGACCCTATCCGCCTGCCCCAAGCCATCCCACAACTTCCGTACGTTCTCGTTGCTAAAGCGCCACTCCTTCACGCTGAAATACGATATAACGTGCAGAAACTTGTGTATCTTCCTATACAGCCGCATCATTCTGGAACGTAAAACAGTTTGCCGTACTAATACGGGCTCCAGGATGCATACCCGCAATATTGTTCACTATGTATATTATTGTATGCCTAAATCTGGACTTTTATACAATAAAACACTATATATCTATTAATTACTTGGGCTTCCTGTTGGCGCAGATGCACGCGCCATCTATCAGTATGGCGGGCAACCAGTGCAAGAAGATCTGACACAGCCAGTTGAGCAATCGGTGCTTGTTCAATCTGAAGCAGAAGTACCACATGGCCCGCATGGTGGGCGTTTCGAAGCCATAGTACTGAACGAATGCGCAAATCTCTGACCAACGGATTGGCTTCTGCGCCGAAGACACGTAATTGTACACGCGGATCCTCTCGCTCCTTAAACGACAAGAGAAGTCAGACAGTTCGATTGGGCAGAAAATTCGAGCTTGTACCTATCCTTCCAGTTGTTATATGCGGCCGCGATTATACAGTTGACCACCATGTCGGCTGGCACCATATCGGCCACCTTGTCCGGGTCGCAGTGGAGCGTGCGTATGATGCCCATTCCGACGCCCGTGAATACGCCCGTGGGACCGTACATGTTGTCCGTCCATCCGCGTAATGGTTCGCGGTACGTCGATATCACTGAAGCATATATATGTGTGGGGAGATTAGAGTCACGAGTCACAAAGAGGATCAATTGACCTACCAATAGCCGGCCTGAAAATACAGACGGGCATTCCCTCGCTTTGCTCTTCCACAATCTTTTCGCCGACACATTTCGTAAAGCTGTATGTATTCGGATAATCACCGAGAATCCTGTAAATAGTAAAGTAAATTTTATTTCATATATACATATCAATCACCTAATATTATTATGTATTATTATGTATCATGTGTGTGTGTGTGTGTGTGTGTGTGTGTGTGTGTGTGTGTGTGTGTGTGTGTGTGTGTGTGTGAGAAATGAAACAAACGGTCGGTACTTTGCTTTGGCTTGCTCTAAGTGCGCAGCGTCCAGCACACGATCGGTGAGCATGACGAGTTGGGACGGTGCTATTGGCGGTTCGTACACGCGCTCCGTCACCGACGTCCTCGTACAGTTCGCGTACGTAGAGCTGACATGCACGTAGGAAGTCAACCGTTCGCCGCACTCCCTGCCCAGCTGCAGCATCTGCGCGGATCCCTTCACGTTCACGTCAACGGCCACTTTGAGTTTCTCGTCAAAGTTCACCGTCGCCGCTACGTGAAATATTATCGACACCTAATTTCATACGTGATTTAAAAAAAATGAAAGATACAACAAGGTGAATTTCTACATAAATATATTTACATGATCCGTTATCATTTTTCTATCTTCAATAGAAATTCCTAGGTTGGGCAATGAGATGTCTCCGTTAATGCCGAAGATTTTACCT
Organism: Leptodirus hochenwartii; assembly: GCA_947310635.1. Classification (NCBI taxonomy): domain Eukaryota; kingdom Metazoa; phylum Arthropoda; class Insecta; order Coleoptera; family Leiodidae; genus Leptodirus; species Leptodirus hochenwartii. The sequence continues at coordinate 144,833 of OX371186.1, forward strand.
CGGAATTTCGGCTGTAGACGCAACAGTTTCTTGAATATCTAAACATTTAGCAAATTTTGTACATATATCGCAAACGAATGAATATTATATGTTCTGTATACGATCTCTGCTTTCTAATTTATTTCGATTAACACGATACGTCGCTACGTCGATATATTGACATATTACAGCAACGCGATTGAATAATATTTATTTACATTTTTATTTGAGTAGATATGAAATTGCTACGATCAATTTCGTAATTTTTATGTAGTGTGTATTAATTTGGAACATAGATACGCTGTTTGTTAATACTTTCTTAACAAACACTCGGCGCTAGACAAATAGAAACTCATCTCCAGAGGCACAGCAATGCACTTTTTTTTTTTAATGAAAACACTGCTTCGTTTTAATATATTGAGTTAAAAATAGTTTGTTAAGTGTAAAGTGTATAGTGTAAAGAAAGATCAGAAATTAACAAAGTCACAAACCACGTCATCGTATATCTCCTCCAGTCTCTGCGCAATGCACTTGCCACGCTTCTCCCGGACGAGGACAAACATATGGCGTAGCCCCGCGCAGGCGCGCATTAATTTCTCCACCAGCACCTTGCCGATGAAGCCCGAAGCACCGGACACGAGAACGGATCGGCCGGTGAGCCATGCGCATATCGCACTACCCTCCTCCAATATTCGGCCATCCGCGGCGTGGTCGTCGCTGTATATGCGCACCGGATCGAATGTGGCGATGCTGTTGCGCAGCGCGAGCGTGCGCAGAGACGTGGTGGCTGGTAGCGGCCTCTGTGGTAAGCCAGCCTGATTCGTGGACGGGGTGGCGCTAACTTTGTTGTCGCTGTTGTTCTCGCTTGTTCGTGTTGTGGGCGATAGTTCTTCATGCCGCGGAGGCATTATAATTGTACCGGTAGATTATATATGAGCCTGAAGAAAGAGAATTCGCAGCGATATGTATGTGATTGGCTTCTTTTAATTAAGACTGTTGTTTTTCTACGCATATTTTTTAGAATACAACAAAAAAAAATTCTCTAAAAAATATAAACCTTTAATTAATTATTTCCTACTATATATACGATTCAAATTGATTTCGAATTATCAAATCGTGTTTTATAAAATTTCATCTGCAATTAATCGGATTGTAATAAGAATATACTGAACACCCTTAGTTTACGAAAAGGTTTAGTTAAAGAGTCCGCAATCCTAAAGATTGGTTGGAAACAGCACGCCATGCCGATCTATCCTGAGCTAATCCCTTCATCTCCCTATAGCTATTCATCTCAACGTCTTCAACTATCTGACTCACATACTCCAATCTAGGCCTACCTACCCCTCTCTTTCCCTCCACTCTACCTTCTATGATCAATTGCATAATCCCCCCATGCCTAAGAATATGCCCTACTAATCTGTCTCTCCTACGCTGTAACACTCTCCAAATACTTCTCTTCTCCCCTACTAACTCTAGTACAGCTTCATTTGTTACTTTATCTTCCCAACCAATCCTCATCATCCTCCTATAACACCACATTTCAAGTGCTTCTAATCTACGCTTCTCTTCCTTTCCTATAGTCCACGCCTCACACCCGTACAGTGCTACACTCCAAACATATACCTTCAGTAATCTTTTTCTAATACCCAAGTCAATATTTGATCTTAAAATCTGTTCTTTTTCTACGAATGCCTTCCTACCCTGTGCTATCCTACACTTTATATCTACCTTGCTTCGATTATCTTTTGTGATTCTACTGCCTAAATAACAAAAATCTGACACTTCTTCGATTCTATTATCTCCTATTGTGATCCTCATTTTTCTACTGCATTCCTTTTTGTCACACCTCATCACTTTAGTTTTACCTATATTTATTTTCATGTTAAAATCCCTAGTCAATACTGCCTGCATACCATTCAATACCCTTTCTAAATTCTTTTCGCTTTCTTCCAATATAGCTATATCGTCGGCGATTCTCAGCATATATATTTTCTCTCCCTGTACATTCACACCTACACTATACTCTTCTTTTACTTTGTTTATTGCATCTTCTATATATAGATTAAATAATAACGGTGAGAGTGTACATCCCTGCCGAACTCCCTTCCCTATTTAATATACATTATATAAATGACATCATTCAAATTATGCGTACATTGAATAATTTTAGAAATTAATTTGTGTTTCTTACCTTTTGTCGTTCACAAAATGCGAAAACAAGTACGACCACTGTTAATGTATCTGCGTATGATCCACGTTCTTCCGATTAATGAAATCCCTTCGCTTCTCGAAAGCGAGCGAAATCAATTATGATTTGTAATGTTATGTACCTTTATGATTAGTCAGCAATTTATAATACATATACGGAATGTTTGCAGTAATTGCAATATCAGCGATTGTACAGTATGCTAATAGCATTTCTACTATGGACCTTAATTGCAACGCAATACTATAGGCTAGTGATTTTAGAACCGTTATTAACGAACCGATTGATAGGAGATGGCTAGCTATTTATATACAATCCATTGTGATACGTAACTTCTAAACGACAAGCACATGCAAATGTATCGATACAATCTCTTACAGAAGACACTTCTTCTCTATTTTATGTCCAAATAAAAAAAAAAACGTGTTTCACATACCATTTTCATGCCTTCTTGGCAATCGATATTTATTCTCTTATTAGGTTTCAATTGTGTTCGAAAAATACATATGGCAGATATAGTACACTAGTATAATGTCTCGTTGTTGCGCGCGCGCGCCTGTGACGATGACTGTTACACTCAAGTGAATCGTTTATGGCAATTATCGCATTTCACATCAATATAAACAACATCTCCTGACCACTGTGATATCACCATTTATGTTGAACTGTCGGAAAGAGCCGACGCGATTATTATTTCGTTTTGCATTATCATTCATTGAGCGTTTGCCAATTCATTGATCGTTATAAATATTAATGTTTCGAAGGAGTTGTGTGTATTGTAAATTTGTCACTTCGGTGTTGAATAATTGCATAGAATATCACCCAAATATCGTAGCACAAAGAAATTAATAGCTTGATGTACATTTAGAAGGCTAAGCGGTCCTTATCTTCATTAGCGCAAATATGTAATACATGAGTTAAAGGTAAATCAGCATTTCCAATTCCGAGAGTTGTCGGCCTTCATACAGTTTACCGCGTCCGGGCATAAATCGGACATGTCTTCGTCAACAGTCATGTTAGCAATTACATTTTTAAGCGCCTTTTCCTTCCTGTCCCTTTATCGTTGTTTAATTTGGAGGATTTGTCCTCGAAGATTCACTCCGTGAAATGTACCAAATGAACAGACAAAATGCGTGATATATACTGAAAGTACAGAATCGTCAGTTACTTATTTTTCTTAGCTCAAATCGGTCGTTTAATAATAGCTACACATAAGTAACGAATTCGTTCGTACCGCCCATCTTTACCAGAAAGTAGTCCAAAAATAATAGTTATAATAGTGCAAATGACTAGTGTCAGTTCATTGTATTGACATTTCATTTAAATAACTACATAGGTTACGCGGGTTAAATGCTGGAAATCAAATTTTAACTAAATTAAAAGCAGGGACAAGAAACGATTGCAACAGACGCAAGAATTGTTAAGCTGGCACACACACAACTACCACAGCATTATGGTAGTTGCCTTAGGCTTTGAAGGAAGCGCAAATAAGTTTGGCATAGGTATTGTAGAAGATGGCAAAGTTCTCGCCAATCCCCGGCGTACCTATATTACTCCACCGGGAAGCGGATTCCTGCCAAAGGAGACAGCTAAACACCATCGGAAACATGTTCTAACAGTCCTCCGCGAAGCCTTGCAAGAGGCTAACATAATACCGCAACAAATCAACGTTATATGCTATACGAAAGGTCCGGGTATGGGGGCCCCATTAGCAATAGTAGCTATTGTCGCCCGCACTGTCGCTCAATTGTGGAACAAGCCTTTGGTGGCTGTTAATCATTGCGTGGGCCACATTGAGATGGGGCGATTGATAACGGGGGCGCGTAATCCTACGGTGTTGTACGTTAGTGGCGGCAACACACAGGTGATCGCATATAGTAGGAAGCGGTACCGAATATTCGGAGAGACAGTTGATATAGCCGTGGGTAATTGCTTGGATCGATTCGCTAGGCTAATTGGCCTGAGCAATGATCCTAGTCCAGGATACAATATAGAACAGGCTGCTAAGAATGGCAAAAAAGGGGGCAGCCGCTACATTTCATTACCATATTGCGTTAAAGGAATGGATGTAAGTTTTAGTGGGATTTTATCCCACTTGGAGGACATGTATAACGCACCAAATAGGCTCGGCGGTGATTATTGCGTGGAAGACTTTTGTTACTCCCTGCAGGAGACAGTGTTCGCGATGCTCGTGGAAACCACCGAGCGGGCACTGGCACATTGCGGAGCTAGCGAAGTGCTCATCGTGGGCGGTGTTGGGTGCAATGAACGTCTGCAAGAGATGATGCGGACAATGTGCGAGGAGCGCGGCGCTGAATTGTACGCTACAGACGAGAGGTTCTGTATCGATAATGGGGCAATGATTGCGCAGGCGGGATACATGGAGTACTCGTGTAGCGATTATAGTGAGACTGGTGCAGAACGGACAGAGATGAAGGGGACTAAATGGGAATATTGCACAGTTACGCAAAGGTTTCGGACAGATGAAGTGGCCACCACATGGAGAACCGATTAATAATATTGTTGTGTGCTTTTCTTTGAAATCCGTTTTTAACAAGAATAGTTCTTCTGTTAGCTTGTATTTCTTATATACTTTTCATAGTACATAAATATACCTTATAAATTATAAATTCTGTAATTAAATGTCGATCATTGAAAACTTGATTCGTTTCCCATCAAATCCACTAGTACGTTCTTAATCGTTGGGATCAAATACTATTCCAAAAACATCATAAACAGACATCCGAAGATGTGAAACTTTCATATTGTTTCTATAATTGATCTAATAGTAAATCGTATTTTAATCTTAAAATAATTTTGTACCTTCAATTGAGGAGTTTCTTCGAAATCTGTTTTCACATTCACTTCCTCTGGTTTTAAGTCCTCTTCACTTTCAGCCGATATCGGTGTTATTTCTTTTATTTTCTTATTATCCCTCTGTTCTGTTAAATCTATTATTCGGTGTACTTCTATTTGCTAATACCAATGACAATGTATATATAGACGTTGCAAGTCCATATACGAAAACGCATCAACTTTAAGCGGTTGATTTTCATGTGGCGACATCTGTCGATATCTTCTCCACGAGAACTTGGTGAAGATAACTGAAGACTGCGCTAGTATATTGACCAAATACACGATATCGAAATTTTGACAATTTTCCATTTAATGTGGCGCCATTGTCTCCCCATAAGCAATATGTTAATTGAATTCAATACGCGCGTTGCGTCCCCAATCGACTTAAACCTAGCATTCGATTACTGTGCGCGGGAAAATACGATATGGCCACGGTCAGCTGTTCGACATCAGCAACATCAAAACAATGATTAAAATGTGTTGAACATTCAACAACCCGGGAGATTGATAAAATTCGATAAAATACATTGTCATTGGCATTAGTTACAATGCACATTTAATAAATATACAATCCATATATTAACTTGCACTCCTCAATATATTCCTCCTCTTACACTCCATCAAAAACAATTTTTAAAATGCCCAATTCGTAACTTAAACTTCCGTCATCCACAAATATTTCACTTTTGTCACTCATTACAATTTCTTTATAATTGTACCTAAAGAAGTATTAGATACAATTTACTACCTTCAAAACTCTTCAATTTATTTTCTAAAAAATCTTTAACAATTTTCAGTTTAGCAAAAAAAAAACAAAAAGGAAATTACATTCTTTCACAGTTAAAGAGTCCGCAATCCTAAAGATTGGTTGGAAACAGCACGCCATGCCGATCTATCCTGAGCTAATCCCTTCATCTCCCTATAGCTATTCATCTCAACGTCTTCAACTATCTGACTCACATACTCCAATCTAGGCCTACCTACCCCTCTCTTTCCCTCCACTCTACCTTCTATGATCAATTGCATAATCCCCCCATGCCTAAGAATATGCCCTACTAATCTGTCTCTCCTACGCTGTAACACTCTCCAAATACTTCTCTTCTCCCCTACTAACTCTAGTACAGCTTCATTTGTTACTTTATCTTCCCAACCAATCCTCATCATCCTCCTATAACACCACATTTCGAATGCTTGTAATCTACGCTTCTCTTCCTTTCCTATAGTCCACGCCTCACACCCGTACAGTGCTACACTCCAAACATATACCTTCAGTAATCTTTTTCTAATACCCAAGTCAATATTTGATCTTACAATCTGTTCCTTTTCTACGAATGCCTTCCTACCCTGTGCTATCCTACACTTTATATCTACCTTGCTTCGATTATCTTTTGTGATTCTACTGCCTAAATAACAAAAATCTGACACTTCTTCGATTCTATTATCTCCTATTGAGATCCTCATTTTTCTACTGCATTCCTTTTTGTCACACCTCATCACTTTAGTTTTACCTATATTTATTTTCATGTTAAAATCCCCAGTCAATACTGCCTGCATACCATTCAATACCCTTTCTAAATTTTTTTCGCTTTCTTCCAATATAGCTATATCGTCGGCGAATCTCAGCATATATATTTTCTCTCCCTGTACATTCACACCTACACTATACTCTTCTTTTACTTTGTTTATTGCATCTTCTATATATAGATTAAATAATAACGGTGAGAGTGTACATCCCTGCCGAACTCCCTTCCCTATTTTTGCTACCTATTCTTTCCCCTCAATTCTAACTAAGGCAGTTTGGTGTTTATATAAATTTAAAATTATTCTCCTATCCTTATAATCTATACCCGTTTCTTTTAAAATTCTAAACATTATGTCCCAATCTACATTATCAAATGCCTTTTCTAAGTCTACAAAAGCTATGCAAGTTACCTTTCCTACCCTCTTTCTTTTTTCTACTACCGTTCTTAGTGCTAGAATCGCCTCTCTCGTCCCTCTGTTTTTCCTAAAACCAAACTGATCTTCTCCTAGCCTTTCCTCTACTTTATTTTCTAATCTCCTATAAATAATCTTTAACAATATCTTCGATGCATGTGATAGTAGGCTAATGGTCCTATAGTTCTCACACAAATTAGCTCCTATTTTCTTCGGCATTGTTACTATTCTACTACGCTGAAAATCCTGTGGTACTTCTCCCTTCTCATATATTTTACAAACTAACCTGTATAATCGCTCCTGCATTTTTTCCCCTGCGTGTTTTATTAATTCGGCTGGTATCATATCAATCCCCGCTGCTTTGTTATTCCGTAAATCATTTAATGCTCTATGAAACTCTGACCTAAGTATGCTAGGACCTAAGTCATCCTCATCTATCTGTTCCACACTTTCTAGCTCCTCCATGTCCTGCCTACCTTTATATAAATCTTCAAGATACTCCTTCCATCTTCTAGCTTTTTCCTTATTTTCTGTGAGTTCCTTACCCTGCTTATCACATATAATGTTACCCTTTGGTTTTACTTTAGAAAAATGTGACTTAATTTTCCTGTAGCCCAAATCTACTTTACCTCTTCTCATATCCTCCTCAATATCCTCACAATTTCCTTTTATCCACTCTTCTTTCGCTAGCTTGCATTTCCTATTAATTAAGTTCCTTAGTTCCTTATATTTTTTCTGTCCTGCTTCTGTGTTTCCAATTTTAATTTTCCTTCTTGCTTCTATCATTTCCACTATTTCTTCCGTGATCCATTCCCTCCTACCTGCCCTTTTCTTTGTGCCTAATACTTCATTTGCTGCTGTAGTTAACCCATTTCTGATTTCCCTCCATTCGCAATCTATGTCGTTCCTAGATGTTCCATTAGCCGTGATTTTTACTTTCTGCTTGTACTTTTCACATACATCAGCTAATTTTAACCTATCGACATCTACTCTGACCTGTTTAGACTTCTGTAATTTCTTGAATTTGACCTCTGAGTCCAGGACTACTAAATTATGGTCACTATCAATATCTGCTCCAGGGTAACTCTTACAATTCTTAATCTGGTTCCTAAACCTCTCTTTAACCAGTGTAATCTATCTGATACCTCCCTATATCTCCTGGCATTTTCCACGTATATATCCTGCGCTTGTGATTCTGAAAAAGCGTGTTTGCTACCACTAGCTTATTCCTAATACAAAACTCTACCAATCTATTCCCTCTATCATTACGTGTTCCTATTCCATATTCTCCTACGATTGAAACTTCCTTTCCCTTACCTACTACGGCATTCCAATCTCCGATTACAATTAGATTATCCTGTCCTTTAACGTTTGCTAACCTAGATTCAATCTCCTCATAAATGGATTCTACCTCCTCATCATCGTGACTTGAAGTTGGCATATATACTTGCACTATAACTGTGTCCGTTGGCTTCGTGTCTAATCTAATAGTTATAATTCTATCACTAACTTGGCAATAACTCTTTATTCTACATCCCAACTTTCTATTCATTATAAAACCTACACCACCGGTATGCCCATTATCTGATGCTGTGGTTATTAATCTGTATTCTCCTGACCACGTATCTACTTGATCTTTCCTCCTAACTTCACTAATCCCTTTCACAAAGATAGCTAAATTTGTACTATCTACTTGTTGTGTTGACTTTTATATATCCTACATTCTAACAGAAATACGTTTTACATCTATATTTTACAATAAATTTTACACAGGATCGAATGTTCGACCTTAGCGGTGGCAGCAGACACCTTAACGGCGAGACCACTCCGACAACGACAAAACATTATTTTATAAACAGTATCAACTACACGTCTGCCAAAGAATATTAAAATAAAAATCGACGAAAAATCGAAATATTTCAAAGATACACCCCCTATTCACTTTTTTCCAAGGTAATTTCAACATTTTCCGTTTGAACCGGAAATCAGTATAATATAGTTTTAAGACGATTTATAGTCATTTTCCATTGTTTTGGGCACTTGTTAAACTTTGACCAACATCGAGGAAACATCGAAATATTTCAAAGGTATATATATTTATACCTAGGATTTATCCTAGATATCAAATATTTTAACACAACCATAATTTATATATCACCAACAGAGTGCAGCACTTCCTGGCCTATGAAATTTGTGGAAATGTGATTCCCTTCTGATTCTCTCTTTTATATGGACTTGCAATGTTTATATATACATTGTCATTGCTAATACCTTCAATACTTCAGTAATAGTCGAACTAAAGTTTCAAATATTTAAAATAATAATAGCAGTTGAGTTCGTTTTACAAGGCCTGTCCATATAAAATATCATTTGTGTCATTTGCACTATTTAGACTATTCATTTTGAACTATTTTGGGTTATGATAGGTGATATGACCTATTCGTTAATTATCTGTAATCAATAATGTAAAAATGAGCTGAGTCAAAAAAGCTAAGTAGCAGACCATTCTATATTTTCACTATATTTATCTAATTTTTATTAGCATGTGTTCAATATATATCATGAGTTTTATCCATATACAAAACTCCCATCATTTTTATGTCATTAGTTCATCGTGTTTACCACTAGATGCCGCTGTATGATTCCTAAAAAAATACTAAGCAATTCGATTTCAATATTTGCAAATGCTGTTTCACGCTGCACATTCAGTGAAATTATTGTGGGAAGTCCTATTTTTTTCCAAGGGGGTATTGTTTTGCACTCTTTTCAGCTTATTCCTACTGTTCGTAAAGAAACTCTTTACCAAAGCTTTAAGTATATATATTTTTGTACTTGGTTTACCGAGTGACCTGAGACTCCTATAACGATTGATTAGTTGCGGATTGTGAAATAATGTAACAGCTATCTCGTCTAAAGTAATAGAATATGCGTGATAGTTCATTTTATTTTGTTGGCCCGTTGGCCTACATAAATACATTAAAATACAAGTAAAAAATAGAAAATTAAAACTATTTAAATGTATTCTTATAATCACCAAGTTAAACAATTATAATAGTGTCAACGTTCTCGGGAGAATTACAAAAATATAATCATTTAAACGATTTCTTTACATTGCGGTCATCGAATTTATAAATCGTTTATACAAACATTTAATATTTCAACAAATGCCTTTGTGAGATTTTCATGAAAAAGTCCAATAAATAAATACAATTACAATGTAACATATGTGATATGATTTATGATCAACTTATGTATCGGTATTATAAATGCAGAAAGGGGGACTTTTTCACAAAAACCAACACAAGTTCGATTCATATCGTTCACCCGCACATATAGAAAGCTATACCACACAATCACCAACAATTCGATGCTATTTACAAAAAAAAAACTATTTCTTACAACTAATATTCTAATATATATATATAGGCTAAAACTAAATGCGCGTCGCATGGTTGAGTTATATAAAACCGGTGTCGGTTCATTAAGACAATTTTAACGGTTTAAATGCGCGTACTCACATAAAATACGCGTTTAATCCCAGTTGTGGATCAGCTGTACGCAATTTCGCCTACTAGTTGTTCAGCTCGGGCATAACGTAGGAAATGTCATCCCAGGGGTGACGATACAAGCCCTGCTTCAGCCGTTTCTGGTCCATATAATGTCCGATAAAGCCCACGCTGCGGCCCAACACGAATAGCGAATTGATGGCGCCGATTGAAACGTACTCCTGCGCCTCCTCCCTACGGAAAAATAGGCGCATTATGTCATCGTTACATGTCACGTTCGAACGGCACACGAACCGAGTAAAGCTGCCGCAGTTGTTGAGCATATCGACGAAAGCGCATGCGATGACGCCGTCCACATTCAGGATGAGATTTGGCTTCTTGCTGGTGGTGATCTTCTCCACGTCCAGCGCGTACAGGAGCAGCGGCGTCGCCAGGAAATGCTCCATCACAAACTCCTTCACAATCTTCACGCGCTGATCGGGATTGTTGATCGACTTGACGCGATGCCCGATACCCATTATCAGTTGGCCGCGATTTCGCATTTGGTTCACAAAATCGGCCGGATGCAAACCTAAATACGCGACACAAATTACATTTTGGGCGCACTTAATTCAGCAAATGAGACGACGATCTATTTACCGGAATCGTAGGCTTCACTAAACTGCCGTGCAGCACCATCTAGGGCGCCGCCGAATCGATCGCCGATTGTCAGCAGGCCCGACACTAAGCTGGACACTAGATCTTTGCCGGCTCTCGCGCATACTAAACAGAATGTAGTAATAAGTACCAAATGAACGCGATCGATAAGATTGAGCGGTTATTTTCGTTACCTATCGTGTTATGGGCACCGGAAACTGCCGGTCCATGGTCAGCTGTTACCATGAGGCACATCTCGAAAAATTTGCAAACATATGTGGGTAGAGATCGCTGGAACCAAAGCAGCGATATAACTCCGCCAATTCCAACGTTCTTATTTAATACGTCCGAAATGGGCATGCCTAAATAAATATTAAAACAATAATAAATTCTTTCGAGCGGCTAATTTCGTTTTATATAACAACGTATAATCACCCGCGTATAATAATTCCTGACCGCGTTCATCGCAAATGGACGTCATAAAACTGGCCGGTTTCCGAATCAATCCCAACTCTCTCGCCCAACTAAAGTCCATTGGTACGGTGGGTGGAGGAACTTCCGGTGCAGGAACAATTGCACCCGCACTTACCAGCCTACCATACACCTACGCCGAAGACAAATAGACATTAGTTACTGAATCCATCCGAACCGGACCATCTACCTAGCTCACTCACCTCCCCTATGATCTCACCGAGCGCATCGAACGAGTCGGGCACGTGCGCCCCTGCCACCTTCAGCGCGTCATTCTTCGCGGACGCCGTCTCCCGCAGACTGTTCGCACAGCTGCCCGCATGACCAAACTGCACTTCGGCGGTGAACATGCCAGCGCACGTGCCAATGCACCACGCGACCAGCGGTTTCGATATCGCGCCATTTTGCAGCGCCTCGCACACCTCGTACTCCTCCGTGCCGCCCACCTCGCCCAACAGTACCAGCATCTTTATCGACGGATCCGATTGGTAACTGGTTGGTTTTGAAATAATAATAATAATACACGAATGAGAAATTATTTGACTTTCTAGAATCGTCAGACACTAACATTCGTAATTGTATATAGATGGGGGCGTAGCCTTCGAAATGCGATTCTAGCAATTAAATGCTTTGAGTTACGCGGTATTTGGTGAGTGAAATATAAAATCTATAGAAATATATTTTTGTTGGTGATAATGATGAATGGGTGAGATTAGTTCGTTTCGATTATTTATTGAGAATATTTGCAGTACAATTTTGACAGATATGGTGTGAAAATACCGTTTGATGTGATCGAGGAATGTGGTGCCCGGGTACCTGTCGCCACCAATCGCGACGCCCTCGTACACGCCATCCGTTGCCTTGGAGATGATGTTGTTGAGTTCGTTTGACATGCCGCCCGAACGTGACACATAGGCAACACTGCCCGGTCGGTACAGTTTCGAATGTAATATATTATCCATCATACCTAATAATTTTAATAATATTTTGGAGAAAAAAAAGTGTGTTTTTTTTTAAAAGGTTATATTTCGCAAGTTACCTCCAGTGTTGCCAATTTTGAAGCATCCCGGCTTAACGCCGCCCACCGTAGCCGGCCCAATAATGGACACGTCCTTTTCGTTGGCGAGTTTAATCAATTTCCTCGTGTGATTTTCCGGAATACCTTCAGCAATGATCGCTATCGTCCGTATCTGCGGGAAATCCATTGTTTCAACGGTACTTTGGTAGGCGGACCGTAGCGAGGCAAAGTTCACCAGAACATCAGCCTCCGTATGTTTGATCATGGCGTCGACCATCTTCTTATAAACTGTTTTAAATATATATATATATATATATAAAGAAATGTATCAAATAAATAAAATTAGCGGCGCAAAAATTGTACCGGGAATGAGGATTTCTTTGTGTCCCCAATAGTATTTCTGCTTGTGGTCGCCGGTAAATGGATATATGATGGCGACGACGCTCGGTTCATTACGGCGGCACACGAAATCGAAATCTAGCATTCCCTGGACGGCACGTGTCTGCATTCCCCACACGATGCTCTTCGTTTGTGTGCTGAACATCGATGTGGATGTGTTATTAATCGAATCACCCTATATATATATATATATATACACATGCCAATATACAATGCCAATGAAACAACTTCATCTTTTCTCGTAAAGTTTTACTGTTCTATCTTAAACTAAAGATTCATTGAACAAAAATATGAAAGAATATCTAAATAAACCGCGGATTTATTTATGTATTTATTTATTTAAAAAATAAACGGTTACCTTATTGATAACGTCTGGTAGTTTGACAGCATTGATGGATGGTTTCGGAGCCTTAAACAATTTTCTCTTGAATTTGGTGTATTTTATTGTATTTTTAAGTAACAACTTAAAAATAACTTTTTTTTTCAAATTAAGAAATTAATAATATATATATTTACAAAAGCGATTATTTATTTATTAGTTGTAATTTAAAAATAGTTTCCCTAAAGTATGTTAAGTTTTAATTTTGTACATTTTATTTAAGCAAAATAATATCCGTGGAAAATTGTTTATAGCCAACCACCCAAAAATTAGTAGATAAAAATTAGGAAATCCATAAAATAATGAAACTCTTCCACGTCAAAATTTTAATTAATTCTAGCTGTGGATTTTTGTGTGTATGTGTAAGAGCCCCATTATTTTCTTGTCAATATAAAGCAAGCGATCATAAAGAAAGTTGTTTAGAAAAATAATTGAAGCATTTATAATAGATATCTAACTTAAATATAAAATTGCCACAACATTATCAAAGCACAAAAAACAACTTACGGCAGATTTATTAGCGACATGCGCCCTATTCCCCCCACCAACATTTGCGCATATGCCATTGCCACTGGCACCACCAGTGGCGCCACTTGTGCAATTTCCAGCCAATCCCGTTGCCGTTTCCGTCGAGCTGGGCAACAGGAAGTTAGCTGTCGTCGTCTCACTGCCACCGGTAGCGTCACTTCCGGTCGGAATAGGCCGTTTGCCCAGTGCCATGCCACAGATGGCCGTCATGTGCGTTTCCGGGCCAAACACGTACAAAGGAATACCTAAAAAAATGTTTTAATAAAAAAAATTCTAAATAATAATAAAACAATTTTTAATAATAATAAAACAGTTTTAATGAAAAAAAGCAGTTAAATGAAAAAAGAACAGTTTTAAATGAAAAAAAAACGGACCCAATGTTTGTCCAACTTCTCTCATTCGCCGTAGGCCTTCCTGGTAGTTTGGTCCGGCCCTGAAATGACCCAAATAATTATTTTTTTAGATAACATCGTTATTTATTTATCGAGTGTAATTAACCTGCGCACAAAAATGCTGATCTTATTATCGATGAGTCGCTGCTGGTATTCGCGCAAGGCGGTAATGATGCCGCGAAACGTAGCGGCAACATTGGTAAAGTTCGCGATACCACCTCCTGTAATTAACACCTTTCCATCCGGGTGGCGTTCTTGTGTCATCAGGGAGAGAATTGTCTTTGCGTACTCATACGTTTGCTGCTCAGATGGAGCGCCTAATATAAACAACGACTCCATTATAAATTGCCATTTGTATTGACTGTACTGACGACGTACCAGAGTACTCGCCATAGTTGGCGAGCTCCGAGGCACCGCCCAGATCGCAGATGGTGTCACTGTAGATGACCGAAGCGCCGCCACCAGCGACCATCGTCCATATTCGACCGGATTTATTCAGAATGGTCAGTTTCAAGCTGGCGCCAGATTTCGCGTCCAAATCAGAAATGTACGCCTCCTCTGCAAAGAGGCGCACGTCCAACGTGATTTATATAAAAAAAAATTCAAGCTAAGCAACTTGCTCAATAGTTGACCCAATGTACATTCCCCCACGATGACGTAGGTAGAGTATAGAAATATTTGATATGTGCGGTGTAAATGGATCGAAAAAATGTTAGTAGGATTGATAAATTTTACGAAAATTAAAATAATTTAAATATGTTATAGACTTTGCCGTTATGTTGTGATATTTCATATTAGGGAAGAGAAATAAAAATACTTTGCGATATAAAACATAGTATTTTTATTTCACTACCCTAAAATTATTTAATTTATTTTATAGTTCCCGAATAAAAATTCAATAATATCCACATATAAATCAGTCGAGTGTATAGAATCAATAAAAACATAAATATAAATTTAGAATAACTTGATCCAGATTTGGAATTATATAATTTAGCCATAATAATTATATAATTTATACATTTGATAATGTAGATTGGGACATAATGTTTAGAATTTTAAAAGAAACGGGTATAGATTATAAGGATAGGAGAATAATTTTTAATTTATATAAACACCAAACTGCCTTAGTTAGAATTGAGGGGGAAGAAGAGGTAGCAAAAATAGGGAAGGGAGTTCGGCAGGGATGTACACTCTCGCCGTTATTATTTAATCTATATATAGAAGATGCAATAAACAAAGTAAAAGAAGAGTATAGTGTAGGTGTGAATGTACAGGGAGAGAAAATATATATGTTGAGATTCGCCGACGATATAGCTATATTGGAAGAAAGCGAAAAGAATTTAGAAAGGGTATTGAATGGTATGCAGGCAGTATTGACTAGGGATTTTAACATGAAAATAAATATAGGTAAAACTAAAGTGATGAGGTGTGACAAAAAGGAATGCAGTAGAAAAATGAAGATCTCAATAGGAGATAATAGAATCGAAGAAGTGTCAGATTTTTGTTATTTAGGCAGTAGAATCACAAAAGATAATCGAAGCAAAGTAGATATAAAGTGTAGGATAGCACAGGGTAGGAAGGCATTCGTAGAAAAAGAACAGATTTTAAGATCAAATATTGACTTGGGTATTAGAAAAAGATTACTGAAGGTATATGTTTGGAGTGTAGCACTGTACGGGTGTGAGGCGTGGACTATAGGAAAGGAAGAGAAGCGTAGATTACAAGCATTAGAAATGTGGTGTTATAGGAGGATGATGAGGATTGGTTGGGAAGATAAAGTAACAAATGAAGCTGTACTAGAGTTAGTAGGGGAGAAGAGAAGTATCTGGAGAGTGTTACAGCGTAGGAGAGACAGATTAGTAGGGCATATTCTTAGGCATGGGGGGATTATGCAATTGATCATAGAAGGTAGAGTGGAGGGAAAGAGAGGGGTAGGTAGGCCTAGATTGGAGTATGTGAGTCAGATAGCTGAAGACGTTGAGATGAAGGGATTAGCTCAGGATAGATCGGCATGGCGTGCTGTTTCCAACCAATCTTTAGGATTGCGGACTGTTTAACTAACTAAGCCATAAAAATATTTACGATTACAACACAAATACTATATTAAAACGTGACTATCGTTTTATTTATATACTGACGTAAAGCAACAAATTTACAAGATATAAAATATTATCGTTTTACTTTTTGATAAAAAAAAAAACAACTAAAGCGAATAAAATTTCTTATCGAGTTATAAATACAAGTTTCAATTATTTATGTTCAAAATAATAAACAGAAATGTTTTTAGATCATCTAAAATAAAATTTATATAGTATTAAAAAAAAACTAGAAAAAAACACATTATTTATAATTCCCCGTTAATATAAATTTGTTAATTGCTAATAAATTACAACGCAGCATTTGATTTAATTGCACACGAGCGCCAGCCGTTGTTCTAAAAGTCCATAATGAACTAATAATTTCTAAAGACCCTTGATCAAAATGCTTCATTTGTCAAAATATGTCAACACATTAAAAAATAATAATCACATTCATCTTCAAAAGTGTTTTATAATTTCTATGTAGATTTTTTTGATAAACACAGCGCGGCGAAATTAATTCGCCGCGCGACAGAGGGGCGAATTTATAGGGTAGTGTATTAAAATGCCACATTTCAGTAGTTATTAGGCAGACAATATTCCTACCTGGATACGCATCCCGTCCAAACGGTGGCGGATAATCGATATCCCCCCATTGCGGGCGACATATGAAATCCGCGGTGGCGTCCAATTTGGCGGCCAGATCCAATATATAGATCGCACTGCGCGTCACAACCAACGGATTTATTTCCAAATAAGTAAAATGCAAATCAACGTACAGTTTGTACAGAGCATTGACAAAGCTCGCGATCTGCGGCCGTTTATCCGCTGGCACGTGCGATAAGAGGGCCTGAAAACGTCGGAAAAAAAATTGTACATATAAAATTTTGACGGCAAAATGTTATTGTACTTTTTCAACGAGATCTACGTTCAGTCCTTCCCCACCGACGGGTACCACCAACTTGACCGCTTTCGCATCGACATCGCCGACATCCACGCCGCCTTCGTGGTGGAAGAGTATCGTGTCGGCGCTACGGTGCGAGTAGACGCAAACGTACACTTCCTCGTCGCTATTGTGCGGCACGAATGGCTCGACGATAAAGTAGCGCAGCTTGCCGGTGGCCGCGCCCACCTTCTGATCGCGATTCATACGTTCACCGATCCACCGTTGCACGTCCGGCCACGTTCGATTCACGGTAATCAAACCTAAAGTCGCGAATATAGGGTACCGTTAACTTCGAACGTACGTCGGAACGGTTCGGGCTCGCTCCGGTTACTACTTCGAGATATGTTTGTTTGTACACAAGTGTATTTGGGCTTTAATAACAGCAGTCCAGTTGCTAGAGTTCCGAATTACTTCAATTAATTCCGAAAAAACTTTAATTAATCGTAATTTTCGAATTATTACAGCAGTTTATTTATGCCTCATCAATTATAATGTCGTCACTACTATATGATGACGTCTCCCTCAATGACGAGGATCCAGAACCGACATAATCCCATCACTTATTATTTATAATTATTGACTAGGGATTTTAACATGAAAATAAATATAGGTAAAACTAAAGTGATGAGGTGTGACAAAAAGGAATGCAATAGAAAAATGAGGATCTCAATAGGAGATAATAGAATCGAAGAAGTGTCAGATTTTTGTTATTTAGGCAGTAGAATCACAAAAGATAATCGAAGCAAGGTAGATATAAAGTGTAGGATAGCACAGGGTAGGAAGGCATTCGTAGAAAAAGAACAGATTTTAAGATCAAATATTGACTTGGGTATTAGAAAAAGATTACTGAAGGTATATGTTTGGAGTGTAGCACTGTACGGGTGTGAGGCGTGGACTATAGGAAAGGAAGAGGAGCGTAGATTAGAAGCATTTGAAATGTGGTGTTATAGGAGGATGATGAGGATTGGTTGGGAAGATAAAGTAACAAATGAAGCTGTACTAGAGTTAGTAGGGGAGAAGAGAAGTATTTGGAGAGTGTTACAGCGTAGGAGAGACAGATTAGTAGGGCATATTCTTAGGCATGGGGGGATTATGCAATTGATCATAGAAGGTAGAGTGGAGGGAAAGAGAGGGGTAGGTAGGCCTAGATTGGAGTATGTGAGTCAGATAGTTGAAGACGTTGAGATGAATAGCTATAGGGAGATGAAGGGATTAGCTCAGGATAGATCGGCATGGCGTGCTGTTTCCAACCAATCTTTAGGATTGCGGACTCTTTAACTAACTAACAGTGGCGGCTCTTGACATTTCAATCGAGGGTGGCGCATTTCTTAAAAATTAACATAATAGTAAGAAATCTTACCTGAAATGGATACAAAATGATTAAATTCAATCATTTCTTAAAAGTTGTATTTCGCTCTTCTATCTTTCATTGATATAAACACTCTTTGCACAAGTTCGTGATAAATTTAAATCAGGCAATGGCCTACCTAATTCTTCAATTTTTACTTTGTCCTCCAGGGAAAGTCTACAAAACTCTATTTTCAATAAAGAACTAACACTATTCATTTTTATTAAATTATTTCTATCAAATATATTCTTGGAGAAACACGTGGCAAAATCGTACATACGTAACTACAGAGAATAATGCAACTGTTTTATCTGGCGCTATTCTATATCCATTTCCCTGTATATTAGACTAAGCTTCTGTATTGAAAAGGCGTCTTTGAATTTTATTTTTATAAGAATTGCATTGTAATAATATTGTTATTTTTATAAAATTAAATGCTTATTTAGTTTTTTCCTTACTTTAAATTATTTTAAGTAGCATAGTTTGTTTTATTCATGAATTAAAAGTTATTTACTCGATGTATGTCTCATATTTTGCTGCCAACTATTATTTATATGTTATATATTTATAGTATTTACATTTGAAATACATTTAATATGGTTTTTGTAGAATAAATCGTTTTATTTGACCCACATATTTGCACAAATATCTCTTGAAACGATTATAGTCATATTTTTTATAATTAATGTTTTATATAATCCCGTTGTATATTTATAATTGTGAACGCCGAAAAAGCGTAAAGGAATATTTATAATTTGACGCGCGCGCGCACGCGCTATATATATATATATAACTCGAAGTAGTAAACCGAGAGAGCCGAATGGTTCCGAGGTACGTTCGAAGTAAACGGTATCCTTTCTCACAAAATCACTCCTCGTATATATCTGTTCGTTCGTAACGTAACCTGAAAAGCTAATAGTTAACCTTAAAATATACGAATGTTAACCTAGTTTTCCGCGTCGTTTGATGAGTTGATCCGGTTTGACGACCAATTTCTCAGTTTCAAGCCATGGGTTCTTGGCGACCAGTTCCGACATCTTCGATTCGGGTGTTACTGACGCGAAGCGACATCTTGCGGCTGCCGTATCGCCGGACAGAAGGCGATTTATGAGGTCCTTACCGGTCGCCTCGCGGATTGCTTTCGCCGACATGATTTAATAAAACTATAAATTAAAGAAAGTAATTACACTTTCGTTTTATTAAAAAAAATCAACAAATGCCAAACGAAATATGCATTTTTCGCGGCAAAATAAATATTAAATATAATCGTATATTTAATAAATTGATCGAGATTAATTTCGCACATGGAGGTCCGTTTTATTCTATAAATATCGCTACAATCGCAGCCAGATACAAGATCAATACTAAACTAAGCAACGTCGAGGTCTGGAGAGAAGCAGATTTATGTCAGTGTATCACAAAAAATATATATATTTTTATATCGAATATAAATTTGTATATGGGTTTTGTAATAGATAAATAATAGGGCTATTTACAGAAACATTCTAATAATATAGTTGCTATTCTAGTAGATGTTTTAAGGTCACAAAGTTCACTACGACAATGTGAAAATATTCAAATAACTCGGTAAAGTCACACTTTACAGTTTCATGTGTGATTTTTAAATATAGATCTCTAAAAAAACATAATTCTACTAAATTCAAAAAAGTACAATTTAAAACCCATACTAAATTTATTTAATTATTTAGTGTATTGTAAATTTACAGCAAGTAATAAAATAATTTTGTGACATATCCATGCCAATAAAAAATGTATGCTTTTGTCATTGGATCTTTTATTTAATTTCACATATAATTTTTATTAGCAATAGAATAAATAGGAAGAAACATGCTTTTCGGATAGTGTAAATATTTAATATTTTATAAAATGGGAATATTAAATCGTCTGCTATATACAAAAATAAATCGACTACTCGTTAGATATCAAGATTATATATAAAATCTTTGCATCAATCAGATAAATCCTGAGAAATCGGGACTAATTGTGGATTTTTGAGTACGTTCATTACCTATACAGATGATAATTTATTGATAGTGAATTTACAATATTTAACCTAGAAACAAGATCGACAGATCAGTTCATTACTTGTATTTAAGGTGGATATCTGATAATAAATAGATTTTATATCCAACTTAAATAATTTAATTATACATATTCATTTAAATCATATTTTTTTAATAAATCTCCGCACACGTGAATTTATTAATTGCTAATCAATTGCAACGCGGCATTTAATTTAATTTAATTTAATTTAATTTAATTTAATTTAATTTAATTTAATTTAATTTAATTTAATTTAATTTAATTTAATTTAATTTAATTTAATTTAATTTAATTTAATTTAATTTAATTTAATTTAATTTAATTTAATTTAATTTAATTTAATTTAATTTAATTTAATTTAATTTAATTTGACTTTAAATGGGCGCCATCTATCTGTTTAAAAGTCTATTATAAATTTACGATTTCTAAGGACGCTGTTCGAACATTTCATATGTCAAAACATTTAAAAAAGAAGCATTTTTGACTTGAAAAGTATTTTGTACATTCTAAATTAAGATTCTTTCTTCTAAATATAGTGTGGTGATGTAAATTCGGCACTGGGCCGTTCCAAATATTAAAAATTAATAAATTTACGTATTAAGGTTCGGCAAAAATTTCAGACAGTGTTTCAGAACTTTGTCGCAGTCTCAAAATCAAAAAAATAAGCTCATCCTTGATTTTTATACATTTTTTTTTTAAGAATGGGAACTGAGCATGGCAAACTGTGGCCTAAACACCAAACGAAAAACAGCATCGGATGATATATTACGATCGAAAACGAACGTAACTTTTGAAGTATCATTGATTGGATTATATTATTTTATAGTAGCAGCGGTTGGGCAGGTGGATCGGCTGATACTAACCAGCCAATGATAGAACACTTTTAGGACAGGCCACTAAATAGTGAAACTGTGAATGATCTCTGCTATCTTGATTGCAGGACATTAGATTCAAACACCCCTACGAAAATCTACAGTCTTAAGTTTCTTTTTTATTATTATTAAATTATTGCTGTGAATTTTGTCGATTTTTGGTATTCTAACAATAAAATTTGATATTAGAAATTAATAATGTCGATTTCATAAAAGGATTTCAATAAGCAAATGGTTTAAAAAAAAAATTTTAAGCCTGTAATGTTTTTTAACATGAAAAAGCGTAATTATGCCTATTAAGCGTACACTAATTTATTCTACGCAATAGAAATAATTGCTATAATAAGCAATTAAACAATTAAAAATTAAAGCTACGATTGCGAGTCTATTTCTTTACTTAAAAAAATGTCAAAATTTCATTTACAAAACAAAAAACCTATTTTTCGAAATACAAACATCATTCCTACAAACACTAATTAATATATTAAAAATTGTCACTACTGTGTTAAATAATAGTATAGAATATCACCCAAATACCGTAACTTAAGGCATTAAGTAGCTAGATGTGAACTAATTTGAATAGGATGACCTGAGTTAGTCAAAAATATGCTCGGCTACAGCACTTTTATCTTTTCTATTTAATCTGAAATGAGCTAAAGCTCCTTAAATCTTAATCACGATTCGTGACGGAGGTATTTTATTTCATTTTTATCTTGTGCTACTGAAGATGGGGACATAGCCTTCGCAAAATGTACATCTAGCTACTTAATGCTTTAAGTTACGGTATTTGGATGATATTCTATACTACTAATTAATATCATATATATGGACGATCGAAATATTTATTTTAAGAAAAGTTGCCTTTGCAAATTTATTGCCAGAAATCACGAAAGACCGCGTATTGAAATCGTGAATGTGCGATAAGCTATCATCCATAAGATACACAAATACGTTAGGTGTTTAAAATAAATGCACAGATGCTAATTGGTGATTATAAATATGACATAAGAGCGTGATTACAATTGGATGGGGTTACCAAGAGGGTATGGTGTCGTAATATAACAGAGATAAAGTGTTTTCATGCTCGGTAAATGAGTTTATAGAATATAAAAAAGTAATATTAATTGTTTTCATTACGGCAACTATGAAATGACAATTATCAACTATAAATTGGTGTGTAATAACTTATAAAAGTATTTTTTTCAAAATATCTTCAAAAATCAGCGTTTAGATTCGACATAGCAACGGTGGATGCGACTGTTGCTATGACACATGCGCGCTTTTGCGCATAAGACATTTAAATACTACCTACGTCATCAGAGGAAGATTTACATTTGGTCAAATGTTGTGCAACATTGCATACCTTAAAAAAATGATATTTGTATATAATACACGAAACATGTTTTTAATAAAGAATTAGGCAAATATTATTATTAGAATGTATTCTAGCTGTATCAATATTTCATTTTAACGAAAGACTCCTATTGAATATAAAATTATTGCAATAAATTTAAATAACATATGTTTGACGTGTCGACATTGTCAATTTTGTTATATTAACTTATTGTTAAATATTCCGCGTATAAATTAAAACCTTGGTAAATTAAATTTGGTAATATCGATTTAGTTTTTAAACGTCGTAGTAAAAATATCAATTTATTAAAATTTATATAAAAAAAAACCCAGCGGGTCTGATGATGTTTAGATAGGTTATGTAGAGTTATATAAAATATCAATAGAAAATGCACCGTTATTGCACCAGTATTTAAATTTCAAGGATTTTTTTCAACATTGGATATTAGATCTTCAATCGAATTTCCATAGCATAATTATTACGATATTCAAACTCAAAAACTGGTTCTATTAACGAAACACTTCGCGCAATATGCACAAGCATAATACCCGACGTCATCAATAATACCTTCGTTCTTTACACATTAAACACACTAAACGCCGATATTAAATACATTATTTGCCTACGTACATGTTACAGTAACAACTCACCGAGCAACTTGTAAGCGCTTGTAAGATTTCCTGCTGTAGCTATCGAAAGGAAAGCCCGATTGACCTTGTTCGGCACTTTAAGGCTTTTTTCGTTTTTGGATTCTAGCGGATGAAATTCCAGTGTCGAATTTAATCACAACCACGCGTCACGGACTGCGAAACTGTAGTAAGTCGATTGGTACCACGTAATTGTCCAGGAAAATTCGCGCTCGTAGTAACTCCCAAACATTTAATTTATATGCGACCAATATCGACGCACGTCAAATCGTACGACATGTGATTGAACGAATGACACAATCGTGACGCCGTAGTGATAGGAAAGCCGATGCGAAAATTGCATTTGAACTAATGATACTTAAAAATATATATAATTATTATAATTTTGTAAACATCAAAACACTGCGTGGACCTGTATAATTAAAAATATCAAGCAGATTTGCATATAGTTCAGAAATTCAAGATAATTGGACCTTTGAGAATTCACTTATACAATAGGAAAGTCAAAAAACGCACGTAAAATTAAATTAATGCCGTCTTCCACTTTAATAACTATTATCTACCATATTTTTTTATGGATAAATATTAAATTCATTATATCGGATCGATATTAGAATTTTTTTAATATTTATATATATAATTTTTAGAAGTTTCAATATTTGAATAAATTTATTTTGGCGGTAATTTGAACTATGAATAGTGACGTTTTTGATATTGCTAAACACTGTTGCCAATAAGTTTCACAATTTACAAATAATTTCAGTGTTTATTTAGTTAGTTAAAGAGTCCGCAATCCTAAAGATTGGTTGGAAACAGCACGCCATGCCGATCTATCCTGAGCTAATCCCTTCATCTCCCTATAGCTATTCATCTCAACGTCTTCAACTATCTGACTCACATACTCCAATCTAGGCCTACCTACCCCTCTCTTTCCCTCCACTCTACCTTCTATGATCAATTGCATAATCCCCCCATGCCTAAGAATATGCCCTACTAATCTGTCTCTCCTACGTTGTAACACTCTCCAAATACTTCTCTTCTCCCCTACTAACTCTAGTACAGCTTCATTTGTTACTTTATCTTCCCAACCAATCCTCATCATCCTCCTATAACACCACATTTCAAGTGCTTCTAATCTACGCTTCTCTTCCTTTCCTATAGTCCACGCCTCACACCCGTACAGTGCTACACTCCAAACATATACCTTCAGTAATCTTTTTCTAATACCCAAGTCAATATTTGATCTTAAAATCTGTTCTTTTTCTACGAATGCCTTCCTACCCTGTGCTATCCTACACTTTATATCTACCTTGCTTCGATTATCTTTTGTGATTCTACTGCCTAAATAACAAAAATCTGACACTTCTTCGATTCTATTATCTCCTATTGTGATCCTCATTTTTCTACTGCATTCCTTTTTGTCACACCTCATCACTTTAGTTTTACCTATATTTATTTTCATGTTAAAATCCCTAGTCAATACTGCCTGCATACCATTCAATACCCTTTCTAATTTCTTTTCGCTTTCTTCCAATATAGCTATATTTTATATATAGTGTTTATTTATATTACGTAAAAAAATCTTTATATATTTGCTGTTTATTTTAATAATATACAGAATTACCCCTAAATTATTTTATAATACACTTATTATCACATAAAAGGGCACGCGACAGGAGTACACAAGTAAATAAGAAACACGCTTTGTAAAATACCAGCAAACAAATGCACATTCTCAAATTGAGTGCAAAAACGTTTTCATTTACTATTTTTATGGCACACCAAAACTGTATATTAAAAATTTATATATTTCTGTCAGTAAAAAACACATTTCGTTTGTTTATATTTCTTTCATATCATCTAAATGATTTAGAATCAACTCTCCCAATTGCGTTTTACTGCCTAAAAACAGATTCCTTCGTCTGTCCACAACGTCAACTTCAAAATCGTCGTCATTGTCCAATTGCAAGTCGCTGTAGTGCAACTTGAGTGACATATCGGTCGCGCGGAAACAATGCACGTCACCTGGGTGATGCACGAACATTTCCAGGACGTTGCCAAGATGGCGGTAGCTTCGATGCAAGATGGCGGCGATGTCAACATCGGCGCGTATTAAAGGCACAATTTGCTGGAATAATTTACGCGCTGAAATAAGATATAACGATTTTTGTACGAGATTATATTTTCTAAACATAAATGTATGTTCTTACAGTACACATAATCTCTGGCATAAAAAGATATAAATTTATATTCTTCCCGGTCGAATTCGCCCGTACTTTTGTTAATATCCATAGAAACAGTGTTGCTACTTTTCGGATTAAATTGTCTAAAAGGAATTACACTGAAAATTTGGTAATTTGAAATTGTATTCATTCGAACCTGCAATTAAAAAAATATTAAAAGTAATTTCAACATTTTTTTTTCGAATCAATTTCAATTTACTCTGTTCAAAAAGTCCAAAGTAATTTCAGCGAATGGATCTAAAACCAAAATTAAACTATCTAAACCGATTTTTTTCAAAGCCAGATCAATTATTGCGAAATTCAATACGCGGTATTCTGGTAATTTAACGACACTGTCTTTAGCTGGCAGACGAATAGAGACCCAACCGATTTTTGTATCTTCGCTATTTATTTTATTCGAATACTTGACAGCGAGATTTTTTATTCCATTAAAAGGATCATCGGATCCTAAACAAATTAAAAATTGTTGATTTTTTTTTATCAAAATTGCTGTTTAAATTCGAACCTTTGCTAGTTGTGTTGCACTGATATAAAAATGTCAGCATTAAAAAAGCCTTTTCTCTTTTCTCCATAATGTTTTTGCTGTAACTTTGAAGAAAATGTAACGTTTCGTCAACTTGGTCTTCTTCAATCGGTAGAATTATAACCACTCGGACATTTTCGGTTACATACGGCGCTGGGATTATTTCGATGTTGCCAAGTGGTTTGCATACCTCAAAACTATAGCGGAATAGTGGAGGATGATATTTTTTTCATACTCCAATCAATGAATTAACAATCCTGATATATATATTTTTAATAATAACGTAAGGTGTGTGTAAGCTAATAATTATCCACCATAAATATTTGTAGAAAAAATTGTAAATATTTCCTTAAAAATCAGCATTTAGATTCGGTATGGCAACAGTGCAAGGATCTTTTGATATGACATACGCATATTTATTTTAGATATTTGAATACAACCTACTTGATCATAATTAATTTACATTACATTCAATGTTATGTAAATTGTCTACCTTTAGAATTTTTTTCCCAAGTAAATACTTTTAAAAGCAAAAACATTATTTTTTTAACGTGTTTAAATACAATTTTTACCGCTTTATTAGCTCTTTTCCTGTATGTAGGTCTCTAAAACCCAAATCTAATCGATAATCCATGCCCCTGCTTAATTGAAATGTTCTATAACCATTTATTAATCGTCTAAATTGAAAATTTGCTTCATTCCCGTGCTGTGCTTTGGCTTGAACGGCCTCTACAACTTGCTAAAAATGCAACAAAAATTTCTACAATTATTTTTACGAAAGTTAAAAGAAATCCATATATCAATTCAAAGATGTTTGCTTATAGCCTACTTGTATATCGTTTAAATCACTTTCCGTATGTTTCCTAATGTTAGAGTAATCATCTGGAAAAAATATATGAGTCATATTAAAATAATACTCTCTAGGCACATCGAATCGAGTCGCCGGTTTGCTGCCAGTTCTACGTCCAACTGGCCATTCCGTCAAACCAACAGATAATTCAGAAACTAAATTTCGTAACTGCACGAGTCGCCTCTAACAAAAAAAAAATCAAACATACAGCTTAAACAAACGCGGAATAATTTATTTTAATTTACAATTCAACGTACTTTTGAAAAATACGCATGAAGAACATGAACATCCCGTTCCTCAAGCACAGGGTAAACACTAACAGCATTATCGAATTGATCTAATTCGCGCAATTTTGCCAAATTATCTGTTAAAACATATTGCTTCAATTTGAAGCTATTTATTGCCTGATCCTGAAAGAATTAATTAATTGCCAAAATTGACTATTTGATATTTCCAAAATGAAAAATTATATCAAATACCTGTACTGAACTTTGGCATTCTAAATTCGCGCTGTGATAAATGCAACGTCCAATATTTTCGCTGTGAAAATCAGATGCTGCATTCATTACACACCAATCAATATGTTCCTTCATCGATTTAAGAACAGAATTGCTTATAACAATACCAGCATCTAACATTACAAAACGCTTCCTAAGATGGAGGTTCTATAGACATTTTGAATTAAATTTTTACCCAAATCACAGTAAGATGCGTCGTTTACAGGCGTGCCCAAATACACATTGACACCAACACTGATTTTGCTCACTCTTTCCTTTAATCTTTGCCCATTAACGTAGCTAAAATCATTTACCAAATAGTAGTAGTCATAGTCCGGCAAATTATCCGCTAAATACTTAATAATCTAAAAAAAAAACCCGAAAATATATCATCATTATCGTCTCCGTTTCTCAACTCCCACCTGAAAGGGTCTGAATCTATGCCTCATATCGGTGAAGCCCACAAGACCCCCATATTTAGCCCCCCCAGTTTTGCCAACACGCTGTCTAGCCCCAATGAAAAACTTGATCTTATCCACATGTCGCTCTAAAGTTACATTTAAAGGTACCGCGTGCATCTCTAATCGTTCCACTGATGTCAAAACACCCACCAATAATTTCTCCCGAATTCCCAGCTCGGTCGAATAGTACCGCGGTCTTATTGGGGGATTATTTCCCATTACGTGATTGTTGGGGGGCGAACTCAAACTGCTGGACATAACTGGAATTTGGCCATTGGCAGATGAATTCGATTTATGTAGATTGGGCTCGTTGGTGATGGACCAGTTGATGTTTAAATCTTCTTCGTTACAGTTTGTGCTCGAGTCGAAGATGCTTAAAGTTGATAGGAGGATTCCAATTAGAATGCCGATGCATAAATAGGGGTTGGATAGGATGGTGGATCGTTTTACGAAGCGGTTTAGTTGCATCTTTACTTAATTGTGTAATTCCATTTAACATTTGTTAATTTGGATGTTGTTTTAAATAATCAGAGGAATAACCTTCAAATGTATATAAACTTTTTAATGACGTAATTGACTTAAGTCAAAACAGTGGCTCGGCGGAGTATGATTACAGTGATAATGTATTAGTACGTTTAAAAGTGGTGCATATTTATTTAACATTTTTTCGTCCAAATTGAAGTGGATGTTGTGTTTCAACAGGGATTTCATTTAGATCATATATTTATGTTTTGTATTATATACACAATGAGTTACAAACTCAACATTACAACCGTTAAACTTTCATGTCCGAATAATGATGTTATATTTTAGATGCTAGAGAAAATTCTGTTCTCATCCAAACCAGCAATACATTGCAAACGCTAGGAAATTATATTAATTTTTATCATTCATTTTAATACTCCCTTAAATATATAAGCCAGGTGGAATTTTAGGGCAAGTTAGGATATCCCGGTGTACTTTTCGTTGCCTCTATAAAAACTGCAAACAAACCATTAAGTTTAGAAAATTATTGCTTACTTAATTGCAAGAAAACATATAGACATTAGCCGTTGTGCTTTTAATTAATATAGATTAAACTTACAATTATTAATTGTAATATAAAATATTAAACAGAAATCACGTTAGAAAACTGTTAGAAAATATAAATATACACCTATAATTCTGAAAGTAGTAGAAAATAATCAACAATTCCTTAGTAAAGATGAAGTATACTTTTAGAAAGGTATATAAAACTGGAATAACGATAAATTAAAATAGGCGCGTAAAAAAAAAACTTAACACATCTCCAAAAGTGAAATAAGAAATCCTCTACAAGAAAGTGAACGTATGCATTGTTCTAATATGCGAAATCAGATGCAATTTATTCCCAAACATTGTGTTACAGCTGAAGCACGTGACAACTTCATCATCAGGCAGTTTCTTAAGGTAACTCAAGCCCGGACTACAATTGACCCGCTCCCTCTCCGTATTACCAGCGACTTCGTTTCCAAATTGCCCTGTAGCAGCGTGTTGACTTGTACTGGCCAATACGAGGGCGTCATGTTGTGAGGTTAGATGAACTAGTTCGCGCATATCTGTCGATTTGAGTCGGTGTATGGCAACGAGGTGAGCGCGGAGCTTGTACGGCGTTCGGAAGGATGCCGATTTGTCTGATGGAAGGCATTTGGGACACTGATAGGGGTTTGCCAGCCCGGAGTGGCTTAAGATGTGAATGTATCTATTTGAAAATAGTTGTAGATTGCTATAAATATACATTTTTAAGCGCCGATTGAGTTACCTTTTATATGCGGATTTGAAGGATTCTTGGCAGAACTGACAACGATACGGTTTATCCTTAGAATGACCCAACTCGTGTTGTTTACAGCGATATTGTGTCTTAAAAGTCTCGTCGCAATATCGACATTCGAATGGCGTTTCGCTTATATGACCTACCTACAAGTTCATTACATACATTATGGAATATAAAACAATTCGATTGTTGTTCGATGTACTGGATCTTACTTCGTGCATATTCTTTCGGTACTGCGATGAAAATTTCTCGCCGCAATATAGACATCGATAAGGCCGCTGGCCCGAATGGGCCCTTTCGTGCACTTGCCTTTTGTAGAGGGATTTAAAGCTATCTCCGCATATGGGACAGATATAAGGACAATCATTGCCGTGCCTTATTTCATGTACCTTCAAATTATCGAATTAGTAGAATGTCGCAAAGCTTTTCCTCAATTTCCCCGCTGATATACTTTTAATGCTATTATTTATTGTACCTTTTTTCTATACTGTGTAGTAAAACACATATCGCAATGATTACATTTGTGCAATTTCGCTCCGGTATGGCCGGTCGACTCGTGTTGCTTCCTCAAATTAATCGTGGCAAAGGACATGGAACAGTACGTGCACTTGTACTCTTTCCTCAACGGTCGTTGCTTAAACCCTTCTCGTTTATCTTCGGGAACCTCATCAAGCGTCCGATCTGTCACTGGTAAACGATGATCGGGACCATGTTGATCTGTCAATAGTTTGTCATCGCTTGCGACAGATCCATTCACATTA
The DNA here is from genome assembly GCA_947310635.1 of Leptodirus hochenwartii. NCBI lineage: Eukaryota > Metazoa > Arthropoda > Insecta > Coleoptera > Leiodidae > Leptodirus > Leptodirus hochenwartii. The sequence continues at coordinate 175,577 of OX371186.1, forward strand.
ACGTCACGTGCTCGTGATAGAATTTGTTCCGGTTTCATTTTATGATTTGTATGATGCGCGGTTGTTACATTTACATCCAAACTATTATTGCTACTATTAGAACTACATGAACTGATATTGGCTTTATTCAATAAAATGTCACTCAATTCGTGCTTGAGCATGGTGATTTCCGGTTCACCCTTCATCTTGATTGGTGGAGGAACTGCATACTGGTAACTCATATTTATATAACCATTGCTTTGATTATAATAGTAGTGCTGAGCTTCATGTTTCAAATAATAAATATCTTGTACTGTTGGTACACGGTCGTTGTTGATATATAGGCCTTCGATTTCCACAGGGTTCCGTGAATAAGCCATAATCGTAGGTTATAAGATGTAGTATTTGTTAGATCTTTGTATTGAATTAATCTTGATTATATATTGTTGCTTAAAAGTAGCATTTTTTCCATAAACATCGGAAAAGTTTATTTGTAAACACCTTACGATAAAAACCAAAATATTAATTAGCACACTACACTGACATGACTTCTGAAATGTTCTTTACTTAGCGTTGTAGCTAACTTAATACTAAACACAAATTCATAAAGATACGACCATTTCGAGCAAATGTTATATAAATTCAATAATCATTCAAAAATTTTGAACAAATAGCGGTGCTGTACGGGTAAAAATATAATCAGCAATGTATTTATGCATTCTGGTCAAACATTTCCTGTATTTCATATAAGCTTTTTCCTTGCGTTTCCGGAATGTACAGACGAACAAACATGGCGTCTAAACCGTTAATAATTGCGAATAAATAGAAACATACGATTTCCTAGAGAGGCGCTTAAGACCGGGAATAGAAATGTTACTATAAAGACGTTCATACGATTATTCGATATATTTTCTCGGTCTGACACTTGAAAGGATATAAATGCTGATTTTTATGAGTGGACGAGATTATTTTCAATCCATTTTTAGTATGAGGTTTGTTAGGGAGACTATGAAACAATGATCCAAGCAGTGGCGGTTTCTTTCGAGGCCGCACGGCCGCGCGCACCTCCTAAACATTGAGCACATCACCGTAGATATATAATTGTACTGTAATATTTTAACTAGGCATTATTTTTCATACAAGGTAAAGCTTGCGTCGCGATAGCACTCAACAAAACATGGTGTGGCGGCGAGCAAGATGAGTTAAATGCATATGCACTCATCCTAGCCGTTGCAAGTGGTAGAGTGAGAGCGACCGTATGCAGTAAATCATCTATTTCTTTGCTTCGCGTATCGTATGCGCCTCAAACAATCTAGCGGCCCGGGTTGCTATGGCAACGTGACGTCACGCTGTTTCTACAGCTAAGAATATATCGTTGTTCTAAGCTATTCCGGGCCGCAATTCTTTAATGGAAATGGCATTAATTTGTAACAATAATTATATAACTTTATTCATAACAAGAAACAATTAAATATTTACAAATAAATTAGTTTTACAACTATTTTTATTAAATAATATCGTAACAAAACGCGTTGTGAATCTGTATATGCCTCTTCTAGAATTTCAGTAACATGTGAACCATTAGGGTGGAATGTCCAGGAATCGTATTTATATGCCTCAAGGGTCGATTGTAATCGTTTATTGCAGTAAGCAGAAAATACCTTATGCTCCCATTTAGCTGCCAAAATATATTGAATAACAACATTTTATTATTAGTACAATTTGTGTGTTAATATTTAATTGAAGAAATATCGACTATAAACATTCGAATTTTTTATGCCATTTGCCATAACCATTAAATTATCATAAAATAGCACTGTAATGTAATAATTTCGGAATATGATTCATCGACTAAGCATTTCCTGTATTTCGTTTAAACTTTTGCCTCGCGTTTCCGGAATATATGCGCGAATAAACATGGCTGCCACGCCATTAATAATGGCGAACATATAGAAAGTCACATGGCCGCCAAATGACGCATTTAGCACCGGAAATAGGAACGTCACGACGAAAACGAAGCTCCAGTTCACTAAAATAGCCAATCCGGACGCTATACCTAATAAAAAAAAATATGTATTTTCGAATCATGATTGCCGCAACGCAGTTGTAAAACGTTTTTATTCTATATATTTTCTTGGATTGAGGAAGTATTTAACACACAACTGCCCACAATTTCATCCAAACTGCCAACCTTTTATCTCGGCAGGAAAGAGTTCACTCATCAACAGCCACGGAATCGGTCCAAATCCAAACGCGAAAATAACAATGTACAACATCAGACTGATGAGGGGCACCCAACCGAACCCTCCAACCTCCACACCCCTCACTTGCATGTGGAAATAAACGCCCAATATTAGCAGACACGCTAGCATGCCCAGAGCGCTCAGGGTGAGGAAGAACTTGCGTCCACGCCGGTCAACGACCATAACACTAAAATAGGCGGCGACTAATTGTACTAGACCAACGATAATCGTGGCCTGGGATGGGGGAATCGATGAACCGGACTGGGAGAAGATGGAGGCCGTGTAGAAGATGACAGCGTTCACGCCGGAGAGTTGTTGGAAGACCATCACACCAAGACCTGATTATTATGTCAGTTAGATGTACGAAGAGTGGTTGGTGTGGATTGAATAATACAGTTCCAATGAAATCGTCTGATCTTACCAGCGATTAAAGCATTCCTATTGACCCTCTTCTGCCACAGATCGCCCCACCTAGCCTTCTGTCCCTGCGTCTTCTGTACAGCCACTTCAATGCCCAATAGTTCTTCAGCAACGTCATCTGCTTTAGCACTGCCGCCCCTGAGGTACCTCAAACTTTTATCGGCCCGGTGCCGATCAGCGATCTTAATTAGATACACGGGCGTCTCTGGCATAAAGAAGAATGCTACTCCGAAGACGATGGGGAGAACAGCTAGAGCTGCCGAGAGGCTAGTCCATGTGAGGAATGAGCCTAAAGAGCGTCTCGTACGTTTAGAATGTACATTTAGTTGACAATTGAGGATGTAGAATTTATATATTTCGTTTTTTACCTAATGTATATGTAAGTAGTATGCCGGCGCACAAGAACATTTGGAAGCACGAGCCCAATTGGCCTCTGATTCGGGCCTGCGCTATTTCGCCGATGTACATTGGTGCGCAAACGCACATTGCGCTTGTCGCAGCGCCAGCTATCAACCGGCACAGGTACAACCACCAAACATTCGTTGCCGATATGGCACAGATCCAACTGATCTAAAGTGCCAACGTTTGATTTTATTTTTACAACTTTCTTACACTTATAACAAGTCTCACCGTAAAAGGAACAACTAAACTTAACAACGTCTTCCGTCTACCGATCCGATCGGCCAATACTCCGGCCGGAAGGGCGGATAGTAGCGCCCCAATCGCCAACATGGCGCCCACCAAACCCTCCTCACTCTCATTGAGCGTAAATGTCGCATCGCTATTCGATGAGAATGACACGTTTGTTGCTAATATAGTACTGACATTATTATAGTTAGTGTCATTTATTGTTATAACATCGCTAAGTTGTTCTAGCGCCAAGTTTGAGGTATTGACAGGTTGGGGTTTTAGTTGTGGCAACACTGGCGACGTCCAGGCTAAAATGGAGCCTACACAAACAGCTCCCAGGGATACTACAATCAGATAATTTGTTATAAGGCGTGTTCAGGGCTTAAAAAGTGTCTAAATAAATAATAGTCTTTCCTTCCACTCTGCCTTTTATAACTACTAGCCTAATACCACCGTGTCTAAGAATATGACCTATTATAATATCTACTCTGCTGAAATGCCCACTAATATGTAAAGTACAACATTATTGCCCTACTATTTGATAGAATAGATCTAATAACTATTTTTTTTGTATGGGAGTTGATGATTGCATGATTTATTTAATATTTATAGATCATGGTATAAGAGTATTATAAATTATGTTGTACAAATATTTAATATATACAGTACTTCAACGTATTCGTGCTCCACTTTTATTAAAATTTTCAGTGGTGTAAATTTGCTTTTGATGTATCATTAAGAGGATAAATACATAATATCATTTATTTGCCATCTGAGATTGATATCGAAACACAATAATTGTGTTAGAAATAATTAAACTTGAATGCACAAGTAATGATTGGCGGATGATGTCCTCAAAATGATGCAATTTTTATTTGTAAATAATTGTAATCGATAAAGAGTCAAAAAAATTCACGATTATCGTTAATTGAATTTGGAAGGTTAGTATTAATATCGCAAAATAAAATTAGAGCATTGTCGCATCTTTAGTCCTGTCAGATTGTATTGCCAACCTAATAATTTGAAAAGTAGTACTTTATAGAATCGTTTTTTTGATGATTTTTTGTTTCAAAATGCAGTTTTCGCGTAAAAAAATAAAAATAAACCATATATTTGTTTTAAAAAGTATGCAATAAGTATCTTTATCCTTATAAGTATATTTATTTGAATTTTGAATGATGCAAAATAAATATGCTGTTTATTTGATAAAATTATCGCAGTAATAAAAGAAAATCGAAAATAGTACAAAATTAATATTAGATAATACAATATTACTATATAGTATGGACAAAATTAATATTATCTGATAAAAAGTATGTATTACACATAAAATTGTAAAAAAATATGTCAATTGAAAAAATATACCCCAAAATGAAAGAAAGTAAATTTAATTTTTGGCTTTATATTAAAAAAATTTATACTCTGAAATGGTTTTATTTTTTTTTTTAACTTACCACAAATAGTAGCTAAATATTGTTTAAACTTTGGGCCCGAATTGGATGATTTATCAGAAATTTCTTCAATTTTTTCTTGCATTATTAATAAATTTTATTAAAATATAATTTAAAAAAAATTTAAAGCAAATTTTTGATTCATCAAAGGAGATATACAAACAGAAATCAACGTTTCTCACTAGAATCGGGTATTAATTTTGAAAAATTAATTGCACAAACTATAATTACCAATTACAGCCAATACTGGACCATGTCAATCACAATTCGATCTTTTATAATAAATCATAATCGCTATGCAAAGATAAGATCAATCAGCGCATTATAGATAAATAAATATAACTACGTTATATCAATAAATATTTTATTAAATACAATTAAATAAATGTTAAAGATTATTTATAGGAGATTAGAAAATAAAGTAGAGGAAAGGCTAGGAGAAGATCAGTTTGGTTTTAGGAAAAACAGAGGGACGAGGGAGGCGATTCTAGCACTAAGAACGGTAGTAGAAAAAAGAAAGAGGGTAGGAAAGGTAACTTGCATAGCTTTTGCAGACTTAGAAAAGGCATTTGACAATGTAGATTGGGACATAATGTTTAGAATTTTAAAAGAAACGGGTATAGATTATAAGGATAGGAGAATAATTTTTAATTTATATAAACACCAAACTGCCTTAGTTAGAATTGAGGGGGAAGAAGAGGTAGCAAAAATAGGGAAGGGAGTTCGGCAGGGATGTACACTCTCACCGTTATTATTTAATCTATATATAGAAGATGCAATAAACAAAGTAAAAGAAGAGTATAGTGTAGGTGTGAATGTACAGGGAGAGAAAATATATATGCTGAGATTCGCCGACGATATAGCTATATTGGAAGAAAGCGAAAAGAAATTAGAAAGGGTATTGAATGGTATGCAGGCAGTATTGACTAGGGATTTTAACATGAAAATAAATATAGGTAAAACTAAAGTGATGAGGTGTGACAAAAAGGAATGCAGTAGAAAAATGAGGATCACAATAGGAGATAATAGAATCGAAGAAGTGTCAGATTTTTGTTATTTAGGCAGTAGAATCACAAAAGATAATCGAAGCAAGGTAGATATAAAGTGTAGGATAGCACAGGGTAGGAAGGCATTCGTAGAAAAAGAACAGATTTTAAGATCAAATATTGACTTGGGTATTAGAAAAAGATTACTGAAGGTATATGTTTGGAGTGTAGCACTGTACGGGTGTGAGGCGTGGACTATAGGAAATGAAGAGAAGCGTAGATTACAAGCATTAGAAATGTGGTGTTATAGGAGGATGATGAGGATTAGTTGGGAAGATAAAGTAACAAATGAAGCTGTACTAGAGTTAGTAGGGGAGAAGAGAAGTATTTGGAGAGTGTTACAACGTAGGAGAGACAGATTAGTAGGGCATATTCTTAGGCATGGGGGGATTATGCAATTGATCATAGAAGGTAGAGTGGAGGGAAAGAGAGGGGTAGGTAGGCCTAGATTGGAGTATGTGAGTCAGATAGTTGAAGACGTTGAGATGAATAGCTATAGGGAGATGAAGGGATTAGCTCAGGATAGATCGGCATGGCGTGCTGTTTCCAACCAATCTTTAGGATTGCGGACTCTTTAACTAACTAAATAAATACCAGCAAATAATAAATTTGTTTCGTCGTTAGTTTATGAGTGACTTAAAATAAATGGATTACCCTGTATTTAATAGAGAAATGATTTCGCGTAATTATTCGATTTATAGAAAATAAAAATAATTAAATGTCGTGGGTATGGGTTTCATCTCTCAAAAAATTAAAATTTTAAATAAAACCAACGGTGTTTAAAAAAACACCGATTAAACGATTTAAAAAGTATCATCGGCAACATTGTAAGTTCTCTCTGGCAGGTCATAAAAATTAGAAAATACTATAAGTGCAAACACGAAATAACATAATCACATTTAAAAGGGAAATCGCTTGAATTACTATGAATAAAACCATTGTGGCAGTCGGTGAAAGTTGCCTCAGCATTAGTCGTTATCGATCACAATCGAATGAAAATGCATACAATAATACATAAAATCATTTTATTAGTTTTATTTTCCGGATGTGAGCAACATAAAATACTATTAACTAATATATCATTCATTGTTTTATCTTTCAGTTATAATAATGGACGATCTAAACATCATCAAAGCTTCGTTTGCCTCGTTAACATTCATCACGGTTTTCATGGGTTGTCTAATAAATATCTGCGAATCCCATTTACCGGACTATATCAGAGCATCGTACCGCTACGGTAAATTTGCCTACATCGGTACGAAACCGCAGTTTACAACGATAGAAGTCCCTAAGTCATGGTTCAAGCATTTCTATGTGTACAGTTCGATACTGACATGTTTCATGTTGTCTTGGATGATTTTGAAATTGGATATTCCCGAATGGTTCCATCAATGGATGGATTTCGTCGCGGGAGAGCATCGGCAGAAATATGGTAATAAAAAACGGTTGAACATTGGTTTAAAAAAGAATTGTGGCAACATTGTTAAGCATATGAAGTGGTACTACTATATGCTTTCGAGTTTGTATGTTAGTAGCGATGGCAAATTGTAGGTCACGTTGAGGACCTAGTTCGTATACAGAAATATAATCTACTCTAGGTACTCACGATTATTTATTTGAAGTTCTAAAATACTTATTGGTAGTTACTGATGAAAATGTTTACTACTTTACTAACATTTCAAAATTAAATGTACAAACTATAATAAAATGAACGAGATAGAATCGTTTTGTTTGGCGTTATAATTTATATTTTCTATTCCGAATCTTCTCTGTTCAAACTTCAAAGCTTTGATTTGATATTAAGTGATTGCATTGCACTCAGTATGAAATAGAAGAACTATAAAGATTTACATGTTTATTTTTGCATTATTGCAAAATTTGCTATGGCATGACATATTTAAGAACATTTAATCTTGCGAATATATTAATTATATTATTCGAAATGAAATCTGATACCAACATATAAATTGAGACTCAGCTCGGCAATGCTGCTGTTGCAATATTGCATCGAGTTTCCTATTTCGTTCCGTTCACCAACACACTATCACTAAATAAATGTTAGTACTGTATATGTAATGTATACTATACTGCATCGTTTACGAGTCGTTGCGATTCATGAACAGTTTAGTACACGACGGGTTCAGGACCTAGTACAAGTACATAAATACGTACACCGTGCACCATGTAGTTCATAGTTCACGAACTAGGTCATAGTGACCTATAGGTCGTTGCAAAAATCGTCACAGTGCGCCCGTCATTTGATTGAACCGTTCAGTGTGAACTACACATCGCTAGTATGTTGGCATCCATTTTTGACAAATAATTGTGAAATCAAATTTCGCGCCATAATGAATTTGGACATTGAAACTGATTTAACAATATTGTAAGACTTCTAATACATTTATTTCTATAAAATGGCATCTTAAACTGCATATTGATATCGTACTCGTATTACTGTAAATTAGTATGGTTTATCTTATTTTTTGTAGTATCTTACACTCAGAGTTTACTTGGCATGGTTCTTCTAACAATTCAATGTTGCCGACGTTTCTACGACACTCATTACGTTTCAATTTTTGGTGAACATTGTAAAATGAACGTTGCCCACTATATTATTGGCCTTTGCCATTATACTGGAGCATCCGCGGCCATTTTGGCAGAAACTTCTTTAAGTATGTAAAGCAAATTTATATAACCGCGTATTTATTTTAGTTAAAGAGTCCGCAATCCTAAAGATTGGTTGGAAACAGCACGCCATGCCGATCTATCCTGAGCTAATCCCTTCATCTCCCTATAGCTATTCATCTCAACGTCTTCAACTATCTGACTCACATACTCCAATCTAGGCCTACCTACCCCTCTCTTTCCCTCCACTCTACCTTCTATGATCAATTGCATAATCCCCCCATGCCTAAGAATATGCCCTACTAATCTGTCTCTCCTACGCTGTAACACTCTCCAAATACTTCTCTTCTCCCCTACTAACTCTAGTACAGCTTCATTTGTTACTTTATCTTCCCAACCAATCCTCATCATCCTCCTATAACACCACATTTCAAGTGCTTCTAATCTACGCTTCTCTTCCTTTCCTATAGTCCACGCCTCACACCCGTACAGTGCTACACTCCAAACATATATCTTCAGTAATCTTTTTCTAATACCCAATTCAATATTTGATCTTAAAATCTGTTCTTTTTCTACGAATGCCTTCCTACCCTGTGCTATCCTACACTTTATATCTACCTTGCTTCGATTATCTTTTGTGATTCTACTGCCTAAATAACAAAAATCTGACACTTCTTCGATTCTATTATCTCCTATTGTGATCCTCATTTTTCTGCTGCATTCCTTTTTGTCACACCTCATCACTTTAGTTTTACCTATATTTATTTTCATGTTAAAATCCCTAGTCAATACTGCCTGCATACCATTCAATACCCTTTCTAAATTCTTTTCGCTTTCTTCCAATATAGCTATATCGTCGGCGAATCTCAGCATATATATTTTCTCTCCCTGTACATTCACACCTACACTATACTCTTCTTTTACTTTGTTTATTGCATCTTCTATATATAGATTAAATAATAACGGTGAGAGTGTACATCCCTGCCGAACTCCCTTCCCTATTTTTGCTACCTCTTCTTCCCCCTCAATTCTAACTAAGGCAGTTTGGTGTTTATATAAATTAAAAATTATTCTCCTATCCTTATAATCTATACCCGTTTCTTTTAAAATTCTAAACATTATGTCCCAATCTACATTGTCAAATGCCTTTTCTAAGTCTACAAAAGCTATGCAAGTTACCTTTCCTACCCTCTTTCTTTTTTCTACTACCGTTCTTAGTGCTAGAATCACCTCTCTCGTCCCTCTGTTTTTCCTAAAACCAAACTGATCTTCTCCTAGCCTTTCCTCTACTTTATTTTCTAATCTCCTATAAATAATCTTTAACAATATCTTCGATGCATGTGATAGTAGGCTAATGGTCCTATAGTTCTCACACAAATTAGCTCCTATTTTCTTCGGCATTGTTACTATTCTACTACGCTGAAAATCCTGTGGTACTTCTCCCTTCTCATATATTTTACAAACTAACCTGTATAATCGCTCCTGCATTTTTTCCCCTGCGTGTTTTATTAATTCGGCTGGTATCATATCAATCCCCGCTGCTTTGTTATTCCGTAAATCATTTAATGCTCTATGAAACTCTGACCTAAGTATGCTAGGACCTAAGTCATCCTCATCTATCTGTTCCACACTTTCTAGCTCCTCCATGTCCTGCCTACCTTTATATAAATCTTCAAGATACTCCTTCCATCTTCTAGCTTTTTCCTTATTTTCTGTGAGTTCCTTACCTTTTTCCTTATTTTCTTAGTATTTATTTAAAAAAAAGAATTTATTTTTCGTTTTAAAGGAAACCTATCAAAAGCTTCAATAAATCTCAACGAAATTTCCAAACTACAATGGATAGCGGCCATTTTATTCTTGTGGGCTTGCTATCAACAATATAGGGCAACTGTGATTTTAGCTAATTTAAGAAAAAATAACGGTTTGTATTTAAGCTACCTCCAAATTTTCTACATAATATTTTGTAAATTATGTTTAGGAAAAGTCGTATCTCACGAGCATAAAATTCCTTACGGAGGCCTATTCGAATATTTATCATGTCCACATTTTACAACTGAGATTTTGATGTACTTTTTCATGTGCATAGTGCTTTGGGTCAATATTACGTGGCTGTATGTCTTTATGTGGGTTTTGTGTAATCAGGTGAGAGTTTTAGTTACTATTTGTAACTATTATTACACAGTGTTTTTTCAATATTTTCGTTTTTAGATCGAAACAAGTTTGTTGACACATTGGTGGTATTTAGAAAAGTTTCCGGAATATCCAAAGAATCGTAAAGCTTTAATTCCATTTTTTTATTAATAAAAAAAAATGCAAGATATTTACGGATCTCATTTCGTGACTTGCGATTATCTATTTTATCTACTGTTGAATTTTTTACATAGTAGTTTAAGATAATTCTTTATTTCTGATACCTCAACTATAGTTCCTCCACATTTAACGTTGAAATATATATATATATATATATATACATATAAAATTCTAAAATAGACATTTACATAAAAAAAAATCTTTATAATTTCAAAGTTATAAATGTTAAAACAATATACACACACATTTGTTCATTGAATCTATTATAAACTGTGATCACGATCAACAGGATTATTATTCTGAAAGTTCCTATAAATCTCCGAATACGGCAACACCGCATTCTCGATACTTTGTCTCATTACCAAACTTCTTTCCAAGTCCGGATCGTATTGATCCATAAGATCTGTCAGTGTTTTGACAGCAGCGATGACCTCCGCGATACTATCAAGAGTCCAATCACTTTTCACAACATTTTCATTCGCGAAGCATTCATCAGTTGCCTCCTCAACGTCGTTCTCGTCGCGATCTATACGTTGCGGCTCTTCATTCATCCTATTTCCACTTCGGTCATCAGTTATATCTTGAAAGGGATCTGCTTCCAATTCCGGCAAAACCGTAATAATCGGCTTTAAAAACATGTACTCGTTCGAATCGTCCTCGGGTGTTTGTAGCCTCCGCTTGAAATTCATGTACCATCCTCTGCTTGCATTGAAGGTCTGATTCCTTTGTTCCGCATTCTTTTCGGTGTTCCTAAAGTGCTCGTAGAGGCTCAAAGCCCGCCCCCTGATTACATTTGAGTCGACGGCGACGTGTTGCAGTCTCATATCATGCAGCCAGTCGGTCAACGCTTTCTCCATTTTGGTCAAGACACGACCTCGAATCATACCCGTGGATTTGGCGTTGGAAATGGTGGAATTTTTTACGCTGTCCCTAATGTGTCTCTCGTTCTTTTTTATGTAGCGTATTGTGGACTCGTTCACTTTGTACAATCGGCCCATTGAAGAAGCAGTTGCTCCTTCGGATAGCTTGTCTAAAATTTCGATTTTTTGTAGAAGGGTCATTACTTTTTTCGTACGCTTTTTTGAGTCGTCAAATTTTATATCCGCTTTCGGAGACATTGTTTATAGTATTATAATTTCTTTAACTTAAATTATTCCTTTGGCTTATTTAGTGTGTTATTGTTGTAAACAGCAACGAGTTAATATGCACGTCATTAAAGTAGTTCATTTAGGAATGCTTAACGAAAAATCGGTTTGAATTAGATGATCCATTTTGATTCAGATACGAAGGGCGCTTAAACATGTTTTTAGAGCTCAGATTTTATACCGTGATGTTGCGATGCAAAAAAGTAATTCTCAACGATTTAAAACTTTGTTGCATTAGTGTATTGCAATATTGCAGCTGAAAAACGGCTTCTTTGTTTACGCGTTAAATAAAGAGAATACGACGCTTTCTAGCAGCTTATAAACGAACTACCGACGCCTGCAATATCAAATCTGGCGCGCATGTTAAACTTGTATTAGGGAATATTGATTTAAGTAACAGAAATCCGCCTAGTTAAATTATTCCCGTATGCAGAAAAGAAAAGAATGTTTTTGAACGATTTATAGCGAATAATGTACAGTAAATTAGTGTGCGTGTATCTTTACTTCTTGTGCCAGACAATATGCTACTCGGAGGAGACGCAAAGTGACTTCAAACAAGAACCAAACCTGAATCAAGCGTAATATACCAATAATTATATATAAAATCTATGTTTCCTCCAATTTGCGGTTGTTTAGTTTCAATTTGTTTGCTTTTCTAGCGTGAAAAACTGGGCAGATCGACTTGGTGGTGAATTATGGCATTTTGGAGAGCTTGTAACGCGCAGAAATAAAGTTATTGAGGTAAAACACGAATAAGAATCGTTACAATAAGTCGTTGAAATTAAAGACTGGCGAATAATAAAAAGCTTTTGTATTTTTTTTTGCTATTTGAAAATACCAACAAAACGGGTTTTTATTTGGTAAAAAAATTGCCAAAACATTAAAAATATATGTGATTTTCATAGACCTATAAGCATGGCTTTAGTGTAATCAAAGAGGATGGCGAGCAATTGCTTCAAGACATCGCCGAGGATATTAAAAACATGATGGACGAGAAGGTGCAGGCGGTTAAGAGGATCATGGAGGTAGCAGAACAGAGTGCTGTGTCTCAAAGTGACGATGTAGATGACGATTACGACTTCTACGACATGAAAGAGCTGAATAATGCTTTAGATAAAAATGAGGACGATACGAACAGAGACGAGGAGGAATTACCAGAGGACGAGGAGGATGCTAATAGAGACGAGACAGATGATGAAGCTGTCACGAGGGATGTGAGTGGTACAAGAGCTAATTAATTGTTGCGCAAGAAGTGTTGCAGATATTAAGAAAAAATGAATAATCTGCGTTTATTTCATTAAAAAATAATCTTAATTACAGGGTTGCTAGATTTTCAAAGTATCATATTAACTACCCAAAGAAACGATAAATGTAAAATAAAAAGATTTGGACAAGATTAATAATAATAATAAATCCATTTATTGACATATGCTAGATTAGGAAAGTGCAGCCAAAAGGAATGCCATCAAATAATAAGCTTTATAAGATATAAGGCTCATCATTGCTCTTCCTGGCACCCCTATTAATTTTATAATGGCAACAAATATTTTATTTGTCAGATTCCTGAAAATATTTCTCCAGCAAATATACCAGAAAATCTAATCGTTGAAGGTTTCTATAAACAATCAACAGAAAGCAAGATTAGTCGACTTAGTACAATGGATGCTGACTATCCTCAAGAAGAAGGTGAACAAGAAGTACAAGAGGTTGACAATAATTATGATGAGAAATCGGAGGTATTAAAGAAAATACGAATTTTCTAATCTAAAGAACAAAAGGCTATTATAGATGTTCTTTTAAGATTGCGGATGATGAAGAAGAATCAAAACAAGAATCCACGGCTAGTTTAAAACCAAGGGTCGATGTAAGATACATGGAACTTTATCAGAATCCAAATTTTTATAACATTCCAGTAAATACAAATCATAGTGCGGTTCATGTACCCAGTAATGTTTACGCAAAATGTACGTATAAAAACACAAAAAATTAAACATCCTTTACATAAAGGCTCCATAATATATATATATATATATATATTGCAGCGCAAGAAGTAATGAAAGGCATCAAATGGTCTGAAGAATTGAACGAAATGTTCCGACATAATTACAAACTGGACCCTTCACTGTCTTTTCAATACTTCGGTAGCTCTACGGGTTTTATGCGTCAATATCCCGGTAAAAACTTACACGCGAAATGAGTTCCGAATTTCCTAATGCAGAATTTATTGTCTCAGCGATGAAATGGCCGACGGGACCCTTGGAGGTTGATTTGTTTGATTGTAGAATGAGAAACTGGTATGGAGAAGCAGCCAGTTCTCCGAAAGACATGGTTATTCTTGTCGATAGATCTGGCTCAATGACTGGTATGAGAAGGGAGGTCGCTAGACATGTTGCTACAAATATTTTGGATACTTTAGGTACAAAATATTTATTTCGTTGTGCACTTAATAATGAATTTTGTTGTTTGATGTTCATAATGTTCTAAAATAAAATGTTTTTTTTAACAAACATATCAAAATTTACGATCTTCGTTTATAGTTTTGTTTTAATGCTATTATATTAAATTGGCAGTGTTGACACATATATAGTTTTTCTTTTTAGGTGATAACGATTATGTCAATGTATACACCTTTAGTAATACGACCGATCCGTTAGTTGAGTGTTTCGAAGGTAGCTTAGTTCAAGCCCATTTGGGCAATGTGAGGGTATTCAAATCGGCACTTTCCGAATTTCGGACCGAACAAATAGCAAACTTTAGCTTGGCCTTAACGACTGCCTTCGAATTACTGCAAAATTATAGAGAGAGTAGAGATGCATCGGGGGCGCAATGTAATCAGGTATCAGCTTGTTTTGTCACAGAATTGTTTCAAATTCATTGAGAAATTTAATTATTTCAGGCTATAATGTTAATAACAGATGGTGTCCAATATAATTTCAAAGAGGTCTTCCAAAAATACAATTGGAATAATTTACCATTCATGCCAGTTAGGGTTTTTACATATTTAATTGGGAGAGAAGTATGTACTTTTACAAAAAAAAAAATCTATAGATTAATTTAATATACACAAATACCATTTCTTTTTTATTGATGAAAAAGTCGTGTACATACAAGCTTTATGCATTACGCTATCTAGGCGAACAAGATACAAACTGCTGCACCAGTTTCTATTTTACCCGCCTAGATGGCGCTGTGCATAAGTCTTGTAGATACATAAATCGCATTAAGGTATCTGACGTACGAGAAGTAAAATGGATGGCGTGCGCGAATCAAGGGTATTACGTGCACCTGTCAACGTACGCTGAAGTGCGCGAGCAAGTGTTACAATACGTGCCTGTAATGGCGCGCCCAATGGTCCTCAATCCGCATCTTAAACCACACCCGTCATGGAGTCCGGTTTATGCGGATATTGACGATCCGAAACTGACCGACTATTTATGGACGAAACGTCGCGAGTTACGACAATTAAATCGATTTATAATGTATAGGAGGAATAGGACATTGCCTGAAGATGATCCAGTAAGTATGTAGATGTATGTAGATATAATTTAGAACAATACTCGTATATTGGATGTTATAAATTTTTAATATTGGTAATGGACTATCAAATTGTATGATGACAGCATGTTTATGTATATAAAGTTTTAAAAATTATCACTACACAATTTCTGCATATGTAAAAACCAAATGACCTAAAATAACCAAAAATAAATAAAATAAAATAAATTTAAAAATAGTTCTTATTAAATAAATTAAATAGACAACATGAAATTGGGCCTGAATCTAAATTCATTAAATTTGATTTAGATTTATGCATGTATATACTTTCATAAGCATTTAACTCGGAATAATTCAAAACACTTTTAAGTAATTTAAGTGAACTAATTTGAATAGGATGACCTGATTCAAAAATATGTTCGGCTTCAGCACTTTTATCTTTTCTATTTAATCTGAAATGAACTAAATGCTCCTTAAATCTAGCTTCAATTGGTCTACGTGTTTGTCCTATATATACTTTAGGCAAGTAGAACAA
This sequence comes from Leptodirus hochenwartii, assembly GCA_947310635.1. Taxonomy (NCBI): domain Eukaryota; kingdom Metazoa; phylum Arthropoda; class Insecta; order Coleoptera; family Leiodidae; genus Leptodirus; species Leptodirus hochenwartii. The sequence continues at coordinate 191,456 of OX371186.1, forward strand.
GATATTTAAGTTACGGTATTTGGGTGATATTCTATACTATTATATATAGTTTTCTATACGGGGGCGAATATGATTTTATTCGGGGCGAATAAACGGGGGCCCGTTTGATAGTTTATTTTTTGATAGCTTTTGTCACTTTAACGTATCGAATATTTGTTTACGTTCTAATGACTAAGTACCTTATGTATTCGAAATATTCTATTTTCTAGCGTGGAGAAAAAGCCAGCCCAGAAAAATATAATTTCATGATATCGGTCTCTTTGCCGGTGTACGATAGGCGGCAAAATGCGGTAAGTCACATTTTTACAAACGCACATAATGCAGGGTAAAATTTTATATAACAAATCTACTTAAATATAAACAAAAATTTGTCAAAATTCATTATATAAATCTATACACTTAGGTATCAAAATTTCATGTTGTATTTGGGTAATATACATAATTTCACAATCATTCCTCCTATCAGACTATTTGTACTATTTCTAATGCAAAGTAATGAATGACTTTTAGAACATTTCTTTATGTAAATTCTCGTAGATAATTGAAATCATACAGTTTTTCAAAATTTCTTCTATATTCACAAATCATTTCTTGTAAAACGTGAGAAATCGCATTGAAAAATCATTGCTATATTGGAGTAATGTATTTTTTTAATAATAAATACAATAATCCCTTAATTGAGCTGAAATTAAGATAAATGTTTTATTTTTTTTAATATGGTAAGCTGTAAATAGATTATTGTATTTTGATTAAAGATCTACTTTTAATTCATGCGTACCATTTCAAAATGTTCTTTTTGTTTTTTATTTTATACCAATTTATGTTTTACTTCTGTCAATTATTTGACAGAATATTACAGAAATAATACAAATCAACGAAAAAATTTGGATATCGGTCACCAGAGAGGTACCACAAAATATTTTTTATATAAGTAATAATATTGCTCGTCTATATTTTTTTGTTCATCCAAATAGGACCATAGGATAACGATTTAGAACCGCTGAAAATAACGCACTCTGTGTTTTGTATTATAGACTAAACTAGAAGTTCTAAAACAATTATTTAAATGAAATAATAAATACTATAGAATATCACCCAAATACCGTAAGTTAAAGCATTAAGTTAGATGTACATCTAACTTAAGTACATCTAGCTACTTAATGATTGTTACGGTATTTGGGTGATATTCTATACTATTATTTAACACCGTAGTGATAATTAAAAAAAAAAATATATATTTAGACGCTTTAATTTCGAAGTTTTGTTAAGTACTTCTGGTATAGTCAACTAAATAATTTACTAATTAATAATAATAGAATTAGGCCAGAAAAGTAAGCCTTTTTGGATAACCCCGCTCGAAATAAAAATAGATATTTAATTTAAAAAAATATATATAAATTTTAGTTTTATGCGAAAAATTAAAATATAGCCATTTTGGACAATTTAAAAATAATTTGTCGATTATTATAGTTAATAGAATACTAAAATTATAGAATATATATACAAAAAAACGAATAAACCCGAACCAAATTTTAATACACAATTATCGATGAAATTTCAAATTTTTGCAACGACAAATTTAATTATATGGAGACATATTGTGTTTTTTTTTAGAAATTTAAAGGGCAAACAATAAACAAAGTTCCCATAAAATACATAATTTTCTTCATATAATTAACACGAATGAGAAAAACGCGAAAAGAAAAATGGAATTTCCCCCCTGAATGTTGTGATGATTTTTATTTATTTTTTACTTTAAATAAGTTCATGTTTTCATGTAATTTATGCGGATTGTATAACATGTAGTTTTAGTAGATTTCTAAATAATATTGTACTAACTAGTGTTGTTAGTCTTTAGTCTGACTTGTAGTGAGTTTAACTATAATTAGTTTATAATTATAGATTTGTTGTTTCATATTTTTTTTTTATAATTTTTTTAAAATAGCAACTTGATCTACACCAAAATGGGAAACTTGCGAAACAAATCACGTATACATATTTATTTTACAAATTTCCCGCTTATTTTTTGCCCAAATTTAGTAATGACAGCTTATTTATGTAAATAAAGTTGCCGAAATACTTATTCTCAAGGCCAGCGGTCTCTGTTCGGAATAAATTGGCATAACTTGAAGTGAAAACTATACTCTAAAAAAGAAAATCGGAACATTTTTAGATACATCAACTGCGACCACAAAAAAAAAATGTAAGCAAAAAGATGTTTAGTTAAAGAGTCCGCAATCCTAAAGATTGGTTGGAAACAGCACGCCATGCCGATCTATCCTGAGCTAATCCCTTCATCTCCCTATAGCTATTCATCTCAACGTCTTCAACTATCTGACTCACATATTCCAATCTAGGCCTACCTACCCCTCTCTTTCCCTCCACTCTACCTTCTATGATCAATTGCATAATCCCCCCATGCCTAAGAATATGCCCTACTAATCTGTCTCTCCTACGCTGTAACACTCTCCAAATACTTCTCTTCTCCCCTACTAACTCTAGTACAGCTTCATTTGTTACTTTATCTTCCCAACCAATCCTCATCATCCTCCTATAACACCACATTTCGAATGCTTGTAATCTACGCTTCTCTTCCTTTCCTATAGTCCACGCCTCACACCCGTACAGTGCTACACTCCAAACATATACCTTCAGTAATCTTTTTCTAATACCCAAGTCAATATTTGATCTTAAAATCTGTTCCTTTTCTACGAATGCCTTCCTACCCTGTGCTATCCTACACTTTATACTTTTACCTTGCTTCGATTATCTTTTGTGATTCTACTGCCTAAATAACAAAAATCTGACACTTCTTCGATTCTATTATCTCCTATTGTGATCCTCATTTTTCTACTGCATTCCTTTTTGTCACACCTCATCACTTTAGTTTTACCTATATTTATTTTCATGTTAAAATCCCTAGTCAATACTGCCTGCATACCATTCAATACCCTTTCTAAATTCTTTTCGCTTTCTTCCAATATAGCTATATCGTCGGCGAATCTCAGCATATATATTTTCTCTCCCTGTACATTCACACCTACACTATACTCTTCTTTTACTTTGTTTATTGCATCTTCTATATATAGATTAAATAATAACGGTGAGAGTGTACATCCCTGCCGAACTCCCTTCCCTATTTTTGCTACCTCTTCTTCCCCCTCAATTCTAACTAAGGCAGTTTGGTGTTTATGTAAATTAAAAATTATTCTGCTATCCTTATAATCCATACCCGTTCCGTTTAAAATTCTAAACATTATGTCCCAATCTACATTAGCAAAAAGATGTAAGAGAGAAATTTGTAAAATTAATATTTCTATTTGGACATTTAAAGTAATTACCATTCGACGTTTAAATGACATTTAAAGTTGCCGTAGAAACGCAATTGTCAAAAATATTAAAATCACAAGTTCCCCATTGAATTTAAAATATATTACAATATTGTTAAAAGCATAAACTTAGAACATTTTCTGAAAGCAGCATGTGGCAAATATTTTTTGTTTAAAATAATTTCAGACTAGGGTTGCCAACTTGCTAGGTGTGGCCGGAACGGATATCCCCGTTGAACTCATTATGAAATTGAATCTAGCGCACAGGGTGAGTGAGAATTATTGAAATAATTTGGTCAAGTCCACAAACAAGAAATGTGATATTGTTGTTTTTAGCTTGGTGTGAATGGATATGCCTTTTTAGTCAGTAATAATGGTTACGTTTTGAGTCATCCAGATTTAAGACCAACGGTATGTTAAGAATATATATTTTAAGCGCGATTTTTTATGTGATATCTTCAGAGAAATTAATTGAACAAGAAATATATATATATATATATATATATATATATATGTGTGTGTGTGTGTGTGTGTGGCTAAATAAATTTCGTATTTATTGCGTTTTTTTTTTAAATTCACTTGCAGTTTCAAGGAATTTTGAAACCAGCTTATAATCGCGTCGATATAATTGAAGTAGAGATCCTCAACGATGATTCTGAACCGCGCGAATTTAATGAAACATTATTAGCGTTTCGTAAAGCCGTTGTAATGCAGCAGTCGGGAAAATATGAGTTTAAGATTAAAGGCCACATAGATGATATGGTAATTCATTATATTCTCGATTCGAAACATCTTTTTAATTTCAATCTAATCACATTTTAGCGGCGTATAACGAAAAAGAAGCGAACATTCTTTTTCAAAGGAGTGCCGAATTCTCCGTTTACTTTAGTGGTCTCATTGCCAGATAAATATGGTTTCTATAGAATACAACATGGCGTCGAAAGTGAACCACACAGAATGCGATCGAATAATAATGAAAATTTTACTAATTTGTTCACGGGTCCATTTGCTGTTCATCCAGATTGGTGAGAAAAAAAAGATTTAAAAACGAATCACACAATATAATTTTTAAATAATCGCATTTCCTTCGAGAGTAATGGCAAAATAAAAATTGGATATGACCTTTTTTGTGTTTATTGTAATTCCTTATAAAATTTCTTTGAAATTTTTATATAGGAAATATTGTACAGATAATAAACAACAATTCGAAACGCCGGAAAAAGAGCTGAAGTATTTTTTAAACAAAATGGCTATGCCAGGTTGGAACTGGTCCTCATGTAAATAAACCACAAATAAAAAACAATTGCGTGTGGATTTTATCATTTTGTTATCTTTTCTTTTTAGGTGATCCGAAATTAATAAGCAAACTTGTAGCAGACGCAAAATTCACTAAATGGTTTAATGAGAACATAAGCGCTACAAATACTGACGAAAATGGGTGGGTGCCATTTTTTCTTGCAAATAAATAAATATTTTATTAACGCACTAATTGTTATTGTTTATTTTTCACTATTTTTTTTAAAGACCAATAGCATTATTGATGGCGAAAGTTCCAAGGTATAGTAAATGAATATAAATAAAAAAGAATAAATCATTTCTAAAGTTAAATTTCAATTATTAATTTAGTTAGTTGAGAACATATAAATTGTTTCAAACGTTTCTATTCATGTCTTGTGTTTTATTTTGATCTGAACTCGATAAATTTATCAAAACATTTTTTAATCACAAATGCATTGATATAATAAATATATCAATAATTTATAATTTTTCGCAGTTATATAAAAAATATTTAGCGCTTATTTTGCAAGCAGCAATGTGAATGTACAATGGTAAATCGAATAGTCGGTTAAAAAATTTAAGTCCTTCGCTAAAGGCAGGAAATTCAATCAAATTTAAATTGAAATACATCACTAACTGAACTTATTATCCTACAGGCACACGTATAAGCGATTCGGGATCACCGTCGCATTTCTGGCAACGCACAGTGGCCTCACAAGATGGCAGGACTTTATCAGCGGCGCCGAACACGCACCCGAGTATAATTATTTAAGAATAGACAAGCCTTGGTTGTTTATAAATGCATTTTCAGTCATTTTCATCGCACAAATAATCGTGCTATCGACGAAATGTGGTATAAACGTGCCGTTGATCAGCATTACGTGAAGAACTTGAGTTTTGTTTACTCGGTGCCCGCTGGGGTTCCAGTGGACGAGCTGGACAGGGTCCAGGTCACTGCCAGTCACGCTATCTTTCGTGACGATGGCAAACACAAAGCTCCAGCCGCTGTGGTCGGCTTTCAATTCTTTCACAGTGCGTTAAGGGATTTATTTATTAAAACAACAAGAACTGTAAGTTCTACGAAGACCAAAAGTATTTGAACGAATTCGTAAATGATGGAAAATAGATGCGATTTATAAGGAGAAAATTGTTTAGTTAATTCTCAACATTTGTAGGGCAATTTGAGTCTGCGCACTTGCGATTCTAAAGAGTTAGATTGTTTGCTAGTTGATGATAATGGTTATATATTGGTCAGTTATGAAGATAACAGCTTAACGGGGAAATTTTTTGGTGATTATCGACCAGACATAATGCAAATGCTGGTAGATGAGCGAATTTATACAAGAACTAGGATGTATGATTATCAAGCAACGTGTTTTCCGCAAATTCACAGCGAAACTGCTTCGGGAAACATTCTAACCACGGTAAAATTAACAAAACAGATAAATTAAACACAAATCACAATAAAAAATATAAAAAAACGGCATTTTTCTGCACATAATAGTACCGATACCACTACAAGGGTACACTCAACATCCAACGCTATTTCATATCTTTCCAAACGATCTAAAAACAAATCAAATCGCGTTACTTCTATCATTTCAGCCTGTAGTGTTTCTATCGAACCTATTCCGTCATATCTTCAAAACACTTTTATTAACGATAAGTACAGTTTTGACAAACGATATTGAGCCAATGGTGGAACAGCTACCAGAAATGGTGGCGGAAGAAGCGGAAGATCAGCTACCATATAAAGCTGAAAAAGAACTCCAGTCTGGGCTGCTTATAAATAAAACAAACCCCGAACCTTGTGATACGGAATTCTATTTGTATTCCCTCATTAAATATACGGAAAGGAATATTTCGAATAGCGGATATAATGGAACAATTAAAAATTGCGAAAGGTTCTCGCACATATATTTTGTTCGATAAACAACGGAATTTCGGTGAAAAATAACATGTTTCGTAGGCCTTTTGCGATTCGGCCAGTTGAATGGAGCAATCTCGTATTTATCATGATAATGAGCGACGTTTGTGGCGTGGACACTACCGTGGATGTACCCACACCAACACCAGTCGAGATTTTCTACAATGACAGCTTGGCTTGTTATCTCAATCGGCCCGAAAACATCTTGCCGAGGAGGCATTATATGTCGTGCATAAATCGAAGTATACATGTAAGTGCTATACATGTAACCCGCAAGGACCTAATACAGGTCCAGCATTATTTAAGGTGTATATAATAGATTTTGCGCGTTGTTGTTTTTTTTAGGAGAAGGAGATAGTATTGTGTGGTCATTCAGCCGACGTAAATCAGAGTCCATTACTCGTCCTTTTATCGATATTTTTATTGAATGTATTTTTACTTCTGTGATAAAATGTTGGTGAGGAACCGAAATTTAGTTACCGGACGGTTGAAATTCGCCATAATCGCACGTTTTTGTCCTGTGCTATACGTTCATATCATATTAGGCCGAAAGTATTTGTTCTGTTTGATGTTAATACGATATATTAATGAGATTTAATAAACAATTCACTCTTAATAAACGATCTTTAACACACACAAGATGTTGCTTTTAGTTATTCATACCTTCTAGAATTATTAATAAACGTTAGAATCCTTTTGAAATTAATATTATATAATAAAACACGCTTTACTCTGTCTTTGTCGTAACACTTGCGAATAAATTTATTCGTATGTCGCCTCTGGACGGATTTTATTATCACCCTAGCAAAGCAAAGCTGTTTTTTAATAGCGACCGAATACCACCGGTTTGAGGACGGTCAATATAACATTCTCGAAGTTTAACTTTTTATTATTATACTTTTTTTGAAATTATCACTACGGTGTTAAATAATAGTATAGAATATCACCCAAATACCGTAACTCAAAGAATTAAGTAGCTAGATGCGCATTTCGAAGGCTATGCCCCCATCTTCAGTAGCACAAGATAAAAACTAAATAGCTTTTGGAAGATTTCTGTCAGTGCGATTCTTAGTTAGTTAAAGAGTCCGCAATCCTAAAGATTGGTTGGAAACAGCACGCCATGCCGATCTATCCTGAGCTAATCCCTTCATCTCCCTATAGCTATTCATCTCAACGTCTTCAACTATCTGACTCACATACTCCAATTTAGGCCTACCTACCCCTCTCTTTCCCTCCACTCTACCTTCTATGATCAATTGCATAATCCCCCCATGCCTAAGAATATGCCCTACTAATCTGTCTCTCCTACGCTGTAACGCGATTCTTAGAAGCGAGAAAAATAATGGCAATGGTCAACATAAATTGACTACACCATAATTTTTTATTTTTATTTAGAATAACAGATTTATTTATTCTTTAAATATTCTACAATATATAATAATATAAGACTAGAATTATCTATTCTAGTATAACTTTATATTTAATACAACAGTAAATATGATATCTTTCTTATTTTAGGGTATAATGTAATATAAAAAATATAAGTATTAGAAAAGTTTGTTCAAAATATTGTTAAAGAAAAAAGTAACGATAAATATCACTTAAAATAATTGTCCCTAAATGACCCTATCTATTGATAGGGACATTTCAAATATGAAACCATTTCTATTTTTAAATAGAAGTATTTTGCAAAAATTAAGTAACAACTGCTATATAATAATAGAGTGGTTAATCAAAAAATAAACAAACTAATCAAATAAGAATTTTAAGACAAGTCAAATAAATGCAGAATTTTAAGAAGATTCATTAATATTGGACATTTATCAAGATAAATTTACGAGGAAGGAGTAAAAATGTAGAGGCAAGGATATAGCTCTAAAAAATTGTTAAAAATTAGAAAATAATACAAGTATTTAGTAATAAATACGAAAATAAATTAACCGCCCAAACCATTTTCATTTTAACAATAACCATAATAAGACATTTATGAAAACCAGCCAATAAAGAGTAATAACAAAAGAACCAGAAATACAGAACATGGGATCAATCTAAATATACAAAAAAAAACTAGACACGCTCTTGCGAGGATACATCAAAACGAATTTTAGGAGATTCTTTGAAAAGTATTGGAACAACACGTGAATGCTAACGACAATAAAGGAATGTTAATGTTATTTATGTGTAGGTATTTAATTCTATATATTTTTAACACTTAGTTCATTTTGAAAAACCAACAGTTCTAATTCAGTTTACTACTATTATTTAAGAACTTCTATAGTATATTTCTTGCAATTTTTGTGTAGATTACTCCATTAACGTCTTGGTTTCTTGCCACGTCAAATATCACCAAAACTTTGCCATCACCGTATTTATGTTTGATAGTTAATTATTTATTTATTTTAAGTTTTATACTTATGATATGATAAAACAATTAGATCCAGAGAGATTTGACCAGCTTCTTGCATCTCAACTATTATTTATTATTTCTATAGTAATTTGATAGTAGAATCAAAGAAACTCAGTTTCAAATGATAAAATTTATAGATACCTTCACATTACCTGTTAAACGGGATTATTAGCATTACCATTATGTGTTTGGTTTAATATGGAATTTGGTTCTGATAATACTGAATCATGTCGTAAGTTCTCGTTCTGAAATTAAGGAAACTATTTCTGATAACGGAGCACATATGCACTGCCGCATCTCTATCATTCGCCTGCGGAGCGAACCGAGCGCGCAACAATTTGATCGTTTGGCCACGGAAACATGGTAAGCCAGTATCCAACATAAGAGAAACCAGAGATACTAGAAATCAAAATATAATTTCATCATCTCTTTTCCTATTCTGTTAACCAAAAACATGTTTACCAATCGCTTCTCTATATGGTCGTACTGCAAGGAAGGCTTGAACGCACAACTCGCAGAACCAGCGGAATGGCGGCGCCTCCATCTTACCGCCCATTATCATCACCATCTCATCTGTTAATTTAATATCCGGTTCGAAGCCTAGATTGCCACCAGGGCTTGACTCGAACATAAATCCGAAATCGATGTGGATCAAATGGCCCTCGGAGTCCAACATAATATTGCCTTCGAAGCAAATAACTTTTTTTTTTTTTTGAAGAATACACATGCCTTTTGTCGCTTCGCAAAACCATAAAAGAAAAATACACAAACAGACGCGTTTCTTTAAATGCTCACCGTTGTGTCTATCTTTGATTTGAAGCAAATAGCCGACGACTGAATACGCGGCCATACTGGTGATAAAATTTCGCCTGGCCGCCTGAAAGGCTTGCGAATGTTCATCGCCGTAACGTTTCAGAAAGTACGAGTACATGTCAATGTCAGTTTGACGGCCGAGTTGATCACGTGATTTCGCATTAGGTACGCACTCAATTACGCCACACTATATATACAAGTCCACATACATAGAAATGCATAATAACAATCTTACGTTTCAACATTTATATGTCATTAAATGGAAATATCAATAGAAATGTAAAATCATAATATAATTGGGGATACTTGTTGAAATAAATAGAAATGTGACTTACACCAGGAGCTGTGGCCACAACTCTATATGGGAACAAATATAAATTCAAGCCGACGGTTTGGAAGATGTTTTTGAAGATGCCAATTACCTGTAGAATTAGAAAAACAAGAAAAGAACGCAGTCATTTAAATTTTTTTTTTCTTAATAATAATCTTTTGGCGCAGATAGACAACTAACTTGCAGTGCCAACATATCCTGCCTGACATCATCGCCGACTTTAAATATGGCCGCTTGCCAAAGGCCTTTACCATATGTAGGGAACATGTCCACATTTAAACCGGTAGGCGACGTTTCACTATTTCCATTAACAACAGCCTCCTCGTTCTTTTGCCGGGCTACCTCGTCACTTACAGCCATTGCTGTAAGCCATATATAAAAATCACGTCCCAATTATGAAATGAAATTTGCATCGGCGAAAGCCACCAACACTCACCCAGCAATTCCAATTCATTAATACCACATTTAGTAACTTTGAACCTAGCCAAATATGGGGCCTTGGCGGCGCTTTGCATCGGTGTGCCGCTTTTATAGTCGATATCTAGGATCATAGCTTCGGGATTGCTCGGCAAATAGCAACCTGATTGCACGCGAATTTTACTCAACGCTTCGAGACAAGCTCGTTTACGTTCGGCCCCTTTCGGATATGGTCGTATTTGGCCGCTTATGTCAGTTATTTCACCTAATAACGGAATTGTATTGTACCATTTCGAAATGAAATTGTCAGATTTTTCGTACATACCGAAGAATTTAAACTCTCTTTCGTAGAACATTTGAGCTGGGCCTGATAAATTGCCCACAATACATTGAATTAAAGCGTCAAGTACATCGTACAAATCCGGGTCTTTATGTTGTTGATCCTCATCTAAATACATGTTCGTTTTCATATTCCAAATCAATTGGTGGGCAACTAATTGCGATTTGTGACAAACGTACTTTATATATTCAGTTACGTAGCCCATTGTGTCATGACGTAAGGCTTGCACAAGCTTAAACAGGAATTATAGCCCATCTGAACTGCAGTTTTTTTTTTTTAATATAAACGACATATTTCGATTAATCAATCACCTGTGGTATATAAAATAAAACAGCATCGGCTGGATATGAGCTCAAGACTCGCACAGCGAATTGTGCTGTGATTGGGTGTGGTGGAAACTGCCTGCTGAAGAACGCTAGAGCTTGTGTGGGAGCAACATCAAGCGCCCACGTAAGAAGTTGCGCTAATTTTGGCGAATCTGCTAATATTAGAGGTGTTGTAGCGAGATGTTCAACGGCTGCTGGGATATGCGAAACGAGCAAAGGAGATGATTCTACTAAAGAACGAACTTCGTCTTGTATTGCATCGTGAGCGCGAAGTCTGAAATTATAGTCAATTGAAGCGAGAGCAGAACGATTTAGTATGTAAAACATACCGATGTGGTAAAAAGACGGCCAAACTAGGGGAAATTTCCCAAGCCAATCTCACCGTATCTCGCCAATTCCTTTCGGTAACCAGTTTACTCTGCCACTTAGTAATCGCTTCATCCCCCACGCCGCCACCTAAAGTGCCCATTTCCATTCTACAGCTTGGATTCAACCATACAGTAAACAACTCGATCTCCACGGCCATCAGTTCCAGAATCAGATTTCGTTTCCTCATATAGCTCTTCACTAAAGCATCGCCGCCACCGCCGAGACTAACCATTCCAACGCCAGCTATTGTGGACGGTGCCGTGTGATGTTGAAGGCCGACACCAGAAGCGGCCGACGTGCCACCGATCGATGTGGGCGTGATACCGCTGCCGGGTGTTACAGCAATCGTATTTCCAGGGCCATTGTAGTTGATGGACGAGGGGAGATTTGTTGGGTGGTTGTGGCCTGGGTTGTAGTGGTGGTAGTGTGCGTTGATGGTGGATGCGGGTGGAAGAGTGGCGTTGTGAATGGCTGTATTAGTGCCGGTATTGGGTAAAGTGGCTGATTGAGTAGCTGTGCCTGGATTCGCACAAGATATGAAAAATATAAACATCCCTCAATTGAATCTATTTAATTGGCTTACGTTTTCCACTTTTAATACTGCGTTTACTCAATGTCGCACTGCTGGTACTCAATGGTACTGTATTAATCCAACCAGGGCCGGAATGAGGCGTTGCATTGCCAGCCGCACTATTCGTCGAGCCAGCAGATAATAACGGCAACGGTCTGGCACCTAACTCAAAAGACGATTGCAGTCCAGTAGAATAAAGAGACGTGCCAGCTATTAAACCTGTCTGTCCAAAATCTATGAAAAGATCCAAGTATATAGGAAGTTTTTTCGTTTAATGAAACAAAATGTTTTATTTACCAGCCACTTCGGTGGCTCTTAAATATTTCCTGTCAGCGTGAATGCTATGCCAAAAACGCTTCAAAGTTGCCACGTCGTCCCGCAACTGAACGGGAGGTTGTGTGGGACAAGCAACCTCGCGACAAAAATAATCAAGGGCAGCGCAATAAATACGACTCCTAAGAACATTCTTAGCCAGCGATCTAGGCAATATGTCACCTAAATCCGATAAAAAATTAATTGATAATCATCCAAACTCGTATCGTTTGAATATAATACCTTGCAATAAAGACAATCCACATTGAAGCAATTTAAAGCGAACACCCACAGCGTTCACATCACGTGACTGACACGGAGTGGGCGTGCCAACGGTCATCGGTAAAGAACGGTGAATTAAACTAGTCAACATTTCCACCTAAAACATCTGAAATATCGACAAACCGTTCTTCTACTTAATAAATACACGTCACTAACTTTCTCGTAGCTATTATTTTTAGCGGTCTCGACCATCTGCGTAATAAAATCTACCCAGATTGCATGTGGTGCCACAAATGGAGCTCTCGGATCGAGTGTGGCACCCTCGTGGGTCGCCAAAGGGGAAGTGCCCCGTTCTTGCACAGAAAACAGACCTAAACGTCGGTGGATTGTACAAGTCCAAGCACTGAGCATGTCTTGTAGAAAGCGAAGCTCCATGTGCGGCTTGGCTGTGATTAGCCAAAGCCAACATTCGACTGCCGATGTCATTGCTTCGACAGTGAATAGTTCCACCTAATCAGGTATAAGACTATTGTCTTTACAAGTATATACTTCGAGGTAAACTCTATACCTGTGAGCTGGCAACGCAATATAATAGTCTTCTGTTTAGGTTTTTAGTCGAAATGAGCATGGCGGTCGCTCTCCACAGAGCCTCTCTATGTTTAGCATCCGATTTTTCTTTGCACGCTTGCCAAACGTCGTTAATCAGTTGCTCTGTGAGGTCGACTTGTAAAATTTTTGACCCCAATAAACCATTCACAACACCTGAAAAGGTTTTATACGAAATCTTTATGCGCAAACCAATACAATCGCAAACGAACCATCATATTTGCTCCTCAAAGCCAAAACAATCGCAAACTTGCTACTATCCTGCCTGCTCCTAACAACAGCGAGTCCTCCACCAGTTCCTCCCCCAGATCCTGTCAACATCAATGTACCACCAGTCGCGCCAGTTCCACCAGTCTGTTGTTGCAATTCGTATTTTTGCATACTATCCAAAGCCAAACTGAGACCCGCATGATTTACTGTGGCGATATTACTGCCACCGCCGCTATTATTCGTGAAAGAGGTCGATTTCTGCTGAAGGAGGCGAGCGGTATACTCCTCAATATGTGTTCGAGTCCAACGAGGCTGCCATTTAAACGCTTCACGTAAACAACGTTCCGCATTGGCAGAAAAGTCTTTAAACACGCTCTGAGAATGGTATTTTGATAAATCAATAACAATTCTTTTTTAAAAAGGCGCGTTAAAGTTTCATCTTTCGTTTATTTATTAAGCACGAACTTACTTCTCTCGCTTCGAACGTGTCCATACACTGTACACTATACTCCGTGCCAGGTACCTTCAATTCAGTCCCTTCCTGGTTCGTATCCAGCCGCAAACTCGTACTCAACACTTCTTGTATGTCCAGTATAGTCCACAAGACTTTTTGGTTCCAAAACAGATCGGAGAAATTATTTAAAAGCTCGATAAGGAATCTATCTGCAACGCGCTGTATCTGCCGCTGGCGATGATTGAACGTAACAAGGAGGAATTGCACTAGTTCAATGAGATGTGATTCGCGGTGTGGATCACGTGTGCGGAGTGTCATCACTTGGAGGAAACGCGAGAAAATGCGATCGGAAACGACGGATACACACAACCACATACCTATGATGACAAATGCATTTGGGGCTCGGAAAATGAATAACGAAATAATATTAATACCCGCTTTATCTTTTTGAAGGGCCGTATCCGCTAAATAATCAACAAAAATCATTTGCAAATTCGGCTCTGGACTGTGACTGACCCTCAACATTTCCAACCAGTAGACGCTCAATAAAAAACTACATTCAGCGAACGACAGTTTATTAACGTAAGAGGTGACGTCGGTACTGCTTGTGCCACTGCCTGTGGTGCCACCTCCTCTACCTAAAATTATAATCTTTAACGAGAGAATTTCTTATAAATCAAACTTTTAATTTGCAATGAAAAGAGTCGCTTTAAACAAAATGTGAACGTAAAATATCCAAAGCAAACCTAACAAATCCAAAATTTGAGCACGCAGCTCCTGAAGTTCTGTCACGCTTACAGATTCATTGCGCACAGCGCTGGTATATTGCAGCTCGCGCATTTCACTTCGGCCTGATGTAAGCGCTGGAGATTTCACAGCAATCTCCTAATCATTTCAAATCAAATTAAGAATATTAAAATCCCACATGACATAATTCATACTTGTACTGCTTCATGCAGCTCCCTCGGCCACAAATTACTTTCAGAACTCGCAAATCCCATAATCACGCAATACAACCAAAAGTCCCGGAACAGTTTATGTAAGCGAGGTTTGGGATTTCTCACTGGAGGCAACCGCCTAAAGAACAACGGTTAAATCAATCAATTTCCATTGTATTTATCACTCGAATTTACCTCAACAAAACCGCAATGACTGGTATTAACACCCCTAAACTTCCAGCTGAGCTACTAGCTTTCAAAGCACCAGGGCTTCGCTCACTGGCGCGTTTACCTTCTAGACCTAGCTGGACGAACAGTTCCAGCAACGTTACTAGTAGATTATTTAATTGATCCGATGGTAAATTTGCAGCGATATTAGCTAGAGCGTTTATTACAGCTGCTGCTACAAGTCTATGCGAAAAAAAACACAGGTTTATTTTTGTACTTTTAACTTTTCCCAAACGCTATTTTTAAATACCTATAGTCAGTTCTTTGTGAAGAATACGCTGCGCTGCTATTTTCCACTGTAATCATAGTAAACATTTTCATAACAGTGTCGTATACTCTAGCATCGCAACGTACAATAACCATGCAACCTAATTGATCTACAATTAGGGCATCTAATGTCGAAGGTGTTCGACAGAAACGTTGTTGGAAAAACTGAAGAATTGTGTCTGTAGTTTTTGGCACCTGTGAAATGTTTTGTTGCAATATTGCATATGCATTTTAAGCAATATTTTATTATATTTTTTTACAAACGAGTTTCCTACACACACTAGCATAAATCATTTATTGGCTGTTCAATTTTTAGATTTATTTTTACCTGTTTCATGGCAATAGCAACATGACCCAACATAATAACAATATTCGTACTAATCAATTCACTTTGCGAGTCATTCTTTTCAGCGGTAAAGAGTCGAT
Organism: Leptodirus hochenwartii; assembly: GCA_947310635.1. Taxonomy (NCBI): domain Eukaryota; kingdom Metazoa; phylum Arthropoda; class Insecta; order Coleoptera; family Leiodidae; genus Leptodirus; species Leptodirus hochenwartii. The sequence goes on from OX371186.1 coordinate 207,227, forward strand.
TGCTAACGCTAGCAACGAGTGCTCGAACGCAATCCGGATCGGTTGGATGAGCCGCAGTTAATGCCTTGAAAATTATAGTATAGAGTATCACCCAAATAATTGAAAATTCATAAAATAACGCAAACATTTTTGTACATTTGCAGAATATTTTTATTTACCTTGCATAAGTTAGAAATAGCACGATCTCGTAATCGTTCAAATTCAATAAAAGTTATATTAGTAGTTGAAGATTTCGTAGCAGAAGATATTGAGACAGTTTTTATTTGATCGGATTTATTTAGCGACAGTGAACGTGATTTTAATTTTAGAAGTATTGGAGATGGCGCTAAAAACACGAGCATATTTTTGGCAGTTCAAAAAATATAACGATATACGAGGGAATATATTTTTTTGCTTGAAATATTTAGTTTTACTTACTTATAAGGAAATCTCGCAAACAACAAATAGATGTTGAAGCAATATTAGGGAATTTTCGGGCAAGTTCACCCAAACCTTCCAAACAAACTGCTAATAAGGGCATATGAGCCAACACAAGTTTATAATTATCAGAAGAATTTATCTTTTCTGTTAAACGTCCGCATAAACTATCCGCACCTAAGAATATTTAAACAAAAATAAATACTTTTACCAACTCGTTCTTAAAAAAAAAAACGATTATTTCAATTTCATTGCAGCTTGAACGATTATCATAAAGTTATGTGAACCATCAACTTTTCAGAACTCTTTAGGACTTAAAACAACAATTGGCAAAACTTGTTAGTAACGCAGTTTTCTTTTCTTCAAAATAGCAACATTTTTCAACATTCGCAAACAAATAAAGTGTTACTTTTGATATACGGTTCAAAAGGCAAACAAAAACACAATAATGGATGATAAATGGGGAAATCCAAAACTTAAAAAAAATCAATTCAATATGCAAAAATCAACTTTAAATAAAAGTAGATGAAATTGATTTTAAAACGTCACCTATAATTATTACTAGCGCGTTTCTTAAAGTGGTTTTATTATACTCTTCGTCAACTGCAAAAAATAAATTGTTTTTTTTTGTATCAACACCGCACGGTATATAATAATTCAAAAAATAAACAAATCACAGCCGAATTTTCCCCACAATGATTAAATCTGCTTAAAAATAAAAAATTTAACAATACTACTATTGTATTATTACCTGTTTCATCGCCGATAGCCCAAACTAGTAAGTCAACACACGCGGCATTCGTCAATACGTTGATTTTAAATCGATTAATGAGCGCGTAATTATTCTCTCTATCCTCACGTTCACTGGCGTCGTGATTTCGACTTTGCAGTTCAGTTTGTCCGCTCAGAAAGAGACCTTTGACAAACTCCTGCACATCTTTTGTAAAAGGAGCAGGCAATTCTGAATGCGGACGTAATAGTTCACGCAAAAGAGATACAAGAACTAAATTCATTGTTTCGGAGAATGTGCGATATGGAAAGATACGAATTTTGCCTAAAATGGATCAAATTTGCATACTTTCTTGTGGTTTGTGGTATTTTTTGGAATAATTATGAATTGTTTTTGGTACCTGTGCCAAATATTTCTAAGCTTTGCTCATCTAGGAAATTCAAAGTATCTTTTGTCAATAAAAACTTTGCTAAAGTAAGAATTTCTCTCAATTGGGGTAAGATTAACACCAATGGACTCTCAGGGATTCGAACACTGTTCCTCATCTCCGGCAATTCATCGAAACTAGAGCCAAATTTAGAGAAGAAATGAGCTGAAGACGCCGATTCATAAGGTGATCCAATTTTTCCAAAATTCAACTAAGAAATACAAAATTGTCCACAATTTGCCCCGAATAATCGGATTATATAGTAAAAAATCGTACCACATCTTCCCCTATTGCATCCTCTAATCGTCCATCCACACCCCCAAAGTTCCCACTCAAACTATTCGGTATAATATTTCTAAAATTGCTAAAACTCCTGCTATATTCCGGTTTACCATCATCAATATCTTTTAGCTTCAACTTCTGTTGTCTTCGCTGTTGTTGAAGCACAAGATGCGGAGGTTTGGACTTTGGAAAGAGTACACAAATAAGTGGAGGTGATCCACGAAGGGCGGAACGTCCAAACGCACGACACAACCCAATCAAAACAGGAACAGTAGATCGGCAGAGATACAATTTAACAGTGGAGTTAGTGCATAAGCAATCCGTCTGAAGTAACGCAAGAAATATGGCATTATTTTGGGTGTCTCACTAAACATCCTCATCTTCACCTTCATCTTCATGATTCCATCCACCAACCCCTCCAAGCATTCCATCTGTACGTTAATAATCTCTTCTCGTATTTCTGCTTCTGTTACCGCTCCAGCAATATCGCTTAATAATGTATGCAGACAGAAACTGAACTTCTCTGCGATTGGTATTCGATCGGTCGGATGCAATCGCACTTCATCGGGCCAAATGGCGCGACCCAGACCGCGAACAAGGTCCAAAAGATAGGAAAGAATTCGGGATTGGTGTTGAAGGCCAGATTCAAGGATAAAAATGCCCAGTGCGAGGACGGCATCTTGATCGCGGTTTGATAGGCGGTAGATTAGAGTGGATTGTGATGTAAGAGTGGTTTGGATTGTAGGTTGGGGGCATAGGGAAAATAAAGTATTGACCTGTGGGAAGGTTGGCGCGATTATTTTATATTTCCATGTTTAACTAAGGTGCTTTTTAGCTTAAAAACATCGCAAGTTGTGCGTTTTCGTTTGCAGCGATGATCTTACCTTTTCCCATGTTACAGCTTTGATACTAGCCAAAGATCTCGATAAATGTAGTACAGCTTCATGAAAAAACAGCTTGTCGTTCACCATTTTCTATTAATTCACATTCGTATTAATTGAAACTTTGGATTTTGAACTGTCGTCTTTTTTAAGTAAACACTACGACAGGTCAAATCAATACCTGAGACTTAATTAAAAAATAAATTGCATTACAAGGATCAAGTGTTATTACAATTATAACATTGACAGAAAACATATGATTATTATTTATTGCACTGAGTAGTTCATACTAGCAGCGATAATTACAGAGTTGCCACGTGTTATAAAAACATAAAGATTTTATGGAAATAAACATAAAATCAGTCTTATATTCCATGACGGAACGTCATTAATTATATATGCGCAGGTTTATAAAATAAACATTTAATTTCCTAACCTATGTAGACGTGACAAAAAATTCAAAACGGTAAATAATGGGCGACAATGGTCGAATTACTCAACAGTTTAAAGCGCTGCCCTAACAAAATATACAACCCTAAACACCTATACTTTGTCCTGCTCACCCTAGTCCTCCTCCTATTCCTCATCATTTGCAAGACATACCTCCACCAAACACTGCTCTGGCTAGAAATTCAGCCACCCGAAATTGTATGTCTCGTTTTAGTCGTTCTATATACAGTAGCCGCATTGCCGATCGCCGTAGGATATATTATCATAGTGTTAGCTAGTGGCTATTTATTTGGCTTCGCTAGTGGCCTGTTGTTTACCGTGCTAGGTGCAAATGCGGGCCTGGTTATTGCGCACACGATACTGCGCATGGTGTTTAAGCTTCAGATGATGCAAGGACAACAGATGCAAGTGCAGCAGGATAACAGTGGTATGGTACAGACGCTACTAAGGCTGATTAGTGGACCACTTGCGTTTAAGATTGTGATCTGCTCGAGGTTGACACCGATTCCCTTCGGTGTGCAGAATACTATATTTGCTGTTAGTACAGTCCTATCTTCTGTTTGTTGTAAAGTTATTATAGATGTTCTTTTCTTTTCTAGATGAGTGATATAAATCGAAGGGTATATCACTTGGCTTCGTTGCTCGGTCTTCTACCTGCACAGTGTGTTGCAGTTTATATGAGTTCAACTTTACGTTCGATGCAAGATGTTATAGAAAACCGAACGATTTCCACCGGCACTTATGTTTTCGCCATATCACAAGTACGCGAACTTCCATCACTTACACATTCACAAACACCGAAACACCTCACAATTTCTGTTAATCAAGCGATTATACGAAGAATATAACCGGTTGTGTTTGTTTCTCTCAGTGTAAAGGCACTGGCAGAACAACATTCGAAACGTCATAAAATAATGTCACTAGCTAATTGCATATTGATAACAACTCGATGTGACCGGTCTTTAAGTCGTCATTTTTAGGTAATCTTGGCGATATCCTTGCTAATTTGGATCGGAAATAAAGCACGACAGGAAATAGTCAATATAGACAAGGTGAATGTAAACAATAGTTATAGAATCGTATAAAATCGATCTAAAAATAATAATTTCATTAGTTTTAATATAAGTGAATATAGAAAATTAATTTTTATAATGTGAATTTAAGCTAAGTAATTTATTCTTGTGATATTTATTATCGAATATGTATTATAAAACTTGTTGAGACGATTAAAAATGTTCCCTAGAAATTCTTCCTCGTTTAAAAAAAACTAAATTTTTTAGTTCAAACGATTTTCTATTTTCAACAAGTTAAAATATCAAAGCAAATTAAATTCATCTCACACATTTGTTGGAGTCTAATAAATTAAATTATTATAGTCACTTTTTCTTTAAATTATCACTAGGGTGTTAAATTATAGAATTCACCCAAATACCGTAACTCAAAGCATCAAGTAGCTAGATGCGCATTTCGAAGGCTATGGCATCTTCAGTAACACAAGATAAAATACCTCTTCACTAATCGTGATTGATTTACAATTAAATAAATAAGAACACGATGGAAGTATTTTCAAAATGGCATATAATATGACCTATAAATCTTTTAAAACCATAAATTAATAATTAACGAAACTAACAAGTAACAACAATAAAAATTGGTTTGTCAAACCTAAAATAACCAAAAATAAATTTGAAAATAGTTCTTATTAAATTAATTAATTGGGCCTGAATCTAAATTCATTAAATTTGATTTAGATTTATGCATGTATATACTTTCATAAGCATTTAACTCGGAATAATTCAAAACATTTAAGTAATTTGAATAGAATGACCTGATTCAAAAATATGCTCGGCTACAGCACTTTTATCTTTTCTATATAATCTGAAATGAGCTAAATGCTCCTTAAATCTAGTTTCAATTGGTCTACGTATTTGTCCTATATATACTTTAGGACAATTAGAACAATATATTTCATAAATACCAGATTTTTTATTGAAATCAATCAAATCTTTGGGATTTCCTAGAAACTTGGCAAGACTATTAGAAGTATTATATGCAGTGGCGGCTCTTGACATTTCAATTGAGGGTGCATTTCTTAAAAAATAACATAATAGTAAGAAATCTTACCTAAAATGGATGCAAAATGATTAAATTCAATCGTTTCTCGAAAGTGGTATTCCGCTCTTCTATCTTTCATTGATATAAACACTCCTTGCACAAGTTAGTGATAAATTTTAATCAGACAAGTTTTTTTTGCCCTCAAGAGATTTGGGTGATATTCTATACAATTATTATACTCACGTTTATTCAAAATCAGATAATTTATTTCAATTTCTCGGAAGCTTCTATTTGTATTTCCTAATTCTCTTTATTAGAGCGCATTAAAACCAAGTTCTATTAAAATTCCATGCGATGTGGATAGAAGCGCCAAAATCTCTCTCATCTTATCTTAATCTATTCAGTAGTAAATCAATCAATCGAAATTAACCGATGGGGCATGTGTCTAAACACATAATATGTGTTCTTTCGTAGCACCTACATACGCCGCGTATGATTCAGACTGTCAAAATCATGTTTTGTAGACACATTTTAAAGACGTATCATTTTGACATATGTCAAAAACTACTGTAAAATGTTAATGTAAACAGACAAAACGATTTCGATTAACCATTTTGATAGATGTCAAAATCTGACAGATCTGTCAATCAAAACTGACATGCATTGACAGTCACTTGGTAATTAACGGTAGTATATGTTTTTAAATTTATTTTTCATACATTTTCCTTTATATTCATACAGGAAAACACCGTCATCCTTTTTGTCTTTGCGCACGTATTAGTAACTATCCGATCAGATGCACTATTATAAACAAAATTAGCGGTTAAACTGATTAGTATATACAGGGCGTGCCATTTAATACATTTTTCGTATATTAGAAAATAATTCAGATCGAGATTTTGTAAAATCTTCACGAAATAACTGCTAATAATAAAGCATTAGCTTCAACAGTAAGAATGATTAAAATCATAAAATTGAATAACATCAGTATAATTTTTGTTTTATACAGTCACTTATTCATCAGGAAGTAATTTATATAATTTATCGTGCGCTTGAAAAGCGCGACGCACGCTAAACACACATTGTTTTCCCAAATGCCAGAGCATGCATTGTTATTATTAATGCCAATCCAAACAATACGTTTGCGTAAATAAACAGACAACCTTCCTGATTACTTTCAGTGCCTCCTGTAAGCTGAAACAGCAGAGAGCATGATGAGTTTATAAACTCTAAAAGTTTTAAAAGTAGAATATATATTGATATTAATAAACAATGTCACCTTATTAAAAATTGAGTGATATTATCTTATTTTTAAGTATTTTCCAAATAAGTTTGTAAACTTGACAGTTAATTATGTTGTCAACGTCAGATAACAATATTGTAAAAGTCATTTTGACAAATAAAATCAACATGGCGCGAAATTTCAATAATTTCATATATGTCAATGCAGACAAATTGCTGTATTGTTATGGTGTCAATAAAAATCAGAATTAGCAGAACGTAAATTTATTATAAAGTAGAATAATAAATAATAAATTATTAAACTGTACGCACAATACAATAATTTAATACATTTTAGGAGCTTATTTAAGCTTCCTCACTGTTATATTAATTTATAAAGAAGAAGGTACTGAAAAATCCATACAAATTCAATGGAAATTTTAAACAAAACCAATTCCAAATTACCTAAACTAAAATATTTTTGTATACACTTATATGATCGAGTGTAGATGGCGCAGATTGCTTAGTACACCGTGAAAACTAATCACTAGTAAGATATGAACATGGCGGGAGGCTTCTGGAGAGTCTTAACTTCGGATCATTGTGTACAGAGACGTGACAGTCGAAGGTCGTTGTATGTACGGAACGGAGAGTGTTATGTGTGTTAGAGGGTAAGGGAAGGACTCAATATAGAACGTCATACGTCCGGTTCGGTTGGCCGGCAATTGCCGGACAATCGCCGATGTCCGTTACAGCCGCTTCAACCGTCGGCTGGCGTAGAACAGAGTCCGGTGGTTTCGAAGTGTACATGGAATACGGTAAGCCACTCTATCACATATTCTTTAATTTTTTTTGTGATAGTTGATGCTTTTCATAAAAATGTGTTTTAAGTCTATTTAAAAATTCCTTCGGTATTTCTTTAAAAAATATATATATCCGCTAGAATATAACAATGTCAAAAGACATTTGAAACGCCCATGCAAAGAATTTTAATTTAATATTACAAAAAATACGTTTCTATTTTTGATGCTTTTCTTTATAACATCCAAACTATATTGTATTATAATATATATATTTAATTATAATTTAATATTATAATTATAATTATAATTATATATATAAAACAAAGTACTTTTTTTGTTAATTTGATTTTTTTTATTTAAACGCCAATTCAAGAAATTTAACTGGACCAAGGTGTTTAGCAATGCACCAACTGATGCATTTATTATTCCAATAAAATTAGATAATTAAATAGGTCGATAAAATAAATTCCTTTGAAATTGGATATTATAAATTATGTGTTAACTAAAACTGAAGATCATTAAAGACATGTTTCCAGCTATTTGAAGGTACAAAAATATGCTGTAGATGTATTTTTCAGATGAAATTTGTATATGTTTCAAAATATATTCTATTTATATGACCTTTACTCCTTCAAAATATTATGTTTTGCTTAAATTATGATTAAGTGTTTAATGTGTACTTTATTTTTAGAAGCAATTTGCTTAATATTGTAAATTAATACAAATATATTCAATATTAAAAAGCACTTATAATAATTATAACATCAATACAAATAAACTTTGTATCAATAGATAATTTTACGTACATTTTAGTCAATTAAATTATTTATATTACCAATTGTAGGATCTATTTTTTAATACCATTAGCTCGTAAGCAATAAAAAAAACATTTCAAAAGGTCATTTAATATTTAATAGATGCTTTTCTATTTTTTAGACGAAATTGCAGCAATGAGCTTTATAGAATTAGCAGCTACCACTGCTTCGGTTCTATTATTACTCTTGACGATGCCGTTTTCATTGTTCTGGTGTTTTAAGGTACTCCAATGCGCATTACATAAATACAAGCATTTCAGCATAAAAAACCACTCATTTATTAAGTATAATTTCTTAATTATATTTTATAAACGTACTTATATTATAGAATATCACGCAAATACCGTAACTCAAAGCATTAAGTAGCTAGATGTACATTTCAAGGGCTATGCCCCCATCTTCAGTATCACAAGATAAAACTGAATAAAATACCTGTCTCGAATCGTGATATCAATAGTGTGTGTGTGTATATATATATATCTGTGTATTGATAATTTAAAAAAATACTTATATTGATTTTTATAAAAATCAATATAACTACGTTCAAAAAAGATAAACACATTTTGTAAATTATATAAAAAAAAAATCGTGTGTATTTTTGAGAACAAATATAACTGAGCGCGCATATATTTTAGGTAGTTCAAGAGTATGAAAGGGCCGTAATCTTCCGACTGGGCCGTTTACGAACCGGCGGAGCCAGAGGCCCCGGCATATTCTTCCTACTACCTTGCATCGATAACTATTGCAAAGTGGATTTAAGAACGGTATCTTTTGACGTACCACCTCAAGAAGTTAGCATTAATCACATAAAACTATCATCCATTTGTATATTTACATTCCTTCCCAATTGAACTGTTCATTTCCTATTAATTAGGCTTTGACAAAAGACTCGGTGACTGTAACAGTGGACGCTGTGGTTTACTATCGAATTCAAGATCCTCTCAATGCAGTTGTCAAAGTGACAAATTACAGCAATTCCACTAGATTACTAGCCATGACAACTTTAAGGAATATTTTGGGTACTAGAAACCTTGCTGAGGTTTTATCAGACCGCGAGGCCATCTCCAATGCTATGCAAACATCATTGGACGTGGCAACAGACCCGTGGGGCGTCAAAGTAGAACGGGTCGAAATGTATGTTGTTGGTGTTTTTGTAGCAATTTAAATGTAAGCAAATTTATATCAAAAGTAGTTCAAATTATCAGATAAATCATAAATTATTCTTGCCTATTATGCTAAATTTAAAAAAAAGTAGTTCAAATTATTAGATAAATCGTCACTATTATTGCCTATATTAAGTTTAAACCTAAAATAATTCAAATTATCGCATCGTTTACAAATTGAGTTTGCGAATGTAATTCATATATAGCAAGGATGTAAGTTTACCGCAACAACTGCAGCGTGCGATGGCTGCGGAAGCTGAAGCAACCCGCGAAGCACGTGCTAAAGTTATCGCGGCAGAGGGTGAGATGAAGGCTTCGAGGGCCCTAAAGGAGGCCTCGGAAGTCATTAAAGATAGCCCGGCTGCGATGCAGGTAGTAATTGGAGATATTTACAAGATTGAATGAAATAGATTAAGCGTATTGATTGTATTGTATGATTGTTTGGAAATTAAGTGTAAATACTCAAGTTTTGTAATGTTTTTTTTTATTACAGTTGCGGTATTTGCAAACTTTAAACAATATTTCCGCAGAGAAAAATTCAACAATTGTGTTTCCACTGCCAATTGACTTTTTGTCACCATTCTTACATCGAATTTAACATTGACATGTATGTCAATGGGGAAATAATCAACTGCCAAATATTAAAATTTAATTATATTTAAGGAATTGTATCATTGTACTAATTAAATTATATGGTAATCTTTATTTGTGTTAATTATATTGTAAAACACCATATATTTTATTTTATATATAAAGAAAATATGTTAAAAATATGTTTGGATATTCCAAATAAAATCTTCACTTAAATCTATGCAATTAATATACAAAACAGAAAAATATTCAGTTTGTTTTCTTCCGCTTCCAAAGCAGATTAGTTCATGAAAGACTCTATCTATCTATAATACTTTCTACTAAAATCACCATATTGTTTTGTAGTTATCCAAATAGCCTCAATAAGCTGGGAGAACATTGTAATACCAAAAATAAATCATATACGTCAAGTTGTATTCTTGAAAACGCATTTTCTATTCGCAGTATTGACGATTCTGAACCATATAGCTTTCTAACAACGTTGCACAAGCAAAATTTATGAAGCAAAATAAAGAATTACATGGATTTTTAACAACATATTGTTCAAGTTTACTTAAAACATGTGTATATAAAGTCAATGACAAAACGTACACTGGATAAAATAATGTAGTCTATAGTTAAGTAATTTGAATAGTTTTTTGAACGATAGCTTGTAAAATAATTGTAGTTTGCGCGTATTTCCCTATTATCTGTGTGATTAATCCAAAATGGGTTTATAAATTGATGTAAGGATGGTCGATACGCTTTATTATTCAAAAAACGCGCAAACCGCAATCAGTGTACGTTTAGTCACGCACCTTATATACATATGATTTAAGTAACCGTTAGAAAAGTGTTATTAACAAATGCAGCTTCTTCATTTTACGTTATAAAATAAAATAAAATAATCTGGCTGGGGTGCGTAAATTCGATTTTACAATACTGACAGATTCTAAAACGGTTCCACACCTCCATTAATCGAAAATCTATTTACCAAAATGTAATTTTGTTTGACGCAATTATGAAATGTAATTTTTAAGTCATTTACACGTCAAGATGGATAATAAATAAAATAATATAATCACGTTTCGATCATTTATAATACAAACATAAAATCCTACCTTATGCATTTTCTTGACAAGATCGACGGCACTTCCATCACATCATCTGATACCTCAAAGAGATTACCAGAATGATAGAGATCGTGTATTATTGCGTACCCACTGGCTTCAATACCGAACTATTAATTAGGCCTGAGTTGCATTACCAACGCTAGCGGAATATAATTTTCGACCACGACAGCAGTTCCAGAGATACCTCTTAAAGAGCGTATCATCCAGTGGCCAGGAAGAATGAATCAGTCCCGGCTATATATCAGGTCGATTCTTCTAGCCATCACCTCTTCCGTATACCCTGTACAGATATAGTTACTGTTACCGCGATAGGTTCAAGTACAAGAAATTAAAAGGGTTGTAAAATAATTGTTAGTTAGAGAGTCCGCAATCCTAAAGATTGGTTGGAAACAGCACGCCATGCCGATCTATCCTGAGCTAATCCCTTCATCTCCCTATAGCTATTCATCTCAACGTCTTCAACTATCTGACTCACATACTCCAATCTAGGCCTACCTACCCCTCTCTTTCCCTCCACTCTACCTTCTATGATCAATTGCATAATCCCCCCATGTCTAAGGATATGCCCTACTAATCTGTCTCTCCTACGCTGTAACACTCTCCAGATACTTCTCTTCTCCCCTACTAACTCTAGTACAGCTTCATTTGTTACTTTATCTTCCCAACCAATCCTCATCATCCTCCTATAACACCACATTTCAAGTGCTTCTAATCTACGCTTCTCTTCCTTTCCTATAGTCCACGCCTCACACCCGTACAGTGCTACACTCCAAACATATACCTTCAGTAATCTTTTTCTAATACCCAAGTCAATATTTGATCTTAAAATCTGTTCTTTTTCTACGAATGCCTTCCTACCCTGTGCTATCCTACACTTTATATCTACCTTGCTTCGATTATCTTTTGTGATTCTACTGCCTAAATAACAAAAATCTGACACTTCTTCGATTCTATTATCTCCTATTGAGATCCTCATTTTTCTACTGCATTCCTTTTTGTCACACCTCATCACTTTAGTTTTACCTATATTTATTTTCATGTTAAAATCCCTAGTCAATACTGCTTGCATACCATTCAATACCCTTTCTAAATTCTTTTCGCTTTCTTCCAATATAGCTATATCGTCGGCGAATCTCAGCATATATATTTTCTCTCCCTGTACATTCACACCTACACTATACTCTTCTTTTACTTTGTTTATTGCATCTTCTATATATAGATTAAATAATAACGGTGAGAGTGTACATCCCTGCCGAACTCCCTTCCTTATTTTTGCTACCTCTTCTTCCCCCTCAATTCTAACTAAGGCAGTTTGGTGTTTATATAAATTAAAAATTATTCTCCTATCCTTATAATCTATACCCGTTTCTTTTAAAATTCTAAACATTATGTCCCAATCTACATTATCAAATGCCTTTTCTAAGTCTACAAAAGCTATGCAAGTTACCTTTCCTACCCTCTTTCTTTTTTCTACTACCGTTCTTAGTGCTAGAATCGCCTCTCTCGTCCCTCTGTTTTTCCTAAAACCAAACTGATCTTCTCCTAGCCTTTCCTCTACTTTATTTTCTAATCTCCTATAAATAATCTTTAACAATATCTTCGATGCATGTGATAGTAGGCTAATGGTCCTATAGTTCTCACACAAATTAGCTCCTATTTTCTTCGGCATTGTTACTATTCTACTACGCTGAAAATCCTGTGGTACTTCTCCCTTCTCATATATTTTACAAACTAACCTGTATAATCGCTCCTGCATTTTTTCCCCTGCGTGTTTTATTAATTCGGCTGGTATCATATCAATCCCCGCTGCTTTGTTATTCCGTAAATCATTTAATGCTCTATGAAACTCTGACCTAAGTATGCTAGGACCTAAGTCATCCTCATCTATCTGTTCCACATTTTCTAGCTCCTCCATGTCCTGCCTACCTTTATATAAATCTTCAAGATATAATTGTATAGAATATAATCCAAAACTCGAATAGCTAGATGTGCATTTCGAAGGGTATGCCCCCCATCTTCAGTAGTACAAGTTAAAAAACGAAATAAAATATCCGTTTGTCACTAATCGTGATTGCTATATTTATAAAATGTTGTAAAATAGCAAAATAAAATATAAACATTCATTTATTGAAGTCTGGTTTTGTTTCGCTTAGATGTTATTTTTGATCTATTGTTTTTCGAACAACCTGTAATAATTTTGCTCGCATTTTACTTCTTGATCAGCCTGTATGATAATTTTGCTACAGGCATATTTTAATAAAAAAATAACTTTTGATGTAATAATGAAATTATACGACTCTGTATATGGGGTCGTATAATTTCGCAATTGGAGCCCCAAATACCGGAATGCGACTGCACGTGCAAATTGTACGAAAGCGCCCGTTACGGCTATGAATTAGGGATAATGGCGCAGTTACGTTAGGGACTACCCTCCAAGACGTTGCTAAGACACGCATAAGACCTCCTACATGCAGCAACAGGTTCATTCGGGATAATACATATACGCCTGTATATACGGTGAGCGTTACATAGCAACGTAAAATGTAAAATTTTGCGATATTTTCGCACAAACGACAGTTTTTATTGTAATAAAGGGTATTCTGAGAATACGTACCGCCAAAAATCTGGATGCGTTGACCACGGATGACCATTAAAATATCTTGATTTATTAATCATTAAAATTATTATTTGCGGGAAACGTAATTGCTAGACAGATACAAAGCAAATGAAATGACGCTTCCACTTCTTAACAAGGGCACATAAGGAAAAACAGAGAAGACGAGCGCTGATTGGACAATCAGGTCCAACGAGAAACATTTGAATGTTCGTTAACTACTGACAAATTAAAAAAACAACTGAATTATAAAAAGATTAACTAATTAATTAAATAATTAATGAATTTTTAATTTATTAAAGCAAATAATTTCGATTATAAATTAATTTTGGACGATTTTGATTTAATTAGAAATATTTAATTTTTGGTTCTATTTGGGTAATTAAGGTTGGCAGCCCAGTTTTTTTTTTACCGTTGGAAATGAACACCAATGGACAATATTCCACGAAACCGCATTTTTACTCTCCACGATTATTTAAGCGTCCCTTTAGGTGGCTGAAGCCTTGGTGCTGATTAAAAAAGTCTTCGGAAGCAATTTTTTTCTATTGCTTGCATGTGCAGTTATAAGACGATTCGTTGAAATATTGTAAATAGTGCCAGTAATCGAACCAAGCTGTTTGTCTGGAGCTCCTGGCGTTACGGGCCCGTTTTTAAGGTAATATAATAATCTGGAAGAGTCCCACAAATGTGCCAAATATAAATATCGCTATAGCGGCTTCGTGCGCAAATTGTGTTCTCAAAAAAACACGTCTTAAGTTAACTAAATCGAAATGTGTGCATTTCCACGCTTTGTTGAAGATTTCCACTAATGTTTGATTGTTTTCATTTTAGAATATGAAGATTTGATGAAGCGATAAGAAGATCTGAGCAGAGAATTAATTGGGAAGTGATTCGAAAGCCCAAAGTCGTTGTTTACGTTGTTGAAACGGGGTCGTGGAAAATGCTCCGGAAAATGTTCCGGAATCCAAAGGAAATTTGCGGAAAATGTATGCAACTATTAATATTCGTCTATAAGCGCCTGGCTTTTTATTCGCACGAAAATTTGATAATATCACCCTTTAAACGTAATGTCAAAACGGGTCAAAAGTAACCTATAAAAGTTGTCATTAGAAACGACCCAAAAAACGAATGAGACAATGAAGTTTTATATAAGTAATTATTTATTCTGTTTACTTAATAAATTAACTCTCCAATAATACCAAACACTAAGGAAATCATTTAAAAACAATAACAACAAAAAAATTGTTCAAAAAGTTGCTTTCATTTTCGATCCGCAAATGCTTTTACTAAATTGCAAAAACTAATCACAAATAAAGAGTTCGTGCAAAATCAACAAAAGCGGCAATTAGCCAGATATATATGCCCTCTGTAATCTAAAATTTGTATTGTAAATTATAAAAAATTACTTAAATAAATGCGTTTTAAGTAGACTTTGTTGCGAATTTACAGTATGGTTAAAAAATCGACAATTCAAAAGAAAATGATGAAAATGGCAAGGTGCTTATAGAAAAACGATTGAATAAGTGAATTATCTTTTGAATGAAACCAAAATTGAAATGGGAATATGGTAAATAAACCAAAAACAGCGAGTAAACAAAGTTACATCTGCACAGGTAAGTTTTTATTTTTAAAAAGCATACGGTAGATTCTCTTGCGGTTTTATCAAGTATTAACGACGTTTCTACGACCTAATCATACATAAATTTATTATTAATAAAGTTTTTTTTATGTCAATATTAAAAGTCGTGAACTTGACATATATAAATGTGCTGATGAATGATATATTGCGACAGATTTATGTCACGTCTCTTCTGATTAGAAACAAAGTATATTATAAATAACACTTTGTCACTTACCATTAAATATCCTAAAGTGTGTTTATTTTATTTTCACTTAATGTGAACAAACATATATTTGGTAACAATATAGTGTTAATATATTTGAAAAATTTGACAATTATTTGAACATTGGTCTAAAAGAATAATTAACAATTAATCAGGTAAATTGCCTGACTTAATTGAAGGTACATAAATAACGGCAACATAATATTTATAATTACTTTTTTTTAAGTGATTAAATAAGTATTGTTACATTTACAGCTTTGTTGGTTTTAATCAACTAATTTTTAGAGATTTTTCTAAATATTAGCTGAAAAATGTTAGTTTTATTAGTGAAGTACAACTCTACACTATATTGTGAAGTTGGTGTATGTTGATTATTGATTACATGTTGTAAATTAGCTGTTTTGTTTGTTTGTAATTAAGTGATCGTGTGACAGAAGATACAGATGTAATATGTAATTAACAAACCATTTTGTTCGTAAAGTCTGGATTAAGTGCTTTAAAAAAATCCGGATTAAGTGGTATACAATTTAATTCATGAATTGTTTAATTATAAATCCTCAAATCGTTTTTGAGTGAAAAACAACTTCCCAATGCTCTTTTAGAATTGCTTGAAACATTTTGTTTCTCTTTATCGAATTTAATAACGAATTTTACTTGGAACAATTCTTTTTACATTAAAATATATTTATGAAACCATTCTAAAATGGGCTTTAGTTGAAACTCGCTAATATATCAGAGCAGCCTCTGGCACCGCCCCCACATTCGAGTATTCACTTGTCACCACCGGGGATACCGATTTTCTATTGTCTGTCCCTATTATGCGGCGCTGCAAAGTGTATATAATCAATTATATGTACGGCCGTTTAGGGTCGCTTCATTCATGATTTACGATGCGGAAGGGATACTGTTTGGGTATGCCATATGGGTACTAACAGTGGCGTAGATGTATTTTAGTATATTATAATGCGATTCGATATAAAATTGACGCTATGGGTATCTAATTGAGGCGAAATGGTGGACATATTTAATAAATGATTTGATTTATATTCGATAAGATAGTTTTTGTTGTTATTATCATCACAAATCATCATTATTCTTACTGACTCGCACGTACTGTATACTGCATAATGGCGTTCGTTCGACGTGGATCAACACGAGCACGAAATAAATAAGGCTGTTCATTCGTATGTGCAATATACACAGTGCATAACAAAAGAGCGAGCAATGAAGCGGTCTTATTCATTTCGTGCTGGTGCTGATCCACGTCGACTAATGCCGATCGTACACGAACGCCAGCATGCGGTAAGAACGAGGATGATGTGTGATGATAATAACAAGAAAACAACAATAACAACAAACAAATCTTATTGAATACATATAAATCAAATTATTTGTTTAAAAGTGAATTTAAACATCGAATAATGTAGACACTGCGCTCTCTACGAAAAATTATTCTCATTTGCACGTATTAAGTTTGTTACGGATGAAAGTAGTACAGATTAGAGAAACTTGAGGTTTACCTACGTCACTGGTTATTTACTACGTGGTATATAAACGTATAGTGTCAACTAACTATATATATTACGCCCCTCCCCCTTTCCAATTGTCCAACTGCTCATGTCTTTCATGAAGCGACATCTACTTATTATGTCCTTTTTTGTACATTCTTTCTAGTTCCTAGTTTCTATTGGTATTATATACAGGGAGCAACTTTTTTTTTTCTTATATTTTAATGGTAGGACATATGTCGAAATAAGAAATTTAAAGAAATGACACAAAATGACAACTTTATATTTGTCAATAACTAGCAATTATTTTATTTATGATTTTATTTATATATTTTGACGAATAAAAAATAAGAAAGAGAAAAATACACATTTTTATTTATTAATTTATTATCAGTCATTATTATCCAATATTAATAATACATATTTCGTATTAAGTAATTCCTACAAATATGTTTTTACGACTATTACATTCGCACCTATATATACAATACATAGAAGAGCTATTATACTGGGTCCCCAAAAAACAATAGTGTGGCAATCATTTTTTTGGGGCCGCTCTGTATACACGTACAATCTAAATTCATTATATACACATGCACACATTTGTATTTATTTTACAAAATGTTTTATTTTTGTAAATAGTAATAATAATAATGGTGTAGTAGTTTTTTAAATTTAATGTACGAAAGGAAAACTATGTTAAATTAGTTCAAGCAATATCATTTAAATTCTTCACAAGAATTTAATTTATTATTTTCGAATATTACGAGTATTTATTTTGAAACAACATGTATATTAATATACGGAGTGATAATGCATAAGTTGCGAATTTCAATATGAAATTGAAACAATTCGACAGACGACAAAGAAAATTAGATCATAAATATATGCTGCAGGGTGTTCAATCAGATTTAAAATTGCATAAATATCGTTCGTGTATAAGAAAAAGTTTATTATATATTTTAAAAAACGGTTTGTGTTGATAAAGAAATGCATTTGGATATAGCGAGTGTTTGCCAAATTGCCTCCCACTATGCTATTTTACAAATTATCTTGGAGCTCGGAAACATATGATCACACGCTATTCGACAACGGTTGGTGTGATTACGAAAGTTTGTCTAAGTGAAACAGTGTAATAAAAATATGTTTAACAAATTCGATTTAGAAGTGAACAAAAAATTAATAATCTGAGTGAATACCGCATGTTTAAAAAAATCGCAATGTTTATTACCAACGAAAAAAGCGAACTAAACCAAATTATATTCTATAAGTAATTAAATGGATAATAAATGAACAACAAAATATGACTTCGAACTGAAACAACTCATGTCAATTATAATATATAATCCTAGAAAGGCGGTTGTCATTTCAAATTAAATAAAAGTGATTTATTTACATTGCGCTTAAGATAACTGAACGGATATTTCGGGTATGTCGTGCGGCGACAGTTGCGAATGATGCACCTGGTATTTTTGCTCCGTCGGCTCCTCCATCTCTTGCTCTTCGTCGCAAATCTCCTCTTCCTCCATAATCGTGTTCGTCACCTGCTGAACCTAAACACACATATATGCGCCCACAATACTTAAATACGGATCCTGGCATGCAAGAAGTAATGGCCACAATGGGCGAAAGATTACAATGTGGTGGCTTGTTAGGCCTGTATGTGGAGTGCCAAACGTCTGTTTCATTCTCCATTGTGGGGTGTTTTCAAAGTTTGGTCTTGGCGTTTCAGTCAGTGAGTGGGATTTTAATATTTGTTATACTACATGTCTATTATGTTAGGGATTGTAGCGTTTGTTTGCTGGTTTTACGTTTACGTCATGCAGTTCATTTTTTTGAGTGTTCTGTTGTTCATGTGTTTTTGATGTTGTTGTAGAACTTTAGGTTTTTTATTATTTGTTTTCGTAGATATGTCATTGCTGTTTGTTCGTGAAGTGTTTTGATAGTTGTGCACATGGGTAGTCTGATAAAAAATGTTAGTCCAGACTGGTGGGCGAAAGATGAAGATCCAAGACTTCCTCTAAAGGAAAGTCCTAGCATTAAGATTAAACTGACCGCAGGTTTAGTCCTCCCATACTTTTCGTGTATGTTCCTGTGCCGTTTGAGTGCGAACCGATCGCTGAATCCCACCGTGCATATGTCGCACTTGAACGGCTTCTCGCCCGAGTGGACCTTGGCGTGGTTCTTCAGGTGCGTCGCCTGGTTGAAGCACGAACCGCACACGTCACAACGGTACGGTTTCTCGCCAGTGTGGATGCGTCGGTGGTTCCACAGCGTGCTGTGCCGAGCGAACGACTTGTCGCATACCTCGCACACGTACGGACGCTCGCCGCTGTGGATGCGCTCGTGGTTCTTCAGGTGCGGCGATTGGCTGAACTGCATGCCGCACACGCCACACCTAAGTCAATCGTCACATGTAATATTTATTTACTGTCGGAGGTAGGCAGGAAGTGGAGGAGCTAGAAAGTGTGGAACAGTTAGATCAGGATGGGTTAGGTCCTAGCATTCTTAGGTCCGAATTTGATAGAACATTATATGATTTGAGAAATAACAAGGCAGCAGGAGTAGATTTGATATACCAGCAGAACTAATAAAACACGCAGCAGGGGAAAAGATGCAGGATAGATTATACAGGCTAGTTTGTAAAATGCATGAGGAGGGAGAAGTGCCATAGAATTTTCAGCGTACAATAGAATAGTGATAATGCCGAAGAAGGTAGGAGCTAGTTTGTATAAGACCATTAGCCTACTATCACATGCATCGAAGATATTATTTAGAGAAGATTAGAAAATAAAGTGGAAGATTGGCTAGGAGAAGATCAGTTTGGTTTTAGGATGATTAGAGGGACGAGGGAGGTTGTTTTTAATGCGAAGAACGGTAGTAGAAAAAATGATTGAGAGTAGGAAAGGCAACTTACATAGCTTTCGTAGATTTAGAAAAGGCATTCGATAATGTAGATTGGGGCATAATGTTTAGACTCTTAAAAGAAACGGGATGGAAGAATTACTTTCAATATATATGAACATTAAACGGCTTTAGTTAGAATTGAGGGCGAAGAAGAGGTAGCAAGAATAGGAAAGGGAGTCAGGTGAGGATGTACAATTTGGCCGTTATTATTTAATCTGTATACAGAAGATGCAACGAACAAGGTTAAAGAAGAGTATAGTCTAGGTGTGAAAATCCACACCTACACTAACTAGTCAGTTTGAATCCCACTCCTGTCAGGATATTTTCTTGAGAAAAAATCCCTTCCGGACCCATGGACGTTGCCATTCAGGAGTTCCCTGAATTTGCCAAGTTTAATTTTAAAAACGGGTATATGGCAATAGCTATGTTGGCATAGCTAAAATCCACAAAATAAACAAAGAAAAACGACCCAACTTCGATTAGATATATTGACTGACCTATACGGTTTCTCCCCAGTGTGGATGCGACTGTGGTTCTTCAGATACGCCGCCTTGGCGAACGCCAGACCGCATATGTTGCACTTGAAGTTCTTTTCGCCGGTGTGCAATCGCTTGTGGCTCCACAGGCTCGAGTATCGCGAGAACGAACCGTTGCAGATGTTACAGTGGAACGGTTTGTCCACGTTCGCCTGTTGGTTCTTTGCGCCGCCGATGAAGATGATCCCTGAGCCGTTGCACTTGGTGCACTTGGTCACGCTGGCGATACCGCGACGTTTCACCGGATGGTGGTTCGCGACGGTGACGTTATTGTTCGGGGCGCTCTTTACAGCCACAACTGGCTGACCTGACAATGTTTCCAATACATTTGCAATTTAAAAAATTGTCACTACGATGGATGACTTGTATAGAATATACCGCGTCGACTCAAACGCATTTCGAAGGCTATATCCCCCCCACCCCCCCACCTTCAGTATAGCATAAGATAAAAAACTAAATAAATGTATGCCTCTTTCACTAACCGCGATTGACGTTTTTACAAAGATTTAGATATGGGGAATTTTTACCTGTTTGCGTGCCGGTGGAACTTTGTTCCTGTTGCACTTGCGCCTGCTCAAACTTAACAGCGCCATCTTGCGCTGTTGTTGCAACAACAAAGATCTGTTGCGGTTGCTGCTGTTGAATCGCCTCGGCACTTAAGCACGTCTCACATTTCACCTGAATTTAATTGAAAAAACGCTAGATTTTCAACACTTTTTACACTCCCGTAGCCTTACCTTCATAACAGCCCTTTTCTTGTTACTATCCAGCGGCAGAGGAGCACCGCAACTCTCGCAATTCTTAATCTTCAACGTGTTGGACTGCTGCTGCTGCTGTGGCTGATGACTTTGGATCTTGTGCGCCTTCAGTTCAGTCTGTGTGGCATAGGTGAGACCGCACTCTTCGCAGGAGTACCGAATCCGATCAGCGGACACAATTTGAATTTGTTGTGGCGCTTGTTGAGCGACCTATGTCGAGTTGGATTTTGGAAAACAGTGTTTTTTTGGTTTACGGGAAGAGTGCAGAAAAAAACAAAACAATGTCCATATTGTAGCGTCTGATTGGATGGGCGTGTAATAACACAAGAATAATTAAAATCAACGAAATTCTTTCAAATATTTAGCATATAATCTCATACATCATGTTCAGACATCACCACCTGGACAGTAATCTGCTGCTGTTGTCCCTGTTGGCCCTGCTGTTGTGCTTGTTGCACCTGCTGGGCCTGTTGGCCCTGCACCACCTCCTGCTGCTGTTGATGTATCCTCTTGTGATGGTTCAACAGTTGCAGGTGCGCAAACATCAAGCCGCACACGTCGCACTTGAATGTGATGTTCGTCGTTTGGGCCAGGGACATCTGGTTCACCAGGGCGTAATTGTAACTGAACGGTTGCGTGATGGCGTAGCATTTGTCGTCGGTGAGTTGGGACATGTTCACCGTTGTCGTGGAGGGTGGGAGTGTTGTTGTGAGCGTCGAGCCAACGGACGCGGATTGTGGGACACCAGATGGTTCGATCTGTAAGGAAGGTCTGTGTGCTTAATTGCGAAGATGAGAGATGAATTAAACCAAACTTTCGAGTATTTTTCTACGAAGATTCTTCTAAACTAACAAATTAACAGTGAACATCTAAAATTCTTTGGAGGCATTTTTAATATTCCAATACACCTACTTACCCCATCTTCATATTTAATTGTAAGAACCTCAGTAACTACTAAATTTTCCAATTTAATGTTATCCGTTAAAAGCATAGACTGAAACGCAGTAAAATTGTGAAGATGTTTCATCTCCTTTTCGTGATCAACCATTAAAATAAACTCACTTCTTTCATAAAAACGCACTTGTCGAGAAATCTTTACGCTAAGATACATTAAATTTGACAATGTCAAAAATACGTGCCAAATGAAACATGCCACACTGCCACATCTACCAAATTCAACTCAACATGAAGCATTCGAATGAGTAATTTACTTTGTGGATCATATTGACGTTCGTGGCATAGCAGAAGCTGGGAAAAGTCTGTTGACCTCCCTTGGAATCTACCGTTTTGACCACCAATTCTTTAGAGTCCGCCTGCTGACCTTGCTGTTGTTGTTGGCCACCCTGTTGCGCCTGTCCGTATTGGACCTGCTGCGATTGCTGCGTGGTCATCGTATTCGGGTCGAACATGATTGAATAATGGCGGTCAAACGTGACAAAATGCACGGCTTTTAATGTTAATGGGGATTTATCACCGGATCTGATCTGAAAGATTTTTTGTTGTTGGTACTTCTAGAAAAATAAAAAATAAAAACTTGTAACGTATTTATAATTTATTAAATTTTAATTTGCCCGAAATCCTATAGTATAGGTAAATGAAAATTGGCGTCATTGAATCAACCTGTATAGGGAAGTATATTATACTATATATATAGTATGTATGTAGAATTATTAATTATGGATAGCAATGCTGTTTTAATAAAATAAAATAAGTTATACTGACGAATTCTTACTAAAATCGTACGTGAAAATCTATGAGCTACATTTCTGAAAAAATACATGAACATTTTAATGTTTCAGGAATGCCAGCATTTGGTTTTAATTTGCCTTATGAATAATTAATGTTGATATTATGCTAGAGCGGTTTTAGAATGAATTATATTAGCTAATTATTAACATTATTTGTTGTTATAGGCATTATATAATACAGGTTGATAACCAGATGAAGTGGATACATCGGTTCAAACTAAAATCATAATGGGGCAATCTGCAATTAGCACTGCTATGCCTGTTCCCGTATTGTTGATATGGCCAGAGGATAGGACAATCCCTATCTTTCCCCAGAATAGCGATGTTTACAATTTCGCACGTGTTACGGCCAAGAGACGATCGGACAATATGCCACACATGCTACAGTCTCTCTTTTCAACAATAACAAAGACGCCGAGATAAAATTGAAATGAAATAAGGCGATATAGCTGGTGTCTTTCAACAAAGAAAACCCAATCACCTGGTGCAGTCGGTGGTATGGGATGCCGATAGTAAACTGGCCGCAATTAGCACGCATAGACTTACCTGGCTGGCAGCTTGCCTCTGGGATGTTCCAATGAGCACTTTTGGATGATTTGGAAAACTTTCGCAATTGCATTTGGTGAGAAATTGCAGAAAATTATGGAAAAGCTCCGTATTTCATCTCACTCTATAAAATGGCCGCCGGCCTGCCGTCTCTGTTCACGCGATGATAGTTGCATATATACACGCATGCGTCAATTGAGCGTGCACCATGTGATATACGGCGTTGCCGTTTATAACTTGATTAATTTAAATTTCGCATATGCAATTCTTCGCTATTATTAAAATTAAGAAAATCCTCTTCAGATCTACAGCGATCCATAAAATCATTTATATGGAAAATAATCACACCGTGAAGCTGTATCGTCGTCAATTCATATCTGATTCGAACAATGGAAATATATAGTTGAATAATTTTAAGGGTATTTCAATTTGAAATACTGTTATCCGAGTAAATCAAAATTGCAGCCGTATCGTTTGATTAGATCACAATAATTATACAACGTTGCACCTGGCTGGCCAGGAAAAAGTAGTTGACGCCGGCGTCATACTTCCAAAATTAACAGCCAATTTAAATAATCAAGAACGTGCCGTTCGATAATGTTAACATATAAAAAATGATAGCTTGTTGGATATTTGTAAACAGATTATAATTAAGGTATTCGTATAAAGATAAATTAGCCTCATTCGGTTACATTACAGTATCGTGCAGCCTTGTACATGTACAGTGTGTCAGCTGGATCTGACAGCTGCTGTATGAACTATGCGATGCTATCTACCCGCTAAGTCTCGTATAGTGTGTAGAAGTGGTCGCTAGGTGGCGCGGCAGTTGCTGGCAAAACGATTGTTGGTGTGTGTGTGTGGTTGCAATGTCGGATAGCGGAGACGATGGCTCGAATTCGCAAAGTAAGTGTAACCCCATCGTATACGTACCCGGAGAGTGTGCCCGAAGGATTTCGCCAACCTTACACGGTGCTTGGGGCAACTGCCGTTTACGGAGGTGGCCGAGTGAATCGCAAACATTTTTGACAATCGGCCCAAAATGGCCGTCAGATGCGACGACCTTGGCCAGTTTTTCGTGTAATACACCCCCAAATCAACGCTGGGGCTTTGGATTTTGTGTGGTAAAGGTGGCCGCATCTGTGGCCAGTGTCCTTATTGCATTGTCACTGGCCCTTTATCGGCCACAAAGCTCTAGACAGTCGCAGGGGTATACCGATGACCTTGGACAACATTAACCCGGTTATCCATCCCCTGTAGACTGCTGAATAGAGCATTACAGCACTTATGTCCTTGGTGTGTTCGTCAGCAGGCAGATACTATTACTTTTATTCCACCACTCTCGACACATATGTGATCTGTACCTGTTCGAATCCACATAAAGATATTGATAAATAATCGCGGAATTAAATGGCAATAATTAGCTTGCGGATATTTTCAGTATTAAACTTTACACATATTTTTTAAACCAGGATTTATTAGGACATAATATAGTTCAAACTGAAATGATTTTTACTTTTTATTTCAACTCTAAAAGTCAATAGCTACAGACGTACAGAATAATTAATATCGATACATTAAACATAGATATATTTTTTGTCGCGTTAATATTCGGTAAGTGCATATAAGCTGTTTAAATTTTAAAGATGCAGTCCGATTATGTTTAATATGTACAAATATGATATGTTTTTGGCGCAGTTGTTTGGTCTGGCGGATTAGGTGGCCAGCATCATGGCCAATCTGGCAACAGTGCCGGAGGGGGCGGGGGTGGTCGGGACGTGGGTTCCCACGGGGGTGGTGGCGCGGGGGGCTCAGGCGGCGGCCAGCAACAGCTCGAGCAAGAACTCGCCACAAAGATGCTCCAAATCCAAAGCAAACGCTTCTATCTTGACGTGAAGCAGAATCGCCGCGGACGGTTCATCAAAGTACGTACTTTTTATTAGTTAATTCATCTTTTTTTTTAATGTAAAACAGACTGCAACTGTTATAACTGTTTGCAGGTGGCGGAAATTGGCGCGGATGGTCGACGTAATCAGATCTTCCTTGCCCTGAGTACGGCCGGTGAGTTTCGGGACCATTTGAGCGCCTTCAGTGACTACTATAGTAGTTTGGGCCCACCGAACCCGGACACGGTCCCCGAAGATGGCAAACTGAAGAGCGAAATGATGCTGAAGGATAACCGACGCTACTACCTCGACCTGAAGGAGAACAGCCGCGGCAGATTCCTCAGGGTGTCGCAAACGGTCCCCAGGGGCGGAACTAGAACTCAGGTCAGTGAAAATTGAGTGTGTTTTTTTGCAGTGTACATTTTTCTACAGATTATCTTGCTGAAATATTTATTACAAGTGCGTTATTCGTGCAAATATTTGTGTCAATGTACTTCGGTCAGTGTTATTAGTAATTTTAGGAGATTTACAAGTACGTACTTGTTAATATCAGTGATAACATTTTGTTTGAAGGAACAATAAACCGTACAAATAATAATAACAGGCTTTTTTGTATAATATTAAACGAGGGCAAGGTACCGCAGATTTTCCAACTAAAGAAAGTAGGTGCTAATTCATGTGAGATCATGTATTAAATCATTAAAGCGAATTGAATAATTATTTATTTGTAAATTTATATTTCTAGAACAAAATATTTTATAAATAAATTATACGACAATAAAAATAGTAAGGATATTTTGATAATAGACGTATTAATTATTACTATTTTTTAATGTTTTCACATAATTATTAATTAAAAGTCTCGATTAAACTGTTTTAGTATTTAAAAAAGACATTTAAAGAAACTTATAAGACGAGTAACAAGCATAAATATGAATAGTTTTCAGTTCTACCTTCCATTTAATATAAATAGTTGATAAAGAAAAATCTCTGGAATTATTACTAGGGAGCCATTTTCACGATTCAACAAAAATATACACTTTTCCTATTCCACAACCAAACAGATCTCGTAATTTCTCGAATCTGCAAAGCGATCCAAATCCTTCATTGGAATAGTGAACCAGCGGTTCCATTCTATAACACACAAAACCAATAATAAGTATTAAAAATTCAAGATATCACGATTTATTTCGCGATAGTTTTGCAACGTGCGTTTTATTTTTGTTTGTGATGAGATTTGTGTTTACCTAGAGGGTATGTGCGATTGTGTGCGCAGTGTAATTCGCTAGTGTGACGTAGGAGGGCGCGTAGGTTGTGTAGGTTAGCTGTGGGCGTGGTGGGATCCTTGTAGATGAACACGGATCGCCCGGCGCCCATTAGCTCTTGCACGAAGCAGGAGTACAGTTGACGTTGCGAATTGAGCAGGATTCCAGACATGTCCAGTTGTTGAGCACCTGAAATTAAATTGAATAACACAAATTCATTGATTGATAAACAATTATTAAATATTTTTTGTAATAAGTCAATTAGTTTTTTTTATTTATATACATACATTTTATGAAACATCAAAAAGTTGGTGATAATTTTATTAAATTTCAATGTTTTTTTTTAATAAAAGCAATTTGAATTTCTGTTTTGCAAATTATTATTTCATTATGTAATCGAAATTAAATCGCAACAATATTTGGTTTTCCTTTTAATGCAAATACCAATTTAAAAAATATATATAACCCGCTCTAACTAATTATATGCAAATTACTGTAGTTTAATTTTAATTGAACTTGTAAACTTGACATTCATATTATTTTTTCTTCAATAGAACTTCGTGGTTGACTGCATAAGTAATACCACTAATTTAATATATTTTTCTTTGTTTATTGAAATGATTAAATTAATCTATTAATCAGGGTTATTAAATATACCTACTAAATTTCATATTTGAACGCCATTTAAATTTTGATAAGAATAAATCATTTTCTTCGTACAATTTGTTGATAAAATTCATTTTTTCGCAAAATTTTAACAAAAAAAAAGCCACTCACCTCCGATTCTATACACATTTCCCCGAAGCACGGACATATCCCTGTGCTTCTCATGCAGATGCTTCTCAACACCCTCCCACGTGCCCACGAAACTGCAGCAAACACATCGGGTGCTCTGCTGTTGGTGGTGGTACTCCTCCAAGCCAGATAAAACACCCCCATTGCAAACGTTGCTCATTACCGTTGCGGTCATTTTTTAATATTAAACGAAACTTTTCTTCAAGAGAGAGCGAAATAGCTTTAAGCAAATTCACGCGTGTAAATGGTGTACTTGTCCACGATTGATCGGTTTATATACACTCTGCGCGTTTATTGATAAGGGGAGTTTCGATGAACGAATTGATAAGATATTGGCACAAGCGCTCGTGTGTTGCGTTGATTTGTGTCCGTGTATTAAATTGCCAGCTCTTATAGTGCACAATTTATAATGTTATTGTCTGTTGTATGTATATTCCGTGTTATAGAGTTCATATGAATGTTTTTCTGGTCTATTATAGGAGATGGGAGACGTGGCGATAGTTTCAGTTTAAAATACAAGTTCTTTTTTCATAATGTTTTGGTTGTCTTTACGAATTCAAACTGAAATGATCAATCAGGATTAGGTTTTAATTTTGAATGCACAAAATCACAGGAAAAGTGTGACTACTATTGGTAAGATATGATGAAATGTGTTTGTTTTTGCTGGGATTTAGGCAAAGTGTATTAGGGTAAAGTTGAGCGTGTCTGTCGTTGCTAGGATATAGAATGAATGTGTCTGCTGTTGCTAGGAAATAAGAAAAATGTGTTTGTTATTGCTCGGATATAGAAATAATGTGTTTGTTGTTGCTAGGATGTGTGCAAATGTGTCTGTCGTTGCTAAAATGTAGGAACATGTATCTGTCGTTGCTAAAATGTAGGAAAATGCATCTGTCGTTGCTAGAATATATAAAGGAATGTGTCTGTTGTTGCTAGGAATAAGTAAAGTGTGATATCGGTTGCTAGGATATATGCCAATGTGTTTATCGCCGCTAAAATGAGGGAAAAAATGCCTGTATTTACTAAAATATATATTTAAAATGTGTCTGTCCTTGTTAGAATAAAGAAAAAGTGTGTTTGTTGTTGCTAGGATATGTGCAAATGTGTCTGTCGTTGCTAGAATATAAAAATAATGTGTACTGTTGCTAGAATATAGAAAAAATGTGTTTGTTGTTGCTGAAATATAAACAAAAACTGTATTATTGCAGGAAAAAAAGTAAAGTAAAAAATCTGTTCCTAGGATATGTGCAAATTTATCTATCGTTGCTAGAATATAGACAAATTTGTCTGTTGTTGCTAAGATATGTGCAATTGTATCTG
This sequence comes from Leptodirus hochenwartii, assembly GCA_947310635.1. NCBI lineage: Eukaryota > Metazoa > Arthropoda > Insecta > Coleoptera > Leiodidae > Leptodirus > Leptodirus hochenwartii. Next base: position 235,895 of record OX371186.1, read on the forward strand.
TCGTTGTTAAAATGTGGTAAAAATGTGTCTATCATTTGTAACATAAAGACAAAGAGTGTATTATTATTTCTAGGAACAATAAGTACGACTGTCGTGCTAGGATATGTGCAAATGTGTCTGTTGTTGCTAGAACGGGTCTGACGTTTCTAACATATATAATATAGGCAAAGTGCGACTGTCGTTGCTAGGAAATAGGCAAACAGTATCTGTCATTCAAAATCGATAGATAGATAGATAGATAGATAGATTGTTGCTAGGAAATAGGCAAACAGTATCTGTCAGTTAAAATCGATAGATAGATAGATAGATCGTTGCTAGGAAATAGGCAAACAGTATCTGTCACTCAAAATCGATAGATAGATAGATCGTTGCTAGGAAATAGGCAAACAGTATCTGTCAGTCAAAATTGATATTCTATATACTGCTCTTACAGCGATCACTCATCAAATAGCCTGTTTGCAATTCTTTCTCATGATTATAATAAACTCAAGTCTCGTGCAAAACACGAATGCAGTATTCTGGATATATATGTTGATGTATTTCTATTCTTTTGCACATCTCTAGATATATTACATTAGTATACTTTTTATTAATAATATAATTGTGTCTCTGTTGTCTGACCTTTGGTTCTGCAAGCACTTAAACTGTATATTGAATAATGTGGTCGCATTGTATTTTAGAATACTTTAATATTTATTTTACCGCTGATAACGATAAGAGTCAAGTCCAAAGCGTAAATCTATTTCTATGATGATCGCCAATCGGTGCCGTTACACCCATAGTTTTATTCTATTTTAAATAAATGCAAGTGTATTATTAACATCTATTTGACAAAGTACAAGTATTACAATCGAGCTTATTAAAAAATATATACGTCATTAGAAACATTTCCCAAATTGTTATATAATTATTTTACAAATTATATATATATATATATATATATATATATAATTAGGTAAAATTAGCAAATGAAATTTTATCTACTTCTGTTTGTATAATATTACAAAAGTTAAATAAAATCATACGATGTGTATTTGTTATTGCCACATAATTTTATCGGTTGATAAACCACCGAGTGCTACAATATATATATTTTTAATCAATGTCTTATTTGAGCATAGGAGATTCCACATACAATGCAAAGTCCAATCGAATTATTGCTGTGACATTTCACCTAAATTCCAAGAAACCATTTCATGTTACTAATCACTCAATTTACTATGAAATTTAAATTATTGTTTATAAAAATGTTCGAGTCTATTTCTTTGATACTATATAAATTATACAACGCCGTGTGATTTATATATTTTTCATAAAAAAAAAAACGCTTAGCAATGAAGGTTTTCTCAAATGGCAGGTGGCAATTCCTGCCCAAGGAATGATCGAGTTCCGAGACGCCCTCACCGATCTATTGGAGGAGTTCTCGTGCTCGGGCGATGATTTAGGGGGTGGCTCGGGCGGCGGTGGCATGGGCGGTGGTTCGGGTGGATCTGGTGGCGGGGGATCCGGTCTGGGCGGCTCGGGCGGCGGTGGATATCGCAGCGATCTGCCCGAGGGTAAACACCTGCATGTCGATAATAAGAATTTCTACTTTGATATTGGCCAGAATAATCGCGGCGTGTATATGAGGATCAGCGAGGTCAAGACCAACTTCCGGGCCGCCATCACGTTGCCGGATAAGTGCTGGACTCGCTTCCGGGATATACTAAATGGTTCGTTCTAACATTCCGTTATACGTTTTTTTTTTTTTTAATTTGTGCATTGGGTTTTTGGTGTATATCCTGAATAATAATCCATTAATATCCATTAATATTGGTCAAAGTTTTGTCGTGCATTTTTTATTATAATCTAATAAGTACTTATTGAGTGGTATTAACAACTCCAAAATTATTATTGAAAATTTTATTCTTAATATGTCTGCTATAGAAAATATACTCAATCAATAAATTGTTTAAAAATGAATCCGTTTGTTTAGGAGATCTTTTCTATTTTTTTCTGTTTTTTTTGTAGAATATTGTGACAAAATGAAGGGCGGTGGTGGGGGTAGTGGCGGTGGGAGTTCGGGTAGTGGGGGTGGCGGTAACAGTGGTGGTGGGGGTGGGGGGTCAACGGGCGGATCGGGCGGACAATCTGGTGGCAACAATGCAACGCAGGTTGACCATCAACTGGTGAGTTAGAATTATCATGTACGTACGCAATTTAACATTCTCATTTCTATTTATTGATTTAATTGTTGTTTTCTTTTCAAATTTGCGCCCTTCTGTTGGCGCAGTCGATCAGATGGTTCTTTGATGTATGAATTGTTAAAAAATAATTAACTATTAAATGAACTCTACTATTTTCTAATGCACAAAAAAAATAGTACTTCTAAAAATAATTCTATTGTGTTTTTAATCAGCGATATTCGTTGATTAACATACGAAAAATTCCTTGCTCGTCGTTCTAATCAACTAATATATTTGGAATAAGAGTAGCAAAGGTACTGATAACTTAAAAAAAAATCAATTAATCTTTGTACCGAACGCATAGTCTGCACTGTATCAATTTTTACGCGTTCAAGTGATGGACATATAACATAACTAATGTTTATTTTGGATATGTAATTGTTTATAATTTGTATGTGTGTGTGTGGATGTATCATTTGACGTATGTGAAGGTTATTTTTTTTTCACCAAATTGAATAATGCTTTGGCTAATTGTTTTGGATTGCTTTTGCTTGTGGCTACGGATTTTTTAGCAGTCGCTTGTGTGTAAAATAATTTTTTTTTATCGGCGTTTTGATTGTTTTTCTTGCGATTAAATGGGCATTTTTCGTTTGTCTACGTAGTATTTTAGAATCCATTCTGTTTATTTCGATTTTTATTTAAATTACATCGTAGTTTTTTCTTTTCACTGCCAATTTATTGTCTAATATTCGCACCTATCCATCGTAAACCTGTCCATCGTAAACATCACGTAACTACCGAAACATCAGTTGTTAATCGTTGGGTGACACTAGGGCAATGGCACCGTATCGATCTCATTGGAGAACATGGGCGGCAAATAGCTAGCCAAAGCTTCGTTCAGCATCAGCTGATTCGCATCACCCCGACTCGCCCACCACTAGGGTTGCACAGCAACCACTACACATCTATTCGCCCCTCGCCCCCCATCATCCTGCTCTATAATTCTCTCTACAACCAAATCAGTTCTGTTCGTCGTCCTCATCCTCCTTTCGCTCCATTTGCAGGCGGCGTGGTGAAGACTGTGTCTTCTCCAGCATTTCTTGACGAGTTATCCACAGCCCCAACAAACAACAAATGTCAGCAACGTCAGCAATACCAACAACAATTGATTATTTGTTTCATTTTTATTTTGCATTATTGGAATTATAAGTGAAGGTTCATCGTTGATCATTTCTTAAGCTAGGATCGTATTCGTTTCGCTATCAAAGTTCTAGTCATAATAAATACTTCGCTGAAATATTTAAAATATATATATATGTGTCAGTTTTGGATTTATTTTTGAGTTTGTTCTTTTGTGTATATATTTCTGTGAGGTTTATCGTCGTTTTAAAGTTGATTTGTTGACGAATGGAATGTGCGAGGAGATATATTCAAAATCCAAAAACGAACCGACAATTCTATCCTAGTTAATATAGCTAAATTTGGGAGACCTTAATAGCCCCCCGCCCCCGCCTGTGTTTTATAAATCCCCCGTGTTCCTTAGCTGTGATCACAAATCTTTTTTATTATTATAAAAATATATTTCTATCATTCTTCCGATATTAGCGGTGTTGCTTTGCCGCTAATCTATTTTCTTTATTTAAATAATAAATCCCATTTTAGTTGCTTCATTGATATAATAAAGAACAGTCCTCTTTTCTCCTGTTTTCATCTCGTTTTCTTTATGGGCCCCCCGATAATGTCTTGGGTGATCTAATATTTATAACTGTTTCTTTATTAATTTAAGCGTAATATATTTATATATATTTATAAACAGTTGTTGTTGCCATCCAACATTAAAAGATGTCAAAACAAGAAATATTTATATATTTATAGAATATAAATTTAGTTGTTACTTTAACTGCTTGTGTTTGGTTAGAGAAATATTTATATGAGAGAGAATAACTTTCGAACATTTCGAAGAAAAACAAAAATAGGTCAATGGAAACGAAAAATAGAAGAAACGCATGTTTAAACAGATCTTTTGCGATTTTTATTTTTATTTTTGAAAATCGCTAGCAAAAAATGCCAACCACGTGCTAACTTGTTCAATATATAGGATGTTCCAAAATTGCGTTTTGGAATCCTCGTATATTAATTGTATCTTTATTATAATTATTGTTAGGGTATATAATATAGGTGTGATATATATTTTTTTAGCGAAAAGATAAATTTATTTACCATTAAAACGTTGTAATCCACTCTTTTATTATTATTACTATAAATAATTTGAATTTTCTATTTTCAACTTTTTCGTGGCTGTGTTCTTTGCTAGTGCCTATTTTTATTATATATAATATCGTCAACAATGAGGGTGTCCAAAATTTTAGCTCTAATTATCTGTTTCGGAAAATAAATTTAAAAAGAACACATACACTTTGTGTTAATTATTTTAAATCCTGGCGTAGTTTAGTTACAATTTTGGTCATCCTGTACATAAACATAATATATTTTAAAAAAAAATGTATGTATAAAAATTCCTGTGTTTAGCTCCGGTAGTTTTATAACTGTGATCCGCCCATCTCTAATTCTGCCAGAACTACGACACTTCCCATCACTTATGCTCCCCTCCATTCCCACGACGAAGTCTCCCCCTATTTCCTGCACCCTTCCAAAATTATGTACAATAATATAGTTGATTCGATTTATTTAATTTTTATTCAATATTTTTTTGTACATGTTTCCCCCCCCCCCCCCCACCGTTCTCCCCGTACTAGTTTTCGTTTTATTGTTTATTTACAATCCTATATGATAGTAATTTAAAAAAGCATTGTTAATACTATTCTTTGTAATTAGCATTTTTATTATTACCTTTTTTGATTTGTTGTTGACTTTGATTGATTACTTAAAAGATCAGAAGAAACTTTACCTACACACATTTATGATGACGTGTTTGTTGTCTATGTTATTAATTATTATTATTATAGTGTATTTTATTGTTATTAATAGAAGAAAAAACGCTTGGCGAAAATGTCGGCGTTGTTTATTATTAGCGACTAAATTCGACATGATCCAAAAACAATACAGAAACTCAATTCATACACAACAAAAAGGAAGCCTCACGAAAATTGAGAGCAAAAAAATCCTGGACATTTTGTGAATAGTAATAAAATTGCTAAATAAATAAATATATATATATATATATATATATATTATTGAAAAGGATGTATATTTGCATTAAGGGTTTCCCTTAAAAAATATTATATTAGTACCTAATTGATAAGAATAGGTAAAAAAAATACAAAAATGGAATCTCGTCAGATGGAATTTCGCGTATAAGATTTTTTGAGAAAAAAAAACTTCTGTTTAGTGGATGCTATTTATTATTAATATTTTAACAAATAAAAATAGTCAATTAATTATTTCTCAGTTCGAACGAATCCACTTCGGACGCAAAACTGGAGTGCATTGAAAAATACTTCATTTTAAACATGTATTTTGTACAACAAACGGCAACCCTGTTTAGATTTATTGTAATAAATGACATGTTCCCTTCATTCACCTGTCAAGAGTACTTATGTTTTAGTAAAAATAACAATATAAAATGAACATTTGTCAATGCAATCAATCGGTTATTTTTGCACACGATTGCGCGAATAACCTTCTGTCTTAGGTAAGGCAAAATTCTGGTTCTCTAATTTTACTTCATACCTAAATAGATGTTATTGAATAAAAAGAAGAAAAAAAACATTGAGATTGTAGTGGTATTGTGGCTAGCGCATGCGCTAATATAACCTAAGTTTGATCTGCGCAAGAGAAGTTGTCTCGCGCATGCGCGGGGATGATATATAAACATTACCGTAACGTGTGGTGTTTAGAGAAAAAAAAAGTAATTACTACTTGGTTCTCTTTTATTGTACGAGAGAAGTGAATGCACATTTTAAGAGAAATTTAACGGTACGGCATCATTGTGCGAACCAAAATAAAGCGCAGATAATGGCAGATCTACACTTCGATTTATTATTAATATATAATATTATAATTATTATTGGGCAGATATTTCTATAAGTATAATGAAAATATGAGTGATACATAAAATAATACAAAATTTCGTTTGAATGGTAAATTTTTTTTTCTTAGTATAAAATAGACAAAGTACAAGTATTGTGAAATTTAAAAAAATTGCCGACGTGGTTCTTTAAATATATATTTTGTATGTTTTATGTATTACTCTGTATATTGACATGTTACTTTAATTTGATTACGAAAATCAACAAAAAAATATTAATAAAAATTAAATAAACATTTTTAAAAAGTAAAACGTTTGTGGCAGTTTCATTGATCGTTCTTATTTTTTATTTAATAAGTAATATTATTTTTAAAATACAATAGTTACGCTTTATCTTTCATTTACCGTCGATAATACACATTTCTACAACAAATATTTCACTTATCAATTAATTGTAGTGATATAAGACATTTTTTTTTTTTTTACAAGTCTAGCCAAGCTACACTTGCTACCTACATTGACTACGATTTCTTTTTTTGTGTTCGTTTTGGTCAAAAACTAAATCTACGACAGAACAATTGCCATAAAGTAACGATTCTGTTAGAAACTGTTGCACAGGCCTTTTTATTATTCAGTTTCTGAAAGACGTATTTTTTTAATTTGAACTCGGTCGATTTTTTTGATAATATGAACGCGGAATTGAGATAAACGTACATACTGGGTGATCCATTTAAAATTTATAAATTGTTGCTTTTTACTATTTAATTAAATCGTGCAATAGTTTCTGTTTATTGAATAATCAATTTATAGAACGAAGTAATTAATAATAAAATAGAAACTTCCAAAATTAGTAATTGTAAAATCGTTTCAAATTTCTTGTAACGTTTCTAATATAAATCTTAGGTATACAAAAAAAAAATTATACTTAAATACTAGTGAATCATTCTCACATTTTACGGAAATGCAAAACCTATTTATTAAAAAATACAATATACATGATATAGCATATTTTTCCAATGATAGAAAATAAAAATTAAATTTGAACGTTTGGTAATTTATCGAGAAATGTACAAGTTTGATAATTTATTTGCCAATATAGTTGAATTTTCATTGTTAATAAGTTATATATATATAGAGCTACTACCGTCAAGATTTTATATCAACTAATTAATTTTGTTTATTACAAAATGATAAATAAAAATAATAGTTGTATTTTAAATATTTTATTAATTAGGATCTCGGATTGAAATCGCATACATTTATAAAATTTCAAATATTTTTTCTTCAAATCTTACTATTATAATGATTAATTTCCTTCGCATTGAAATACAACAGAAAATATGTACGACTATAATTGTAAAAAATAAATTTTATTTATTTACAAAAAGGTGCTATTAACCTGACTTATAAACTAATATTGTAAATGCTATTTTTTTTAAATTAAAAAATCAAATAGGACTAAAAAATGATTCTTTTTATGTGTTTAACGTTGTACGCAAATGATGAAACGTTTTCTATCTATATATATTTTCTCTGTGAATACCAAAACATATTTCTATATTATGATACAAAATATCAATACGTGAATATTAATATTTTAACTCTGTGATGCAAACACTCAGTAATTTTACAATTATGCATACAATTAGGTTAAAATAGATATATTTTAACAAATATCCCAGTCAAATAAAAAATATTTATGCAACGCGATAAATGAATTATCGAAAGTTTCTTAACTAGCATAAAACAAACACACATTTGACTGAGACAATTTTTACAATGCTAATATTCAGAGCCGCCATAAGGACAAATCATAATAGCCCTTTTGTGAAATTGGAAATTTAAATTGATTCATCGACACAAGTATTTTTATCAACTCCATCTACAAAATGGCAATTTAATCGTTTGTGTACATTATTTTTTTTTTAATTTCGATTTATTTCACCCATCAGGTATGGCATGTTAAAATGCATTTTTTTTTTTGGACATTTTCAATAATCTGGTTCGAAAAAAAACAGCAGATTGCAAAACGGATGTTTCTTTCTTTCGGTAACGTTCGAAAATTGGTTTAAAAACAGTTTTCAACATATGGACAATATTTTTCGGGCTGTGGCTATATATAATTATTTAATTCATAATTATTTATATAAATAGCATATTATACATTAGTAAATTATCACCTAATAAGGTAAACAACAACAATAATAATGTGTATACAGGGGCGTATAAGAAATAACATACATGATTAGCTATTAGTTTCGTTTGCGTATAATCCTGTATAGTACTATAATATTATCGTGTGGTAAGTATGTAGTTTTTTTTTTGTAATCCCTGTACTTTTTTTTATATTCATTCAACAGTAAAGTGAATTTGCTCTTGTTTGTGGTTCTTTAGCCGTAATAGGTGTTTATAAAAAGCGTACAGTACAACGAAACAGTGTTGTGTGTTAATTGTGTAGTGTGATTTGAGGTTATATAAGTAGTTTAGGAGGGGGGGGGGGTCAGATTGTTTAGGAGGAAGACCGTTGATCAACGTATTGATGTTACCATTGCTGGTGGGCTGGTGATCCACCTAAAAATAAAAATCGGAATATTAATAAACGTAAATACTATTTTTAACATGTAAAAATTGATTTAAAATACGTGCAGTGCAAAAATACACACACATACGTACAAAAATTTGATTTAATGATTTAAACAACGCGTGTGTTTTTTTTTGTAAAAATAAATTTTGTTGTACATGTCAGTGTTTCTATGCCGGGCGTAAGTAACACCCTGTGTGTTGTAGAATTACAATACCTGCGGTAGTACTGTAATTGGGCACGTCACCTTGATTGAGTGCAACGTTCTCTCCGCCGCCGTTAGAAGGTGGCGCTGGCATCGCGAACACCGCCCCTGGCGCTGTACCGGCACGGCCACTGGGCGACGGTTGGCACGTGACGGGCGGTGGGCTGCCGTTCAATCGCTCCTCGTCATCGGACATGTCCTCCTAAATAAAACAGCAACTCAAATACGCTCCGAATGAAAATATATATACACTCGTTTATTTAAATAATCGATATTTTTTTTGTTTTCTATAAGTTTGACAATGTATAACCTGATTTTTTGATCGATGATTGATTTTCGGTCTGTCTAATATATGTTATTGCGAGACTGGTGATTTGTATTTTTTTTTAATGTATGTTTTAATGAATCGATTTTGCGCTGAGGAAAATAAAAAAATAAAAACATCGATCGCATGCAACTGTTGGTAGTGCGAGCAAAACAAAAATATGGTGGCATGATGAACTAATTAAAATCCAGCCATTTACCATTGCAAAATATTTGTTTGTTTTTTATAACGATAAATAATTGATTGTGGTTCGTGCTGGGATTTTAATTTTAAAATGTTTTTTTTTGGTTAGTAGGAGTTTATTTTATTTTATTTTATTTTATTCTGCCGGGGTTAAAATGTTAAAAATATATATATACATACAGGCTCATTCATCCATAATGGCCCTGATAATTAAATTATGACTTTAAATAGACGCTAAAAAATATTAACAAAAATTGATATATATTTTTAATTCGTGAATTTTTACTTTCTCTGATTTATTTTTAGAAGGATTTCAAAGAAAGTATGTAACAAATGATCAAAAAAAAAACCTAATTCCGAAAAATCTGTAATTGATAACTAAAAATATTTTTCATTTTGTTAAATTATTAGTAGTTTCGCTGTTGTGCGTACTGAAGATAGCTACGTACTTCAATGACATGTAAAATTGACAGCTGTCAACACACCACGACATGATATCTATTTTATCGAACTGAGTCATAGTACGGCTATTAAAAATAAATATGAATAGAAAAATTGTCTCTAACTTTTTCATTTATATTACTTTCACAGGTTTTTTTAGGGAGTTGAAAATCTGACGAATTTCTATTTATTGATCGCTCTCGAGACAGACGTCAAGTGTGCGCTTGCGTGTTGTGTTGTTTTGGGTCGGAGTGGGGTGTAATGCGTGTGTACTCACCCGTGATTTGTTGGCAGTCGCATTGGTATTGGAAGACTGGGCGGCACCGCTCTGATCGGGCTGCAAACCACATCGGGAACAATATATATATATATATATATAGAGAGAGCAGAGACCAACAACAGATATTTCATCAAAGGTAATACAGGTGCGTATGTTATAACTACATTTTATATAGCTGTGATTGTTCATCACACTGTGTTGTGTGTTTTAAATGTAGATGAATGCAGGGGCGGATCCAGAAATTAAGTAAATTCCAATCTATTAACATGTTGTGTAAATACAGAACAATATATTTTTATAAATTAACTGTGAAATAAAATTAGTACGTGAATATTGAAAAATCGAAAAATAAATAGCGCTAGAGGAAATAAAACAGCAAAAAAAAAGAAAAAAAAAATTGCCTATAAGTATGTTAGTTTTTGTTTAGTGTAACGTTTCATTGTGTTTTCTATGATAGTGATATACAGGATGTTCGATAATTCCCGACACCCATCATCGTTAATCTCCGGATATTATTTCTTAAACATATCAATTATTTGCTGAATTTATTAAGGCGTCAGGAATTATTAAACGTGTGACGTTCTGTAGTGTCTTTTTGGACAATTTACGTGACAGTGTGTGTATCGTGATAACGAGCCATAACAAGGGTTAATATTCGATTTCTATATACCTGGTGGTTCTGTGGATTATTAGCGGCAATATCGATCTATAAAAAAAAATTAAAGAGAGCGCTAGCATCGACTGCGTTATATATATAAATAAATTATTGAAATTACAACATTTATTTAAATGTTTAAATGACCAGCGAGTATTGCAATTAGTCATGAACATGCTTGCGATCAAATCATTACAATAAGTAATTAAATTAAATGATTTGAAATGAAGTAGAAACAAATTGGTGTTCGTTAGTAAATTTCTTGATAGCGTATCTTTACGTAGAATATAAATGATCGCTAAAGAAGTATTTTAAACAAGCAGAATTACAACGATTATCTAAACGACTCAATCACAGGAAATAGCAAAAACATTTTTTTAGATGATTCAACGAGAACTACGATAATAACATCTATCTTTTCGTTTTTAACAAACGTCAGCTTAATATTTACAATAATTTAAAAAGTTTAACTTGTACAAAAAATATTCTTGCATATTCTTTTTGAATACTTATTTTTTTATAAATTTGTAAGAACGAAAAGATTTTACTTTTAAGTTGATTATATACAGCAAATATTATAGAAAGTATGTAGGATTACCTTCTTAATCAATATTAGCAGATTAGGTCGCCATTTTGTTAAATCGCCATATTGCTTTTTGTGTTAGTTTTAATAGCTTCACTAAAACCGTACCAATTAAATGCGCAAGCGCTAAAAACTTGCAGCAAACGTACATACAAACATTATTCATCCTTCAATCAAGAGTGACTTATTAAATTCAAAAAAATATATATACAGATGTAAATTTTTTATTTTTGAGATGTTAAAGTAAAAATGGCAATAAATTATGGCAATAAATGGCAATAATCACTTTGCTCGACAATAAATTGGATAATCTCGGTTATGTTCGTTTTTAATTCAATTTCAATTGGATGTATGTTATGTCTACAAGAGCGTGGGATATATACGAAATTCAAAAATTAAAAAAAAAACCTGTAATAAATCACTCTTCTTTTCCTTATTCCTCACATAGACACCTTTCGTCCAATATCCACCAACTGTCACTGTCACTCACCAGATTATGATAATCCCCGGTTTCTTCGGGCGGACGCGGCTTACATTTGCCACAGCAGAAGTTGCAGCAGCAGCACAGACAGCAGCAACAATAGCACCCGGTCGCGATGCCGCACACGACAAATACGGCCTTGCACCAGGTGCTCGTCACCACAAAGTACGCATTTACATTCTCCTCGCCAAATTGCTCGCCAATATACAAGCCCAGCGAGCCGTAATTGTCGTAGATGTTACGTTTAGTCGAATCGTTCAAGATCGAGTGGGCTCGGTTCACCTGAACATGCCCACCGCGAGGGGGCAATGACAATTTACGTAAGTTGTCAAGAATTTCTTTTTTATATGACTTGCCCTACTGTCTAAACATACGATTGAACTACCGCGTCAATATTTCATAAGAAATTGGAGTATTTTAACATTAGTTCGCGATTTCCGAATTCATAATTAAACCATCTATACAAAAAAATTAACTCTACAGTTCTATACGTCAATGGTTGATACAGTGGCGTATTAGCAGCTTTAAAAAAAAATCCCACGCGTACAATTATGTACGGCAATTAAATCTGAAGTATTAAAATCAACGAAAATCAAGCATTACATAGCTTAATATGTACCTCTTTGAATTTATCGGCCGCTTCGGGGTTGTTCGGGTTTTTATCCGGATGGAATTTAAGAGCTAAACGTCGATAGGTCTTCTTGATCTCCTCAGCCGTTGCGGTCTTTGGCAATGCGAGGATCTCATACAAAGAGTCCCCCTGCGTTCTGTACATATATACGTATACGGTAAGTGATCGGACGTGAATAATCGATCGGTACAAAATACATATACGACCCTCATGTTACGAGATACTTACGATAGTTTCCGTTTTGTATCCATGATTAACTACTGTTGTCTAAATTATTCCCTATCGCGGTCTCGTTGTCACTGCCTCCGAATTGAAACGTTATTTAATTGTGGAGTCGTACTATGCAACGATTCATGTCGTTCATCGGCGGTTCTTAAGGGATAATATTTGATTTGGGGGCAACGTTGTATGGCTGGTATGCGCCACTATCGTACAGTTATTGGAAACGAAATCTGTAAGGCCTGTGTTGCCTATTCAATTTTTTTTTCTGAATGTAAATTAATGTTGCGGTTATTTACAGTTGTATATAAGTTACATTGGGTGTAGTTCCGCAAATATTCGCGATGACTAATTACAAATATTTATAATTGACTGCAAAATGATAAATAGTCATTCTAAGCTAGATTAAGATAAAAAAATCCTAAAAATTGCGTTTGATTTTATTGGCAACATTGTTATGTAGACCTGACCTAGTCTTTAAGTTGTCAAATGACATGTTCTTGACAATTGCCTATTGATTTTTTAAGCTTTATCAATATTTTTACAAATTGTGCGCAAATATTTATTGTAATGTATGGTTTGTGCGTATTAATAAGTAATTTATTATAATTTTTCTTTATTAGAATCGAAATTAATAGAGAAATAATATAAAGTTTGGTAATAGGTGTCGCTACTAGTTCATATGTGTCAAAAATATATAACAATGAAAAGGTGAAAATGCATATGGCGTCTATTCCTTTGATCAAAATATTTTGCCATTAATTATTATACAATTTATTAATATTATTACGATGCTCCGCGTGTGTAAATAGTGATATAGTGAGTCGCCAAAATTTTCGGTAGGAATTTAGGACAATTTACTAATTTATTTATATTTTATAATTTATAATATATATACAACTCGGTCCTTCAAGAAGTTATGTGTACATGTATGTTGAGTTTTTGTTGTAAAGATAATTATTAATTATAGTTCTTATCTGTGATACTATTTGTAAATAAGACTGTCGAAGTAATTATAGAAGCGTAAGGATAGTCGGATATACGCGTAGCCCCGTTTAGGACCAAAGAATACAATGACGACAGCTGCTGAAGAAGCTTCAACGCTACCCAAATCATCTGCGGACCCCAACGATGGTAAGATTACAAATTTGTTCTAATTCTAATTATTTCAATACACATATTTTCGGTAATGTGACAGCGATACATCATTTGTCGTTATCGTGACCTTTATTAATGAATATAAACAATAAAGTCGATGGCTGGTCGAAGAGGTGGTTAGTATTGTCCATATCTGCTCTTTATCGGCGTAAAATTTCGACCGTCGTATATCTCAATGGCCAGTACCATTTTTATGTGAAAACCCATTACAAATCTGTCGATAATTTAGTGAAAATCTGAGATTTTCATTCAAAATTTCGTCGCACTTCCAGTTAATTATTTATTAGAATAGTCCTTTCGCGCAAATAGCTTTAATTTGTGTCGTTTCGTTGTAAATTCCGAATCGTTCTTTTCGAAGCACGTGGTAGCGTTATAGTAGTAATTAATAAGTATAGTTTAAGTTAATAATAAGTGTAGATTAGTAGATTTTTTAGCTATTAGAATACTACTTTTATAAGTGAAATAAAAGTTGATGATGACGAAGACGAAAATTTCGAATGAAGATCATAAAATCTCACACGATCAGGACCAACAAATTCATCATGTTAAGAGAGCCAATCGCAATCGCGTGAAACGAGTCTCTTGGCGTAAGAAACTTCTTCACACGAAAGCATAATTTTAATTATACGTCTTTTGTACGGTTTTGTGCGTTCATTATATATTTCACAACCCTCATCCTATATAAATCATCCATAAATACGTCTCGTTCAACAACAAAGCTGGTGTTTTAACTCTTTACTAGGTGACGAGGCTAACCTTCAACCGCTCACCTCGACCTCATCCAATAACCCGCCTGAACCTTACATATCTTCCATCTCCCCCGCGACCCTTACCAGCTGCAACAACGTAACGGTAATGACCCGTCATGCACCTACTGTAGCAGCTGCTGATCCGGCGATCTTGGCCATCTTACCAGCATCTGCAGATGCCATTGGAGGAAACGCAACGATCTCGTCATCGCCGACTGCTTCTTCCGCCGAAGCTGACGACGACAGAGGAGAAGAGGGCGCCTGTGCACAAGTGCCGGTACAGTACAGGTATCCGTTGAAGTTCCTCTTGCAGCTCAAGGAAGCGCCTCTATCCCAAGCCAAACCAACTGCTCTCCTGGCAACCTCTGGTAAGTCGGTCTACTCTCAAAATTCCATTCGCCGGTACATAATGTACAATTGACCGTAATGTCATCAGGTTCTGGTATTTCTGGTACGTCGACCGCTCCCTCGCTGCTGCTCAGCTGTTTTATTGATGCCCCGGGCCAATCATCTGGCGAGCCGCAGCAAACGTCTCGTTGGGCAAGCAACAGCGGCGGTCGAGGGGGCAACAATAACGACCGGGGTGATAGGGATCGAGATACCGGTAGAGGTGGAAGAGGTGGCGGCGATCGATCGGAGAGATTGGATGGGGGACGTGGTGGTGGAGGTTGTGAACGGGGAGAGGGTGCTGGCTTAATGACCAGGGGTGGTGGGGGTATTGGCGGATTGGCAGGCCAAGATATCCGGCTGGAGCCCGATGGCTACAGAGTTAGTGATATATTTAACAATTGTTTCGAACTTATGTGTATAATGTTTGATTGGAAACAGCGTCGACCTGGTGACCCACAACGTCGTTCCTTCAACACTGGCTGTTTCGTTCCCGTCACCAACAATTCGTCCTCCCGCCGTACGCACAGCCCCACTCCTCCCGGCAGCGGTGGTACCACCAGTGGCGGCGGCGGCAGCGGCAGTGGCAAACTCACCAATGAACAGAGCGATCGCACGATCGGCGGCAGCTCGGATCGAGATAGAGACAGGGAAGGTGGTCGTCGAATCGGTAGTGGTCGGATCTTGGCGTACATGGATAAGAGTGGTGGCGGTGGACCTGGACAAGAAGACGAGGGAGGATATGGCGGTGGATACAGTAGCAGGCGGGATAGCAGAAGAGGTGGGGATATGGATCGAGTCGATATGGACCGGTGAGTGAACTATTTAAAAATAATTGCGTATATGCAAATTTTAAGAAATTATCAACATTAATATTTCATTGTTAAACAGCTACGATAGACGGAACCTTTTCACACGGAACAACACTTCCGCTCATCCGAACAACTCGTCCTCGGACTATGACAATGCCAATACCTCGTCCAACAATTCGGACAACAATCGTCCCAACAACAACAATAACACTAACAATAGTAATCATTCCAACAAGTCGAACAATCGCACCATCATTAGCAATCGATACGATCTTCAGCAGCAACAGCAACACTCTTCGTATCAGCAGCGGGGCCACAATCGACGAATTATGGACGCTGAGGAGCCGGAATGGTTCAGCTCGGGGCCGATCAGTCAACACGATACAATCGAACTGAGGGGATTCGATGATGGCGATAAGGTTAGTGGTGGTTTGGTTCAGCATTTGTATATAGGACTGTTGAGGATTTGTTCGCTTTAGACACCCAAGAAGCAACGACAAACCGCGCAGGCACAAAAGAAGAAATCAACCGGCACGATGCCTAATAATAGTTCCAATTCCGTTGCTAACAATCGCAATTCTTCTTTATCAACGTCAATTGTCACGGGCAAGGAGAATGAAAGCTCTTCCCCCAATACGAAGGCGGATGTTGATCGATCTGTTTCGTCGGGAAATGTCGATATGCAACAAAGAGGCTCACCTAATTCGCAAAAGGTAGGACATGTCTTTATTTTGTTATAATAACGCGTCTATAATGGATTCTTTTGCAAAAAAGAAAAAGAACCTTTGAAAATTGCATTTTGTTGTTGAAGGGACAATTATTCGGTGACGATAAAAAAGTTTCGTCAGGTCCTGGAGATAGGGAGGTTGTGGGTGCGTCGTCGAATCTTGTTCATAATGATGATCTCAATAATAGTTTCAATTTGGATGAGATTTTAAAGTTGGACATGCCAGATGTGTTAGCTGTAAGTTATTATGTTATTAGAATAACTATTTGTATCTACATAAATATATGTTACGCCTACAAAAAAAAGACTAATTCTCGTAGTGCATTTTTTTTAAAACTTGTTCGATGATTTGTTCCGTTGTTCCGTGATTTGTCTTTCTGTAGAATGGTGTAGAGTCTGTGGGTGGGTCAACCACTTCCGCTTCCCGATTCTCGCGCTGGTTCCAGCAGAACAAATCACCTCCGCCTAGAATTGACTCACCACAACAACAACAGCGCCAGCACCACCAAGTGGCCGATGATTATCTGCACTCGTTAATGGCAGATGCTGACAATCAACATGGCGGCGGCGTAGGGGCAATGCTGCTAAATCAACAAACATTCGCTAATATGCAACAACATAACATGACAGCTTTTCCTCAAGTGAGATTGCTGTGTTTTAAGAGTTTTTCATTGTTTTTTTGCTAATTATATTGTTCCAGTCGAATCAAGCTCTGCACATAACCGCCCCCGGTGACTCTGCCAGCTACTTCGCACCGATCTCGCCCGCATCTACCGCTGGCATCCATCAACAACAGCACAACTACCAACAACATCCGATGCACAATCAGCATTACCAACAGCAACAACACCATCAGCAGCAACAGGCGAATATGCTCGCGGATATGTTGCAAGGGCGCGGTAATAGCGGCTCGGGCAGTGACGTGCGGCGAAGTGTGCTAGGTGTGGCTACACCACCCGGCTCGAAAGTATTCAGCCTAGAGGAGCTCGAAGGCAATATTAAGGTTAGTTCTAGTGGATAATTTAAAATTACAAAATTCGCGGTGTTGGCATGTGGTGTGTGGGTTTGATTATAGGGCGCCGCGGCTATGATGATGTCTCAACAGCAGCAGCAGCAAAAGCACGCTATGCACCATCGAGCGCAACACCAGCATGTGGCAACGGCGCAACAGCAACAACCGCCGCCGCCGCCACCGCCGCCACAACAGAACAATCAACAACAACAGAGCAAGGGAGGCGAAGATGTCGACGCGTTTAAGCGAATGATGGAACAAGCTGGACACGGACTAAGTAAGTACCTATATAAATATACAGTTTGTTTATAATATATTATTTTGTCTTCTATTGTCTGCTATTTCTTTCTCGTGTATGTATGCTTTATAGTTCATAGTGTTTATAGTAAAAAAAAAAATTACGATGTGTCATGTTCTTTACAAAAGTTGATTTGCTTAATTTGTTTACGTAAATTATATAATATTTAATGTGGTATAAAAATGTTTTACAATTATAATGTTCATATAAATTTATAATCAAAATATTCTGCAAGAGTATAGTTTAGTACAGTATAGTATAGTATATTGCTTCAGTAACTAGGTTTTTCTTCAGTCGTGTAAATCTGTTAGTTAAATTTAATGCTCGAGGAAGGTGGTATATATGTATATATATGCCTATTTAGCATATAAAAATATGTGCTAAAATCAAATTAAATTAACGCTGATGTAAAGATGACTTTTTTAAAACGTTTTTTGCACTATACCAATTTATTCGGAATAACAGCGAACGGACCTCTAACGAACAGTTCGAATCAAGAAAATGCATCGAACTCGAACAATATGAACAGCAATGCGATCAACTCCAAGCCCCCCCCCACTCTGATGGAGTTGCTGGCCCAGTCTCAGTCAAGTGCGCAGTCTGTGGGTGGTGAGCCACAATCTGAAATGTCCCAGCAACACTTTCCCACCGCCGCCTCACATTACGCTACCAAACAGCAACAGCAGCAAATCGAGTTTCATTTGAAACAGCAGCAACAGCAGCTGTTGAATAGTATGATATATAACAGTCAGCAGCAACAGCCCGGTAAATCATTGTCACTTTTGCTGATTTTTTTTGTAGAAATGTTCGATGATTTGAATTTCTCTTTGTTTCAGGCGGTAGAATTTCGCCGGATATGCGGAACGCTTGCAGGGAAATTGTACAACGGCCGGAAACGCAGGCGTTATTACAAGGTAAGAATGCTAGTATTTAAAATAGAATTGCGAAACATGTGCAAAATAATCGAATTATATTACGAGATGGTGAGGTATTTTTGGGCGTGTTTTCATTATGTATTAAATATATTTTTGTTTTATTCTATCTACGTGCGTGTAAGATAGAATTTTACTCGAGTGTAGAACTAACACTTGCGTATGTATTTGTATATAACCCCCCACCCCAATCCATTAATCGTCCTAACACCCCCAACACTAACCAGGGCTGAAACGTGGCGAAATAAGCACCGCCCAAATCTACCAACAACTAAACACACCTACGCTGCAAGCGCGTCAGCGTGACGCCCTCCAAATCGCCCTCAAACTCCATACGTCCTCAACCACCACCTCCACCACCCCACAATCCGGTAGTATGATCCAACCGCAACCAGCGACCAATCAACCGGTTCAACACGCGGCAGTGAGTCAACAACATCAGCTGCCGCCACCGCCGGTGATTGGTGCTGGTGTGGCTAGGGAGGGTGCGGTACTAACGTCGCCCGGTGGCGGTGCCGCCTCGCCACAGCCGCATAACGTGCAACAAGGGCAGGTGATGTGGAATCAACAGTTGCGCTTGTCGCCGTTGCCGCCGCAAGGCGTCAATCGTAAGTTGTCTCGTTATCTCGTAGATTCGTTGATGTAGTGCGTGATGGTCGGTGATTGGTATAGGTTACGGTTAGGGTGACTGTTGATTTGGGTGTCTCGATGGTGAGGTCAAGTTTTAATTGATCATACAAATAATTGTCACCCCTCCACTACCTTCAAAGATCTCATAATTATGTTGTTTCAAAAAGTGGTCAAATAAAATAGTTTTGTTTCAATTTCTACTTATCTGTTCTGTAAATTATTTATTTGAACGTTTTTAACAACATTATTATTTGTCTTTTAGATGAAAGTACAATTGACGCATTTTGATGTTATAACTTATAAATAATAACAAAACTATCCCTAACTATTAAGAGTGCGCATTTATTTAATAGACCTATTGAGAAATATGAAAAATTTAACGTAGTGAAATAATAATATGTAGTACTGTGTTGTCGAATAATGTTGAGGTGTTTGTTTTTGTCTTTATTAACACTCGATGCAGCCTTCTGTGTGTCACCGATACTCGCTACAAGTCCAAACACGCTTGGCGTGCCAGGTAAGACTAATGAAATACACTGAATATATTTATATCGAGTCATATCGAGTACGCAAATCTCATTTTTTTGTTAAAATTATCTTGTTTTTTTGTTTTTTTTTAATTTTTCACATAAATTCGATATAATTCCCAATAAATTCTGTTTGCAGCTTTGCACAAGCGTATTCCGTCTCCGTACGAATTGCAAGTGCACACGCAAAATATCATGCAACGTGCACTGATCAAGAAGAAATTGGAGGAGCAGCAGGAGAATTATCGCAAGAAGCAAGAGGCGGCTGCTTCCACCGGCACGGGTACAATTCCATACATATTACTGTTGTAAAAAGTTCTACGCGTATTTGTTGTATTCCGAAATTTGAGTTGGTCTTTTATTTCGTTTCTTGAATTTGCTTCAGTTTATAAGCATGTATATGCATAATTTAGATCATTTTCCAAAAAAAAAAAATACAAATTTTCCGAATCCCAATCAAACGTATCAGATCTTCGCTTTATGGTAATGTGTATATTTATTTTTATATATATATATTTTTTTTCTAGTCATCAGATTATAGCATGGCATGTCTTCCCTATTGCACATTTATACAGCTTATGGTAATATTGGTCTTTTTTACTATTTCGCTTGCTCACATAATTGAGACACCCCGTATAGTGGAACCTAATTCACTGAATTAGTAATTTACATTATTTTTAACACATTCTATCGATATCTTATTTATTTCGATTAATCGCCCCCCCGAATTAACATTTTAGGTCGCGACTTATCACCCTCCACTAATCTTCCCTCTTCTAATCCATCCACAACATCTAACTCCTCCACTGCCCTCTCCACTTCTTCCCCCGTGTCTTCTAGTACATCTATTCAACAACAACAATCATTAGCATCGATGGCATCGAACATGCAACAACAACAGCAGTCCCATCATAAAGCGGCTGCCTCTCCCACGCCCACGATAGCGTTCACGCCTACCTCCGTCCTGCGCAAGATGACCGCCGATAAGGATGAGGCCACCATGACGGCTATGCTGAATGCCGCTGCGACGAAAATGCAACCAGGTTCGTGTAGGGTCCAGCGGGTCTTTGATTTTGATTGGCCACGACTATATTGAAGTTTATTTTCAACAAAATTTGCAATATTGTTGGGAGTATTAGGAAATTCGTTGCTATATTTTTACATAGGGCGAGCTGTAATTGGCAATCTGCGCGCGCAGCAGCAACAATCTGGGAATATATCGTCGCCGTGGGGTCTTTTCCAGCAAGGTAACAAGCCAGGTAATGAAATTAATGATGATTGAATATATTTTGATTAGCATAAAACGTTTGTCTTCGGAAATCTTCAATAAAAATGTGTGTTTAAAAAAAAATGATTTGTAATTCCAAGGATTGTTTATATTTTTGTTCAGTTGGTCGTCCAATTGTGAAATCGACACAAAACAATCCTGGATCATCTTATCCTGGACAACAACAGCAGCAACCTCAGTCAACTCTAATGTCAAACCAACAGCAACAAGAACAATTCTTCCAACAACAGCAACGTCTCCTACAGCAACAACAGCAACAGCATAAATGGAACCAATACTATTCGCAACAACAGCAGACCCAACAACAACAACAGATGTTTATGAATGCCGGACAACAACAGGTACCTACTTCATACGGACAATCAACATGTATGGTTTATTTATACGCTTACGTTGGTGCGTTTTTCTTTTTCAGATGACACCACAACAGTTGAGGGCGCAACAGCAGAACATCCGGGCGCAACATCAACATCAGCAGGGTGGGGGGAATCAACCGGGCCAAGGCGGAAATCAACAGCAACAGGGACAGCAAGGATGGGCAGCTATGTTCGGTGAGTTTTAATATTTTGCGAGCAGAATAAATTCTTTTTCTTGTGAATTTTTAATGATTAAAAAAATAAAATTAATAGGGTGAAAATTACTATCTTCTAATAAATAGTTGATATTTTGATATTTTTTCTTCTTGAAATGGTGAAATACTGCGTGTAGCGCAAAATTGATATATCAGTGGTCTGGTAAAGATACATCTATTTAAATTGAAGCGAATTGGCTATTACTAATATTTGAATTTCTCCAATACACTCGTTTTACATCTTTAAGAAATTCCAACGATCTTTCATAATATATGATTGTGTTATTTATTCTATATAGTACTTCAATATAATTATTCCACTTTGCCATTCCATCAACCTACGATTACAGCAACTACATTTTCTTTTATCTTCTTTCCGCCCATTGTTCTGCTTCAAACATGGTCCCTCCCACCAATCTCTCCCCCCCTCTCCCCATTTATATAGCAGACTCTAATCAACACCAACAACACCACCGCGCCCAACACCAACAACAGTCTAACCATCAACCAACGGTCCACGGCCGCGACAACAATCCGGCTGGCGGTGATCTCAGTCCGACCAGCAACCAGCTGGCGAAATGGTTCAGCCCGGACCTGTTGGAACGCGCTAGGAACGGCAAGTGCCCGGTGTTGCCGAACCCAGCGCTGGCTAAACGCGCCCTGAATTTGGAGGACGTTGAACAGCAACGAAGGCGTAATAGTGCCAGTATCACTGGCGGTGGTGGACACAGTGCGGCTGGTGATAACTAGATTAGTATAGGCGGGGGATGATTGTGCTGAGATGTTGGTGGAACGTTTCTGATCCGTACATTTCGATATAGGGCGTTTTGTTTTAAAATCCTCTTGGATTTAAGTTGAGATTTTTCGTTGATTTTTAGTTGGAAACTAGAGCTTTCATTTAAAAAATCTTGGTGAACTTCTTAATAAACTTTCGACTTATGTCTCTTGAAAATCGTTGATATTTCAAAAAATATACAGCAAACTGGTATTTTTATGATTATATGTTTCTTTTTTATCTAATCACTATATATGTTTGGATAAAAGCATATTTTGTCGTTTTCTTATTTTCCACTTATTCTTTTTTTATCGGAACGTTGAACGCTCTTTAGACGAAAAAATCCAATACTTATAATTTAAGATAGCTAAATTGGACACCAACACCTCCTCACACATAAAAACCCTACGTAAAATTTGCAGTCGTAAACGCTTTCATCAAGATAAAACACTTTCTCAAATAGTAGAAAGTAAAAACCGTCTATAATTTTACCCCCCCCCCCCCTCCAATCCTCCCGATCCTAACATACAACAAAAAACACACCTTTTTGTTGTTGGGTGTGTGCGTACGCCCTCGTCATTATTATCTCAACAACCTCAAAAAAACCGCGTCAATTTATTTGTTTTATATTATCGCACCTAAGTAATGTATAGTTACAATAATTTTCAACTTTGCCATTACGATTGTGTATGCGCAACATGGTTATTTATTTGTTGGTTCGCTTATTGTGTGTGATTGTTGTTGATTGAGCACCGACTACAGAATACGTACTTTTGTTTCCTTCGTTGTGGTTATTACGCCGTCTTATTGTAATTGTGTTAATATTAGGGATTGCTAGGATCGACATTTTCTTTTTTGGTTATTTGTGTGATAGTATATTTGAAGAATGTTGTGTTTGATAAGCGAACCGACATCAATATTCAAAAAGTTGCCGCATAATTATTACAGTGGAATCGTTTCCCATTTTCTTTTTTAATATACCATAAACTTGGGAATTTGTTGGCTTATGGGATGAAGACTTACATTCCATATTTTGCTATTAACTATCAACGAATGAATAATAATAATAACTATATATTTGCATAAAATATATTCGTGAAACTGAAGAAAAAAACGACTCTTAAAATAAAAATGAACACGCAATTATTTAGTTTAAACTACTATACATATTATAATCGTTCATCTAGGATATTTTAGGGAACGATCTTCATTATATGATAATATACTTTTCGCAGTATTGGAGTATTTAAAATTAATAAAAACAAAGAAATGATGAAAAAATGGTAAGCGTTGTGTTTAATTACGGTAGTTAAACATTGTGTACGATATAAATTTAAAAAAAGATACAACAAAAATCGGTTTTCTTGTTTCCACGATTGTAAGACTGTAACAATTCGAGATTATGAAACTTTCGGGGATTTTATAGTTCATTTCTATGAGTTATACCATCTTCTAATTAATGTATGCGTAAGTTGTGTTTTTTTCAACATGTACATAACAATAAATGAAATCCCACAATGAAATTTACTAGCGATTTAAATTTAATACGCCAGTATTAAACCCAATGGTTTCCTGGTTTTATAAAATATAAATATAACGATATCCATTCTAAAGTTAAAATTGACTCGTGTATTTACACAAAGTAATTAAACAAGATGACTGCCGTAACAAATTCCCTATAAATATATAATGGGGGAAAACAGCTTTTTAAAGTAACGAATATTTGTGCAGTGTACGTATTACATACTTTCCCGATGAAACATTTTTAGATAATAAAATACAATCTTTTGGCAGGAGAAATTAAAAAAAAAGAAAGAGTAATCTTTATTACTATACAAATTCAACCATGTATTGTTTATTTAAGGTATTCACTGAGAGTGATCGAATTATTCTCATCCAGTATGTCCCTTCCATGCCGCCATTTTTCTTTATTCAAGCAACGCGCTGTTTTACTTTAGACAGCCCTGTAAAAACAAAATCGAGCGGCCATTACGCTTTTCTTTTCACAAATGTTCCAACGCAAACGGGAAATGTCAGATCGTAAAATGGCGTTCTTAGCTGTACCGCGAATATATATTACCGCTAAATCGCCGTAAAATTAATAGCTTTGTTGCACAATACGAAGGTAAGTACGGAGAACCCATTGTATCCCTGTATTTTCTTCGTAGTATAGAAACATATGAAGCATCTTTCTAATTAATTCCAGAGCGTCCGTTTTAGTTCTAAAACTAATAAAACACTACGTTTCTAGAAATAATTTATTCTACAATCAGTACGGCAAAAGTATATATTTTTCGTATATAATTTAGATTTATAATAGTGTAATGTCACTCTTGTAATGACGCTTTTGTAGCGTTTGCCGTCGACTGCGCCAGCGGTTAAAATAAACCGCGAAATAAAAGACTTGTTGTTAGATTCTTGTTTATTCACTGAAACAGTGTTTGATGTGTGAACTCTTAAAATTGCTGAATCTTGAATGTTGGAATTAGAAATGTCGATGTGAACTGTTGACCTGGGACTGAGGAATATGATTGATTCTTCTTTTGTATTTCGTCAAATTCATCTTATATGAAAGGAAAAAGTTGATCAGAATAAATGCGATATCGATGATGTTGACACTGGTTTTCCTGGCGTTGACCTTGATTCGTAGATGGGTAGATAACTTGTTGGTGGAATTGTTGTTTCGAACGAACATCCCGCGTTGAGGTTGCTAGAATGTTGCGGCAACCCTTTCAGCTCTTCTGTCTCCAGACGGGTTTCTTTCCAGGATTTGGTTGTTGAACGTTTCTCGATTTTGTTGGTGGTTCTTCTTTTTCTTTGGTTCGGGAAATCTGTATTGATTTCCAAAATCCTACCGACTGCGCCACTTTTGTAATGACACTCTTGTAATGACGCTTTTGTAGCGTTTGCCGTCGACTGCGCCAGCGGTTAAAATAAACCGCGAAATAAAAGACTTGTTGTTAGATTCTTGTTTATTCACTGAAACAGTGTTTGATGTGTGAACTCTTAAAATTGCTGAATCTTGAATGTTGGAATTAGAAATGTCGATGTGAACTGTTGACCTGGGACTGAGGAATATGATTGATCATTCTGAGGCGGAACTGAGCTCTGGTGTTTGTATATATAGTATATGGTCACAGGTAGATGTAGTTAAGGGTGGTTGTATGATGCGCGGGGTGTGTTTAGGTAACGATGGTTAATGCGTACAATGGTAAATGGTACTTTGCCTATCTTGATTACGGGGAAAGGATAAATAATATTTAAGCAAGGTAGAATGGAGACTTCCTAATAGCACAAAGGATGGCGATTCTTGGGAAAATTAATAGAATGGAAAGATTGAATACAAGTACGAATGAAAGGAAAATATTGAAATTATATCTAAGCGGGTTCGAAGAAATGAGAAATAGCAAGAAAGGACGCGGCAAATGAATTCTAAAGGGAAGATAGTGCGGTTATAAAATAGGAAAGCTGTTAAGATTACTTAGATAAGGTTTTGATGAACACGTACAAGAGATAGATTGAAAAGAATTGAAAAGGCGTTGACGATATTGAAAAAGGAATTATACAGTTATTGTTGAGAGAGCTATAGGTATAGAAGATATATACAGGATCATTACAATAGAATAAAATTGTCACATAGTGTAATGGAATGGGTAGAGCATAGTTTACGGGACTGCGTTTTTTTGTGCGGGTTAGCGAACAAGACGTGCCAATAATTTTCGTCCACGATAATGAAGAATAGCCACGTATTTCCGAAAATGTGTAAAAATGCGAGTGAAGTATTAAGTGTATTATGTAGTGTATTTGTGATATGCGGAATGATCGAAATAATTATACAACTTAAAATTTATGTCTCGCTAAGCACGGGTTCTGTTAGATTATAAATATTTTATATTCTAAATAATATGTATATATAATACGGATGCAGGCACAGGACAGGACTGCTGCTAATGTACGACCCTATCACATAAAGAGCTATTCGTATACTAACTGCACTAATATCGTTCTCGTACATAAATTTCATATTCTGTCCACGTCGTAGGAATTCGTACCGCGTCGTTACCACTTTTATGTATGTATATAAAAGACAGCGAAGGCTACGGCTGTGCTGTTCGCTGCGCCAGAGACAAACTCTGTTCGCCTAGAAATTATATTCGACAAGACCGTGGTATACGTGAGATATCTATGCGTACGCCATACAGTGGTCTGTCTGTTGCAGCTTTACGCAAATGGTGGATTACCTCCAGAACCGACATAGTCCATCTTAGAAAAATTACAGTCTTTCGCTGTTAAATCGGAGAATTTGGGCAATGACCACAACGTGGTTATTGTCATTGCCGTGGATTCATCGTCGCGTTTAATATTCTACATATTTAGTGTTATTTAGGTAAGGTAGTACATCATACCACAACGCCATAGAGGAAACATTCATGCATCAGCACTTGCATTGTTGTGTAGCATTAGGGCGAGTCTATTGTTGTAATGGCGGCTTTATATACAAAACGTACTTTTAAGTATTGTTTACTTATTTATAACACGTAGCTTATATAGGATATAAGGTAATTATATTTTAATTAGATATATTTTTCCGGTCGCTTCTTCTGAACCGGATCTGGTTCGGTGATATCTGAATATACTAGATGCAATATCTAATATAAATTGTACAGTACTTTATCAAGTACCAAAAAAGTGCATGGCTGATACGAATATATTTTTGTTAGATTAATATATCCACGGTATATAATTATATGCGTGTGCAGTGTGTAGGATTTTCTAAGGGCTAAAACATTTGCAGAGTTGATCGCGGCCATTTCGTGCTGTTTAGTTTTGCTTATATTGTGTCGTTTATCCATATTATGTATCGTGCATTGAGTACCAAAAATATTACCGAATTATATATATTACCCATATTCGACATCTAATGCAACTTGTGTATATCGTGATATTATGATACTTAGGTACTAAACTACTGAAATAGGATATATTAGCTTGAAAGCAATACTTAATATACTTGCGACCATTTCATATTCTTTAGTTTTGCTTTTGTAACAATACCACGAGGTATGTGATACAATATAAAGTAGTTTTGTGAATTGGTGAATGCAAAATAAAATATTCCTCATATTAAGGGACCCATCCTAAGAAATAAAAAATGGCTACAATAGAGGACCAGGAATACGAAGCGAAATTGCAAGACCTTCGTCGCCATGCCCCATTTTTGAAAAGTATGATCGACAAATTGCGCACTCAGGAGCGTACGCAGCAAGTCTCCAAATTAGAATCTCTATGGTGTATGATAACCAGCAACAAAAGGTGGTTGATTTGCTCTTAATTAATCTGTTGTCGTCAGTACATCAATGTCCTGTATTTCAGGTTAAAATTTGAGACACTCCGAAAATGCGAAGATGTCATGCTAAAGATTCAGTCCAAGTCTATTGCTGGTGTGAATGTGAGTGTTGCCTTTAATATCTGTATAATTGTAGATGGTATTAATAAGTTGGTTCAAGATATCTTTGTGACGTTGAATCATTTATATATCGTTTGGAGATTCTTTTTTGAGATCCCGTTACATGCTCCTCGCAGAGCTCCGAGATGAACTCGTCCTCAGTATCTATTATTTTTATAATTCTAGAAATCGATTCAGAATGCAGAATTTAATTCAAATAACAAATTTGAAACTAACTCAAAAACACCTATATCAAATAAACCGGATAAGAATGTAGCGGTTATAATGAACGCGGTTAAGTTCAACATTGCCAGAGCTAAACTGCATGATGTAGTGGCTCCGACACCAAAGAGTCCCACCCCTGAAAGAGATTTACATCAACACATACCAATTGCAATACCTATGGATAAAGTTGATGTAGATGAGATGTAAGTCATTTACAGATGTTCTGCCGGAAGGTTCTTGTAGCTAACGGTTTTTTGTTTTTGTTTTATTACATGTACAGTGCCAGTCCAGATCCGGATGATGATCCGATATCTTGGAGTGAAACTAGTGAGAATCGTTATGATTCGGCTAGGCCAGATGTGTACACGAATGCGGTAATGCACAAACCAGAAGAGAAATCGGCATTTCAACCGCCAACGCCAATAATACCCCCTGTCCTAGATATAAATACACCTCCAATTAGTATGCAGGATTTGCAACAGTTGGAGGATAGTATACCAGTGGAAAAGAAACGGGATAGTGAGCCTAAGAAGGAACTATCAGAGATAGAAAAACTGCTGAAGCGGCCGAGTAAAGTTAGCCTTGTACCAGCCCCTATTATTAAACCGAAACATAAAAAACATGGAGAACATTGTAATAATACTAAAATTTCTGCCTCCGACAAATGTAAAGTTAAAAGTAAAGATGATAAAAAGCCCGTTAACGATAAGAATTCTCAAAAGTCGTCGGAGGACAGCAAATCTAAAACATTGTGCGTTGAACATAAAGTAAGCTCTAGTGCGAAAGAACATAAGAAATGTAGTGAATCTAAGCATTCTGCTGGTCCTTGTAAAATAACATCTGGAAAGGATTCGAGCTCGCATAAGTCTTCAAATCATTCATCCGATAAATCAACAGTAGATAATAAGTGCAATCAGTTAGAGACAATGAAACATCATCATTCATCAACGAAACATTGTCACGATAAGAATAAAGACAGCAAACAGCAAAAGGAAAGTAAATTGCATTCGATACAACATTCCAAGGCACCCCGTAGCGAGGAATTTATTGAAGATAAAGCAAGTACTACGATGTTTGGAAGCCTACTGAGTAGTATAGACAACACGCTTTTAAGTGAAAAAGACAATAACAGTGTTAATAAGAAGAAAGTACCTCCAAAACCTTCAGTGAAACCTAAATCTGATCTAGACAAATCTAATAAATTGCCATGTGATATTAAATTAGCTTGTGAAGTTCCTACGAAGACAGATATAGAAAAAACGCAATCATCAACTGAAGATAAAACAGTTTTCAAAAGGCTAGCTGATAAATACAATCCTAGGCCGAAGAAAAAGGAACCAGATAGTGGAAATCTTGTGGAAAGTGTTATTTCTGCGAAAGATTCCACAGCAACTTGCTATCCAAACATGTCGCCTATAGAACAGCCTGTTGAAGTAAGGAATTCGCCACTTTTACCCACACCTCCTGGTCCACCTCTATATAATCAGCAATCACCTCTTCATAATCTAAGATTCTCCCCACCTTCTGAATCGCAGTTTTATCAAAAACAACACTATCAATTTAACTTACAACAACAGCAGCAACGTAGACCGTCATTTAATCCATTCGATGGTAGTTCGTGTCTTGAAAAGAGTCGAATAGATCCTCCGCGCTCTTCTATAGAATATGATTTATCCAAAACGGGCTCTGCTGATTTTTACCATAACAAATCACCTCCATTCAATAATAGACCAGCGGAGCCTTTGCTGAATGTTATTGTACCACATCATCCAGATGGATTTCCTTCGTGGAATAATAGAGACGGTCACGACTTTCAAGGAAGAAAGTTTCATCCGGATCATCCTCGAATTGATCCCCGTTTAAATAGACAGCAGAATGTTGACGATACGCAAATTAATCGATTTGATAATTTCGATTGGCCAGGGGATGGTAATCGATTTTTTCGAGCTGACGATCGTAAATCTGAGCGGTTAGATGATCGTAATCGATTTTTTATGCCTTGCGATAATCAATTTGATAGGCACGGAGATAGTACTAGATTTATTAGAGGCGATGATAGTAGTAGCATTGATGTTAATAGACCGATGAGATCGGACAATAACATTAATTTGGATCGGCTT
Source organism: Leptodirus hochenwartii (assembly GCA_947310635.1). Lineage (NCBI taxonomy): Eukaryota > Metazoa > Arthropoda > Insecta > Coleoptera > Leiodidae > Leptodirus > Leptodirus hochenwartii. The sequence continues at coordinate 266,289 of OX371186.1, forward strand.
GGGGGTGGTAATAGGTTTCTTAGGCAAAACGATACTAACGTTGATGACCATAGATTTGTTAGACCTGAAGATAATAGCTTTGATGGCAATAGATTTGTAAGACCTGAAGATAATCTCTTTGATGGCAGTAGATTTGTAAGACCTGAAGATAATAGCTTTGATGGTAACAGATTCGCAGGGTCAGGTGATAATTTGGAACGATTAAAAGATAATAGACCTAGTAGATTCATTGATAATAATTTTGATAGACAAGGCAATCGATTCTTTCCGCCAAATATTACTAATGCTGATAGACAAGGAGATGGTAATAGATTTGTAAGACCAGTTGAAGCGAAGGATAGTATCAAACCCTTTCTACATCATGATAATATTAATAGAAACGTGGATGGAAATAGATTTGTCAAAGCTGATGAAATAAATGCTTCTCAACACGATAATAGTTTAAACATCGTTAAAGATAAATCGTTATCTAAAAAGGCCTTGAAGATATCAAAAAAACAAATGTTGAAAAATCAAGAAGCTGTTAGACCTGATCCAAGAGTTCAACGCCCCAATGAACATTCAAAATCGAAAGTGGAATCTTCATCTCCTAGCCTAGCGATACCAAAGAGAGACGCTTTAGATGACGTGTATTGTAGAATAAATATCAAGGATAAAGATGAACACGAATCATTCACATCACCGTTGGACAGTATATATGAGAAGAAACAACAAGTTACTGGCAAAGGTTATGGTGTTCAAAATTTCCGTATTCCAAAGAAGCCGCGTCCTCAACTAGTTGTTAAAAAATGTCAAACGCCTCCTCCAGAACGGTCGCCAACGCTTTCCCGAACAAGATCACCATCTCCACCCCTAGGACGACATCCAACACCCCCGCCACCAAAAATTAGCGATGAATCTATGCCATCTACCAAAAAGACTGAAGGTATTCCCATGCCAGAAATTGTTGCTCAATTACCAGAATCAATACGTAAGGATGATCGATTTGGTGATGTTGTGACTGTATTATCGTCTCTTTTAAAAGATGAGACTGCTCTAACAAAAATTAAGAAGCTGTTGAAAAATGGAGCTAAAAAGAATGTTTCCGATGATGATGATGATGATGACGATGACGATAATTCGGACAAGGAATTTGATTCAGCGAGCAAAAAGGCAGCTGTTAAGAAAAAAACGAGAAAGTTGGTTAAAAGGCAATCCAGGAAATCAACAATAACAAAAAAGACTGTTACGAAGAGATCATCTACATTTAATATAGATTCAACTAGCACTGACACAGAGTCTAGTCCGCAAGTCCGGAGATCTGGTCGATTGCGAAAGAGGCCCATAATATTCGATAATGAAGATGATGACGATTCGGAAGATATTCAATTTGAAACTGAGAAACTAAACAAGAGCAGTAACGATCACACCGCTCATAGTAGTAAATACCAAGTTGATGGTGACCCACCACTTACAGACGAACAACTTGATGACATTGTATCCTGTATGGATCCTTTCGATGATTTCTTGCCCGATAATGAAGCGGATCAACTAGTAGAAGAAGCATTGAAACAACCCGCGGAGAAACTGGAAGAAGAAATTAATAAGCAAATTGTGAACGATATTTTCGATAGTTTAAAGAATGACGATAATATTTTGGTACCAGCGGAAGATACGCAAAAGATTATTGATTCTTGGGGGTTGTCGGATGCAAATGCCGATAAGATTATCGATGCCTGGAAAATTGCAGAACCCTCGACAGAAAATAAATTAACAGAAGAATTATTTGATAAAGACGAGAGAGATGAGGAAGTCAGTCAAGATAATCAAGAGGATGTTCGTAATGAAATAGACGAGTTAATTAAAAATATGCCCTTAAACGATAGCGATAAAATTTTAGACTGTGATATAGTTAAAGATAGTGAAGTGCCAACTATGGTATCTGAACCTAATGTTAATAAAGAAAGTGTCAAGGACGCGATAGCTAATTGTGGCCATATTATATTACGTGTTAAAAGTGGAACTCAAGAAATTGGTGGTAATCCAGATACACATTTACAAAATGACAACGTAACTCCCGTTGAATCTTCTAGTGAGCAAAAGTGTTGTGTATCCAAGGCGGTAGAAAATAAAGACAAGTGCATAAATGAAAATGAAATTGACGAAATGACACCGTTTAAACCATTGAATACTAGATCATTGCGTAGCTCACCAAGAGTGAGACCGCCTATTAATTATGCAGACGAAGTTAAGCCGCGAACCAAACGACTTTCTAAAAAACCTGACACAGAACATGCTGAATGTATTTCTCCCAAAAAACGAGACCTTGACATTTCTCTAGAAATGGAGAAAATGTGTGAAGGAGTCAATAAGACGGAATCTCCAAAAACTGATAAACAGCCCGAACCTAAAGAGAATATAGACGATTTACAATCTGAAGGAGGAGCTAATTTATCCACATCTGAAATATTGCATGGTGAAGAATCAATTGCAAATATTTCTGCTAATGAAATTGATACAACACCTATTGAATGCAAGGAGTTGATGCATTTAGACTCAGTTATAACGGAAATGATAGCAAAATATTCAGGTGATATCGAAGCTCAATCGAGTAAAATTATTGTAAAAAAAGTTTGTAAGAAGGCCGAACCTAAATCCATACGAAATGTGTTACCCATCCAAGAAGGCGTAATAATTAAAATGGAGGCAGGAGAAAATAAAGAAGTTGAGGAATGTATTGAAAAAGATGTTGAGGAACTCTTACCAACAAAAATTGAGCAGGAACTTAGTAATTTGATATGCAAAAAAGTTAAGAAGCGAACTACTAAAGTCGAACCTGTCGAAGATGCAGTTAACAAAATTGAGATGGAAAAACCAATTACTAGAAATACGAAGAAACAAATTTCTGAATTAGATACTTCCGAAAATGCTGAAAATCAAGTTTTAGCTATAGAATCGGATGTAACAAAAACCCTTACAAGGAAAGGCAAGAAACAAATCACTAATGCTCTAGTGATATCTGAAAATATTGCCGAGGAAACTTCATTAATCAAAGATTTAGATACAGATGCTGAAGCTGAATCAGTGAAACTTTCTCCTAAAAGAGGAGTAAACAAACAAAATAGTAGATCGGCTAGTCCGACTGAAGAAATTTTACTAAATGAAAATCGTGAAGAATCTGGAGCTGAGAAAGTACCTAAAAAGAAAGTAAAGAAACAAAATACTTCCTCTAGGCTGACTGAAGAAATTGCATTGTTTGCCGATACTGTTTCATCGACAGAACCTGAAATACAGACAGTTTCTCTTAAAAACCTAAAAAAACAAACCAACTCCGATGATGAGGAAACGACTGCGAATGTACAATCTGATGCACTGATAGAAGGTGAAGTAACTAAAGTTTCTATAATGAAACTAAATAAACAAAGCGTTAATACTTCTGATTCTTCTGAAGGAATACCTATGGAAGACTCTACACAATCTAAACATGTTAATAGTGACATAGCTGCAACAATTGAGGCAGAATCTATAAATATGCCGAGAAAAAAAAGTATTGAAGCGTCTACTGATATTGAAAATCCGTGTGAAGAAAAATCACTAAATGCAGAACCTTCACCAGCAAAGAAAATGAAAGCTAATATGAAAAAACGTGGTAGACCCTGCAAAGCGCAAGCTGTAAAGAAAAAAAAGCAAGTAACTGTTGCTGCCGAGTCCACAGCGTCCGATACAGATTGTATGGTTAACTCTGAAAAAGAACAGGTTCAAAAAACTATTGGAAGACCACGAAAAAAACGGACTGAATTGGATAAGCTTCACGAAGATATCAAAGAAACTCTCGGCGATAAGGTGCTTATATCAAAACGAACATGTCTGAAATCTCCGAGGCACGGTATAGAGGAAACAGAAAAAACTAGTGATAAAACTGAAGAATCAGATGATCCAGAAAATGAAGATACATCGTACCCTGTAAAGCCATCAAAAGTACTCATATCACCTGATCCACGCCAAAAAGCAAAAAGCTTAAAAGTTGTCGTAGAACAGTTACTAGTGAATAAAGTCTTTCCCAAAACTGCAAAAGGGAAATCCAAAAAGTTGTTGACAGAATCTATCAAGCGTAGAGCAGCAAAACAAACTGCTCAAGCTGACTCTAAGCAAGTCAAGTTTAATGAATCTGACTCTGAGGAAAACGAAGGAAGTACCACTTCTTCGCCAGGAACTAACAACCAGGCTGGCAATAGGAAACGCAAGAAGCGTCATAATATCTGGGCGGCCGGTGTTATACGTTCGAACAAAAAGAAGAAAATTGGTAAGTCTGCTGGTGACGCTGCAGACCAAAATACCGAAGATGGTGCTGCGGAAGATTCCGAGTGTAGTGATGATATAGACACAGATTATGATGTCGAATTTGTCGAACCAGATTCCGAACATTATATGACAAAAGGTAAACCAACCAAGTGTAGACTGTGTGACTTCGAGGGAGTTACGTTGGTCGATCATTACGTCAATAACCACCGAGCTGGAGAGGTGCCGGTCTCCAGAATGTGTCCACATGATTCCAAGTTGGCCATGCAAGAGGCCGAAGAAAACGACTATTACGCGAGTGTTGTTGCGGAGAATTTACTCGTTAAGGATAGCAAAAAGAAGAAAGTACGATTTTCGTTTACGTGTCGCTTCTGCTTACAAGAATTTCCGCTGTATTCGAATGTACAATTTGTTGACCATTTGGCCACACACACTGGCGAGTACCGACACAAATGCGGCGCGTGTGATTTAAAGAACGCCAATTTGCGATTTATTAGAACGCATTACGATGAGGTGCATTCTAATAGTGAGAAGGTAGAAGGAACTATACAAGTGGAAGTAATCATTCCACCACCGTTGAACTTTCATACAGTGTTTGGCTATATGTGCTCAGAATGCCACTTTGTACAGTTAGCTTATAGATCCGTAATGGAACATATACAGATTTACCATTTGGATGAAAGTGCTACCACTATAAAGATTAATATGTCGCTACAGCCAGGAGCCAAGAAGAAATTCACAATCGCCGATGACGAACCTAGCTTTGAGGTTGCCATGGAGACTGGTGTTTTCACCAGTCAAGAAATCATCTTGGAAGAGGAACTGCAACGCGTCGAAGAAACTAACCGCACTGAACTCATGAACCACGTTCAGAAAGAAGTTACTTCCTCGCGTTTATCGTCCGTTGCTGCTCTATTGAAATCACGATTTGATTCGCCGGAATCGCAATCTCAAGATACGGCCGAATATCACTTACCAGGTATGTCCGTGCCCGAATCAAGTCTATCAAAAGAAATTGTACGCTTACCGAAAGCGAAAGCAAAAGAACCAGCTGACAAAAAACCCAATCTCGCAGAGCTCAATCTTCAAGAACCATCGTTGTTGTCGATTGACAATGCTACGGAACCATTAACAGCAGCCTTACTTGCCAAATCCACCAACTTACAAAAGAAGTACACCATCTTTATCATTGGCCCATTGAAGGCCGTCGTGACTCACTCTAACCGTTCGGTGGACTTTGCCTGCATCACTGACGATTGTGTCTTCTACACAACAGATCGCGAGGATATGGCGAATCATTGCAAGAGGACGCACGATAATAGATCGGAGGAGAAGATCAAGTGCGGTTACTGTACGTTCGCTGGGAATGCTGTGCCATTGCTTCAAGTGTTTGAACACATCTGTGCGGTGCATGTGGATCCTTTATTGGTGAAACAGGAACCGTTAGATCTAGTAAAGGAACAACAACGGATGGAGAAGGAGATTGAAGATCAGCTTGCGGAAGTGGATCGAAATGCGGACTCTGATAAGAATGTAGCAATCACTGAGGATTTCGAGCAATTCAATGAGGTATGCTTTCGTAGTTGGTCATTAGACCGAATTGGTTTTGTGTGCCTCCAATCGAATTGATAATTTTTGGAAGAGATATTTTCATTTAGAAATGAAATTCAAATATTTTGTAGATTTTTTAATCTTTAGTGTCGAACCAAAATTCAATGTATTCTTTTTAAGCCAGAAAAAAAAATTTTTTGCTTATGCAATATATAAATTCTCAAAAATTAAAGCAATATTCTGGCTCGTGTAGGTGGAGGCTCCATCCCCACCACATTTGCAATTCATGGGGAACTTTTATGGTATCAAGATAACGGCTGTAACTGGTGGCGTAGTGGATGATATCACATCTCTTGACACGTTAAATATTGCCAACCAATCAATCGATCAAGAACCTGAGAAATCGATTGAAAAAACTACTGAATTTAATAATCAGTTACCACCACTCTTGCCCATTAACCCACAATCACCCCGGGTTCTCAAGAAATTGTCCAATCAGATGAAACCAACAACACAAACCACTAAAATATTCGACGCTATTACAGTGCCTAAAGATGATAAGAAGAGGTAAGTGGAATGCTATATGTTTAATGAGAAAATATTATCCCAAATGTTATCCAAATGCAAAGAAGATTTTGCACATTGCTTTTAAACTCGCGCTCCTGAAATAATACAATTTTCTTCACTTGTACGTTACAGCAATAATTGCACCACAACTTCATCGAAAACTACCGTAACTCCAACGCCAAAAACATTCACAACTTTAGCAAATGACTCCCCATTAAGCCACGACAACCTCTCTTCAATATCCAATCGTAGTATCACCGACAACGATGATCTTATGATACTAACACCGAATATCATTAACTCTCTTAACCCAAATCAACAACCCCCTCCACTTCTTATCGATGACCAAACTGAAGTTGTTGAACAGCAAGAGTTTGATCCAATCGGCGATGCCGCGCATATCTTAGCAACGCTGGCTAAAATGTCTGCGTTGCCGGAAGAGAGTGGCGCTATTTCTAAGCGTAGATTCCATACGGGCAAAACGGATTTACTGTATCGGTGTCCGGACGCAAAGTGTGGCTTTTCCAGCGAGACAACGAACGAGTTCGAATTGCATTTACGGAGCATCGGCGGTGGACATTCCGATTTGCAACGGTTAATTTTTTGTCTCTCTACGTTGTACAACGGGTGGTAATTTGGTTCTTTTCTTCTTTCAGTATATATCGTTGCGTGTACTGTTACACGATGCTTCCCCTGCAGAACTACAGTGCGCACTTGTTCTATTACCACGGCACATCCGAGTTCGGGTGCAGCCGGTGCTGTTACCGCGCTGTTAGTCCCTATCACATTCAGTTGCATAAGAATTCTTACCATCACTACGATCAGACCGACATTGTGTTGCTTCGATTAGCTGCGGACGTTTCCAAAGATAGTGTGAATGCGATCATGATGGAATATACCGCTAGCAAGTAAGTGGAATGGTCGGCTTTTTTTATTATTATTTCAGATCTTCGGATGGGTGTACATTACTTACTTGCTTTCGATTTTCTATCGTAATGTATATTTTGATATATTCGTCGATGTTCTGTACATTGGCACCCTTTAATAGTACTTATCTTGTGGACTAGATTAAAGTCGTTGATAAAGCCGTTTAGTTGTTATTGCGGAGAACGCTTTATCGTCACGGCCACGTATAGCTTACATCTGGAGAGGGCCCATCGCAACGATATGTTGCAGGGAGGCGTTGATTGTCGTGACTGTCAATTGAAGGGCGGTAAGAATATGGTCGCTCATTACGCCCAAGTACACAGAAACTACCTGTAAGTCGATCCTAGCACCCGCTCGTCAATATATCTCAGACAATCGCTACCGTTGTAGGTACCATTGTGCGTATTGTTCGTTTGGCACAAATGTAGCCGCTGCTGATGTGTTGATACATCAGTCCACGCGACATCCGGGTTTACCGATGGATGTCGTTGTTCGCTCTATAGCCTCCGTTGGTCCTGGTAATACAGCGCTTGTTAAGAATAACCGCGAGGACGATACTATCTGGAGTAAGATTGTGCGCCTTGGCAATCCGCAAGCGACCAAAGACCTGGATGTTATCAAGGTATGAGGAGTGCATTTTTAGCGAACGTGTACGAAAAGTTATATTAGGTTTTAATTAGTGTGATAAAATGATGGAATGGAACATTTATTAATAGAAAATGATAAATCTGCGAATAGTTTTGCTGTTTTAACGCTAACACTTTGGTAGATATGGTAAAAAAAAAAAAAAATATGGTAAAGATACTTGTTAGAATTGTAAAACATAGTACTGTAGATTAATGTCTTGTAATAAAATATTTATTTCCGATGCAGCAATTGCGTGAAGTGGAGTCCATATTAATCAGCAATCAACAACAACAACAGTCGTCAATTATTCTAAAGCCGGCCTCTAATCAATTTCCAATTCATATAACCACTATAACATTAAAATCCCAATCACAAACCCATTTGTCTTTTACTGGTAGTAAAGAAACTAACACTTCGGCTAATTCAGCAAAGCAAACGAAAGCACCTGGCGTAGATCCAAGTGTAATTGACCTGAGTGCATTATCTCCCGATGCTATAGAGCTCGATATGTCGACAGTTGTTGAACATCAACCAGATGAAACGATTTCTTTACTCGAATCAGAAGACAACGATGATGGAACAATTAGAAACGCTCCCACTCCATCACCAGTATTAAATTCAACTCAGTCCGCTGCTACTAACAATTTTCCACCTCAACCTCCAGCATCCCATTCAACAATGAACTCTACTAAAATTGATCCCTCAACTGCAACCACAACACTCGCAGCTAAAACTTCCCCTCGCTGTGTAACACCCACCAATCAGCCTATTCCCCCATCTTCGTCGAGTGCGCACATGACCACACCGGAGGAGTCCATTTTAGTTGTACTACCATCTGCGTCTGAACGCGATTCGATACCGCTGACCGGTTCGGACCTGTTTGTGTGCGCGCAGTGTGGCATTCATTGTACCACGTCAAGTGTCTTTAGGACGCACGTTCACGACTGTGTGAAGGTAACGATAACAGTTGGGGGGGGGGTACAGTTTCCCGATGGAGGAGGACATTCGTAGGTGTAACGCAAACAATTGTTGCGCTTTTATAGGTGGACAGGGAAGCGAATACGAAACCGTACGGGTGCGCACATTGCGACAAACGCAGCAAAACGTCTAGTGCTCTGTTGGATCACATGCGGGTGCACGGGTTTCCACGGTACCGGTGCGGACTATGCGATTTTAAACACACGCAACCGTGGAACGTCCGGTATGTCAGAATTGTAGTGTACAGTAATTGTATATACTTGTTCATTTTTAAATGATCACTACGGTGTTAAATAATGTCTACGTGTTTGTCTTTATATATACATACACACATACACGCGCGCATGATAAAAGTGCTGTAGCCGAGCATATACATTTTGATCATTCAGGTCATCCTAATGTGAAACTAGTTCCCCTATATTGCTTAAATGCGTTTTGAATTATTCCGAGTTAAATGCTTATGAAAGTATATACATGCATAAATCAAAATAAAATTTAATGAATTCAGATTCAGGCCCAATTCCATCTTGTTTTTTAAATTTATTTCATAAGGACTATTTTTAATTTTTTTATAATTTTTTGTTATTTTAGGTTTTGCAAACCATTGTCTATTTAGTATTTAGTTTCGTTAATTGTTAATTTGTATTGTTTAAAAGATTTATAGGTCATATTATATGCATTTTTTTTAAATACATCCGTCATGTTGACTTGTTTAATTGTATAGCAATCAAGAATAGTAATGGCGAGTATTTTATTTCGATTTCTATCTTGCGCTATACTGAAGATGGGAACATAGCCTTCGCAGTGCGCATCTAGCTATTAAATGCTTTGAGTTACGCGGTACTTGGGTGGGTGATATTTTATGCAAATACTTATCCATGTTGTATCAGCAACCACATGAAGTCCGAGCATAACATCTCTACATGCGTCCAAGTGCCAGCTCACCCGACCCGAGTCGATGACGATTTCGACGACTTCATTTATCGCCCGCGACAATCGCAACTGGCTCCATCGGCCCATAGTTTACTTACCGCTCTGCCACCAACCGCTGGCATTAGCAAATATCAAAACAAGGATTTAGCCACAGTTGGTTCAGTCGACGATACTGCTGCCAGCAGTGACGGCAGTGGTTTCGTTGTGCCGATGCAAAAGTACTTACCCACGCAAGTGGATAAGCTACCCATGAGAGCTGTCTATACGACGGAGGTGGGTTGTGGTTTGTGCGGCTATACATCCAAGGTAAGAAGATATCGCGAAAGTGGCTTTGAATATGTGAATCGAATTTATTTGCAATCGTCGTCGAGTACAAAAATTGTTCCAATTGCATATGAACATATTTTCCAATCCAGACTATGTAATAAATCCATTTATTGGTATATGCTAGATTACGAAAATACAGCCAAAAGGAATGCCATAAAATAATAAGCTTTATAAGATGTAAGGCGCATCCTTGCTCTTCCTGGCACCCCCGTATTTCTTTATTAAGTATATAATATTTCTTTATTTTGTAACTTCTCGTTCACTGCAATTATTATGGGTTAATACACAAACTAAACTATGAGCACTCATATATTCCATCTAATTCAGGTGCGAACGAATATCATTCGTCATCTGAAACTGCACACGGACGGCCTCGCCCCCACCGATCTCCCAAGCAGCGCCTGCGTGAACCCGGTGCCGTGTCTCGAACGGGACGAACTCATGTTCGACAAGATGACCAATTTAGCGTACAACTCGCATCAGGCAGAACTGAACAAGGCCGCCGCAACCAGTGGTAGGATGGGAGGGCCGGCTGTTAAGCTCGACTCTGGTGCGAGTGTAGCGCTTAAGGGGGAGGGCGGCGGGAAGGGAAAGGTGGGCGATGATGCGGCATCCGCTGCTGTTTTGGTTGCGGGGTTTGAGCCACATTATGTGCCATGTAGTAAACGGTAAGATGATTGAAGTTGAAAGGATGTTGCGTAGAGGGCGGTATTTGTTAGTGGCATTGATTTCGGATAGGCAATAAAAAAAACGCTGTGGTGGTGTCTACGCTTAATTTTAGTTTTGTGTGCGGAGCAGTGGATTGTAACTATCTGTGCCACGATGAGAGTATGTTCCGTCGTCACATCCAAGCCTTACATTCGCACTCGGAAGTCTCGTATAGGTGTTTCCACTGTCCACCTGAGAAAACGTCCGCTACACCGGCCATGTTGAACGTTGAGCTCGTTTTGAGGCATCTCCGTTTACACGGATCTACATTGTATAAATGCACATATTGTCCATTCTTGCACAATATGAAGAGCGTCATCGATCGACATGCCTCTGAAAAACATATGGAGAAGGTAATCACAAGTGACAAGCCGAGCAGAATCTTAGTACTTCAACATCATTTCTTTCAGAATGTTGCTAATACGAAGGCGACAATCACCGTTCGTGATTTTCCTGAAGAAACGGCACAGGATTCCTCCGCTACCCTGTCTTCTAACCAACACTCGCCCAATGCCTCCGCCAACGTTTCTACTAGTAGCGGAACGCGTGATACATCCGGTGCTATACCGTGTGAAACAACGAAAGCAGCCGCCCCGATATCGGCGAAAGATGCGAAACCGTGGCGTTGCGCCATGTGTAAAGTGCGTTGCGTCACCGTCGAGGATATCGTCAATCACACCAATAATAAACATAAAATTGGCTCGCGATATAAGTGCGGTTATTGCGATTATAGGTGAGTTCGACCAAGCTTCTTCGTGAGCAATTAATTACGCATTTCTTGCAGTAACGACGATCGCGACTCGTACATCCCCCACTTCGCCACGCACCATCCGGACTCGCCCATCCTTGACGTTATTACGATCTACTTCCACGATCCATCTGCACACCATCAACAAAACACCGCGAATACATCATCATCATTGGCAGCCATGTCAACAAACAGCAAGGACGATAAACAATTGAAGAGCGACCAGTCACCATTCGCCGACAACGATGCCTCCTTCGATACCACACCGCTATGGAGAAAACCGACGACAGGCGATGTGCGACATATACGCGGCATCCTGTTGGAGACGAGGGGACTGCACATGCAACACAAACCGGCGGGTGGGGCGTCTGTGGCCGGAGCCGAGAAGGGTGGTGTGAAGAGAGAGCGTTGGATGATCGGCGGGGGAAGCGAAGAGGAAACACGACGAATGGACCCCCAGGGAGGATCTCCACAGAAGAAGGTGACTATAAAAGATGGAAATATATATATATTTTTTTTTACAAGGTTTTTGGCTTAGGTGTTACCACCAATATCAGCCACTACCATATTGCTATTATCAAATAGTTTATATTATTTTAATCCATACCTCGTTTATACACAGCTAATATAGGGGACCTATACTTATTTTTAAGAATTAAACAGAGGTTACAAAAAAAAGCACAATTCTCTTGTCAAATGGAAATATTAATAAAAAAAATTAAAAACGTTAAGTGTCGTTAAGCCTGCCGTAGGCGTGGGACTTTTAGTAACTTATATGGTCACATATATGTTTTCAAATTTCAATTTTTAATGATAGACTGCTGAAAACTTCTATATTAAACCATTGCATGTTGTTATCCATAAATAGAAGCCATTATAATGAATCACCATTTATTATTCAAATACAAACATATGTAATTTTAAAAAATAAGGCATTATACTTGAACAAAATGAGATCCGATTGCTCGGCGTCGCTCATTCCCCATTCCCCGAGAAGTAACTATTTCCGTTACTGCATTTCTGGCAAATCATTTTGCAGTGCTCGAGGCGCAGGTATTATAATGAAACGTGACAACAGTGGCACTACATACGAAAATAAAAAGAATTTCACACTTAAAAATACGTAAAAATATATATTTACAAAAACTCACTAATCAATTGTATGGCAATCCCGGTGAGTGACAGCGGTATCTTTATTTGTTCTACTGAAGATGAGGGCATAGCCTCCGAAATGCGCACATCTAGCTAATAAATGCGTTCTGTTACGGGTTTTTTGGGTGATGTTTTATACAATTATTTAACGCCGTAATGACGATTAAAACAAACACATCTTTAGTCGCGAGATGCAAAAAAGAATATGCTCTGCAATTTTGCCTCCTGCGACCCCAAAATGGACACTGTCCCCCTTTCACACGTTAGCCAAATAGCTAGACGAAAGGACGTGTCCCCTACACCAGCGACTCTCAAACCGCGGCAAAATTATAATATCTATCGGCGTCTGTCGCAGGGTTAAATAAAAATATCCTGTTAGAAATGTTGAAACATTCGATGTTCGTCATTTCTGTTCAACAGCACGCGAAAGTAAGTGCGGGGCGTGCGATGCCGAAGCGCACAAAATCCCTAACTAATCCACCGCCGCACGGGATACCCACATCTCTCGGCCAGGAGGAAGTGTTCTCCACGTCCTCGCTGGTCATCTCTATCCCGGTAGAGAGCGATATTCGTTACCATTTCGACACGAGCAATAATCTGCGGCTAAAAGATGTCAATGACCTGTCGATCAGAAAAATGTTTATCGAAGGATGTTTATCGGGGAAGTACGGGGATTACGGAAGACCGACAGAGCGAGGATATCTGTGTCCGAAGTGTGGTGTGTTTGAAACGAATGGGGAACGCCAATTTGTCGCGCATTTGTTTAAAGAAATATCCTACATGCGGTGAGTCAATATAGATAGACGTTTTTATTTTTCATTGTACAAATTTTTTCATATTGTACAAAAAGTTTAATCTGTATAACAAATACATTTTTAATATTTAAGATCAATATTTATAACTTATATTTACTTACAAATTCTTTAATACTGTACGGCTTTATTTCTGCTAATATTTTCTTTAATGTATTTCTAAATCTATGGTGATTTCTAAGTGGGAACTCATTCATGATTCTAATAATCCTCTTTTGTGTCACAAATATTCTTTTTAAATTTTTAGTATTTCCCCAAACACTCACTCCAGCTTTAATATGTGAATAATGCAAAATATGCAAAATACATAATCCTAAGTGTATTTTTATTCACAATATTCACAACAAAAGAAAATGTGTGTTCATATAACTCTTTTTCGTTTTCCGCGTTTGTGCCACACAGTTATCAGTGCGGCCGTTGTTACACGCGCAGTTCCGTAACGAAAACTGTGTATATCCGTTGTCCAGCCGCCCCACTTGACTCTAAACCCCCAGAAAGTGACTGTATTATTCATTCGTGCATCGACGTCTCGAAAGAGCAATGGGCTCTAATGGTGCTCGCCATCCAAACCCGCATTGCTGCCCATCTCACAGCTAATGCACTGTGGGACTCTATCGATCACTTGGCACAGAGTGGACAGATGGAGGACGCGGGTGCCGGGGCGATTATGAAGGGGTTGAAATTAGCGTACGGCATCAAGGGTGAATTGTCGTTGTCGATATAGGTTTAACAGTTGGAATTGTTATTTGTCGCGTGTTTACAGGCAGATTCCGCCCGACCGAGATCTTTCCCAAGTCGCCGGCAGCGCGCTACTCGCACTCTGCGCAATTGAAGTGCGCCGACGAACGAAAACAATCTCCGCCGAAGAAGTCCAACAACTCTCGCTATTCGTTACGGCACAATAACGCGGCCGCATCATTGACAGAAGACAACTGGCCGGCAAAGCCGCGGGTGAAGGGCAAACTGATGAACGTATTCGCACAAGTGCAGAAACTAAAGCCGGTGACGTTGTTGCCGCGGGTCCTTTTACCCAAGCAAGCGGCGGCTAGGAAGGCCGTGGAGGGTAAGCAAAGAGCAATAGAGGGGATTCGCATGTTCCCCGAGGTGGTGACGGTCGGCGAAGAAGAGAAAGAAGTGACGGAGCTAAGCGACGAGGACGAGGTGGAGATTATCGATCCGCTCGTCGATATCGTCGATGTAGACGCCTGCGATGAGTAAGTGTCTTTTATATATTAAAGTCTTTTATTTATATCAATCCCAATTGTATATTCTTGTAATTATATTTGAGATTGATTACGTGCTTTCAGTCAAGACGATCAGATAGCTGAAGTTGCACCTCCACCAGCGGCACCGAAACCAGTAGAGAATGTGACGGTGTCAAATTTCTTGCCATCACTTGGAGATGGAGATGATTCGTTAGCAGCAACAGATCCGCTAATGGGCGAGGATGATACTCCATATTCTGGTGAGTGAATTTATTTAAATTGTATAAAAATAATTTAGAAAAAGAATAATTTATTTGGTAATATTATACATACGAGTAAATATACATTCATTTTCAGTACAGAAACAATTAAAGTCGCCATAAATACGATATATAAATACAGGAACATAGAAAAATTATTTAATACTACATACATCTTATTTTACAAATGTCATCAAACTTTTTTTTTAAAATTCATTTTCATTATAGAATGATTTGTTTATCGGATATACTTTTATTTGCGCTTTAAAGTTCTTATAGTCTAATCGTTTGATATAAGGCGGTAATAAATTATGGTACTTAGGTCCAAAATACTCAGCGCTGCTACGTGCTTTGTAAATTCTATTATAAGTATTCTAGTATAATACGTATACATTTCGTTTGTGTGTATGTATGTATATATATATATGTGTGTGTGTGTGTGTGTGTAGATACACGTATTCTCTCATATATATATATATATGAGAGAATACGTTTGAACACATTGTCTTTTCGAAATATTACCATCAGATAACGACAGTATCGGCTTAGAAATAGCCGAGGATGACGGAGCTGAAGAGCTGGAGCCTTTGCACGTCGAATTAAGCCCGAAGAAAAATACCCCCCTATCAACTTCGGGTACAACGCAAGAACAACAAGAATCATCCGATATAAAAAACGTCATCGTACAATCAGCTCAAGATCAACATCCCTTCACTAATACATCACAAACCATTTTGGGCACTGCTAACACCACCACGACAACAACAACAACGCACACACCACCAACACAAAACACGTTGAAGAACATTCCTACGAATGGTTCTATTTCACAAACAACTATAGTAGCCACTTCGACGTATCAGTGCGATCCCGCTCGAAGCGTACTGAAAACGTCTTGCTTATCCGCAACGGATGACCAGCACGAGGTTGTCTCCAGCACAACGTCCGACATCGGCAATAACGCAACGGCGGCAATAACGGACACGTCCAAAGGATTCATGGCGACCCTAAGACCGATGATAGATCAGTCCCTCGTTGGACGACTCCGTGTGATCGGTGACGCGTCGATGGTCGGCTGCTTCGGCCTGAGCTCGGGAATGTCCGTGCGGATGGCGACGCCATTGCCGTCGCAACCGGCGGTGGACGTTGATGTTGGTAGATTAGTTGTTGGGCACCAGGAGAGAAAGGGAGTGGTGGGGGCGATACGTCCCTCGAACGTTGTCATGTACAATTGCCAACATTGTAACTTTTGGTGAGTCGATATTATTGATTTGCCTGGACAGGTGATATACATACTTTCATTGGTTTTAGTATTTTTAGTCGTAAAATTAACTAATTTGGTTTTAATCGTGTTAAGCAACAGACCATTTTCTTTGCTCCATTGTAACATGAAATTTACCGCACTATTGGCTTTAAAAACTATTTTTTTTCGCGACAATCAGCACTAATTACGAAGGTTGAATCGTCCGCATATAACACAATCTTGTCTACTTGGTAACAGTGTTCACATAGATCATTAACGAAAGTAGATTGCTTACAACATTTTTATAGAAAGTCAAGTGCAAGGCGTGTTTTTTTCTTAGCACTTCGAATATGCAATCTTTGAAGAAACACGAAATCCGTCACTGGGTAGAGAAACCTTACCGTTGCGGTTACGTCCACCCTGCCGGCGCTCCGTGCGACTACCAACATTACTATCGCAATTATGTTGTGCGCCACGCTATAGACACCCATCCCAGGGTACCGGGAAAAGAGATTCCCATCACCTTCGTCAAAATCACCAATCCGACGATTGTGAGCCTGCGTAGGCCGCGCAGCAAAATCAACGAGCATCTAGGTAAACCGGGATCTGAATCATTTATTGTCTCAGTACAACAATTTGGCGCTCAGAAAAAAACACAAAAACCATTCGAAATTATTACAGATTCGACCGATTCAAGTGCATCGGACAGTCCGACTTGTGCGAAACGTCTGCGATTAGTTGATGACGGTGGGATAGATGTGAGCGTGGGATCGGCACAGGCAGTGGAGGAAAAATTTGTGGAACGGTTCACGTGTCCCAACTGTACATACACGTCACATAAAATGCGCTACGTGTTTCAGCACCTCCGCTTGCACGTTAAATGTGTCAAGTGTCAATTGTGCAATGAGAAAGATGTTCAAAAGTAAGTCCTTTTGTTATAGAAAAAAATTATACCCTCTATTATAAAGATAAAAGTGCTGTCGCCGAGCATATTTTTGAACCAGGTCATCCTATTCAAATTAGTTCACTTAAATTACTTTAAAATGTTTTGAATTATTCCGAGTTAAATGTTTATGAAAGTATCCATGGTTTTATACAATCAGGAGTAACAGATCGTCTATACCTCTATAGTATCCATTATAGGTCAACATTTGGCCATTGTACAACCCCAGCACACTTGCACAGAATTCATATTCTTCCAACCCATTATGCGACTGTGATAATATATCTATAGGTGAATTAGGACACACATACTTCACATGCAATAAATATAACAGAATAAACCTGATTAATAACTTGAAAATGACTGGGTTAGGATCAGCCCCATATGAACTCCTATTGATATTAAGAAATATAACGATATCTTTTAAACATTTAAAGTTATTTCTTAAAGAAAATGATATCCATATTTGACTTAATGTTAAAATAACGGATTATACATAAGACAAATTGAACAAAATGTACAAAATATTCCTTTAAATCTATTTAACACTTTAATAATAATGTAGATGGTATAGGCTTAATCAGCCTAAATCCAAGAGTTATAATTTAAAAAAAGGTGAGTGTATATTACGTGCAATAGGTTAGTTAAAATAACCGTCCGAAGATTCAAAATAGTACAAATTTAAAAAATGATCTCGTACATTGATAATTTTCGAATAATCGCATGTGCGGTTCTAAATATTATTTTTTTAAAATAAATTGTCAAATAATTAGGAAGCGGCTGATTGAGGAGAAGTGCTTGGTACACCATGAGAATGTTCCATCGCGTCTCGTTATCGAGTACGATAGCTACGAATTGGATCGACTAAAGGGCTTGGTACGGAAGATCCGTGTCCCGCAATCATCGCTCAAAACAACAGAGCAACCACACACTGTTGACAATGAAGAAGAGAACGAATTTTTAGAAGTATATAAAACAGTTCGGTAAGCATAAACAAGCAAAATTGATCCATGTCTGTCTTTCGTAATATTAATATTCGATTGGGTTCAAATATGAAGTTGCCAATATTGTTTTTTGTGTCCAAATTCATTTCCATATGTTGAAATAGTTCATTTCTCGAAGCCATTTGAAACAACTAAAAAATTTACAAGCTTCGTTTTCACATACATATATAACCACACTGTTTTCAGAAACCTCAAAATTTAGTGCCATTTCCTTTCAGTTCCTACCCAAAAACTTCTGGCATGGGATCGTCACGCACCCCCCAACGTTACACGCCGAAACAATCGCACACAAATACGAACACAAACAAAACACAACTTATAACGGCACCCCTGTTAACGACATTCGACATTGCCAGTGCTACGTACGTGCCCCTGAATAACGACAAACAACAACCCGATTTGAGCACTCTGTACCGACTAGATAATGTTGTCGGTGGCGGCGATGTCGCTGCCAGCGGCAACGGTAACGATACAGGAGCGCCCATCGTTCTAAACAAGTTCCTCGAACAACCCGCGGCGCTCATATCGACCGGTGACTGTGTGCTGAACACAGTTCCAGTTTACGCAGCGGCGAATTTCTACACCACCCCCACAGATGACGACGACGACGCCGATTTGTTGGCGCCCGTTAGTGTATTTCGACCAGAGTCCATCGACTAGTTACCGATTGGTATAATTTTTTGATTTAATCGCATTGATAAGAATTTTTATGAATTCAACGTTTCTTTTTAAGTGAAAAAAAAAAACAATTTTCATAAGTTAGATTATTTGATATTGTACATAGAATCGTTAAATACGTTTTAATCTGCGAGTAAATATGATGGTAGTGTCCTTTATTAACTGTGTTCATATGTAGTTTAAACAAATAATTGCGATGAACGATTGTTTGCGTCCATTGTATCAATGGATAGGACACGCTATGCGATAAGAATCAGATTAGACTGAATTGTTTCACGAGCAATCTTATCGATTGTCAGTTACTAAATTCCATATGGGTATGCACAAAAAATACTATTTTTGCTATAACCATTGCATTTTTCCTTTTCCTAGAGTTTGAATTTATAGTTTTCCTTTCATGAATTTGCCACCTAAGGAAACTTTTTTTGTTTGTTAAAGCATTGTTGCATCATACTCCGGCTATTATTCTAGCTGAGATTTGCCCCCGCGTGAAGAGAATGGACGAAATTGGTGAGTTTGAATTAATAATGCCGCCCGGTATAAAATGCATTTGAACTATTAACTATGTTTATCAGTAAATAATTCAATGTGATAGTGATAGAAATAATGTTAGTTAAATAGAAATAATTTTCAATGTCATTGTGATAGGAATAATGATGACGTCAGTGCGATCATTGATAAGATTAAGATGGTGTCAATGACAGTGAGGATCGTTCTAGAACTCGTGTAGATAAGTTTGAATATTTAAAGTGGTGTATGTCATTGGTAGTGCGCAATGACGGGTGTCGGAAAGATGGCGGACGAGCCAGATTTGTACCCCTTACACAAGGCTGTTTTCGAGAATGATTTGAAATCCTTGTCGCGTCTATTACGCAAACACAATGTCGCCGAAAAAGACAAGCACGGTAATATCCCTACAATTAATTCCACCGTCTTATATTAACCCAATTTTCCACAATTTAATTTAATTATTCCATTTAGAGGTTATATCGCTATTGTAGTTGAAAATCAGTTCTCCCGATTTCTTTTTAATATTGCAACTTTCTTTATCTTCTTTGTAGGGAATACAGCGCTACATATCGCCGTTATGTTGGGTAGGAAAGGCAAGTTGATATTTATAATTATATGCCGTAATAAATAGCGTTTTAATGCGAAACGATTCGGTCGTAGATTGCGTACAATTACTGCTAAAACACGACGCCCCCGTTAATGTAAAGAATGGATTAGGCTGGTCCATTTTGGCCGAAGCGATCAGTTATGGTCACCGGCCGACAATCTCTTCGTTAGTGCGCAAATTCCGGCAACAATGTCGAGATCAAATGGAGGTATTTCACTACACAAACTGTTTTATTTACACATTATGATAGCTCTAAACGGAAGCATCGCATCGATTACGATTCTTTGATTCATTACCCAATAAAAGAAGGAACATTTTATTATAGGAGCGCCGTCCTTTACTCGTGGCAGCTCTGAAAAAGATCAGCGACTTTTACCTAGAGCTAAGGTGGGATTTCCAATCGTGGGTGCCTTTGGTATCGCGGGTACTTCCGTCGGATGTGTGTAGGGTGTACAAATCGGGGGCCGATATTCGATTAGATACAACTTTAATTGAGTTTAGCGACATGAGATGGGAACGGGGCGATGTTAGCTTTATATTTAACGGAGAGGCGCCCAGCAAACGAAGCTTGACCGTTCTGGACAATACGCAGAAGTTGTACCAATATGTCAAGAATGAGGTGAAAATCGGAACTTTTCTTTCAAATTTTCGCCAAATTACATAGAGAAATAAGTACGTACTTTATTTCTTGTAGGAAAGCGAGCTTGAAATAGAGGACGAAGTTGACTTATTGATGTCTACGGATATTTTGACTGCTCAGATCTCAACTAAAACTATATCATTTACACGCGCACAAAGCGGTTGGATTTTTAGAGAGGATAAAAAAGTATTTTTTTAATTAAATTTAGATTAAGTTTTTTTTTAATCGGGTTATATTTAAATTACAGGAAGTGGTAGCTGGTCAATATGACAGTGAATTGTATACCGTTCATGGTTTGGTATTGGAAAGTAGAAAGCGGCGAGAGCATTTATCCTCCGATGATTTGCAAAAGAACAAAGCGATTTTGGAGAGTTTTACGAAAGGTGGCAACCTTAATGTCGACCAAAATGGATCGGTAAGTTAATTTTTAGTTAATTTTGTTTACACATTAGTTATTTGGTGTTTCGTATTGCAGACGGTGCGTCGATCTAGCTTAAGCCCACCACCAGAGAAGCAAATAACTTGGGAACAATACCTGAACGCTGAAACCAACCAATATCCACGATTGGGCCGCGAATTAGTGTATAAAGAATCGGCGAAATCGTTCAAAGCTATAATTGCAATGGTGAGTTTTTACAACATCAAGATCTTACACAAAAATATCATTTTATTTGTGTACTTTTATTTATTTTTGTAGAGTATGGAATTCCCGTTATCTGTGGAGATGCTACTCTCCGTCTTAGAGGCGATGGCTCCGTTCAAACACCTGAGCAAACTGCGTGACTTTATAGCGTTCCGTTTGCCAAGCGGCTTCCCTGTTCAGCTGGAGATCCCGGTGTTGCCAACCGTCACCGCTAAGGTCACATTCCAGCATTTCGCCTTCAGGGAGAACATTCCCAAGCACATGTTCCAGCGGCCGGCGGATTATCACGAGGATCCATCCAGGTGAGTTTGCGATATTGTCGATAATAAAATCGAGAGCCGAGGCACTTTCAGCGGAGAAATGCGCAGATTTAGGTCGATTTTTCGAAATTCGATCGTTTTGATTTTATCGCTTTGAGCGATTTTGAATTATTAAATCGAAACTGGTATTTAATTATTTATAAGGGCGTGTAAATGTCGCACTTAAAGATACTGACATAAGGTGACATTTTTATATGAAATATTTGTGTGGAAATGACGATACGAAAATGAATTGATTTTATTCGTTGCGTATTGTTGTGAGTTCTCCGCAGCATTTTGCTGGTGTTTGGTGCGAATTATCTAGAGAACAGATTGGTGGTAATCTTTTTTTAAGTATCAAACACGGTTGGAAACAAATCGGGCATTATTGCTAAAGTATCAGACAGTAGAAGGTGGCGGTGAGAAATACAAGACATTTATATCAGTACTCAGTAAATAGATATATCAGTAAATATGAGAAATACGAGTGAATAAGAAACATATGAAATACGTGAAATCTCAGGTAATATCGTAATTGTAAGTAAATAAGAGAAAAATTGGGAATTTAAGTAAATACAAAGAAATGTCTGAAATCTGGGGAAATTATGTAAATGAGAAATATGAAAAAAATATGAAAAATGAGAAATACGGAAATATCACTAAATATTAGTAAACACGTCGAAATTTTCTAAAGTGGGAATGTGGCGTAGAAAATTCTACAGTTGTTCGCCCCTCCTCGATGGAAGATATCGGGAGGTTTAACTTACATTAGAAGTAACCAAAGGCAGATTACATTATTTTTTATTAAAATTATTCGACCTATAGGATATTTATTAGTATTTTTATTAGTATTCTTTTATTCGGTGGCTTCAAATTAATTTTATTTTCATTTCGACTGATTACGGAATTTATAAAACTGAAAGGGAGAACAATGGTTTTTTTTTGTCGCATTTTTCGCAATTCAACAATTCCCCATCCTATTAATTTTCAAAATTTCTGTGATTTTCCAATTTCTTTCTTTCAATAATCTGAAATATCGCGTCGACTTTTTTCGTATCTTCTTCACTCGCGAACGTGTTGCTTCAAACCACCCTCAAATACGTTCGCTTCCCTTAAAAACTCTTCGGCAACGTTGCCACTAAACTATCCATGAATCGATTATTGGCACCGTAGATTCCCCGACTTATGACGGCCCGAATCCACGCCACAGCTAATATTCTGCACGGTGACGTACGCGCCCCGACCTCGCTACCTCACCCAATACGACAACACTGGCGCGCCCTGCCACCGCCTCACCAATGGCTTCTTCTCCGCGCCGCGACGCCACCACACCAATAATCGGCATCGCTTCAAATCGCTGCACACTAACGTATCCGCTATCGAACTGAATCGCGGCATCGATTCGGCAACGCTGGTATCATCCGTCAGCCAGCAGTCTTGTTGTTTTGGCAACGCTGCGGAGAATAACAACTGCAGCAACACGGGCAGTGTGCTGTGCATGGAGTTGCCTATGTTGTTCTCGCTGGGCAGTGCGTACAGTACTACGTGTTTGCTATATGTTGAGTAGAGATGGCGCTGGTGAATGTTCGTTCGGTACTTTGGTCGTGTCAGTATTTCTAGTTCTAAATGACTACTGTCTGGACATTATTATTGTGTTCTGTTTCTTGTGGTGTGGCTGTGTCTGTCTGTCTATTTGTTTGTTATGTTTTCTTCGAGCGGGTTATGTTTGTAATTGTTGTGTTCAAATTTTCGTTCTTTCAGTTGAATGGTTTTGCAGAGGCGGGTTGTTTGTTTTGTGGAGTTTTTTTATAGAGATTTTCTTTCAAAAGTATTTTGTATAATAATCATTTGCCCTGACTAAACTTGATAGCAATTTTTTCTTAGTTATTTTATAAAATACTTACTAAAATAATCTCTTAAGATTTTTTACCACTATTTACTACCCCCTGCTATTATTTTATTATATTTTTATTATTACTAATGTTATTTACCTTTATATAAAAAGTATTTATTTTGCTATTAATACAATACATTCGTACAATAAACAATTATTATTGTAAAATAAGTGCAGTACATTTTTTTTTTAAGTTTTGATAAAACGAAATTTTTGCGAATATATATTTTTTAAATTAAATAATTGATACTAATTTATATTTTCTTTAAAAAATGATTGCGAGATTTCAGTTATTATTGACAATACGAATATCCAAACTAACACTGCTGTTTTCATTTTTAATAAACTAGAGGGCAATTCCGATCAAATACTTAATTTGAATTAAATACATAATTTTGACATAGATCTGACGTTTGGTTATTATCTAAATACTATCAAATGTAGAGTATAAATACAAATCTAGTAAATCTGATATCACCGACATATTTAACAGCATAACCTAACTTTCCGAGAATGACAGGAACGTCAATATCAACTTAAATGCTTGTTTATTTATAATAAATAAATAAATATCAATATGTCAATGTTCGTACCTCTTCCAAATTCGAATGAAATCTCCCTCAGGATATCTGAAATGTCTTACATCAATCAACTGTGCTAATCCTAATCATGAATGTTGCGACATTTTGCAAATATTCTTCAAAACCGAATACATTCTTAGAGGACTAGAATTTTCAAAGGAAAATTTAAAAAATCCAAAAAGGAGGCAATGTAGGTAATTGATATTAAACAATTGAAAAAAAAATCAGACGTAGCAATATTTTCATTCTATTAACGGATTAAAAAACACAGTAATATTCCACTAGAAAATCAGAATGCTTTTAATAATTTCTAATACTAAAACAACGTAGGGTAGCGTGCAAAGTAATTAACAAAAATCAATTAAATTGTAGACTATGTGTACAGGGTTGCCACCTTTTCTAACTATTTTTATAACTTATATTCTTATTTCTACTTTTAATATAGAATTAAATAAAACAAAATCCTAGTCATTAGCTTCGATTTCTTAAATTTGTTTTATTGTATTAGTAAATTATTCCTAAAGAGTTTTATTAATAATATTTGTTTGTTCGCCTTAGCTATATACAGGGTGTGTCAGGTGGGGAAAGCAATTAATTAGATGGGAACGATTTTGTAAAAATTTAATTCAACCTTTTGTTTTAAATTTATGTGAACATTTTCCCATATAATTCATTATTTTTTCCCTTGGGACACCCTGTATAGATAAGTCGAAACAATCAGATATATAAATCACCTGATCAATTAAGAATATACATTGTTAATACTATCATATCATTTTACCTATTCGCATCACCCGGTATACTCTGTTATATCATTTCCACTACATATACAGGGTGTTGTACTATAATATCACTACTATATTATTAAACATGTTACAAAACAAAAAGAAACAACATCTTAATAATAGTTTAAATACATGTTTATTTATGTCACCTTAAAATGTCGTATATTTAATTCCTCGACAAAATATTCCTCATTTTATGTACAAAAATACCATTTATAGTTACGAATCATTCGAATTTTAATTTTTTACATATTTTTTCGCTTAACATTTGTTTGACATTCAACTTTAGAAAAGTATTTTTAAAGTTTTCGGAATAGCTGTGATCCATGTGTGGATAGAAGCGATTATTCTGACATATGTCAGTGTCACTGAGTGACTTTGTGACCGGCGCAATACCGGCGACAATCTCCGTCTGTTTTGACATTTGCTTCAATATTTCGATATTGACGGGCGGTGTCACGGGACTGCGGTTCTTCACCTGACACTGTTGCTCGTACGTGTGATGTTTCACGTGTTTACGTAGGCTGCTCGGATCCGTGTACTTTTTCGAACAGCCCGGTACTTGACAGGCATACGGTTTCTGATAGATTGTATTTAACTGTTTAATCTATGTCACTGTTATCAGAAATGTACTTACTGTATCAAAGTGTGTTCGAAGATGCTTGGCGCGGTCGGAGCTGTTTGAAAAGCTTTTTGGGCACTGCGCAAAGTGACAAAGGTACGGTCTTTCCCCCGTGTGGCTTCTGCGGTGTATTTTTAAATTTTCCAGGCGGGAAAATGCTTTTGTACAGCCCTTAAACTGCAAGTAAAATGATCTTTTTTATATTTACACTTAATTTCTTGTCTAAATTTATATAAAAAAATTCAAATATTATTATTAATATTATTTTTTTTAGTATATTACCGTACATTTTTTTTTTTTTTTTAATATATATTTTATTGAAATGGGGTTTTCCATTAGAAAAAAAGAAAATGCTGCATTTCATCAAAGAAATGCGTGCTGCTTATTGTATTCTATCCTAAATTCAAATAAAGAAAATACATATTCTTAAAGTAGGCAACTTACACGACATGTGTAAGTTGACATGTGACACAACTTACACTTACACAATATGTCAGCGTTTTATTTGCAAATAACTCGTTCAAACATACCAAATTTTTATGGTAGACTATTAAATTAACGTACCGGACATTTATTCGGCTTCTCCCCACTATGCACCCTCATATGAATCAGCAACTTATATCTGGCATTGAAAGGTTTATTTTCCCTTACGCAAGGCCTCCATTCGCACGTAAATTCCTCACCCTTTTTTCCCTCGATATGTTTATGTTCAATATGACCTACTAGCATAGCCTGGCTGTCAAAAACCAGCCCGCAGTTACGCCATTTGCACTGCAGCGTTGTCGATTCATCATCCAAATCCTCCTCAAAATCCGTCCCATAATCACAGTCCGCAAAACTGTCGCTAGTTGAACTAATTCGATTGCTGCTACTGTAATTTTGATTTTGTATGGACACGGTACTGTCCGGATAGGGGTATGTGCCCTCTCCCAATAAAGGGTCGTAATATATTAAAGCGTCGCTTTGATTTAGGATGATTTGATTGCCAGTACCGGTTTCTACTTCAGTTAAGTTATTATTTATTGTAGTTGATAGGTTGGCGTTCAATAGATGGCCGTAGTTTTGCGTTTGAGCGTTTGTGGGGCCATCTATTGGTGAGTTGGATAAGTTGTTTGGTTCAGCAGTGCGTAAGAAACCCGTAAATTTGTCTAGGCAAAATGTGTCCAGGTCTAGAATTAAATTTGCGTCATTTAACGAGCGTTGCTCCGACGATTTTTGTTGGTACGTTGCTTCGAAATGATCCGAAAATTCGTTGTAATCGAATGTCGTCGTGCAATCACTGCTCGGTGTCGTCGCATTCGACAAACTGTCCGTATCCGATATCGACGTCAAACAATCCAATAAATATCTATCCTCGATTGCCTCGTACTCTTCGATATTCGTAAAATAGTTCTCATCGAATGTGTCCAGAATATTATCGTCCAAAAGTGATTGGATTATATTATTGGCTGATACATTTGGCAACTGAGCTTCGTAGAATGCCAGATTGAATTTCTCCATTAGTTCAACTTGTGTTAAGGTTAGGTCAGTTGGTGGTGCGGGTAGGTTGTTGGTAGTGACAGGTGACAGGTAGCTGTCGTTTAGCATGGGCGTGTTCGTGTATGTGTCGACTAACATCTGGAAAAAAAATGGCAAATTTAATTGTTAGAATTAACACATTTGCTTTTAATTTAATTCTTCAGAAGAATACATACGGTTTATATTAAAAATTTCTATAACATTAGTTCAAATGTAAATTTCCTTATAACCAAGTAAGTTGTATTTTTAAATATCTAAAATGAATGTGCATTTGTTATAGCGAAAGTTCCATTTGAAATTTGAAAGTACAGTGCTGTGTAATATACAGGCCGATACTAACTTTTTTTTAAGCACTAAACAAAATAACTATACGTGCTCATTTTTGCAAAATTATTTTTAAAATGTAGTTTTTCATCAATTATGAAAGAGAGAATTTTTTTTTAGTTTTTTACAATTTTTTATTACCTATTTTCAATTAATATAGGCAAAATTGCTTACCTTGTTTATTTTATTTGTTTTAATCCAAGAAAATAAATAATATAAATTAACCAATTAATTCAACAACAAAATAGTTAAATTATTCGATAAAATCTTTTGGCGAAAAAAGTTTTCTTTACAAAAATCAATTTAAAAAAATAATAATAAAATCGCACAACACATTTAGTATATATTAGTACCGCGAATACCACCAATGGCACTGAAGTCTACACTAAGACTAACCCTCAAAACAACACCCAATTATATCATTATCCACACTAACTCAGTATAAAGACTTAAGCTAAGCTTTCGGTAATCTTCGTTGAAGTTCGTGTCGAACTTTATGGCCGTAACGGCTGAAAGACTCGATTTGAAACTAATGTTAAACATCTATAGTTTGTGTTTTATATAAAGCCTTCGTTGCCATATATTGTTTATGTGAATAATAGCCGTAGATATATTAAATGAGCTCTACAAAATAATTTGCCAATATACAGGATGTCGCGGAAAATAGGCAGTGAATACTTATGTATTGGGAGATTTACTATTTTATTATTATGGAATAAAAAAGGAACTGAAAAAGAAATAAGAATTTAGAAAAAAAATATTTTGATTAAGAAAGTCTTTTTGTAAAATATTTTCTCAAAATTAATATTGTTTCATTCAAAGTATTATTTTAAAATAATATTAACTGTAGTTCAAAAAAATTTTTGTTATGAACGAAAAAGAAAGAAATTTTGAAATCTGAGCTGAAAATAATTACCACATTTAAAAAATATTTTTCATGGCTTATAAGTATAAGTTACGTCTTTGTTAAGACAAGTGTATATTAAAAAAAAAAAATGCTACCATGTGTTGTGAAAATTAATACAAGAACAACAGAGTTGTAAAAACAATTAAGAAAAAATGTAAATATGAGTAAAAAGGGGTGCGTATCAAGTTAAAGATCATTTATATTTAAATATGTTGAGTTGTCTTCATTTAATGCAACATTGTTGCCAAATTTACTTAAAAAACTAGATGCCATGTCTATTTTTACACTACATACTTTTTTTAAAATAATCTCTACTGTTTGAGTCTATTAAAGAAGATATATAAATTTTTAATATGAAATAAATATTATTTCATCATTTTTCCTTGCTTGGGAATTTATTCTCGTACATCTGGCATCGTTGTATGTCAAACGGCCGTTATCCCAGAAATCCTGAGCATGATTTTACTATGCAGAAACATCTGGATGCAACTGCACTTTAATAACGCCTCATCTACATTTGAAAAATATATGTATATATACAGACATTTGTTTGTGTATAAATTTTTACGATACAAGTAGTTTTGAATTTTTTTTTATAAATTATCGAAATTTATAAAAAATAATTTCAATTATAGCCCATGAAAGTTGAATTTGGACATTTCTTGAAAAATATATTCTTATTAATTTATTTCATCACAAAAATATGTTGACTTATATATTTAATAGTATATCAATCACGATTCGTGACAGAGGTTTTTCGTTTTTATCTTGTGCTACTGAAGATGGGGGCATAGCCTTCGAAATACGCATCTAGCTACTTAATGATTTAAGTTACGGTATTTGGGTGATATTCTATACTATTAGTTCAAATGTAAATTTCGTTATGAACAAGTAGGTTGTTCTAATATAAATGGTGCGTATGTCATTGCAAAAGTCGCATCCACCGTTGCCATATCAAATATAATTGCTGATTTTGAAAAGCACTCTTTTTAAAGCTATTACACAAATTAATTGACTAAATGGTGTGCAGAAAGTAATGGCTATAAAAATTATAGCACATAAATTTAATATTTATTCTAAAGACTTACCTTTTTATTTTTTCCAATGCATTTCGGCTAAAATGCAAAACCAAATTTGTACAAATCATCTTGTCTAGAAAATCCATTTTTCTTCCAGAATAACTTCTTGTAGAAGTAAGCATTGTGTATATCAACATATGTTGCACTTGTCTCCTACTTTGCTCGATGTTGATGCCGTTTGTCTCGCTTATTATTACATAAAAACCGCCCAGAAAAAAATAGTCCTAGAGGGAATGGCTTCTTATTGCCCTGCATTTAAATATAAATATAAATTTAAAAAAATTAAATACATAACTGGCATGCAGCTGAAGATGCTTTTTATTAATATTAAAATATTACACCGCGTCTCTATTCTAACTGCCTATATACGGGGTGAATATTTACAGGGCTGAACGTGTAATTATTTTAAAAATCGAACGATAAGCGTTCGGTTAAATTAATAGCTTCTTCATAAATAAAAAAATAAATATACCATCAAGTGCAGCGGTTTTTATGATAAGGATTTTTTTTTGTAAAATTAGTAATATTAAGTATTTTCATTAACGTATATATTAAATAAAAATTATCAACTAAAAAAAAATGGGTAATAATTTGAAAAAGATTTTTTAAATATATTCCTTTAAAAATCAGGATTTAGATCCGATATGGCAACGATGGATTGAACTTTTGATATGACGCACAGATAATTAGACATTTAAAAACATCCTTTAACCTAAGGAAATTACCTTAGAACTAATGTTATCTAAATTGCCTATAGTAAAAATATTTAATTTATTTATTTATTTAAAAAAAAAAATGATACAATTTAATGAAAGCAAATATTTTAATTTTAATGTATCAATATCATTGCCAAAAAATCGAGATAGCCTGTATATTTTTGTATACAAATAATCACATAAATATAAATGGTGTAGCATACTGTCAAACTGACGAAACAAGTGCATATTATAAAGATTATACAACACAAACACACACACACACACATATATATATATATATATAATGTTTCTTTAAATGGTTGCCTATTTAAGAGAAATTTACACTTAATTTTTAGCTGTAAAAAAATCTATTAGCTAAATTGACTATTTTTAAATAATCCGGCTACTTTATAGAATATTCGTTCTACAATTATTCCATTAGATACCCGTCAATTTATTATTTTATTTTATTTGCGGCTGTTTCTTTTGTCACGTTGTGTTGATTTTTTTTAAACTACAATATTTTCAAGTGTTACACTGTTAAGCGTGCCGTACTGGACAGCACGTGTTCTTTTATCTGTCCCCTTGACGACGCGCCGTACGCTTCGTCATTTTTTTGCCCATTCCTAGGTATTTTTAGGAGACAATTGAATGCGGGAGAAATTCGAGTACTATATTAAGTACGTTCTTTGATATTAGAACACTTGTTCCTTTAAAGTTAAACGAACACATAATTTATACAGCGTTAACATTTTTATTGTCAAACACAAAGAAATGTTGCTTATTTAATATTCCCTGACTTAAACAACGTCACCTCACACTCATTCCGGTGTTTTTTTACCCTGTATTATTATTTTTGTTTAAAATATCTCGGGCTTTGTTCAATTAATTAAACAAATACTATTATTATGAAAAATATCGTATTTATTATTTTGAATCTAAATTTTGATACCGTACAATATATTTTTTGTCACAATTTATATTTTTTTCTGCCGTTTTTCTTAAAACTATCGTATTAAAACTAGCGTATATTAAAAATTAAGTATTAAAATTAGGTTAAAAGTATATATACAATATCAGTTGTATCTTTTTTAAATCTAAAAGTGTATAATAATAACCACGAAACGCGTTTTTTATAGGAAAAAAAAATGGACACTCACTAAAACTCATCAAGTAGTTCATTTTGTTCAGACGTAATTCTGACAATTCTGTTCCTTTTCTATATCTAATTCGCCTCCATATCGTTACACTCCTTCTCTTTACCCCCACTTCCCGCCTCCCCCTCGCCCTTGCCACAAACGCCTCCATCCCTATCCCTGTCCTGATCCTTATCGCCATCGTAGAACTCATTTTTCGCCGTAACGGTGCGATCGTCCAGATCCTGACTGATCCGCACGTCCGGATCATCTCGCTCCTCCCTCTC
The DNA here is from genome assembly GCA_947310635.1 of Leptodirus hochenwartii. NCBI lineage: Eukaryota > Metazoa > Arthropoda > Insecta > Coleoptera > Leiodidae > Leptodirus > Leptodirus hochenwartii. The sequence goes on from OX371186.1 coordinate 297,760, forward strand.
GCGCTCCCTCTCTTCCTCACTCACGCCATCTGCCGGGATATCGTGCATCTGCACAGATGGCGCGTGCTGGCACATCTTCAAATTGTCCACGGCATACCTATTATATGTACAGAGTGATTCGGTTTGTTCAGACAATTGAGGTGAACGGTTTTGATTTTGTTGCGGAGATTATTTGCGCATGTTTTTATGAACTTACTTTGTTATCGCTTCGAGATATTGACGGCTATTGGCATTAGCTGTTACTCCCCCACCACTTCCGCCTGTCCCTCCCGTCCCTGTACTGCCACTTCCCGCCCCTCCACCAATTTCCGGGTGAAGAGTAAAATCCGGTGCGAAAAATTCTAAATACTCCGTATATGGAAGCTCATTACTAACCTAAAAAACGCTCTATTTATTTCCCCATCCTCGCCAATTTTTCTGATTGAATTACCTCGACACCTAGCAACAGGGCAGTTTCGTACGTCCAGCATCTGGCAACGTTGCGCAACGTGTATCCCCCTCCACCGACTACTAGGGTAGGTACTCCCAAAGCGGCAACAGTGCGCACGCATTCTCCGTGACCTTTTGTGCTGAGCGAGAAGCACCCTAATCGGTCACCTGCTAACGAATCGGCCCCACACTGTAATACAATAGCTGCAGGACGGTAAAAGTCCATAACTGCCGAAATTACGGGTCGAAATACCTGAGGGATGTATGTTTTATACCATTTTCTACAGAACGCCTCTTACCTAGAATATTTCGTATTTTTTTACCTGTAGATAACTAGCATCATCGATCCCCTCTTTTAAGGGCAAATTAACTGAATAGTACCTCCCCGATTCCGCCCCTATTTCGTACATATCCCCCGTACCAGGAAAGAAATAATTCCCGTACTTGTGGAAGCTAACAGTCATCACTCGATCCGTCAAATAAAACGCCTCCTGCACACCATCCCCATGATGCACGTCAATATCAATATACAACACTCTCGGGTGATACTTCAACAACTCCAATATCGCTATAACAATGTCATTTACGTAACAAAACCCGGACGCCTCGAACTTTTTCGCGTGATGCAGGCCGCCGCTCCAATTCACCGCAATATCGCACTGGCGCCTATTCAGTTTCGTGGCGCCCTCTAAAGACGCCCCCGTGTACATGGCACAAAAGTCGAACAGACCGTGAAAGACTGGACAATCATCGCCCACGTTATAGTGGCTCAAGTGTTTGGTGAACGCCTGCAGATTCTGCGGTGTGACGCGCTGCAGGAAGTCAATGTACTCGTCCGAATGGAAGCGACACATGTCGTGGGCGCTCGCCTTGTACGGGCGGTAGATTTCCATGTGTTGGTGAAGGCCGTAATTCATGACTAGCGAGTGGATTACGGAGAGTCGGTGCGGTTTCATTGGATGACCGGTGCCATAGTGAAAGTTACCCACGTCCGGGTTGTAAAAGTAAGAGACTTTTTTCCCGTTGCTCATATTTAGATATTTATTTGGTATCGTTTACGAGATATTTTATTATTAGTACGAGTGTTAGGAAAGCAGCTACAACAGCCAAGCGTTTTGTTAGTCGGAATTTGTCCGTTGATCTGTCGGTCATTACACAATCATTTTAATAGAAAATGTTCTTTAAAACATCGTTTTAAAGAAATTTACATCACATTTTATGAACAATAATAAACACGTAGCAAATATAGGTTACGATGTGACTACAATATTGTCATTTACATGCGACCCTGGAGTTTTTATATAAAACTATAATGATTATATTCAAAATAATTTAAATTACAGTATTTTTTAGAAATTATTATGTTCTAATTATCTAGTTTTTTTGTAATGCATTCGTTTAAAAACCCAATTATGGTAGACATTCTTTTTCCTTAGGCACGCACATCATTTTGGTGTATGTAATATTGCCTATAGTAACTTGTTTGTCGTCACCACGTTTGGTTTATTTACAAATAATTTCAACAAATAAAACAATTAAAAACTACCCATTGTTTAATCAATACTCTTTCAACATGGCTGCAACTGCTGTAAGTATCCAAATTATTTTTTTTAATCATTTAATACTAAAACAATCTCGTTGCTTTCTATTGAACAACCCTAAACACTGGGTTCAGGCTGCTAAAGTGCAAGAAGTACGGGAAATAACCCGCATCGAGCGCATCGGGGCTCATTCCCATATTCGGGGCCTCGGTTTGGACGATAGTCTCGAGGCGAGGCATGTAAGTACCCCTTCGCATAAAATTAAGCGCGAGTAAATATGTGTGGGGTGTTATAAGGTGTCCCAAGGGATGGTGGGCCAAGTGGCCGCGCGCAGGGCTGCCGGGATCATCCTTCAAATGGTCCGCGAGGGGCGTATCGCTGGTAGAGCGGTCTTACTTGCTGGACAACCAGGTTATTTGATCGTACTGTATACGGGGTGTTTCGGAAGGAAATGTACATGCATAACGTGATGGCATTTCCTTGTGAAATATCGTGTTTAGTATAAATCGATGTGTGTGTGCGTAAAATTGTTTTATGGAATTGGATAGGAACTGGCAAAACTGCCATAGCTACGGGATTGGCGGCTGCTTTGGGTGTTGATACCCCATTTACTAGTATGGCTGGTTCCGAAATATTCTCATTGGAAATGAGTAAAACTGAAGCTCTAACGCAAGCTATCAGAAAAAGTATTGGTGTTAGAATTAAGTAAGTTCTGAAATTTAATTCGGTATACTTGCACTATGCTTGCAGTCAAACGCATTTGAAAAGAATAGAATAAGCTTTATTGATTAATATACAATCAATTGTCAAATAATATATGTATATAACAAAACTGCAGTAATTTTACAAATTTAATTACATAGGAAATCACAACAAAAGAAACAATCAACTTAGCATATATTCATTTAGATTATAAGTTCTAAGATAATGAGGAAGACAATTCTTCAATTGTCTCTTAAACCTAAAAGCGTTTAGGTCACCATTAATTGGTATCCTGTATAGTCTCGTTTTATTATGGCTAAAGATTTTCTGAACATATATTGTAACGTTAAAAATGTTGGGTGGAATTTTTAGAGAAGAAAGTGAAATAATTGAGGGTGAGGTCGTTGAAGTTCAAATAGAGCGTCCCGCTTCTGGAGATGGCGCTAAAGTCGGCAAATTAATTTTGAAAACGACGGATATGGAAACCGTTTACGATTTGGGTGGGAAAATGATAGATAGCTTGTTAAAAGAAAAGGTTCGTTTAATGAATAGGAAAACCATCGATTTATGTACGGACAAAGGAAAAGAATTATTTGGAAATATATTTAAAAAAAATAGGTTCAAGCTGGTGATGTAATTAGCATCGACAAGGCAACGGGTAAGATAAGCCGTTTGGGCAGGTCATTTACCCGGGCACGTGACTACGATGCGAGCGGTGCGCAAACACGTTTCGTTCAGTGTCCGGAAGGCGAGCTGCAAAAGCGCAAAGAGGTCGTGCACACGGTCACTCTGCACGAGGTCGACGTTATTAACAGCAGAGCGCACGGCTTCCTCGCCTTATTTTCAGGTTAAATATTTTCGCTTCATCCAAAAAAGAAGATTGTGCATATTTTATTCACCGTTTTTTAGGCGATACTGGGGAAATTAAACCCGAGGTTCGGGAACAAATCAATGGCAAAGTGGCCGAATGGCGCGAGGAAGGAAAAGCCGAAATTATACCGGGTGTTCTATTTATAGACGAGGTGAAATTAAAAGAAAATCGACGAATAGCAATTTGGGAACTTGATTGTTGTGTGTGTTAGGTTCATATGTTGGATATCGAATGTTTTTCGTTCCTAAATCGCGCGTTGGAGAACGAGATGGCGCCAGTGGTTATGATGGCGACCAATAGGGGTATTACAAGGATCAGGGGCACCACGTATAAATCCCCACATGGAATCCCCTTGGATTTACTCGATAGATTAATTATTGTTCCCACAGCGCCCTATGAAGAGAGCGAACTTCGGGAGATATTAAGGTATGACATCGAGTTCGTGCTAAATCTTGATCTTTTCCCTACAATTTCAACCTGTTATTTATGAGAGGATCTTAAAGACTGATCAAAAGATACCTTTTGCGTAAAGAAATAAACGAAAAAAAAAATCAAAATCGGCAACAAAAAAAAAAACATTTTCCCACCGTTTGATCAGCTAATCAAAAACACTCACGTTCACATATAATTTTGCGACACTCTGTATATTAAACTGCCTTCAGTATTCGTTGTGAGGAGGAGGACTGTCAGGTATCCGACGACGCCCTCACCGTTTTGACACGTATCGCCCTAGAAACGTCCTTACGTTACGGAATACAGTTGATAACAACCTCCAGTCTCATTGCTAAGAAGCGAAAGGCTGCCGAGGTTGATGTAAAGGACATTAAGAGGGCATATGAGCTGTTCTTCGACGAGGGCAGGAGTGTACAATTTCTGCGCGAATATCAACAGGATTTTATGTTTAACGAAGAGGGTTAGTAAACATGTTTCATTTTAACGCACCCTGTACATGTCTCTTATTATATTGCCCTTACTTTTAAAGATATTGTTATTTTTAGATGACGACGCAATGGAGGCTAACTAATCCTCACATTTAATAAATATCTCTACTATTCTGACATCTCTACCACTATTATAATTAAATCTAACGCCTACTTTTTAAATTACTGTCTGGGCCTTTATAGGTGGCTATTTTTTTTATATGTATGTACCCTGTATTATGTGTTTTTGTAAATTTCTCTTGAACAATGTAATCGTTGTATTAACAGAAACTAGCAGCGTCTTAATTCATTTTTTTACGAAGGTTCTCTAATATGTTTTATTACACATATTCTCATTGTGCGTGTTACTAAAGTCGGCTGCTAACGTACCCCCCCCCCCGAAGTGCGCATCTAGTTTATAAATGTTCCGGTGCTTTTTTTTAAACAGTGTCATACAATTGTATTTAACGTAGTGATGGTTTTGCGATCATATATTGGACAGTAGTTCATATTTCGCCTTGTATGAAGTGTACTGAACCCACAATGCAGCAAACATATGTTTGACATACGGCGAAAATGACAGACATCGAATAGACATGGACACTATCAGCGGCGAGCATTTTGCTGTCGACTGTCATTTTGCAGTTGATTCACTCACTCGCATACGCGTGCAATATATACAGTATATTAGTGTCCGTCTCTCGTCTAGCCCCAAATGCTGTGGATAGTTTTAGCCTTACACCGGCCATCTTTCCATCGCAACACATAATAAATACCCCCTCGTACGGTTGCGTTTTGTGGACTTTGCATCAAAATTTCTAATTTGTACATTCATGTCAGAACCACAGTCAGCGCTTCTACTAAGGAAACAACTAGCGGGTAAGTGTATTTGGTAAAATACATCGATCTCGGATAATTGGACATTGTTGTGTATGCGTGCGTGAACGCATGCTGCCCTCGCTTCGGAAGGCAAGCGACCGATTCCTATATGCGCTCTAGATACCGAATGTTGCCTCCAGTATGGTTCCCCATGTGGGGGGAGGGAGAAAACGAGCCGTTCCGGCCTGATACTTTCTCCCTTCGCACGGGATGTCTTGCCGATTTCCGAAAATCGATACTCACTTTCTAAATAGAATTTAAAAAAAACACACACACACACGCACAGACTGGCGTCTTATATCGCAAGGCCAATTAATAATAATACGATTTTTGCGCGATTTGCATAAAGAATTCCTGGCGAAGGCTATTGCAAGAAAACGCACGCACACACGCTACATGCCCTTGTCGTTAATTTTAGTTGTATTCGATATAAAGTGCGAATGTGTGTATATATTTTTTAAATTTCGTTTAGAACTCAACAAAAATCCGGTTGAGGGTTTTTCTGCTGGCCTCATAGACGATAATGATATTTATAGATGGGAAGTACTCATTATTGGTCCGCCAGACACATTATAGTAAGTTCGTAATTATACTATTATTGCCAAATCGTTTGATTAATTATTCGCTAACAACCAATTCTAGAATAATTTCATTTATGCGCAATTTTAGAATATTTCATATTAATATATAATAGACATAATGAATACTAAATTAATTTTCGACACTTTTAACTAATTTGGTGTTTTCTTTGTATGACTTTCTAGTGAAGGGGGATTTTTCAAATGCCACCTGCATTTCCCTAAAGAATATCCACTTAGGCCGCCCAAGATGAAATTTGTTACAGAAATCTGGCATCCAAATAGTAAGTCAAATTAATAATGTTTTCTCTTCCCTAATATGGAATATCACACACAACATAACGGCAAAATCTATAACCTATGTGTTTTTTTTTTATGTTGATAGCTTATGTTGTTTTTATGTTGATATACAGTACAAAATTGTTGTCAAAATATTTGACAGTTCATTAAAATTTATTCCAGCATGTTTGACGCTGTTCAATTTTCCGCAAATTGCGCGATTATACTTTACGAAACCATCTGTTTTTATTTGCTCGTGCTGTTTGTAGATATCGCTGCTCATTACTTGATCTATCTTTGCATCTCAATTTTATGATTAGAAGAAAAAAAACAGTATAATAGTTGTCGGGTGGGGTTAATAAATCGGAGTGTGTTGTATATTATAGTCGACCGGAATGGCGACGTGTGTATCTCGATTCTGCACGAGCCCGGCGACGACAAGTTCGGGTACGAGAAAGCGTCGGAACGTTGGCTGCCCGTGCACACGGTCGAGACCATCCTCATTTCCGTCATATCGATGCTGGCCGATCCGAACGACGAAAGTCCAGCAAATGTCGACGCGGCGGTAAGTGAATGTCATATCTCAACTGTTATCATATAATGAAAAAGTCAGGAAGGCTTAATTGTAGTTCAATTCGATAAACAAATGAACTACTGTCAGGTGACCTCAGGTTGGCCAGTAATGAATGAAATCTTCTGTGTGTGCGTGTAGAAAGAATGGCGGGAGTCGTACGGGGAATTCAAACGGAAGGTGGCGCGCTGCGTGCGCAAGTCACAGGAGGAGTGCTGAGTCCAGGTCACGTGACGCACACACAATATTATACCACCCCCATCCCTTCCGCCCTCACACCCAAACAATGCGCGCGCAACATCTCCGTTTCTTTAACTATCACACACAAACATGAACCATTGACATAACGACCCCAATAATAGATACCGATTTAAACGAAATTGTAATCTCAATACCGATATAAAGTGGTTTTGTTGTTTATGCCACCTGTTTTTATTGACGCGTGTCAAAGAATGGGTTGCGTATAGAGACGCCAACGATTCAACTACCATTTCTTTTTTTTTCTTTTTTTACGTTACGTTAATTTCGGTTGACCAGCGACAGTCCGAAAAATCCAAGTGGGTGATTGTAATGTGTATATAATACCGGGTGGCTCGAGTGATGCCACACGAACTCGTGCATTGTATACACAACCAGGTACATTTCTTACTTACAATAATATGATTTAATTAAATATTAGTTGATAATCGAGCTGACCTCCCATTTTTTTTTTGCTTTCGATAAATTTAAAACACGCACACGTTAATTGAAGAAGTTTTCAGAGACTCTGGGTGTGAAAACTATAGTTTTGCGTATTTTGATGTCGCGAAACATTCTGTAGATAAAGATACAGGAAGTTGAAGAACAGTTTCTTCAACTGCATGTATTTTTGATACCGCGTGCCCCAGAAAAAAGTCCCATCGAGTCCTTTACAACAAAATAGCGTGTATACGCGGTGGCTCCTTTGATTTGTGTATATTAACGATTCGCGATATAAATTCTGTATTAATTAATTCATTAATATATGTATCGGATTTTTTTCTGGGACGCTGTTGTAAATAATAGTGATACTAACAAATACATGCCTTCAATTAATGTGTCTTGTACTATTTTGCATTTTTATTTTTTATTATAGGCAACTTTCCGTTCGTTGATTTTTTAAAATATTGCGCGCATCGCGTTCATGAGAAAAATAATACATATTTTGATTTATTTAAATGATTCTGCGTTCATTTTAGTTCGATCTCATCTTACTATCCCATATCTAACCCACAATCGTTTTGGACCGAACCGTTTCGGACCACAGATCATAGAAACTGTTCTACTTTACATATACACTGCGATTAAAAAAATAAAATATGTCTGGCCGAAAATTTAATTAGAAACGTTTCTAAATACGGAATAGTAAGTTTTCGCCAGTTTATATATATTCAAATTTTTTGCGCCACAGTGTACATTTATAACGATAAATAAGTTTCTGGCCATACATAGATGCCGTTGTTTGTGATATTTCTACCCATCTAATGCATTCTATACGTTTGTAGTTTAATAGTGTTTCTCAAAAAAAATATATATATCGATCATCATTGATAAAATAATTTTCGACAATTATTTGTGCGAAATTGCAGTAAGATTTATATGCATTGGCGTAAAATCGTAATTATTTCTAACTCATTTTGTATTTAGTGTGGCCAGTGCGTTTGCAATGTTGCCAAAACGTTCAATAAATACATTAAAATAAATGCAATATTTTGTTTAGGTTTTATTATTATTATTTCTTTAAAAGGAAACTATCGCGAGCTATATTTGCTATATTTCAGATATTATTTTGACAACAATGTAAACGATCTTAAAAGTTGTTCAAAAAGAGTAAATTCAACGATTTTGCCCCGCCGTATTTGTTCCGCCCCCTCTCTTCCGTTTAAAATGAAATTACTGATTTGCTACAACTGTGACGATGTGCAAGAAGAATACCAGCCTGTCACCTGTCAACTAAACTGTCATCAGCATATATATACATAAATATATAACTGAATACGAAACAGACATATGTATGAAGAACGTGTCTCTTTCAATCTAATATACTATTGTAGGTACTTTAATTTAAATAAATTTTAATAATAAAAGAAAATATTATTTTTTATGTCATTTGTGATAAATGGTTTAGATTAAATGGCTGCTCATCGGGAGTCCTCACCATTATTCAGGTAATAAAATTCAACATTACCTTTCTTATATATATATATATCGCCTCAAAAAATGGAAACACTTCTTAAAATCTTAATTATTACAATAAAATACAAGTCTTTTATTAAGCCGTACATGCTGAAATTGCATAATTCGTTGATGCGCTTAAATCATGGCCGCTTTAATCCAATCTAGGTACTTTGCCACGTCGGTAAAGATGACGTAATGCGATGCGTCGCATGTAAATTGATTCTGGAGCGCCACACTGATCGAAACTAACCCCCGCAGGTGCCAAATTTGCCTATTTCCTGGGCCGACCTTCGGAAATACCATGCCACCGCCCGAATCGCCATTGCAAACGGACGTTCCTGCACAAGGAAAGCAATTAGAAATGTAATTTTTTTTCATTTTCAGCTCCCTATTTACTATTGTACTTATGCAAGCTACAAGCGCAAACTATTGAGTTACAATCCATGCGCACGTTTCTGCGCAGTTTGTAGCCCCTAACCTCGCACTACGCATTTATTGTACGTTTACGAATGACTAGACGAAGTAGACACTAAAATATTACTATAACCCAAGCCCAAGAGGAGTGGGTGACTTGTACTACCGTTACGAAAGCCCGCGCAGTACGACCTGTCCGTGGTATAGCGCGAAAAGAAGTCCGGGAACGAATAAATGCACGTTTCCTTGCGCACCACTGGCATCTTAGCCTGCGTCAGCTGTTCGGTAATGCGGCCACGCTCGTCTATACCCCAACCAACGACCGTACCTAGAAAAAGTAACTGCACTTGTGCCAACTACCAGTACGCACAAATGATTTTACCCAATTTGTTCACGATGCTGTCGATGTTGCTGCTCTCGCTCCACAAACAAACTGGTCGCACGTAATCGGTGAATTCGACAGGCTTCGCTAATTCAATGACTGCTATATCGTGCACGTATTTATGGGCCTCGTATTGAGGATGGATGATGATTTTAGAGACGTGGCTGTCTTGGATGCCCGGATTCGACCAGCGGCGTAAATAATGCTTGCCTGTAAGTAGTAATCATTTGCGAAATAAATCCATATTTAGCAGTTCCAGTGAGTGCCATTTAATTGATTGTTGTGATATTAAAATTGGTTTTGTTTTAATAATTTTTACCTAAATAAACAACCACATTTTCAGGATTTAAAGCTATGGCCATCGATTTTTTCGTAGCGCAATGAGCGACCTGTTAAATAAACAACGAAAAGGTTTATTTTAACATTTTCTAGCCATAGAATTGAGACGTTAAAATGTCGTTAATTCACGTATTCGCGCCCATTTTTTATTTATACCGTTATGATGTGCCTGTACGATATTAAAGAAGCTCCGCATATATACGCTAAATCGATGCCTTTGGCGTAATAGAGAGCCGCGTGCCAAGGGAATTCTCCCTCTTTCGTTGCCTGTCCGTGGGATATCAAGGGCGTGGGGTGAATCTGCAAATGCATTCGTGTATATATATATATTTAAATACCACGTCAAAATAAAACAAATACATATTTAGTGCCACGAAATTGATATTAGATCACAGGTGTATTGTTAAAATATTAGAAGATGCGTCAGATTTATTAAGATGCGGTTAATCTTGTTCCAGAAGATGCAACGTGCCCGTCCTTTGAGCATTTGTGCTGAAAATAACTACAAATGCGCTATTAATTAGGAAATTTGAGACACTACTTATTTTGGAGAATAGTAAGTAAAACACAGCCAATAATATTGTAATTCTAGTGTAAAAAAAAACATTTTTTAAAATTGCTCAATGTGTTATAATTCTACTGAAGCTCTTAGAAAAAAGTGACAATTATGAGATATACGATTGTTTTAGCAATTCGCCTTAATATCCCTTTTAATTATTAGGTCCCATATTTGACAATTTATCCATTTTTCATCTCATTTTATTTTACCTTGCCCCTCTTGCGACGCCGTGGTTCGATGTACCCTTCGTAATCTCCGTACTTTTAAAATGAGAAAACATCAATATAAATATATTAAATTGTATATACTTGAAATTGTAGAAATACAACATATTATTGGTTGCTGCTTCAGTTTATATACTACGCTCATCGATTATAAGACTCCACAATACCCTGTACAATCACGGCGCACACAAAATAGGTGTTGTCTCTTCTTAAAATCGATGAAATATTTAAATACAAAAGGTAATCAGAGGCGATACATAGAGAGAGTGCGAAGCTCACATTCCGTGCGATCATTCTGGCCAGATAATGGCTACCTGCAGTTCGAAATCGGGTCTTGGGTATGCGACAAATGGCCTGTGCGCCGCCCACGGGTTCGCCCAATAATGTCCCGTGTTGATAGCCTGCAGAATGCTTTGCATAAAGCGTGCCCAAGCGAAACGAGCGTCATGCGCATAGGTATTGCGTTGGTCGTTGCGATTTTCATCGCGTTTTCGACGATAAATCGATGTCTAATGCATATTTATATATTTAGTAGTGTTAATTGATCACCGAAAATAGGGCATTTATATTTTGATGTTCGGTACTAATCTTTACACTTACTGTACATCGGTTTGTTTTAAAGCTACGTCTCAATTTAATGAAATATACAAGGATGTAAATATTTTTTAATAAAATTAGGAATATTTATTTCTAATTTAATTGAAATGTCCTGTATATATTAAACCTTTATTTTTCACCATAAAATAATGATATTCTTAATTTGTTTTTAATGCATCCGGTGTTATTTTTGTTATATTGGCAGGCTAGTGAAGATTCTAGATATATATTTTTTTAAATTAAACTTACCACGACTGTGCCGCATTCGATATTTTGACTGGAATTCGGCAACAATGGCTTGGAAGGTCTGCTACCGAAAAGGGAAAAATCACCTTGGAAAAAATCGTTATCTTCGTTCGAAGGTTTTCCTTCCTGCGGAAACCACGCACCACCACCTGGTCTAATATTAAAAAAAAAAAGAAGACGATTAACAAAATTTTGTTCATCTCCAATCTTTTTGTACAACAAACAAAACACCGTGGTATGTACGATTTATTTCTTTATCTTACAATGCTTCTGTGGTGGCCGAGGCAATTGGTGGCGCAGCTGTAGGGTTGAATTCGCCGCTAGTCTGTAGTACAGCCACGGGGCCGTTAGGTGGCGTTGTTAGACCGCCCTCTGGGCAAACCGTTTTTGCATTCAGCCGAAACGCTATTAACCTCGGAATAGGATCGGCCGGATTGAACTTTAGATAGAATCTTAGGGCGTACGGCATATTTGCTTTGATCTCGTGGTTGCGGTTCTTCACGAGGTATTCTTTGTTATCTTGGGTCACCACTTCGCCGAACCAATTCTATACGTAGAAATGGAAACTAAAGTACCGTTTATTTGCCAGCGGTACCAGTTATAGGATGGGTTATAATGATTAATTCTATTTTAAAACGGTAAGGGTCCGTTTTTATTCATTGTATACCTAAACGACCTGCCGAAATATGTATCAGCGCGTGTAACGTTGTAATTTTAAAACGACCTCATTGGTCAATAAGGACTCAGCGGCCATCATGAATTCACCGTATCCAATAGCAACGGCATTGGTTTGACGTTTCCAAAGTCAAAACAAGATTCTTAAATGTAACCAAATAGGTTATAAAAATTACTGCTAGCATTTAATCGATTATATAATTGTATTTTGAATATTATTTAGCCAAACACGTACATATATCCTAAGTGGCCCCTACCGAACAAGTCTGCTGAATCCGCGCCTGGTATTTAACGTATTTATATTAGTAAATTGATATAAAGCTAATGATACGTTCTGATAATAGTATTTTAGACGAATTAAGTGTTAAGTTTTGGTGCTGCCACAAATTAAATTAATCGCCTATAATCGTATATCTTAATATGGTATGAGGGATTTTCCAATGCAATTATTTATAATTTCAAAATATTCGTGGAAATATTTTCAAAAAGGTACTTCACAATGTTTTTTCGGGGTATTTTATACATTTAAAATCCATGTTTAGGAATAACTAAACGCAGAAAAGCGAATAAACAAAAATAGTAGCATCTATTATTATGTATAAACATATAATTCACCGAAAAGGACAGAAAACTCACTCCCAATTGCAAACTGGGCCGATCAAAAATCAACCGCAACCAAACCCCGGATAAATCGGATTCCGAAATCAGAGTAACGACACCGAACCATCTGTCCGCTTCCTTGACGGATTCATAAGTGAACAAACGGGGACAAGGCGACTCCAATGTGGTCTGGGCGTGGGCGGTGAGCGATAATAGGATCAATGATGTTGCTAGCGATAGGAATGGGATATTTACGGGTGAGTTTGTTGATTTAAGTGGCGAAAAAAACATTTTAAAGGGATTGTTTGAAGATACTGTAAAAAAAAGGTGATTATTTAAAAAATATACGTTCTTTATGCGGAAAAATCAGATTTCTTTTTAAATATTTAATTTAGTCATATTCATTTTCGTGTTTTTATTATGAATAAATAATACCAAATTATGAAAAATATAAGTAATGACTTACAAATAATTTCAAAATAACACAAAAAATAAAAAATTTCACTTTACATTCCACAAAAAATGACATTTCCCAAATATTCTTATCGTCTAAAATTTTTTATATCACAAATTGGGTAAACTATTTTTATAAATCGATTAATATACTGTAAAAAAAATAGTTTTTGTTAATATATTGGTTATTTTTATAGTTTTAGTTGTTCAGTATTTATTTTTGAATTGATAGAGAAAAATACAAACCACATCAATCAAAACACACAAACTAATTGTTAACTATTATTTTTTTAAATGATATTGGATTAATAACTATTTGTTTAATCGTAGGGAATCAACTGTTTTGATTTACTATTACAGATCTGATTTTTTTTTCTATAAATTTACTTTCGAAAGAATGTCTTTCAACAAACAAACAAATATTTAGCATATATTTAAATAGTCAATTATGGCAACAAATGCGTCTATGCTCGTTAAACTGTTCAAGGTAGATATATTCGTGCACGGCAAATTATGAAATTCGACTGTTCTGTTAAGTTCAAGACTGTTCTCCGAAATTTTTATCTTCGGGGCCCATAAGTTGCCGCCGCGCGTCAAAACGGCCAACGTTTGTTTGGTCAGCTTTGCGGTCAAGCTAACTTTTAATAAAGGTACTTCCCAAATGAAACACATTGGGGGATCAATATTTAATTTTTTTAAACGAAAATTAAACGAATAGTTTACTAGTTTGCTGTTGGATTATTCAAATTAACACCTCCAATATTTACAAAAAAAAAATTGAAACTAAAGCTAATTGCTGTGGATATTTGACTATTTTATAATTAGAATGTTTAAAAAAAAATGCCAACCCCATGGCATTATTTCCATTGGCCCGTGCAGTGGTGATTTTTTTTTAATAGTTTGCTAATGCATTATATACACAAAAAACGATATTTTTTGTAAATAAAATAATTGTACGCCACTGTACTGCCGTCTGTTGTCCATGTATTGCCCGTCTGTATCATCCGCGGATACGTTTATTATATCGTTTTGTCTTGTAAATTACGAAACCAGTTTTGCAACTATATAACATCATAATATTATTTTTAACAAAATTTCATGAACTTCAATTAACTCCTTAACCACATACAGCTTGATTCGTTGAATTAGCCAACCATTTGGCATTGGCAACAATATTGTGTTTTATGCCCACTATAAATTATCTGATGGTGAACCACAGGCGTTAATCGGACTGTAAAATAGTAGGTCAAATAAATATTAGCGATGACATAAACAGTAATGAATGATTTCAATTTTATAAAGCTAAATAATGCTTTTTCAGATGTACTTTAATATTGTTTTACTTAATTAAAGCATCGATTTAAGTGATTTATAAATATTTCAATATTTTTGAACTTAATAGCTAAAAGTAGTTTTATAAAAAAAGGTGTGTTGCTGGTTCCATCTTATGAGAATATGAAATAAAATAACTACATTTGGTTTAAACCAAATGTAGTTAGTGGTGGCACCATCTAGGAATGATACTTAAGTATCATTCCTAGATGGAGCCACCACCTACCGCTCCTAAAGTTTCGATGTATTTTTTAGGAGGTCACATGAAATTTTCAAATTTTAAGTCATCAGTAGGGTCAGAATTGATCGTACATTTGGCGGATGATGATAGTAAGATATGATCTCTGATTATATTACACTTATCAGGCAACAAATGACGCGTTGCCATGGTAAATGTCTGACGCCATATTTACTGCTGATCCACCAACTCTATTTCTTTTTTTAAACAACAACATTAACAAGCGCAACAAAACTCATCGAATCGTAGTAATGTTAGGTAAAGGTTCCGTGATGGTCAAAAGTGTTGGCAGCAAACTTTAATTTATTTTATTTTATTTTACTTTTTCCTCTTGCCGACAGCCATTAAATTGCAGGTCAGGTCAGGTCAGGTAATAAACGATCATGTGTAAATTACACTTTAGCGATATTTATTCCAAACGTACTTATTTGTATAATAAAAATTATAAAAAGTCAATCAAAATGAGCATATTATAAAAAATCATTGACATACGCTAAAAAATATTCGATTTTCTTTTTCGCTAAGCTAACCATAACTTTCGTTTCGGCAACAACATTTGGAAACTGTCCATCTGAAAATTTTCTATAAAACTCCGAACTATTTAAATCCGTATTTTTGGCATTTAGTGCTTTCTTTAGAACCGTATGTAGTTCAGATAAAGCGCAAATGACGTAATAATTCCGTTGGGATGTATGCGGACCTTTCAACAACTGTTTAAGATCACCATCAATGTAATCTAGATTTTCAGAGTCTGTTAGTATCCAATTGACCTAAAAAATGTCAACAAACAAATATTTAGCATCGTCGCAATTCAAGTCATTATGTATTCTTTACCGTTTGACATTGCATTTTGACAGATGTCACTGCCATATCGGTACTGTCAAAATTGACATTATCTTTCAACGTCAAACAGATTGTTAATAAATACGTGACAGCTTCAACTGCAGCATTCAATTGTTCTCCATTAAAATAGCGACAGATGAATAAGTAAGATGCCAAAATATTTGACATGTTATGCCTTAAACATTCTGCCGGTTGTTTTTTCTAAAAAAAAATAGATCAAACAAATTATTTAAGACCTCTTTATTTATGTGTAAAATTACAGTTAGTTCAGAGTATTTCTTAATTCCTGTATATCTCGCTGGACATAATTGTTTAGCGTGTTTATCGAATTCTGCAATATCCAGCAGTTTAGCTGCGCACGCGTAAGTCCACCATGGCTGCCATTTAGAAATATATTGACTGACATCCCCAGACCTAAAGAAATGTGAACTAATTAAAGGGATAAGTAATCAAGTTAACAATATTCAATAATTACGCCAAAAAATTCTCAAACTGTTGCTTTTCACCATCATTCAGTTGCTGCCAAACATCTTCCGCGTTATCTAAATTAACTCCGCTCATTCTATCTGCTAAATCGTCGCAATCGCTTGAGAATGAATCGTCATCTGAATCTAATTCTCCCTTTTCTAAAATAACCAAACCAAACAAACTTAGCCGATATCAATAGAACTAACAAGTAACAGTACGACACCTTCGTTATTTTCCACTTTATTCGCTTCGTGCGTTCGTTTTAATATTTCCAACATTTTTTCTTTTGCCTTCTCTTCACCGCCATCATTCCTCAGTTGCTCATATAGCGAATCCTTGTAAAACGTTTCTGAACATTGTAAATGGGACTTGTCTCGATAACAATCTAATGAACAGTATAAAACGTTGCACTTGGGGCATTTATATTGGCCTAATACGTTTCGACACCTGAAAACCAAACGCAATTAATTCGGATATTTTTTTACGGATATCAGTACTTCCATTTCACAAATATTTTTATCAGTCAATTCAGTTACTTTAGCGGCAGACATTTTTCAAACTAGCTATTATTATATTTAATCGCAAATGTAGGTTATGAAAGTTATCTTTAGCACGGTGCTTTTGAACTAACGCAGTTCAGTTAATGCCATCTCGTGGCAAGTGTCGAGAAATTGTCAATATACACAGTGGGGTGTTGTCGTGAACTTCTTTCTCGGGTAAATCTCAATCGACGATCCTGCGGATTAATTGTATTCCCTCGCGATAGATTAACTTGGCGAACATAGCGTTGGCCGTACTGTGTACCCCGAACATTCTCGTCTCAAAATACATCGAAAACTGCCCGGTGCATACCGTAATTACAATATAAAACGCCATACCATACTGCGTATCTACATAATCGGGTTTGGTGTGTGTGTGTATATATATATATATAAAAATATATATAGTAATAGGCGGACGAAACGACTTCTCTGTGTGTGTGTAAGTGTTTATATGTGCGGCGATATTTTTAGCGCAGTATTTACGCGAAATGAATGTCATTTATGTCTGCCTAGTGTGTGTGGTATGCAGGTCAACAACGCTTTTACGCCGCGTAAACGTGAACAAATAGCGCCGCAATAACCAGCGTTTAATATTTAAATTAAGACCAGATATAGATGACCGTATAATACGCAGTCGATTCATTATTAAATACTTTAGCCGAATAGTGCTCCCGATGGGAATGTCACACTTACGAATCATACAGAAGAGTAGTTGTTTATCAAGTAAAGTATCGTGATGTATCTAACGTCATTCCGCATTGACTCGTCGGTCAACTGTTACTTTCATTTGGTGGGTGATACTACTACTAGCTGGGCGCCTTGGAGGGTACTCGTCGCGTTGGGTGACGGTAGATAAAAGAGGGCGCCACGGGGCAAACGTGTCCTAAATTTGAGCAGGGTGTGTAAGTATCCTTTCAATCATTAATACTTCTCTACCCTTATATATCAATTCTATTAATCAAATTTAAACTGTACATTTCCATTTATTCAGAGAATCTAGCTCTTACCAACGACACCGTTCAACGTCACAATCATCTGGTCGAACTAGCGGCAAAACCGCTTCTAGCGCCGCTTCATCCACCGCCGCCACTACTACCGCATCATCTTCACGCGCTACTGGCATCCAGTGCACTGCACAGACTGGACAGCACAAGCGCAGCGCCAGCTTCCGTCAGGCGCTCATACGGCGTTTCAGTATCACGTCACACAGTGCCGCCGCCACGGTCCGGCGCTCCGAAAAGACCATTGATGCAGACGACGATTGCGGCTCATTCACTACACTGACACCAACACCACCAACAAGGTACTTCTACTAAAGGATAATTGTTTTTTCATTGTCAAGACGTGTCTATTTGCAGCACACCCACATTTTCTACATCACCATCCACGACAACAACATCATCGCCATTTCATACTGCTGGCAACGTTACTATTGCCGTTACGTCACCGACTCAAAGGCAATTGCAACATTGTCTGACGAGTGGTTTGGAGAGTGTTGTCGCATCGGCTAGTAGCACCGGCATCAGTACGGACGCTGCAGCTGTGGGGGCGCTGCCTTCCATACCATCTGGCAACACTGTTAATGGTATATGTTTTTTATTCTTATTTAAGCGCTCTGAACTGTGTATACAAATTACTATAATACATAATATATTGTTAAAATATAAAATTATTACGCAATATTTTATATACAATAATGAACGTGTCAAGAAAGAAGTGCGATCTTAAATGTTGTAGATCGGAGTTTCTATTAGCATGGTTTTGACTTCTTTTTTGAAGGCCGCGATATTTTTGCTGTTTATGGTTTCTGGCAGTTCGTTGAATCTAATTTCCATGTTTTCTGGTGCATTTTTTACTATTGTCAGTCGCTGGTGGTCGTATTAAGGATTTGTTTCTCGTATTGTGCGAATGTATTGCCTCCAATGTTACATACCGGTCTTGGTTTTTCTTTTATTTCAATTAATAGATGTTTACTGTTTGTTTAGTGTAGTATTTTGATTGGTGTTGATATGTTAATTAGGTACGGAAGTAACTAGTGGCGTGGGCGGTAGTGGCAACACTGGCCTCGCTGTTACGGTCCAGAAGCTGCCTAATTCACCATACACTACGTTCAGATGTCGCCATTCGCACAGCAACAGGTAGTTTTTAATTGGCCATCGAGCGTCTTTTTATTGTTGCGAGTAACATTTACAGGAGAGGTTTGAGTAGCAACAGCCCCTCTCCATCCCCGCCATCAGGCAGTGCGAACACAAATCGCCGCCAAGTGCAACACCGACGTACCACCTCCACCGCCAGTACAGCTGAGGATGCTTTGGCAACGCTGGAAGCCCAACACAATGGCAACGACGACAACCAACAACAACAACTAAGCACCTCCAACACGTCTTCGTTCACAGTGAACTGCGACAACATTCGATACATTGACGGCAACACGAATCATGCTGGGGCGGACGTGGATAACGACGACGACAACCATGACATAGTGGCGAACAACACTGGCAGCCGCAGCAATGCATCGGTACAGATGTGCGCCGTTGCTGCCGCTGCCAGTAATGTCAGTTCGTCGGCCGCTCGGGTCGGTAGGAGGGGGGGTGTGACAGCGGGTGCTGGTGCGGCCACCAATCCCCAGCCAGGTTATGTATCTACCAGTGCGCTATCGATTAGTGCGGCTGCCAGGGTCGGTTGTCATAGAAGCAGTGGTGGGGCGAGTAGGGGAAGTGGTGGTACGTCTGCGGCGCGTATTAGTAGGGGCGGGCAGACGCAGGAGGTGGTCAGGATACACAGGTGAATTTTTTTTGCTGGCATTGGAAACTTGTTTATTTATTTTTTGAATAGGGATGGGAGTAAATAATTACTTTGTTATATAACTGTTGTGAATATAATATGTTTACATACAATAAATATATGACGTGGTAATGCCTTAAACAGGCGAAACTATGTATGTAAATATATTATATACACAACAGTTATTAACATAGTAATTATTTACTCTCATCCCTATTTAATTTGGATATATATAACAAGGTAAGTCGCCAACACAATGAATATTTATTTTATGTTTAGGACTTGTTCTAATAGCACTGAGGATGAGAGCAGCTGTTGTAATAATCGCCAAACGGCTAGAAAGCCGCTAAAAAAGCAGAAAACTGCAAATACGAAGAAGAAAACTCGCAGCAAGCCAAATAGCAGCACCGCAACCATGCCCACGTCCACTACAAACGCAAACACTTTCGGTAAGAGTTGTCGCTTCACGATAAATCAACGCAAACGTCAAAATTGTAGTTACAAAATACGAATTAATCTTAACTACATCCTCACAGCGATTTCTTCAGCTTCCACCTCAAGCGCCCTCTCGACAACATCGACCCCCATTAAAAATCAACAACAACGTTACACATTCACAAAAATCACAACACCGACCCTCATACCACAAACCACACCACCAATCACAGCGACGATAAGTCTAGACCAAGCGACCGCGAATATCGTCGCTTCAACCACCACCGCCGCTGCCGCCGCAACATCTGACAACAGCACCGGCGGCGCTAAGAAAACGCGCACGCAGAGCTGCAGTTCCATTCCTTATGACGATATTATCGATAATTTGGCCGTGTTTCGCAAAAGTTTCGATAATGTGCACTTCGTGCACGATGACGAAGTGTATAGCGTGTGGGCTGGATCACCAGGCGCTGGGCGAACTGCTGGCAGTGAGGACGCGGTAGTGTTGGATAATAGTGAAGAGGGTGAGTTTGTCGGTAGAGAAAATCAGATGTAACGCGATAAATGGTGGAATTGTCATCTGTAGGTATTCGTAACTTTTCAATTGGACTTGTTAGTGACGTCATCGATTCAGCCATGCGTATTATAACCTACAATCGGCTTCGGCACGTTCGTATTAGCGATGTGCGCGCTACAACACCTCCTAAATCATCGGACACTTCGCCCAACAAAGCCGGTTCGTTCAATTTGTCTTTTTTTCTCAAGTTTTAACACATTGGAACGCTGTAATATCTAGTTTAACAACATTTTTCACACACCATAGACTCAACTGACAACACCGTTCAGGCCGGTACTACTGCTGTTGCTATATTGCCATCACAACAACAACAGCAGCAACAGCAACAACAATCAAATACTAGCAGCGCCCTCTCACCAGTTCGTTGCGAAACAACGAGTATCATATCTTTGAAGTACGCACCAAAGATAACGCACACGCACAGCGCGAACGGCGGTAGTGCGCAACAATCGCCCGTCACTAGTTTGACTGACGTTGCCAAGTTTGTGCACCAATATGAAGAGTACGAAGATCCGGCCGCGGATGGAATCCGACTGATGAATATGCACTCTGAACAATTTTCAAGTAAGTTAAATTCTTAGTCCTTTTATGATTATTGATTTTTTTTAATTATTTTAAATGAAGCTGAACTGAAATTGCAAATATGTATTTTTTTTGCATCGATGAAATTCTTTATATTTTGCGCAGTTTATTTTGCTATATACTACCCGGGTCAGTTAATTTTTAACCAATATCTACCAAAAAGTATGACGAATTTTTTCGTCGATTATATCGAATTTTATTTACACACACACACACACACACACAAACTAAATTATTTCTCGAACAACATAAAATTAGTATTCAACGCGGTGAACTCATTCTTTCAGTCAACAATTCCTCGGTAATATCTACCCCCACTTCTAAACACCACTCACCTCCGCCCAAGTCTTCCAATCCCTCTGGAAATGCATCAACAACACACTCAACGCCAAGCAAAACACCATCTACAACCGGCTCAACAACAGCAACTACAATTACCGGTTCAACAACAACGACGACGACCACGTCCGGTTGTGTTACCGGCTCTACAGGTTCCACATCGTCTACCACATCATCGGGCACGAAGAAATCGTCTGGCAAGACTGTGAAACATGGCGGCGTCACGCAATTACGGCACATCGCGCCAACCGTCATCGAAACGGACGATGACAGTGACTTTCCGCAGAGTAGCACCGATCAGCTGTTCATGCAGCTCGTGCCCTACGATGCCAGATATCATCTGCCGAAGAATATATTCACGTGAGTGAACCAATGTTGTTCAGTTTGTGCATTATGTTGCTGTTTAATATCGTGTTTAGTCGCATGTCGACAACGGAAATGGTCGAGATCACGGATCAGACGATCGATTTTGCGCTGGATGACGACTTGCCATGTACAGAGGGCGTTATGGTCTTCGCTCCAGTGGGCGATCTGTCTGTCGCGCAACCGAACACAGAGGCGCCCAGTGTTGCAGATAAAGTTAGCGGCGAGCTATTGCCGGCGGACATCACCGAAGAGGACGATGTCTATAAACCGATCGCTGTCAGTCCGTGTGGTCGGTTCTTCAAATACGAGGAAGAGGTACAAAAAAAACAAATTGAATAAAACTTTATTGTAATTTGTTTGTATTATTGTAGATTGGTCGCGGGTCATTTAAGACAGTGTACCGTGGTTTGGATACGCAAACTGGTGTTGCTGTAGCGTGGTGCGAATTGCAAGAAAAGAAGCTTAATAAGGTAAATTGTTAGCTTTTTGTGTTTTAAATATATTATCTGCTGTATATATTGTGTTAAGGCTGAACGGCAAAGGTTTAGAGAAGAAGCGGAGATGCTAAAGAAACTGCAACACCCGAATATTGTGCGCTTTTATAATTATTGGGAGAGCGTTGCCGCTGGCGCGGGAAAAAAGAAAAATATCGTTTTGGTGACTGAGCTCATGCTAAGTGGAACTCTTAAAACGTAAGCGAATTATTCTGTTTGTAACAATTTTTTAACACTTTACAAGATAACACAAGATATACAAATTTATTATTCTGCATTGTTTATTTATTATTCTGCATACGCGCCATCTGTATTTCTAGAAGTCAATAATGAATTTTATTTTCAAATATGATTTGTAATTTCTGAGTCAATAATTTTTTCGATAAATAGAGTGCATTGATGTAAATAAATTTGCCACACGCTCATCATTAACAAATTTCTATTGCTTTGATATCGGCAGTTATCTCCGTCGATTTAAGAAAATCAACCCGAAAGTACTAAAAAGTTGGTGTCGGCAAATTCTGAAAGGCTTAGCTTTTCTACATTCTCGCTCTCCGCCTATAATACACAGAGACTTAAAATGCGACAATATTTTCATTACCGGCACCACTGGCTCGGTCAAAATCGGAGACTTAGGCTTGGCCACGTTAAAAAATCGCAGCTTCGCAAAATCCGTAAGTAATCATTTTTTTAATCGACATTTTTACATTATTTGAGTTGGTTCTTTTCAGGTCATTGGTACTCCCGAATTTATGGCGCCTGAAATGTACGAAGAACATTACGACGAAGGCGTGGATGTGTACGCGTTCGGCATGTGCATGCTGGAAATGGCTACCAGCGAATATCCGTACTCTGAATGCACAGGACCGGCTCAGATATACAAAAAAGTCATTTCGGTAACTCCAGTAAAAAAAAATACGTTGAAAAAATATGTAAAAAAAATCATTTCTAGGGCGTGAAACCAGCATCGTTTGAAAAAGTTGCGAATCCGGAGGTGCGTGATGTCATCGAGAGCTGCATAAAGCCCCGAAAGGAGGATCGACCTCAAGTGAAAGACCTGTTAGTTCATCCGTTCTTTGAGGAAGATGTGGGCATCAAGATCGACTTGGTGAACAGTGGCAGCGGTAACAGTGCCAACAATAGTGCCGGTAGCACAAGTGGCGCTAGTGGCGGCGGCGGTGTTGGTGGTGGTGGTAGCGGTAGTGGGAATAACGGCGGTGAGGGCGGTGGTGCATCGGGTGGGGGTGGTAGTGCGGGCGGTAAGGCAGTCTTCCGACTCCGTGTGATCGATCCGAAGAAGAGGACGCACAAGCACAAGGAGAATGAGGCGATCCAGTTCGAGTTTGATACGGAGAATGATCGGTTTGACGTTATTGCCGAAGAAATGGTGAGTGATTTTTACATAATTAAATTTGCTATTTCTACTAATCAAATAATAGTTGAAGCATATGTTGTATTTATTATTATTATTTTTTAATTAATACAATTTAGGCAAAATCTGGTATTATCTTCGAAGATGACGCAAAAACTGTAGCGAAACTATTAAAAGCCCAAGTGGCACAAATCGCTAAAGAGAAGCTCGAGCAGGAAAAGCAACAAGAAGCGCAAAAGCTTCAATATCTACAATTCTTACAGCAGCAGCAGCAACAACAAACTAACCAACAACAACAGCAAGCTCCTCAACAACAAACAAACCAACAACAACCACCATATCAAAACCAGCTGAGCGTCGTTAGCAATCAGCAACAATATAACGAGCAACAACAACAACAGTTGCAGAGGCAAGGTTCTAATGAACCTCCCACACAACAAGCTGTTCAACAGCAACAACAATTCGTTCCACAGCAGCAGCAGCAACAACAACAAGATTATCTGCAGCTACAACAAGATCAACACAGATTATCAACTGTTTCACAGCCCGAGCTTTTGCAAGCACCCGGGCAACAGGCCCCAGAGCACAGGCTCAGTGTTGATTCGCAAATGCATTATGCGCAACAACAGCAACAGATTTATGTTGACCAACAACAACAACAACAGATGTATCTTGAACAGCAACAACAAAGTCTCATTCAACAACAGCCTGTTATTCAACAACAGCAAATTATTCAGCAGCAAGTTAGTCAACCGATACAACAAGTTGTTCCCGTTCATTTAAGGGAGCATCGTAACTCTGTGACACAAGCACCGAATGTCGCCGCCATGCAACAGCAATATGAGCAGCAACAATCTATCGTGCAACAGCAACTGTACGATCAACAGCAACTTGCCAATAATACCGTAGTTTTACCTCAGATATTTGAACAGCAGCAACAACTGTATGAACAGCAGCAACAACAACAGCAGCAGCTGATGTATGAGCAACAAAAGCTACAACAGCAGCAGCAACAAATGCAACAGCAAGTGATCCCTCCAGTTATTCCACAACAAATACATCAAACGCAAATCGTACAAATGCCCCAACAACAGCAGCAGCAGCAGATGTTTGATCAACAGCAACACCAATCTCAAGTTGTTCAACCACAACAGCAGGTGGTCCAAACAACACCGCAACAACAGTTGATGCATTTGTATGATCCTCAGCAGCAGCAACAAATGCAACAACAGGTTGGAATTATACACCCGCAACTGTACGAACAGCATCAATCCGTCAAACAAATGACGTACGATCCAGCACAACAACAGCAGCAGCAAACTGTTGTAATGCAACAACAGCTATATGATCAACAGATGTTACAACAGCAGGTGTATGAACAACAGCAGCAGCAATTGGTGGGTGCTGTAATTCAACAGCAGCACATGCTATATGAACAACAACAGTTGCAGATGATATATCCTTCGCAGCAAGTGCAACAAAGCCAACATGTGCTGCCCCCGCTCGTGCATCAATTGTCGGTTGGTCAACAGGTGGTGGTGGGAGATGTGTCAGCAGCGGCTGTGCAGCAGCAGCAACAGGATGTGGCAGCAGGTATTCCACCGGTAGATGTCGCTGTGCAACATCAACAACAGCAGCATCGATTGTCCGCAACAGTTAGGCCACCGTTACAGCAGATAATCGAAGTGGATTCCAACATCGAAACGAACCTAAGAACTAGGTATTTATTTATTTATTTATTTGTTTGTTTGTTTGTACAGATAAACAACAGAGTTGGGTCCGAGAACCCAACTCCAATAACAGTTTATCACAATTTTACATATTATACATATACGGATAAATTAAAAATTAATTTATGGAGAAGATTCATATCCAATGCTAATACAGGTAATAGGTCGGTCGTAAAAATAAGACAGGGATTAACAAAATGAGAGTATACGAGTACTATTATAAGTTTGTTCTCTCTCTCTTTTATTTATATATATATATATATATATATATATATCCGTGTGTGTGCGCGTAATTACTATTGTTAATCAACAGTCAGCATAGCTTCGACTCTACCAACAATAGCAACAATCCCACAACGGACGCCACCACGGACACACCCACACACCGCCTCTCTGCCGATCTATCCTCGATACCCGATCTGTCTCAACTTCAACCGCAGCAGCAGCCCAAGATATCCACCGTCTCTCTACCGCCAATGTCCGGCAACTACGACCCGGACCAACAGAGACGCGTGTCCATTATAGCAACAGCCACTGCGTCAGCAAATGTTCCGGCGGCAGTTGATGGTGGTGGTGGTGGTGGTGGTGGTTATGGGATGCTTATCGGTGCTGAATTTGCACAACCGGCGCAACAACAGCAGCAGATGGGGGGAGGAGGAGTGGGGATGGGTGGGGAATATACTATTTTGCCATCGCAACAGCAACCGATGGTGAGCGATGTGATTATGATCTTTAACGAACTAATATAATAACATATTGTTTGTGGTGTTTTATGAATTGCAGCAGCAGCATCAGCAGCAATATGTGCAGCAACAGCAACCCGTTGCTATGGTGACGTCACAGGCACAGCAGCCTATCATGACGCAGCCCCCGCAACAGATGCATCAACAGGTAAATTAGCAGCCCACAATGTGCCCAATTTGGTTTTTATTTAATTTTAATTGATTAATTTGGATTACTCTAGAAATTGCTTTCCAAATTCGAATTGCCAATTTAAATTAAATTTTACCCCTCTAATCGCATGATTAGACGTTTCATTTAAAGCAAACGTATGTATCTCTTTCAGTTGGTTTTGCAACAACAACAACTCGCTAACGTACAACAACAACAACTCATGCAACATACCGTCTACACTCAGTATACACCAACAACAGCGGCATCTATGGAAAATATCGAACCCATCGTGCAGCAAGCGCAGCAGCCGACTGCAGAACCCACCGTCATGGACTCGATCATCGGCGTCAATGCCACATCGGTCCATGACATGGCCACGCAGATCCATCAGTATGTGTTGGATAGTGCCACCGTCACCACTGCAAATGCAGCTGTCGATCAACAATCCGTGATGGCGGTGAAGCAACAACATCAACAGCAAGCTGTGGCAGTAGCCATGTTGCAACAAGTTACGGTGAGTGATTGGATTAATTGGAATTTGCGATTTTTTTAAAAATATATTCGATTTGATTGGTTGGAAATGCTGATAATGATGTGGGTTTTTTTTAAAGGAAGTCGTTTTGGAGTTCATGATATTGTGAAAAATTATTTCTGTGGAAAATATAAAATTTCATTCATCGTTTTGTTATGTTTTGGCGGAGATTGGTGGAGATCGGAAAAAAAAATATTTTTATTTATTAATGGAAAAATCTTTTTTTTTTTATCGTCTAAAATTGTATATAAATTCTTGTATGTCTCGGCTTTATATGTTCACTAACTTACAGCTTATTTACAACGCATTTTACTAATTAATAATAACAATAATTTCTGTTTGTAATTTCGAAAAGAAATTGCTTTTTTTTGTAAATTGTTATAAAAATTTCTATCGCCATTAACAATTTCATTTAACAAAATTAAATCATATTCATTTATTAACAATCGCATTTATCACTCTTAACAATACCGTAGCCGCAAAACGAACTAACCCAAACAACAACCACCAACGAGCAACAACTCCAACAAGAAGAAACTAACAAAACCAACGACTCCACTGACCCAATCAATCAGTCCATCGAACCCAAACCACCATCATCATCCTCATCATCATCATCCCCCATCAAACAACCCACCTATACCCAAACCGATCAATCACCACCCCCGCGCCAATCATCGCACCACTCGCATCGCCCTTCCCTGCGCTCCACCACACCCTTCCACGTACACCACAAACAGCTCGTTGTGCTCTCTACTAACTCGAACACCGGTTTGGTGCAGTGCGAGCTACACTGTGCACAGCGTACAATTACGTTCGAGTTTAATCGCTTAGACGCAGCGTGCACACCCGATGGCATTATTGACGGTATGGTGAGGGAGGGGTGCCTCAGGCCGGGCACGCATAAGGGTGTCCGCGAGCAGCTCGGGGTGGCTATGGAACGGTTGAGTGCGGAGCCGGGTAAGGTGCCCGAATTAGTGGGCGTGGGTGTGGGAGGTGCCGGTGTGGGGGGGCAGTATATTAAGGTAAGAAAAGGGGTACTATAGTTGTGATTATTGTTTTTGTAACTAACGTTTCATGCTGCTTTTTGACTAATGATGCTGTTTGAATAAAAAAACAAAAAAACGTTGTTAGACGAGGCATGCTAGTCTAACTAGGCAAAGTTATCGGAAAACTCATCGTCGATACAAATCCGTAAGTTTATTTTATGATAACCCGTTTTATTTCGCGTAGAATGTGTCAAATTTGACACATTCTACGCGAAAAATATCGAATTTATTAATTTAATAAATTCGATATTTTTCCCTGTAACAGCGCGACGATTCTTCAACACCAATAAACAACACGAACTTACTACGACCACAAACAGCCACAGATCCACCACTCGTAGATTCTTCCATCCTACCACCACCACCACCATCATCACCACCACCGCCACCAGCAGCAGACACTAAATATATACCCCCACAAATACAATCTGCCACAACGAAACAAGCTACATCACAACCATCAGCACAATCACGCAACGCCATTAGCTGCACGAACGCAACAACAACATCGCGGGAGAGCCTGAACAGCAGTGGCACGGTCAGCAGGAAGACTAGCACCGCCAGTGAATACACTCCGGAGCACACGTTCATCTTGCACCAGCAAGATATCGCCGTCGGCAAGAATCATCCTCATCATTATCCGTTCATCGATGGTGGGCATTTGGTGGACGGTCGTTCGGTGTTGACGGAGGAGCTGTCTGCCAATGATTTGGCAGCTGGCGAAGAAGTGGCTGTTGCTGCTGTAAGCGACCAATTCGGCGCGTCGAATGATCCAACGTCATCACAACGGCCGCATGACTTGCAGCGATCGGACGAACCGCGGCGCCTAAAAGTGCCCGAACGTAAGATCAGTCGATTCTTGGTCAGCCCTGTGAACTCCGGCCAACTCGTCATACCAGCCAATAAACAACCGACCACCATCGACTGTCCCCAACCAGATGTACCGTGCGCGAACGCTGATTATATCGCCTCGGCTAACATCGTGAACAGTGTTGCCGATAGTGCTGCAACACTAGGCACTAATATAGATGGCGCTGTCGTCCCATCGCCAACGTCGATTTTATGCGACACAACATCGTCCATTGTGGAGGTGCCCATAATATGCACCAGTCAGACGTCTCGGAAGGACTCGTTGACATCTTCGATGGTTTCGACCAATACAAACGTCTCAGATGATAAGGAGTTGATTGTGGTGGCGGAGGTGCAGCCGAAGGAATCCACCGATTCGATGGTGTGCGGACCGGAAATGATTGGAACGCTTGAACAGTTGAAAATTAGCTTGGAGAATTTGAAACAAGGTAAAAAAAATATTTTTATTTATTTATTTGCACTACAATTATTACACATGTTTAACTTGTTTAATGTTAATTTTATACTTATTATTATTTTAGCAACCTCTCAGGCTGTATTATAAACTGGTATAAGAGAGTGTTACTGCTGCTGACTATTTGCTATACTATCACATGTCTAATCACTAATATAACTTGTGATAAATGTAAAAATTTACGCTATAATGTCAAGTCTTATATCTATCTTATTTAAGATTAATAATGCCTCATGGAATCACTTAATTATCATCCTATACCATATTCTTGTCAGTCTTTAAATATATATATGTGTGTGTGTGTGTGTGTATATTTGTAGATTTAATAATATTAAATGTTTATATTTCAGGCGGTCCCGTGTCTTTGAAAGAAACTACTCAACAACAACAGCTGCAGCAATCTGTGCCAACATCTGTTGTTGTTCCCATAGCAACATCGTCCAATGTAAACGTCACGTCCAGTGCGAATGTGTTGTCCAATAGTCAACAGCAAATGGCAACGCTGCCTCCGCTGAACATACCCGTATATCAGGTTAGATCCACAATTTTTTTTTATTAAACATTTTTATTTGGCTGTAGTATATATACTTATATTAAATGAGAAAATAAAAGTGGAAAACGTTGTATTTTAAGGTTGGTATGTTAAATATGCGATGTTGCCATTATTATTTTTCTCATAATATATTCGAGCTATAAAGGAAAAAAATAAATTTCTTTAGACTACAGCAGCAACACCGCAACAGCAGCAACAATCAGTTACTCAATACGGTATGCCTCAAGCACACCTACCACCAGTGTACCCCCCACCAGTTCAAACAATCCACGCTCCACCCCAAATGCAAAACTCCCCATCAATTCAATCGCACATTTCAAACAATTCCAATATTAATAATATATCGCAACAACAACATATTCCACAAAGTACATCCCTTCCACAAGTGGCACCGCTGCCCCTCTTGCCAGTATTGCCACAACAACCCGCACCAACTGTCATGCAACTGGGCTTCCAAAACATGGTCGTCCAACAAACTGTTTTGGTCGCTCAACAACAGCCGGGGGAGACGTTACAGCAACAAATTGTCGATGTGGGTGTTATGGGCGGCGGGGGTGCCGATATGAGCGTCAATATACCACCAAAGGGCATCGGCTTAAAGTTGGCTATAGATAAGTTAGTGTTCGATGTTTGAGGTTGGAGTAACTTTGATTTTTGTTGTTGTTTTGTTGTTTTTAGCGGTTCTAATCAGAATAGTCAGCCGGGTACACCGGGTGACTCTGATAAAAATGTGTCCAGTATCCAGACATTACAACAAAAATTGTCTAGCATTACTATGAGCGGACAAGTACCTGTAAGTAATTAAAAATGAAACTTAAAATCAGTATTATGTTTCAAATTATTATATACATCATATTTAACATCATATTTTTTGTAATACACATCCTATTCTGTCAATTATTTATTCATAGGGACCTTTAAGTCCCCAAACAAACATTCCCCCTTTGGAATTCCCTAAACTTCCACCCACCAACGACAATCAACAACAACAACAACAACAATATTCACCACAATTCATAGCAGCTTTAGAAAGCACGATCGTTCCTTCAATCGACGGCCCAGAATCACTTCTAATTCTGCCAGAGAAGGACGCTTCTAACGCCATCGTGACAGCTGACGGTGTTGCCAGTACCGCATCTCCAATTAAAACTGCCGAATATCGTAAATATTCAATGAATTCATTAATAACAACTACCGAGTATGTTGTAATATTTTTTTCACAAAATCCCCTGTTGCAGCCAATACATTATCCCCACCTCAAGTGACTGACATACCTACGCCCCCAGTGGCCGCAACAAACGGCATACCCAGCGCGAAAAGGGAGCGACGTGTGTCGCGGTTTAAAGTGAGCGCTGTCACCGAACCAGACCCGAGCAAACTGGTGATACCAGTTACGAGAGAGGAAGCGAACAGTGGTGCCAATGATATGGCAACAGCTGATTGGGGACGGGATGTGTTGCCGGCGAAGATTGAACTGCAACAGCAGCACCGGCTGGATGTTGGTTTGTCCGTAGATGATGGTGCTGCTGTTGGTGGGGTGGGGGTGGTGGTGGATAGGGTGAGCGAACGGTTCGACAAGTTGGGGGAGGCGATTAGTAGAGAGTATATCAGTACGAAAGGTAAGTGACGATTGCACACTGTTTTAGTGTAAAGAGGTATAAATACTATTTCTTTTTTTTTTCAGAGATTATAGCGGAGGCGTCCATTCCAGTGGTAAGTTCTAACTCTAAAAAGGAACGTAAAAAGTCTTATAAATGTTCTAAAACTATTTTCGTAGTAACTTTGTGTAACTAACTTTTGTGATTTCCGAATGAGCCTGCCCTGCACTTTTCGTCGTATTTTTTATCACAATTTTTTTTTAAGATTACGTACTTTTAGTAGACTAAAATAATTGAAATCTTATTTTATTTTCTACTATTTTTTTATTAACACTTATTCAGTTTTTGTTTAAATAACCCCCTTTTATTTTGATTTCTTTCCACACCTCTCTCTCTCCTGTTGTTGATTTGATTCGTTGATTACTTTTCGTTTTATTATGATTTTATTATGGTTTGGTAGTTAGTCTCAACCACAAACAGTGACGTCATCAGTGCACCGCCACCATCATCAAACGCCACTGCTACATTACCGACAATAATCGGCAACATTGCCAAACCCACACACACTCTTCCACAACAACAACAAACCACCTCACCAACAGAGAACCGTAAAAAGTCCCTTTCATTCAACGATTTGGCAACTCAGCTAGAATCTATATTACCCACAAAAATTGCCCTTACGGTTAGCAAGTCCAGTGGCGCTATACCGCGCCGTAAAGTGTCGAACGTGCGACGTATTTCCAGACAGTTCTTGCGCACTGACGTGCCAGAAATTTTCGTGCACGGCCCTGATGAGAATATCACCACCAGCTTGTCCGATATAACCGATTTAGACTTATATGCTTCGAGTAAAGACTTTCGTAGCTCGTGCCCAGATTTGAACGGTGTCAGTATAATGTCACCATCTGTCACGTGTTACGATAGTGACACTTCCAATGGCAGTTTGGAATCGGATAGTTATATCAATAAAGAACGTCGCGCCACTGCCGATATTATTACTCGCCCTGTGTATTTTAGACAGAGTAGTTTACCTGCGGAAAATCGGCAACGTCGCAATAGAAGAACTAATCGTAGATTAAATCGGAATTTGTTGCACAAATTTGCGGAATTTCTAGAGAAAACTGCCAACAGTAAAGGCCTTGTAACGGAAACTCCTGTTTGTCAAAATAAAAAATCCAAGAAAAAAGAAGTAACCCCCTCTGAAATTTTACGTGATCGTTTTAAAATCCAAGCGGCATCAATGCATAATCTATTTTCGCACACGGCTCGATACAAGCTTGATAATTTCGATCAAAACTATCATACAATCCATGCCACGCACACCCCGGCAAGTATTATTGGCTTCAAATGGCAACAATGCCATCAGCAGCAACCATCTCATACAGTTTTCTGTAAGAGGCAGTGTTGCCATCGTAGCATCGCCGAGTTGTCGCTATCGCACTGTTGCAGCTGCTATTCTATGGACTGTTCGTCCACTTCTAGTGCAATCGAAGGACAGTCCACTGAAGTTAGTACGAATATGGGTGAAAATTTCAAGACTATAATTAAGTGTTGCTGTGGAAGGGTGGACTGTGAGGCAGTGTTGCCGTTAGCCCAGTATCTGGAGGTGTATCACAAGCATACGATGGTAAGATTTTAGGAAAACGATGGACGAAGAGGTGGATAGAAACGGGCTGCTATAATTGTTGAAAATGTGATTGTTGTAATGTTTGGTTTAAAAAAATAATTTAATCTACAAAACTGGCAACATGGGCAATCACAATTTCACATTGACATCTGTCATTCCATAATTCTCCCATCCTAATAAGGATGGGAATTTAAATTTTCCGTCTTGGCTTTTTAGTGGCGTCTTGTCTTGTGTAGCTCAGCATGTTTTTTTTCATCCGTAGACATAATTTTCCTATGAATGTAACCCATCGTAGTTTGACAACTGCCTTTCTATTATCATATCGTTTGGAATAACCGACTAACATCGCTTTAAACATAAAAAAGTGGTTGACACAAGCGATAACGCTTTTCATTTGTCATTTTAAAATGTTTGTTTTGTCATTTCGATTGTTGTTTTTTTGTAGGATGAGCCGTACGAGGACATGTTGAACCGACAAAAGGCTGAATTAAATGCGCTACTCGAGGCTCATCGTAAACAGAATCTTGACTATATCAATAATATGAAAGGTACAGTATAATACAAGATTATAAAAAAAATTACATTTCACCCTGTTTCAATTTTTTCGTTGGTAAAAAAATCCAAGATTTTAATTAGTCTTTATTAATAAATATTTCGTGTTTTATTTCATTTCAGGTTTTAAAAAGTCAAATTAAATGATATAATATAAAAGTGTGATAAGCATAACTGTACAGTATGTATTGTTTATAATGTATAATGATTATTTAGTTACTATTATGAATTATATTAAATTATTGGCAAGAATTACTTTTTCCATATTTCAATGATCCCAGGGAGCTGTCAATGTGAAAAGTTTGCATGTTCCTTTATACAGTATTTATAAAATGTGCAATTTTAGCGGCCTTTTGTATTTTATTTCAACGATCTGTTATAACCGGACATAAACTGTCAGTCACAGTTTTGAAAGTTGACATAATTATGTTTCTTTTTCCTCAATAAACTAGTTTCGATTTGGCAGCGCTGTATGTATTGACGTCTAACCGCCGCGTATGACAATGCGTCAGCGCAAGGCGATTCTCGTTTTTTGCATTGGCGAACCTCTACTCAGTTTAGCTGTTGCTGCAGCTTTTACCGCACATCGTCGATAGTCCCTCGTTGGCCGCTTAGTTCCATACCAAGTGCGGCGCTTATTCCTCATCACACACTGACACGGAAGGCAACCACTCACATGCACACGCTATTTGCAGCAGAGCCCCGTTCGACGCCAACCACCGCAACATGCTAATCAAAGAATAGTAAGTAGTTGTCGATCCGTCCCCAAAACAGATAAACCGCCCTAAGCTTCAGCGTCGTTCGCTACCCCCCAATGAATTATACTGATAAAACAAGTTCGATTTGTATGATTGTCAGTATGAGGTGTTGTTATTTGAAACGCGAAAAGGTGTTTGTGAGATAGGATTATGTTTTGTTAGTTAATACATTGCCGAGGTGTTTGATTTATCGATAATAGTACGATGGGTAAAATCCAACCTTGAATTTCTACATCTGTCATTGTTGTTGGTTTCTTAATTTTGTTCATTCGTAATTAATTTTCGCTATTTTTTTTTGTATTTTACAGCCGAGTTACCTTGCCGCTAACGGTAGAAGAGGTACGTAACAATTTTGTTAATAATAACCTAACATTTCCCATTGCCGCATTAATTATTAATATTCATTGTCCCCGGTTTCGAATAAAACACATATAATTTGACCAAATTGTCTTTTCCCAGTTAAATAATTACAATAGCACGCGTGTTCTTTTTCTGCCTGGACTTTAATCATTTTGTAAGAAGATACCTGTTTAAATATTAATTCAGACTATTCAAGGTGATTGCTTGTATGATCTCGTCGCATAAATAATGTTATTATAATTTTAAATCGTTGCATCTAGATTTATGCACGTTACAATGTCGATTATAATTGTTTTTTTACTATTTTCTATCAAGTTTATTATCAGCCAAATAGAGTATAACGTTCGATAGCCCTTATCGTTAATCCAGTCGCATAAATTCCGATATTTATTGTGAATTTTATTGCATTTTATATTGTGATTAATAATCACTACCTTACTAAATATTATATAAAATTAAAACACGTCATTTAAAGTCGTTTTTTGTCCTCACATGTTTTTTGTCCTCTATATATGACACAACCATTGCCCAAAACGTCAGTTAAATAATAAAATTCGAAATCCCATGCTTATTCATTATCCCGCCCGTTGAATTAGGGCTCGAATAATCGTTTGTGCTTGTAATAAAAGCGTTCCTTCGTTCCAGTACCAAGTAGCTCAATTGTACAGTGTTGCCGAAGCGAGCAAAGACAATACTGGCGGCGGGGAGGGTATCGAAGTAGTAAAAAATGAGCCCTTCACAGGATATTCGCTCCTCGGTGGCAAATACAATGCTGGCCAGTATACGTACAAGATTTACCACTTGGCCAGTAAAGTGCCGGCGTTTATACGATTGTTGGCCCCGAAAGGGAGTCTGGAGATACACGAGGAGGCCTGGAATGCGTATCCATATTGTAGAACCGTTATTACGGTGAGTTATTACATTTTAGATTTTTTATAATGAATTTTTATTTAGCAAACAGTTTATTTATTTTAATTGCTTTCCAAACAACCTGTTTTGAAAATTAATTGAATCTGTATTGTTCTATACGAGCGATCAAATTATTTTCTGAAACTTTATTTTACATTTTAATAAATAATTTTATGGCTTTTATATTTTATGCATTATAAATCCGCTCTGGCGGTTTATTTTTAGAAAATCATTGGAATTATTATAAATAAAAGCAAAATTTTGCAGAATCATTGCGTTATTTAATATGTTAATTACACGCAATAACAAATTATTAATATCTATTTTTCACCGTGTGGTTTTTCGTATAATCGCTAATTATATTTTAATATAAAAATGTAATAATTATGAATCATAATTTTATTTACTTGCAATTTTGTGTCATTTTACGCATTCTATAGATTTTTTGTTGGATTTAAAACAACCTTTAAATTATATATATATATTTTTTTATAAACACCCTTTGTAATTCCAGAACCCCCCTTATATGAAGAATAAGTTTACAGTTCTTGTCGAATCTTTTCATTTACACGGAACTGGCGAAATATTTAATGTAAGTTAAATATCGTTTGTTTTGTTCTTTCTCGGACTGTGTTCTCCAAAAAAATAAAAAAAATCAACAACGCTCCTATAAAATCAACATCTTCGACCATTTGCCAACAATAAATAGAATCCCGGTTATATGAAGGACAATTTCATAATTTGCATAGAGAGTATGCACATCGGAGACGTTGGCAATCAGGATAATGTAAGTATGCCTCTGGATTTCGTACAGGATGTGCAAAATAGATGTTTTTAATTCGTTATATTTTAGTCACCAAAAGACACAGTAAATTAATTACTGTTTTATTAATAAATATTGATTGTTTTAACTGCTAAATGATAATCTACAATGATATTTCGATTTTTTAAATTATTAAATCCTAAAATATCGATCAACAAGTATTAAATACATATTTTTCGCGTAATTGTAATTTATTCTAGAATTACAAATACATTCATAACATCTATTGAATAAAATATATACGTTTCGAGGTTAATTATTATATAATTGGCGTATTTAAAATTAAAAAATTAATGGGATAATTACGTTTCCCAATCAAAGTACAAAATGTTGTCGTAGTTACCTTCTATAACGAAAATAATTCGAAAATTCTCGCTGGTATTTTTTATTCATATCAATATACCAACATTAATCTTATTTAATGCGTGTTAATCATCAATAAATGAGTAAATAAAAAATATATATATTGATAAGAATTCGATCTCGGTATTTAATTGGATGATTAACTTATGACTCACTTCGATCTATACTTGTTTTATATTTCATAGTGTACAAATTGATCTATCATCTTAATTTATAATGAAAAACAATTTGCAAAGGCGTAAAGACTTTTTTGATGGCAGGTACATGAGTTACCCGCGGAGAAACTGAAGAGTCGTGAGGTGGTTCACATCGATATAGCCAACGATGCGGTTAGCACGAAC
Source organism: Leptodirus hochenwartii (assembly GCA_947310635.1). Classification (NCBI taxonomy): domain Eukaryota; kingdom Metazoa; phylum Arthropoda; class Insecta; order Coleoptera; family Leiodidae; genus Leptodirus; species Leptodirus hochenwartii. The sequence goes on from OX371186.1 coordinate 335,000, forward strand.
GATTTTAAGGTGGACGAGGATCCAGCGACGTTCCGCAGCGCGAAAACGGGCCGGGGGCCGTTGGTCGGCAAAAACTGGAAGAACGAAGTCAATCCGGTCATGACGTGCTATAAGCTGGTCACCGTTGAGTTCAAATGGTTCGGTTTACAGGTAAATTGTGCGATAACGTGATATGTGTCCTTATATGTGATTTATAGGTCCTTTTTTATTGTTGTTTGGTTCGGACTTGATAATGATAATTAAAGAATATGTGTTTGTTTCGAAATATATTGGGGTTTTTGGTGATCGAACATTGTGGTGTTTTTTTTTTTCAGTCGAAAGTTGAAAGTTTCATCCAAAAACAAGAACGACGATTGTTCACGAATTTCCATAGGTAAGTCGCTTGTTAATTTAAAATTTATAAAAACTTCCTGATTCTACGAAATAGTTATTACATTAAAAAATACGTGTGAATGTAATAAAAAATGGTTTTTGAATTTATGTTATTGTTGATGTAATAAATGGTATTAGGACGTAATGCGGTAAAAATGCATTTTTTCGAATGTACGTATTGCGGGCTCGGTTTAATTTCGGTGAATTCTACTTTATAAAGTTAGAACTGCATGTGTAATAAATTTTCTACTAAAAGTGAGGTTGTCCTACGACAATGCAACGTCAGGAAAGACGCTATTTACTAAAACCTGGCACCTTGAAAGAGTGTTTATTTGAATGTGTTGGTACTGTTCTGTTAATTGCGTACTATTTCTTATAGTTTTTCCGACCATTTATAGTCGTTCTAGGCCATTTTCTGATTTTTTTAATTCATCGAGAAAATCGACGATTTTTCCATAGTATAGCCTTCAACTTTCCGACTTTCCGATTGAAACGCAACGTAAGTAATTTATTGCTGTATTTACAGACGACATAAATTTGAGAGTATGTTTGTTATAAACTTGCAAGATAGAAAAATAGTAATAACATTTATATAAAACAAGGCTCAAAACAGAAATTACGCAAAGAAATTTAGACCAAACAACGATTTTTTTAATGTTTCTATTCTTTATTTCCAATCGATCATTCGATTTATTCGAAAAGTGCTGATGATGAGGCTTGGTTGGGAAGATAGAGTGACAAATGAATCCGTGTGCTAGAGTTAGTAGGGAAGAAGAGAAGTATTTGGTGAGTACTATAGCACAGGAGAGTTAGACTAGTCGGTCACATTCTTAGACATGGGGGTATTTGCAATTAGTTATAGAAGGGAGGAAAGAAATGGGTAGGTAGGCCTAGATTGGAGCATATGGGTCAGATAGTGGAAGACGTGTGGGATGAATGTTTCCAACGAATCTCTAGGATTGAAGACAATAATCTAACTAAATGAGAGAGAAAAATTCTTATTAATTTTCAAATTATTTAATTGATTGGCATATTTTAAGACGATAACGGGCATTTATGATAACAGACATGTATGTGTGCGTGTGTGTGTTTGTATTTTCGCAGGCAAGTATTTTGTTGGATCGACCGCTGGTACGGCCTGACCATGGCCGACATCCGTGCCATCGAGGACAAAACCAAAGAGGAGCTCGAGAAGTTGCGGGAGAAGGGCGAAGTGCGCGGCATGAAGGCGGACGAGAGCTAGACGGACCACAGCGGCACGGACGGCCCGCACGGCACGGACGCCCCACACATCACACACGATGGTACATAAAAATGTTGTTACAATTCATTAAAAAAAAAAAAACGTTGAAACTACACAAGAATGATGATATTTTATCCCTAACTTAACCTCATTGAAAACGGTCACTTAATAAGCCTTTTAAATATAACGGGTTTATCGCGGTCTTTATTCGGTAATGGCAACTGTCAAATAATACTTGGAAAAAGTATTTAATTTCCCTTTTATCCTTTGTACTTGATAAAAAAGCAATCTACTAATGCCGAAAACAAATAAAAAACGTACATTTAGATCCGTAAAATTGATAAAATATTAAAAATCAATTGAAAATATTTTAATTTGCAATTACAATTTCTTTTAATAATAAAATTTAGTTTGGCAGTTGTCGTTTCGCTACGAAACTCTCAAAACATTTCCCTCCTCTTTTGCCCCCTTTGTTCCGCCGCTGTATGTGTGTCTGTATTGTACTATAATTAACGGTTACGGTATAAATTTGATCCCTAAATCTCCGCCCCTGTTTCATTAAAATTTTAAACAATTTTGACCAAGAAAAGCTTTATTTAAAAAAAATACTTATTTTAGCTCCTTTTTTTAGTTTTTCTGTGGGTGTTGGTTCCTTTATACGTTTTATACGATCCTGTACAACTGGTACTAATTTTTTTTTTTTTATTAAAAATTCCAGTGTATTTTTTTACGTGAAAAACGCATTTCATACACTCATTTGCAAAGCGTTTTATTTTGTAATATACAGTGTGTTCCATAACATAATTCTTAATTAATATTTAAGAGGTTATTATATATGGAACCTACCGCCATTAATTATTAGTTTTAAAAAGGCATTTTATGTTACCGGAAAATGTGTGAAAACATCTTTTTTATTATTATTAGCAGTACGTATTTGTTTATTTATTACAAAAATATTTTTATTTAAAGAAACAGTGCCGCTATATTTTATTTTATCAAAAATATATATCTTATTTTCATAGATGATTTTTTTAGACCTACAAAATTTGAAAATATTATTTCCAATAATACAAAAAAAAACATTTTTGAAAAATAGATATTTATTTTGTCCGGTTTTATTTAGTTATTTGGTGCAGTACTAATTTTTTTATTAGGTAAAAAAATAAACTAAATCAATTTGCCCATATAAATCGAACACATAGTATTAACTGTCGAGTATTATTATAAAATAAAATCGTATCGCTTTTAAGCAATTACTCATAAATGATAGCGAATTGAAATTATAATTTACGGAAGATAGTGAAAGACGTGTTTATAATAAACTGCACGATTTATATGGAAAAGTAATATAAGTAAAAAAATGTCGAAATAACCCCGCAATTTCGATATTAACCTATAGGAAAAAACCATGGGTGTTGTATTTGAAACAGTTATTTAAGTCGTAGCGCAAGTTTAGTTAGCGTTAATAATCGGTGACAGGTCGTCATAACGTTTGACAGATGCAATGTCAAAATTTAAATAAACATTCAACCAATTTCCATGTTTTGACATGTGTAGCTGTCATAAGTTATCATCGGAAAAAAGCGTTGTGTTATATTGTTGTACATAATATATTAATGAGAATAAATTATGTAATAAGGAATTAAAATAATGCGTTTGCAAGAAAAATAAAGTAGCTGTTATAAATAATAATTGGGTAAGTTTTTGGTTTATTTAATGTTTGTTTTTGATTTGTGTCCAAGAAGTATTTAGTTTGTTTTCGAGAGATAACCTTGCCATTTTGACAAACTATAAATATTCCATGAAAAAAGGGTAATGTTTGCTCATATTTAAGGATTTTAAAATGTACTTAGTTTTAAATTGTTTATTTCTAGTCTTATTGTCGGAATGGTAGGATTTTGGTGATCCATTTACAGTGTTTACAATTAGTAGGGTATTAAAATTTAGTAAATATCACAATTTATATTTAAAAAAATGCAAAAAGTAGCTGAAAGTACGTATCATCAAATATTTCATCAAATTTACGCCAAAAAAAAATTCTTTATATCAACCACCTCGTATATCTAAATAATTAGCAATTAATTTTTTACTTTGTTATATCAAACTTACCTTGTAGTATATTAATTCTACGCTTTTGTTTTATTAATATATGTATATCGCGTTTTTGTTCCTGTATTATAATCTTTTTATAGTCGACTTAATAAAATTCCAGCATGCACATTGTGTCCTGGTAAATAAAATTGTTTTCAAGACACAAAAGAGCATGCTACTGTAAAAAAAAAAAACAGGCGCGTAATAATACGAAGTAATTTAAATTTTCAAAAATCTTTTCCTTGAAAATGAGGTGTTCATTTGAATAATTGAATAAATGATACAATAAATGTGTTTGTTATAAGTGGATAGTGTAGCTAATGATGGATTAAAACACCGAGTTTTGATAGTCGTTATTTATTAAAGAAATCTATTGTGATTTAAACCGAAAATACTGGCATTGTTCGTTTAAAACCTGAATGTAACTAGCTCTGTATATGTATATTATTGTGTAAATGAATTAAAAGATACTATATGCAGTCGTTACAAAATACAGTTCTAGATCATTGATCGATTAATCTATTTACGACAACTATTACTTGTTAATAATATAATTAATTGCGCTTTAGATATTTAGCGCCATCTATTTGTTCTATTGTCAATATGTCTGATGGGAACAATGAGGTTAAACCAATTGATGTTGCCTACCATACCATTATGCTGTTTTATAGAATAGCACCCCAATACCCAAACATAAATTATAAGTTTTATTGCTTTAATATGTCCGATGGGAACAATGCGGTTAAACCAATTGAAGTTGAACCAATTAAGTACCATTATGCTGTTTTATAGAATAGCTACCCAATCATAAAAATAATATTTATAGTTGAGATTTCAGACTAGTTTATTAATTTGCCAATTCAATTGGAAGCTATGTATGTATAATACACTTCTAGATACAATTATTTCCCCTCCATTCGATAAAAGTGGTCGTGCTTAACCTCAACTTTAACAAGGTCATTCATTATATAATGCAACTGTCATTTATTATAATCACTCAATGTGGAAGCTTTAAAGAAATGTTTCTTTTATTCGCAGATATGTAGAGCCGAAATTTCTAGTAAAATGGACCATGTCCGATAGTAACAGCACCTCGGAACTGCCACTAGCGATACTAACATCCGGCTTGAGCGAATGGAAGTACTTCATCGCGATTCTGATTACAGTGCTCATCTTTATACTACTCGTACTGCTGGTGAGTAATAAATTCAAAATGATCTGAACGTAAATGGGATGAGCTGAAAGAAGATGAACGCATCTACTAAATTCACTATTATTCATACGCCCCCAAGTTTCGTTTATAATCGTGCGGTTATAAAAAGAAAAACACCGCAGCAATGATGTTGTTTATTTTCGTTGAGCTGATTCTGTTGTTAGAAACGAATATGTGGAATATCCGGTGTGTTTTGGCTTAGATAAACTATATAATAAAGAGATTGAGAATGCAGAAATTGCGGCAGAGTGTTATAAGACTGTACGAATTCGATTCCCGCGAGGAAAACGAATGGGAGAGCTTCAACAGTGTCGATTATCCCAGCTATAATACGTACTTTACCACCAACTTTTAGTTGTGTTTTTCTTTTTGATAATAGAAGTAATTAGAGTACTCAATAATGATATTCCAATTTATTTATACGATTTACAATGCTAAAGTAAAATGTGTAAGAAGATATTAGTACAAAAATACAAAAATAGTGAGCTTCGTACAATTATAAATGATTTAATTGTTTTTTTGAAGCGATACGTTCAGACAGCGGTTTGTAAATTTCTACAAAACATTCGTCACTACTGTCATCACCGTTATTCACCGATTGTGAATTATCTGATTCCGTAGAATTGTCGCTTATTTTATGCATAGATTGTTCAAAAAGATCATTTTCACACATAGAATTTATAAAGAAATTAGTTACATTACAATTTTCTATTTCCGCGCTATTATCTTCAGTTCCTCCCCTGAAATTGTTCGTTATTTCCAACACATTTATATCGTCCAAATAAGAAGGTTTCGCCTTTGTAATTTTATCAATAATTCCGGACAGGTTTGCCAAATCTTCTTCATCGCCGAATTTAGAGACATCTAAATTTTCTAGAGAATTATTTAATTCTTCCATACAAAAAGCGATATTATCAGCCGATGATTTTACGCTATTTCTAATAGCCGCATTGAAATATGTATTTATTTTAGTTTGACCAGTGAATGGTTCGAAATTTATTATTGTTTCAACTTCAGATTTATTTGCCTTCTTCTTACAAGTCCTCCTAGTTTTTGGTTTAGGTTCTGATATCGAGATATTTAATAACACATCTGTTAATTCTTCGTGATTTTTTTTATTTTTTACTTTTCGTTTCGACGTTTTTTTCGGTTTTATTTTCGACTGTTCGTACATTTCAACCAAATCTTTATACGCTACTCTTACCAACTCTTGCGGCTCTACTGTAGAAAATAACTTAACTCGATCTACATTTTCTAATTGCTCTTCCGGAATAATATTTTTAAAATAGTTATTTGCGTCTTTCCAAATAATCTCATAGCTTGGAATGCCTTTAAAAAAGTTTCGGTACAAAATAGTGCATTTTGGAATTTCTATTCTGTTATTTTACCTTTAGGATTTCGAATTTTCTTAATAAAATCGGGATAAAAAATATTTTTAACAGTCTTTGTTTGTAATATGTCGCTGTTTAACATTTGCCAGCGAGTTAATATTGGAAATATTTTCTCATAAGCGTATAGTTCCTCCCAGTCTAAGTATTTAACAGTAAACATCTAAAATAAAGCATTTAGCTTTAAAAAAAAAACTTTTCAACCTCATCCACTTTATTAACTGTTTAAAGCTAGAAATAAAATACTACCCTGTGTAAATAAAACTCACAATAAAATTCAGTACATCAGGTTGTTTCCAAACCAAATCTATTTTATTTATAGAATCCTTGGTTTCCATAAATTCTTTAATTAATTTTTTACTAGGAAAGTCCGGATCTGTTATGGCCTTACTGCGCAGACATAGCTCATTTTTAATGGCTTTATATTCTTCTCTATAAATCCCCTGACATCCGTTGCTAGTACCACACTTTAAACAGCCTGAAAAAAAACGTAATTCGATCTTTTCTTTCTTTCTTAGGTATTTTTCTAGTTACCACTTCTCGTATGGCCCTGTATTTTACCAATGTGTCCGCAATTTGCGCATTTATTTCGATCGTTAATGTCCCTTTCTAACGTTTCGAATAAATCTGTGTCCGTTCTCCAAGATCGCATTCTCGTTAAAATATCTTTATCCGAGAATCGTTCGAACAATTTCAAGGCGGAATCTTTTCCAATCCCATGAACGCCCTCCGTATAATCAGATCCGCACAATAAAGCCATCGCGATTATTTTATTTCTTCCGAAATCTGCGCTTGAAAAGTCGTTTCAATGTAATTAGCCAGCACGTTTTGATCGAATCAATGCTTTAATAATTTAGAATATTAAAAGTTTTCCGTACCGAAAACTAGCTGGCAATTATTATTACAAAGTAAATACCTATAGAATCAATCGATTTTTGTATATTATATACATCCACAGCTCCTCCGCTGGACGCAAATGGACCCTGTTGCGATATCGAGAAGTTTCTATAAACAACTGTTGCCCCATACGCGAAACAATCCGAATCCTGACTGATACAACCATCTATTAACTACAAATAATCAAATTAGACTATTACCCATCGGTTTAACCACGTTATAACGGTTCTTACGCCTTCGCGGTTTAAGTAAGCGCACGTAGCTTCGGCCTCGCCTTTTGCCGTAATACAAGCGAGCCCCATTAAGCGCAGCATTTCCTCGCACTGCTTCAACGTGTGATTGAATCTTGTACGGCCTTTAGAAGGCTTATTTGTGTCATTCTTCGGTTTGCAGCCTTTAAACTGTAATTTGTTTCTATCGGCGATTGTTCGGTGTTTCAATTCGGGCGCAATCCCTTCCAGGACAAATACAACCTTCACGTTGAGAAGGAGGAGGTAACACGTTCGAAAGTATAGATTCCTAAATCGGTTTCAATAATAAATGAATATTTGAGTGAGAATGTCTTATTTTTGTGTGTGCTTACCGCAAGTACATTCGAGGTTGTACTTCGTATTCTGTGATATGTTTGGCTTCGACTACCCAGCAGGATAAATCGATTGCTACCGCTTTATTTTGCAGTTCGTATAATGGTTTTCTTTCGAAGTACGGTGTTAAAACATTCCATAAGTCTTTAATTCCCATTTTTTTTATTCAAAACGTAAACGAAACAAATTGACTGTCAGGTGCAGAAACCGAAACACTAGTTCATATTAGTATTATTTGATATCCAAAATTTTAGGTTTTTTTTTTTATATTCTTTGATTCTTGTCCAAGTAAAATCGCGACGGTAAAATTTAATTACTTTAAAACGTTTTTATTAATTAATTTTAAATATTTCGCCTGATAGTTCAAATGAACCTAATATGACACGTGCGTCAGAGATGACATAATGCGATGGAATATTTTGGCGTCAGTTCATTATTCACAACTGAACAGTAATTTACATGGTTTTTTTTCTGATTAAAATTACAGTAAATCTTAATCTTCTCCGACAATGAGTGCCGTCGAATGCGATAACAACCAACAAGTCACCATCGAAATTGTCCTGGACAACAACACAACCGACAAACACAATCACACCAACGGATCCGGAGATGCCGGTCCACTATGCAAGCGACACGAAGAATACCAATATCTCGATCACATCCAACATATAATTGAGCGCGGTGTAAAGCGGGGCGATCGCACCGGCGTCGGCACCTTCGGTATTTTCGGTGCACAGATGCGCTACAACCTGGAAAATAACGTATTCCCACTTCTGACTACCAAGCGGGTGTTCTGGCGTGGCGTCGTCGAAGAACTGTTATGGTTCATCCGTGGCAGTACGAATGCTAAGGAGCTATCTGATAAGGGCGTTAAGATTTGGGATCCGAACAGTACTAGAGAGTATCTGGATTCGATTGGATTGAAAGGCCGGGAAGAAGGTGTGTGTGTGTGTGTGTGTAATACAAACATCCTAAATATATAAATGGTGCAAATGATTGTAGGTGATCTGGGTCCTGTTTATGGATTTCAGTGGCGTCACTATGGAGCGGACTATAAGGACATGCATGCGGACTACACGGGCCAAGGTATAGATCAGCTGCAGCAGTGTATCGAGACGATTCGAAACCGGCCGGACGATAGGAGGATCCTCATGTGCGCCTGGAACCCTGTCGATTTGCCCAAGATGGCTCTGCCGCCATGTCATTGCCTCGTTCAAGTAGGTACGGTGTTTATTTACCGAAGAAATGTAAATTGGTGGAAGCAATGGCATTTAGGGTGTTTTGTAAACCGGGACAGAAAGGGTGTTTGTATTCTTTCATTTTCATTTTCAGTTCCACGTAGCGGATGGCAAGTTGTCATGTCAACTGTACCAGCGCAGCGCTGATATGGGCCTTGGTGTACCGTTTAACATCGCCTCGTATGCCCTGCTCACTCGCATGGTTGCCCACGTGACCGGACTACGCGCGGGCGACTTTGTGCACACACTGGGCGACAGTCACGTGTACCTAAGTCACGTGGCTCCGCTGCGACAGCAACTGGAACGTGAACCCAAGCCATTTCCACGCTTGCGCATCACGCGGCAACATATCACGCACCTGCAGGACTTCCGTGCGGACGATTTTGCATTGGACGATTACAATCCCCATCCGAAGATACAGATGGATATGGCGGTGTGATGTAAAAGGTGGGGTAAAAACATTGCAATATACCATGTATTGTTTATTATTATAATTTTTGTTTAAAAAATTGAGTTTTACTTATAGACCCATTTTTTTTTTAAATTTAAATTTAAAACGGTTCGCGTAATGCGAACCGTTCATTTCGTGAATCGTTCTTTTCGCGAACCGTTCACGTGAATCGTTCTTTTCGAACCGTTCATTTTGTGAGTCGTTCATTATGAACCGTTCTTTTCGCGAACCGTTCATTTAGGAGTCGTCTTTTCGAACCGTTCATTTTGTGAGTCGTTCTTTTCGAACCGTTCATTTTGTGAGTCGTTCTTTCCATGAAATGAACGGTTCGAAAAGAACGACTCATAAAATGAACGGTTCGAAAAGAACGACTCACAAAATGAACGGTTCGAAAAGAACGGCTCACAAAATGAACGGTTCATGAAAAGAACGACTCACAAAATGAACGGTTCGCGAAAAGAACGACTCACAAAATGAACGGTTCGCGAAAAGAACGACTCACAAAATGAACGGTTCGAAAAGAACGAATCACAAAATGAACGGTTCATGAAATGAACGACTCACAAAATGAACGGTTCGCGAAAAGAACGGTTCATAATGAACGACTCACAAAATGAACGGTTCGAAAAGAACGAATCACAAAATGAACGGTTCGCGAAAAGAACGACTCACAAAATGAACGGTTCGCGAAAAGAACGACTCACAAAATGAACGGTTCGAAAAGAACGAATCACAAAATGAACGACTCACAAAATGAACGGTTCGCGAAAAGAACGGTTCATAATGAACGACTCACAAAATGAACGGTTCGCGAAAAGAACGACTCACAAAATGAACGGTTCATAATGAACGACTCACAAAATGAACGGTTCGAAAAGAACGAATCACAAAATGAACGGTTCGAAAAGAACGACTCACAAAATGAACGGTTCGAAAAGAACGACTCACAAAATGAACGGTTCATAATGAACGACTCACAAAATGAACGGTTCGAAAAGAACGAATCACAAAATGAACGGTTCATGAAATGAACGACTCACAAAATGAACGACTCACAAAATGAACGGTTCATGAATGAACGGTTCGCGAAAAGAACGGTTCATGAAAAGAATGGTTCATAGTTCAAAAAATGAACGTTTCACGACAAGAAATTCTTTTCACGGTTCATAGTTCAAAAAATGAACGGTTCACGAAAAGAACGATTCGTAGTTCAAAAAATGAACGGTTCACGAAATGAACGATTCATAGTTGAAAAATGAACGGTTCACGAAATGAACGGTTCACGAAATGAACGGTTTATAGTTCACGAAATGAACGGTTCACAAAATGTGTATTCTCTCTTGTTTATTTTTTATTATGTTTTAATACATTGAACAATCTTGCTTTATAATATGATATATTGGGTATTGAATAAACCCAACTTAAAAAAAATCTCGCTAAAATTATTTAATTTTGTTGCGTTGATATTATTTACAAAAATGTATGTGTTACAAACATAATTACTTTGTTTTTGTTAAAAAAATATTTATATTGTTGAAGATTATTCATTAGTACAGAAGGAATATTTTTCCTTTGTTTTAAATTGTTTTATTCCAAATTTCTTTGTTATTTTTAGTATATACGGAAACATACAGTATTTAATATTAATATTATTACTATATGAGGGAAGCAAAGTACTAGAAAAATTACTCAGAGTATTTAATAAAAATATATAATGTTATTATATATTATATATATTATATATTATATAATATATTATATATTTGATGTGTGGAACATATGCGAAAAATACGAAAGAAAATTTTGGAAGACAAACGAACTTTTTTGACAGAAAGTTTTTGCCATGTTGTATATAATATAATTGCCACATAATACTTATGAAATGTATATGTGGAAAAATAATCAAACATGTCTGTTGTGAAAAATGATATCATTTACTATATTGAAATTTCTCAAGTATTCAACAAATTTGTAAAATAGAAATATTGTAGTCGAATCAAAATTATAAAGAAAATGTATACAATTGTAATTTATAAGTAGCAATAAAGCTTTTAAATGTTTTAATTTTTCATCAATATCCTTTGACTTTTTAAAAATGATCACTATGGTGTTAAATTATAATATAGAATATCACCCAAATACCATTAAGTAGCTAGATGCACATTTCAAGGGCTATGCCCCCATCTTCAGTAGCACAATAATAAAACAAATAAAGATACCTGTCTGCTATCTGGGATTGCCATACAATTGTGGTGAGGTCAGGTCCATCTATATCAGGCCAAGTTGGTCCTCGTCTAATCGTAGTCAACTTTCATCAACATCAGTCAGTGCTGGTCAATTTCGGTTAACATTTTGGTTGTTAACTCTGATCAACTTTAATAGCACCGTTCTACTTCAATCAACTTGAGTGATTACCGGTTAACTCTTTTCAACTACGATCAACTTCTGGCCACTATTTGGCCAGAAGTCTACTTAACCCTACCTGTGTCTGGTCTTATACAACTTATACAACTTTTTGAGTAATGTTTTATACAAACTGTTTATAATAAAAACAAGCACAAGAACATAAATAAGTTACAAAAGTACACATTTTATATCGATCCTTCGTTTTAAATGAACATTTAAACAAATTGTATAATTTGCGTGCAAAATAAAACTTTTTAAACCGTTAACAAGTAGCTTTAATTGAATAACCGGCTTTTTCAATGAAATGATTCGCTAATAATACTTAAAGAACGAATAACAACTAAACATCGCATATTTCCTTACACATATATTCATTGTTTGATTATATGGTAAATATGATATTTCAAACAAAACGTTATTTTACACAATTAAAAACAATATGTACACGTCGATAATATGCAAATTAAACTTAATTAACCGAAACAAAAAAATATTCCGATAGTACCGTAAAAAACTATTTCCCGACAGTTACGAAATAGAAATAATTAAGAACCAAATTTATTGATTTGGTTAAAATTATATACTGGAAAACCGAAATTGTTCATAAATTAAACGCGCGTGAAATTAAGATACTAAAAAGATTGATTCGTTTTAATAATATTCCTAGATTTTCTGAGGAAAAAAAAACACAATACGACTGATTTTGATAGAAATGGTTTCTTTTCCGGTAAAAGTAAAAATAAAAAAGCGCAACAAAAGATTGTTATAGCGTTCTTTAAACAGATTTCTAAATAGGATCTAACTTTAAGCATAAAAATAGGATTCATTCAAGTTTAATATATGCAACGGTTGCTATTAATTTGCAATAGTTCATTCGCATTTTTGACGAAAGATCTTAAATTTAGTTCTCTTAAGCACATTATTGCCTACATGTCATCACCATCTTCAGTATCATCGTGCTCCTCCGGTTCTTCTTGCAGCGTATACACTCCGCTACTGACACAGCCAATGTTGCCGCCGTGCTGTTGTAAAAGCCCCTCCACTACCTCAGGTAGTGTTGAATTAGCACAACTCACATTCAAACCTGTACCGGTTCCACAATATATTACGAAAAACAACGTCTTTCGCACTTTGAATTAATTTCATTTTCCAATTTAGTTTTATTTTATTTTATTGCTTTTATATTACGTCTTTTTATTGGTATTACTTACCAATTTTCATACATGCACTGTTGTACTGACCGGATCCGACGAGGACCGGAACTAGTTCTCCGATCATTGGCGGCGGAGGAAGAGGCGATAAGGGTAGGGGTAATGCGACGCCGCCAGGTGGCGTTCCAGCCAATAATAGGAGCGTCTCTTCAGTGTGGTTGGCGCTGCTGCTCGTGCTGTTTGTGTATAGGGATCCGAGTGAATTGGGAGCGGCTGCCGATCCGTCCAGAATCGATCCTGGGATCACCTATAGAAATATAAAGTGACTTGACTTGATATGTAAAAAGATTTGCACTGCAGTTTTTTTATTTTTCTTTAAAATTTAAATATTTTCCGGTACGATTCTGGCTGAGAATAGCCGGACAAGGAAAATAAATGTAGGCAACTAAAACTACACCATAATAACATAGGGTTGTCCCAAAAAAATTTCAATTAATTTAAATATTCTAGCTACATAATTGAAAGAATATGAAATAAGGTAAAATCAAAAAAATATCCATGTGAAAGTAGGGCTTAATAGTACGTATTAAAGACCTGACCTACGATCCATAGGTCAGCTTCTTGATGCATCGTAAATCTGGCAACCTCAATACCGCTCGAGAGTAAGCAACTTAATAAACGCTACTGTATGCACATAATCATTATCCCTATTCAACTATTCTCAATCAGAATCGTACCCATTTTCCAATTGAATTTCATTTGACGATTTAGAATCCGCAAGTGGAATTGATGGGAGATGTACACTTCAAAATAAACGGAATAACTAGAAACGTTTTAAAATTGCACGACACATTACACAACACGTAACATCAAACTACACCAATCGTTATTTCAATCATCCTTTTCCAAAACAAAACATTCCACGAAGATGTAGGTACGCACTCTGAAAACTGAGACAATCATTTATTAAATCACAAATGAACATATTTTTAACCAAACTACACAAATAAAAATCGTCTGTCTATGTATTTTGATCTGACATTTGTGTCCGATTTTGAATTTTTTATAAATGTCATGAAGTTAGCTGCTAGTCTTTTTACCCCTTAATTCAATATGAGTACATTAAAATCGTGTAATCATTATACATTAAAAAAAACAAATAGAATAAAATTATTGCATTTAGAAAAGAAAACGCTAAATCGTATATTATTAGTTTATTTATTTCTCTATATAATGTAAGAGAAACAAATTTCGGAACAACCTAAAATACCAATCAAAATAAAACACTATTCTTCTTAACACAACATCTTCTGCATCCCCCACATCTTTTACACAACACACCACACTATTCCAATCAACAATCACCGTCTGTCCTTTAGACGATTCAACTCCAAGACAGCCCAAGTTAGAGCCAACAGATACCACATTACACTAACCACATGCCACATCACACTACACCAATCATTATCTCCATCCACCTTTTCCGAAACGAAACATTCCACGAAGATGTAAATACACACTCCGAAAACGGAGACAATCAGGCACGTTGTACAAGCAGTTGTGAATACAAGGCTATTTCGTTTCGCCCCTAAATTGTGCAAAGCGACTTTCGGATAGCTGAATTAACATATGCAAATGACCCGATAACAAAACGTACCTAGAACTCCCGTTACGCCAGCGCTAATATTTATCAGAGCCGCCATAATTGCTAGGTAAAAAAAATTTATGCTGGTCAAATATAGCCATAAAAATTGCAAGGGCCCTTTAATAATAAGAGATACGCCGAAGCAGAAGAGTAATTGGCGCGTGCAACCTTTGCGTTGGAAACAACAATCGGGGGGACGCGCTTCATCGTCGTTTTCGTTCATTTTTTAGGCAAAATTGATGATAATATTTCGTGTTGCAGTTTATTTTGACAGTTGTATGACATTGTTATCGATGATTTTTGAACGTACATCGATTTTTACTATATTTTCTCTATCACTTACATGTTGTAAATGTATTGGAACTTGCGCGTTCGCTTGGGGCTGTTGCGTGGGCTTATTGTTGATAACTGCTGCGCCAAATTGTCATGAAGGGGACGTCAGATGATATGGGTCGCAATCCGCTACGAAACAAGATTAGCACAATAGAAAAATCGACTAAAACGAAACGATTAAAAACACTCACCCCCGAGATCATCCAGATATCCCACCTTCACACCACCTACCTGTCCCTTAGCGCGCCCTTGCGAACTCGCACCACCGCCGATGCCTCTGTGGTGCACCTGGTGCGCATTGCCAGCGGTAACACTGGCCGTCACGTGACGTAACCGATGTATGATCTCGTCGTGGACGACGTTGAAGCACATAGCTGTCAATGCCATGCCGCTCATGATGTACAGGGAGCAGAACCACGTGCTAATGTTGCTCTGGTGGTCGTAGTAACTGTGCGGCGGCGGGGGACGACCATTGCCGCCACCAGGTGACGAGGACGTAGAGGCGGTGGTGGATGATGGTATGTTGGACGAGATGCCACCTACAATGTAACAATAATGTATAAAATTAGGAATTTTGTCGAGTTTAAGTTTACCTGGCAGCATATTTCCGAAGCCGATCGTTGTTAAGCTCATGAAGCAAAAGTAGAACGCATCTAGGGGGGGCCATCGTTCGAGTCGGTGCAACACGAACGCACCCACGCAAATATAAAGCAGCATCATAGCCAGACACAACGTGACCGGCGCTAGAATGGACAAACCTTGCATAGAACTGGCTTTACTGTCGCAATCTGTCAAACTGCCAGAATCTACGGCGGGGCAGCCAGTTAGATCATCCTTAAACGTAGTAGTACCACTAAAGAAAAAAAAAAAAAAAAAAAAATCGATTTTTTACCCGCGAGAAACTTACATCCCCCCAAATTCGCCGCCACCTCTCACATAGAACGGCTCCGTGCCCCCACCACCACCAGCACTACTTCCCTCCGCGGCCACCAGTTGCGCCTGCGCTTGCAGTTCCATCTGTTGCCTCTTCTTGCGCATACGTCGCTCCTTATCGGCCATGCGCTGTTCGTCGTAGCAACAGTAGCCGCAGTTACTGCACAGGCAACAACAGAGGGCGCGACTGAAAACACCGCGCGCAATTCGACTTAAAATCGCGCCTACGCTAGATAGATATAGAAGCGTCAGTGGGATTCCTAAGATGGCATAGATCATCGTCACGGTCTTGCCGAGGGTCGTTCGTGGTGCAACACTGCCATAACCTGAAAAATATGTCGTGTTCACGTACTGTACGATTAGCAAAAAAAAATTAATCAAACTAAAAATTCCAAAATATGGACGAATGCTTTTAAACGAATAACTTTCGATTTCGATATAAATTGATATTTGTATTTGTATGGAACGCCCTGTAGGACCACTTGATGGCTGTATTATTAAACTATCATTACAAGTGCCATTCTATTCGGTACCTATATGGCGTTCCTCTGGTATAATAATGGAATTCTCGACCACGTAAATATATGATGATTTCCAAACTTTACTTATTACGTATTGCCAAGTATACCGAAAACTAGACGACTGTTCCGTTTCTATATACAGGGTAGTATAATTAAACAATTTTTGAGACGAAACAACTTCAATTAAAATATCTGATTTCGCAAAGTAACTAAAATAAAATAAAATGAACGCGAGTACTTTTTAAAATGAGTCTGTGGAAAATTAAATATATTTTTAATATAAATGAAACACTATATATATATATATATATATATGTATGGAAAATTACTTTAATTTCCTCCGTGTATAGAAAACTTTAATATAATAGGGAAGCACATGGCACAGGTGGCGGTGGCAATGTTTAATTTGTTATCTTGAGGGTGGCGGTGGTAATTTTGAAAATTGGATTTTGCAACTATTCGCTAAAGTTTTACAATTATTAGTGTGGACAATATCGCTCCCTATAATTCTAGTTGTTACGAATCGTTTGGTAATTGCAATATAGCAGACATAAACTATTTAACAAACCCAAATGACGGTGATATAGAAATTGAACAAAGGGATTGTTATTCGAAGCATTTATCAAGCAAACGATATTAAAATGAAAGTAGAAAGTTCATACGGATTTGGATTTCTAAAAGTTATTTTTCTTCTAAATATAATAAATATCTGAATTATTAGCGTGGATATGCAAAACAAGAAATTTTTTATTTTTTTTGGCAAAGTTCACCATTTCAAAAATATGACTAGAAGCAGCGACCAATCTGCCCGCCCTGGGAGGGAATTATATCATGATTAATGATTGGCTACGGTGTACGTCATGTGTGTATATGTGTTCCACGTTTATTTTCTCTCTCCTGTCATTCTAAAGTTAAGATTCAATTTAGCTGATATAACAACCACGAAACGATATTTGAAATAGTTAGAAAATATAATGCCGGTAGTTCGTTTGAGATATTTTAAACAAATGACGTGTGTATTTGAACTACCTTGGAGGCAATTTGACAATTTCTAAAAGAGGTATTTTTGTGATTATTGGAATGATAGCTTTATGTAGGATTGTGTTTTAACGTATCAGCCTAAATACCTTTTAGGCCCGAAGTTTGTGATTATTAATCCCAGCAAAATGCCCGTATTTTGGTTGAAATTTAAATGGATATAGAACATCGTTGCCTGGTCACTATATCATTCACTAAACTATGGATAAAATAAGATCAGCATGTCTGTTTTTTTTTGCTAGGAATAATGTTTCAGTTTATGCCAATACCGTAAATAAAATTTGCATACAAATAAATCGAAATAACTTATATTATAGATGTTTATTATATAATATTTTTTTAGGAAATTATAATATAGGCAAAGAGTAGATTTTTTTGCATCCTGTCAGCTAACTAGAAACAAAAGAAATACCGTCTATATAGTAAAAAAGATAAGATAAGAGTTCGAGTTTGAATGACTCCTGAAACTCAATATTTGCAAAGATAATATTATATATGTGAAAAGTGGATACAAAAGTTTGACTGGGACCTTATATAGGGAACGACCCAAAAGAATGTTTATTTGACAACTGACACACGCGCATATATACATAGGATGTCACCGAAAAATCTTTGAATTTTTTAAAATGTAAAATAACAGTCTCTTCATTAACATCCTTCAACAATAAAAAATAAAGTGAATTAACCCAAAATGAACCTTCAAATAAAAGAGCTGAAGCAACTAAATAAACTATTATTAATTTTTAAAAATCAGTATACGTTTCATTTTATACACCCTGTACAAGTGGCAAAATAAATACACTTTACATGTACCGTATGTTTATTTAATATAAGTACATTTCCCTGTTAACAAAATGTGATGATTTCCGGTCCAGTGGCATCGAGAAGGTAACTTTTTGGGGCGAGAGATCGGGGGGGTGCGGGTTGGCAGGGCAGATGGCACACCCCCAATATAGTATGACACGTTATCGCCCGGTAAAATCGCACTGCCACGTACCGTAAATGAATAAAGTCAAAGAGCAATGAAGAAATTTAAAACAACATTCAGACGTGAAAATAAACGAATTAAAATGTTTATAAAAATAAAAATGAAAATGTGTAGCCCAACGTAAAACAATTTGAACCTCTAAAATATATACTTTAAATTTATCAATTATTACCAGAAAATGGTTAAAAATAACCGATTTTAAACTTCAAAATATCTGTTGTAAATAAAATGTCAATTACTCTATAAATAAATATCTGAATAAAAAAATGAATTGGTTCATGCTGTATACGACGTAAGGAATGGATCGTTTGATATTTATTCCGTCAAAGAAATGGCATCGGTGATAAAAAGGGAAGGAAATATACATAACAGTTTGTTGGGTGAAATGGCATAATGGAAATTCAACGGTCTTTGAACTATAGGAGTATATAGATGAAGGTATGTAATCAAGATCATATGATCATATCTATAAGGAGATCAAAGTTCAGTTCCGCAACGGCTGATAGCAAAGTAGAGGCGCCCCAAGTAGGGGCAGGCATTAATTTAAAATTATGATATTTATGTATATGGAAAGTTGTGCTTTACAAGAATAGCAAAAATTATATTTAATTTTAAAATACCGAGTTTACTTATATCAGATGTAAAATTCAGTTTTGCCTAAGCGAGATATAATAAACTATCTCACAAAAATTGAAAAAATTACCACAAAATAATCAACCCGCATTTTTTTTTTATACACTTTTTTATTATATTGACACTATAGGTATTCATCGCGCCACATTTCCCCCTAAGATCCTAAGCCAGCTATGAAATAACTCGACTTTCGGCTTATCTGTATGAAGATGTATCCAGAATTACTTATTTATTGGTCATTGGATACGCTAACACTAGAAAAAAATACATTTGCTCTTCCGTGTTGACCAACTCCTCATATATATATATATATATTAAGCTACGATTCTATAAATAAACTAACATAATCTACCATAAAAAAAGGCTTTTGAACAACCGATTTTTCATATATTAGGATACATTCTTCAGCAATTGATACTATTCGGCGAATGAACCATTTAAATTGCGAAAATAATGGAAATTAAATGTAATATTTCGATGGAATTGTAGCTTTACCTGCCATTTCCACGCACTGTTTGTACAGATTTATTGAATTTTCACACACGTGTCAAGTCAAAGTTTTTCCCTTTTCCGTTCAATTCTATATAATGTATATAGCTGCTTCGATGCTTGGGCAGGCGGACAGGCAGGCGATAAACATACATTATTTATTGGGGGATAACGAATAAATTCATACCACGTCAACACCGTCACTTGATATGGAAAGAAAAAAACATTCCCGGAATATAATGAATGTAATATGAAATGAAAGCGACCGATTAAATGGCACATGAACCGGGGTACTAAAATAATGAAAAAGAAAAATAAAACGTTCAGTTCAGCGGAACGAATGTTTTATTTCTTCAAATGATTTTTTTTTAAATTTTTCTATTCGATTGATTTGAGGTTGAATCAAATAATGTCTGTTTCCATAGACATTTCCTACACCAAAGCGCTAACAATCAGAACAATCTTCATCAGAAGAGTCAAGACAGGACAGCTTGAGTTGACATATTGCGTGAATACACCGTGTGTGCTTTGTATTGGGGCACATTCATACACCGCATTGTCTTCGGTTAGATATATATATATACATATATATATATGAGGAGGTAATGCTATGGCACAGCTAAACGTATAGGAAGATAGTTAATAGCACAGTGGAAGAAGGAATGCGGGACGATTGACAGTGTTTTCCAATAACATGGCTGCGGAAGATATTGCCAGCGTGCTGGTTGGTCGTTATCATTAGTTCAAAATTATATACCGCACCAAACTAAGTTCTATAATTCTACCACGTAAATTTGACAAATATACGCGGATTATTTTCAATTAAAAAGTAGAAATCTGCTTTATATCTACAAATCAAACCGATTCGTTTGATATATCATCCCCTGTGTGTGTAAGTATAATGGCCGTTGAACAGTGAAACATAGTCATGGTATATGGTAGTTCAGCGCAAATACGAATGAACGAACGAGCGCGAGCGAGCAAACGTGTGTAAACGGTGGAATATCCCGGGTATAAATGATTTAAATTGAAATTAATTAATGACAAAGTTTGCGCGTTTGCTAAAACAGGCGAGGAAGCTAGCTACATCACGCCGATAGCTGAATTCATCATCGGCATCATTATACATCTAATGCAGAATTCATATTTGGCGTATGTAATCAAGTCGTTAATTGATTGTTGATTGAAAGCATTCGGTAATGTTTCAAACATAAACTTATCCTATTAAACATAGATTTTTTAAACGAATTTTAGACGACAGCGTATGTGTGCATTAGAACAACTTTGGTGTAAATTGGACGTAATTATAAATATCCTCTAAAAAAATTAACTTAACATGGAACTTTAATCAAACTCACCGATTGTTGTCAACACGGTCAAAGAATACAGAAACGATCTGGCGAAGGTCCATTCAAACTCGGCAGGAGGTCCGATGATGCCAACGGACCCAGGATGACTACTGCTGGCCAATTCGCGATGTTCGGTGCCAGCGGGGCCCACGCCCACGCTAGCGGCAATCAGCTGAAGAGCAGCCTCTTCGTGCACCAACGCCCGTACTAGTTCGTCTTGGAAGCGGGAAATCTCTTGCGCTGCTAATCTCGTCCAGTTATCTCTGAAAAGATTGTTTTTTAAAATTATTATTATCAGAACATGTCAAAAAACTTTTATTAAACACGGATTTTGAAATTAGCGATTCACCTGTAGAGAATATTTAGATTGACGGTGATGTTCCAAATGTTTTCGACTGTTTTGGCTCGAACAGCGTCCGCTCGTATCTGCAAATTTAAAAAACAAACACCCATAGAAATTGAACAACACGCTGTTATTGAACGAAATCACTTATAATCAGCCAAAAACATTTACCTTGAAACTTTCTGTCCGTTCATAACCGAGATGGCCAACACCGAGGCCCGTCACAGAACTGCTCGTACCACTGACATTTGCGACGACCGATTGACCACTCTCTTTCGGCTGGTGCTGTAGTTTCGTAAAACTAACAGCACCATTATTGGCACTATTCACACTGACACTGTTCGATGCTAGCGATGTTGTGGCTAAGATCTGATGCGATATCGAACTGTTGCCTTCGATGGCAAGGAACACGATCGAGCCTACCAGCGTGTAGCCGAAGAGGAGAAGGCAGATGCCGATGTTTGTCGCGAGGTTCGTCAAAAATACTTTGGTTTTTGAGCTGGGGACAAGCATAAAGGACATTTTGTATGTATAAAGTGTATAAAGGACATTTTGTGTGTATATTATAATAACAAAATGAACTACTGACATTCGAATGTAAACAATAAACACGTGTAATAATTTATAAACATAGAAATATGTCACTAATTATAGTTTTGTAGAGGACTTAATTTACTAAATATTGTTATACATATTTAAATTAAATCAAAATAAAATTATATACATAGGGTGATAATAAATAAGATTTTGATATAAAATAGGTAATTAAAAATTAAATAAAGGACATAAACAAATCCGACCAAGAAGATATATATCGCTATGTTCATATCGCACCAGTTAAATTTAAAATGCATAATTGCAAAAGAATTACAGAGAAGTTAATTCAAATACTAACTATATACAGCAGCAAATTAATAATTTTTTAGATAAGATAGATAAAGTTCAAATTCAGTTACACTGTAAAAAGCATTACTTAGAAGTATTGACTTGATTTCTCGTTTAAAACGTTGCAAGTCAGTGATCTGTTTGATACGAACAAATTAAACAATTGTAATGGTTTATATGATAAACTCTTTATGTATTTTGATCTAGTTTTGATCTCTTTAGATTTTGTATAATACGGATCGCCCTTTTTTGAGCAATTAAAATACATTTGGTGTCGGTTGCTGTACCCCATGCGTGTATACAGTGACGTATTAAGGTATGAATTTGTAACTTACCGTTTCGTTCCACCGAAGCATTGACAACTCTTCCCTCCTCTATGTTGATGAGAGGCAGCGGACTTCTTGTTCACGCCGGACCCTTGTTGCTGTCCCCCGCCACCACCACCACCACTTCCTCCCCCATCCCTTCGCTTCAACGTTCCCCCAGCCTTGCCCGAACTGTACGCTTCATAAGCAAACTTGCCACCGTCCATAGTTTCGGTGGTACGCCTCACCTATATCCGATTGCGGGTCCAATTGCCCCCACGATGGGGGGTGGTCTTTAATGGCGATGTTGGTTCTTGTATTTGTATGGGGAGCATTGTACAGAGTGACTGATGTGATGTCCGGCTAATTAGAGAAGATGGGGATCTGTAAAGATGATTAATAAATTAGTTGAAAGGGAATAAATGGATTTTTTGAAATTTGATAGTTAATGGTTGAAATTTCTTGAAATTTGTGGAGACTTTAATTTGAGTGAAACCAATGCTCGGCAAATATAATCTTCTTCGATATAGAGAGATTATTATACAAAATAAATGTCTGTCATAAGTAATTTATTGGGCAATAGAGCGTTGTTTGGTAATTAGGTCTTTCTCTGGTTATATACTGGGATATTGCCGGAGTTGATTTATATAGTTAATCCATATAAGTCCGTTTTATTTCGATGTATATTATATATATGTTTGGTTGGAGATTTAATAGTTCTATAGAGGAATGGCTCGATCCCGGTTATGACCAGCAAGGCGAAGGCGCAGCTCTGGCTGGAGTGCTGGATTATCGTTATAGGCACGAACACATACATTGCCAATGCAAACAAACAACTCAATCAGCCAATGGTGTACCAAAAGAATGAAGAAAATCCGATCAAAAATGAGCCTGTGCAAAAAAAATTCCAAAACGTTTCGAATTAACATTATTTGCATTGAATAACTTTATATATAGGTTGCATTTTGTAATCAATGGATATAGTTTTCTTGAAAGAATCATTAAGGTTGGCATATATAAGACAATATAATAATATTTAATCTTGTTCTCGATCTGAAGAGATCTCTCAGAGGTAGCAAACCTTATATCCGAAGGATATTTGAGCTTATTCATGGTATAACTTCAAATGTGAATAGTAAAGTATCAAAGTAGAATGTTTATAATATATTTGAAAAGAGTTGTAATGAAAAGATTTGCTGAATATTGGTCAAGGAAATGTTGGTAGAATTTCATTTCGGGCGAGTTAAAAATGTGAAATAATAAATTCTCTTTATACACAATTTTTGGTACGATTCTGGCTGAGAATAGCTGAATAGGGATAATGATTTAGTGCATGTTGTCCGCGATACTGTTGTGTTTACGAAGTTGCCTACTCTCAAGGTGTATTCAGGTTACCAGATGCAACAAGAAGCTGACCTATGAATCCTAGGTCAGGTCTTTAATACCTACTATTAAGACTTACGTTGACATTTAATTTAATATATTATCAATTATGTAGCTAGAATATTTAAATCAATTGAAATTTGTAGGGCAACTCTAGATTTTTATCGTGTAGTTTTAGTTGCCTATATTTACATTCATTTCCCAATTCTATACAATTATTTCACACAGTTCATTTTACGATGGGTATATCACCTAAAAATGCACCGAAGATAATATTCTGCGAGGTTTCTTATAAGAAATCGTAATTCTAAACTGTAACTAACCGATTTAAAGAAAAGCAATTTTAGCGATTGCGATCACCTTTTGCCGGATGATTCATATTTTGCGTAGAACTGTAAACTGCAAGTTGATACACAATTTTTCTCAAAATATATTATGTAAGGAAGTATTTTTTCATAATTATATGATTCCATTCCAAGAGTAACAAAACAAAACAAAAAGAACTCAAAAATGATACTTCTCAGAAACACAAACGAAGCTGTTTAAATATTGCAAGAACCTTTTAAATGTATATATGTTCCTAACTTCATTCTATAAAATAATTCCCCTCAAACGCAACTAATTTTTCAGTAGTGGCGAAATGCTCATATTATTTCGCATAAAAACCACAACACAACCCGTCATTACATATAATATTCGAGAATTTGTTTTTATTTATAAATTTGTTTTATTTATCAGAATTTATGTTTGCGCTTCACAATAAAAAAATTTCAATATAAAAGAAAAAATCATCCAATTACGCTTTAGAACTACATCTGTAAAAAATTTTGATATTCATACAATTATACCAAGAATAATTATTTGTTATAATAAATAAATCAAATTTATTTCGCCATCTACACTAAATACAACTTGCATTTTCTACGAAATGTACTGAAGCGTAGATATACGAACATATTAAATTATTTACTCTTGCTTTTAAATCCTTCATTTGGCAATATAATGTACAACTAATTATGTTCTTACATCTACGAGGGGGTATTTTATATAAATATACAGCGTGCAAAAATAAAGGCCAAATATATTCCGCACACCACTGGGGTACTAACCCACTTTGCTATATCACAGATGATTTGTTGGAAGGGTAGATTCAACATAAGAGTTTCGCAATTTATATATATATGCCGGGGCAAATTTAATTTTTGGGCAAAACAAATTAGACGTCGTTTATATTTTTGAGAGAAATAGAAACAGTACACTGAATATAACAGGAAAATAATAAAATGGAGATTATATTTGGCTTACGTTTGCCGCAGTAAGAATTTCCAGTCTGTCCCGGACGAAATATGGAGCTTAAGAGCTGTTCAGATAATGTCGGGCATTATTCATGTAATGAGGAAAAAGTTGAGAGTTTAAACTAGAAGTACTTAAAACAAGCACAAATAAAACTGGGAGGAAATAATACTATCGCGAATCTTTATGGTTTGTTAACGTTGTTAAAAGTTTATTAGGTAATTCGATGGGGTACGAAATGATACGGACAGACCAAAAATGGTGTTAGTCTGCATTTAACTTGAAAGATTTAATAAATATTAGACGTGTATATTGAGGTTAGGTTAAGTACGTCATATGTTCACTCACCTGTGAGCGTTAATTTTATATAATTAGTAATTAGAATAAACGCATCGAGTCCGAATATTTTTGTCCATAATATTAAACAAAACATTTAACATCGTCATAAATTCATGTTTAAATATATCAGGGATGTGGGATCTCATTTCTGCTTGTAGAAGGACACAATTTAGTTACGTATCTAACATTGTGCGTTTATATGGTGCTTGTCCGCATAATAAAACAATTAATATTTTCGTTATCCTGGCAGATATCCTTTTAAACAAGCAGGATAACGGTAGCTACCAATAAATCCTGCTGAACAACAACAAGTGTATACGCACAACCTACTAAATAAGGATATGAAATGGAGTTAAAATTTTCCGCGCGTAGACACATGGCGATATATTAGAATGCAACTAACAGAGCATGCGCAATGCAAATTATACAAATAGAGTGAAATAAATAAATTCGCATTTGAATCACGTTGCATAATGATAACGTGGTGTAAAAGGATAAAATTTGATTAATTTAGGATTTTTTTTGTAGCACAAACTACTATACTCAAACGATAAGAAATATGTAAAGATATAATTAGAGCAAATGCGAGGTTGTAGGTATACTATGCATTGTAGGTTGTACCGCATTATAGTGTCTTTACTGGGGGTCATTTCGGTTGCTTTATTGTTCATTTACCATGTTTTAGTGGGCTAAACTAAGTGTACAATGTCCCCCATTTCAAACGTATTATAATTATGGATGATACACCGGCATTAATTTCATTATTTTTTTAATGCACAGATCTGCTGTATATAAAAATGTACGGATCTGTAATAACTGTATAATTAAAGCATCGCAAAGCCAAACCAATTTCTTTGCCTCTCAATTAAATGGTGCATTATATACTTAATGTAAAAAGTTAATATAAAAATTCGATTCATTAATTCGAGTATCAAAAATAGCTTTCTTCTATCAGAACCGTAGCATAATACATCGAACACTTTGTATATATGTAAATATAAATAGACAAAGTACGCTCAGTATTATACGTGGACATTTTAATGCAAATTGCAGATATATAGGTGTGTAGTATATTAAGCACCTGTTTGTAATAACGTCGTTCCAACAACAACACAGCATATATAGAGACCGGAGAACAACGAATATAAGGCCGATGATATATGATGGCGAGGGCGCGGGTTTTGGGGCGAGGGTGTGATTAGTGGTCTAGTGTGAGGATGTAGTAGAGATAATATAGTTGTGTGGTTCTACCGATATGTCTAATTAAAAAGGATTTAGGTAATAATTTGCAGTAAACAGACTAGTAGATAATCCCAAACAAAAACACTTAAGCTCTCCATTCCAAAATTTCAAATTGTGCTTTCTTACATGTGCCTTTATTACCACTGCAACAATGTGAACTAGGTAAACATTTATAGCGACTGCAATCTAATATAAGTAGCTAGTAGGGGAGTCTAATAGTGTTGTATATAGTCCACTCGTTAGTGATTTGTTTTGCGCTAGCACTAATTCGAGAATAACTCGATTACACAATCCATTTTGTTTAAATGTATTACGGCATGGATATGCGAAAGATAGCGAAGCCGAATATATTGTATAACAATTTAGTATAATGTAATAGAAAATGGGTCCCATTTGAGAAGTATTGAAGCAATTTAACAAGCAGAGGGCAATAATCGTATCTAGCAAAATAACCTTTAACTTCGCCATGGCTGCATACAAATCATTGCAAGTAGCACTACGAAAATGTAAATAAAATGTAAAATTTATACAATATTGTAATGTAATAAAAAGAAAGTACATCAACAATTCTTCTATAATACACTTTGTAGTTGTTTCGTCGTTCCTGAACTTGGCCGAAAATCGCAATAATTGTAGTAGAACTATCAGCACGAATTCCCCTCCATCTGGCTAAACGCAACAGCATTACTCATACTGCCCGAGTGTAAAATTTGCATTTTCAATATGAAATCGGAAAAGAAAACTTATTGACCATATAAATATAACAAATATAGAAAGGAAACCGCAACTAGCATAGCCACATGTACATTTCAAGGAGTATGCCGTTATACTATGGTGTCATTCCATAAATATATTGAAAGCAAAGTATATGTTTTATGTGTAAAATAGAGCGGATTTCGTCTCATATCACATATTGGCCGATTAAATTGTGCCACTACCAAGAATTGCACCAACAAAATCATCCATTCGTGCAGTCTTCTACCCTTTCTATGTGTCCTTAGTATTCCATTAGCGATGTAGTAAATTTGCTGCTAGTGTTATTAATTGTGTTTTGTGTGCGTTTATATGACTTTACACATGATAAATTCTTATAATATTCTTGCAAGCTTAGTACATTATCCTACGATACCGCAAACACGGTTATTAGCCTCCGAACTTTTCTAACTTTCGGTACCTGAAAGCTTCAGTACATGGTCTATGATGCTATAAGATTGCACTCACTGCGACCTACAGTATGTGCGAGCTGCATATAACTTTTTGGTCAATGAAATGACGATGACGATTTTATAAGCGTTAAATAGTCCAAAACAGTAAATCCGATTTGGTTTTGAAATAGGTATGCAGTACATGGCAGCTGTGAGCCGATTAGAGTCCTGCAAAGGATTACAGTTATTCCATTCCAGTAAGCAGGTTTACATAAATGAAATCGGTTGAAATTGAAAAAGCATGTATGCGTTTCTGTTGAACCACATTCGATACTTAAAAGTAGCATGTACGTTTTATAAAGCGTTTTTTTTTCGGAATATTGAATAGTGCACAAAATGCCGAATATTGTTTAGTTGCGAAGTCGCCCTTTATGCGATGAAGAGCGAATAGAAAATTGCACAACGCGCCTGGGAGGAATGTCCCAGAAATGACAAGAAAAGTACATTCCATCCCAACACTGAAACTGCTGAATGGTCTTGGGCGGAGGTAATAGCGGAGACATAGATTAAAGGAAGGATTAAAAAATAGTGCTTAGACGCACTGGTACACAAAACATTTAACACGAGTCTCGTGAGCACCCCCTGCTCTGCCAGACAAATAGATAAGCAGACTACAGATTTGTCGATTAGCACGCTTTCGAATATTGCCGATATTAAGCGGTTCGGAATGGGAATGCAGCGGGCTTGTAGTTTTGCTTCACGTCGGACTAATCCCTTAAATGAGTTTTTCTTTTTTCGGCTGCCTCCTCTTGTTTAACTCATGGCTTTTCATGTAATTTTCAATTTAATTAAATATTTATGGACGTTCAATGCAGTACCCGCGTATGTCACTTGACGTTTATATATATTGCAGTCGTTTCTGAATTTGACGTACATCGCAATAATTTCCCTATAACCCTATTTCTTCTAAAATGGTATTTGTTCCTCACTTCATTCTAAACCGTTAGTTTCTTTTTGCAATGGTTAAGCAAAATATAATAAATATGAATTGCAAAGAAAAGAAAGGCAAAGAAGAGTAAAGGTAAAGAAGAATATATTTACGAAAACGTTCGAATTTTGGTCGATTTCAATGAACTTTTCAATAATCGCAATTTAATACATTATTGGACAAATAAATAATTTACCTAAGTCGCGTTTTTAAATTACCACGATGTTTCAAATTTCGAGTTCCACTCTTGGATTCGGAATGTTCACATAAAAACCTCTCCACCGTATGTATTTTATGTTTATGAATAATGGAGCGACATTTGTTATGGCAGCAAACAGGAATTTGGTGTCATTGATTTTTATTATCGTAAAAATACGCATCGTTCGCATATTTTATTTATATTTAGCAGATGATTTGAGGCAGCAATATCATACACAACGCCAATATACCATAGCAACTGATAGGAGACATGGGACGTGAACGTAGAAGAGATAACGGAAAACGCACGGGGCACAAACACGAGATAATGCTTTCTCACCAAGTCGAGACGAAAAAGAACACCAAATCGCCGAAATGGAAGCAGCTGTGCATAAATTGCTACGGAAAGAATGCGACTAGATACTTCGGTATTTCTACATCATATTGAAAATTGTAAGAAAAGACAAAACTGAAGATGCAGAGATGTATTGGCGAAACAAAGCTAAAAGACCAACTCTAACATCAAATAAATTTTCATATACTTTTCTACAAGAAATACTAACTTTTCTTTGGAAAATAACTTCAAGTACCTAGTATTTTAACGCTTTCTTTAGCCTTTTTTTCGATAATGAACCTCTGGACCTATCTTCCATAATATATGAAGCATTCTGTATTTAAAATTTAAAATGTCTCTCTGTATTTGTACAGAGCATCGTCTAAAATATTTAAATTGCAACCATAAAAGCATATGCGCAGCAGACATGTAAAATAATACCGCAAAATCAATAATATCATTTTCCTTATAGTATAAAAGAATTTTATACATATCGACCTCACAATACCATATCACCGATGCAGAAATGTATCCGACATTTATCGATATGAACACGATAACTTTATTTCATATAAATCGAGTTCGTTTTTATTTTTCAGCACGAATATGGCGGTAATTATTAAATCCAATCTCCGGAAGTTAGTTAAAGAGTCCGCAATCCTAAAGATTGGTTGGAAACAGCACGCCATGCCGATCTATCCTGAGCTAATCCCTTCATCTCCCTATAGCTATTCATCTCAACGTCTTCAACTATCTGACTCACATACTCCAATCTAGGCCTACCTACCCCTCTCTTTCCCTCCACTCTACCTTCTATGATCAATTGCATAATCCCCCCATGCCTAAGGATATGCCCTACTAATCTGTCTCTCCTACGCTGTAACACTCTCCAGATACTTCTCTTCTCCCCTACTAACTCTAGTACAGCTTCATTTGTTACTTTATCTTCCCAACCAATCCTCATCATCCTCCTATAACACCACATTTCAAGTGCTTCTAATCTACGCTTCTCTTCCTTTCCTATAGTCCACGCCTCACACCCGTACAGTGCTACACTCCAAACATATACCTTCAGTAATCTTTTTCTAATACCCAAGTCAATATTTGATCTTAAAATCTGTTCTTTTTCTACGAATGCCTTCCTACCCTGTGCTATCCTACACTTTATATCTACCTTGCTTCGATTATCTTTTGTGATTCTACTGCCTAAATAACAAAAATCTGACACTTCTTCGATTCTATTATCTCCTATTGAGATCCTCATTTTTCTACTGCATTCCTTTTTGTCACACCTCATCACTTTAGTTTTACCTATATTTATTTTCATGTTAAAATCCCTAGTCAATACTGCCTGCATACCATTCAATACCCTTTCTAAATTCTTTTCGCTTTCTTCCAATATAGCTATATCGTCGGCGAATCTCAGCATATATATTTTCTCTCCCTGTACATTCACACCTACACTATACTCTTCTTTTACTTTGTTTATTGCATCTTCTATATATAGATTAAATAATAACGGTGAGAGTGTACATCCCTGCCGAACTCCCTTCCCTATTTTTGCTACCTCTTCTTCCCCCTCAATTCTAACTAAGGCAGTTTGGTGTTTATATAAATTAAAAATTATTCTCCTATCCTTATAATCTATACCCGTTTCTTTTAAAATTCTAAACATTATGTCCCAATCTACATTATCAAATGCCTTTTCTAAGTCTACAAAAGCTATGCAAGTTACCTTTCCTACCCTCTTTCTTTTTTCTACTACCGTTCTTAGTGCTAGAATCGCCTCTCTCGTCCCTCTGTTTTTCCTAAAACCAAACTGATCTTCTCCTAGCCTTTCCTCTACTTTATTTTCTATATTTTTTATTTTCTTTATTCACGTCTTCTCCGGAAGACGTGAATAAATTCAAATTGAAGAATGCGTATGAATTCTATGGGCTAAAATGCCAAAAATTCTGGACAACCTTTTGGAACGCAAACAGGACAGAAGCAACGGATTGTTCTTCCTGGTTGAAAGTGGAACGCGCATTCCTACAGTCTAATAAAATTCCAAACTGTCGCAAAGTGTTTCTAACATGCCAGTTTATCTTACTTTACTTTTCTCTAACCGTTACCCGTTCAATCGATTTGAGTTTTCACTATTATCGTAATTGGATAGTGTAACATTTATGGAAGAAAGATAGCCACCAGTAGTTTAATTTATTATTAATGTAAAACTGATATAAAGCAAATTACTCACCATTTTGTTATTTATTGAATTTCCAATGACTAGTTACATCTAAAACAAATAAAATAATCGCAATAGCATTATTGTTTTCAATACAAAAGGGTTAGGAAGAATTTATTTTATTATATTCAAATAAATAACTAAGTGATTTTATGCAATGCGAATCGTTTTATTTTATATATACCATATACGATTCAAAATGAAATTTATTGCAATTTCAAAAAGCTTGTATACAATTAAATAAATCATTCAGTAAAATCGACTACACTCGAAGATATGAGAAATACCGTGTGTTGTGTTTAGTTACTTAAATGAAAAAAATACTCGTACAGAATTTCTTTCTTTCTTTGTTTTGAAATTTTCAATCTAATTATTTATTAAATTAAAACAAACCATTTATTGTTTCATGAATCTATAACATATTCCGACTTCCCCCTTTTTGATGAAATTCGTGCTCTTCATTATAATCAACATTAATTCTTCTTTTATCTTTTACACTACCATATTGATCGCCACGCTCGAATACTCGCGGCGTATGAATAAATGAGCGGCGTCAATAATTAATTTGCTCATAGCTGAAGCATATTCTGAAGGATTGGAACGGTTGTTTTTTTGCAATCAATAATTGATCTTTTGCTCCCAGCACTAATTCATCACATTATAATATCGGCTCCTTTCAGTGCCGCAAACAACCTCATCAATTATGCATTGATCTCTTCTTGCCGCAACGTGTTGACCAATACCATATAAAATATACAGGGCGTGGGAAAACTACCAATACAATATAGCAATTTTCCTAAGATAATTTTAGGGGCCTGGTACAAATCTATTAATCCATAGGATTAGAGTGTATTTATATTAATCGTCGCCTTAGATATCATTTGTAAACGTACCATATATTCATATAAATCTATATACTATCATTTTGATTAAGCAAAGTCCGTAAATCTTTTTTAATGACGTCACGTAACATTTGCAAATGGGGATTAAACGGCAAAAAATTAGTAATCCCATTGGTAGACGTCCTTCTGTCGAATGAATGTGTGTTTTTAGCTGTTTTAAAACTACTTTTCGATACCAGACCATCGTCGTGTGTATACATTGCCTCTTTTATTCCCAGCGGATAAAATTTATGATTAAAAAAGTTTATTTGATTGCCAGGGGCGCATGTCTCCGCTTTGGTTTGGTCTTTGGCTTAGTCTATGCGATGTGCACCTTTCTATAGGGCCTGATTTTTTACAATTCGACTTTCACATGTGAAAGCTAATTTGAATTAAAGCGCCAGATATTTTTCATTGAAAAATAATTGAAAATTGAAGACTTTGTAGCTTCATCATTTGGTGAGGAAACATAACTATCGAATCGCATTCACAAAACTGAACGGCGTATTTCTTGCATATTTAACGGCAAATCTAATCGCTGTTTGTGTAAAAAAAATACTCGATAGAATTATAAATATTTTTTTAAATATTTTTATATAAGAAAATGCGGCACGAGACAACGAACGTTGCAAAAAGCAGGATTATCCACATCGGAATTACTGCATCATAATATTTTATAAACTTTACACTGCTGAATATGCAAGGGATTTTTATTATTTCGAAATGTAAAATGCTTAAATAAACGAAACGTATATATTTATAAGAGAATGTATTTCGCCATTTACTTATTTAATATAATACCATGCTATAATTTTATGCATATATAAAACTATGAGAAATATATGGTGTTGAATGTGATTCCTTTAAATTTTCATATATACATTTTTTTAAAGAAGTTTTTAGGAGCAGCTGTTTCATAAAAATATACTTTATATTTAAATCCGTTCGTAAAAATGTATTAAATTATGTTTAATGGCATGTGGTTGTTTCGTCATTCTTTAGTTAGCCGTTTTTTAAATCATTCTCCTAATCAAGGCGTATGTGCTCCTAACTTCATTCTATAAGTGAATAAATTCCCCTCAATGCGACGTTGTCGTTGGCAACGAGCGAAACCATTTCATATAATAATCAAAGCACAACTCGCCACTACTCATACTGTATGACCTTAGAACTTACATTTTTCTGCAGCGATTTTGGTCAAAACTTATAATAAATAATTCGCCGGTTGCGCGTATAGTGCAAATACTATAAATGTCATATACTATCAAATCATCGCAATTAATTTTTTTCATTAAAAATAGAACGCCAAAACACATAAATTGCCCGCATAGATTACTCCCTGTTCATGTAACTAATACGAGATATCCTAAATACTTCGTCAATGCACACAACGCTCTGTATAAGCAGTTGTTGTAGAATTCTAGTACACTAGACATAGGGAGCTAGAGTAATTATACGTCTTTCCAGTGCGCTCCAGTGCAATTTGTGTTCTCCTCTAAATTGAAATTACTGAAGGAATGCAATGGGGTTCAATCCTGAAATGTAAGTATTCATCTTGTATGTACGTAGGATGGTACTGAATGTACACAATCTAAGAATATATTCCTCTTAAGTCTCAAGGGTCCTCACTTACATATATTCGCAATTTCCTATAAGCTATATATAGTAGGCCCCATCTTGAATATCTCCTTGTAATTATGCACTCTTATTTGATGTACAAGATCAATACATATTTCAACATTGGATTCATAAAAAGATCTATCTTGCATGGGGAATATACTTCACATTTATTCAAATTTAAGAATACATATTTGAACTACCTTACTACGTTACATTAGCAAATAAATGTAAAAATTTAACACTCTGTATGCTAGTCAAATAAGCTGTAAGCTTCGGCAAATATTCATTTAGCATCTTAAACTGTAATGCCCCAAGGAATGTAATAACTCCTCGTCTAACATTTACCCCATTTACATGCACAATTGCTGTTTCTTAAAAAAATTATTTAAAAAATCTTAATGGTGAAATGAAGAAGTTAACTCAAGGTGGTAGATTGACACATAGCGTGTTATTTTATCAACCAATATTCATGATTGGCAAATAACAATAACCTAAAGTGTAACTGGCCTCCTTAGCCTCCATCAAAAACTTCATATAAACTGTCCTAACTAAACTGAATAGTGTTTTCCACAATTCCCCCTAATTTTTCATCCAGTCAATCTTCCAGACACTCCATATTCATTTTACAAAATTAAATCCCGAGCTACGATACAAAATTCTAATAGACAAAAAGCAAAGTTTCTGATTAAAATTTTCATCAAACTAATTGATTGCAACGAAATTCACCATGGTGGAATTTTATAAAATACTTGTCGAACATAGAGATTTATTTAGTTGGGCACTTTGGTCGTCCTTGGAGCAGAAAAGCAGAAATCTTAAGCTTTAGAGTAAAGACTGACAATGGATTATATATTCGGAAAACACTTTAAGCTAGACGAAAATTCTTTCAATGCTCCGCCGTGACAGAATTTACATTAATGTGGCACCAAAAATAAATCAACATATGTATTAGATTCCGGAGATTCGTCTTCGCGATAGACTAAAGAATTGTCCGCTCTAGAGTATGTAATTGCACATGTGCGTAAATAAATAAAGTTCCAATTGTTTTATACCTGCTCATAAAACAAACAGTTAATTCGTAACATTTTTAAAATCGAATAAATGATAATTTTATTGAACTTTTATACATCACGTTTAAAAAAGTTAATGGCAGTTTAATACGGGGAAGGATAACGTTATCCTTGTAACTATTCAAGTAGAATTATCTGCTTTTTAGGGCAGTTTAAATGCGCTGATTCTTCCTTAAGAATGGTTACATTGTAAGTATTACAAATGATGGTTTAAAAAAGTTGCTAGATGACCTATCGTCAATGCTTCTTCATCGAAACGAGAGAATCCAAAAAAAAACTATTAAATTACATAAGGATAAATGCAGATTCTATTTTAAAAGCAAATTTCAAGTAGATTTCTATGGAATATTTCAACATAATATTTCGCAGGGCTACCAACGCTTTTTTCTCATTGACAGGGACAGAGAAAAGCACGTTTTATTATATATATGGGTTGAGTATATTTTCAAAAAACTTTGGCTGTATAGCCGCTCCTATATAATATACCAGATATAAGAAAGGACGAAGGACCTACGAAAAATAAATTAAAACACAGTTGGCTGGTCGCTGTGTGTTCCACGGTGGCTCGGTGCGACTGTCACAATCGCTGTCATTAATTTCCATGCGGTAATAAAGATCGCAGCGCTACCGACACCACCGTCACTATACCTAATGTGACTGTATGACGCATACCATGTGACAATTATGGTGGTGGTAGTAGTAGTCACAAATTTTGAAGAAATATCAAATTGAATACGAATGAAGTTGTTCACGAATAATCTAACCTTCCCGAAATATTACTGTTTGACCAACCAGTTGCCTATATGGTCTATTTTTGATTTTTAAAAGCGCAAACCTTTAAGCCACCAATAGTTCAATTCAATATGGTAATAGTTCTACTTTGGTAGAATGTTTTTATTAAGGCGGTGAGTTTTTATTTGGGCCCAAAGAAAATTTTAACTTGATATATTTTTTATGTTGACACAGGGTGTGAGGGAGCCACGGGTATCGTGGAGGGTAATATTATCGGAACTGTATGTGTGTGTGTGTGTGTGTGTGTGTGTGTGTGTGTGTGTGTGTGTGTGTGTGTGTGTGTGTGTGTGTGTGTGTGTGTGTGTGTGTGTGTGCACCTTCGTTTACATTAGTGCCAGTCTATTTAACGCCCAAATCTTTAAGGATAACTACTAGTCCTTCTCAACAGGACATAAAGGACCCGTGTATAGTGCAAAGCAGGATTACATTGGAATTGCGAGTTTTAGTTATAACAAAGTGCCATTGAAATAAATTAGAAAAAGCTCGAGTGAATTACCGAACAATTTAAAATTTATTTTGCATTGCTAAGTGACTAAGAAATAAATTCAGATTAATTGTAAGAAGTTCAAAAGATTTATGAAAAAAAAAATGGCTTTTTTAGAAGGTACCATAACCAGAGAAAGAACCATTTTAAGATCATTTTAATAGTTGCACTATCAAGACTATATTGTCTGTAAGGCGGTTTATATGTGGATCTTGGGAGGGGTTGTTTCTCCAACGCCGACTTGTGAGACAAAATGCCGCAATTAATTCTAACCTGGGAATTATGTAAATTAGATACAGCTGGTTTCAAATTCGAGAAAAAGAAGTAGAAAATATGTAACGAAATTGTATACAAAAATGAACGTTAAAGATCGCCCCAAGAAATAGAAACATCTCTGCTATAAATAATCTTAAGAGGAACATCATCAAACACAATTCGTAACAAATATTTCGATTTATTAATTTGCATTGTAAATAATGCTTCACGTCAGAAGAATTGCTCCAAAAGATATTCGAAGAAGAAACATCCTTCAGTTTCAGCAGTCCATCTAAGAAGAAAATGTCCAAAAACTATCTTTACCTGAACCTACATACGATTTGAAACAACTAGAAACATGTACACTAATTGTACGTAGTAAGAACGTGGTATTTAAAGCAAACTTCGTGCAATTACATGTAGATTATAGCAGATGACATGGACATTCTTTCTACATATCCCGAGGTTGTACGAAGACTGTTGTAAGTTTAGTGCACAGTTCGTCAGTGGAACGACGAAAATGTATGCGATTGTTGGCGACGCTTAAGTGCTGCTTTTGAATATATAGTTTAGTTGTAGAGTTTCGTCAAAAAATCGTTATAAAAGTTAATTATGTAAGAAAAACAGGGTGCCCAAACTAACTCTATTCCCACGATTTAAAAAACACCTTCGATATGATTATTGTTTCGTTTATAAATGTTTTTTATATCATAAAATGCGTAAACTTTATTTTATATATATGAAATGCCAAACAAGATTTTTAACTTGACATTTTTTTAAATAGTTTATATATGAACAGCCACATGAAGATAGAACTATTTTTTTCAACCCATCATTCGCGCATATTAAAATATATCCGCAAGTTGTTGTGACAAGCGAATTTCTATCTTAGCCTGAATTTTTGCATTTCTATGTTTGCGTATTCTAAATTTGAACTAATTCCGCTAATTCGCTGCTATCTTAACTTTGCCGGAGAGCTGTCAAAAGTTCTGTCAAGATGGTGCTGACAGCGCCGCGCTAAGAGTAAAGTCTCATGACATCATAATTACTAACATAACATCCTACTAAAAGTGCATGGATAATGTTTTTACTTTGAGGTGTTAGAAAAGTATATACAAGGTGATGGTGGTGCAACTTTAAGCGGCCATGTTTGTAAATATCAATGAGATGTATTATTATATTTACTGTCATTGATAGTTCAGATAAAAATGATTTAAACGTCAACAGTAATTTGGTAAATAAAGTAGTTCAAATGATTTTACCCACCCACAAAGTGATATTTACCAAACAATATAAGGCATTTTTAAATATTTACTTGAAATTTCAATATCGAATAAATTCATCTCTTGAAGTGTTTTAACACAACATTTTCAATACCGAAATTTAAGAAAGAAAAATTGGAAATTCATGTTTGTGCTATTTATATGTTTAAGTAAACAAACTTTTTAAACATTAATTAACGAAACACATAGTATATTTGTAATATTATATATAAAGCCATACAAATATTTGCAATATAATAGTATTTACGTTTACAGTTGGTGCTGCCGCCGGTGGTGATATAACTAACTATAATTTTGTACTAGTATCAAAACGAACTATTTTTAGCATAGGATGTTTGGTAGACGAATGAGAAATTTAATACTTTCGAAGAAAAATGTAATGAAAAGATATTTCTAAAAAATACTCGCAACATCTTCTTAGTTCGTAATTCTTAACATCTGCTGCAGACGTTACGAATTCCTTCATTTTAACACCATTTTGTGTTGAACTGAAGAAATTCGGTCCGATATTTTCAACAAGAGCAAAAACAAAAATTTGCTGAATATCTATAGTAGGATGACAACATCATAAACCAAGTTTCTGGTAATCGTTCAATGCAGAATATCACAACTGAAAGTTTTTAGTGAATTCCAAGCACATTCTCCTCGAAACATCTCGATGAAATTTCATCGCAGTCTGCTTCTGGAGTATATATTATATGCGGAAAGAAATTATTTCTTTTGGAATATTCTGTTATTCGTCCTCGTGTGGAATTTAAACCATCTAAATGTAAATATATTGGAAAATATGTTTACTTTTCATTTCATAACTAAGCAACGGATTTATTCTAGATTTTATAAAATTTGCAACAACTGCACTCTTGAAGTATACGACTCTTAAATAGCTACTTCAAAATATTATTGCGATTTTTCCATCATTCAATGTTTGCGATTCTTGCGACTTTTTTCAAATAAAAAAATAATTTTATATTATTCTTTTTCAGGGTAAATGGAGTCGGAACTTTTAACGGAACACTGAGCTTATACAGTGCAATTGTACATACATTTTGTAGGTTTATATATACTATACAGTGTGATTCTACAAAGTGACAGAGTCTATTTCTGCTAGAACAAACGCTTCGCTACTCTAACATTATTAATAGTTTTTCCGGGAGGGCGCGAAAGCAATTAGTGCGGCAGTAATTGCTGGAACAGTTTCATGGGGCCATAAAGTTATGTCCTTGATATTTTCTCTTTGATTTATTATACGTATAAAGTATGCTTCAACTATAATATATAGTCACTGAAATCTGTGCGAAATATGAAACTCGTAGATGCGGTCAAAGTGTTTCTGTTAAAAGCTAAAATCTCAAAATTCCCCAAAAAACTTTATATCGTTGTATCAATATTTTATAGGGTTGATAATATCTTTTGTACGAACAAAATTTTGTGTTTATATTACCAATAATGTATGAGTACCAATGAAAATTTTTATTAAAACTTATAAACTATTTTCTACATATGAAATATTTTTATATTGTTACGGTTTTATTTATTATACGAGGGGAAATACTGTAAAAAGCTATTACATTTATAAAATATAGCGAGTCACGTTTTTATGAAAGTTAAATTTAAAATATCGTTTTTAATTCGGACATTTTAGTTCTATTTATTACAAAAATCCACACAATAACTGTTATAGATTTTAAATGCGGAGATATTTCGGAAAGTTTGACATATTTTCACAAAATTAGTACTAAATAAAAAAAAAATGACATTGACAGCGAAAAAAACCACACGAAGTTCTCTTGTTTAAACTTGACATATAGGAGGCATAAACATGTTAATATCGTTAGATTTGAGGCAAAACCTCAAGTATTGCGGTAAGTCGCCGAATTCGTCTTTCTCTCGAGAAATACGTTTGCTTTCGTACATTTTAATATACAAAACGGGAGGGCCAGTACGTACGATGGAAAATTAATTTTCCTCAATGGCAGCCGTTCGCTTCAGTACATAGTAATGGTGAATGATGGCGGCTGCAATGCTGGCCTTTGATACAAAACCACGGGTAAACATTAATTGGGCGAGTGGCTGCATACAACCCACGTCTTGTACATTTACAACATTGCCTCAATTAAAATTATTGCACAAACTTAATTCGCAGTAATATGTTCAGTCGTTTGTTTCCTTAAGCTTACTGGTTAATTAATAAAAAAGATATTAACAAAAGTATTTACCTAAAAAAACTATTGTTGGTGCTAAAGGAGGTTAGACTCTAGCATACAAGACCATCATACTATCCAATATCTTT
The DNA here is from genome assembly GCA_947310635.1 of Leptodirus hochenwartii. Taxonomy (NCBI): domain Eukaryota; kingdom Metazoa; phylum Arthropoda; class Insecta; order Coleoptera; family Leiodidae; genus Leptodirus; species Leptodirus hochenwartii. Next base: position 375,320 of record OX371186.1, read on the forward strand.
TATCTTCCTCCGCAGCTTCACTCACATTTGGCCGTACATTTACATAAACCAATATATTTTACGGTATTCAAATATATACCAGCATAATAGAAGAAATAAATAACAATACATTTAAATGAAACTTAAGATCCTATCTTTCTTACCACGTTTCTTGTACATTAAAAGCTAATTTTTTTTGTAAAATTATATTTAAAACATTCTACAAAAAAATGTGAATATTCTAGTTGAACCTGTTTATTTCGAAAGTGTCAAGATATTAATTAGATAATGCTATTTTCTGAATTATCCTGTATGGATTATTATTCTCTGTTACGCAATGTTCGTGAATACTATCGATGTGGTCAAAGTTATTACCTCTGAAATTACTGGCGAACTGCACTGAAGCTAGCTGCCGCAGAATTTGCTGAAATAATAACGACTGTACTGACAGTAGACTTTATTAATTGAAAATGTAGGTTATCCGTTGCTAATATCGGTCTATACAAGGTGTCGAGTAACGAACAAATAATAATAGCACGAATTACAAATTTTTTAAAAGTATGTATATACATACTTCAATAAATGAAAAATTAAAAACGTTACAGATGATTTATGTAAGTTTAATTAAAAAGCATAAAATAATTCTTGAACCGTAAATTCTTATAGATATTATTTCGCCATATTTACGCAGCCATTAATAGAAATTAAACATTGAAGACATATTTTATCCAATAAGAATAGTAGATATAAACTATTAGTTAATATTTTCGATTTAATATATTTTTTGGACTTAATTTGACAATTTTTCAATTTTAATTTGATTTATTTTTCAAAATAAATCATATTAGGTATCGGCAACACTTGGTATATAAAATCAGGGCATCACTCTGCAAATTTATATGAAATCTGAGTATGACCCGAGCTTAGTTATTATTGTACAGGTTATTAATGACTATTGGGTCCCCTATGGCCCCTCTTCGTCCCGATTGAAAATCTCTCAACCCCCGCTATGACATTTATATCGCATTGGAGCAGCCCTGCCTGCTTACATTCGTCCAGTGTTGTCATATAGCGTTGGACGGTAAGTTAATCGATATATATATAAATCGGACCTTAGAAGACTGATTGGATTTTGCATAATTATCAGACTAGTGTATGTTAGGCAACATGCTGGTAGATTTATATGAGACTACTTTTTTGGTGAATTATTTATTAAAAAAGTGTTTTTGATTGATAACTTTGGTTGCCTGTTAACTTAAAAAAAGATGATTAACGAGACGCTATCATAGCCAGGCTTTCAACTAGTTTCCAACTTATCAAGGAATCCAAAAATTATTTGAACAATACAAATAATATCCTCTACCAAAATTTCAAGTAAATTAGCTTTTTTTAACAAAAAAAAAACCGGTCTATGCAAGAAAGTACATCTTTATCTTTACCCGAGACTTTACTGAAGCATATTTTAGAATAAACCTGCACTACATCACACACATATGAAAGGATTTATTCCGTTCACGTCGTTTGAATAAAAGGAATCCAAACATTCCTATATATTTGCGTGATGTTTTTGCAAATACATCACACCTGCATCAAAACGAATGTTTTTCTGTTGTTGGAACTGTCCGGATTTGCAGACAGGTATTGCGTTGGCATTAGGTTTGTTCTGGCCATAATATATACACAGTGATTCAGAGTGAACGAGCGCAATTGTTTTACGCAAATTTGTTAAAATTACACGAATCTAAACCGAAGTTTTAAATATTTATACGGCGAAAGATATAAGCTAAAAAAAATGCTTTGTTTGGACAATTAAAAACAATTTTTTGAGCTACTTTATTGTTTATCTTGCCCTGCCTGAACACGCGGTATATAAAACTTTCTGTAAGTTTGATTTATCATGAAGAGAGACCTGAAGAATGAAAGAAGATGAAATGAAAGAAACCGCATATGTACTCTACGGTTGCAGATATCACAGTTACATCTTTAAATATGAATGGAATAGCGACCGACCATCTTCTTCCGTTTTGTTGTTACAAGAGAATTGAGGACTAGAATTTCTATTCACTCCAACAAAAATGCAAGACATAAGACAATTACAAACTTGTTTAACACAAAGAAACTTTAATATTTCAAAGATGGTTAAAATAAAATAGTATTAAGCGATTTTTGGAAATCCTCCTCAAAGTCAAGTTACTGGAAAATAAGCCAGCGATGGTAAATTGCGTAACAGCGCCAGTTAATAGCTAGAGGAACAGCGCAGAGGTTAATCCTATCATCCGAGGAACCAAACAGGCAGACATAAGATGCGCAAGCACGAACTATGATGTCGGGGAATTTAAGATGGCCAAATCCGCGTGTGGAAAGAATAATACTAATGCAAGATCTGAAGATATAATACGTAGATGTAAAAAGTAAAACTAGGGTGAAGTATTTGAAATTTTTTTTAGGGGAAAAATCCATATGGTTGGTAAAAAAAATTGATTTTTTTTTTTTTTGAAGATTTCTAGTAAAAGATTGGTCAATCTCTTGCAAAAATTACTCAAATGGTATCTTAACAAATTCAGATAATGAGTTTTGATGATGCAACTGAAAGTTGGATTAACTTACAATTTACTGCAGAAGTTATTGTTAAAGCGTGGAAATTATATAGGGATAATATGCCGTTAGTGAATGTAAGGCATTCCAAACTGGACCATAGCCGCCTCATTGCCTCTTAGTATCGACTATCCCTGGTCTGTTTAAGGATAATACAAGTAAAATAGTATTAACCGCTCGCCGCTGCACAAATATTTGATAATGAACAATACTGAGGGACATTTGGAAAGCTATTCGGATTCAATGTAACGTTTCATCCAAGAGTAGGGCAAGTAAGGATACCATCGAGGGCGTACTCGGGAATATAAAAGCCATCCAGATGTTTGACTAGTACGAATATTGAACAATTCTGGGAGATAAATATTCGTTTTTAAATGGAAAGGAGTTTTCTAATGTAAAATTATTTCATCTGCAAGTATTTATACCTAACGATATCATGAAAAAAAAAAAATTTCGGAAAGAAGCTCTGCAATCAAAGCCACAAAAAATCTACTCAATTTCTTGACAACGCCACACCGAAGAGGATACTTTTGTATTTAAGAAACTACTTGATGGTTTCACGAATACTCCCTAAGAATAAATTCATTAATTTTACTACGGCAATAAGATTATAATACTATGAAATAAACACTTCCCCTCCGCACTCAACTTGCGTTATATTGCAAGATTTAAAACGCTTAATTCCACCTTTGCAGCGAAATAAATGTCATTTAAAATGCAGTGGCGCACAAAATCAATCACCACATCCAACAAAATGAAAACGACAAGTTTATTGATTATATAATCATAAAATCGAATGAAAATTCTTCCAACAATTTGAATAAGATATATTCCATTTTTTTTTAAACTTCCGTCTGTTAAGGCCTTCTACTAACACTTCCATGTGTTAGTAGATTATTTCCAAATTTGTTAATTTTACAAGACATAACCCAACACTGCTTATGTTTGAGATATCGAGATATCTTCCCCTCCCCAGTTGCATTTAAACGGGCTTTTTAATGAACATGCCTGTTGTGAGGCCAGAGGCCATAAACAAAGCTATTATTCCGTTGGGAGAGAAAGGACCTTGCGCGTTGGCGGATCGCGCGAGACTCATTGGCACTGCAGCCGAGTTTAATAAAATATATATAGTTGGGGCATTAAAACTAAATTAAACAGCCATTCAAATAGCAACGATAAACTGCATTCGTTAATAGCAGCAATAATTCTTTAATTACGTGCCTTCGGATTTTGATAATGTACCACTGGAATTAAAATTAAGTTTTGATTTAGATTTAGGTTTGGTTTCTCTTCACTAAAACTGTAAATGGATTTTTGCTTTAGCCGCGGACTTTATATATCGACAAGATCAGTTTAAGAAGTATTTCATTGAATTGTTAAAAATATCTTTAATAAAAAACGCGGCAACGTTAGACAACATCGACAACAACTGATGAAACATTTCGATTCTTCAATTATTAGTTTCAGGAACATTTTAATTACATTTCCTATGGGTGGACTCACCATCTGCCATCTGGTATAAAAATCACAACATATAATCCCGATCGTGATAACTTTGCATAGAATCATTCCTTCGACCTCTCAGCTAGTATTTATACGGCGCAGATCCGTTTTCTTCCAGTTCGTACTGAAGGAATCAGATGGACACAAATGCATTCATTCATGCATTATGCACGTATTATTCAGAATCATGCTTCCCAGCCGATCCCCTTCTTGTATCGACATGCACAGAATTATAACATTATATCATCCGGATTGAAAGTTTACAGGCTGATCTGAGAATGGCAGTGGATGGAGTCGTCATCATCAAAATATCAACTGAGAAGTCATTGAAGTAAATTGAGGCCGGAGTTCACAAAAACAATTGTCAATGCCAATTTATAAAACAAGTACACAAATTGAGGAACTTCGTATGTTTAAATGTATCTCACACTTGTTGTATTAACGAAGGTTTTTATTTTTCACAAAAAAATCTGAGCAAATTAATCCATTTTCCAATATAAAAACGTTCATCAAGAAGAGAATTATTCCACAATAAAATTCACATAGTAATCGCGCAAGCATTAGATCACACGGGCGATCAACGCTGTACTGATAAGACAACTCGAATTCTTCCGCTAATCTGCGAAATAACTATTTACAATAATGGGATATGCTAATATAAATAGCAGCACGCGTCGTCAGAGTGTTATGTCCATACAGCGTGCCGATACTGCTCTACCAACTAACCACCGATACCTGCTAGTGTCTTCCACGAGCATGTTTTGATTGGCATCGGGAGGCTTCATAACAAAGACATACAAATACGCAAAAATCGCTCTAATAAGAAATTTTAGCTCCCATAAGAAATACATTGAAGACACTTAGCATTACGCGAGACAAAAACAAAGTTATTATATCATAATACGTTAGAAAGAAACGACAAATAATTAAATTCATTGGCAAAATTTTATCAATGAGAAACTAATTTTTTTTTCTGATGTATTTAATTTGATGGTATTAATAATGTCTTAAACTGTTAATAAACAACAGACCAAAGTGAATCAAAAGACATTATTTGCAGAGATGTTTTTTTTCCTTCTAGATTGCACAAATATTTTGTTGTTCAACATTCTTATGACTGAAGCTATTATGTTGGAAATTGGGCAAATAACATGATTTATTGATTGCCTTAAGATTGAAGCCTAGCGAGGAAAAATAAGGGATAAAGACTAGATAGCCCAGTGGTTACTAATCACGTGTCCAACTTATCTCATCGATGTAAATTTTGTAGAAATATTTGTTTTTTTGTTCACAATCTTCAGTAAAAACTACATAGAGTAGGAGTTGGTGCTAATATTTTTGTTTTTGTTTTACTAAATATCTATAAAAAACGTGACATATTTTTCTAACACATGTTAAGGAACGTTTATATTATATAGTATGATGACGACAGATGATGGAGGTATTAATTAACGTTTAAAAAAATCATTTTTGCTAATCACGTCAAAATCCAACACTCCAATAAAGAATTTCTTCGTGCTATATAGCAGGTTATAAATACATTTCTGCATTTGTTGAGTAATATAACATTCATAGCGATCGGTTTTGTAGTTAAAGTGTGGAAAAATATAAAACGGCGGCAGAAATGTCAGCTGTCAGTTTCAATGTTCGTTTTCAGAAACACAGCAACATAGGCTACCACATATACACACAGGCATATTATATGATATGTTGACGGTTGATCAGTTTGTCGACGGGTGAAAGTCGATGGGCGATTAAACGCTTCATTTCTGCTGACGATGGCTAAATTCCGCACATCATGGACGTTGGTTGAAATGTGGCAAATACATTTTTGAGGAAATTTCGTCAAAATTGCAACGTTCGTTGGTGCGGAGAGTACGTCATATATATCACACGTAACCTAGATAGGTAATGGGGGAGATTGCTCGTGGTCAGTACTGTTAAAAAGCTCAACTTCGATTTTAATTGGATTTGTGAAATATAGCGGTTTTCCTGATTGATATGTTATTTTATAGTAAATTAACAGTTTTTTTTTTGCTATATTTTTCTAAATAATTTTTGAACATATCATCTAAAATCTTCATTCCATCTTTACAAAATCGTGAATTTAATAAATGTCCTCCACATTGTATCGTTCACGATTTCCATATATATCATTACAAATGTTCATCATACATTCCCACGAACGAACATATGGATTATTCTAATCCGTGAAATCCAAAACACACAGTATACATTTGTGTTCAAGTGCTGCGGTTCTTGCGGGCTTACAATGTTGGTAATATCTCAACCGAAACTATTAGCACAACAACCAGCGAGACTGCAGTTATTATACAAACACACACAACTATAAATGCACGGCGGCAGTTTGCTGCCTTGCGGAACTCCCTAATATATGTTAGCAAACAACAAATATGTTTAAATAATGTATGGGTGACATGTTTATTTAGATTTCCACCAGAGAAAGATCTAAAATCCGAAGAGTATTTGCATTATTCAATATATTTAGGAAAGGTGGAAAGCTAAAAATGTATATTTCTGCAATAAAAGAGAAATTTTCTAGATGAATATCTTCTGAAATATTTCGATCACAGCAATATGTGCATATTTCAAGATGTTACAAATGTACAAAAAACTGTTATGCCAAGATGAAGATATATTAGCAAACAATTTGAATAGATGACAATTGCTGCAACCGAAAATGTATTTTCGGGTAATTTGTAGCCCGGCGGAAGATCCGTGTGCCCCAAAGCCCACCGACAAACAAAGACCTGTACATAATTATCGCACACTATATATAGAATGCATAACACAAATGTACGTATGTACATTCGGTGAAATGGTGTATTCAGTTCAAGCCATTGCATTTACAAATATCATCCGTGCTCAATGAAAGTTTGTATCGTACCGAGTGTACAATTTAATCTATAAAAATTCCATTTTAAGAAGAATAGCCCCCCGAAAGTATGCCATTTTTTTGGAAAGGGTAAGAGCGTGTGCGTGCACCCACTTTCTTTTGTGGAAACTAAGGTATATTGATAGTACGAGATCGTGTAGGGATGTTAAATAAATTTTACAAGTGACTATTGATTTTTGTGAAATAATGTTGTTTTTTGGATGATGTTGAGTTGATTTATGGAAACCCTGTAGGTGCAATATCGAATATAGTGCATGTATACAGGAACATTGGCGGTACAAACTGCTGTGTAATAACATAATTTGAGACCGAAGCTTCACAATACATGCAATAGTTATTGGACTATTGTACATGAATATACCAACAAACTAGTCTATTGAAATTTACTGCAACATCAAAATATCATGGCTAAACAATTCTCGTCCTCGTGCTTCTTCGTCCATTTTAAGATTTAAAATTTGAAAAGATACGAGATTCTTCGAAGCATTGCTCAAAACACCATTTTTGTGTGAAATTAATTCGTGCATTTGTAACTAGCAGCTAATTGCATTCTGTTAATTCTCTTAATTTTAATTAGCGAACGAATTGCTTTGATGTAAAGTAAGATATAATTTTCTCATTCGTTGAACCCCTTTTACAAAAGAATATAATTTATAGGGAGTGTTACAGTAAAATTTGATTAGTAGACGACTGTTGAAATTTATAAACTACTTTAAATAAAAAGCTGACGAAAAACTGTTTATACTTCATTTATAAATTGAAATAAATTGGCATTAAAAAATACTAAAATAATCAATTCGTATTTTCAACATCTGCACCTAAAAGTAAATTTTGAAATAATAGTATAGAATATCACCCAAATACCGTAACTTAAAGTATTAAGTAGATAGATGTACATTTCGAGGGCTATGCCCCCATCTTCAGTAGTACAAAATAAAATCTAAGTTCATTAAATTTGATTTAGATTTATGCATGTATATACTTTCATAAGCATTTAACTCGGAATAATTCAAAACACTTTTAAGTAATTTGAATAGGATGACCTGAATGATAAAAAATATGCTCGGCCACAGCACTTTTATCTATTCTATTTAATCTGAACTGAGGTAAATGCTCCTTAAATCTAGTTTCAATGGGTCTATGTGTTTGTGCTACTTTTTTAAATTGCTTTTAATAATAAATTGCGCTTAATATGTTCGCACGTTAGTGAATATTTAAACACTTACAAGTTGGTAAAGTTGACGAAAGCGGCAAGACTATTTAACATTCTTTTATAATCTGTCATAAGTGTGGAATGAAGTGTGTAAGAGTGGCTAGAGAGTGTGCCACGGTGGAAGAGTGCGAGTTCGCAGTGTAATTGAAAAATTCAATTATGCAGCCGTAACGTACCGTCCACAGGCCACTTAGTTAACTCCACGAAGAGAAATTTATGGAGCAGCAACGATTTCGTAATCGAAGATATGGAAAAAAAGTACTTACAAACGTAAAAAGCAATATGAACTTTTTACTAAACTTTCTTCAACCACCGCCGACTATTTCCAACTAAGCATTAAGCATGCGCAGCATTACAATAAATGTAACAGAACAACAACAAAATGCAATATAAACAATACACTTCAACTGTTTAATCTATTTGGATCTATCCCTTTTGATTCGCCTCACAATCCGCACAAAGCATCTACAAATCCACCGCCAGAGGGCGCACGGATATACATTTCAATGCAAACCCCACTAAAGTCCAACAACCAAACCATCCGGAGGAGATGCGGGATGGGCTGAGGTTTTCAGGTTGAAATTTCCGTGTTATTTGTTTTGTAACAATCCCAAGCAAATGATGAGTGGCCGACTGAACAACGAATAATAGATGGCGCTGTATAACAAGCTATAGTGGACTCGTCCACTTTCTGCTAGACAATACTATATATGTCCCTGATGATGCTTTTTTTAGATGAAGTTAAATAAGTGTTTGTAATTGAATTTTGGATAAAAAAGTGCGGTGTTAATTTAAATGTGTAGTGTGGATCTTTTACGGATCTACATGAATGTTATGCTAACGTGCAACAAGTCTAAAATGTTATAATGATATTTTTTTATCTAAGAGTCTAGATTTAAAAAATATTGAATAGTAAGCATCAATTTTTTTTTATAGTTACAACATACGCTTTATTTCAACAAGTGAGCTCTATAAAAGTGACAACAAGGATCCATACGGCTGCAGGAACAACGTACGAGCACTGTCTGACCATCTGGACTTATGTGTCCGAGGATCTGGGGCAGAGCAAGCGCAGTTCTAACAGTGGATAGGAATCCAATTAAGAACGGTAGAATTCGGGGATTAGGTAGTTTCGTGTTGTCATAGAAGTAGATTATACTGAAAGTGGGATATGTATTACAAGTTACAACTGATTAGAACATTGTGCTGGTGGGGTAATTAGGGTGTAGATCTAAGAAAAAAAACACCTGGAAAATGTATCTAGCTCTTGCACTGACTTCGATTATCTAAGGACATTTTCATTAGTTTCTTTTCAAGTTCCCACATTTTTAATTCAAGGAACTGTCACTCAAATTTCCTTGGAAACTCCTACAAAATTATTTAACCTTTTCTTCTAAGCAAGACCACAAAATAATGTACATACAGTCCGATTATAATCGCCAATATTGTTTCATCAGGACCCGCTCTATATCATAAGTATTCTTCCTCTAAACCCTAAACCGGCAACATTCTATAGCACCTGCTTGCGTTGTAAATCACTAGCGCTAGATCCTATTATGCAACACCCAAAGCCAACTGGGATGCTGCTGCTGCATGGCCAAACCTGGCCACGGCACTGAAGAAGCACAGTCCGTTTAACCCTGCACAGGTTGAAGGCTCGCCAGGATCCATCCATACACTGCCTGTCTTATATTTATACTACGTACAGTAGAAGGCGATGGAATTCGCTTTGTTAACTCTCGATGATTTTATCACCATCAAATTAGAGATAAGGTATTAACGTGGTGAATTTCTTCATCAATATTGATGAAGAAAGAACAAGTTGGAACAAGATGACAGAGATTTTATTATTGGATAGATTAAATAAACAAGTATCAACTTTTGTACGTTGCTGAGAGAAGGAGGGAAGAAGATATATGCATAAACAGTAGACGAGAGCAAAAAGGTGAAGGCTGCAAAAATCAGCTGAATCTTCGAAACAATCGATGCGTTTAAACTTGTTGTCCGGCAATGTACAGGTTCGTACTGCAAGGGAAAGCTAGACAATATAGATAGAAGCGCGAGCACCACCTACATATTAAAATAATAACTCAATGTCGGTTAGTTTTGGTCGGGTTGTGGAAATGCTCACAAATAACAACTTGTACATAGTTCTCAGAAGCGTACCGGTTTCGTACTATACCTATGTGCTTTCGGTATACACTAGATAGCTTTTATTTTATTGAGTTTGGGAGATTAGTCAAAAGCCAGCAGTAATTCGAAGTGTGAATTTAGGACAATTTGAAATTATTTTCCACAAGCCTACAGAAAATGTATATTCAACAATTGCACAATAATTTAATAAAAATTGCGCGAGTTCTATCAATCATTTCTTAAGACAAAACTTTTGAATTAAATAGCAGCTTAACGAAAATACTATTTCAGGACAAGCAAGGACTTATTTATCAATTACTCCCAAGTAATAAAAAATATAATGCAAGATAGTTTTTTGAAATGTATAAATCCGGGGTAAATAATATGAGGGATTGTTATAGGGGTATGATGGTTATGAGGGAAAAGGAACAGCAGGCATCTATATAAAGGAGGCTCCCTAGGGAGTCCCTGGATAAATCCCCTCATATTCTGCTCACCGTCCGAAATGTTTACCAATACAGAACGCCTCATAGCTTTTTGTAGGTCTGCCAAACCAGAACAAAAGCAGCGGTTATTTGCTAGCCGAAAAATCGCTCTGATATACATAAGCACACTTAGTAAAGTATATGAATTGCTGTAAATGTTCCCTGGTGCATCCACCGCGTAGATGTTCTTCGTGTTAAATTATTTTGTCAACTATTTCAAATTTGCAACTCAAAGTGAACACTTAAAAAAAATACCACATTCTTCTTTCACCGCGTAAAAATTCGCAAACATATGTTTTATTTCAAGACTTTTTTAAACTAGATTACAAAACATTTTTCTGTGTATATATATCTATATTAAACCCAACATATAAAAAACTGTTTTTTTCACAGCTTAGTACATGCAGCCATGTGTATTATAAACAATTTAAAAATATTTAGCGCATTAGTAAAAAAATTTTGGTGCTTATTCACATGAAATTCTTGTATAGAATTATTTCAAATGAAATTGGTATGAAAATGAGTTGACGTGTGTGTATAGAACTGTAAACAGAATATAAGGGTGCGTTTTATTTTCTGCCAGGGGTTGCGCACAATAAATAATCGGAAGTTGAGTTTATGTTTTTATTTATTCAGTTGTGTCTTCATACCGAAATAGGCTTATACCGCGTTGGTAGCACATAAGGGACTGCACAACGTTATTTTATCACAAAGAAAAACCCAGAAAGAAGCAAATATCTTTTTATTGTAACACCTCGCCGTGAGAGATATGTTTATGGTTGTGTCGGATTGTTATCGACAAAGCTGCAGCCTTATAAAAAAAAATCATGGTACGATCATTCTACCGATGGCAAACTATAGGTCACTTTGAGGACTTAGTTCGTAGTTCATTTCAATGTACCGTTCACGAACTATAGGTCGTGAACGACTACATCTTTTAAAAATGAACTAGTTCACGACATGCACATACTGAAAATAATCTTTTTTTTTGTCAATATAAAAATATTAAATGGTAAAAAATAAATGAATTGTAATATTACAATACTTATTTTGAATTGGGAATGAGGAATAAAAGAGAACAATGTTTATAATTTATACAAAACATATATATAAAGAAATATAATCTTCTCTAGGTACTCACGATTATTTATATGAAGTTCTAAAATACTTATTGGTAGTTACTGATGAAAATGTTTACTACTTCACTAACAATTGAAAATTAAATGTACAAACTATAATAAAATGAACTAGATAGAATCGTTTTGTTTGGCGTTATAATTTATATTTTATATTCCGAATCTTCACTGTTCAAATTTCAACGCTTTGATTTGATATTAAGTGATTGCATTGCACTGAGTACGGAATGGAAGAACTATAAGATTTAGATGTTTATTTTTGCATTATTGCAAAAATTTGCTATGGCATGACATATTTAATCTTGCGAATATATTAATTATATTATTCCAAATGAAATCTGATACCAAAATATAAATATCGCATCGAGTTTCCTATTTCGTTCCGCTGACCAACACACTTTATCACTAAATAAATGTTAGCACTGTATATGTACTGTATACTATACTGCATCGTTTACGAGTCGTTGTTATTCATGAAGGGTTTAGGACCTAGTACACGTGCATCAATACGTACACCGTGCACCATGTAGTTCATAGTTCACGAACTAGGTCATAGTGACCTATAGGTCGTTGCAAAACATCGTCACAGTTCGCCCGTCATTTGATTGAACCGTCCGCGAGTGAACTACACATCGCTAGCTTATTGTTTGTATACATTTTATCTTTCGCACTTGGTTTTATGTAATAAAAAATTGTAGTCTTCCGCTGGTCCGTTCGATGTTTGCATTTTGTTTATAATATTTGCGAGGCAATTTGAGGATAAATCAATATGGCTGCACAAACAGGCTGGTACCCGCAAACAACAACTAGTAATTGCGAAGAATTATTATTTCAATATTTGGCAAGCTAATTGAATTAAGCGATTGTCTATTACAGTTGATATTACACCGCTAACATACGTAATATAAACGACTAGAGGTCATACTGTACGTCGAGTATTACCCAAGCAATGTTATATGCTAATGCACGAACTCTACGCAGGCACAATGGCATCATTCGCTTCTGAACGTATATAATCCCATCACATACATTGTGGAATGAGTGGAGCCAGTGTTACCATGTTACTCTGAACAGAAAGCTGCTTAATTGAATAATTCAGTTTAATTAAATTTATATTATCCAGCGCTTTGGAAAGTGAGGTGAGTGAGACACGCTCGTCAGTGCGCAAAACTATATATAGTGTACAAATAAAGCCGAATTTCATAATAATAATAATAATAATCATAAATCTTCTTTATTAGGTATAATTCATATACAAGCGAAAACAAGTTATATAACACATAAAGCAGAACCTCTTCAAAATAGATAGTGACATATTCGTCACTATCTATTTCGCAAATGGTAGACTTTTCATTTTATATAAATGTCTATTATATATAGGTCACAGATGATAATTGAAAATTTGTTTTCATTAAAAGTTGAACCAATGAACTGTTGTTCGATTACAAATTAAAACGATAGAATGATTATTTTTTCAATTATTGGACGGATTTGGAATACTATTATAAATATAAAAAAATAAGTGGACCAGCAGCAGTTTTATTTAGCAGGTACATTCACTTTATTGTGAGTTATGTCCAGGCCTGTCCATTTGTTCAGTGTAACATGTTACGCTATCCTCTGACGTACATACGTCATTGCCAAAAATACAGGTGACATTGCCATTATGGCCAGCATGTACAGGATAATGGACATAAAAATGGAATGAAACTCTCGATCAAAATGATGAATTATTATTCGTAAACGAAACGTACAAGTTTAATTGGTGTTGGAGAACTTTAGTTTAATAATAAACATGCTTGCGCAGTGTACGATTGGTTGCATAAACATAAAATAAAAAATATTTATACAGACGTGACTTATATCCATCATATAATCTGCTAAGCCAACGCCATGAATCCCGAATATGTTTTAATAACTTCTTCCCAAAGGGAAACGCTTCTATCCTGTATCCGCAAACCAATGAGGGTCCTTTTTTTTCTCTACAGGCACATATAACTCTTGCAGTTTCATACACCCTTTATTAATCCTCTTTCCTCGTCTACTGCACTATAGGCCGGTGTGTTCGTTTGTCCTCCTGGGGACAGTGGTAATAATTTATGTTACGTGTTCGCTCATTTTTTCCATCCTCCATGTGTATATCCTCTGGTTTGGACACAAAACCGCGACTTTTATTTAAAACGAAACACGAATTCATCTAGTAAAGTTGATGATTATGAGGAGGATATTTGTAGAACTGTTTGTGGTCTAGAGGAGGCTGATGAATACTGTCTTCGGTTTTAGAGAAGATTCAACAAACGCGTTGGCTTGTAAAATTGCAATAGTTCGATGACTGTAGCAAAAGTTAGCAGGAAATCGATTTATTTCATCTTTTAATCGACCCGTACGTACATCTTCATCAGTTTACATTTCCTGAAGACATCTTCTTTCTTTCGCACACATGTGAAAGTCTGGAAGCAGATCCGAGTGCATTCAGATGCAGTTGTTATCAAGTAACCAAAGCAGATATTAGATTTACTCAGGAACGCAAACGTAAACTTGTGCGTTTGTGTCAACATCGTGACAGAGAATTTGTGTGACGGTGACGACGGTATTGCGTATCTTTTATGCGATTGCTGCTACATTCGGTGTAACAAATTCTCATAGGAAGTCGTTGGAATTAAATTCGAAATAATGATTAATCTGTATGGCGTTTCATTTTTCAATTTGCTTAATTACCTCGTTGCTTCGGCAAACGAATTTTGCTCAAAAGCTTTTGGAACAATGTAGATAAATCATCTCCTGCGATGGCCATTTTAATAGAAATCTTTTCCAAAGCATAGCAAATTGAAATTTATACTTTAACATGATCATGTAGCTTCTTTGGTCAAGAGGAGTAACAAACAAAATCTTTACTTCTGCAAAACAAATCCAACATTTCTTGATGTTCGGCTTTGAAACGAATCACATGGTTTTGAGACGCTCTTTCAAAAGCTTTTCACACATTTTCTATGCAATTTCGTGTGCTTTATTATTCATTTTAAGCTCATTTTTCAGTTGTATTCACACAAATACGCCAAGCAAAAAATTCTATGTGTGCATTTACTTCAGCAAATTTAATGTTGAACTAGGTTATTTTTTAGTAAATCTATTTGCATAATATTTCGGAAAAATGCATTTTAGTGAAATGATAAATGTTTATTTTGATAGCACGATGATTTTTCTTTTTTTTTTTGGTACTATATTTCAGTTGAATCTTTGGGCGGGGGGTTAGTTAAATATATGATCAGAGATTTTTAAATGTAAATTTTTTTACATACAAATAAATTATGGATTTATTGTTGTGCAACAAAGTTGGAACTATTAACTATTTAACATAAATATAAAATATGCAAAAAAATACATTTAACTGGCATTTGAACGTAGTATTTAAATTCATTTCCATGTTTTACAATGCATATTGCGCTTTATATATTCCTCCGCAGAATACAGTTTTCCCATTTTCTTGGGAATGCAAATTCCTTCGGAAAAGTTGTACATTATATAGAAGCTGCTTGACAATTTTCACCCATTTTTACGTTCTCAGCGAAGTAATGCATTTAACGTTTGCCGCTTTGAATCCCGGCACAATCCTTTGAGAGGATTTACATAATCCTAAGCCAGATGCAGAAGTGGCAAAAAACGTTGCAAGTTACGTACATTCCATCCACTGACATTTGGACAATTCTTAATTATCGGTACGCTAAAATATTCCGATATATCTTTCGTTTTCGATATATATTGGATCCCTCTTATAGGAACAAGTCTAGGCGTCATTATTCCCATTTTTTTACAAAAAAATATTTTGTTCAACCATGCATGGACCAACATTCGTTGAATGTCGTTTGAAGATTGAAATAAATAAACGTAAAAATATTTTACCACATACAATATCGTGTGTAAAATGTAGTTTCCTTTAAGATGTACTTTGAGAAATACACAAAAAAAAAACATTTCTTTTTATAATACTTCAAATATTTTAATAAGCACGTTTTCGAAATATATTCAGAACGTCGTTAATTAAAACGAACCGACAACACTGTATGGTTGTAAATAAAACCACGAAAACTCGACTAATTTGCACATAAATACATTGTAATGAAACGTTAAATGCATTTTACCTTTACGTTTGCATTTACTTGTTTGTTACTTCTGCAAAGGAAAGAAATTTTGTAGCATTTAAATAAATTTGAGGATAAATGAAAATACGGATTTGTAACAATTTTATTCTAGAGAATATTTTGTTGCATAAAATCATATGGCAATTTAGGAAACTTGAAACGTATTCTAAAAATTTGGCAGTACATTCCTTTGTCACTTAGATGTATCTTAAGATGCCACAGCGGAGAGTAGGAATCGATGTTTGAGCTTGGTGGCCATTAATAACTGTCACTCTGACAGCAGATAAATGGCGGATGCATTACGGATGTGTTGCTTCTCATACTGGGTGAATTTTATATTCATTCCCAAGGAAGTTTATTGGTTGTACCCAAATTTCAATAAAAAATGAGCAAGAAATTTTTTTTATAATAATTGGAAAATTGAAAGCTTTATAATCTGATGTGTTATTAAAGGACAGTTAAAATGTACCTCTCAGATAGGGTACAAAACTTAAATATTACAATATTCGATTTCATCAATTTCTAAATCGATTGGGTAAAATTATCAAAGATTTTGTGATTGTCTCGACAATCTTCGTTATTTTTTAAATAAACACTGGGTATATTGTTGGTGATCTCAGTGGGAATCTTTATCCATTTTCGATTGCTTCGGGAATCCTACATGTTTTTCCTTACGGAGATTTTCTTTTACTCACTATGTCCTGCATTTCTTTTTTGGACATGTAGATTATTGGAACATGGAAACGACTTGCCATTGAACAGGATTATTTATGTTTCGGTTGAAGTACACGTTCAGAAATTGTTTACAGTGTACACTAACACGAATTTAAAACAACGCTCCACGTTAATTTAAAAATATATACTTAAAGAGATGTTTAATAATTGCGTAAATGCGAATGCAGCCAATTATTTATAATGAAAAGTTGTTGTTTTGTTGTATCACAAGTTGGCGGTTTTAACGTTACCCGGTATTCGTTTTAACGTTACGCTATAAACGGTATCTGTTCCTAACTTCATATTATTAATAAACTGAATTCTCAAATGTTTTATATAAAAATCAAAGCACAACTCGCCATTCCTCATAATCTTCGAACTCCAAAGAATACATTTACATGTTTTAAATTATATTCCTTCAATAAAGAATTATTATTTTTTATAATGTTTGCAAATACAATTTCCAATTTAAATATATACATAAAAATGGCAAATTTATTCGTAAAATGGTCACAATACACCAAAGTGCGAGTCATGCAATAGTCTTTCATTATTAGTATAAATGCGCAAATATATCAGCGAATATTGTTCGTATATTGACAGTTTTGATACGGTCCAATTAATATCGCAAATTATTTTGCATCAAAATTGCTTCCATCAGTATAATTATGCAGAAACTAATAACAATTAAGTTTTTTCTCTATTCCATTGATATTATAATATAGATACAGTTGTGCATAGAGGTAACAAGTGATTATATTTTAAAAAAAAAAACGGCTTTCTCCTCAACAAAACTTTTTTAATAATTGCAGTTAAATGACTTAACGAGATTAGTCTGATTCACGAAAAGGGAGATACCAAAAAACTTATTTTTAGTTATTGCATATTTTTATTATTTGTTAAATGAATAATGACTGTATATAATCTGCATTTCAGTGAATATTATAATTATTGTGATTTTATGAATAGAGTATTTATTTATACCAATATCCTGTGGCAATGTCAGGTTACTTATTTTATAATTAACTATCTATGTTCTTTGGTTAATATTAAATGTAAATTTTGATTGGTAAATATCTATTTAAAAAAAGCTAGTTCATGAGCGGTGGGTGGAGAGAAATACTTGAAAAACTATTTTGAAAATTCAATAATATGCATCATGTATTTATTATCACGTATTTATGAAATTATACTGAATCACCTGGTAAAGCGAAAATTGTTTCAATTAAATCTAAAGCACTACCGAATGAATGGTAGCTCTGCAGAATTCTGAATACCGGTTCACTTTTTCAATTCCATTTTTTCAACTATTTTACGCAACGCATTCTAATTATTGATTCTGAAAAGCTTTGTTTTCTATCATGGAATAGAACTGAACCTCACTCAGAAACTTGGATTATTATTGTTTGATAAATCGTCAGATTGAATAACTTTCGGCAATTTTGAATTTGAAGATTTTGAAGATACATTTATTAAAGAATTCTATAAGATTGATAAAAGATCAAAATGAAAAGCTGATTATAATTTGGTATAAGATAATTATTAGTTACTTTTCTTCTTGATTACATCTTTTTACATTGAAATGGATATGTTTGAACGAGGTTCATCAGTAAAAAGTGTATAGTTTGCGTTTCAGTTTTAACAGAATCGTCAAAATCAAAAGTTTGGTCAGTTAATGGTGGATATGGATGGTTGTGTGTGAAATGCATAGACAAACGCATTGCGGAATGGAAAAAAAGAGCTGATTCAGACTGCTAGGGTTACGATTCAGTTGCATGATAAATTTTAAACATACTTCTTCAACTGTGTACGAGTATTCAACTATTTTAAGTATCTAACAAAATTATTGCCTAAATTTCAATGGTACTTATGTTAAATTGAACGTAATTCAAATAAATAAGATAATATTATATCTTATAAATAATATAAATTAATCTTATGAATAAGATAATATCGCTTGTCGCATATATCGAGTAATATGTTGCACACAAACCAGCGGACTGGGATGAGTCATAGCAACATGACGTCACGCTGCTTCTACAGCTAAGAATATATTGTTGTTTTAAGCTATTCCGCGCCGCAATTCTTTAGCGTGCCAACAGAGAAGCCTAGTATAGGTATACAGGAAAATTGATATAGAATAGCCAGATAAGACAGTTGCATTGTTCTGTTTAGTTGTTACGTATGTACGATTTTGCCACGTCTTTCTCCATTTAATAGAAATAATTTAATAAAAATGAATAGTGTTAATTCTTTATTGAAAATAGAGTTTTATAGACTTTCTCTTGTGGACAAAGTAAAAAAAATAGGTAGGCCATTGCCTGATTTAAATTGATCACAAACGTGTGCAAGGTGTGTTTATATCAATGAAAGATGGCAGAGCGGAATACCACTATAAAAAAATGATTGAATTTAATCATTTTGCATCCATTTTAGGTAAGATTTGTCACTATTAAGTTATTTTTTAAGAAATGCGCCCCCGCGATTGAATTGTCATTGGTTGCCGTGGTTACAAGGACGAATGATTAAATTATTTTCGAATTTTTCATCAAAAGCGATCACAAGCAAAAAAGATATCAATTTAGACCCATTAAGAAAACATTGTTAAGGAATGTTTGATCTATTTTTTAAATATAGAATTTTTCATTTCCTAAAAGGCTGCGAAAATTTTTAAAAAGACATATTTCAATCCAGTCCGAATAACAATCACCTTCACTTTACACTTCATCAACTAATTCGTTCATTTACCACTCGGCACCTTTGATGAGGGCTTTTAATTTTTATTCCGGGGGGAGCGTCTTCGCGCCCCTGTCGAACCGGAATTGAAGATTATCCCGTCGACAGCCTCCCCCAATGATCGAATTGCATAGGGAGCAAGATGACGAAGAAGAGGTTGAGGCGGGGGCGTATATAGATACGGAATCGGATTCCCGCAAACAGGTAAGAGAAGTAAACGGTAATATTACCGCGTAATGGCTGAAGGCCGATTTAGACGTTTACTTCGCATATATAGAAGTGGGAGTTTGTGTGTTTAAGGACTGTACTCAGATTGGTGCGGATTTCTAACGATAAGTAAAAATAAAATGAAACTGTGCCTGTAGAAATTTCTATTTTTTTTAATTTTGTTTTCTACAACAGATATAATAATAAATGTCGATACAAAACAGGGAAATTCGGAAAAAATAATCATAAAATTGTCAATATATAATGTGGCAAAACTTTATAATACCAAAAATACTTTAGATAAAATTAAATTCTCGCGGCCTTTTAAACAGATAGATTTTAGAAGCTATTTCCTATTAAGTTTAGAATATTTCCTATCTTCTGCATATCTCAAGACAAGTTCATCGATGCCGTTCACTTTGCCTGTATAAGCGCATTAGCCTTCGTGATTGGATTTCAACCCCTATAAGCCAGAACTTTCCCTCTTACCCATAACCAATATGGCACACGACCAAATAAAAATTCATCCTCATCAAATATTTTCCAACATGACATACAATTATTACATTAAAGTTGATTCAATACAACAATAAAACGCAAAAAACTATATCAAACTTCATCTTACAATCGACTGAGGATGTATTTATATTGCTCCACAGTTCAAAAGACGTATACTACGTTCAGTATCTTACGAACCATTTTGGAACGTAAGAAATACATTTGAGAATGACGTTCTGGACCCAAGAAAAGTGTTTTACATTTGAGTATAAAGATGTATTTTTTGACAGTTTCGCATATATATAGTTTGCTGAATCTTAGCTGGCTTGTAAATCCGATTGCGGATTGCTGCACATTGATGAAAGTTAAGTTGAAGGTATATGATGCATTGGCAATGGGAAACGTTATATTAAAACATCATTTATTTAAGTTACGTGAAACTAGTTTTGATCAAAGATTTGATGGGAAAGTTATGTGATTATCGAATTCAATATACGTAGCTTTTTTGGAACGAATCTCGAAAATTTACCGAATTACGATAGTTAGAGGATGGGAAGATTCTTCAAGATTTTTTAACACATTGGCATTAACATTTCTCTTGAATAAAAATAAAATATCCCCTGAGCACTTTCTAGAAAAATTATTACTAAGTACTAAATGCTTTGGATAAACTTCTATTATAAAAATTAATTCAACGACACATTTTTAAATGTTATTAATAAGACTAGTATGATAATGTGATGCTATCATGAATTACAGGCAATTTAATAAAGTCTAATTGTACATGAAACGGCCAATAACATTCCGTTTATGCAAATTTTTATCAAATAATGGTCACAAAAATGTGCAAATCTTCAAATATTTGATCACTAATATTATTCTCGTGACACATAATCCATAATCGATAAAATTCCAGCGAAGAATGAACTGTCTGTTTATAGTGGAGGGGATAAATAATACAGCGTGTTGCTGAAGAGTGAATTAAAATGAATTCACTACTGGAAATACGAAATAAAATGCAAGAAGTTTTCTGGGGATTTTCGCGAGATCGATCAAAAAAAAAGATCGAGGATTTTTCGAATGACTTTACGAACTTAGGATTTACAAGGGAGTTAATTTTTTTTAAACTTATAAATCCTCGGTATATAGCTGTTTTAACTGGCAAAGAATATTGCTGAATCAGCAAACCTCGGGTTTAAAAACAATAAATTCCGATGACAGTGCTTCGGTTTCGATTTAAGCGGTCGAAAATAAGCGTTCGATATGCAAGGACTGAATATAGCCTAAGGTTCCCAAACCACCTAAGAAAAGAGTCCTAAAATTTAGGCAAATTTCTGTATTTCTCAATAATACCTTTAATTATTATAAATGACTTTACATCTAAAGAAAATTCGGTGAAAGAAATTAAGAATTGTGCAAGGTGTAGGGGAATTTTTGTGAGGTTAAGGTATTCGATATTCGATGGACGTTACGAGAAAATTCGATAGTGTCAAGTTTCATGTGAACATAGCTATTAATAATACAAAACGTAATTAACAAAGTGCTAATTTTACATGAGAGTGTTTGTGATTACAAATAATAAATCTAGGCTTACATAATTGTATATATGCCTGTATTCACTATCAAAATGAACTATTACTCTACTGTATATGTGTATACACGCTATAACATCTAATTAACAAACTGATATGGAATTATTACCGATCATTCATTATTTATTTATTTTGCCATCCGACACATTTAATATCAAAATAGAAAATAAGTATTGAATTGAATTGAATTGATAATTAATTCGCAACAATTTAGTTTTTTAATAAATTTAATATTTTGATATGATATCTTGGTTGGTAGCATTTGGACTTTTATTATTTTTTGGTTGGCAACCTGATTTGAGGCAATCATTGGGGTCTTTAACTGTCGTAACCTAACAACGGGAGAAAAGGATGGATATATATGATGGGAATTAAAAAGCCATTACGATGGTTTCCTCTACGTTCATCTCTTTCTAATATAAATCCGACCAAGTGGCGACGATTTTACAATAGAAAAAGAGAGATATAAATGTTTAAAACCAGTCGGAAGGAGATAAAATTAAAAACGATGATTTTCGTTGGAATGGTAATAAGTTATTGAACGAGTGAATAATAGACGAGTTTTATAATGAAGTTTTTTCGGTTAATTTGTAATGATGTAATAATAGGAATAAAAAGTTTCTATGGAACATACATATCTACAACATTTCTTTGGTCTTTTTGTGACAATGCAACATTGCAGATTAGTGCAGAAGAAAATACCTCACTGGTAGTTAAAAAGAAAATATTTCGAAGGTGATTTTGTTAATACAGACGCAACATTGTTATATTTTTATTAAAATATTATTTCACATATGGGATATCGAGGAGGACTTAGTGGTAATTTATGTATATCCCTGTATGGTATGTATTGCTGGATTTGTAAAGCATTTTACCGCTTAGAACGGAAGCGGAAACACAGGAAAGGTGGACCGCTTATTTATATTTATTCATATACGGAAGAAAGGAATAATACAGCCTTATGTGTGCGTTTTCTACTAACGGCAAAAATATTACACATACAAGATGTGCAGAGATTTGCTATATCGTTTGCGAACGCTCTAAGCTCGGAAAAAAAACCTAAAAATAAAATGATGCTGTGAAACAGTCACATTGGAACGCCATATATTATTTTCTACTGAAAAATACTAGAAAATCCCATCTCCACTGATCATCCCTAAACATATCAAAATGTCTGTAAATTTTTTTCTGAACTCCATTAATAAACCGTTATTACAGCGCGGATCGTATCTTTTTAAACCGGTATGAATATATTATTCAGCTCAGAAAGGCTCTTTTAACGCAGCGGTATTTTATGTACGAATTAAATTTTCATTTGAAAGTAGAGTAGGAACAATGTTTGTGTAAAATTTGCTAAAACGCTTGTGCAAAACATACCAAATAATACAGACTAGTGCAAAATTATTAAGACGCAACAAAAGTAGCTTTTACACATTACAAAGATAATAATAATAATAAATCTCTGACAAAACTATTTTATTTTAAGAGTCCCATAAGTGGATGAAGCCCAAAATTAGATTTGTACAAAAATCACGTTGGAGGGCGCTAGGTTAACTTACAGTTGACGGTTTTGAAGAACCACGATTTTTGAAGCGGTTTTTTTTTTCATTACTCATTGAGTAGATGATATTGTGTCCAGGCCTGTATAGTTATAATAATAATAATATACCGCGCTGTATAAGTACAATTGTAGGCAATTAAAACGTGAAGAGCCAGGGGGCAGCACTACAACACCGTAGAGATATAATTACAACCCTCGCTGAAAACTAAAAACTATACTACTTCTTATTCATGATATATATGAACTGATATGAATCACAGGTTAGTCTACAATAACTACATATCAACGGTCTTTCACTTTGTTAGCTCATTGAAAATTAAAATAATACAGCATGAAGATAAATAAGTAGAAAATTGTTCAGAAATCAGTGTTTGTAATATTGGTAAACTCGAAATGCATTTTTTATTTTTCGTACAAATAGAAGGATACAATTTTTTTTTTGTAATTAACAACTTCAGCCTTAGTTTAATTTTTTTTTATCAAAACATGCAATAAATATTACACACATAACTGTTTTCAATGCAAGAGAATCTTCTTCAACGCTTAAATTTTTTGTATTACCAAAAGAAAAAAGTTAAGTACTACTTGTTGGGCATTTTGCCTGAGGTAATATACAAGAGTTTCCACTACCTGCTTTCATGAATGAAATTTCTATTAAAATTAAAAACGCTTATAATTTTCCAGATGGGTGTTCGGCCCGCTGACATGCTTAAGTTTAATTATTTAAGAGCTAATAATGAAAGTCGCTCTCCACACAGCCAAGCGGCCTCTGGTACTGGTGGTGAGAACTTCATGCATACATATACTTGTACATGGTGACCAAAAGAAATTCTACTACAAATAAATTCATCATCATCGTCCAACATTATCGACCACAATTTCTATTCTCAATTTATATCAATACAATAAAGTATGTACAATTCAAACAATTTTGTCTTCTAAAAGGTAAATGATTTAGCGTCGATTTTGCAATTGGGCAATTAGATTATGCGCTGCCCTGTACACATAGACGCGACTTGTTTGTGGACATTAAGAACGCCGCTGAAAAGTTTTTCGCTGATAAGTTAACAAAGCATTGTTCCGCATATTCTTCCCATCTGGAAAGTTTTCTGTCGGCCGCAATGAGAGCGGCAAAAAATCCACGAATAACTGGCAAAAGTGTTGTGATTCTGCTCGTAAATTCCCACGAATTTTTAAGAATATTGAATATGTATGGCGTTTTAATGTTTGGACCTCGAAATAATGAGCACCACCAGCAGCGGCGGCGAAATTATCATAATTAATATTGTCGGAGCTATTAACTTCTGTTGAATAGTAAAGTTTTTGTGTTCGGCAATACAAAATAAAGTTGATGAACCGCGGAGAAAGATAATAGGACACCGTTAAATTAGATAATAAAAATTGGAATACTATTGTATTTTTACGGAATATTAAATAATTAATGGGTGTTATTTGGAAGAGTGCAGTGAATTTGAAGCAATTGATTTATAAGATATTATTTCGAATATGATCCTTAAGTGGAAATCAATGTTTTTTTTTTTTTTTTTAACGTTTGGAAATTTCTGGAGACCGATTTTTAGCGGATGTATAAGAGGAATGAAAATATGAAAGTGATTTTTTTAGACGGCGTCGCGACGTTTCTACAGACGCTGCACGGCATACATACGTCACAGTAAATCAATTGGACAGGCTGGTTTTTTCTCCTTCGTTCACAGCAGCCGCAGCTGTCACAATAGAATAAATTTGAAATATGTATATCCGTCACAAATTTACTGCTCCCGTCTGTGATTGATATGTGCCAAATACAGGCTCAAATCCTAATATTCTTCCACTCAATGTTCTACAGAATACCAACCGCTTTTATTCAAAGAGTTTAAGTATAAATGCAGAGATTTTCATTTAGCCTAGTGCGCAAAATGACCGCAAACGTTCCTAACTTCGTTCTATTAGTAAAATAAATTCCCCTCAACGTGGAGATATTTTGTATGTTTTACATACAAATTAAAACAAAACTCGCCATTACTCATACTGTATGACCTTACAATATATATTTTTCTACAAATCATTTCTTATACCTAATATCCTAGATGACGTGCGTGAGCATACATACAATACGTTCTTAAACCTCAAATCACACGAAACTTAACAATTCTGATACACTTTGATCATTGCAATATAGGCAAATAGATAAACAAAAAAACAAATACACCGAGTGATTTGTTTACATGAACCGGTTCATGTAAATCCGGTTAACCAACATATAACATCTATATTTTCTAAATACATACACAATTTTGCGTATAATTCGGCTTTTACTTGACCGAATTTTGGAAACTCATATAAAAACCGAATGGTTAATATTTCAAAGAGATTTATTGTGAAATATCCGCCGTATACTCACAGTAGTGTGTCGTTCCTATCGTTTTTTTCAGAATTTGGGTATTTCAGATGATACATAGGGGCTTCTAGTCTCATTTATATTAGAATTTTACGCAGAAATGTTTTATCTAGAAGTTTACTTAGAAAGAAAAGAAAATATTGTAAAAAGCAAATAAAAAATATTAAATCGAAAAATCAATAAATTTATATACAAATTATAAAACTTAAAGATATATTACTTGTATATTGGAAATTATTAAAATATCAATCATTTTACATGATAACTGATTTATAGAATTACGTAGGATAGGACACCCTGTATAGGACAAATATTACGTATTCTAGTCAAATAAAACATTGACTTTTCTGTCTGTTGCATTTAGATTTGCTACATGAGCGACGATATTGCGAATTGATTTGAAGCTGACAACTCAACTAGGTAGTATGCAAGTGATAGTCTATAACTTTCTCGTTCCTGTTTGCTGGCTAGCTAACTCTGCTCACTTGTCAGTGAAATATATACCAATTGTTTTGATACACAAATATAGAAACATAGATTTCGGGAAACTGCAATCATATGACAAAAAGAAACACGTTATTCAATCAGGACATATTTTATAATTAATAATTTTTATAAAAATCATGTATTTCTTAATGAGAGAAACCATCACCTTACACTTCTGATGGTTTCTCATAACACGGTGCATCCCCTGCCACTGCCCCCCCCCACCCTTCCGTCTTAAGCGCAATTATCTACTCCACTCCCCAAGGTGGTTCATTTCCCGATTTAAATTCATCACGTGCTCGATTCTTTGCCGTTTCCTGCAGAAAGAGAATCAGCAGCAGCTGACGAAATGGGCCAACCATTTGTGATGATACAGCAGGATGTCGATTTAAGTGTAAGCGAAGAGATTGTTCAGAGATCACACATGATTTATTTGCGTTACGAGAATGTACAAGACATTGAGATTTGTTTGAAGAAGTTGGGATTTATAAAATTGCTTTGTAAACTAGTTTAATTGATATATAAAGCAGTTGGTTTCGTGTTAAATGAAACACACTTGCAGGGAAAAAAAACTCTTATTGCTGGTCACAAGAGTTATAATTGCTCTGGCATTCATTAGAATATCGGCGGGAGGACAGGGAATAAAAAGACGCGAGTTCTGAGAGGACAGCATCGTCAGAGCACTTGCTAACAATCGGCTCGTCTCTTGTTTTCAATGTGTCCATTAATCTTTGCTCGAGTAATTGAGCCGTGAATCCACTTCTCATGAAGGTTGCTCTGGCAGTGCGATTTAACAGGCCGCTGATGGGTGGATGAGGTTATTGATGAACGTAGAAGTGGATGGTCAAATAATAATTTAGAGCACGAGGGGTTATAACAGGATTTCTAAATGAACTATAACTCCGTTAAATAGTTGGTTCGATTGAAGAAAAATGTTACAAATCTCCTCATTCAATTCAAACTGATGTTTCATGTGAGAATTGCTAAAGAACGCAAAAATAGAGGTAAAAAAAAAACAATTTTGATCATGGGCGTTAATATCTAGATCTAAGCCTACATCATCATTCTGACTTATCCAGTATGTTTAGGAATAAAACAAAGGAGCTCGTATATTCGATGTTGCCAAATTTAATAAACGTGGAATACATAAATCGACCCAACAAAGTACTAGATATGGAGAAATATCTTTCTATCTATCTACTGCGTGTTAAGTAACAAATACAAATGTATAGAAAACACATACATGTTTAAAAAAATCACGATGCTTAGGTTAGAAAGATAATTTTGTTACAAATCTTTACGATTAAAGATTTTCTACAAGATCTTCAACAAATGGCATAACATGTAAACAAAAATTGTTGTTAAACAAAACCGTTTGTTGGCAGTTTGGAATACTAGATTTTTCTAAGTATAGTTGAGATATTAAGACTAAGTAAATTTCATAGATGAATCATCCTGTAAAAATTCACAGATATGCGTTGAATTAGTTAAAGAGTCCGCAATCCTAAAGATTGGTTGGAAACAGCACGCCATGCCGATCTATCCTCAGCTAATCCCTTCATCTCCCTATAGCTATTCATCTCAACGTCTTCAACTATCTGACTCACATACTCCAATCTAGGCCTACCTACCCCTCTCTTTCCCTCCACTCTACCTTCTATGATCAATTGCATAATCCCCCCATGCCTAAGGATATGCCCTACTAATCTGTCTCTCCTACGCTGTAACACTCTCCAGATACTTCTCTTCTCCCCTACTAACTCTAGTACAGCTTCATTTGTTACTTTATCTTCCCAACCAATCCTCATCATCCTCCTATAACACCACATCTCGAATGCTTGTAATCTGCGCTTCTCTTCCTTTCCTATAGTCCACGCCTCACACCCGTACAGTGCTACACTCCAAACATATACCTTCAGTAATCTTTTTCTAATACCCAAGTCAATATTTGATCTTAAAATCTGTTCTTTTTCTACGAATGCCTTCCTACCCTGTGCTATCCTACACTTTATATCTACCTTGCTTCGATTATCTTTTGTGATTCTACTGCCTAAATAACAAAAATCTGACACTTCTTCGATTCTATTATCTCCTATTGAGATCCTCATTTTTCTACTGCATTCCTTTTTGTCACACCTCATCACTTTAGTTTTACCTATATTTATTTTCATGTTAAAATCCCTAGTCAATACTGCCTGCATACCATTCAATACCCTTTCTAAATTCTTTTCGCCTTCTTCCAATATAGCTATATCGTCGGCGAATCTCAACATATATATTTTCTCTCCCTGTACATTCACACCTACACTATACTCTTCTTTTACTTTGTTTATTGCATCTTCTATATATAGATTAAATAATAACGGTGAGAGTGTACATCCCTGCCGAACTCCCTTCCCTATTTTTGCTACCTCTTCTTCCCCCTCAATTCTAACTAAGGCAGTTTGGTGTTTATATAAATTAAAAATTATTCTCCTATCCTTATAATCTATACCCGTTTCTTTTAAAATTCTAAACATTATGTCCCAATCTACATTATCAAATGCCTTTTCTAAGTCTACAAAAGCTATGCAAGTTACCTATGCGTTGAATATATATGATAAATCAAACGCGCCCTAGAATATTTATTTGATAAATTTTGTTAGTTTTATTGGCAAACGTATCAAAGTGTGTGTACTAAATCATATGATGGAATATATTCCGTCTTATACAAAGAAGCGCGCTTTCAGTATGGATGTTGGTAAATAAATCCCAAATTACACTGTCTGGGAATTCAAATATATAAAGTTTGCATTTCAACATGAATGTAGTAGGTAATAAAATATTTCGATAAAAATTTGTTGAATTATGAATTCGTAACTCAATACGCATTTGAAATCCGTTTGGAAATTCAAAAACATTTGTTGTTCGCAACTTCATTAAAATATACAATTTGGAAAACAAGTCTCATTTACAAGTGTAATACAGAAAACAGGGAATACATCTTCCCGCATGAGATCCATATATTTACATTTTACATTTAGATTATGCCACTATCATTCTATACACCGGATGAGTAAATAAATAAAGAAAACCCCAGTTTTGTTCTCCAATTCATGTAATAACGTTTACATGTACATTTTTCAATTGTGTTATTGCAATCAAGCTTTTTAGCACTAAATAATGTCGGATGAGTTTCGATATTGGATCACCTGGTGTATGCCGACATAGGATCAGTGCGTAAGCATTATTGAGATGATTATTGCTGATCGTTAAATGTTCCGCTGCTTGATTTCATTTGCTCTCAACTCCCAGCTTCGACGGGATTATATATTATCGAAGGAATATAATATGGGGGGATAGAGAAATGCTGTGATATTCGTGGGTACTGGATCGAGTAAACAGCTGTACAATTTTTCCCCATATCATTGAACGATGCCACTTACAATTTACTAACGATATTATACTAATTTCTGCACCAAATGAACGAATACATTCTTCCTCTTTACACGCGAGATAAATCAATTTTGGAAGTACATGTCGGTTTCATAGATTGGCCTAGATATCGTCTTAAGGTATTGAAAGTTGATTGGATTTGAACTTTTCTATCCGTTGGATGGAAGATTGGTAATTGAATTTGTGTTAACACACATATGAGCGTACTTTTACAACTTGCACTGCCATCTTATAAATTATTAGAAGAAAATTAAATCAAGACTCGTATATACATTATTAGAGTATAGAAATTGATAATCAAAGACATATAGACTGCGAATTTGTAAAAATGTTACAAAATTATGTAGCAATCGCAGAAAAATATATAAATTGTTTGAAGGATGATAGATGTATCGAAACATTAGTAAAAAAAATCGAAAGCAATAACAAAAATGTAAATAAACCAAACAGCAAACATATTTGACGTCTTCATTTTTGGCAAGTCTGACATTTATTCTATTCTATCATCTCATATCTTTCGTCTGCTGAATCTTTTTGGTTTTGCCTATATTTATTTTCATATTACATTCCCTAGAGTCATTACTTCCTGCATACCATTTAAAACCCGTCCCTTTCCTCTAATTCTAATATAACTACATCATCAACTCACCTCAACATACATATTTTCTCTCCCTGAATTTTAAACTACACTATACTCTTCTTTAATCTTGTTTTATTGCATCTTCTTTATACAGATTAAGGCGAAACGGCGCAAGTGTACATCCCTGCCTGACTCCCTTTCCTATTCTCGCTACCTCTTCTTCCCCCAAACAATTCTAACTAAAGCAGTTTGAAGCTTGTATATAGATTGAAAATAAATCCTTTTCCATAAAATATGGTTTAGTAAAACATATGAAAGCTGCAACAAAAATGTAAATAAACAAAACAAATCAAAAGGTTGTGTATTTGTCGTCTTAAAGCACGAATGTAAATTTACGTTTAGAAATTGACTGACTGATATCCTTAACAGGATAGATAGAGGGCTTAGATATTATTCGATCAGAAGAAAGTAAGAACAGGGAAGAGAAAATAAGTTGACGCTAGCGATTAATACAAACTAATTTGTTATCATAAAGCAAACACACAACAACATCTTAATATTCCCAGCTCGCCTTATTAAACAATCCGTTAACATCGAGATTATCCCTTTTTACAACATCATCTACATTTATTCATTGTTCCTAGATCCCGCTCCAACAATTACACTATCGCACTGTGTACTTCCTCTCCCATTCTCACACATACATGTATCGTGCACTGTTAGGGATCCGTGTAAACGTGTCCTCCTCCATCCCTTTCTCTCTGCATGTTTATCCCGTAAAACTGTCCCGACTAGCGTCGTATACGGACTGCGCTGTCCTCTCTGGTATATATTCGCCTGGACATAACCTGGTTAACATCCGGTTGTTACCAGCTAATTCTGGTGGCGGGATACATATATAGGATGTGTGTGTGTGTGTGTGTGCGGGGGGGGGGTAAGTGGACGTATATAGAGGATTGGGATGAAGATATTATACAGTGAGGATTTTGTGTATGAAGAATTATGTATTTGGATGGGAAAAAAAGAGTCGAATGTAAGTAAGGTTGGAAAAGATTGAATTTGATGAGGGGATTTAAGAAATGGGCAAGTTAATACGTGTTTTTAGATACTAGTTAAAGTAGTGGGCAGTTGGACTTTCTGTATGTATTTCTTCTGTATGTATTTGAAATCATCCATACAGGAATTGAATTGCTGGACAAGAGCTTACACCCACATTCGTATAACTAGTCCATTGTTGGCCCTGCGCTCTGGGCGTGACGAGACTATGTACATTTACAAGGACAAACTTGTCCAATAAATAATATCCACGATAGAACCCCGTTTATATGATAATACAATATTTTTCATGTTTGTTGTATGATTTTTAGATATTTTCGATGATATCATCTGACATTCCAAAGTTACATTTTTACCAAAATAAAATTTCATTCTTTCTTTTCATGATTTATATCATAAAGAATATATTTTTTAAATCCAGAAGTAATCTTGCAGACCAAGTAATAAATTGATTTTTGCTAATTAGCAATCTAACGAAGATGGCGCATATAAATTCACTTATTCCCTCTTCGGACAACATAAAAGTCCTTTTAAAATCTCAGCAGAATATACGCCAGAATTTATATAACTACAATTTCTAATCATTGTATAAACAAACACTTCCAATCAAGCTTCATTAAACTTTGCCCAATTCATTATTAGGCCTACAAATGGCACTCGTTATAGTAAGTGCTTATTCCCACCATGATAATTTACCTAAATAACCTCAAGGGTGTTTTCGTAAACAAGACTTCCATTTGCTTCCATTTAAAGCACAATTTTCAACCACTAAGTAAAATCGTTGCAGAATTAATAAACAGCCATTTAAGTTTGTTGTTAGCTTTATCCAGCCAAGTTGTACAACTTGTCTTTATACAGGGTGTTTCATTGCAAAAAAAAACTGAACACATTTTCATATAACGTTTTTCTTTCGATTTTTCACAGCTGGAAGAGTGATTTTTTTGCTGGCGTATCTTATTCGACATTTATAGCATGCAACTTGTCAAATATATATAAGAATTTCGGGAATAGTCAGTCAGAATGAAAAATTCGATATATAAATGATAATTCATAATAAAAAAAAAAAGATTTTTGAGTAAAATGAAACTACTTAAATTCATTTAAACCTTTCTATGTCGAAAAAAACATCCAATGAAAGCGTTCGATTTCAGTTGGCCAGACCAGAA
Organism: Leptodirus hochenwartii; assembly: GCA_947310635.1. Taxonomy (NCBI): domain Eukaryota; kingdom Metazoa; phylum Arthropoda; class Insecta; order Coleoptera; family Leiodidae; genus Leptodirus; species Leptodirus hochenwartii. Next base: position 407,849 of record OX371186.1, read on the forward strand.
TATGTCCCAATTGGGATTCCAACTAAAGTATACGTAATACATTATATCAAGAACCTTGTTCATATGTGATATGTACAAAGGAAAATGTCTGTAGAATACTAACGACTTCTACCTTTTTTTTTATAATACTGCGGGATTGTGTGTAGGAGACTTGTTTGCGGATTGTTGCAAGACTACACTTGGCCCACTGGGACCAAATACTAGCTTCTGTGAAAAGGAAACTTTGGAATATGGACGAGATGAAACGAGATAGTAAAATGGTTGAAATAAAAAAAGACAAAAGACAAAAAAAAAACGGATGGCTAAGACTTATCGCGTAAACAAATATGGACACATTTATTGTAAACATAATTAAAGATATCGTGTAAGGTTTGGCCTAAATGGTCATTGATTTAACAGAAGCAGCGTTAATTTCGTGAACATATCAAGACATAAAAAAATATTCCTATACAAAATAGCCTTTATCCTGTATATAAAACAATGTAGCGCGATAGTATCTAGTAAGCACACAATGGGAAACAAAGGATATCATCAAGAGGGCCATGAAAACGGCAGCAGGAGCAACATAAGCATCAGATATCAACAGATAGATATAGACGCAGCAGAACGACTTGTGCGGATGTAAGTGCAGACATTTTTGCACGGATAAATATTTAATTAGTCCCGTGAATTATTTAAAACCGGGCGTGTTTATTACTGGGTCAAAACTGTACAGGGCCAAGAGAGAATTTATACAGGGATTGCATACTCTATTAAATAAAATTAAATGAGTTGCGAAATAATTTTCGAAATTTCAACAAATAATTCATTCGACTTTAACGATTGTTTATTTGCACCCGATTGTCAGTACGATATATATTTAAAAAAAAAATTGAAACTGCCAATTTTCCTTTAGGATCTATGCGCGCACATCGGGCACATCTTCAGCGGGTGCAATATAACCGCAATTCCGTGCAGAACAATTTCAAAAAACCCAAAGAATAACGTTAAATCTTGGTCTTATCTTGGCGTGGCACGTTCAGTCCACTGAATTATAATTATTATTCTGGAATTTTTATCGCGCTCGCAGCTATGCAATGCGTCCCCTTTGGAAAGGATCTCTCCTATACGTATAATAGCCAAGGACGAACGACGTATCCTGGTTAGTCCTGACGATGTAATAAAGCCCGAACTGTATGCATTTCAAATTAGATTTCTTCCCTGTACTTGGCTCTGTAAATGTTCCAGATATATCGTGCGGATTTTTCAACATCGCGCTTCTATTGTAAATGTATATAATATATTATTAGCTTAGACAAAAGATTTGTCGTAATCCAACATCATATTTCTTTTTATCACGTCTTTTTTAGAAGACCATTGTTAAAAAAATTGTTAATAATTAGACTGTCTGTGTATAAGATAAAATTTCTTTGAGTGTATTTTACATCGTAGATGATGTTAAGGATACAGATGAAATAAAAAGGACTTCAAAGACGACGTCGTGTATTTTTAGAATATATTCACGTATCTCGAAAGAAAAGCAATTTCATGCAATTAAATGATAATAAGTAATACGTAAGAGGGTCTTAAAAAAGACGAAACAGCGTTGCTTTTATACTTTTATTTTGGGCATGTTCGTTTTATGTCTTCTGCTTCTAGAGACGATTCGGAGAAATATATGTTTAAGCTAAATTAATGAATGAAGATTTTTTTTATGTGGGATCATTAAATTACATCATATGGGTACTTTATATTAGAGCATTACTTATAGTTTTCTAATTTTAAGAATTAGCAGTTATGCTCAATCGCAGTAGATTATTTTGTAATGTTTTGTAGACAAATCTGTTGTTTTTCCATTATTATTTGAAGACGTAGCGTTTTTCCTTCAGCGAGTCCCCCCTCATTATCAATTATCCTTGCTTATTATCCTGTATTCGTCCTTAATTGGCTGTATTCGCTACGTGATAGCTGTTCAGCCAGTTTCCAAGACAGCTGGTAAATCCTATTCTCATCTTGAGACGAGTTACAGCTAAGGCGATTTAAATTGACATATAACAATCGCTATTCCATAGCAGGAAATTAAATCCGCACCTTAATTATTTACTTATTATTACGTCTAGAATAGATTTGATTTAAAAAAAAGTGTTTGTGAAATTATGTTAACATGGCAGACGACGATATTAGTGACATCCAACATCTAACAACTACCTATGAATATACTCGGTCATCCTCACTAATAGCAAACCACCAAAACATAAAACCTCACCCTCATAAGAGTGAAACACCAAACCATAAGAGTTACAAACTTTCAACTGCAAGACACATATTTATTTAACCGAATAATTGAATTTCTCTTCTTTCTATGCGCTGTATTAAAAATAATAGCCTATACTGACTGAAGTTGCGTTTTGAAATTTCCAAATTTCGCAAGAGTTCAACGAAATTGCAAAATATTGACATCGTAGATAGTATATTAATATCGAATCGTTATATAACGGATGGCAATCATACGCTGTTATATTCAATTGGAAATTATGCAACGATTGTAGAGATCGATTGGCAATAGATTGGGTTAATGGAAGACAAGATTGTCTCATTGAATATTGTATTAAATTATTGACATTAAAATTAGATTAATGCAAACTTTGGAGGTAAATATGTCTTTAGTATTCTCGAACTAAGCGTAGAATTTAAACACGGACATTTTGCTTTATAAACCACCCATAGTAAATGAAAACCATATTTATATCTGATTTAGCGATGTGTAGTTCACTCTGAACAGTTCAATCAAATGACGGGCGTACTGTGACGATGTTTTGCAACGACCTATTGGTCACTATGACCTAGTTCGTGAACTATGAACTACATGGTGCACGGTGTACGTATTGATGTACTTGTACTAGGTCCTAAACCCTTCATGAATAACAACGACTCGTAAACGATGCAGTATAGTATACATTATATATACAGTACCAATAGCAGTACTAACAGTACTATGTGATAAAGTGATATTCTATATTATAATGAATGTAATGAAAATATATATACTGTATACAGGATGTAATCAAAAGATCAATAAATTTATTATTATTATTATTAGTCAGAGCGTTTATTTATTGTTAACCGCGCGTTAACTGGATCCCCTACTCTATCGCACAACAATCCATCAAACGTGCCCTGATATCCTCTGATAACGGAACGTAACACCCCAGTAATATACAATACCTGTAATACGCATGATAACTTATCATTAACCCCCCCCCCCTCCAGTATCACCCCCATGGCATAATACACACCAACACCCCCCACTATGCCCGTTGTGTTATGTTACGCCAATCCCCACCACCGAAATGTTAATATTAGCTAATCAATTGCCGCGAGTAGATAACTAATAACCTCAACTTAAAGTAGAGATGCGTAAATTGTACAGGGCGAAAGAGAATGGTCATGTAGAATCGGATTGAATTAATTCGTTTACAATGTGTAAAGTTTGGTTCTAATTTTTAAAGAACGTGTAGTTATTTAATTCTGGTGTAACTATCAATTCGATACGCTTGTAACATTCTTGAATAAACAACACAAGCAAATTGAAACCTGCCCAGGATTCATTGTACAATCTAAACACCTGTACAAACAAGCCGCAATGATTCTATAATGTTTCGTGGCATGGACGGTTCTGATTACAGGCGGCAACAAAAGGACATGCGTTCGCTGGTTGAGAGAGATAGTGATAGCTAGATGTGTTGTGCAACGATGTAATGTGTATTTGATATTTGTTGAGATAAAGCTTTTGTGGATGGAGAGATAATGCTTTATAGTTGTTGTTAAACATTGAAATGGATAGTAGCGGGTGATTAGGCCAGATGTACGCTTTATTATTGGATGGTAGCATAATTATGAGCGGTATATAGTTGTAGTTGTGCTACAAGGATATATGGCATCGCGTATTACAGAACGTAAACATATAACCGCAACGTGTCGAACAGAAACGTGAAATCTGTCAACTGAATTGGTTCGAATTACCTATTTGCTACGTTTTATGAAACAACAGTTACGTGTGCTTTACCGTTATGGTTTATTTGGACAAAAATGATATAAACAACAAGTTGACTTTATGTGAAAAATGCAATGACTTTATATTATATGACTTAGGTAGTTTAATTTTTGAACGAATTGATCTTATGTTCGAACAGTATGAAAAATGACGAGTTGTGTTTTGATTTTTATAAAATCTAGGTCCTTTTTGACACAATCCTATTCCTTACATTAGTCGCTTTGAGGGGAAGCTATTATAGTTAGTTAAAGAGTCCGCAATCCTAAAGATTGGTTGGAAACAGGACGCCATGCCGATCTATCCTGAGCTAATCCCTTCATCTCCCTATAGCTATTCATCTCAACGTCTTCAACTATCTGACTCACATACTCCAATCTAGGCCTACCTACCCCTCTCTTTCCCTTCACTCTACCTTCTATGATCAATTGCATAATCCCCCCATGCCTAAGGATATGCCCTACTAATCTGTCTCTCCTACGCTGTAACACTCTCCAAATACTTCTCTTCTCCCCTACTAACTCTAGTACAGCTTCATTTGTTACTTTATCTTCCCAACCAATCCTCATCATCCTCCTATAACACCACATTTCGAATGCTTGTAATCTACGCTTCTCTTCCTTTCCTATAGTCCACGCCTCACACCCGTACAGTGCTACACTCCAAACATATACCTTCAGTAATCTTTTTCTAATACCCAAGTCAATATTTGATCTTAAAATCTGTTCCTTTTCTACCTTTTCTGTGCCTTCCTACCCTGTGCTATCCTACACTTTATATCTACCTTGCTTCGATTATCTTTTGTGATTCTACTGCCTAAATAACAAAAATCTGACACTTCTTCGATTCTATTATTTCCTATTGAGATCCTCATTTTTCTACTGCATTCCTTTTTGTCACACCTCATCACTTTAGTTTTACCTATATTTATTTTCATGTTAAAATCCCTAGTCAATACTGCCTGCATACCATTCAATACCCTTTCTAAATTCTTTTCGCTTTCTTCCAATATAGCTATATCGTCGGCGAATCTCAACATATATATTTTCTTTCCCTGTACATTCACACCTACACTATACTCTTCTTTTACTTTGTTTATTGCATCTTCTATATATAGATTAAATAATAACGGTGAAAGTGTACATCCCTGCCGAACTCCCTTCCCTATTTTTGCTACCTCTTCTTCCCCCTCAATTCTAACTAAGGCAGTTTGGTGTTTATATAAATTAAAAATTATTGTCCTATCCTTATAATCTATACCCGTTTCTTTTAAAATTCTAAACATTATGTCCCAATCTACATTATCAAATGCCTTTTCTAAGTCTACAAAAGCTATGCAAGTTACCTTTCCTACCCTATTTCTTTTTTCTACTACCGTTCTTAGTGCTAGAATCGCCTCTCTCGTCCCTCTGTTTTTCCTAAAACCAAACTGATCTTCTCCTAGCCTTTCCTCTACTTTATTTTCTAATCTCCTATAAATAATCTTTAACAATATCTTCGATGCATGTGATAGTAGGCTAATGGTCCTATAGTTCTCACACAAATTAGCTCCTATTTTCTTCGGCATTGTTACTATTCTACTACGCTGAAAATCCTGTGGTACTTCTCCCTTCTCATATATTTTACAAACTAACCTGTATAATCGCTCCTGCATTTTTCCCCTGCGTGTTTTATTAATTCGGCTGGTATCATATCAATCCCCGCTGCTTTGTTATTCCGTAAATCATTTAATGCTCTATGAAACTCTGACCTAAGTATGCTAGGACCTAAGTCATCCTCATCTATCTGTTCCACACTTACTAGCTCCTCCATGTCCTGCCTACCTTTATATAAATCTTCAAGATACTCCTTCCATCTTCTAGCTTTTTCCTTATTTTCTGTGAGTTCCTTACCCTGCTTATCACATATAATGTTACCCTTTGGTTTTACTTTAGAAAAATGTGACTTAATTTTCCTGTAGCCCAAATCTACTTTACCTCTTCTCATATCCTCCTCAATATCCTCACAGTTTCCTTTTATCCACTCTTCTTTCGCTAGCTTGCATTTCCTATTAATTAAGTTCCTTAGTTCCTTATATTTTTTCTGTCCTGCTTCTGTGTTTCCTATTTTAATTTTCCTTCTTGCTTCTATCGTTTCCACTATTTCTTCCGTGATCCATTCCCTCCTACCTGCCCTTTTCTTTGTGCCTAATACTTCATTTGCTGCTGTAGTTAACCCATTTCTGATTTCCCTCCATTCGCAATCTATGTCGCTCCTTGATGTTCCATTAGCCATGATTTCTACTTTCTGCTTGTACTTTTCACATACATCAGCTAATTTTAACCTATCGACATCTACTCTGACCTGTTTAGACTTCTGTAATTTCTTGAATTTGACCTCTGAGTCCAGGATTACTAAATTATGGTCACTATCAATATCTGCTCCAGGGTAACTCTTACAATTCTTAATTTGGTTCCTAAACCTCTCTTTAACCAGTCTTTAATCTATCTGATACCTCCCTATATCTCCTGGCATTTTCCACATATATATCCTGCGCTTGTGATTCTGAAAAAGCGTGTTTGCTACCACTAGCTTATTCCTAATACAAAACTCTACCAATCTATCCCCTCTATCATTACGTGTTCCTATTCCATATTCTCCTACTATTGGAACTTCCTTTCCCTTACCTACTACGGCATTCCAATCTCCGATTACAATTAGATTATCCTGTCCTTTAACGTTTGCTAACCTAGATTCAATCTCCTCATAAATGGATTCTACCTCCTCATCATCGTGACTTGAAGTTGGCATATATACTTGCACTATAACTGTGTCCGTTGGCTTCGTGTCTAATCTAATAGTTATAATTCTATCACTAACTTGGCAATAACTCTTTACTCTACATCCCAACTTTCTATTCATTATAAAACCTACACCGGTATGCCCATTATCTGATGCTGTGGTTATTAATCTATATTCTCCTGACCACGTATCTACTTGATCTTTCCTCCTAACTTCACTAATCCCTACAATATCCAGTTTAAGTCTCTCCATTTCTAATTTCAAATTCTCTAACTTTCCTATCCTATTCATACTGCGTATATTCCACGCTCCGACTCGTAGAATTCTCGACGAAGACGATTTTTATTTATTATTTACAACATGGTAAGTCAATTTTATATTGGAGGCAAAAATAATATAACCAACGAAATCTATCAAATATTTAATGTGGAGAGTTATAACAGACTCGAATATAACAAAATGGTAATAGAAAAAAAAAATTGAAGTTCTAAAAAATCTAGAAACATCCTCATTTACCAAATACCCAATACAAAATATAACTCTACTACAACTGAAACATATCAATTAGCAGCGCGCAAACAGCCTTCCCTTATTCTATTCTCATCCTCATCAATTTCATGTTGTTGGAGAGTCAGGCAAACGTAAATTTTGACTATTACTCTCTGGCAAAGGTGTATAATTAATGATCAAATGTTTCGGCTTGTTGAATTCATTTCTAGGCAAGCCGATATGGCATCACTGGATACACTCTGCTGTGTGTTCCTTCACATGCAGCGCGGTAAGCGTAGCAATTGCAGCAGAGGCAAGTATCCGACTTTTAATAAATCTTACTGACATAAGTAATAATTCATTAGTAACCGCGAACTGTGTAAGTTATGAGAGTAGACTGGCGGTAAAATGACATATAGACAAATAAGTATTGCAACGTTTCAATTGCAAAGGATTATATTAGAACGGCCTTTTTTACAGTAAAATAATGAAGCCCACAAAAATCGATTTTAAATCCTTACTTTCCCTTTAATAATAGCCACAAAAAGTGTTCTTATACGTTCGGATAAACGGATCATAAACTCAAGTCCAGGCTATTGGCTACAAATTGGAAATGTTTGGCAGAAACTCACAAATAGATGCAAATAGATACTAATGATACTGATGTGAATGGTAGATATAATATAAACAACCGAATTCTGCACAAGTAAACAAACAAACGCTATAAACAATATATGATATAGCACCAGTAATAGGTTGTTTTGCACAATGTAAACTAATTGTCCTTACGGAAATTTGTTAAATATATATTTAAAGGTCTGTTTGACAGCCTAGGGATTTTCTCAAATCGACGATTACGTACAAGTCTATAAATGAAGATTTGTCAAAATTTGAAGATATACACGTTTTTTAAGAAGACATTTTTTTCTAACTCAATCGAGCCACCACTTCGTATAAATAAAGTTAGATGACCGAGCGATAAACACACAAACACCCCCCCCCCCTCCTCCTCCTTCCAAACCGCTGAAAACAGCAAAACAATAGCAGCGATCATCAATTATGAGATGGCGCTGCTTCTGCTCTATTCCTGGACTCAGTGCGTTAACACTATACGCCATGGCCTGGACCTGGAGTGCGTGTGCACGAACATGTAGACACTACTGCAGAGGATGTGGGATAATTCGGTGGGGGAGGAAGCTGGAGGCGCCTTGAGTAGGTGTCATAAGTGGCATTTAGGTGGGGAAGAGGTAGGAATGAGAAGGTGGCTGATTTATGGTTACGTGTTTAGTTAGTCGGCTTGAGGTGATTGTGGACTATTGAATGCATGAATGATGTTGAATTGTGAACGTGTGATTGTGACCGACTTGAATTATATGGTCTTTAAAGAATAATTGAAAACACCATTCGAAATTTACTGTTTGTTGCAACATACCATTTGAGATAATGTAACGAAGAAACAAACAAAAAAATCATGATTATTAAAAAAATAATTCGATAAGTCCTATAATGATTAGTCTGCTGTTGAATTATATTTAAAACACAAATTCTCAAACATATGTCTTTTATATCGAAACGATCATCGTATAGGAAGCTTGAAAGCATATTGCAATGACAAGAGAAGTAAAATACATCCCAGTGAAGTTCACAAGAGCAGTATCAATAAGAGGAAAGATGGAGAAACTGGTGAAATGGAAATGTGAGAAAATGATCATTATATCCGTTACTGATTTTTCCTTTCCATATATATATATATATATACACACCGAAACGTTTCGCGCTCCGTTCTGTTCCGAAATTTCATGAATGGTGCAAGTGTAAATGTAAATTCCTTTTGTAAATGTGCGAAAACAATGCTGGTATAAGTGCGCGAAGACTACTCTAACATGTACATAGGTGGTAAATGTGAATGGTGTTGTGTAAGTGGGGTTGCCGTTTACAAAGTGTTCAATTTGTTCATTTCTATACTACATCATTGTGAAGCTCGAAACAAACGAATTCGTTCGTTAAGATCACGTTCATCAATGGATCTTCAACTACATTTTGGTGGAAACGTTCTATTCGCTAAAGATAACAAAATGCGCACGAACACCTTGGTGGGTATATTGCGCACATTACATGTTATTCGTTACACCACAACATATAGCGTAAAAACGCGACGTATTCTAAAGATATGTAAAGTGTGTAAGATGAACATAAAATGGCGAGTAAATCGCGCTATGCTCTCACATGAAAATGGATGTACAATTTTTTGTACATTACATCTGAAATCTGAAAGAAAAGCACGCCGAGAAATGGGTATAATGATAATGTTAAACGGTTCACTGCCTCCGAAAAGACTGAATATTTTTATTATGCGAGATTTTTACGAAGACACGTCAAAGTGAATAGAAGTCAATGAAAAATATGCGAATACAGGTGAAACGAAAGAATACGACGCTAGTTTTATTGAGGAAGTGCATAAAAATATACCGCCAGAGTATTCGCTTTATTAAATCATTCGCTTTATTAAATCAGCGTTGGTGATTTTGAAAATAGAAATGTCGGATTGTAAAAGAAATTGTATAATAAAAAGAGCCCATATATTCGTTGAATGAACAAACCATCCAGGGAAAGTTATAATATCGTAAGTTATAAATTTTGTTTCATTAAAGTTGCACGGAACATCTCCAATAAACTGTTTAGAACACACAACGCCACAAGTTTTTTTTTTGATATATGTTACACCGATAAATTGACTACTACAGGGCCCCATACACGATGGATAAAACAAACAATCAATTTTCAAATTACAAAGTTAAATTGACTGGAAAATTGTAGTGATAGAACTTTTTTACGGATACATTCCGCGGAAAACCCGTAATCAATTTTTCAACAACATTGTGTCTTTGGACTCGTATATGACAGCAAATTGTACATTTTTTGCTTTGATACAATTTGCAGCGAATGTGGAAAGGAAAAAAGCCTTTTCGCATCGTGCGCCAAGTATTCCTTGTATACAGATGTTCTTCAATTATCATACCACGTTAATAAGCTATCAATTAAAAACCATCCATGAATTAAATTCGAATGGTCGCCCAATTGACATCACGACAAGCTATTTAATGCATCCTGTTCAAACGCGCTCTTCTAATTTTCCTGTTTTTAAGTGAAGAACAGCTGCTTACCTATACACATATACACACATGTGTATTTGGGATGAAATTGGCGAAATAAAAACAGAAACTTTTATGTTAGTTTTCGCTGGTTTACTGTATAGAGAGTACTCAAAACATGGCTGCGCTATGGTCATCGTTATGGCGACTGCGGTAGCCATTTTTGTGTGTAATCTATAACGTACAGTGGCTTAAAAAAGTGTCAGAAACTCATTCTTTATAGCAATACTTGGATATGTATGTATAAAGTGTGTAATATATACAGTGTGAGCTATTTCGAGTTTTCGGCAACACTGCACGCTTAAAAAACAGGAAACTATTTATTGTCGTGTTATTGTTTCAAAACGGTGTTTCGCTGAGCGAAAGATACAGCAATATGTTATATTGCTGTATCTATAGATACCAAATAACATAAATATTATTATTACTACCAAGTTGATATTTAAAAAAATCATTATGTTGTCTTTTCTAACACCATCTTGATATTGTTTTAGTAATATCAAAATTATTACACAATTAGCATTTATAGCAGTGGTAATGAAAAGTCCAATATGCCAGCTGCGATTTCTAACAACGTTTCCATAAAAATTCCATAATATTATGGAACTTTATGTTAAAAAAATGTATATATAGCCAATCCGCTACATAGATTGTGCAGTAAAGCATGTATATCTCAAAGTGACTGATGACTAGAATCATGGCCCTGTCGACCATGGCGATCGACGGCACCCAGAAGATTGGTGACCTTCCACACCATACGTCACCGTCTTTGCCTTCCTATAAGGCTTTAATACAGCAGCATTTCATGCTACACTTTAATTTAAACATCTGCCCCACGAAGAAACAAAGACGAAACGTGGCGTTATTATTCATTTTGTCAATAATGTTCGCTTACCTTTAATTCCTGTGTATTCCTCTGCAAATCCAATGTAGCATTAACTGAGGGGACTTCGTTACGCTTCTTGAAATTAAATCTGATCCAATATAGTTTGGACACTGCAAAAAAAAAAATGTTTGTTAGAAAATTGGTGCTCAAATTACCGTAAGACTTCGACAAAACATTTAATTGGCTTTTCAAAAATGAGCAGGGACATTCAATATTTTAGTTCGACACCGATGTGACTTTATTATTTGTGGATAGTTAAATATTTTGTGGATGGTTAAAACAATTTTAAACTAAATTAATCCATCAAAAAATAATATAATTATTAGATGGATTTTGAGATATCTACCAAATTTTTTTTACAAAAAGTGCACTTGCTCGGAATATTCTAAGAAGTCCGTATATTACACAAGACCATTCGAGTTAAATCGCCCGATAGCTAATCGGCATGTTAACTGAGATGTTCCTCTATAAGGTTAAGAGTTCTGCACGTCTCAGAGGCCAATATTAGGGGTGGATGGGCGAGTTTGTAGCAAGGGGGAGGGGGAACATAGCTGGATCGACGTTTCGCCCTTTATTATCAACACAAATGAAGTGAAACGATCGCTGACTTGGATTTAATTGAAAAACGTTCTTTCCCAGTACCAGCCGGCTAAGAATGGTCTACGTTACGTTGGGTAAATGTATATATGGCGATAGGCTGCTGTGAGCGTTAGACAAGTGATACGCGATCGTACAGGGTGTTGTATTTTTGTATCGTAAATGTTGAATGCAGTAGAAAAATGAGGATCACAATAGGAGATAATAGAATCGAAGAAGTGTCAGATTTTTGTTATTTAGGCAGTAGAATCACAAAAGATAATCGAAGCAAGGTAGATATAAAGTGTAGGATAGCACAGGGTAGGAAGGCATTCGTAGAAAAAGAACAGATTTTAAGATCAAATATTGACTTGGGTATTAGAAAAAGATTACTGAAGGTATATGTTTGGAGTGTAGCACTGTACGGGTGTGAGGCGTGGACTATAGGAAAGGAAGAGAAGCGTAGATTAGAAGCACTTGAAATGTGGTGCTATAGGAGGATGATGAGGATTGGTTGGGAAGATAAAGTAACAAATGAAGCTGTACTAGAGTTAGTAGGGGAGAAGAGAAGTATTTGGAGAGTGTTACAGCGTAGGAGAGACAGATTAGTAGGGCATATTCTTAGGCATGGGGGGATTATGCAATTGATCATAGAAGGTAGAGTGGAGGGAAAGAGAGGGGTAGGTAGGCCTAGATTGGAGTATGTGAGTCAGATAGTTGAAGACGTTGAGATGAATAGCTATAGGGAGATGAAGGGATTAGCTCAGGATAGATCGGCATGGCGTGCTGTTTCCAACCAATCTTTAGGATTGCGGACTCTTTAACTAACTAAATGTTGAAAGTAATGCTTTAATAATATGAATAATGAAAATCGAAAGGATTGATATATATCACGATATTCGTGCAAAATCATCCAGATATTTTCCAACGAAGGAACCTTTGCTTTTTTCATCGCACAAATAAATTTGAGGGTCGATGCTTTGACACATTTCTAAAGTAAATATAAAATATAAGGTCATTTTAGGGTGCAAAAATGAACGCTTTATCTTAATATATGCAACACTCCATATACGCAAATGTACTCGATAGCATATAATGCAGCGGAACAAATAACGTGACAGTATCTTTGTATATTATACAAAGTAAATTCCTCTTGCAGGGGAGGTTCTTGCTCGTTTGAGTCTCTCATAGCCTGCGGCCAACAACTTCTGGACAAGCTGAAATGGAGTGCTTTTCTTTCAAGAGACTAAACAGCTGCATTGTTACAATGTCACCCGTAGGACATGGACCAGAGGAGGACAGACGAGAAGTCTTGCCAGAATCTTTAATTTACTGCATCTCATGGCATTCCCCTATTAGTATAGTTCCCTTCAAATTCGCACAAACAATTATTAAATCATGAATAATGCCAAAACAAATAACACAAAAGCATATAACGTCATATCGTATACTATTTGACAAATGCGTCAGTCTAGACTCTAGACATACCATTTCGCAACTTTTAGAGCATTGTTCTGCAACCTGTTCATACCACACAGATATTGCTATAGAAGTATCAGCGGCTGCAACACACTCGGACGAATATCTATTTCACTCCCTATTATAACAACCGTTAACTTGAGAGAAAACTACCTGCTGACAAATCATTATCCTGTTTGCCACTTGAGGTTCCCTCGTACCACATAAATATCCCCCCATTCAAGCTACGCTTGTTTGGCTGCCTACTCTATAGGGGCGAATATACCACACCGCATACAGAGATGCCGTTATGTGCGCATATGTGTGAGAAGGAGCGAGTGAATTTAGAACCTGAGAACAAAATGAGCCGTAAAGTGTTTTGGTCGAGTTGAGATTTCATGCTCGTCGAACTGCAAAAATGCTCCTCTCGAACCAACAGGAGTGTGTGTGTGTGTTTGCGAAACCACCAGGTCGTTTACTTTAGACCATGTAGATATTTGTTAGGTGCTTTAACCGAGTGGGCATGTCGAAAATTTAAAAGTAAGAGTGATAACTAACTATACCTACGAGTTGCGTCCATCTAGTTAAAATGAAACATGTAGTAGATAATGGCTGAGATAGAATTCCCTGAGCAGAAACTAACATTGTTTCTATGAAAAATTCGCGAATACTTTTTCACCATCAAAGTATTCTATATTAAGTGTCGAAGCGACCTTGTTTAAGCTAAATCCTTTCAAAAGGGAATCTAATGGTCCACGAATGTATGTATGGCAGGGCCGCCACCTCTGGCGTGACGACAGTTAATGTTCCCTAGCGAGTTATCGACTTTACGGTCCGCCTACTCCCAAATTCAACCAATTTTATCGCTGAGCAATTCATCCCCGACCCCTATTCAGCTATGATGTAAATCACAGGTGGTGATCTATATGCAACTCTTAGATTAACATATACGATATCACGCTTCACTTGCATCTGCGGGTTTCATCATTCCATCAAGAGATATAAACTGTACCAGTGGCCGCACGACCTTTCCCCCCCCCCCCCACCGAACATTGAGCGCATAACCGTAGATATACAATTGTATTGCGATATTTTAACTAGGCATTATTTTTCCTAAAAGATAAAGCTTGCGTTGCGATAGCACTCAACACAACACAGTGTGGCGTTCCATTGTGGTATCTATTGCAAGCGGTAGAGTGAGAGCGACCGTATGCAGTATATCATCTGTTTCTTTGGTTCGCGTATCGTATACGCCGCAAACAAACTAGCTTGCTATGGCAACGTGATGTCACGCTGATTCTACAGCTAAGAATATATCGTTTCAAGCTATTCCGCACCGCAATTCTTTAGCGTCCCAACAGAGAAGCCTAGTCTAGTATACACGAAAATGGATATAGAATAGCCAGATAAGACAGTTGCACTGTTCTGTTTAGTTGTTACGTATGTACGATTTTGCCACGTATTTCTCCAGGAATATATTTAATAGAAATAATTTAATAAAAATGAATAGTGTTAGTTCTTTATTGAAAATAGAGTTTTGTAGACTTTCTCTGGCGGACAAAGTAAATTTAAAGAATTAGGTAGGCCATTGCCTGATTTAAATTGATCACAAACTTGTGCGAGGAGTGTTTATGTCAATGAAAGATAGAAGAGCAGAATACCACTTTAAAGAAATGATGGAATTAAATCATTTTGCATCCACTTCAGGTAATATTTCTTACTGTTATATTATTTTTTTAAAAATGCGCCCCCCCTCGATTGGAATGTCAAGATCCGCCACTGAACTGTACACGTCTTATTTTAACCCGAGAATCTAAATTGTTCAATGTTATGATTGATAGTGTAAATAAGTCGTATCGTGGAATTAAAAATATATACATACAAATATATAAAACATTACATATTCAAATATTTAATTTATTGCTTCTTTTAAAGCAAAATGTCAATATTAGCGTTTGTAAATCCGACGTTGATTCTTAATACTTCTATATTGCAATAAATGAGAAAGCCACAGCTGTAAAGGGCATTAACATCACATTCTATACAGCTGTACTTGACACAAGGAACATACACATAAAGGCAGAGTAACGTTTATATATAGGGACCTCTACTCGGAAGAATGGGACATCAATCGCTTAATAATTCAATTTCTTTGCCAGGAATAATAAATAATTCGAACAGAAATGCCATACTTTTTCGGCTGCGTAACGACGAACATACAAACCCCACAGTGATCACCAACTTACTAAATTCTTTACGAAGCACACTCTTGTCAATATTCACTATTCTTCACATTCTTGCTGTTATACTATACAGTCAACTACATCTAATTTTCGATAATAAAATGGCCCCCCAAAAGGGCTTCCAAAAATTGCCTTAGCGCACGATATTTCACGTGCACATGGCGGGGTATTGGTTAAAGTTTTCAACTAGCAATAATCGCACCTCGGATAAACCTCATCGGTTACGATATCGCCTCTGCGCAGAGATAACGTGAACTCAATTAACATCCAGTCCTCTAACCAGCAAACACATAATATGATATACATAGTAAGAACAGTGCCCTCTCTATGGTACTAGGTACTTCACACGCAACACCTCCTAAAATATTTATGTATGTATTGTGAGGTTTTGGACAAAATCGGAAAAGCATAATAAGTTGGTAGAATAATAGTAAAGTAATTTATGTTAATTTGATGATATAAAAATAGTTGTTCGACAAGATAGATGAAAATTGATTGATTATACCGTGTTTTTCCAATAAAGTTCCACGTGTAATTAAAAATGTTATTGCGCCCATATTTGTTTGTCACTGGTATAACTCGATGAATATTTATATGACGGACAAAGTTGGAGCTTTTCAGTTTGCATATTTTTGTGTATGCCCTGTGTATGTCAGCGCGTGCACGTGGCAACGCGGCTCTACACCCTGTCGTGCGGAGGTTTTCCACCACGCCAACCTAGACGCTTGTTTTCCCTGCGTTTTCTAGCTGTGCGTATTTGCTATGCACACCAGAATATATACATATATTGAACATGTATTTGTATACGCTTGTTGTATGCAACCATCGCAACTGCAGATTATGCTCTTGCCACAAAAAATAAATAAAAATGGAACGCCCACTTTATAAAATATCCTAAGTCTACATTAGAGATAGTTTAATAAAGTAAGCGTCAAATATATTTTGATAAATGCAACATTAAGTCTTTTTGTGAAATACATTCAGATTTTATTTCCAAAGTATCGAATTGATCAAATGCAGGGTTAACAACAATTTGAAAAATTACTAATGATGACGATGACGGTTCAAATTGAAGGTCCAATACAGAAGTTCCGTTACACATACAGAAACAACGTTGCTTTTAATGATGAATCAATCATCCAATTCCCCCAAAAAAAAAAGAGTTGTTGTGCTTCAGTAAATAACAAGTCCAGCATATTTTCATTGCAATGCCGAATTATAAATCAGTGTTTGGAAAAAAGAATGGTCGAATGAAACTTGTTTGAAAAATGGCTAGTGCGCATCCAAGTAGAACTTTGAAATTGGAAAGGCAAAAAAGCCAGGAGATGCCAACTGTGTTTTTATAAAAAAAAATCTTGAAAGAAAAAAGATGTTCATGGTCAGATGTTGCCGATACCTCTACAGCTACTTTCCCCATACATACAATTTTCAAGTAAAAAGTCACGTGCAACTTAACAAACTGTCGGCTGGAGGCGGCAGTTCATTTTAGGTAATTTTTCACCAGAGATCCGATACATTCAATATCTATTAAAGTGAACGAGCTATTAGATTGAAATGGCGTGGCGGCTGCAATGGACAACGAACATTAATAACGTCCGAGTTCCTTGTTCAGCCACGTGTATGTGCCTGTGTGTGTGTATTTGTGGGTATGTGCATGCACAAGCATGTTGCTGATTCATCGATTCCTTCCACCCCCTAATGATACAACCAAATCATTTTTCCTCCAGGTCCAGCCGAAGGCAACAAAAAAATGATTATTTGCAAGACTTTAAAAATAACCATTTACTTGACAATCGCACAAAACAAGCTACATACAATGTGAGTTGTTCGTTTCTAGATATAAATTCTCCAATTCACGAAAGAAAAATTCTATTGAAAACGTGTTAATATTCAGTTGAGGGAAAGAGATGTAATCCAGGAAGGTATCACAGCGTAGAAAATATGAAATCGAAATAATATAAAAATGCAAAGGACGACGATATGTGTTTATGATTCGCATTTAATGGTATTCAAATGATAGATCAAGCGATGGTGTGAGTAAAAGCACATGGGCAAAGCTACATCACTGTGGGACGAAGAAACCTTTGCATGCGGCTTCGTACTGTCCAAATATTGACATGGCTCGTTTTTGTCCCACTTGCCCCCAGCATTTATTTGCACATATCTCAATGGTAATCACATTTACGCTATTGTAGAAATCCTTCATTGCACAGCGAACTTTGGTTTGAATGTGTGCGCGTATCTGTGCAAGGCTCGTGAAATAATCGATGGCATATAGGGGGCGGCGTTGAGTGCTCTGGATGTGTAAATATTCAGTGCTCTTAAAAACTATGAAGGTCCTAAGAGAATTTCTTGGAAAATATAAGTTATGGTATGGTATTTCTAGAAGGACTTTGTTGAAAATTTGCTCAATTCATCCCATGGATGATAGTTCGAAAGATGCTGCTCAATGAAAATTGAAGTTTTTTCAAATGATTCTACTTTAATGATTCGCTAATTAAATCAATATTTGGTTGAAAAAAATATTGGTTTATCTAACTAATTCTATTCAAAATAGAGTCTACTGAAGCCCATGTCATTATAACAGTATTTGTCCATCGGCCATCAAATCCTAATCTGGTGTAACTTGTACACAAACTAGGTCAGACATGTTCCGTAGACATGTTATGCAACATTGTGTATGAAGAGGGCAAAAACGTCCCCTCGTCCTACAGCACGAGGCCCTTCTGTATATGCATATAGGGGCCCAGGCGAAGGCCTTTGGTTCGCTACATCGGAATAATGCAAAAAGTGACTACTCCGAAAGCTGCTGATGGAAGAAGCAAAGCGCCATTTAGGATGCACTGTACAGCGTGAGGCAAAACTAAAACCACTGTTTTATGCGTTTATGGATATATCTTTCGACTCTTCTTGATGGATTTTTGGAACATAACTTAGCAACTGTTTCGTGCTTTGGTTTTTATATTTCAATTGAAAAATATAGCTCACACCTGTGTATACCAATAAAAGAAATTCTTCCAGTTTTTGTGCCATTTTACAAGGCTCTAAAAAAACTTTAATGGCCACACTAACATTGTAATCCTCCCCTCTATATCTCGTTGCCCTTATAAACTACATGTTAACGTTTCAAGTCAACTTATCTAAATGCTGCTTTCATCTTCATCAATATATAATAAAATGGTACCATTATCAAATTGTAGCTTGTTTCCAAGACTTTCTTTTAAAATATCGTTTCAACTGTGATTGAGTTAGTTTGAGGTCCAAATGGTTGCATACATTCGGGTCAATTTTCAACACCATCAAATGGATCGTAAAATATTCCTTCAAAATATACCCCCACCAATGCCATGCTCCTTTTAACCGAACCGTCGGTAGCTGGGCTAAAGACTAATTAACAGTGTTGCTTTATCGAGAGGGCGCTGCGCAAGAGGACCGCATGAGAGAAACGAGAGGAGAGAGAGAGAGAGAGAGAAGCCTATATAAATTAGGTTCTCATTACACACCTGACTGATGCGGACAGACGAATCAAGCTTGCTTGAGTTGAATGTAGAGCCTAGCTCTGTATGTACAAGTGTAGATGGCAAAGTGACTGGATTGAAGCAAGACGGTTGCTTTGCTTGATGATGATGGCCTTTTAGATTCGCCAATTGGATGATGGAAATGTCAAGGCACAAGGCTAAGATCGTAAATGATTGAGGAAGTGAGCTTGAGGACGAAGTATATTAATATTGTCAATTGGCCACAAATGAAGGACGTATGCGAGAGATTACTAAGAACTAGTGTCGCAATCATGTTGGTAAAAATATATAAGGGGGGGGGGGAAGAGAAATAAAAAATACAGTGTTTTATATCACGGTTAAAAACGAGGACTATAGATTCGCTTAATAAGCATAATCGAGAAATGAAAAATGAATTATAGAAAACGTACCTTTATTTCTCTTCCCTAATATGGAATATCACAACATAACGGCAAAATCTATAACCTATTTAAAAAAATATATATTTAATTTCAATGGATTTTTTCAAAACTTGTTCGTTTAGAATAATTATTCTAGTTGTTGATAAATTCGTTTCAAAGTTGCCCCGTCATAATTTTAATAGGCAATTTAGACGTTGACGGCTATCATATAATATATCGAAAAGTTGCAATTCATGGCGAAGTTCCGAAGAGTCAAGCGAGTTGCATATAGATATAGTTACTTCCTCGCTGCACATTACCCATGCATATAAACTTCAATTTTCATAATGTTGGCACAAGTTCAGCTTCGGCTTTGCTGAAAACTCGTATATTTGTTCTTTTCATGTTTCAGCAAGTGTTGTAATATACTTATGCGAAAGTATATGGAGAAAGTCCGTGACCGAATTGCATTAAAGTATCCAAAAACAATATAAACTGAAACACCACTTCCCGGTCAATTGTATTGTTGTGTTTAACAATGGACTTATGATTTCGGAATGTTCATTGCATTAATTTCATTATTATTCTAACCATATCGGAACGTTGGATAGAACAGGCTCAAATATAGGGTTGTGCGCATGTCGCGCAGAATTCTCGCACAAATATGGCGGAAAGTTCGGCATTAATAGTTCGAACACTAGACCGTTTCTATCAGTTTGCACGGGTACAGGTAAATGTGTACCCTGCTCATTCAATACACCAGGTGTTTCTAATTAATGCCCCTTCCATGGAAACTTTAATAAATTAGAATACCTAAATTAGCTTGCGTAGTGGAATGCTGATACACAACGAGTACTACCCTAAAACTATCGAGGTAGACGATAAAACCAGAGAAATATATCGGAAAAGGTCAAATAATAGTTAATTGATGCCAATGATGTTGTTAGAGCATAATCAATAAAATGAAGACGTGAATTTTAAACTGCTCAAGCTATTCCCTTGCGGGGTAAGTATTATATTACAATATTAATACTAACCGAACTTTAAGACAAGAATACGTGTACAAAATACAAATTAAAAACCAGACATTATTCTATTAATTTGATAGTAGACACTCAAGTTAGATTGCGATCCTTCAATAGACTTTTATTATTAAAAAAAGGCAATATCAATACGCCTACTACAATACTCAATTCGAAACCAAGTGAATTTGCAGCAGACAATATATAACAAAGATTTTGCTGAATTTCCAGATTATGTAAAGAAAGAGAAAAGGGACCGTTTCTATCCATAAGTGAAATACGAGTAGCTTCAAATATTGTAAGACATATTGTTGGAGAAGAATGTTAGTGAAACGATTTATCTTTATCGCATTTTAATGAACAAAAAAGTACTTACTTAGTAAAGGCAAAAAAATTGTTGGTAAAAAGTTACGTTATGAGATATATGTTAATGTGTCTCATATTTTCAATGATCCAATGAGAAAAGTGGCCATTTTGATGAGATAACTAAAAAAATGGACGACATTGGATGCTACAGTTGTTATATATCACACCGAATGTAATGATGAAGAAAACACTCGTTGTAAAATCGTCACTACGGCACAGAAAAACCGTAAAACAAAGCATCTAAATGCGCATTTCGGAGGCTACGCCCCGAAATATTTTTTTTTGCATAAAACTCCCCATATTTTGCATAAAACTGTAAACTGCAAGTTGATACATCATTTTTTCTTTAAATATATTGTGTAAGTAGCACTTTTTCGTAATAATTATGATTCCGCTTCAAGAGAAACAAATGAAACAATCTCAAAAGGTGCTTCTTCTCGGAAACCTAAGCAAAGCGTTCTAAACATTGTCAGAAACCTTGATAAATATGATCCAATCATCATTCTGTAAAATAAATTCTCCTCAACGCGACTAAATGTAATTTTTTTATTGGCTAGTAGCGAAATTAGCATGTCATTTTACATAAAAATCAAAAACACAACTCACCATTACTTATAATATTCGCTAATTTAGGTTATTACTTATAAATTTATATTATTTTTTGTTCTTCACATCAAAAATTTACCACTTATAAAAGAAAAAAAATCTAACAACTAAGTACGCTTTAGAACTATATGTAGTAAATTTTCTAAATAACTTTTTCCTAGCAAAATCAATCGAAGTTTTGATAAGAATCAGCCAGAATTGTACCGTATATTATATCGCGGATGATACTAACGTTTATTATTACTCATAATTCAAACTTTTTATCTTGTAAACGGGATTAAACTCAAAGTTCTACTTTAATCCCCACCGCTGTCAAGTTATATTAATTATTCAAATAATGAATTTGATTTTGTATACCTTTTTGAAATTCGGGCTATCTGCGAATCCAAGTCTTTGTTGCGTGTTCAAGAAAAGTTTCAAACAATACGCAAAATCACATTAAAATGTACACAGAATGCTTGAAAGTTGTTCTGTTCACAATTAAATAAATGCCTACTTGCAATTACTAATGTAGCCTACAAAATCATACAAGGCGAAGTTCGTACTACGGTATACCTAACCTTAATTGGGCATGTATTGCATACGACGTGATATCGACCGAATTGAACAACTGATTGCTTCTAATATAAAATAATTTTATATAATACTCGAAAATGTAAAATCACTTTTAACAATTTATTATTACGAATTTTGCCAACTATGAAACGTAACTAAAAAAATACATTTCATTAAATAATAACAGCGTTACACTTTCTAGTATATATCGTTTTATTGCTTCGGCGACCCTTCTTCTGCTGCTGTAAAATTTATTTCGGCTGTTGTTTTCAGCCAGGGAAAACTTTGCCACATTATAAAATGCGTGATACAGCGCAGCTTGGTAGAATTAAAAACTCTTCTCCGCAGCAGACCGCCCAAAAAATTATTAGCGTGACGTATAATTTAATATATGAGTTGTTATTCGTAACGCACAGCTTACGTAAGTAAAAGCTCGAATTAAAAGTACTTTAAGGTCGTGGGGATTTTATTATGTTGGAGATAAAAAAAGGCATGGATTTTAATTCCTTTTTGGTTGCCAGGATGTTAAGTATAGAATAGATATTTTGTGCCAAGCAGATTAAAATTATATTGACGAAGGTACTGTGTAGAAAAAGTTCATTTTTACACTAGTGCAAAAATGCTACAAGCTTAAATGATCAGGGACGGTTTGAAAAAATATACAAATATTTGGTAATTTGTGAATTGAAAAAAAAATGGAAATATCGGGACAATCGTTATTAACATTTCAAAAAATAGTGTCCTAACGAAAGGACAGAAGGAGCGTTATCAGATGTACCAAACAATTCAGGAATACACGCGATCTGTATGATATATATATGATCCAAGTGGGAAATCTCCTTGTCGTGAGAAAAGGAATTATATATCCCGTATATTTGTCCGTGGGAAGGCAGAAGACACTAGAGGGAGACAGGGGCTTGTTAGTTGTTTGTGCCATTGATATAGGGGCTTGTTTTTCGCCGGCGTGAATCCCAGTGGAGGTTTATGAGGTGCGTGGATTCCAATGGAAATTGTCTGCGTTTATACACAGCCGTAAATTGTGCGCGATTCCTAATTTTAATTTTGCTTTTTCAAATGGCACCGTTATGGGGACATTGAGGAAGCAAAATACGTATATGATGAAGACTATTTTATGTGTTTGTGATGGCACAATGGTTATTGTTGAGTATTTTATATATACTAACTCCAAACGTAAGAACAAATGAAACGGATCGTTTAAAAATACACAAAGAACGTGCAGTAGATGGATTTAAAAGTTGATAACATAAACTATGGACTTTTCTAAGAGGCGCCTAATTAAAAACCCTCATTGCTGGGGTAAATATAATCGGCTTCGCAGTAAGAGCTCTTATTACACGAAATGCGTTATAAACGTATCAAATTTATAACGTTACATAGCGTGGAATGAAATAGCGCATTGCGGCATACTTCATTTAATATTCGTTACGATATTACAGCGGCAATTACCTATTTGACGTTTCGTAGGGTGATAATTATATACACGGCGTCATAAAAATTGCTTTGCCTAAATTTCAGCAACATCTCTCATGTTTCACACTCACTACCCACACATCTTTAGTAGAGCACATAAAGTATTGTCGTTTTCTCTGAATTATTTCTTACTCATTGTCCAACCACATATTGTAGTATTTAACCTAAATTTCTGTGGAAAATGTACATTTTCCACTACACAAAGAATTTTCAATGATCGATAAAGTCGTTTCTAAAATTCAGATTTTTTCTAGTTGATAAATTATTTTTATTCTAAATGTATGAGCAATGGCGAGTTGTACTTTGATTTTTATATCAAATATTCTACCTCCATTCACCAACTAGCCAATGAAGACGTAGCATTTAGCTGAATCGAAGGGAAATATCTTAAAATAGGAGAATGACGTGAATAACCGCCGTTGCAAGGTACGACAAAACAGCCAAGGGTCATTATAAATAAAAAGTGTAATTTAATTTTTATATTAACTTTGTTTCAAACGTAGCGAACGGATTGATGAAATGTAGTTAAAAAAAACGTCAACGAGTTGGATTAGAAAAACGACTTGATGTTAAATCTTGTGTTAAAATTCCCTGAGAAGTAAAGATTAAAAAATCAAAAAATAGTCTGGAATTATTCCAAATAATAGCACATTAAAATTGATACAACATTTCGGAGTTATGTAAGGATATTCTTTGGGCAATCTGTGTGAATAATTAAAAAAAAATTGCTTATCTATTCATTTTATGCCGAAGTAAATACAGGAATACGAGCGAGGTATGTTGCAGTTGATATTAGTTTATGGACAGACGTTAACTCGATGCAGATTTGTAAATCTAATTAAAAAATGCACCAACTATCCGTTGGACTGACAATTTGCATGCGAATATTCAGATTGAACATTCCAGAAAATGCTGCAATGAGCACAAACGTGAACACAACTTTATGCATACGCCTTTATACTATGTTTATAGTTCTTTGTTGCTAACAACCAGTGCTTATTTTAATCATTTACATCCAAACATAATTGTAGCCATATTTTTCGTTATTTTTATTTTTATCGAACTGTTATGAATATACAAAATTAAAAAATATATATAAATACGAAATCCGATAATCTGCTGTATTTCTAATCTATTTTGGTATCAGAAAATAAATTTGACAACTAAAGTCACTATGTCATGACATTCAACTGTCAAACATCCTTATTATATTATATTCTGCCAAATGCCGAATTGTTCTTTAAATATTGACAGCTATTATATGGACATGCGAAAATTTCATTTAAATAATAAACTATAAATTGACTACGTAGAAGCGAGAATAGAAAAAAAAGAACACAAGCCGAATGTAATGTAAATGGTAGTCGGGCATATGATGAACTAAAAGTCAAATGTCCATTTAAAAAAGTTTTAACTTATAATTCTAGCACCATCTGCTCGTATAACGACCATTATGTAAATTAAAATGGAGTTTAATTATTACCCGCGTAATCGTTTAGAGAATAAAAATTATTTCAAAAGTTCTTTTTGAAATTTTACTATTTGTGCGGTTTTTCTTGAATCGTATGATTCGAAAAAAAATGAAATTTGATGAAAAGTCAAAATGCCAAAAATACTAAGACATTTATTGTTTATTTTAATGATTATCAATCGTGTATAAATAGTAAATTTTTATTGTGGGCGCGCAGTTGGCATTTTATGAGTCTCTGGTACAGTTCAAACTTAATGTATTGTTTAAAAATATGCGATATAAAAAGGAATCAGCACTACAATATTCGTTTGCTCGATTTAACAAAAGGGGGAGCGACTGGAAAGGGCCCTGTGAAACAGACATTCACATTCAGCTGAAACATATAAATTGCGAACTTTGTACACTGTACACTTTCAGGCAGTAAGACCATTGGTAATATTTCACAGTGAAACGCCACACCAACTTTCCAGATAATAAAAAGAAATGGCGCACTCTTTATATATGCATCCCTAAAATATAACCAGGGAGAGCTATACGAGAATTATTCCAATTAAAAACGCGATACAAACTGCCATTGATTTGTTCAGCCATTTTTAGCTGAGAGGACAAAATCTGCTACCATAAAAATTTATTACGAAGAAAAAAATGTATGTATATCTTGCTTATATTAAAGCAAAAGAAAAAGATTTTCTTATGTTTATTGTGGCCACTCTGTATATGCATAGCCAGCGTGTTAAAGGGGTTGATGTCCGTAAAACTTGTAATTAAAAATGTGAGAATATTAAGCGAGTAAATTCACACGGGCTTCTAAAAGAAATTTATTATTATTATTATTATTATTATTATTATTATACTGAAGGATATAGAAGTATCCTTTGCCAAAAGGCAAGAATTTTTGATCTTAGTTAATATACAGTATAATCAAGAAATACGCCTTTTTCGATGCGAAAATAATTAATTGGTGCACTAAGAAAAGCTAATTGCTCAAACGATAGAATATATATGCCCAAAATTTGCATTAAAATCTTATTTTATCGATTTAAATAATTATCCAGCATTTCTACATGATAATTTGACGTTGTGCTTAATCTGTTCCTCTAAAATATTTGATTATCTTTATGCATTAACCTGTATAAAGCATCTGGAATGGTAGTATCTTTAACATTCTTCGTGCAACAAAACACCCCCCTTGAGACGAATCACACGATAAAATTTAAAGGGCTTCAAGACTCTTATAGCAGCATATGAAAATTTAATACAAAAAGAATAATAGCATTAAAAACAATTTAAAGGGTAAAATCTTATAAAAATATGTCACCAATGAAAGAAAACCGTGGAAAACGTTAAAAAGAAGAGTTTAAAAAGTCGTATCGTTAATATTTTATATCGGAATAAGAAAATTTCAAAGAAAATGAAGCATCTTGAAGATATTACTACTTTTTTAAAAGTAAAAATTGATAATTACTATACGGATGTTCGAACCAGTCCTATATCAATATTAATATGCGAAAACTAAAGAGCAAAGCTACCGAATTTCATAATGAACATCGTTGTCTATGTTTTATTGGGACTCTATTCTGCTCCAGAGAACTTTGAGGATCCATCCCATGACAGATTGTATACACAGGACAAAATCTATACAGGGTATAGTCTTTTTTTCTAAAAAAAAATACTATAAAGAGAGAAAACAATCATAAAAACCTCAAGACACTTTATATGGACAGAGCAAGAAGTCTTTTTAAATGAATTAAGATAAATTAATAAATAAGTTGTTTAAATGCAGATATTATATATTACGCTATCAAATGAATTATTGAAAAGGGAGCGAAATATATATTTACTTGTTAATACTTCGTTAATACCAAATTTTCTCCCTCACGCTATATATTTATCCTTTAGCTAAGCTAATTTTCAGAGGGCCTGAGTTAACACAGTTCCACAACATGAAGGCGTCTTCTAATTATGATAGATCTGTTTATTAATAGTTAATTGAAATAATGGTATATCTATGGGTGGATGTTTCGTCTAGATTGCTAAATTCCCTATCGCCAAACGACTACAAGTAGAACTAGATATATATATTGCTGGAAATGTAGAAGTTCCTAGCGATTTACATAACTAGGCTGGTCGATAATCGTATCAGAAAGGATGTAGAAATTTGATAAAATAAGAATTATAGGAATTTCTGCATTGAAATTTAACAAAAAAAAATTATTTATTTAAAGAGATAAAAAGTTATTTAGAAGTGCAGACTTTAGATTAAAAGAACATTTTACTATATTTTATCAAATATTTTGGTATCCAATGATGGTTTTCCAACAATTTATGATTAGATATATAGGTATTTATACAACTTGATTTTATATTACAGCGATTTTCTATTTTCTTTTTACATCTGCCGTTTATATATACGAGTATATTTTACAGGTGCCCCTTTACGTAAATATCAATGATAAATAACCTATAAATACCTATAATAACCATAAGTTTTGCTGAATTTCGATGCATCAACATCAATCGGAAATGATTGAAATGTTATTTACTCTAGAATCGTTACAAAAATTGAATTATGTAAATTATATTGCATATTATATATAATGCTATATTCTTATTTACATTTCATTGCGTTTGTATGTGAGTATACTTTATAGTCGCACACTTGCAGTGTACACGCGCGCGCAATAACGAAGAATTATTTATTTTGCCCAATATCGCTGTTCAACTGAATTCTGCACATCTCATATAGGATATTAAACATAAGAAATGACGTAGATAAAAACACAAATTCTAAGGTCATTCAGTATGAGTAATGGCGTATAGCGTTTAGATTTTTATATAAAATAAATATACTCCTTACGTTCGTAGCGAATACAGCCGCTTGAGTGGAATTTATTCTACTAATAGACTGAAGTGAGGAACAAATACGTTTAGCAGAAATATCCTAACACAGAAAAAGACGAAATGATAACATTTCATTATACATAATTAAATGCAATCCACGAAAGAACCGTTTTTATAATTAATTAGGGTTGAAGAAACGCTATAAAGGATAAAATTCTGAAACTTAGATAACAGTTAAAATCCTTGTTTTTATATTTTATTTTCTCTTCAATTTTTTTTTAATTCTAAATAAAATCTACTAGCACAGTAATAATTATCGTTGCTCTAATTTACGTATATTCCTGTACACACTGCCAATAAATTGTTGGCAGCTAAAGGAACAAAGTGGTAAAGCCCTTGTATTAGTCCTTAGGGAGCTTGGGGTCTCTGATACTCCTACTATGCGGCTGCTTTGCGGCCGCCCGCAAAGAATCAAGGATTAAGAAATAGAAACCGATGACTGCTCAAATCCTATGGGAATAATATAAGCCAATATATATATTGTGTCTAGTAGTCGATAAGGAGGAATGAGATGGTGGAAAATAATTAAGAAATGGCAAAAAGTAGCAATAAAAGTTCCTTAATTGTTGCTAAATTGAATCTACTTAAGTTTGTCATCATCTAAGACTCTAGTAGTAAAATATTGCAATAAAGTACATTTAATTTATTAAAATATGCAGAAAAAGTATTATCGTTGGATCAACTACATTTAAAGGATCCTACTTTTTGGCCTGCCTTTTCCTATCTACACAAATATCTGTATATACATTCCTCGAGCCTATTCCTCGAGGTATATAAGGATAGCGAGTAGTTTATATAAGCGATCCGCAAAGGATCTGCATCCCTCTCACATCCCTCCCCAATCCCCGGTGTAACTTCCCTTAGTCCTTAAGAATCCTTCAACGCCTGCTATGATAGAAAATAAGTCCGTACAGTATAGAATATTCACTGAAGACTAAATATTGAGCTATACGAACGTGAAAGTGTTACAAATATTTTATTGAATTTGTTATAAAATTAATATTTTATATCTAATAGTTTTAAACAATATTTAGCGATTACAGAAATATGTATATTTTAATAATTTTTGTCATAGTTAAGAACACTTTTATAACATTAACACAAAGATGTGCTTCAAAAACGAAAAATTATCTTAAATAACCTTCTGATTACTGAATTTTACTCAAAATAGCAGAGAATTTTCGGTGGAACTGATTTGAATATTTCGCCGCAGATTTTTGTTACAGGTTCAATATAAAGTCAAACTGAAATCAGATCTTGAACACGGGAATAATCCATCATTTGACTATTCTATGCCATATTGTAAGAGTACTTTACATGTTAGTACATTACCATGTTTCGCACAGAATAGCTGGGACCTTCATCAGCATAAAATACAAAATAACGTTGCAATATAAGACGTTAAGGACATGAACATTAGTTAAGCCATCAGTAGTAAGATTTCTATTATGATTTTAAATATAATTCGATAGACCGACGTCGAAAAATGTGTTTATAATAAAAATTCACTTATTTATGCGAGTACAATTTTATTGATTTGTAGCAGTGTTAATATTTAAATTTCATATCAGTATTCTATATATTATGCATGGAAATATATTATCTGGAACAGAGACATTATCGCAAAATGATGGCACAATATACTGTGCGAACGAAACTAACGGACACTATTAAATTACAAAATTGTTGATATCTGAATTAAATTCTTTATATAAAGTGATCTAGAAATATTCAATGAACTCATTAACAACGCTTTTTTTAAATTTCCCTATCAAGAGTAGATCTAAAACGTGATCAACATTTAACGAAAAAGTCTAACGGAAGTAATTTACAAATTCCCAAATCAGCGGGTATGAAAAGATGCTTCTATTTAGTCTGGAGTCACTGTAGATGAATTTAGGTAAAGATCTGAATTGCAAACTTGGAACAGAAGTCGAACTAAACTATTCCTGCTATGCAATGCAATGAGCAAGCAATTTCTGCGCTCTCTACTTAATCATATGCGAAATTCAGCAAATGGCGAAACGTTTCCTGTTCCAGGAATGCCATTTCTGAGTCAAGTCGAGTTTAGCGAGCAAGATGCGGCAGATGTCGCCAACAGTATTGTAATAGGTATACTGTGTAAACGTCAACAGTAGTTTCGTATTGTTTAGAAATGCGATAAAGGATTTCCATCCGGTTTCGATAGATAATAGTTTTGCTGCAGAAATTATTATGAATTGAAACTGACTTTATCGTATATTGAAATATATATATATGTACAAATTGGTTTTATTGGACGTAGCGATTGTGGTATTAATGTTCGTCAGTTACGCTTTTAAAGGTACGTTTTTGAACTATTATAAGTTTTGCCGAATTTCGCTGCATCAACGCTGTTCAACTGAATTCTGCACGTCACATAGGTTATTAAGCATAAGAAATGACGTGGGGAAAAACATACATTCGAAGGTCATACAGTATGAGTAATGGCGAGTTGTACTTTGATTAATATATAAATCTTTTTCACCAATAGCCAATGAAAAAGATGCATTTAGCCGCGTTGAGGGGAGATAACTTAAAAATGGAGAACTACGTGAATAACGGCCGAAGCAATGACAATGTATACATAGACGTTGTAAGTCCTTATACGAAAACGAAACAACCTTGAGCGGTTGATTTTCATGTGGCGACATCTGTCGATATCTTCCCCACCAGAACTTGGTGAAGATAACTGAAGACTGCACTAGTATTTTGACCAAATACACGGGAACGAAATTTTGACAATTTTCCACTTAGTGTGGCGCCATTTTCTCCCCATAAGCAATATGTTAATTGAATTCAATACGCGCGTTGCGTCCCCAATCGACTTAAACCAAGCATTCGATTACTGTGCGCGGGAAAATACGATATTGCCACGGTCAGCTGTTCGACATCAGCAACATCAAAACAATGAATAAAATGTGTTAAACATTCAACCACCCGGGAGAAATGTATCGAATTGATAAAATTCGATAAAATACATTGTCATTGGCATTAGTTACAATGCACATTTAATAAATATACGAGCCATATATTAACTTGCACTCCTCAATATATTCCTCCTTCCTAAAATAATTTTAAAAATGCCCAATTCGTAACTAAACTTCCGTTATCAACGAATATTTCACTTCTGTCACTCGTTACAATTTCTTTATAATTGTACCTAAAGAAGTATTAGATACAATTTACTACCTTCAAAACTCTTCAATTTATTTTCTAAACAGCTATAGGTCATTATGTATAAAAAGTGTCATTTAATTAAAAAAATTTAAAGGCGATTTTATAAATGCTTATGCATTTATATGAAAAATATTACCATTAGGTCAATTATAATTTTATGTAGAACAAATGTAGAATGTAAATGTAGAACAAATGAACTAAGCAATTATGTTATTAGTTTACAACACTAACACTAAAATTAGTTTCAAACGCTGCACTAAACTAACAATATTTCAGAATTATCTGTCATTATTTACAGCGACAACACAATTCATTGCTTGTGTGCTGATATTCTCCTGATATTTAACAATAAGGACATCCTCATTGATTATATGAAGACTATAGCCTAAATAAAGAAAAAACGAATATGTACTGAAGTTTTCAAAAACATCTGAAGACTAAACTTGCTATTTCGACAATTATTAAATATTTACTCAAGATATTTTCATAACCTTTTGTATATCATATATTAGAAATCTAAAATGAGATTCTATTTATTTTTATAATCACGGAACAATTGGTTTCGTTGGCGAAATAAATTTTAAATTAACCCACGTGATATTTTGATACGATTTTGTGTTACAGTCCTTCATAGTAATGTCAATGACCCTTCCTAAACTACGTACTGATAAACACGCATAATTCAAAAATTATCTAGTGTTATTAGAATATACCAAATATATACAATACATGTCACACGTACCGTTATCATAATCGTATGAAATGACGTAAATATATTTAGTTAATATCCGAATTACTACTGCATATTTTCAAAATAAATTTTATACTAAAAATTATTAATATTCCACAAAAAAAAATTATTCTATTACCGCAAACGTACACCACCAGAGGCCACTTTCCAAAGGCAGTTTTTGTATACATCGTTTACTATCTTACGAACCCTAGTTTTTGTATTTTATTATATAACGAGGGCTGGAGAACTTTTGTAAGACATATACGCGCATGTCATCAGTCAAGTTGCAAACGGAAAGTTTTCTTTATTTGCATAACAAAATAAAATATGAAATGCACATTCAGCGTTTAACTCAGTAAAATAACTTAAATGGATGCGCAGAAACTTGTACATTAGCGGTGACGTAATATAATTCAAGAGATACGTACATACATGTTAGAAACAAGATTATAATATACAGAGTAATTTTTTGTTTTGTGTTTTTGGTAGCTGCTTGAAAAGAAAGTACTGTTTAAAAACAACATGGCAGTGTGTAATGTTGATGCTAAATTGTTTAAGATAAATGAAAACTAATTTATTATATCGATGACAACAGCAACTTCTAATAAGAAAAAATTATTCATATTTTATGGGTTATCTAATGACCCTGTATATGGAATAATACAAATGTCCTCAGACTTTAGTTGTTCCTACCACCGACTAACTTTCCGCGGTATCCTTAGTTACTCTACATTTCTATAACAATGGAACAGTAAAGACGTGTTTATAAGAACTAAATCGGTACTTCGTCCAAATGTCAAAATTAGGGATATCTTTGAATATTTGTTGAAAAGTAACATTAACGTCTTCTGAGACCATATAGAATTATTGTTTGAATTAAATATAATTTATTGGGACATTCAATTTAAGACTGCGTATGTTAAAATGATGGACGTCGATTTAAAAAAATATATATATATGTGGCAACAATGTGTGTTTTAGACAATTCTTATAAACAGAGGCGATAAAGTCCCAGAGTGTTTGTTAGCGTCACTTATAATGGGCATAGTCGTGGTAATATGGTGGACAACGACGCCGACAGGACGTCGGAAGTGGCCGCCATTGCTGCTAGAAGGCAGTCCACCGTTTAAGAGCATTAAAAGTTTACGTACACCCGCCACTCGCTAATGGATTTAAAGTTTCACGCAGCCGATCTAAATGTATGCGTTTTACAGAGTAAATATACGTACAATCTTTGCCTAACCTACAATTATTGAAGTGACGTAAGGATATTGTTTGGTCTTTTTACAATCGGCCAGTTAGTAAATTAGATTGTAATGGGAAACGTCAAACGTTTTCTAAACTATAAAAACAATTGATCGGCGAACAAAAATTAGAGCAATAAAAGAAACTTTAATGAGAAATATTTTTAATAAAATTAATAGTGTATAAGCTAATGCGTTGAATAAAATTGTAAATATTTAAAACAGTTTAATTTAAAAACGTCAGTGAATACATTGGCGTTATGTAAAGTTTTAAAGTGTAAAAGATAACAGAACACTCTAAGTGTATTTCGCAATTTATAGTGTGGAAAAATGAATCTCAAAATCCTCTTATAAGAAACTTTTCGTAAAGGATATAAATGTTGCGAAGGAAAAAGTTCTGATTTATAACAACGCTATACGATTGCATGAAGAATCAAGTATGCAAACCAATCAGCTACATATATCGCCCAACTAAACGCAATATAAAGTTAAAAGCGAATATTGTTTTTTACAAGTAAGGCGAAAATTACTGTGTTATAAACTATTTAGGTTTGCTATAAATATATCCTTATTCACTTATTATCTCCATCAAAACATTTTTAAAAAATCGAACTAACGATGATGTTGCGGACAGTACAAGAGCTATACATTCCCCGTTATCTAGGTTACGTCAACCGCTAGGGGCAACAATTCACTCGTGAATTAATGACGAGTTAATGAAACACCCAGTATAATCATTACCCTATCTATTATACGTATCTTGACTTGACTCGGTCGTCCTGTACGGTTATATGCATAATCTATTTCAAGCGATTTAAGATCAAAGCGATTTGAGCTTTAGCTTATGCCGCTAGATGACGTCACACGAGGGCGCACCAGCGCATGGTTGTTATATATGGCGCCATGTCTCTAATTATAGGTTGTGTGTTCGGCAGCTTACAATAATTGATGAAACGATTTTAATTAATAAGTTTTGAAGTTAGTTAGTGCATATTGTTGCAGAGCAAAAGACACATTGTGGCTGCTAATAGTTTGGTTATGGAAATAGATTGCGGAAAATATCGAAATAAGGATGCAATTAACCGAAGATGTCGTAGAGTTGATGAATTTTAATGGCGTAATTAATGCAATTGCATTAATTAATGATAATGCGACAAAGTAAAATAAATATACGAATTTGCGAGAAGACGCTGCTGTGTGTCAAATTTGCAATAATTAGACGTGTCAAATTAACTAATTGAACTAATTCGATGGCAAATTAGAAGCGGATATGGTAATTGAGATTTACTTACAAGCGAATTGAAAAGAATATGATTCAAGTAAAAACATTTTGTTACATAGTAATTTTCTTGAGACATTTTAATTAATCTTGAGAAAGAATTCGCTTAATTACTGCCAAGAACATTGCTGGAAATGAAGTTTTCGTATGCAACCTGTCGAGCTTTTAAAATAAAATAGTGTTCGTGCGTCTACTATATGAAGAATTTATAAGCAAAATTACAATAATGAATTATTTTTAAATTATTGCTTTAAAAAAAATCAAACATCAAAGCAGTTACCTTTTTTTATAAATTGTATTTTTTGTAATTATGAATTTCGAATTATTGAATATTATAGTATATAAAAATTAGTTCATTTGAACGATTTGAACTACACTACGTTTTTTTTATATGAAAAAAAAAGTTGGTGTTGTTTTTTCAAATCTCATTGCACTTCAAACATTTGAATATTAAATTTTATCATTACTCTGTACGTTATTTAAGTTAACACGTGTCTCTTTGTCTCCAAACTTTAATCCGCTTTGATTATTACCTCCTTAAACTTGCCTATACACGTTCGCTTCTTCTTACACGACACAACACAACACTTATTATCATAATTCACCTGGTTTTAAAGTAATGAAATTAATATTCTAATTACGTGCCCGAATATTCCCGTCCGTGTATATACACATGGGGGGAAACACTTCTATGCCATAAGAGAATTCGCTAGCAGCGCAAGAATACGTTAAGAGATACCTTTGCATTTCTAATTTGCATAAAATTTCGTCATTACACGGTTTTACTTTGTAAATAAACATTTTATTACTAAGCCTGCAATGAGGGGTGGGACATATGAAGGGTTATAATTAGGCGTGTTTATATGTTTTAACAGTTCGTGTGTACGTTTAGCCGAAGATTTTCCGAAAAATATTTTCAAAAAAAACAAAACGATAGGGCAAAGTAGATCGTAAAATCAACACACGAATTTATTTTCCGATTCATTTTGTGCCATAAAAAGGCAACTACGCAATCGAACAATGAAAAATGACAAATCGCAATAAATTCTACAATAACACTACAACAAAGCTTTTCTATATGCAACCATATGAACTGAACTATCCAAACAGCCCGCGTAATATTATAATACATTGTAATTTGCGTCTGAGTATATACGAAGATCGCTTTTAAGATAATAATTTGGATGGCGGATT
Source organism: Leptodirus hochenwartii (assembly GCA_947310635.1). Lineage (NCBI taxonomy): Eukaryota > Metazoa > Arthropoda > Insecta > Coleoptera > Leiodidae > Leptodirus > Leptodirus hochenwartii. The sequence continues at coordinate 443,422 of OX371186.1, forward strand.
TAATAATATAATATGATGAATCATTTAGTTTGTAATCCGTCCACTATGGCGCTGTGTGTGTGTTCTTACGAAATATGACAGCTAACCTATAAGAGTATATATATGTATATAGGGTGTGGCGTATATGATTAAATGAGTACAGCGAGGCGAATTATATGAGAGTATGCGAAGGGCCAAAATTCTGCACACGCGAAACTTGCCAAATTAGTTGTTGCATAAAGTACAAGACTCTCGACTGTCTGAAATGGGAATGGTATCAAACCATTGATTCAGAAATTGTAACATGTTAATGTAGTAACAATTATTATAACAAATAACACAAGTATAATGAATAAATACTAACAGAAAACGTATATTTTTCTGTTTAGATCAATAAAAGTAACTTTTTTAAGTAAAATTTAATTTCGCGCAAGAACTTTTCCTCAAAAACTTGGTTACTAGTTTTTTTTTCGTACAAAATAATTGCACGTTGCACTGCTGGACGATATAACCTATCAATGGATGCATCGTTTATTAAAATCGATCCAGAATTGTAGGAGGAGTTGTTTGCGCAAGTATTATATTGATGTCCTTTTCTAATTTGCAATAACGTGTCGTTCAGAAATGAAGTAAATAACATCATGTTATTTAATTTAGTGAAACTCGCAGGGTCATTCAAGTTTTTGTAAAACCACGGGATTTTTCAGCGCACAGTAGGATAGTGACAATGCCGAAGAAAATGGGAGTTAATTCATGTGAGAACTATGCGATCTACTATCGCATACATCGAAGATATTGTTGAGGATTATTGATAGTAGAATTAAGTAGAAGAAAGGCTTAGAACTAGATCAGTTTGATTTTAGGAAGAACAGAGGGATGAGGGAGGAACGGTAGTAGAAGAAAGAATGAGAGTAGCGAGTAGGAAAAAAGAGGTAGCGAGAATAAGAAAGGGAGTCGGGCGGGGATGTACACTGTCGCCATTGTTATTTTTAATCTGTATACAGAAGATGTAATAAACACTGTTAGAAAAGAGTAAAGTATAAGTGCGAAAATAATGAGATGAAGAAGTTAGCTGAGTTGAGATCGACAGATGGCGTGCAACCGATCCCTGAGACTGAAGACTATCTAACAAACTATTCAATTTACTGCGCTTTACATAATATTTTAGCAACATTATCTTCGTTCGTCTATCACCGATTTTTGACGATCAACATTTTCTATATCCAACCGAAACATCGCTAGATTAGGTGCGAGACTCTTAACGATACGATAAAGGAAGGAATTGGTCGATGACGAGGAGAACAGAGGGAACTGCTTCAAAGCCTGGCAAATAATAATGAATGGAGGAGTTGATTTGCTTGCTTGAGGAGCGTTGCCTTGGCTGGGGGGGAAACTTTCTTTCTCGCCCAGATCCCGAATTAAAGCTGATTATTAAATTATTCAATTAAACTGTGCCTCGGCCCAAATTCCACACTCCAATTTACAGAGCTGGAACAATAATAATCATGAAAAGTTTAAAGTTTGGATTTGCGACTCTGACTCTATTAAACCGTATTATATACTGGGTGTGTACAAAAACATTTCGATTGACTATTTAAGCAGATGTTTCAGTAGAATCGTTGAGTTAAAAATGTGCAAATCATTTAAAATGACGATATTTTGAGGATAGTGCACAAGATGGTTTAAAAAATATCGTTTTAAATTAACTTCTTATACGTAACAAGCACTAAAATTATCAATGAAACTACATAAAATATAATGCCAAGAATATATATCGAAATTTGTTTTTTAAATAAGTGTGTGGTCTTCTTTGGAATATACATTTTTAAACAATTTGGAATAAAGCGGCAAATTAAATTGTTGTATTTGTTTTGTGATGTTCATCATAGGCTCTGTATGCTGGGGGAAATAGCCTACTCTTCGAAATTAATTAAGAAATTCTCGTTGCTTTTAATGCTCAACCGGCTCGTCACTGTCAACGCGATATAATGTGACAAAAACTCACCCACAACAACTAAGCAGCGAAGTAACAGTTACACTACAATGAGCACAAACTAAACCAGTTTATATGAACCACACATAAGCCGTTTTGGATTTTTTGTCAAAATGATTTATTATCTACAACTTAAGGTAACAAAAATTAACAATAAAATTGTATATGGATTAGAAATTCAAAACATATTTTTGTAAAAAGGAGTAATAAAATGTTCTAAAACGGGTTTGACAGGTCATTATAAACCAGCCTCGTGTTTTTCCATTCGAAAGTACTAATTATGTATTTATCTGGTATATTTCGCGGGGCCAAGAGTCGACATTTCAATTACAATATTCGGATGAAAATTCTATAGGGATATTCGCTGTATTTACAAATAGGTGTTTGTGTCAAATATTCACTGAGGTTTTTCGCTAATTTGACAATTGAAATTTACACAAACTACTTTTAAAAAGGATAGATCGTTTAATTCACGGGACGTTTTTGGAATTTATGTGATTTCAGAAATAGATTCGATAAAAAAATATTGCATAAGGGATATTGATATGTGATTGGATTAAAACTATTTCCAAAAAATATTTTTGTACAGGCCGATGTTTGAATAAGGAATTTTGTTGCGTTTAAACGTATAAATTTATAGCTAAAACTCCGAAATAGCTGGTAAAACAATTAAAACATTATTTACGTTAATTGGTTGTAATATATTTAGCACGGTATTTAACTCTACGGCTTGTTTTCAAGAATTGCGCATATTTTTCGTCTTTTTATCTCGCTCTGCTTGCACTAGGAGAATTTATTTGCACCTCCCTTAAGAGCCAGAGCTACATACATATTTACTACATATTACTACATACATAGAAACTAATTATTTGGTCCCCCATCGCAAACGGGGCACAATTTTAACGCCGCAAACAAACTAGCAGCCCGCGCTGCTATGGCCGTTGTTTTAAGCTATTCTTTTAGCCGCGATTCGTTCCAACAGAGAAGCCTAGTCTAGTATACACGTAAATTGATATAGAACAGCCAGATAAGACAGTTGCATTATTCTGTGTAGTTACTTATGTACGATTTTACCACGTGTTTCTCCAAGAATATATTTAGTGGAAATAATTTAATAAAAATGAATAGTGTTAGTTCTATATTGAAAATAAAGTTTTGTAGACTTTCTCTTGAGGACAAAGTAAAAATTAAAGAATTAGGTAGGCCATTGCCTGATTTAAATTGATCACAAACTTGTGCAAGGATTGTTTATATCAATGAACGATAGAAGAGCGGAATACCACTTTCAAGAAATGATGGAATTTAATCATTTTGCATCCATTTTAAATAACATTTCTTACAATTATGTTATTTTTTAAGAAATGCGCCCCGCTCGATTGAAATCGCAAGAGCCGCCACTGATGTAAATTATCCTAAATGAAAATTTCATGTGCATTCTTAGAATAGAATCAAGAAATTACTTCTTATATATATAAAAGAAAAACTCAAGTCCTCGAAGTGACTCAGTGTTAAACTGGTAGCCTAATTCATTGTACAGATAGTGCAAATTAAACAAAAAATCGCGCAAAAATCATATTGACATTATTCTACATCTTAATTTTTAAAAACAAACCGAAATAACGTATCTCGAATAGTCTATTTATTTTTTCTAAAGATAATTTTACTTAGACTGATTATTAATTGAAACGTCTCGTCCAGAATTAATGATTTTTTGGTTATAAATTGACTTTCTACTCTTGTTGTGGATCAGCTAGCCGTACAGGTCACGTGGTACGGCCAAGGCAAGCGCGACTACGTTAAATTATTCATATTCATGACGACAAAGTGGTAGGCGCATTGTTACAGTACTTGATTTTGGGTCGGGGACGCGGAATTATTAACGCTGCCAGAGAGGAGAATAAAAAGGATTTTTGTGACGCGCAGCGGGTAGATTTAAGAGATAAAATGGCGCGCTGGCTTTTTCTAAAAAGAAAAGCGGATTAACGAAATTTTCTTAAAAGCTTAAGATGTGTTTAAACCATAAATCAATGCAAAACGCGTATGAATCAATTGACAGGTTAGAGCATTTGACCTACCTATAGTTCATTTGAACTAATTACATCGAATATCGACAACATGGAATTAAATCTACAATTTGTTTGTTAATATCTCAATGGAAGCTGCTAGAATTAAATATAATGTTAATTTTAAAATTATACATCGAACCATATTCATTAAAACTATAATTACGCCACATCTGACTCTCTGTCCCTTTCTCTCCTTCCCTCTCTCTCTAAGTGCTGAAAACTTTCCGATAGAGTTGAAAATGGCGCTGCTATCCTTAATTATAATGAGATTGTTGTAGAGTAGAGCGCGACCTGTTCAGCATTCATTTACAGCACCATTTGCATACGAATAAGATATAAATTGTCATGAGATAGCACTGAATGGTGACCATGAACGGTTTGAGAAGATTAAATTTCGATTACAATTTAAATTTCTCAACGGTAGCGTGAAGGAAAAAGCCGATTTTGTAGTGTTTAATGTACGCGGTGCTCGGAAATATCGAATTTTGCAGAGTTTCGAGGTAAATTAAAATCATAGTGTAATAGAAATTCGGTTCTCCGAGATGAAGAAAAATTTCTATGCAATTTTCAATTTTATCTTGCATATAAATGCAGATGAAATATACTTTTTTTATACCCTGGATGAATAAAACTTTATTTTGCTCATTTGCATTTTAGTTGGGGATATTTTTAATGAATCAAATAGATTTTTTTTACTTACATCGGTTATGGACGAAGAAACTTTTAGTCGTCAAATTTTTTCGCTTACCTGAAAAATAAAAAAATATAGTTACAACAAATTTTACGCACAACGATTTGTGAAACTTATAAATTATCAAAGAAAATCTTTTTTTATTCAAATTCCGCGGCAATTCTTTTTTCATCTATATTTTAAACACTATCTATAAACACTCAGCTATATATTTTCTATATAATACTTTTATCTCGTCATCTTTATATAAATTCTTTGTCTTTTAACGTACGCGTACAATATATATATCTTTTTATTTATTTTATGTGTTAGGGAAAATGATCCAAAGAGACCATTTTCAATGTGGTATCTCATACATACAATAGTGTCGGAATGGGTTAAAAACGGGGAAAACCGCGGTTCTGGTCGTGAACATACAACCACATCCCAATTTACAATTTATACCATTTTATGAGCCAAACAAAGCAAGATATCAATCAAAAATGATGCAGTTGCTATGAAAATGCCTTTTTCAACGACGAAATATTGCTAATTAAATATATTTAACACATATATCCATCATGATGAATATTTATATATTGACATAACCTAAAATACGTACAATAGTACAATTTTCCATTCGATTTCTTAAGTGAGGTATGGCTGTATGTATAACTAGTATAAATGCCGTTACTCCCACGAAACTTTGGCAATTATAGATTTCTCTCATAGTTGCACTGAATAGGATGGATAGAGGAATAACGCACGCCGACGACTTGTATGAAGAAACACTGAACAGCCGTAATAGCACGGATACGTTCGCAACTTTAGTTACCAGTATCTTCTATGTTTGAAGACAACGAAAAGCTCCCATAGCGGAAATAAAATAAAAAGCTTCTACTTTCCAACTGTTTGTTAGCCGTGTGTTTTCTTTAAAAGCCACGCATAGGAGGAATGTTATCTGTGATTTTAACCTAACCTCACAGATATACACACAACCAAACAAATAAACAGAATGTTCATTAAGAGATATATTTACAGAGTAATTATACGCTTATGTTTTTAATTGAAACATACCCATTTATCAGCAACAGAGTGCAGCACTTCCTGGCCTATGAAATTTGTGGAAATGTGAATCCCCCCTGATTCTCTCTTTTATATGGACTTGCAATGTTTATATATACATTGTCATTGGCATTGTTTCGTAAAACTTTGCTGCTCATCGAGCTAATAAAATTATAAGAACATGTGTGAGAAAGAGGGGTTATTAAATCTAAAACAGTACGGAATACTTGGGATATAAATATGAGAAACTGTTTGATATTTCAGTATAGACAAAAAAAATTGTTTGATAGAAATTTCATTTGAGATTTGTTTTCATTTATAAAAAAATAAACAATGTAGACCAAAGATGTTACAGCAAGAATAAACCAATTTATCCAAGACCCCCATGTATTAGGCTACAGAAGCGAAACTATCCCCAACTTCCGGAGACATTTAAAAGTTTCCAACCGATGTATGTATCACGAGATATATCTATATATTATACGCTATTTTCCAAACTAACGCAACTAGTTTTTTTCTACAAATATTTTTTTTACTGAAACTACAAAGCTATTTGTATTTATATATTGTCTTGTACAAAATAAGCAACAACATTCTATAGTTCAAGATAGAAAAATACTCCACTTAATTTGTTCGTTAAATTGTTATTATAGATGACATTTGCATTTATACGAATTTACACTACTGGAAAAGCTAAAACGTAAAATGACTAAAAAGTCTAAAATAATAATAATAATGACATTAGTATTTATGCAAATTTACACTACTGGAAAAGCTAAAACATAAAACGACTAAACAATCTAAAATATTAATAATAATAATAATAATAATAGGCCAAAAAAATGTCGTTGAGGCGTTAAAAAAATTAATTTACCAAAATCGCACGGTACACAGTATAAAAAAAGCAACGAATAAATCTAGTAAATCGTTTTCACAACCACAATGGCTACGAAAGCGAAAAAAAGGTATGGAGAATATAATGGCAGAGGTTGCCATGATTAATCAACCTGTTGATCAGCCGTATAGACCAGCGATATAGATTATTCTTTTGTATTTTTTCCCTTTTCATCTATTTCTTTTCAGTTGGTAATTGAAATATCTCCCAGTCCAGTATATACAGGATGTTATGAAATTTAAGTCAATTGATTCACACATTTTTCAAAATTTAAATTGAAAAATTTGTTATTAAGGCAAATAGAGATCTATTTGGCTTTTATATAGATTTTATATGAAAAAAAAAAAACATGCTGTAAGACAATTCACAACAATATAAGGTTAAGTCCATAACAGAGATTTATCACGACCATAAAATTGTTACCTCACAATGATTATATAAATAATTAAACTATCCAAGAGCACTGCATACCATCACTATTCATAAGCCTAGAGCTCGTACGTTATATTGAAAATTATTTACAGGCAAGCGGCACATGGTAACAAGGTTCATGATATATCGCACCTTCTATAACAACCCGCAGACATTCAATCGTTTGTTATTGCCGGCGCCACTGACGCCGTCTTTGGGGATCTGAAGTAATTGAATTTTCTAGTACGTTTCGACAGACTGTATTGTGTGGATCCTTCAGGGATGGTGTGCACAAAGAAAGATAATTGAGAGATACAAATTAATCTATACGATTTTACATTTTTGATTGACCAATAGACAAGCGTAGAGTTACAATAGATGTAAAGCTCATGTTAGAAATAATTGCTGCAAAGCTGTATAAAAAGTAGAAATCTTCACTTTAGCTAAATTACAGATTCCTATATAGATGTCAATCGCATATATCCTGTTGAAATGTTTTTTTATGTATTTTTTCTTGTACCTCAAACATGTAATCCAATTTCCTCTGAAATGGATATCCTAATAAAAATATTTGCATTATAACATGTATAAATTTGGTTGTCGCTTCAGACCTCAGTACATTGGGCTTGCATTACAAGAATTTGATGGTACGAAATAAATTCACTACTACGCAAAGAAATCCCAATTTATATGGCCCGATTTATATACACCTCATATCCCAAAAAATAATCGTATTCTAGTGCAGAAAAATATGCAAAGTATATCGGACGAAGATTGAAAATTAAAAACAGTCGATGGATTTTATTTTGTACAAAAAACAGCCCGAAAATTTTAATACTCTTGTTCCTTTGACTAAACTGAAGATTTTGTGGAAAGTTCTTCTACACGTGCCTAAATGGCATACCTCCTCGGCATGTGCTGTACAACGCGGCGAATCCATCCCAGGACCAAGCACGAGCAAAGGAGGCCTACTTTCGGTTGAAAATGTAATTTATAATAGCGGCACACGGGAGGCGAGTAAATATTAGGCGGCGTTGTGGATATTGAATAAGAAAATTGCCTCTCGTTTCTTTGGTGGTGGCTTGTGATGCCGGTGCCACCGGTCTCGGCCTGCTCACCCATATAAAGAGCCAATATGACTGTATATTCCCTACAGTTATGCCAACGCTTGCTCTTTGAGTCACCTATACTTCAGAGGGAAAGTGTTAAAGTGTACCTTATACACCCTTAGACAAAAATCATTAAAAACAACTCTTTAATCGACTGTTTTTAATCAATTAACCTTTCCGCAAGCAAACATACCACCAGAAACGGTCAAAATCAATCAATATGTTGTCAACACTTTACTGTTTACTAAAACTGATTGGCATCTAGATGCGCATGTCGTAGACTAATATCCCATCTTCAGTGAGGCAATAGCCAGAGAAACACATTTTAACTACAGCACATTCTAAGCATTCTTTTCTAATGCCAGACACTGTATATTTTCGAAAGTCACTTAACAAAGTGAGGGAAAGCTTTTGGGACTGGGCCTAAGATGACGGCAGTTGCGCTACTATCTATGGTAATTGATATTTCATGTAAATGGACCGACAGGTTAGTGCACGAAAAAATCCTGAAATTGTTTTGAAGTTTTTCTTCTTTTCATGTTTCTTTGTCCCGGAGCGACCGAAGAGTGTGTATATAAAGAACAAGAGCCAGCGGTATGTTGAAGTTAATATAGTGTCTGCTGTTATTTTGCGGATAATTAAATCATGAATAGATTTGTTTTCGATTTGCGCGAAGGTAAGTATTAATTAAAGTGGAATTGCTTGTGAATATGTAAAATATTCATTTTGGGAATATAAAAATTGATATAGCAAAGGTTTGGTTCTGTCACCGGTGTTTTTTTATTATCTTTTTTAACTTTAATTCGTTGTGTGTATTCTTCTGCAATTTCAAAGTTATAAATTCAATATTAGCTTTATTTATACTCAGCAATAACGAACACTTTTTTCAAACGTGAAAATTTTTGTACGTCTTTCCAACAAACCACATTCTTCGAAAAAATTCTAAGACAAAATCTTTCATTGTCCCTTTCCTCATCTTATTCTCTTCACAATTACTATTACACGTACCTTCTTTTTAAGAGCAAACGCTGTACTATTAGATTACCAACAGAGGAGCATATTCGTACGCTATAAACGAAAAATCCTCATCATAATTTCATTAAGTTCGGAGTCCCTTATCGAGGGCTCGCGTCAGGTTTTACTGTTCATCTGTGGGCGAAGAGAAGAACGGAATAAGATCATAGCAACCTCACACACACACCATTTAAACAGACAGGCACAGATGAGATTCGATGAGAGGAAAATGCTTTCCTTAGCTGCCCCTTCTACCAATTTCAGTCAAGTCTCGTGCCGATACTTAATTAATCCGCGGCCAAAGACAACCCGGATATCACTCCGCCACTCTTAGTTCAAATCTTGTTTATATAGGACGAACTATAATCGGTAGAGTCGAAATGGCACTTTATTTTCTAATTTAATAGCTTTATAAAGTCAGTTCACTTGAATCGAAACGAGAATACTTAGTTCAATCAAATGTATTTCGCTGCAACAAACAATCAATTCATTGTTCAGTCTCATATCAAAACAGAATCACTTTTACTCTAAAATTTATCATCTCAAAAATCATCCAACTACAAGAACATATAATAAAGTAAGCATACATTTCGATTATTGTCATTATCTGGGTTTTGCTTTCCAAGCATTTTTCTTCACTCTCCAGCAGTTTTCAATCACATTTTCGAATGATCTGGCAACTCTGATTTGCCTCGCTTCACAAAGTACCTATAAAAGTACTCAAAGGACTGAATTGACAGAATTTAATTCGGGTTGTATTTTTTTTCGACGTTTAATTGAAAATTTAAAAATATAAGAAATATACCGTTCAAAAGCCCCATCCTTTAGGAACATTCTCTAAAAATATAGTACAAAAATAATCAAAATTGAAGAAATGCTAGACACGCTGCCGAACCCCTGCTTTTCTACATTCCTATGTAATATATTTAATGAGCCATGAAAGTTATTTTACACAGTTGTTCATTTCTAGATCATCTTTGAATTGCTTTTATATAAAATATCTGATACAATACTTCTCTTTTTGGTTTAGGAAAGGAATGAATAGTCCCCTGCAATACATCTCACTGATTTTCTATTACGAGACGTTTCAGCTGCTATAATGAACATCGTCGGGGCAGTATGGAGCACTCAAGCGGTTATAATTTTCAATGAATGGAACCAAATGTAATGATACGAATGGAGCTATAAAATATGTCATATATTTGAGGATGTATTGATTGGAAACTACGTTAGAGAAACATATTTTTTTGAATGAAAATCATCCAACATAAAAGCGGCGGAATTTTCGTTTTGTAAGATTATTTTGGTAAATAAAATTTCGTAGCTTTATGATTCGTTTATTAACTGACCTGACTTGATGAGAGCATTAATTAAGTAAGGTAAGGTAGGGTAGAAACGTATCTTAAGATTACAGCAAAATATAGGGCAAGATGTTTATCATAATTACTGTGATAATTAATTCAATCTATAGGATGGACGTCAGTTAACTTGGTGAAGATATACACAGTGCCTCAAAAATTGTATGGACATAAAATCTACAAGAAGTCTGTTGGCAATTTTTTACTGTTCTCGTGTGGAGAAGTATATGAAATAGAAGTTGGAACATATTGAGTGTCAAATTCAACACGAATCGTGGCAACGTCCTCTGGTGGTCATGTTTCAAGATTAACCGGAAACCGGAAGCGCGCAATTCATCATAATGTCCGCGATATCGTACTCATAAATCACGTTCACATATTACATTCACGTCGTAGTTTAGTTTAGTGAAGCACTTGCCTATAGATATTCTCTTCGGAGAGAAAGAAACAGATAGGAACCAATTTAAACGTTTATACATTCCGAAATCGATCAATTTTTTTTTCCTTTGCTGATTTATTTAAAAAAAAAAACATGTTCGATTATATATGGGTGTAATTCGCTATCGTCCTGTATAGGGAATACAGGTGGGTGGTTGTGGCATTAATTTAGATTGCGGTTTGAACATGGTGGGAGGAAGAGAAAGTGAGTGTACTCATTGTACCAGGGCAATTCCCCGGGCGAACGTTTAGTTGGAAGTGGAATCGCTCCCTTATATGGTGATGTGGCAATAAGTTCTTTGCACATTGCGCAGATGTTACATCGACTCAATCGCAAGAAAATTTACCAATACATTTGACAAAAACAACAATAAACTAAATATCGCCGTAGGAAATTCAACGCAGTTTTGGTTTGTTCTAACTTTGCGCAGGCGAATGTATTAATTAAAGTTAGAAATGGCAAATTGCTGGTTATAAATTGTTCATGGTCGATTTTCGAATTTTGAATCGACTAAACGCTATTGCAACGATTTAAATGTTCCATGGATGCTTTTCATTAGAAAATTCGGCACTCTGCTTTATTAATTCTCACGTGAGAGGTGTTAAAATGCGTGAAACTTCGTTAAAAGACCTTGATCCTCCCGATTGAATGTATATTTACATTCGCTACTTTAAATGAATGGACCCTTTCAAAAGTAAAGCTATTAAATGGATTTATTTATATTGCCTCGCATTTTATTAAATTAAATTAGAACGAAAAAAGATCCTTATTTATACTTTTTAAACAATAAATGATATAACATTTGGGTTTGACAAGTACTGTCAAACGTTTATTGGTTTGTCCAAAAGGTGGCTGTCGCATTTTCGTTTTAACTGCGCAGGAGGGAGGGTATACATCACCAGAGTTGTCAGATGAGAAAATCATCTTCAAACGAAAATATTTAATACAAACAATTATATACTTTTTATATTGACTTGGAAAAATATTTTTCAAGAATCTGGTGTTGTTGAGAATAGTTTTCTGGCGACTTTTAGGTTAAAATCTAAGGTATTGAGTTGACCTCTTGTAGGATTCAGTGCAGTAAAAAAGATATCTGTTTATGGGGGACGCATATGCGGATATAAATAGGGTATGGATCATAAAAGACGCTTTCAGATTCGCTATATACCTGGTGACATTAATATCATGACAATATATACACTATAATACCATTTTTAATCTCAAAATACTAACAAATTTAACACTATATTCGCCTGTTATTAAAAAATATATATATTCTTTTGATGATTGTCTTCAATTTCATAATATTTCTCAAGTTTTAAAGTAACTCCCAGTTTATATAACATTTTCCATATAGTCATGTGCATTGAATACTGTGATTCTTCAGCGAATAAAAAATATATATATCATAATGATATGCTCTTTGGATCGCAAGCAATAAAATATAACGTAGTTGCCTATATTAACAAAAGATTGACGTGGGACAGACAGGAAAGAATAGAAGAGATGTAGGAAATAGAATAAAATCGAAAGTCGACTGCTTGAAAAATGCAAATAGACTTCATCTCTGCAATCTGCAATTTCTATTAGACGATTTATTTTAAATAAAATCATATAATAAACATTTCTTCTTATAAATATCTTCATTCTAACTTCAATATTTAAAAAGATATTCTTGAAAATCCATCCTCTTCATATAAAAATGCTGTAAAACTAATTTTACGACAAACATTTTATATTTTTCGCTATAAAATATCATATACTTCCCCTCTCTTATCACGATGGCCTCTCGTTATCACGATGGCCAAGTCCAACACGACCCCAACGAACAGGAACCATGTGGAAATATGAATTTAATATACACTTTTCCACTGGCAAAGTATTAAACCGAATATATTATTTCCCCCCGCGTTTATTGCCGTACGATATGCTCTCATGTTCTTCTACTGTTCGTTTAGTCTCTCATGGTCACTGACTCGTTGCTTTAGAAGTTCGAAGAATGTTAGACGAACTATACGCTGGCTTAGGGGGGTAGGAAAAGTGTTTCGGCCGTGATTATAGCCCCAAAGACTTTGCGCGGTGTGAATTTGACAATATTAAATCCGAGAATGGTAAGGAAGAAAGCCATCTACAATTTATGAAGGATGAGTGGAGTATATAAAAGAAAAGAACAGCAGACATTATCAAAGTGAAATTGAACAAGTTCTAAACCTTTTTAGAATATTATAAACGTGACAATTGAGCGTAAAAGATAATTGCACGTGGACAACAATTCTTTGGAATGGAGGTAAAGGGAAGCAGAGCTTCCTAGATAGGATTCGGAACTGTAAAAAGAAGTATATAGGAAGCAGTGCGGTAGTCTGGAACTCTCGACCAACTTGCTGTTGAATAGTGGAGATAATGGAGACATTTATCTCCAGCATCGTGTGGCTCTTTGAATAGTAAATTTGATACGTTAGAGAATAATTTTCTTTGTGAGGCGCGATATTTTCTGTAGATTGCACAGCAAAGGCGGCGCACGCGGCGCCCTCTCCCGTCTACACTCGAGTACTATACACAGTATGCTGCATTCTATTCATAGATGTATATGTGGTAGCATATATAGGCGTATTACCCAACGTCGGGCTAGCGCAAGTGCCTTTACAAATCAGATTTCTTTTCGGTCTTTCTAGCTGTTTGAACAGACCATAATGCTAAGTACTATTTTCAACAATCCCAATTATTTTCACTACTAAATATATACAGGGCGCAACTAAAACAAAAATGGCCAACTGTTGCATCAACGCGATTATATTAAAACCGATAAATAAATTGACGAACGTTGTTTTAACGAAAGCTTTTGCTAGACTGATTATACATTAAAATAAAATTTCTCCAAGTTTCAAATTATCAAATTTTTCGAGTACTTTATGAAAACTATAAAATACAAACAACATATTCTCGCAGAATATCTGAGAAAGCTCTTAGACTAATTTTATTTAAATCAAGTCCCTGTATATCAAAAATCTGATAGAGGAGAATACCGAGTCGGGCACATAAAAATGTCCCGATAACGATCTTATCTTGAAATACGGGTCGGTATTTCTTCTCTCAGACCACTGCTTAGTGTTGCTAGCAATGGTCTTCTATTCTCGTCTTGACCCACCAAATCCACTAGGCAAACTATACATCTAAAATGTGATATATATTTTGCAGAATTATCCTGCGAAGGCAAAGCGAAAGAGTGGATCAATTGAAACGAAATTTTGGATAGCGTTCGGTTGGAGGTTTAAGCACGTATGAGGAATTCTACTTTGCTCAGCATCTTGCATTGGTTTGCATTTTATAGGCTACGAATTCCGGATTCAGTTTTTCAAAAGTCGTAAAATGAAGGCCATCACAACTGTTGACAAAGAGACTTTCGTAAAAAATGATTATTCACGAATATATTAAGAAGATTTGAACAAATAAATCGAGATCTTCTTCGTGTGAAATTAAATTCTTCGCAAAGGTATATTTGAATCTTCTAATGGATTGTAATTTTAAAAAGAACTGATGAGTTTAACGAAAACCTCTTGTCCTGTGCTGAAATAAATTTACATACAAATCGATGCAACATTTTCTTGATATTTAGAGTTTATTTTAAAAATAATTGCACGTGGTTTAGATAGTATTTTAAATAAATATAATTTTAAAGTAACATATACTTCTAATAGCCTTGCTAATTTTCTAGGAAATCCAAAAGATTTGATTGATTTTAATAAAAAATCTGGTATTTACGAAATATATTGTTCTAGTTGTCCTAAGGACAAACACGTAGACCAATGGAAACTAGATTTAAGGAGCATTTAACTCATTTCAGATTAAATAGAAAAGTAAAAAGTGCTGTAGCCAAGCATATTTTTTGCTGTTACTTGTTAATTTCGTTAATTGTTAATTTGTATTGTTTATAGGTCATATTATATGCCATTTTAGAAATACTTCTGTCATGTTGACTTATTTATTTAATAGTATATCAATCACGATTCGTGACAGGTATTTTATTAAGTTTCATCTTGAAGATGGGGGGGCATAGCCCTTGAGATGTACATCTAGCTACTTAATGCTTTAAGTTACGGTATTTGGGTGATATTCTATATTATTTAGAGTTTCAATAAATAAAGCAGCGAAACTTTTTTTTAATCTTACAAATCCGAGCATTTTAATAAACCTGAAAAGGACACACACACTGCCCTGGAGTACATTAACAACCCCCCGTATATATTAGATGGACTTACGGGGTTTATAACAGAATGTTCATTGGTTCATCGGTTCATTGGCGTGCATGGTCACATACCACGGTAAAGTGTTTTCTACTTTATGTTCATACCAAGTCTAGACTAGTTTATAGTTGCCTAAAGGACCTCTCTACATCACCATACAGCAATTCCTCCTTTAACCATCGTGTTAAGAGCACGAAGACCACAAAAAAGATGAGAGTGTAAAACTTAATTTGCCACTTTCACGCGAAAAGATAAATTGATGTTAAGATAATGAATACTTTGTAATTTGCTATGCTCAATTTCAATGTTGTCATATTTTTATGTGCAAAAGATCAATGGAATAATTGAAAGAGAGATGTTGAGTGAAGTGTTGCTATCTATATAAGGGCAGATTGTTGCAAATCAAAGAGACGGTTTCGAGTCACGTGCTGCACTAACACTAAATCGTTCTGATACTGACACCACCTCGGGTTCAGCCATATATAGTGTTCAAATTTTATGCATGAGGCAATGAGTCTATAAACTACCTAGCCGAACTACATCAGAGAAGAAAGACGATAGACGATACCAGCATTTGTTTCAAAGTTTCGACTAATTATTTAACCCAAACACGTTTCAATGGATTTTGAAACATGTACCTTCTGATTCAATTTAATAATAATAGAAGAACGTGAAGTAAGATTCATGTGAAATTTCGTTGGAACAACAACGAGAGCAAATTTAATTTCAAGGCAAAAGAAGAATAAATTCCAATTCACCGACTTAAGTAATAATCTGCACAAGATTTTTCCTTTCCATGCCTAGGGATTCTAATGTACATTTCAGATGCAGTGTTGCAGTTTTGAACAGACGAAATAGTGGCAATAATAAGTGAGAGTTATGGCTGTAGAGGATTCTTTTGTGTGGCTACAGGGAGAACAACTGGACGGGCAAAATGCACTTAGCGGAATTAGACGTGTAAAAGTTTCAGTGCCGACATGAACCCCTCCCAAGACCAAAGTATGGTATCAGTGCCGTAGTGAATAGAAGAAGGTTGATATGATAAAAAACTGGAAATGAATTTTGAAAATACCGCGCAAAAATAAACAAACAAAAATTTCAACCGGCAAAAGGATAAACGTGTAGAAATATATTTGAGAAATTCCCACAAGTGCGCCAATGAATTATTCGTGTTCCCAACACTACGGGGAGAAACGAGGAAGCGTGGATTTTTCGTCAGGTCAAGATTTCATGGGAGAACTCCGGCTGTTAATGCAGACATAGAACCCCCTCTGTCGTACATAGCGTACACAGCAACCAAACACACATCCCGTTGCCAGTGTGGTTGCAGTAGTAACAGCAAGATGTTAGCCGCAGTGAGAATGCTTTTAAATTTTTAATACCTATCCTCTGCAAGGTGTGTACGTGTTTATATGGGACGTACTCTCGCCTCGGCCATCAAATGCACGTAATCTAACATTTAGAAAAATTGCATTTATACTGCTTTATTCCTTTTATGGCCCCAGTATCTTCATGTATACAGCCTGATATATCAAAGATATCGCATCAAATATGCTAAAAATTCTAAAAATATTAAAAAAAATTGCTAAAAATTCGAGTCAACACATACCCAAGCGAAAAAAATCTCGATTCGTATTCCATAAAACGTTTATATTAATTTTGCAGCGCTAAACACTTTGTTATAGTTTCACAACAAAATTTAGTTTTTACTCACTCTGTATATGTAACCGACTTGTAATTTTTTTGTATATACACATTTTAAAAATTATCACTACGGTGTTAAATAATAGTATAGAATATCATCCAAATACCGTAACTTAAAGCATTAAGTAGCTAGATGTACATTTCAAGGGCTATGCCCCCATCTTCAGTAGCACAAGATAAAACTAAATTAAATACCTCTGTCACGCATCGTGATTAAATAAATAAGTCAAGATGACAGAAGTACTTCAAAAATGGCATATAATATAACCTATAAATCTTTTAAAACAATTTAAAACAAATAAAAATTAATAATTAACGAAACTGACAAGCAAAAACAATGAACATTGATTTGTCAAATCTAATATAACCAAAAGTAAATTTAAAAATTGTTCTTATTAATAAATAAATTAAATAGACAAGATGAAATTGGGCCTGAATTTAAATTCATTAAATTTGATTTAGATTTATGTATGTATATACTTTCATAAGCATTTAATTCTGAACACTTTTAAGTAATTTGAATAGGAATGACCTGATTCAAAAATATGCTCGGCTACAGCACTTTTAAATCTGAAATGAGCTAAATGCTCCTTAAATCTAGTTTCCATTGGTCTACGTGTTTGTCCTTAGGACAACTATAACAAGATATTTCATAAATACCCGATTTTTTATTAAAATCAATAAAATCTTTGGGATTTCCTAAAAAATTAGCAAGACTATTATATGTTACTTTAAAATTATATTTATTTAAAATACTATCTAAACCACGTGCGAAATAAATAAATAATTTATTTAACTACTGAAGATTGGGGCATAGCCTTCGAAATGTATATCTAGCTACTTAATGCTTTAAGATACGGTATTTGGGTGTTATTCTATACTATTATATACACATTATTTTCAGATATATTATTTATACCATGACTATGATTTATTTTACTGCAGTAAAAAGTTTCCACTGGATTTAGAACATAAAAATTTAATAGACAGGCAGAGTGTTGGTTTGTTTTTTTAAGAAAACCACGAATGTTTATGCATGTAGTTTTTTAGTGTTTATTTACAGAGTCTTCAAAGAAAACCTTTAGTTTTTAAATAAACCTAAATATAGATATGTTTGTTAATCGTTGTGTAACATTGTTTTTATCAAAGTAATTGTTCCCTTATTCAAATACACTATATTATTTGTCGATGCCGTTTAACAGTTCTGTTCTTTAGGCGAATTCATCAATTGTTCTTACAATTCTAACCACTACAACACTCCCCAAAACAAATCGTACATCCACAAGCAGTTCAGACACATGCTTCTTTTAAAACCCCATAACTAGGATAAAGCCAAGTGCTTTTACCTTCTTTTATATTCACTTCTAGCTGTCTTTAAGTCGACTTTAATTCATTCACCGCCTATAATGTAGTTCGTACATCAATTTATGTGTGTTGACATTTGAGAGATCGGATCGGAACGTGGCGAGGATGTGCTCACATGACCACGTACAGGACGATACTGGCTGACGTTGCTTAGCGATTCGGGTGCACAGAGTCGGGCGTCGGGTGTCGGCAGCGTCCCGACGCCGATCGGTTGTTGCAAAGCCGGTGACGCCTGCACAATGTTTGCATGGACGATTTTTGATAGAAAATTTCAGCAATCAAGTTCCTTTCCCACTGATCAACGCAATGGTCATCTGTATTGAAGGTGTTGTTTGATAAATGCTGTTTAAGAAGATTTTCAGATGTCGATAGCAATTAAAAACAAATCAATTCGATATATTTTCGAGCATAAAGCTGCATGGTATTGTGCTATGTGGACAAATCTAATAAAGCAATCTCTTCATATTCATAACGACACGAAATATTGTCCAATCACAACGTAAACTGTTTATTTACGTACAAGAACAGGGAGGAATCGGAATGAGCGGATCGACAAGACAAAAGACAATGAGCCAAGACAAGAAAAACACACACATCTCTCACACCACGTTTCAGGCTGAAATTCCGGGAAATTTCAGTAAGGTTCTTCTATTAATTTAACTGGGGATGTTAGGTATACGTGGCGAAGAAGTCGAAAGCACCACCCACTTTATCGTTTTTAATAAAAAAAAAAGAAGGAAACCACAGGAAATGGCTTATACACACATATGCACCTGCTACGAACATTGCTCTTGACAAAATCTAAAAACGATATCTTCATTTGACGACATAAATACAATCGATTATTGAAAGATGACAATTTTAATCAAAGAAAACGCCGCTATCAGTGTTAAGAAGAACTTGCCCAAATTGCGCGATTACAGATGTGGTAGGTAAGAGAAGATCTGTTACAGATCCTTTTTACAGGATCAGGACGAGGCAACAACACAAGCACTCCCTTATAGCATATACATCAGTGGTGCCATTGAAATGGGAAGAACGACTCCCCGAAGAGTCACATTGTCGCAGTGGCGGCTGCCCCAAGAACCACATTATATCCCTACACGGTAAATGTGGTTTGGTTACAAAATGATGCAAAGATGTTCTCTTCAGTGACGTATCGACGATTAACAGAGAATCGTTGTTGGTGTGTTTACTTTCAGCAATCTTCAGGCATTGAAAAATTAGCTAATTGAACAAATATTTCGTTTACAAGTGAACACTACTCGATGGTTTATGCGTGTTTAATTTTGATTCAGCTACACCACTGTAAGTCTTCCACTTCCTCGTGGAAGGAAACAATAACTGTAAACACAACAATATTCGCCCGTCTTAATAAGATGTCTTGCATTCAGGCAGAGTTCTAGATCCACCATTCAAGTCATACGACATCGGGAGGGGGGGTGTATCTCTACCTCATACAAGCGGGTCTTAAGCGAACTGAATATCGCGAGGGGATTCTTACAAGAATGAGTTGTTTCATTATTCATTAGACGAAACAGTTACAAGAACCGAAGATTGTTATGGGATGGTGTGCAATTTTTATGTGCTTATGAAAAGAATGAAGATGTCTGTGAGATACATTTTGTTTTGGTAATGTAAATAAAAGCACTCTGTATATGTGTTGGTAATTTCGGACCCAAATGAGATTGGTTTGGAGGCTCATGGGGGGCCCGCTCAACGAAAGTGTCAAAACCGTTCTGAATCTTTCATGAACCACGGATGGAATTTTAGAACGAAATGAATACGTTCGTCAAATGAAGAATTTGTTTCATATTCTTAATTGAGGTTTTAAGCGAAACAAGCTATATTTTGATATTAATACTTGATTGAAAAAAAAAAGTGAGTCCATAGTTTAAGAGAGAAGAAAATGAATGTCAGACTGTTAGTTTCGTTCATATTATAATTAGTCTACATTAAATAAATAATGAAATAAATGACATGAAGAAAATGGAATATCTGACGTTGTAATTTGAAGTTTTCAGATCAGTATTAAACTAACATTAAAGTATTTCAACAACTGAATGTTGCAAAAATGAATTCAATGGAAAAAAAACATAATTATTTTTGTAAGTAAAACGAAATTTGCTTTTATGTTTGAAGAATAATTTAATTTTTAAAAAACCTTTTTAAAAAATATCACTACGGTGTTAAATAATAGTATAGAATATCACCCAACTTAAAGCATTAAGTTGGTAGATGCGCATTTCGAAGGCTATGCCCCCATCTTCAGTAGCACAAGATAAAAACTAAATAAAATAACTCTGTGATTGATATACTATTAATTAAATAAGTCAACATCAACAATTGTATTTATCATTATATTAAGAAAAAGCCTTAATCCGATTCTATACTAACTATAGACCGCCTCAAAAACAATCGCAGACTAGCTAATAAACAATTCAACAAACAATCTGTGTAAAAACAAGCTCACGACGCACCGATTTTCTATTGTCACGAATCGAATGTTTAAAAGCAAATCAAATGGTGGGAAATTGATTAGTTCTACGATCTGCACTGTTTGGGTGAAGATATGAATGCAATACTAAAAGTATCTGAGGAACAAATCAAGCAGGTTCGAGATACTTATGGGAAGACAGAAGAAAGTATTGCAGAAGATGTGGAGATGGTCAAGAAGTGGTTTGAGAAACAGCCTCATTTGCCCCAAACGCACGGTGAGTTTTTAAAGTGAGGAAATCTTTAGAAAGATCCTGAGTCGGTTTTCTCGAAATTTCGATTTTCAATTTTGTGTGAAATAAATTGAGTTTATACTTTTTTTTACTAAAATGTTTCAGAGAGTGGTCGTTTAGAACGCTTTTTGCTGCGTAATAAATTCCGCCTGGAACAAACGAAAGAGAAACAAGACGCATATTACACACTTCGAGGAATTTATACAGATATTTTTAAGACTGTCGATCCTATTGATGTGAAAATGATCAATATACGCAAAGCATTGTACGTTTCTAATAACATTTTAACACGAAACCACCATTGCTATTTTTCTCAATTTCCTTTAGAGTGTGGCTTCCAATGCCGGATATGACACCAAAGATGGAACGAATCATAATATTTAAGATCATCGAGGATGAATGTCGACATTACAATGCCAGCGATTGGGTTTGTTATGGCCTCCACATCATGGATCTTTGCATAACGTACGATTACTCGCTGTGCGATAGACTTGTTATGGACTTTGATGGATTTACAATGGCCCATTACACGAGGATGGACTTGAAGAGTATCTACCAAGGTGCTTTGTTAAATCAGGTATAAAAATATTGCGAAAATTTTATGTTATGGATCCAGAATAACGAAAATTGGTTTGACTTTAGAAAGCATTTTCTGGGCGATATTCTGGCATTGACATTATTAATGGACCCAACTTCATCGAGCTGATTTTGACATTTTTAAAGGCAGCGTTCAGTGCGAAATTATTTGGAAAAGTAAGTACAAATTAACACCAAAACTAATATTCGAATAAAACGTTTATTCCTAGATCAAAGTACACAAAACTTTGAAATCTCTTCACGAAGATATTCCAATATCTTGTTTGCCAAAAGAACTTGGTGGTACTGGAGAGTCCATTTTTCCATTACATGGTAATCGTACCATTTATATTACATATGCCGCTAAAGAGATTTTAATTTATTTTAGAAAAATGGGGTGATGCCATTAAAGAACATCGCCAGTATTTAATGGATAATGGAAAACGTATCTCCAACGAAGAACTACGACAAGATGGATCCAAATATAATGACCTATTTGGTGTCGATGGAACATTTAAAAAATTACAAGTTGACTAACTGCACAATTAATGTTACCAATATGTTAAGTAACATTTATAAAGAATAGTTTTGCTCTTTAGCCCGAAACAATATAATGAAATTCTTAATTATGAATAAATATTAATAAACCTTGGCTAAATTACATCTAGCGATAAATAAAATATTTTAAAGTACTTTTGCGTGTATTTTTTCTCTTCCTTTTACCAAGTACATATAAACTTACAACAATTAAACTACCGTCAATCTAGTTCAAGTTTGGAAAGAAGGTTAACAAGTCCACGAACGATGGTGAATGAAATACTCAATACTTTTGCGTATAATATTATATAAAAGAGTGGATTCTATTAAAAAGTGAATTAGTGCATTTTCGTTCTTGTGCCAATTTCGAAGTAAATGTCATTATTTACGACAATCATCTACACATTGTCAAATGTAAGAGTTTATTATATATTATTAAATTCTATAAAATAATCATCATAATTTGAGCTTTCCTGAATTATTATTTATATATTTATATATATAAAATATATTATTTAATGATTTTTTAATTTACTGTCAAATTTACTACTTAAAATCCGATTGTTCGACAAAACTGTCAGATACTGTTTCATGCATCGCCCAATCAAATTTTGACATATCAATTGTCAGATATATGACATGTTATTATCATAAGTCAACGCGATGTAGAAATTTTATATTCGTTTAAAATAAACTTTTTGCATCTTAAGATTTGGTAAAGAATTATCAAGATGGTTGAAGAATTGCTGCAATGTTCGATTGGAGAAAGAGAAGAAATATTAGCTGTCTTCAATAGAACACCAGAGACTATAAAAGAAGACATTGCCATTTTGAAAAAATGGAAGATGACACAAGCGCACTTACCGGAAATGCCATGTAAATAAAAATAATAACCATATTATGAAGTATATATTAAAAAATGTCGATTTCAGCTGATTTTATGATTGAAAAATTGCTAATAGTTAATAAAATGAGCATAGAAAAAACGAAACATAGCTTGGATTATTATTATAGTGTTAAAAATCTTTTTCCTGACATGTTTACGACTAGAATTCCCAATTTCCACTGCAAAGACATCATGTAAGTTGTTTTATTGTTGATTTTTTAATTCGTAAAATCAAATTTCGTCAATGTTTAATAAAAACAGTTAAAAAAGCGAATTTTTCAATTCGCTAAAACAATTTCAGGTATTATTTCCCATTACCAAAATTACATAAAAACTGCCGACTGACGTATCTGCAGTTCCGCCAATTTAATCCAGAACTATTTCACCCAATGGAGATTTTCAGAACAATGGCTAGCTATGGTGAGGTTAGGATTGCAGAGGACTATTCCATAGCTGAGATTAGTGTGTCAGATATGACAGGAATGACATTTGGACACGCCCGGAAATTCCAGCCGAGTCAATTGAGAACTGTTAGTTTTTTGTCGGAGGTGCATAAATTTATTTAATTCTCGAGATATGTTTTTCTACAATATTTTGATTATTGATCAAATTAAATAGAATATTTAATATTAGGAATAAAATTTCAGAATGTGTTTCGTAATAATATAAGGGAACTGCATATTTTAAATCCACCGCAATATTTCGAGATGGTAATTACATTTTTGAAAGGTTACTTTCCAGAAAAATTGGCAAATAGGGTAGGTTTTTCTATTTTTACAGAAGCATCTTTCCTTCCACTGACCGAATTTTATTTTTTAAAGGTTCGTTTGCATAAAAACGTGGACTCTTTACTTGAATGTATTCCAAAGAAATGTTTGCCGAACGATTTTGGTGGGGAACTAAAATCTATCGATGAATTACAAAGTGAAAATGAAACAATGATCATTTCTTTGGTATTTTTTAGTAGATTATGATTTTTTTTACAGATTTATGGTATAAGAAAATTGAAAATTTTATGCCACGATTTAAGGAATTGGATGAATTAGTTGTAAATGAAAGAATACGTCCTAAAAAATTGAGAAATCATGAAACGTTTGGTTTTCATGGGAACTTTCGAAAACTAGATTTCGATTAGTTATAAATAAAAATGTAATAATTTCACAATTACCAAAAAATACAAATACTAATTAATCTACATTTAATTTCCTAAAATGTCCGTCAATCCCAAATGCATTGTCAAAATTATCTTTCAATTTAATTGGTCTCAAATTTTCAACGGGTATTAAATTGTCCAAATGAGTAAAAATATCGAAATATCAATCCAATTTTTTAATCCATTTTTCTACAAACAAATGATTGAAAAAATCAACTTTTGCCAGAGTTTAATATAATACCATTTAATTCCTTCAAAGTACATTTAAAACCACCCATTTCAACAGGTAGGTATTCAACAGGTATATGTTTATGAAGAGATTCTAAATTTTTATGTATGTTTATCTGAAATTTTTTTTTTTTGAAAGAATATATAAAATAATTTAGTTGCCTTTAATTGCCTTTTCTAACATATTTTTCACAACTTATGATCTCCACCATTAAATTGTTTATTTACAAAAAAAAATTATATCTGAATATATATAATCCAGTATTTTGTAATATGGACTCAACATTAGAACGTCACAGTATACAAATACGTTAATTATTTTTACAATAAACACGGAAATAATAATTAAAACTGTACAGGGTGGCTTTAAAAAAATCCTTTTTTAAACTATATAATCCTACATTTTATTAGTTTTTTATTCAACGTTATAATTTGGATAATTTCGTTTTTGCAGCATAAAGAAAGGATTTAATGTGTTTACTCGGTATATGGTAAGTGTAATTGAGAAGTGCATTTAAAATACATAACCCACTTTACCATGAATTTGTATGCACTTAACTGCAAAAGTAGTTTGCCTTGTTATGAATGTGTTTAAAATAATTAAATTTAGTTTCTTTAATTTACTAAGAGGCTATTTTAAAAATGATCACTACGGTGTTAAATTATAATATAGAATATCACCCAAATACTGTAACTTAATGCATTAAGTAAGATTCAAAAATATGCTCGGCTACAGCATTTTGATCTTCTCTATTTAATCTGAAATGCTCCTTAAATCTAGTTTCAATTGGTCTACGTGTTTGTTTTCTATATATAATTTAGGACAACTAGAACAAGATATAAAAGATAACTGAAGATGGGAGCATAGCCCTTGAAATGCGCATCTAGCTACTTAATGCTTGTTACGGTATTATAAGAAGCTATTATTATATAAGCTTTGAAAAGGTAAATATAAATAATATAATTAAGAGAAGATAAAATTTATTTTTTGGATTAAATAAAATTACCTATCTGCATTTTAGGTTATTATCGATTAAACGCAACGCCCAGTATATACACGTAAACGCAGCATAATGTTAAACATCATATCGTACAATTCGTGCTTATTCTTGATACTTCCTTTTTATTATTTTGTTCATTTGTTGACGGCGTAGTTAAAACGCGGGCTTCCTTCTGAATATTCATATCTACGGAACAAGGGTAGCTACCCCCATAGTCCTTATATCCTCTCCCACAGTACAGATACCAGCGCAGATACAAGAGAATGCATTATAAATGCAAATACCTCTTTGCGATATTGTTCTACACTCTTATAGCACGCGAATTCTATTAGAAATCAGTTGTTTAGTCAACGTGGAGTTTTTGTAATTTTTTGTTAAGAAGATTTGAAGAGAAAATTTCATCTTGTCGGCCGAAAATTCTGTAGAGTTCAAACATTGTTCAGATAAAAGAAATAATTTGATTTAAACTATTTCTTCAGCTGCTAAAGTTCTGCACATTTCTCCTTCATTAATTTCTATTAATCTTAAAAAATAATATTACCACCACGAGGAATTATACACTGACAATATTCGCGCGACAAATTATCAAGAGTTTATTGGGCCTCAAAGAACATATTTGGTGATTTTTAGCAAATCAGATTTTTCATCTGAAGAATTGCGCAAACGAAGACAGCGGCAACAATGAACAATTACCATTTAATTCAAGTTCCAATTAAACACAAATATTTACAATAAGCACGCTCTGTAATGAGTATTTATTTACTTTGGACTCAAATTGCATAAGTGATACAGTTGGGAAAATGGAAATGCTAATTAATGCAAGAAGTGAATGCAGCTTAGTTTCTTGATGATGGTTTTTAATTCGTATGTTGAATCATTGTTAAAATAACACGTCGATTAATCAACGTATTTTTCTTATTGTGGCGTTAAATATTTGTTGAAACAAATAAACACCAATGCGAAATTAGTAATTTATAACCAAATCAACATCGTGGCATTGACTGTGAAGTCATTTTTATAATTGAATGTGACCTTTGCTTACCGCGAAGATGTTTACCAGCGAACATCTGATCGTAAATCGTCTACAGGGAACAAATAAATGAGAAAAGGGGGTAACATTTGCTGTTCGAATTTTACAGTTTTTGCTGATAAATAGACAGAATTAAGAGGATTGCAAAATTGAAACGTGACGACAAATGTTCAAACCCACGCCAATGCTATGATAGGAACCCATCAAATGAAAGTGTACACTTAAATTTATTCAGCAGCACCATGTATTTGAATTATTAATCTATCTATACCACTGCACCAACAACATCACCAACAAAATTACTTTCACTTTTCGGTATATTCCATCCAATCATCTAGCGAAAGAACCAAAGAAGTATAGTAGCATATAGCATGAGAATCAGGTAGGTGTGTCTGTCAATCTGTCTGCCTGTCTGGGTGCATACGAATTGCTTTTCATTGATTATTCCAAGTCTTGTTAACCTACCAGTGACATCAATTCCATTTAAATCCAAATAATCCAGGTGAAATAATATATACGAGTTGTTTGGTGAAGAAGCAGCATGCCAAAGGTACGATTCTACATATAGGTAGTTCAAATATCACGTGAGAAGACATGATCTAATTGTTTGCGCAATGGAAAAAACTAGTGATTAAAAGAAATGTTGAAATAACTTCGTAACATGAATATTTTTCGCTGTGATTAAAATAAATGTAATCCAACCTGTAGATCACAACATAAATTCTTGCAGATATTAAAGGTTTGGTTTACCCTACAACTTCTTGGACTGTTATATCTAACAAGGGCAGATGTCCAACATGTCTTAGTACCCGTTGAAAGTTTAAAGGTTGTTGAACCGCCAACCCCACCACCACCACCGCGTCCATATGCTTTTGGGTACGCTGCCGGTCGCCATATTGGCCATATTGATCGGACACACTCGGAGGTGTCCGATGGAAGTGGCGTTGTACAGGGTAATTTCTAATTCTGGTCTTGAAGGTGGAATTTAATATTCAATTTTGTTGTATATTGTAAATATACAAAGGTTCATTCTCTTATATCGATCCGAAGAATGAAATTCGCACGGTGGATTATATAGCAGATGCGCATGGCTTTCATCCGGTGCTAAGTCATAATCCTGCGCCGCTACCAAAAGACTCGGCAGCTGTTGCCGCTGCTAAAGAGCGCCATTTGCAAAAGTACAACGCCATCGCTGAGAGCCATCAAAGGGCGCATGGCCAATTAGGTAAAAGAGAAGTTTAGTTTGAGCATTGCTCGATTTAGCAATTTCTTCGCTAGATCGAGACTTTCCAACGTAATGGAGTCGTGTCTTGTACGAATGGTCTCTTTTTTAAAACGTTCTTATTTTAAAGGTTACGTGGCTGTTCCAGTTGATACAAAAGCCGTTGAATATGCCAAACATAAACACTTTGATTTGTATCGAAAGATTGCGGAAGAACATGCAAGAATTGCCGCCGAATTGAAGGCGCAAAAGTTGGCGAGGGGGGAACCGTTAGATGAAGAAGAATTTAAACAAAATTTGTAACCGTAGTAATTGAGTTAAGCGATTAATAAGGGGGGAATATTCATTAAAAATATATTTTGTTATTAGTATATGAAATTTTAGTTCAGTTTATTTTATGAATACGCATTTTTATTTGGTAAATCGCTAATGCGAATGCTTTAGATCATTTTATTTACTTATTTCAATTCTATTATGTATACCATTGTTTTTAGATTTATTGTCATCAAATAATCAGTTTAATCCAAATTAAAGTTCTGTACTTTTCTTTCAACAAATATCTATATTTGTTCGAATAAAACGAACTAGTTAATCCAATTTTTAATATGTATTATTATTATTATTATTATTATTATGTATTATTAAACGATAAATTAATTCTATTTACTATCGTAGAAAATTCGTGGAATATTTTAGATAAATATCAATTGAAACGACATTCGTTTAAAGCAACTAAACCTCATAATCCTCAGTGGTATTAATATTTATATATTGACTATTGAATTAAGGTACTGTTCCTAATAATATCCATCCATCAATTGATTTATGTGATTATTATAAGTTCAGTGATATTTTTATTTATATATATCTAATAATTGCGTCAGAATATTATTATGTGTAATTTTAAATGCGTGCAGCTCGAATCATACCACAAAAAAACGACATTAGTATTCATAGAATGTTTCAGGGTATTACTTGTCCGATGGGGGTTTTCGTAACTGCACAAACACAGGTTGGTTGATTATTATCAGTTACGATGTAATTATAATATTTTACACGGTGAAAACGGTGAAAATTTCATTGCTGAAAGGGGTCTTATCTAAAAGTTAGAAAGCTGGAAACCATCAGAGATTCAGCTGAATCTGTAGTATCGATAAGTATATTTTTTGAACATTTACAAGAGGTTAAAATTCGCACGGATTTTTTTTACGAACTTAAATTAAAGTTTACTAAAAAAACACGATTCAGTCTTTCTGAAAATATCTGATTAGATAATACAACTAAATTTGATTCCTTTATCGAGTGGTAGTAAAGACGTTGCTATTTATAAATTACGACTGTATAATAACTTGAGATGAAGATGTTGAGTTTAGATCGAAACCTGCAAAGGTAGCGTTTCTGCTTATCTACAAGAAGCAGTTGGAAGTCGATGACTGAAACTGCGCTTAGCTGAAAGGCAAAGTGGAAGAATACATCTACGCTCCTTCAACTGATAATTCGCAAACCGAAGTTTATGGACTCGTATTGAGTGGAACGATCAATTTAAAATAAAACGAAGACAATTTAAATTGATTAAAAGTGGTTTTTATAACATAAAAACATTTGTAATTTTGAAAATTATTCTTGTCATTAAATTCGAACAACGAACTGATTTTTGTTTTCAAATTAATGCAGCATATTAATAAAAAAAAAGAGAAAAGCGGCATAAATATAGAAAAACTGGATTGTGTTTGAATTATTTCTTCAATCAATTTTGAATTAGTCATTATGAAATGTGAAGGTTTTGTCGTACATTAAATTGGCGGTATACACATGATTCCCCTCAATGAGACTCTTGAAGGGAATGTATCGAAAGTCAAGATTATTTTATATAAAAAGCAAAATACAACTCGCCATTACTTATACGGTCAAATTTTGATACTTCTCCCTCATTTGTTAATCTTTAGAAAATAAAAAAATTCCAATAGCGCGCCAAAACACATAACGCCAAATAGTATACTTTTCACATAATCGTTATTTCTTATAAAAATAATAATAATAATGCACTTTATTCCAAGAATTCAAAAATTACAATGAAAATATATTATCTCTCCCGTCGAGTTCGCTTTATATTAACTTGACTAGGCTACTTAATAGCGTACATGGGAATTTTATCATATAAATTTACATTTAAAGTTTAACTTCCATTTCGTAAAGTCTCGCGTTCGCGGTTGGGAGAATAAATTTAGATGATTGTAGCAATTTTTTCGCACGACAAAATCTTATTTTGAAGGCTGTTCTTCCATAAAATCCCGAACAACACCTTTATATCTGACAATCTCTGAGAAAACAATCTCTATACTTAATGTAGAAAGACCTTTTCACACTAACTTAATATATACGCTTTCGCACAATATTAAATTATCTAACTAATTAAAATGGTCTAATTTTCTTATTTGTATATACGCATAAAGTGATAAAGTATTGTATACAAGACAATATCTAGTAAAAGAATATTTTAGTTGATACGGAGGATTATTGGTCGTATGGAGGAGGCTTTGCAAATCTCCTTTAGTATTTAATTTATGCGAATTGTGGACAAAACCATTGAAAAATAGAACAGAGTTGCCAAAGAATCGCAAAAAAAACACAACTGGCATTATCACAAGTCTGCAGAAAAAATGTCGATAAAATAAATTAGCGATATTCTAAATCTAAAATAAGCACCACTTAAGATAGCTTTAAGTCGTAGTAATAGTAAAAATCTATATTAATTCAGTAATCAACAATAAGTACATTTCAGAAAATAATTGCGTCTTTTTGAGTGTATTTGGCAACGTGGCACGCGTGGGATATCCTGAGTGAACGTGAAGGAACGTAGGCCAGGTGAAAGAGGATCCTGGCAAGCCAGGAGAAAGTAAATTACATCATGGAAATTGGTAATCTGCAGATATATACCACCAGCAAAGAACGGTTGATTTAATACCTTATTCCGCAACATTGCTTGGTGGGCACTGAAGACAAGTAAGTACTTGTATTGTATATATATATAGTCGAGGAGATACCCACTACATACTAGGAACATCTTTAATTTTAAAATACTATTTTTGCACGACAAAACATCAATTTCTAAAGATATTGAAAATTATTACAACTTCGATATCTTCGACGATATTATTGTAAGACTTCCTACTATCTATAAATTACATTCACTATACCGAGTAATCTGAAAACCAATAACAGGAACGCAATTTCAGAACTTGCGCTCGTTATTTCCCATATATTTACTTATTTTCCCTTTTGTTTTCCAGTCTGAAAACATACGCTTGATGTATGTACTTTCTCTGTACTGAACTACATAGTCCGCTACGTTCACCATTTTACAATATGGCCGCGCCAGTCAGTGCGTACAATGTATGGGGGAGGATAGGAGAAATAGTTGGGACTATATTTTTCTATTACAGCCCAATCTAGTCGAGCCAACGTTAAGATGAATGCGAAAAATAGTGAAGGAAGAGAAAACTAGGCCATTTATTACACTTACTAGATAGTTTACTAGTTCCAAGCTGGTTTGAGGAGTGAAGATGATAAATTGTACAAGTCCCATAAATAAAATAAACTAAAAAATGTTCGCTTCATGTTGATTGTTGGTTTTTTGAATAATAATTGTTTATTGTGAACACAATAAAAGAAATTATATTCCCGAATAATATTTTTTGTTGATTCCAACAACAAAAATAATTTTTATATTAAATATGTAATTAAAATGGAGTATTTTTGTTGTTCGTGTAAATAGTGTTATTGAATTATTAAAAAAAAACACAAAATTTAGTAATAATTATAAAGCTATCAAGTGATATGTTGTCAATAAATATTTATTATAAAAAATTGTGCTACTAAAAAAATATACAGATGCTCTGCAATTTACGCATATCAAAAAATATTTGATTTTATTTCTTTAAAAGAAGATATCATAATTTCATAGAATTGACCAAACAATAGAACAAACTGGATACTCAAATGAAGTATTTAAATATGGAATTGCAAAGAAGAAATTTCTATCAACAGTTGCTACAGATCTCGATAAGTAATTTGAACTAATTTGGAGACGAATAACATAATATACTGCATCTACAGTAACGATGGCAAACTGTAGGTCACTTTGAGGACCTAGTTCGTAGTTCTAGTTTTTGCATTATCGCAAATGGCATGGCATATTTAAAAACATATTTAATCTTGCGAATATATTAATTATATTATTCCAAATGAAATCTGATACCAACATATAAATATTGCATCGAGTTTCCTATTTCGTTCCGTTCACCAACACACTTTATCACTAAATAAATGTTAGTACTGTATATGTAATGTATACTATACTGCATCGTTTACGAGTCGTTGTGATTCATGAACGGTTTAGTACACGACGGGTTCAGGACCTAGTACAAGTACATCAATACGTACACCGTGCGCCATCTAGTTGATAGTTTACGAACTAAGTCATAGTGACCTATAGGTCGTTGCAAAACATCGTCACAGTACGCCCGTCATTTGATTGAACCGTTCAGAGTGAACGGTTCGCGAGTGTACTTTGAGTTATACTTTGAATTCTTACTTAATCAGTTATTATGACACCTTTTTCTTATATAAGCGCATACAAATTTTGAAGATTTTTGACTATTTGCGATCTTTTAAAAAAAAAGCCATTTTTAAATATAAAAACACCAGTACGTACGTACTTGCGAGTTAATACATCACCCTCGTATAATTGTCTATAGTTTTAGCACATTTTTCTTGCATTGTAATATCATTTCCATGCATTGGCTCTGTTCCAATTTCGAGGTGTCTGCCATGTACACATCTATTTTAAAATCGCGATTCTACATTTAAATTCACTTTACAATTTGTTTATTGCGCGTATTCATATCCCGATCGAGTGACGCGCGTTCGTTCGTTTATGGCATTTCAGTTTTCATAGTTCTTATCAAATTTGCGAAAGAATTGCATTGTAAAAGCATCGGAATTATCTTGATAATAAAACAAATAGAGCTGTGAATCGACTTACAAAAATTGCTTAAAATAGAAGAACTGCATTTTTTTAAAACACTTCTTTAAACGACACGTGGCTGGATCATGAAATTTTAGTTTAATACGTTTTCTAAAAAAAAAATCACCATTTTGGCATGGTGATTTTACGAAAAATAAAGAAAAGATTAGCAGATAGAAAAAAAAAATTGATAAGAATAAAAGTAAAAAATTTAATATAAAATGGGATGTTTGTAAATTGAAAAGATTTTAGTGTAGATTGAGTTAAAGCTGTATAAATATATACAAACGCGATAATATCCAAGCGGGTCATGTGACACGTTATGCAATAACCCGCAAATCTTATAAAAAAACAACTGCTGTAAATGTTATGGACGGTTGTTTTTTTGTTGTTATTTGAGCTCAAGCAACAGGCGTTGTTGGTAATTTTCGCCAAGCATTAATAAGTGTATTTTCGTAATTTTGTTACGGAGAGAATCATTCTATTCATTTATTTTACGTTGGTTGTAGAGTAAGGTAATAAGTGACCTTCAAATTACACCACGAAAACAAAAAACATTACATTTTAATAAATGCGATATTTTCTTATCTTTTCACTGCTTCGGTTTGGTATTTGTCCACATTCGCTATCTCGACTTTTAATCAATCGTCAAGAACAATTAAACCACACCTGATCAACTATTAAAAAGCAGTGCGGTATTCGTTTTTATGAAACAGTGGGAATTCTAAAAATCTTCAAAATATTATTAGCGTATCTAAATAAAATAAACTATTTTTACCTAACAACTAAAATCTATTACAAAACAAGTGAAGCAAATATCAAAATGTTTTTGTTGTTAATTAATTCAAAAAGCAACAGTGATTTGTTGCCATTGGTGCGACGTAATTAAAAAAAATAAACACCGATTATAATATTTAACTAGAAACGATGGGTTAAAATAAGCTAAGAAAGGTGTTAATTATTCTATAAACAAAAGGTCCATATAATGTCAAGCCAGTACTAATAAACATAACACAAGATCACGTGGAAGTAATTGAATTTGGGTCTGTCGTAACGCTGTTACAATTCCATAAGGTAATATAAAGTAGAAATGGTGGATATCTTAAGTACGGTTTGCCTTTAAGATTGAAGAAGCTAAGCGAAAAGAAGTTGCTCGTGTGTGTGTGTACTTTTGATCTGCAGCGCCAAAATGGAGGAGGATATTCAAAATTTGACAGAAGATAAGGAGAAGTATGGTCTGGGATATCAACATACTATTGTAAGTATGATAAGATATGTTATCAGTAATGAGCACATTTTATTTGCGTTTGTTAGTGGAGTTTAAATAAATATTTTTTAATCTATCGAAATGATTGTTTTGATTTTTAATATACAAAGCTTTCCCAGAGGTGTTTTTACAAATTCTTCAGATTTCTTAACATTAATGCCACAAAAAACATACTTTGTTACTCTGCAATGTACAAACTATGCAAGAATAATAAAGAGAATTTAATCGTTTAATTAAAATCGGAATCTTCGCCTCATAAACTTGCCCTAAACTTTACAGTATTACAAGTTTGTTGAACCAAACATAATATATCTTACGTATGCAACATTATTATGAAGCAATGGGTTAGGATATACAGGTTGTTAAAGAAACGTACGCTGGCAGAAATTCAAATGGAGCTAAAATGATATAATGAAAATATTTGAATTAAATATTTTAAAAATTATCACTACGGTGTTAAATAATATTATAGAATATTACCCAAATACCGTGACTTAAAGCATTAAGTAGCTAGATGTACATTTCGAAGGCTATGCCCCCATCTTCAGTAGAACAAGATAAAAATTAAATAAAATACCTCTGTCACGAATCGTGATTTATTGAACTATTAAATAAATAAGTCAGCATGACAGAAGTACTTCAAAAATGGCATATAATATGACCTATAAATCTTTTAAAAAACAATACAAATTAACAATTAACGAAACTGACAAGTAACAACAATAAACTTTGGTTTGTCAAATAAATTAAATAGACAAGATGAAATTGTAATTTTAAGTAATTTAAGTGAACTAATTTGAATGGGATGACCTGAATGATCAAAAATATGCTCGGCTACGGCACTTTTATCGTTTCTATTTAATCTGAAATGAGCTTAAATGCTCCTTAAATCTAGTTTCAATTGGTCTACGTGTTTGTCTTCTATATATATTTTATACTTTAGTTACGGTATTTAAGTGATATTCTATACTAATATTTAACTACTTTAAAATTTCATATAAAAATTTTTGCATGCCATATTTTGGCTAAATTTATTTTTAATTAAAAAACAAATAGAACAAATTATTCTATAATTTATAGTAGACAAACATTTAAGCACCTATAGAGGTTTTATTTCATATTGTGATAATATACACCCTGTATATTAGACATAGACCTCTCCTTCACATCAACAGGTCCAAAAGAGATCTTCGGTACATCATATTGGTAATTACAATTACGAATAAAGGAAATCCCGATCGAAACAAAATCTCAGATTATTAATCAAACTCAAATGGGATTTTCAGTGGAGGTGAATAAATACGACCTCGCTTAACGCGATTTGTATAGAGCAAAGAAAGTATTTATTTGAATTTGTTTTTAATTATTTTGAAAGTGTATTTGTGTAGAAGAATATAAAGTATATCTAGTGACGTACATAAATAAACGTCATAATTAAAAATAAATATACAAAGCAATAGAATATAAAAAGTTGTATGAGAAGTCGGTGGTTAAGAGTTTGACCTATTTTGGATACAACGACATCGTTTATACTAGATAAAATGATAGTATTTTTGACCCAGAATGAAGATTGTACAAAATAACATAAAATCTTGTCAATACGCGTTGATTTATTCCTAACAGAACTCAAATAAAATTATATATAATACAATATGTCGTTTTGTAAGTCAATCTTTTTATCTTTCTACATTTAAATCAGCAAATTGCACATATTTAAAAAATATTCTTACAAAATTAAATCACTGCATTTATTCTTTTACTTACTCTTGACCCGTTTTAATTAAAAGTCTATTTAATTTTCATATTCCTCTTTATCCTATTGCAAATGTTCTTTATCTCCACTATCAAAACACAATTAGCTACTGCAATCAAAATCCGAATTTGCAAATGTGTTATTAAGTTGACTTAAGGCACCGAAAACAAATTTGAATTGATCAGAAATTTCATATTGCTTCAGCTAGATAAAGCCATAAAATTCTTGCGCGTAATAATTAGATAAATATTAATAGTTACTTAAGGCGCTTTTGTTTTTTGAAAGAATCTTTAGTCTTTCGTTAATTAGTCAGTTAGGTAGACTTTTTTTTTTTAATTGAAATGGTGTCGCAGGAGAATAAGAAATTTTACAAAAAGAAAATATGTGTGAACTTACCAGAGGCTCAAGTTTACACTAGTAAATATTTTGAGGCAAAGGTATTTATTAGTTTATTTTTTAAACTAAACTATTTAATTTTTCCCATAAAATAAAATCTTAAGGCAAGGTCGTCTACTAGTAAGACAATTTAATTATTTGATAATTCCGATTAGTAATTGCAGATTTTATTAGTATTTATTACATTTGTCTGAATACAAATTGCTCGAAGAAACTCGATGGAATATTCTGTCAGTACATCACGTACTACTTTAAGTTCAAATTCACTGTCAGCTAATTTTAATCCCCCCTTTTAATATACAAGTACCTCTAAATTGAAAAATTGGCATATTAAACCTTGTTAACGCAGCAGATAGACATTGAACCGAAAGAATCTGTCTTAGTGTCCAGAAAAATATCGCAGAATATATAATAAACAGCTCCACCTCAAAATTTGGGCGCACAACAAAAATTTGTTTAATAAATTTACCTAAAAAATGAGTGCTTCTAAAGCACACTTTGGGGAGGAGAACTTGGGAGACGATGATAAGCAATGGGCGGATTTTACAGCACTTGTTGAAAAGAGAAATAAACGCCAAAAAGCGAAAACGTTTTACCCGTGCCCTGA
This sequence comes from Leptodirus hochenwartii, assembly GCA_947310635.1. NCBI lineage: Eukaryota > Metazoa > Arthropoda > Insecta > Coleoptera > Leiodidae > Leptodirus > Leptodirus hochenwartii. The sequence goes on from OX371186.1 coordinate 480,142, forward strand.
TACCGATCCAAGTGCTGCTTCGGAAGATGAATATATTAGTACTGTTGTAAGAAATACTCTGTATAATATTCGAAAGGAAACGGGAATGCAATTGAAATGTGATCAAAAGAAATTTCAAAATTAAGTTGATATAATTGAGGATGCTGGAAAAACACATCTTCAGTACTTTTTAATTATAGGTAGCTTTAAAAATAAGGCAATGATATAATTTCAGATGTATGGTCGGTACAGTCGCCAGTTAGGAGAATTTGCAAAGATCGAAGCTCTAAAGCAAGCCGAGAAAAGAAGACAGAAGGAGGAAAAGGCACGAAAACGAGAATTGAGGGGCTATCAAGGTATTTCATTCTTAACCAAAAGAGAAATTTTGATGTAATCTGATTATTTTTCAATATACAGGAAAAGTAGCGAAGACGATATCTTTTCTATGGAGGCATACCTTCGCCAAACTCGGCGAAGATTGGGTCTTTTTGGCCTTACTTGGCGTTATAATGGCATTGATTAGTTTTATTATGGATCGAGGAATCTCCATGTGCAACAAAGGTCTAACATTTTTTTTTCTAAACGGTTAAACTTTAACATAAACACATCCATTTTTTTTTTAAATTGAGTCGGCGATATAAGAGTGTTAGACAAGGATATGTGCGAGAGCCCTTACTATTTAATATGTACATAAATGACTTTGCAAACGCAAAATATCGATTAATTCATACGCAAGTGTATGAATTAATAGTCTAAATAATTGTTATAACAAATAATGCGATATTTTCCAGCTAGAATTTGGTTATTTCGTGACTTGACTGACCATCCGTTTGCACAATATGCTGCATGGATATCATTACCAGTATGCTTAATATTATTTAGTGCTGGATTTGCACATTTGGTAGCACCGCAATCGATAGGTAACTATAATTAAGCATCCATCCCCAAAAACAAATCAAAAAAATGCAATATAACAAAAATTATTTTAGGCTCAGGTATCCCAGAGATGAAGACAATACTTCGAGGGGTAGCTCTTAAAGAGTACTTGACATTTCGTACGTTGGTAGCGAAGGTTGTTGGTCTAACAGCTACTTTAGGGTCGGGCATGCCTTTGGGCAAAGAAGGTCCTTTTGTGCATATAGCCAGCATCGTAGCGACACTTTTGAGTAAGTTGATTACAGGATTTCAAGGGATTTATGCCAATGAGAGCCGAACCACCGAAATGCTAGCTGCCGCTTGTGCTGTGGGAGTGGCTAGTTGCTTTGCAGCACCCGTTGGAGGTACCAAACAAAAGATATCACCGAAAATCACCGAAGAAAACAAAAACGTTTTTACAGGTGTGCTATTTAGCATCGAAGTAACCACCGTCTATTTTGCTGTCCGCAATTACTGGCGTGGGTTTTTTGCTGCCGTTTGCGGAGCCACCGTTTTCAGACTGCTAGCTGTTTGGTTTGAAGGGGCAGATACCGTCACAGCCGTCTTCAAAACTAATTTTCAAATGGACTTTCCTTTTGATCCGCAGGAGTTATTCGTATTCGCTTTGATAGGGTAAATATTATCGACGAATTAATTTCAAAAATTGTATTTCTCAATTTAAAGGGTCGTTTGCGGTCTCGGAGGGTCCTTCTATGTTTGGGTCCATCGGCAGTACGTTATCTTCATGAGAAAGAACAAACTGATCAATTCGTTCTTACAGAAAAAGTACGTAAGTATTGTTCGTGTTTAAATAATTTTGTTTTGCCAACGTGATTTAAAATTAATTCACGCTCAAGTGGTTGAGCGTGAATTGTTGAGCAGTTGAGCATAAAACATCCTATGAATCTCTTAACACGTTGGCCAAACCCCAGATAAACGTAACAATTCTTCAATTGACGAACAAAATGTTATTCCAGTCGATTCATCTACCCTTTTATAGTATCTTGGATGGTGGCAACAGTTTCTTTCCCACTAGGAAGCGGACAGTTCTTAGCGGGTGATTTAACGACGCACGATCAAGTGTCGACCTTATTCGCAAACTTCACTTGGACCAAGAACAATCTCACAGTCGAAGAGCAAGCGATTCTAAACCACTGGCAAACACCTTGGACCGGTGTTATTATCAACCTCGGTGGATTTATCGGCTTCACAGTGAGTTGAGCACAAATTTCGAGTCCTTTCACCATCGGAAACCGAACGTTCGTGTCCATTTCAGTTTATATTTTCGATTATATCGTCGACACTGCCTGTGCCCAGTGGCAGTTTCATCCCAGTCTTTAAGATCGGCGCCGCCTTTGGTAGAATCGTCGGTGAATGCATGCACTTGCTATTCCCCCTCGGGATGCGATACGGCAGTTACGCCAATGGCGATCTAATCGCAGAGATAATACCTGGTGGATACGCTACTGTGGGCGCTGCGGCTTTCAGTGGTGCCGTCACGCATACGATTTCTGTGTCCGTTATCGTGTTCGAAATGACAGGTAAAGGGCCAAAATATTTGTTGATATATCAGAAAGTTATTGGCGAAGATCGCTTCGTTAAAGAAGGATTGTAATGATTGTATTAGTGAATATATTAAATAACGAAGATGAGGTCATTTTCTTGGATTTTTTTTAGGTCAAATTACGCATATTATTCCCATAATGATTGCAGTTCTTGTAGCAAATGCAATAGCCAGTTTATTAGCACCGAGTATATACGACAGTATTATTCTTATCAAGAAGTTGCCTTATCTACCCGATTTACTGCCGAGTAACAATTCAGGAATGTACTCAATTTGCGTCCAGGTTTTTTTATTCGTTATTTGCATTCGAGCGTTTTCTGCATGTACATTTGTTCTTCCAGGATTTTATGGTTAAAGATGTTAAATTCATTTACCGAAATATAAGTTACACCGAACTAAAGCGCACATTAGTACATAATAAAGGTTTACGAAGCTTTCCACTTGTTGATAGTCCAACAGATATGGTGTTACTTGGTAGTATTCAACGGATACAATTGATACAGTGCATTGAATCACAGATTGGTAGAGAAAGAAGAATGCAGGTAACGTTTTTTTTTTTACATTCAAATCAACACTGCTTTACCAAATAAATATCTATGTACAAGGTTTTACGTAAGGTAATTTCATAAAAAATTCTTCTTATAGGTAGCTATGAATCGACAAAGAGAAGCTGAGGAACGAGCGAAGGAAGAACGAGACGCGCAAATGCATCTAGAACAAGTGCGGGAAAGAAGGCCATCGCGCTTTCAAGTGGTTCCTGCTGATCCTAATGTTCCATTGAACAAAAATGCTACGAAACACGTGTCTGATATACAACTAACTGATGTATGTAACGAAAGAAAATTGTTTTGCAATTATCTAATAAAGGTATTTTAGGGGGGATTTCAACATGGTGCTACTATTACGTCTTCGCTAACACAATCGCATCCGAGGAAGTCTATTTTAAAGAAAACCAATTCATTTACCATGAATAAGAATATAAGTAATGCGGCTAGCCAAATGATGGGCCAGTACAGTCCTGGATCTACACCATATAGGTAAAACAAAATTAAAATCGAAATTGATGTAATGTTGCAACATTAATTTAATGCTATACAATTGCTTTAGTACTGTAACTGGTGCAGAAAGTCGTATGCGTTTAGCTTTCGAAGCAATTTGGAAAAAATCATCCAAACTACAAGATGTCGTTACCAACAATACACCACCTGCCGCTGTGGACAGTTCCGAAACGGGTGGATCGGCCAATAGGCCAATGAACTTAGATCTAGGTGGCGTGGGATTAAAAAATGCTGTCAGTAATGTCAGCGTGTTGACAGCCACCACGCCTACCATAACGAAAAAAGTGCAACTGGTGAGTAAACAAGTAGAGAAATTATTGAAGAAGCAAAGGATGCATTTTCTTCTTCTAGCCGAAAGAACGGGTATGTGATATGTCTACTGAAGACCAACGGCGCTGGGAGGAAGAACAAATGCGACTACCTGTCGATTTCACCAGCTGCCATATTGACCCAGCGCCATTCCAATTAGTGGGAATGACATCTTTACTAAAGGTGCATTTGCAAAAAATGTATAGATTCAAAAATTCATGTCTTCTTATAAGTTCTTTTCGGAATCACAGTAACCAAGCTGAAATTTTGACAATTATAATGCTACAAAATGAATAAATAAAAAATTTCTCTAGGTACATTCGCTATTTTCCATGGTGGGTGTAAATCATGCTTATGTGACCGATATTGGTAAATTGGTTGGCGTGGTGGGTTTAAAGGAGCTCAGGCAGGCGATTGAAGATGCAAATAGCGGGAATGTTGTGGTGAAAGAAGAGCCGCAAGATGAAGAATTGGAAGATGACGATGACCTGACGAAAGGAGAAAAGGAGCCGATGTTGAATGGGAATGGGAATGGGACGAGTATTAAATCGAATGGAGATTGCCAGCAGAATGCGGAAGAAAAGATCAAATTATCTGATAGTAACGTTTAAGGTAATTTGGCGATGTAATTGACTAAAACTTAATATTTCAAGATTCTAGTGTATAGTTTATATTGAAACGCCAATGGAAATTGTGAAAATAAGAGAAATAATATTATTTTGTTTAAGTATTATCCCGTTTAAACATTTATATAAAGTTCTTTCGAGTTAAATCCGTACTATGAAGTAGTTTTTAATAGTTCTTGTGATATATATTATGCAGAATGTTGGAAAATTTATATTGTTCAATGATTCTCTGATTGATCATTTTTCAGTAGAGAACAACGTGATCAAATAATTTTTATTATATTTCGTTGTTGTTTTTCAAAAGCGATTAGAAAGAATATTTCTTGTTATTGAAGATTTTAATTTTATGTTTAAAACATCGAAGAATCATTAGTTGGAAAACTCACTGATATAAATCAAGTAAAAACATTATAATAATATAAGGTTATAAATATTGTGATTTGCTATTATTATAAGATAAATTAGTTTTAATATTATTTAGTTGACTATTTAATTAAGTGTACTTATTTATATGAATGAATCTTAAACTAATAAAACAAATGATATTAAACTCAAAAGATTTTTTTATCTGCTTTGCATTTCTGTACGACCCGAAACACAATTGTCGTAAAAAAAAACTCGATTGCAGGAAGTTTGAAGAAAATTTTAATTATATTTCCTACTCACCATCTGTCATCCGGTATAAAAATCACAACATATAATCCCGATCGAGATAACCTTGTATAGATTCATTCCTTCGACCTCTTAGCTAGTATTTGGCGCAGATCCGTCTTCCTCCAGTTCGTACTGAAGGAACCAGATGGACGCAAATGCATTCATTCATGTATTATGCACGTTTTATTCAGAATCATCCGATCCCCTTCTTGTATCGACATGGCACAGAATTATAACATTATATCATCCGGATTGAAAGTTTACAGGCTGATCTGACAATGGCAGTGGAAGGAATCATCGTTTAATCCATTAGGAAGTGCACGTCAAGAAAATCACACCATCAAAATATCAACCGAAAAGTCATTGAAGTAAATTGAGGCCGGAGTATCACAAAAACAATTGTCAATGCCAATTTATAAAACAAGTACACAAATTGAGGAACTTCGTATGTTTAAATGTATCTTACACTTGTTGTATGAACGAAGGTTTTTATTTTTCACAAAAAAATCTGAGCAGAATCAATCCATTTTCAAATATAAAAACGTTCATCAAGAAGAGAATTATTCCACAATAAAATTCACATAGTAATCGCGTAAGCATTAGATCACACCGGCGAACAACGCTGTACTGATAAGACAACTCGAATTCTTCCGCTAATCTGCGAAATAACTATTTACAATAATGGATATGCTAATATAAACAGCAGCACGCGCCGCCAGAGTGTTATGTCCATGCAGCGTGCCGATACTGCTCTACCAACTAACCACCCACACCTGCTAGTGTCTATTTTGAATCTTGTTTTGATTGACAACTGGAGGAATCGTATGAATGAGAAGGTTCCCTTCTTCAATCAGTTTAAAAACATTTTACAACATCAAAATTATTTCGGAAGAAAATAAATAAGGGACTGCCATTGCGCATGACTCTAAACCCATCACTTAAACCAATGCCAATTTAAAACGCTAGTACAATACAAAAGCCCTTTATGTGACCATTCGTACCTTATATACATTGGTCTTTTGATTCAAACACTTCCGATATTTCCATATTATATTTATTACCATTCTAGTTCGATTGTTTTGCTTCATCTTCCTTCGATATCCTTCTAACCTAGCGACCTACCCACCCACTAAACTAAGCCCATGTTGCAGCAACTCAAATCATCGACGTTTCACGCACACCATTCACCGACCAACTTCAGGCAGGAATAAGCCAAACACCATTCATGAATTATTCAGCAATCTAAGGGAAGTAGAGGATATCTCAGGATACCTCAATACAATGCTAAGGTCGACCAAAGACCAGCGTGGATCTTAAGCGTTGCTACATACAACATTAAAGGGATTAAAAAGAAGTCACCTTGAATGAACTTTTAACTGTTGTTAAAACGAACGTATGACGTAGAAATAGTGGATGGTAGTGTGGATATCACTATGAAATGCTTTGTGCATTTTTAACACTTCTTTGTGAAGTAGAGGCGTAATGAATATTGTTGTGCTATAGAAAATAATTAAACAGCCTTCTTGGAAAGCTGATTATAACAGGATATTTTTTATTTTGGTCGTCCATTGAAGGGGTATTTCTAGAGTTAGCAATTGTATAATATACTATATACCAAGTACGTCGGAATTGCAAGAGGTATGAGGCTCATAGATCACCGAGTAACTCATCGCTTTTAAGACCGCTTCTACTAGAAATTCAAGCCGTAACAAGTATTGCCACCAAATGCCATAAAAACGATAAATTCTACAGATTAATAACACTCTTCTTCGCACTTTGTTTGAGAATTTGTAACGATACAAAAATGAGTATAGTAAAAAAATATATCATAGCCTAATAAACAGTAGAATACAAATGAATCTTACAGGTTCTGAAGAACGTATGTAGCAATTGAATTGCCGGCTGATTTCCCAGCGAAGCACTTACAGTCAAACCAAGCGAGGCAAGGTAAGAATAACTGGATAGAGAAGGTCGCTGTATTTAGGTTATACCATAAACGGCTCAAGAAATCATGGCCGCTAGCTTAAAGCTAGCTAGCATTTGTTTGAAACAATAGGCAGATATACAGGAGAAAGAATCACAGTAGGCACAAAACGTTAATAAACAAGAAAATTTGCATTAAATATTTAGGTACATTTTTGATAACGCCATTGCTTTGTCAGAGTAATAATAATTTGCATCAATCCTTTTACATGAATATAGTTTGTAGCCCAATTTATATGTCTCCCTCAATTTGATATCAAACCAATTCCATTTCTCGCCAATGTACATATCGACTAATTCCCTTATACATCTGGTAACAATCTAGCGCAACAAGGGAAGACTAATGGGGCGAGCAGGCGTTGACCAGAGCTGTCTAGATCAGCCCAGCATCAATGCGATCTGGAACGGGTGAAGGTCCAGAGTCCAGAGCTCCAAAGCTGCAGAGCATCAACCGAGCGACAATACAGCTGTGTCCAAAATCCCTTCACAGCATTACACAGAATGGATAAAAACGAATTCGTACTGAAGTTGTTGAAATATTTGATGTCCTTTCATAATCCAAGATTGTACTATGCAGAACAGTTAGGAAGAAGCAAAGATCGCAAGTGTTGTAATTTTTTTAGTTGATTTGTGTTGACATGTTGACAAGTTCTAAATTTAGTAATTATATTCCTACAATTATTGCTGGATTTTCTTTTCTCCCCCTTAGATCGTAAAACACAAATTTCTTAGATCCTGATTGTCACAACGATTTGGGCCAGTTCGCACACCCCCCCGCTCAAACACACACACAAAACCGTCTGTTCGGCGACTATCCATTCGGACCCAATGTTGTTCCTAGCCGACAATCAATAATATTATTCGCTGTTAGTGCGTTGCACGGCCTGTACGGTACGTTCGTTGTTTATATTGACAGTTGATACAATGAACCGAGTGAATCGGACGAAGGCCCTGAAGCGGATAATTTGTCAAATACGGCGCGCCCCTATCCGGATGAAGCGTATGCTTTAGTATAAAGGGTTCAGACGGGGCAGCTGCTGCACTGGACAGTATTCAGTATTGACAGCGATCAAACCGACCTTCATTCAGTTAATTGACATAGATATGGAGCACATTGATATATCTATAAACCAAGATGAAATTTGACGCTCAATCAAAATAATCGATCTTCTTAGTTGTTCTTCTTTAATATTGTCTAGCTTTGATGATAGTTTACCTAAGTAGTGTACAGACTTTGATTGACAATGTAGTTCAAATTACTTTCATGGCAATTAGTATGCTTTAAACATTACCAAAGAGACATTTCTTTTTATTATTTGTTATTGACTTTATTGAATTCTTGACTTATAAATAAGTTGCCCATCTTCATAGATAGTTCACACTCCAGTGTATCATCTGTTATCGACAGGTATATACTTTGTTCTTTTTCGATAATTTTTCGATAATTTTTCGACAATTTTTCGATAATTTTGATGAAAATCGACAAGTCGACATATCCCAGCTGGGAATATGTCAGATGACACGCTCCATCCATGTCAACATAATCTGCGTCTACCTAACTAAATGAATCGTGTACACGTAGCATAGGTAGATTGTAATTAGAAGCGAGCTGGATTAATAGTCCATCACCAATATGGCTAATGTGATACAGGTAGTTAATTCCTGCGGCCTGCAACCCTAGATTACACCAACACCACATCGGATCACAGGTTGACGCAAACACATACGTGGATTATACTCGTATATACATTTCAAATATAAACAATAGTGTATATGGGCGTTTGCAATTGTCTTTTAGCGTTTGATCATTTCACTATTGCACGTTTTCACTTTAATGGATTTCACTTTAAACTGTTAATTAATATTTAGTAAAGGCCCTAATTTTGTGCCTTGGGGAACTCTTACATAAGCTCTCGCTTGGTGTACAATAAATAATAAGCGTGAAAAACGATCATCCTTTAAATAACTAGATAATAATAGCTTTGTTCTTTTTCTAAATATTTTTCACCGTCGTATTTTTTGCGAATTTAAATCTCGAAAACCAATCGAGATATTTTTAGATATTGCGATATGATATGAAAATATGTTTACATAATATATTTTTTTTAAAACTCACCAATTTTCGTTTCCAATTTTGCTCCAAGTCTGGCAGACATTCCAATTTGTTTTTCAAATTTGTTCCACGTTCCAAGTCATTCCATTCATCGAAATATAAAAAATCTGAAACACACATGAAAATTATAATATACACAACTGAAGACAATCGTAATTGAAATATGGAACAAGTGGATTTGCAAATAATACATTGGCATATTGCAGAGAGTAAGGCAAAGTCAGAAACCTCCAAAGCCCCAAATTTGCATTATATTCCCAATCTGGATCTACTTCCATATATAATCTAGTCGCGCCTGACTTCTATGCATAGATAGATAGGTATGAATCTATTATAGATCCTTCCTTTAGTATACAGCATGTTACAGAAGAACAAAGTAAATCAAAACGCTTATATATAGGGGTAATTTTATTATTAGAAGCATGGTGAATTTGCGAAGCTGTAGACCGAGCAACTGGACTTATACTATATCAAAATTATTTCAAATATATATATTTTTTTTATTCCAGTGGGTATAGACTCAATTTTGTTACAAACAAACTTTTTAAAACTTAATCTTAAGAAATATAAATGTTGTGTAATAAAGGTCCAAAGATAGTTCCCTTAGGAATCCCATTAAAAACGAATGACTTCTATTGATGTGATAATATAAATTCAATTGATAGCGGTGTGTTTTCGAAATGGAAAACCCTGTACGTAGAATTTAAAGTGAGCATATGTGCGAGATAGAGATTAATATAATCAAATTAATAGAATAATCCGGAACTGTCACGATGTTGGAAGATAATCAGCGCTCCGCCATTTAATTTAGAGTAACGAACAGTTCCCTCTGTAAGTAATCAGTATGCAATTCCTTTAAATATACAGGGACTTCTATAATAGCCGAAATATACAGCCATTCAATAAACATCAATCGCTTATTCATCAAAATGCGCAACAACAATTTTTCTTACCAACAAAAATCATATTATGTCTAATTCTTTTTGAAAGGTCAGTGTAACAAGTGTCACTCGACATCACTCAATTTAATCCCCTTTTTTCAAAATTCTTTTAATGCAAATACCTAGAAAGATGTAAAAAAAAAATTGGTAAATATGCAGAAAATTTTGTATTCTTGTGAACAATACTGAAGTAGGAATGCAAAATTAAATAATATAATGTATAAAACTGAATTTAGTTTGCATTAAAATATTTTATGAATCGCAACACAAATGTAATTAATGATTTAGCAATAAACACATTTAATTCTAAGAGTAGTTTTTTTAGTTTTATTTTACCAAGTTTTATTTATCCATAATACTGGATTGTAAAAATAAAAAATAAACATAAGCAATAGTTACTTATTGTTTAATGTACAGAAGAAGCTTGCAAATAGTATTGCGTTTTTGTGAAAAAGAACCGTGGCAAAACAAAAGAAAGTAATGAAGAAACTTGAAAGGAATTGCTAATAAAAAAAAAACTTTTGACAACGCCACATGTTATAAAAGTAGGTCAATAATTGCCACGTCAAAACATTGGTAGATTTTACAAGCCATTTTCTAAATTGTCTGTTCCAATATTTAAAAAATGAGAGATAATACAAAATTGGATAACATGGCTTCCCAAAAATCAAGCAAAAGTAAGAGATCGAATGACGAAATGAAATAAGATATTTTTGTTGGTAATCTTTTTTAGGAGGTCGGGATTATGATTCAGTATTTGGAGATGACGAATTTGCGGCTAATAAAGAAACGGCACGTCATCAAAAGAAATCTTACTGGGATAAATTATCAACACCAAATCCGTAAGTATTAATCTTTAAAAAAAGAAGAATTAAACTGGAAAGTATATTTTTGCAGTCGATATACGAGAAAAAATGCTGAAGAGCCACCAAAAAAGAAAAGACGTGTGTGCATATCGCATAAATTCTGCCCTCCTAGAATAGATCAATTGGCAAATCCGACAACTCCAAGAATGAAGGGAATTCTAACAACTTTTTACAATACCTTAGAGCCAGAGCGAGTGGTCAGACTTGTTAAACTAATTCATATGAACAAAGAACCTAAATCCATACGCCATACGGTTAAAAAGAAAAAGAAAACATCTCATAAAAAAATTCGAAAGCACACCAAAGAGAAAATAGAGAAAGCATGGCTAGACCAACAAACTGATGTGTCTGCGCAATTAATAATGGACCATTTGAATACTCGAGTTGCTTACACACCGAATTATAAGCAGGTCATCTTGTCTTTAAATCTAATGAGAGCACTGAAAGAAAAGAATCATAATCGCATGTTTAAAGAGAACGTGCTGAAGTTTTGTGAGCAACTAGCTATAATTGCAGATAGAGAATGGGAACCTTACCAAAAGTTTGATGATGTCGAAACTGAATCAGACGAGGATCTAGTTCCAGAAGAGAATAAAAAGCACGTCTTCTACCGTATAGATTCCGAGCTTTCATTATCGGATCAATTAGATATGGAGGAAGGTTATGCGACTGCAGGAAGCGAATTGGAAGAAGATTTTGTATTGCCCGATGAAGTTTCCCAAAAACACGCTGGACCATCTACTATTTACGAAGACACTGAAGAAGATGAAGGTGGCGCCATTGGCGCTTCTGTGAAAGAAGATGAAGAAGAAGAAGATTGGATCCGAGCGAAGGAACTTGAATATTTAAAAGAAGAGCTGGAGATTGAGAAAGCACAGGCAGAAGCTGAAGAATTGAATGAAATGAAGCAAGAAGATGCAGAAGAAGCCTATGAAGAAGAGACTGAAACTGAAATTAAAGAACAAGGTGAAGATGGAGCAGAAATTAAACAAGAAGCTGAAGATGGAGCAGAAACTAAGCAGGAAGCAGAAGATGGAGCTGAAATTAAACAAGAAGCAGAAGATGGAGCAGAAATTAAGCAGGAAGAAGAAGATGGAGCAGAAATTAAACAAGAAGCTGAAGATGGAGCAGAAATTCAGCAGGAAGCAGAAGATGGAGCTGAAATTAAACAAGAAGCAGAAGATGGAGCAGAAATTAAGCAGGAAGCAGAAGATGGAGCTGAAATTAAACAAGAAGCAGAAGATGGAGCAGAAATTAAGCAGGAAGCAGAAGATGGAGCTGAAATTAAACAAGAAACAGAAGATGGAGCAGATATTAAGCAGGAAGAAGCAGAAGATGGAGTTGAAATTAAACAAGAAGCAGAAGATGGAGCAGAAATTAAGCAGGACGCAGAAGACGGAGCTGAAATTAAACAAGAAGCAGAAGATGGAGCAGAAATTAAGCAGGAAGCAGAAGATGGAGCTGAAATTAAACAGGAAACTGAAGATGTAGCTGACATCAAAGAAGAACCAGAAGATGGGCAAGCAGAAATAAAAGAAGAGGGTGAAGGTGGTGAAGAAGTCGAAGCATCATCAAAAATAGAAACTCTCCAAGAAGCGATGGACGAAAAAATGAAGTCTGAACATGCAGAATCTGTAAAAGAGGGTGGAGACGTTGAAGAGGGTGGGAAGGGTGAAGAGGGTGGGGAAGGTGGGGAACAGATTAAGGTAAAAACAGCAACAAAATTTATTCAGATGGAAGTATCTCTTATCTGTGCTATTTCAGAGTCAAAAAGAACCATCAGAGAAAGGTACATTAAAAGAAGGGGAAGTAACGAGTGAAGAAGCAGAGGAGGAAGATAAAGAAGCTGTATCGGAGAAAGTAGGTAAGACGTGTGTATTTCTTTAAAAAATCAAACGCAAGGAAATATAAAGTATTTATAAAACTAATAATGAGTTCTCATAATCCTAATGATCTCTCAAAAGGGAAAGAAGACGAACAGGAACAGCCGCCAAAGAAAATATCCATTCACTCGGAGACTGGATCGATAATTGATGCTGCACTGATCATCGAAAAGGATGGTGAAGAGATGATAGCGCTGATTGATAAGGACGGAAATCAAATATTGGTATTAGTGAAGGACTTAGAAATAAAGGATGGTGAAGTTGTCATTCCAGAGGGAATGCAGGTTGCCCAGCCATTGGTGGAAGAACCAAAAGGTAAGATAGAATAACATGTTTATATCATTGTATTCTGATGTGAAAATAAAAAAGGGGAATCTAAAAGGAACTATGACAATTAGTTGGATTTTAAGATAAACAATACGCTTCACTATTTCAGTGCAAATTTTGGTGGAACATCCTGAAGGAACTGCGTCCTACGTGTCCTATCGGGTGTACTCTAGCTGGCTAGAGGAGTTTGGCCAGAACATCCAGACATACAGTACGTGTCTGCGGACCTTCAGAGAAATCATCGCCAAAGGTCAACAAGAAAAGGATACAAGTGCCGCTCAACATTCGCCAGCTATAAGGGAAGTTTTGCTTAATTGGAGCAATTATTTAGCTGAAACAATGCGGTTCGAATCGGCCATGAAAGATTACTTCAAAGGTATTTGTAGAAAGCAAACGCTACGAAACATTTACAAATCAGAAACAAGTTTTGAAGACGTAAAACTAAATATATATTTTTTTTGTTAGGAAAAGTCGTAACACGTTGTCAAAAGTGTTCCGATTCCTATGACATGTACAACTTACCATCGGATGAAGAACATCCCTTACCACCAGAACTAAGAAAAGCCCTCGCGCATACAGCTCAATGGAAACAGCTTTTAGCCAACGCGGAAAAATACTGTAAGTCAATTTATTTAGCCGAAAGTATAACAGCGCAATTTAAACCAATTCCAGCTATGCAAATTTACATTATTTTTGTTCAAGGTCAACTATTCACATCTATCCTCGAGAGTGAGAGCATCGACAGTAGTTACATTACCGTTGATATTCAAGATATTTCTAGTTTACTCTCATCCGAGTCTGCATATGTTGTGGAGGATGTGGATGACGAATATTGAATCTAAATATGGCAGTGATAGAAAGGATATTTAAGCAGAGTTTGGTTAATTAATCACGTGATATAAAAGTGCTATGTTCTTTGCGAAGATTCTGATATTTTTTAATTAAATAACGTGTAAACAATTATATTTTTCGATCTAAATGGTGAATAAATTTTTAATTTTTTACAAAAATTATTAATTGATAAAAGAATTAGAACTGTAGAAAAAAATATTACATAGCGCAATACTATAAAATATAATATTGTCTTGTGTCATTCCAAAATTTTGAACTATTATTAATTCCAAATTATATATAATCAAATTTAATCTGGCAGAGATACGGGATGATTTTATAAGACTGTAAAAATTATAAATTACAAACTGAAGTGGTCTAACAAACAAGTTTACTAATAAGCAACTTACAAACAAAAAAATGAAGGTAAGCTATAATCATATTATTATTATACCTCTCCTTATTAGAATGTACCATATAATTACAAGAAGTAATGTTACAAACGAAGAAAAGGACATAAAAATTATAGAATTTTTTAATTTCACGTTAGTGCATTGTGAAGAATTTAATGATATGATCACTCTTAATTACTATCTGTATATTATCTATCATTACGATCTAACTCAATTATAAAAATACACTTGGTTACAAGTGTCTTCTTCAAGATATTGGATACATTTACTTACAAGGTAATCCAGTACCAGTCTACTGCGTTATAGGTAGCTGAGGTACCACACAAAAATTCTTCGAACTTGCCTTAATATGAGTAATAGTATTTATACAAATAGAAACCATCACGTGATATCAAGTATTATTACTTGGAAGGTGAAATGCTATTATTAAATAAAGAAATAAAGAACGGCCAGCGATTAATATTATACTAAGAATTTGTTGGCGTTAACTCAAAATGACTTTAGTTAAGCATGTTAATATCACTACAAATATATTAAGAATTTGTTTTGTAATCTCATATATTATAAATACGCAAATTTTAATGCGCTTAATAAATTATTTAGTGCTAAGTACTACTACTATTATAACAAATCAATTTAGGTAAGTACCTACTTAACTAAAATAAAAAATATCTACAAAATCTGCAAAAATTATTATAATATTTATAAAACATAAACAAATTAGTAAATCGCGCTTAACTCTGGATTTTCAGATAATCCTCCTAATAATGCCAAGACGTTCAACAGTCCTATTGGTCTGTCTATCTGTGGCCTTTGCTC
The DNA here is from genome assembly GCA_947310635.1 of Leptodirus hochenwartii. Classification (NCBI taxonomy): domain Eukaryota; kingdom Metazoa; phylum Arthropoda; class Insecta; order Coleoptera; family Leiodidae; genus Leptodirus; species Leptodirus hochenwartii. Next base: position 495,423 of record OX371186.1, read on the forward strand.
AGGCTATTGTCAGCCAAAGGCCCTGCATGAACGTAATTAAGTTCATCGAACAACAAGAAGATCGTTGGTTTGTAGATGTTGTTCTGAAAGATCCAGCTGGTTTAGAAGGTGTTTGGCTGAACCTCACGCTTGATACAAAAGCACAATTGCTCTCAGTACGTATTTCTTCAAAATTCGTTCAGTGGAAGACGATAAAAAGATACACTTTGTTAGATCATTTTAAAAACGTTTCTTATCGTACTTTTCTTGATGATATCGGTTACATTGCATCAGAATTTGATGTCTTTTAGAATAAATTCGGTCCCGCTACTACGTTGGACAATCAGAGCTATCTCATCAAACGATTGGACTACAATTTGAAAGGAGGTCAGCAAGAATTAGTTCGCTTAATGGTGAAATACAATGGTTTAATTGCACCCTCAATCATTAAGGTATCTAATCAATATTTTTTTCAATTGGCATTTAAATATCTTCTGCATCACAACAATTTCTTCTCTTGTAGTAAACTCCATTTTAAAGGTGCAACTGTGTTTGTACAATTTCTTTTTAAATTTAGGTACTCTTAAATGGGCGCTCGTTATGTCCTGGAAGTATTTTCGTTGAAGAGAATGAATGTCCTCCACAGATCAACGTAACAGTGTCTGGCCAACTGAATATAGAAGACAAAGACCAAGTACAAATAGGACGGAATGGTAATGGGAACATTAATGGACGCATACAAGTACCTGTAGTCAATGTTAAAGAAGTGTGTGGGACAGTTAGAATTGAAAAGGATAAAATACAGAATGGACTTAAAGCAGAAGAAGGTACTAACACCAGCCAGATTTTATTGAAGACCACTAGAGATTCGGCTTTTGAAGTTAGTTTCTTGTAGGTCATTACCCGTGGCAACTGGCGATGATTCAACGAATTGGTGTTAGCTCGCAATATGTCTGCTCTGCTGGGTTAATATCTCAAAGATATGCTTTAAGTGCTGGGCACTGTGTGACGTCTCGCGATGGCCAGGCTAAATCAAAAAATGAATTCCTTTTGTACGCAGGTACATCAAGAAATACTTTTTTATCAGTTCCATTTGTAGCACTGTCTGCCATTTTTCAAGGTTCTGTACATTTGCACAGCAACTCAGACAATGTGCAGGTATATCAATTGGCATCGATTGATGTTCATCCGCAATATAATAGCGACTCGTTAGAGAACGATATTTCCATCCTGGGTTTGCAATATCTAGCACATATTACGGATTATGTTCGTCCAATATGCCTTCCAACAGAGAAAATGAAACTTAACGACCTATATAACAAGAGAGGTATGTTGAAAGCCTTCGGGCAGACGAGGCTGTCGAGTTCTATAAGATCAGATATTGAAGGGCCTTCTTGAATTTTAGTTCAAAGCATAAATAATTGATTAAATTTTCTCAGGTATTGTAGCAGGTTGGGGCTACACAACAGAAGGGTTGGTGAACGACTTGAGGTTTGCTCGTATGCCAATTGTCTCAGCAGAATCGTGCATTTACTCAGATCGAAAGTTCTATTCATTGTTCATCAGTCCAAGGGTAATACATTCAGAAACATCTCTCATTTTTTACCGGCGGTAGAAATTTCGTTGTCAAAATGTTTGCAAACAAATTTTCTCGCCCTATACGTCAAGCGAAACATTTTAGAGTCTATTTTTAATTTGTAGGTTTTTTGTGCCGGTGGGAAGAATGGCACGAGCGTCTGCCAGGGTGATTCTGGTGCCCCGTTGGCGCTGGAGAACCCGGAAACGGGTGAAGATCGGTTCTACGTTAGGGGAATTGTATCTCTGAGTAAAGTGACATTCGGATTGAAGTGTGACCCCTACGATTACGCTATCTTTACGGACGTGGCGAGTTATATGCCATTTATTAAAGAAATTGTTGATGTATAAAATATATGGTCGTATATTTTAGATTAGTTCGTTTAAATTTGACTGAATATATTATTGTAATTTGTATAGTTGTTTTACTTGATATTATAAATTATATTTAGTAAAATTTTTTATTTTTACCTATACTTCCTTAATTGTTAATTATATGGCAAATGATGAACAAAATATACTTAGAAAGTACGGCAGCTAGGTTTAATACATACAGCGCCCTCTACTGCATTATATGAATACTACCACAAATAAATTCGTTTATCTGAAAATTGCTTTTGAAGAAATAATTGTACAAATTTATTATCTAGAAAATTATAATCAAATTCTACGAATGGAGTAAATAATTCAATGAGAAAATGTCAAAATAGTGGCAAAATTGAATTCTTGAATTAACGAAGATTATATTATACATTTGATAAAAATTTGCACATTAATTTATATTAAATTAATTAACGATGTGAGCACATTTTCATTTAAATTAAAATAATTTAAAGTAATATGATAGCTGCTGTGCCTATGTTTTATTTTTAATTATTTTATTTCGCCAAATTACTCTCATTACTCTCCTGTATTTCCAGTTATTTTCAGTGCGTAATTGCTGACCTAACGTCTCCTCTCAGATAGCTTTCATCCATCCCATATGACGTCACTCATATTCGTAAATCAGATTAGCAGATGGAATATTTACTTGACTCGTCTGATCAATAAACGCCTATGGCAAGATCCCACGGGACTCTATATGCTTTTATGTGGAATTGTTGAGGATACTGCAGCAATAAAGGGAATGTTATGACACTACATCGATGCCAAGATGTAGAATTTTGTCCAAAATCCAAAGTTTTGTGATAAGATGCAAAACTTTGCCATCAAACTAAATAATGATTTAACGAAATCTTAAAGATTGCGTATTTATTTTTAACTAAAATTTGCAGACTATTACTTTTTGGTTTATGTCCACGGTTAAAGACTTTATATTTAAATATCATTGCTTAGATCAAACATAGTGATTGGATAGAAAGACAATAATATTAAGAATATTCCAAAATAGTCATCATCAATTGCAACACTGATATCCGAAACACCAGAGGGATATACACTGGAAGAGACAAGGACAAGTACATTGTATCCAGCAGTCTCCCACAGGCGCAGCAATATATCGGAGGACAAAGTTTCAGTAGATAATACCCATTGAACTCGTCATAACGTATAATACAATACAAAACTTTATTTCTATAAAAAAATACGAAACAGACGAAAATTGAAATTTATTAATATATAGCAGTTATTAAAAGAACGAGCAAAACTGGAGGCCAAATTGTTCAGTGCTATTAATAATTTTTTTACTACATCGCCTTTGGTTAACCAAATCAAAGATTTAATGGTAAGTAGAATTTTTATTTCGGCGATTTAGGCTCACCTAAGTACGAATTCTTCAAAAGAAATAAAAATAAAAAAATTGAAGGCCCTATAAACAAGTTTAACATTTAAAAAATATAATATTAATTCTGCAGACACGACCTCAACAACAACAGGCCCATCAAGCCCAGCATCATCATCAGATGCAGGTGCAACAATCTACAGATATAGTAGAAGATGCTCTACAAGCGATGCAATTGCAACAAGATAGTTCATCTGACGAACAAATGGCAGAAAGTGAGGTGCAAGAGGTGAATGTTGTTAAGACAACTGCCCTGACAACGTATCAACTACTACATCAAAGACATCCAAGTATTTCAAAGAGCCAAATGAAAGGTATTTACGAATTCAATATTGGAGCTCTGTTGTGAAATGAAATGGGAAAAATCTCTTGTATGCAATTTTTGTTATAAGAGTTACTAAATCAGCAAATAGTTTTGTTGTACAACAGATTTATTCACAAGGATTTCTGAAAGAGTTGTGCAATTGCAGAATTCGACATGAAAGTTTAATAAATCAGGATAGGCAAAAAAAATTTTTTTTTTCATGTCTTTCGAATGCATAGAATTCCGCGAAGCCTTCCGTCTTTTCGATAAAGATGGCGATGGCAGCATCACTCGTGATGAACTCGGCCGTTTTATGCGCAGTTTAGGCCAATTCGCTCGCGCTGAGGAGCTGCAACAAATGCTCCAAGAAGTAAGAATTATTTTCTATTTGTTGCTACATTTCAACTGAAGAAATTATCCATGTTTTTTATTATTTGGATTGTGTATTGTCCATTGTTAACATCAACATCAATATCCATTGTTGGTTGTCCTTTTATGCATATTATTAATTATTGCACTGATATCATTTTTAGTGGCTCTAATATTCTCAATTGTTAACGAACGCGTTCTTTTCAATCAGCAATTGTTACATTATTTTCCATGGTTGGCAATTATTGTCATATCCATTGTTGATTATTGGTATAATATCCTTGGTCCATCAATGTTGTCCTGAAATTATCCATTGTTACAGACATAGCTGTTTGTATCTCCAAAAACCGTTCTATTTTCCATTGTTGAAAATAATGTTATCCATAGTTCATAATCATCATTATATCTATTAATATTCATTAACACATTGTCCTTAGGTAAAGTACGTTTCCATAATAGTATCCATTAATAAATATATTGGTTTTTGTATATTTAATAAATATACCTTTTCCGTTGTTGATGACAATGCTGTTGTCAATGATTGATGACTATAATATATATATAGGTGGATGCAGATGGTGACGGCAATGTGTCATTCGAAGAGTTTGTGGACATTGCATGGAGCGCGGGAGCGGGTGCTGGCGGGGGATGGGGCGAGGATGATGGAAAACTATCCAGTGAAGAGCAGGAAGAGAGGGAGCTAAGGGATGCGTTTCGAGTGTTTGATAAGCACAACAGAGGGTTTATAACAGCGAGTGATTTAAGGGCGGTTTTACAATGTTTGGGGGAAGATCTGTTAGAGGATGAGAGTAAGTGTCTTTAATTACGAGGTCGTAATTTTACAGGTGACAGGACTCTTGTACTATAGAATCTTATGAAGTAACAAATGAAATTTATAAGTTGAAATAAAGCATTTGGTACTTAATTTCCATATTTTTGCAGTTGAAGATATGATCAAGGAAGTCGATGTGGATGGCGATGGTAGAATTGATTTTTACGGTAAGAAAAGATCAAATAGTAAACATAATATTCCCGAATGCACTAGAATAAATTCTAGAATACCAAAGTGAGGAAGGTCTATTATTACTATTGAATTTTATAGGCTACATATTGCTATATTTCACAGTTCCAACGTTTATTTTAAAACCAAAAATAAATTCATTGGGAAGTGTTTACAGATTGATGTTCCGATAGCATGGTCTGTTAGAAATCCTTTTAATATAACACTAGCACCTGATAAAACATTGCAAAGTACTCGTTAATTCATTGATATCCAAAATATTTATTTCTAGAAATAACATCTATCTGAACCAGTGTTGTTCCAAAAACGTTACGTTTGCCAAACATAATTGTAATAAAATATATAATGCCCACGAATATCAAATTAGAACGTAATAAAACTTTATTAATCGAATTTTTAGAGTTTGTAAATGCCTTGGGTGAGCATGAAGAAGAGGATAGCGAAGGGGAAGACGAAGATGATCTTCCGTATTAATTATATGGTACTAGCAAGTACTTTTGCAAATATCCAAACTCCAAACTCCAATAAACCATTATAATGGGTTAAAATATTTGTAAGCTATAATTATAACTACATATCCTGTCGGACAAAAAATCTATGATGCTTGGCAAAACGAGAATAATTGGAAAACTTTGTAGAAATAAACGTTATTAGTGACTTTATATTAAGGCAATAATATTTTTTTAGTATAAAATAGAAACATCTAATCCATAAAGTTAAATTAAATCTAAAAAAAGATTTTATTTTGAATCTGAAGTCGTTATTCCGAGCACCCTAAGATTATAAGCAATAATTCTATAAGAACTTTTCAAGAATTGACAAATGACTATATTGCTATTTGAGAATTGTTGAATAGCAGTATCAATATCAAAATAAAATCATATAATACACAGTAAAAGTTAAGAATGGCACCAATTTCGAATTAATACTTACTATAAAAATATTATCTTAAATAAATATCAAATAGAAATTAATTATAAAATAATGCCTACACTATTATATCAAAATATTATTATATAATATTAACTATTCCATTAATTAGTTAATATTAAAAGAATTTTTGTATGTTTAATTATTGTTGTGCTTTATTAAATTCTATATTATATTATAATAATTAATATTACGAATGTCCTGAAGTATATATATATATAAATAAAGGCCAATAATATATCGGTAATAAAATTAACTGTCTTTATACGACAAAATATCTTAATATATAAATTACACCCTTCGCCGAACCAATACTTAAACTTTTTTTTTTAATCCTTGTTTCTCTCATCAAAAAAATCACGTCAATATCAGCGTAACTGCAAGAACATTTTTAATTAACGGACACAGCCAACTTCACAGCACTTCTAGCAGTCTCGTGTGATCCCGTGCGTTCCCGACGACCAGTTCACCTGAGCACAGCCCACTTGTTTCCTTTGTGGGATGTATTCCCGTATTCAATACGCGCCGCATCAAACGAAAAGGATATTATTAGATCGCGATCGCGATGTTCTCTTGCTCTACATTACAAATACAAACGCGTGCGACTTGTCTACATAAAATTATGTACAGGACAGCACGTTTTGAAATAATTTCAGCTTTGTTTTATGAATAATTAAGCATCTTTTCTAGAATAAACGAATTAGGAATTGTGTTTCACAAAAAAAATTATGATGCCGTATATATATTTGGAGTCTCTGTTCACTCTGGATTGTTAGTGTTGGTTAATTTTGATATTTTGGCATATTTTTGCTATACTATATATAATGTACTTAAGTAATATATGCCATATCCGAAATGAGAAATCGAAAAGTATGTTAAACAACATAAACTTCTCTATATCCTCGCTGACTGAAACATTAAACAAATACTACATTTGAAAAGAAGATTCTAACACAACGCATTGTGTTCGAAATCGATTCGAGAATTAACCACGGATTAATAACTGATCAAAATAATGACGAATTTACGCGCGTTTCAATCCGCTTTAGTGCCATTGAATCATCCAACAGTGCCAGAATTTTGCGAGATAATAAAGATCTTTAAGTTTCTAGTAATAAGTGAGTGTGTGTATTTTTCGTAATGTAAATAATGGTGGTTCTAAGAGCGTGGTATTTCCAAAAATATCACTGGACTATGTAAACAGTGGCAAAGGCAAAAATCAAATATTCAAGTGCGAATATTCCATTTCATGGATTTGTTAGTAGTGTATTAAACAGTGTGTGGTAGTACGGGTCATCCCGTGCACACCACTTAAGCCCTACAACATGTCCAAGGCCATGAATATGAACCTGAACATGCTCAGGACCCGACGCAAAGATAATAATGTCAAACCTAATAGAAGGTATGTAATATCATCTCTTCATATTCCAACTTGTTGATAGTTCTTTGTTAAACACAGAAGAAAAGAAGTCATTATAAGTGACAAAAGGACTTTCATCAAATGGCAAGTCTTAACTTCTGCACACGTTAAAATTCGAATTCATTGATATCAAATTCTTTTTGATTTTTAAGTCATTGGGCACTTACTAATTAATACTAGCCATGGAAGAAAGTCTTTCGCCAATAAGATTAGGGTCTGTGGGGTCATCATTCCCCAAAGGCCAATTGAAGATTAGCCCCCCGTGCGGGGACATTATTAATTTAAACGAAAAACAATACACATCGTATAATACCAACCTAAAACTGTTATCAAATCAAATTGGTTTCAGATTGGACAGGAAGTCATCCCGTGGGATGATATATGAGAATGAGGAACTTCGCCTCAAGACAATCAACATCAATGCTGAAATAGAGCGAGGTGAGTCCGCAATAATAGTTGGTAAATATTGTTTCGATGCGACCGCTTATTAGAAGTCGATTGCAGAATGGCGCCTTGACATACTCTTTTCGTATTTTTATTTTTTTCTAATAACTTGTGCATTACTTTACCAATTTACTCGAATGATATTGGCACCGTGCCAGTGTTGGGCTTATGTTAGGTCAGTGACGTATGTCGATATACAGGGTATAATTTAATTGGTAAAACTGGCAAATTAAGCACTAAAAACTAAGGTGAATTTTACAATTGTTTGTGCATGATTTATAGGACAGTCAGATATCAAAAAGCTCAAGAGGGAGAATGATATGTTGAAGAAGGAGATTTGGTGCTTGAGAGATGAATATGAAAAGCTGGACAAGTTGCTTAAGGAGAAAGATATTGATTTTTCAGCTAGTAGCTCTACCACCTGTACTAGTGATAGTGTAAGTACAATTTAATAAAATTATAGCATCCTGTATATATAGAATATTATAAGAAGTGTTAACATATTTTTGAGTTACATAACATTCAACACTTTTATGCAACTTGAAAATATTATCTTATGTACACCCTGAACAGATTCCGAACTTTCCATTTCAATTATTGGTTTTATTTATCTTCGTAAAATTTAAGAAGTAAAGAAGTTCCAAGACAATATAAAGCCACATTTAATTTAAAAATCAATTCACTTTCCTATGTCCATTGGAAATTCTCGAACAAGTGCCATATACATATTAACTATTTCTTATTCCAATGTATAATTATTTAGGAATCCACGAGTTCTTACACTGAGGAATCTGTAGAGGTAGAAACAAGCCAAAACATCGAGAATGTTTACAAGACCAATAATATGAATTCCCTCCAGAGTAATTTTGACCTACTCTCCATTGTACCTGAAGAAAATAGGTAGTTTTTTATTCTGTGAAAATTCCTGCTACATTTACGAGTATATATTAAAATTTCAGCACGGATTACAATTCTGAAAAACTATCCACGGAACGAGAAGTGATAAAAGCAGATCAATGCTATCCTTCTATCGTTGGTTCCCCTCCGCAAATCACGCATTTCTTTTCTCCTTTAGCTTCGCTCAAACAACAGAATTTAGATCATTGTTCACCATGTAAGTAAATAGTCCCCAGAAAGATTGCTACATTTTTAACACATGTATCAATAGATAAAAGTCTGGGTGCCGCAAGGATCCAAATTTGCGCCTTCGCTCTTCATAGTATTTTTCAATGATCTTCACAAATAAGTGTTGATTTATTTGTAGATAAGTCAGCAGCAGATATATTGCTCAAAACAGATAACAACGCTTTCAGACAAACCGAAAGCACAAACTACAAGACGACAGCTGTGAGTAGTGGATCCTTTAGTACCGGTGGTAATCTAGAAGAGCTGTTGAATGATATTGAAAACATATCTCATGATATACTGCAGGTATGAAGCCAGAGGAAATATGAAGATATCGAATAAATTCAATAAAATAATTTCAAAAAAATCTACATTGGAAATTGTACATGATCTCGAGATATTGATTGGTTGAGCAAACCGCTTTTTAAATTTTTTTACTGAATTATCTTGCGAATAATAATAAATGGTTTAACTGCTCATTTGTCCGTCTTCCGCTTTTCTTTAACTCTTCTAGCTTTCCTTTCAGCTATCTAACTCTTCTGTTAATAAGCTTCCACATGATGAGGAGCAACCCATTCTCACAAACACTGAAAATGGCCGAAGAAACGAAGGTACCAGCAGTGACGATACCAAAGAATACAAGAGTGAGCTAAGTGTGGTATTAATGCCTAAACCGATGCCGTTGATTGGGTTTGAAAAGTATCGACTATTGCAGAGGAGTGCCGAGCATGTTGGAACGGCCCCAGAGTATGAATTTCTGGATCCTTGGAATAACGAGCATCACAGAAGCTGCGACAACATGCAACAATTAGAATTAATTGGTTTGGGAAATTCGCCGCATCGACAGGTTTGTAGAGTTCTTGGTATAGGTATTTTAGAAATTTCGACTACAGAATTTATATTTCAGCTATATTTCCTGACTCATTAGATTTGAAAACATTCTTTTAGGAAGAAATTGTATGTTCTCCGTCAGTATCTCATACACGTCTAAATGATAATGTACGGGACGAGTTTGCTCTCCATGAGAGCCAATGCAGCGGTAGTCATATTGACTTAACAGGAAGCTCTGCACTACTTCAAACCCAAATACCACCTCAAGTTCTTGATCTACCAATTATAACAACAGAACTAACACAAATGTGCAATGGAGATATTAAACATATACCAAAGTACGTTCAAATTTTTAAATTTTAACTACTCTAAGCTTCTTCCTTTATCTTAGTGGCCAACCACTAAACGACAATATGCAATCACACCATCGAGAAAACGAAGAACATCTCCAATTTTGCGCATCCAGCAATGGTAACCTTACCTCCAATCAACAACATCCATTACAATCATCTACTGAAGACAGTCAACAACCACAACAACATAGGGACAGTGGTACTAGCCGACTTAGTGGTATCAGAAAGAAGGTTTCCATTCATTTCAGGGGTCGCAAAGAGAGGGACAAAGCAAAGAAACAGCAAGCGAATAGCGGAGGGGTTGAGATTGCTGAAACGAATAATAATAACAGTAGCAGTACTAGTAATCAAAATAATAGTAGTTCTATGGAGAGTGGTAATGGACAAACGGTAGTAAATAGGTTGACAATAGATGGGACAAGTGGATGCCTAAATATTGCGGGAGCAACAGATGGAACGAAGAACAAGTGCGTTAATTTTTATACTTACCAGTAAATGGAAAACTTTTCAAGCTCTCAAAATTTTGGTACATGATAGTAATTCGCGTTTTCTTCTAATATAAAGTAGTGATTTTCAATCCCCAATTCAATTTCCGTGCGCATTTTCTTTTTTCCTGGATGAATTTAACTTATCTTGCGTTAATGTCAAACAAATTTCTCTATTATTGTTTAATGTATTCTCAGATCAAACTTGAGCGATTCTTCATTACTTCCTTGCCCGAAGCATTTTTCTGCTTCAGTCTCTCAGCAACATGCACGATAATTTCTTTCCCTCTAGCGGCATAACGCAAGCATCACCATCAACCCCAACAACCATCGTACCTCCATCTGCTACACCTCGTGTAAGTATTTCCGCTTCCCCAGAGCGTCGCAAACAACAGCTACAAAAGGACCGAGAACGCGACACACGCCGTCACCGGCGAAGACAATCGCACAACCGCCGTAGCAGCGCAGTTAGCGGCCTGAGCGTCAACTACGGCCCAAATTTAGAGCGAAGCTACAGCGTGTGCTCATCACACAACAATCAACATCAGCACAATAATAAGGGTGAAAGACATCATCTTGACGATTTGTTGTTGTATGGTATGGCGGCGGGTGGAGGTATGGCTGGGTCGCGGAGTTCCAGTGCATCCAGTGGACGGAGTGTGCATAGTGTGAGGTTGAGGAGGTTGAGTAGTAACGGGGCAGGTGGTGCTGGAGGCAAATTGCCGTGGTGTGCTTGTTGGGGCAATGGCTGCCTTTGAATTTTTTTTTATATTGTCAGTTACTTTCCATCCAATGTTGTATACTTGTATTATAGTGAATAAATATTTTTATTTCCATTATATGGTTTCATATGCTAGATGTGCTTTCATTTTCTTACATTAGATATTTTGGTTGAGCAAGTCTTTAAGGGATTGGATAATCACTGATGATTTAGGTTCATGAGCATTTAGATGTTTTCGAAGGCTTCAGGTAGGCGGAAGAGATTTAGATCCTGTGAAAATCATCGGGACATTTTATTCTTGGAGATTTGAGTAGTCACTTACAGTGTGGAGAAGCAGTAGATGTAGATTCCTGCGATCTTCGTGGAGATTTTGGTAAATACTTGTCAAGATGTCCACGTACATAATAAAGTATGTGTAGATGTGAAAGTAAAATAGACAAATTTTCTATTGTTTTATTAGAAATAACTTGTACAAGATAGATATAAATACTATAGTAAAATGTGGTTCGTTTTACATGTTTCTAAGTCTAATACAACATACGAACTATCATTTACACGTTAATTTATTACTAAAATACAAAATTGAAACAATTGCATTATTTTATTTAGATATTAATTGATATTTAATAGTTAAATCGCTTTCCTAATAGGTTCCAATATGTTTGATTAATAATTATTATTTCAAAGTTATTTGTAAGATTCAGAAGACCAATATATTATTAAGTATAATCCATAAAACAAATTAACAAGAAACAACGAAGCTCTAATTAAATAACTTACTTATTAAATAATAAACATGTGATAACATTAATAACATCTATGTTTCTATTCATTTTTATTTCTTAGTATCTTCAATAGTGTGAAGAATATGTAAAAACGAAATAACAGCACTCTAATTACAGTACTTTTTATAGGTCGCGCTTTGCGTTAAATAAAGCACCCAATATTTATAATAGATTATTATAAATAAATTACCAATTTATTTATTGGATGCTAGTAAAAGAAATCATTAAGATAATTTCTATTTATTAGATATACAGCGAAGTAAAAATATATCCAAAAGAAAAAGATTTGAAATAATATAATTATCAGTGCGTGATTTAAAGATTAGTTAATGTGGGTAAATAAATAAAGGAAGCTATTTCATGAAACAATGCTATTTTCATTGTATTTTTCTTACCTGTAATACGTACGAAGCATTTAAAATGTTTATATTATATTTTGTTTATATATTATATTCGTACTTTGTATAGAACTGTATTTTAAAATAGCATGAATAAGAAAAATCTATAGCAAGGTGACTAGCATGTAGAATAATTTCAAATACAGAATATCGAACAAGGCGATTTTTCAACTAAGCTAAATGATGGATTCATTTCCTATGTTTGCTTGGATTATATATTCTTCTATATAGAAGATTCATTAGGCAACTTACAGTTAGTTTTCTCCTTAAAAATTGAGTGTATTTCAGAATACCAAGTCCGCAACTCTTGGAACGAATAGAATCAGACGGGAATTATATAGAGCTATTTCTTCGTAAGTGTTAATATGTTAGTTATCATTTTGTTTCCAAGTGATCCTTAGTTAAAATACAACAGAGAGTTGAGTAGAAATAACAACAATCTGTAGAAAAAGTAGATTTCATATCGGTGTTAAGTATATTAACCGAAGTATTGTGTTCCGTGTGGGACTTCTCTAAATCGCAATCAAATAGGCTTTTTTACCGAGCTGGACAAAAGAGACAAAACAACACCTCCATCACCGACTGTTACCTAGTCACCGCATTGCCATTCTGCAACGTGGCCACGGTCGTACTCGAATTGCCAACGGAAGTACTCCCGCTATGACCTACTATCGTACTTGCACTGCTACCAACACTCGTTGCCCTAGAACCAACCACCTTACTCCCCAATCTACCAGAACTACCCTGTGTTGTATATATTGTATTATCATCTAACGAGCTGTTATCATCGCTGTTATCGTCGTCACTGTCGTCGTCTAAGTCATCGTCCAAGTCAGCCGTCATGGCTTGTTGTAAAGCATCGATACGTTGCAAAGCAAGTCGTAGGTCAGTACGTAAACCCTCCGCCTCAGATACCGCGGCATCGGCGCGAGATTCAGCCTCACGAATTCGAATGGCACACTCGGACTCGCGAGTCGCCGCAGCCACAACGTCCTCACGAACCTCACTAGAAAATATTGCCAGCTTAGTCTTGGCACGCATGGCGGCTGTTAAGCGATGCTTACAGTAATCAGCATGTGCATTAAAGGTTGCACATGTGGTCTAATGCGTTTCTTGTTTGGCTGCAAATGTGTGCTTTAAGGTATATAATTTATACCGTAGCATTTGTTCTCATACCTGTTTTAACCTTTTTCTTACATAGCAGACAAAATTATTTCTGCTTTTGCGCAATTGTCTTACAAGAAAATACTATAATAACGTAAATAATTGTGATCTAACAAAAAAAAAAATCCGAAAGAGTGAACTAGCAATTATCAAATTTTGTTAGAAATTTCAACCGGTTTTGCGCCCTCTTAAGAATTCTAAGTGAAGCATATCGTGGTCAAGCGTTTCTTTATGTGGCTGCTTAAAAGTAGAGTATTTTTGGTTTGCATAAGATAAATCATAAGGTGGTGCATAAAATAAAATACAAATGAGTGAGTTTTGACATACCGCATTGTCCGCTGTAATTTCCGAAGTTGATCCTGAGCGTGTTGTTGGTTAGTTCTCGCATGATGCGCTTCCTGGGCGGACCTTTCCGCCGTCTCTTTTGCTCTATTTACCTGTACTTCTAACCTAGTTTTAACTGTTTGTTCTAGCTCCAATCTACAACAAATCAATCGAATTGATTATTTTACATTTTTTTTCAGACACAATCACTCTATCCACCATCCGCAGCTAGAGTACCTTGTTTCCGCCTCTCTCACTCTCGTCTCCAACAATCTCTGCATGTTGCCATCGACAGTGCCCGCAGATCCGCCAGCACTCAGAGCACCCCCAGTTAGGGCCGCTTCTAATCGCGTATTCAAGTCTTGCAGTTGTTCGCGTAATTGCGACCGCTCCGATTCAAGCTCCGATATTAGGGACTCTTTGTCTCGCAACGCGGCTTGATGATCTCGTGTCTGAGCGGCCAGAGCACTACGATGGCGTTGGAGAAGGGCGGACAGTTCTTCTTCATTCTCTTCAAGTCTAAAATAAATTGGTTAGATTGATAAAGGTGTCACTTCTTATATTAGGCAGACATCGTTCTGAAAACTTGTCTACCATAGAGTACCTAGCCAAGTTCGCGGCGTGTTCTCTTTGCAACATCCCTAGCCCTTCTTCGGCGTCTCTCCTGCCTCTTTGAGCTTCATCTAACTGTGTCTCCTTCTCAGCCAGTTCGTCCAGTGCTGCACTCTTTGCTTTAACAGCGGCAGCTCGTCCACACTCAGCTTCATCTAATTGGTTGCGCAACTGTCGCACTTGTGCTTTGTGCCGATCCGTTCCTGCATTTTTGCTCTGTAGCTGGGCATGTGCGTCGCGCAGCAACGCTTTGGTACGCTTAAGGTCACGACGTAATCGATTACTTGTGGATTCTTCACGTTGGGAATCTTCACGTTGACGTTCTAGGAGAGCGGTTAGGCGACGTTCGGCCTCGCGCTTTTGATGGATAAGGGTGGAGCGTTCGGCTTGTTCAGCTTCAAGCTGTTGTTCGAGGACTTTAACCTAGAGAGATTGCAAGGATTTACCTACCCGCACTATCCTTCGAGATGCTGATATTATAATTAATTCCGAACTTAAAAAATATATACCTTCTTTTGTCCATGACACCTCGCCTCTTCCAACTCCTCCTCATGCTGAGCCGCCTCTCTCTTGCTCAGCTTTCTTTGCTGCTCCAGTGCCATTTCAAGACGTAACTTAGCAGCCTCGAGTAGCTGTACTTGGCCAGCCAACTCATCCAACTCTTGTTCTTGCTCTTGTAGCCGACGCTCGTGTTCCACACGCAAACGTCGTAATTGAGCCGTTTCATCCTCGGACGAAGAACTTAAAGCAAATGTCGACGAAGCGTCTGCTTCGCGTAAGCGTTCAGTCTGCACCTATAACGAACATGTATAATAGCCGATTCATATTAATCGCTTCCATTCGAAGTGTCACCTCTAATTCGTGCTTTGCCTCCTCCAGATCACCTTCAAATTCCAATTCTCGTCTTCTAGCCTCGTCTAGCTCTCTTTGCAATCGATCCTTCACATTTTTTTCACCTCTTAACGCTTCAGCGCCAGCTTGCAGCTCAGCATCAAACTTGCGCTGCTTCTTTTCCAGCAAACTGTTTCTGGACATCTGTTGCTCTAGGAGCAATTTCATGTCCGTGAGTTCGCCTGTTACCTTGGCAACGCGTCGCTTCCACTGGGCGGAAGCGGCCCGTTGCTCCGATGTTTCCTCATGAGCATCGGCAAGCTGCCAAGGAAAGACGTAATAAAAACACACTGATTTTTTTCCAGTACTTTCGATTCCATATTAAAATAGTATGCGGTAAATCATTTCATTAACGAAATCAAATGTGTTCAACTGTTCTAAGCTTTTTAAAAGTTGCCTATGCTTTACAGACATTGACAATAATTGCTCATAAACGTTTTGACACTACCGATAATAAATAATGAAAATTTATTTTTCAATTCTTTTCCTTCGTGTAGAAGTTACTCAGAGATTAGTAGCAACTTCAATTTAATTCACAGGTATGTCAAGCAGTGTGAACAATCTTCGGAAAAGATCTGCAATACAATGGACCAAAGCAGCACCCATAAAACAAAAAGACAAAATAATATCATCTGATGTTATTTTGAACCACGAAAAAGGATTTACACCTTCATATGAGAAAGTACGAAAATACCATATTATTTAAGATCAGCTTATTTGAGGTGCAAACATGTAATGCACCTTAATATATATTTTTATTTCTTTAGGACAGTAAAGAGTTCATGCGCTATTTGATGAGCGAAGAGTACATGCGAATCTGGTTCAAAGAGCGTGCCGTTTATGAAAATACAGTGTACACAAAGAAACAGATACAGAGAGAACAAGCTCACATACATCGTAGGTTTGTTCAACGCGATTGGTGCAAAAGAATTGTGCGTAAATCGTTACCAATCATTGAATTAAAGCGGTGGGTTGTTTAGTTTAAGCTCATGTGTTTAAATATACAATTCCGCAATATTTTAGTTTCCAAGATATTCCATGTAAAACAGATCACGGGCAATTTAGAGCAAATACCGTGTCTAAAGTCGAAAAATAAGACCGACTAATTGCATCTTTTACGCATTATCTTCGTAATATACCATATTTTACCAAATAAATATTTTTATCATACAATACCATACGGAAATATAAACACTTCTTAATAAATAGTTTTTCACTTACCTTTTTCTCCAACTGCTTCTTCAATCCAACCAGTTGTTCTAAATCATCTTCATGCTGTTGCTGTAATCGTCTCTTGGTAAACTGTAATTCCCGCAGTGCCCTTTGGTATCGTTCTTTGTAGTAACCGTCGCCATTTCCTCCTTCCTCATCATCCCCACCCACACTACTACTACCATCTTCTGACACTATACTACTACCAGCACCACCTACAACATAAAAAACGATTTATTGATTTTAAATAGCGAGTTAAGTTCGACATGTTCTTCTACGTGGTTGCTAATGTTTATACCTGTACTTCCACCGTTAAGATCTGCCCTCGCATATAATAGCTCCATCTCGAGTCTTTCACCAGTTCGTTCGAGTCTTTCATTTCGTACCTGCGCCTCTGTCAATTCGCGCTCCAAACGAAGCCTATCGACTGTTTCCGATTCTAATCGTTCGCTAGCCAATGTAGCGGCCGAATGTTCGTCGGTCAAGTCCGCGGTAATTTCACTAATCTAAAGGAATTATCAGAATGATTGCGCATTTATTCATCATTCTTACGTTATGAATTTGAACCAACATAAATGAGATTTGTTTGGGATGACCGAGACCTTAATTATATCAACACATTTGTCTTTCCAACAAGAATATCTCTTCGTTTACAAAGAGTGACAAAGTACATACTCTAAGAAAAACACTGAATTCTTAAACTAATTCCATTTCAATTTAACTTGTCCATTTGAGACCGCACAATCCTCATTCGTACCTCATCCGACTCGATACAATCGCCAGTATCTCCTACAGTTGTCTCTTCACTCATCCCTCTTGTTATCGAACTTTGACTTCTAGCCACACTACTGGCCCGACTATAATACTGAAACCCTCTAATCATAATGTTGTTAGCGCTACGGCTTCGACCCAACCGTCCCCCCGATGAATGCTTGTGTTGATCTAAGATACTACAAGAATCATCTCGGTGACCGAAACGACGCCATTCGTCCATGACGTGATCAGTTCGGGTCAAAAAATCAGCAATTTTGTTGGTGAGGTAACTAGAAGCGGTAGAGTCCTCCAGGTAGGCGGGGATTGGTGAGAGGGTCTACGTGAAAAATGTTTATAGTGGATGTGTGTCTGTGATAGTTAAGAGTTGGTGGTCCAAATAGAAACAATTTTTAGCTAATCCACTCAAATTGACTTAATTAAAAAAAAAAACGAAACTAGTAATTTCGTAGTTGCGTCTTCCAGATTTTACTTTCAGCTAGATCCGCGCAAAATTACCTGTCTCAACTGACATCTGGTCCCAACAATAAACCCCAGTTTGGCATCAATGACCACGGGTGACGGATCTCTGTCACCCTCTACCCATGTACTATCCGCTTCCTGACCACTGTCCAACACACTGCCACCACCATTGCTACAACTCGATACAGAGGGTGCATATTGTGGATACACTCTCCGTGCAACCAGAGGACTTGGAGACCGTGACGTGCAGGAGTGAAGAAGAGGCGTACGGCGAAGCGGGGCACGTACATGATGGGAAGACGAAGTGGGCTTTCCCTTGTTGAGTGGGGAGGATAGGGAAGGGTTTATTGAATTGGGGCGGACGATAGCAGATGGTTTGTAGCTGGTAGAAAAAGTTGCGAGTGGTGAAAGATGATAAATTTAAAGAAAAGAAAACTGTTGAGAATGATTGAAGTAGTATAATATATTTTGATCAGCTGATTTTGTTGCAGTCATATCACAACATTCACCCTCAACACCAAACCTTTCTTCAACCATGAACACCTAATCCCTATCTCACACGAACTTCAACGATAGCTATCCTTACTTTCTCCAACTACCACTTTGCGTAACTCCTGGTGACAACGAAGCGTCCCTGGAAGCACTCCTCGTATACGGCCGACCAAAATATCCCCCCAACGGTGCTGGACCATAACTATTCCCATTAGCTTTCGGTGGAAATCCGATCATCGACGCACGATTAATTGGCAACGGTAAAAAGGACGAACTACTATAGGAAGTTACACTAGCAGATGTAGGATATGAACAACTAGAGGACACACTCGAGGCACGAATCCCGAAAGGCCGGAAATTGGCGGTTGTTGAGGATTGATTGTTCACATAAGAGATCGGAATATACGTTGAGGGTATCAGAGGCATTTTACTGAATTAGTGGAGTTATTTTAAGGACCGCTTCACGGACGATGTATTAATTACAATGCTATTCGTTAGTGGCTTATATAAGTGTAGCAGAGCACAGGAAACCGACGCCTCGGACTCGGACGCCGAGACGCCTTCTCTCTGATGATGCTAATACTGCCTGTTGCATCGCTTGCTTAAGCACTTGCATTTGA
Organism: Leptodirus hochenwartii; assembly: GCA_947310635.1. NCBI lineage: Eukaryota > Metazoa > Arthropoda > Insecta > Coleoptera > Leiodidae > Leptodirus > Leptodirus hochenwartii. The sequence continues at coordinate 514,491 of OX371186.1, forward strand.
ACTGTTCAATGCGGAACGTTTAAATTTCACGTAGGTTGAGTTGAGTTTTTAGATATAGTAAATTATACTATTAAGCTGACGTGTAAATATATTTGTTGTATGCTGAATTTAAAGCAGCAGTACCAAATAATGATTTAGCTAAACTTTCACACAATTAGAAATCCTGTCTAAAATGTTTTAAATTCGACAGAAACGTTCAATTAAAATAACCAAATAAGTTTGGACATTTTATCATGTAGAATGTAAGAGTAAACATATACTTATAATAAAAAGTTATTTTGTATATCAGGATGTGGATATGTCGAAATTTTATTTCCGGAAAGTTTAACAACGTCTGCATTTCAAGAGGTTTTTCGGTTAATATAATACTAGATATTTTTAGATTTGTATAGGCCATTCTATCTTAGCCAATGCTAATGCAGCTTCATCTAAATCTGTCTCGCATAATAACCATGTTCAAATGAACCATTTTTCACATTAAACTTCTATAGAAATTAAGTTAGTACAGCAGTAAATCTACTGTAAACAGAACTACGATTAAAAATAGAACATATAGGAAGCAAGATATAAATATATTGATTTTAAAACAATGAATGGTCAATTGACTGACTTTTGGTGTAATGCCAAATTTTATGTTGTAAGCAGAAACTGTCAGATGTAATGGATGATTTCGCTAAATATGATCATCAGACGAGGTTTATTCAATGCATAATCATTTGATAGAGAAAATTTTATTTGCGTTAGTTTCTCCTCATTTGAAGACTTTATTTCGCACAGCGATATTTATTCGCTAAAGAGTGCAAACGAAAAAAAAAAAAACAATAACAAAATCGTTTGCCAAAAAAATCCAGATATTTGGCGTGAATTGAACAAATAATTATCTTAACTAAGTGCATGTATTAGTGTTGCTGGTGTAAATGTCGGTTGGGCAGATGCAAATTAATTGTTTAAAATTATATTTAATCGTTCTGACTGAAATAATAGTTACTAATAAAAAGAAACGAACATACATAAAAAATTCAATTTTAAAATACCTATAAGAGTAGCAAATGATTAATATCAATAAGGTCTCGGATCACTATGGATCATAAAGGAAATTTTTTGGGCGTCTTTTTTAGTGGTGGCTTTGAGTATTTCTTGACAACATTTATTTTGAGTGGCGAAAATAATTATAGAAGAAAAAAACACTTACCTTAGTCTCCAATTTATCGTTTTCTAATTTTAAATAATTCCTATCCGCTTCGACCTTCTCCAGTTTGCTTTTAACTGTTTGCAATTCTTCCTGCAACAAGCAGATTGGAATATATTATTCTTCGCTTTTATTATCGAATAAAGTATTCAATTTTATGGACACACTTCCAGGTTAAAGCAAGTTCAACTAACAATAGTAACACCAAAAACTAGAACAACGACTTGCCTAATCTAATTCGAAAAGAGGTAAGAGTATCAAAAGATAATGAAAAAAAAAAACGATTATTTTAAAGCGATAACAGGTGGTTTTGAATGGTGTATAGAATTCTCGATATAAAATAGAATATTATCGTATTAAACTAAATGTTCGCTTTTAGGTTGTGCTTAATAAAAATGTAGTTACGTTGCAATATGACTGTAGTATGGTAAATAAAGTAGACTGATAAGTTGTAAAATTAGTCTATTGTTAATTTATTTTTCATTTGTATCACTGTTTAAATAGCTCTTTTCGATATCGTGAGCGTACTGTGTATGTATTTGAATCAGTCTAAAAAATTGTCTATATAAATGACATAAAATGTCATAATTTCATCAATTATCTGAACAAAGGATATATTCGTCAATACGAATTTTCTTTTGCCGGCAACAGAATAAATAAATCCCCCAATTAATTATTCAGCCAATGCTCTTAAGCTAAATCAACTAATGTCTGAACAACAAAAACCAATCTATTTCGGCCAGCGGAAGAAGGTGCATTTGTTTTAATCCGTGCTAAGCGTACGCGCGGTTGCCAGGCATCTTTTTATCCCATTTCATTTGACCGGCGCATCGTCTTGGCTGGCATTCAACTCTGCCTCCAAAGCCTGGACATATAAACTCTATTTGACGGTTCTTCTGGTGTCATTTATTATTCTCCTTTAATCGGTTTCAAGTTCAACAATCCGAATAAGAAACGCACTTATTCTAGCGTGAAAATATAAATGGATGAAACATCCATCCAATGGAAAATTCGATTCGGTTCAGTGAATGAATTTTATATAGACAAGATGACTAGTGATCTTAATACAGAAATGTAAAAATATTATTACTGTAAGATGTTATAAATAGTGCTACTGGATTTATTTATTATGCTGTTTCTACATCGCTATAATTAAGTAATTATTCTGAATCCAATTTGTAAATGGACGCTATTAATCTTAATACCCTATATTGATAGAATATAAAATACTATCCTCATTTGATTATATAAATCACAGGAATAATATAAATATGAAACAACATTGGTGCTACAATACATCCCTGTGGGGCACCATCAAAACAGTCTTGGGAAATCAACAAAAACACTCTCAAACTAACGTTCTTGCAACATCACATTTATTTTCCACGAAAATTTAATTCAAACTAACTTGTTGACATAGTACAAAACACAAACACTCACCGTCTTAGCCTTCAATTCTTCTTCCACCCTGTTAATATTCAGCAACGGCTGTAATTGCAACAACAATTTCCACCAAGGCCAATGTCTGACCAGTTGATGTTTTCTAACATTCCGCTGGATACAGCGCACGGCCACGGCCTGCAAACGTAGCTGGTTAAGTCTGCGTCGGGCCAATAGGCCTCTGGCCGCGGCCTGCAGACGGACAATAGTGTCATGTAAGCGGTGGTCTCGAGCGGACTCGAGTTGTGATAGGGCTGAGGTTCGGAGAAATATCTGAAAGAAAATTGGATTTTTTTTATCGTCTCTACTGTTAATTCTGGTGTAAATTGTCTATATTTGGTTTTGCCTGGTGTTAATTATATTTATCTTTCGAAAAAATCAAGGGTCATTAACACCAACGTGATATAGGTAACAGTTACAAATAAAACAACAGCAAAAAATCAATTATAATAATAAATTTGTGTTATGTACAGAAGTCGTTAAAGCCATCGATTTCCAATGGATTATATCGGAATGCCAATAGCGTGTTGAATTTAACAAAACCGATTAACTCTGACAAATTCGTATTTTACATTAATAAACGTTCATTTAGAAAATGTATGTGTCTAATATAAAGGTCCGGACTTAGGCAAAGATATGGCAAATTGTCGTGGGTCTTCAAGAAAATCTTGTAGCTTATAAAACTATTTTCTATTTGCAGTTTTAAAGATGCAAAAATTGTTGAGAAATGGTAACTAAAGTCATTTATCTGATAGCGACATAATTCAAATAACAATCAATCGGGTTAATCTAAGATGGTCAACTGATCTTCTGAAATAGGCACGAATTATTATGTGCTATTAGAAGATATTACAGTATTTGTTGCAATACTGGCTCTGTAGTACAGTACATCATCAGTTGTGTGGCCAAAGAGCGTGAAATTAACCAGCTAATGAGCAATTATTGTCAGGTAATAGGTAACTGGGTCAGGTCTGTAAAGTTGTTAATGCACTTAGTATACTAACAGAACAACTAAGAACATTGCAACAACGTTGAAACATTCGATAATATAAGCGGGACGACGCTTTTCTTTATTTCAAGAAAGATGTAGATGGTTTGTTGTCTTTAGCTACAAAAATTTCTACAACTTATCATCTAAAAGTATCATCAGCTAAATTCCTCCGGAAAGACTTATTTTGGCATATATGACCATTGAACTTTTTTTTTTAACATTTAATAAGTGTAGCGAATAAAAAACAAATTTCTCATTTACCAAATGAAAAAATGATATAAATATAATTTTCTTGTACAAATTATTTGACTTGATTTTTTTATAAAGATATTGCCATTGGAGTATAAAAGAACAATATTTTTAAGTGATGCAATATCATATTAAGTAATCACATAAATATTATAAACTGAATAACGGAATTTGCAAGTAATTATTCATCAAACGTGGTTTAAATAATAATAGTTCTTTTAGTAGAACATTTTCAAATGCATAACAAAAATATAAACGTTCAAATGAAATTTTAAAATATCGAACTTAAATTTCTGCAAACGATTTATTTTTTCATTAACCGGACGAATTTATTTTTTATTTTTAGTTCTTGTACCACACCCTATACAATGCAAATTTCTTGAACTTGCAAGATGCGTTATTGCTGATAATAACTCTCATATTAAATATTACATAAATTCACGTTTATGTTAATTATTTTTAATCGTTAATTGATATGACTCCAGAGAACCTCTTCAATAATCTTCAATGTTTATGCAAAAACAGGGATATATAAAATTTAAATTTGCTTGCATAATACAATGATTAATTTAAATCCCATATACAGAGTGTTTAAAATTTACTTTAATTGTAAATATATACTACATTAGTTAGTTGATATTTCATGATAGTTTATATCAAAAAACGCTAAATTTATTTGTATATTTCGAAAAATTGTAAACATGTTTAAATGAAAATTTGATAAAAATCGTACTCGGTACACATCAACATATCGGATTGGCAGTTTTGTACTACTTAGTATGCAAGATATGCAACAAGTAACAGCCTAACAGGTGATCTGGAGGAACGGTACTCAGTACCCATGGATATCCATTACCTATCATTCTGCCAAGTGCCATAATCGCTTTGGTAAAGCAAACGCACAAGTAGTTCAAATACATAATGAATAAATACATGTACAAATAGCATAAGGAAACGGTTATAATGTTGCAATTGATAGTATAATCACATCGATTAATATAAAAATACATATACAGGATCCGTTTTGTTAAATTGTAATTGTAGATAACAAAGTAATATAGATGATTGTGAATTGGAAGACGTCAAAATCGTAGAAATCATTAATTTTTATATTATGATTTATTCAAAAAAATATCTTCTAAACAAAATACCGATCGAGCAATTAACCTTCTCTACCTTCTTTGAATCTCCATTTCCATTCGCACTAATCAACGATTCCGCACTGGAATATTTACAAATCTGATGATCTTCCACATCCAACCCATTAGAAATATTCCCGGAATCATCCGAGTTAGCGCCATCATCCGAAGCGTAGCCTTTCTCATCTTTCCGCAAATCCACGACCGTTGCAATCACTTCCTCTGTCAATGCAACTGCAGATTTCGTGACTGGAACCTCCAGCGTCAATTCGTTCGTTTGAAGATACTTCGTCTCCAGCAATTGCTGCGCTTGTGCGGTCTTAATTTCAAGACGGTTGTGTTGAATATCATTTTTAGTGTATGTATCTGATCGAGCGATTTTTGCACGGGGTTTAGGCAGGCTCTCGATGTACTTGGACTCGACTTGATGTTTCTTAATGCCAAATAAAGACATTCTAAGTTTAGCCTGGGACGGTGTTGTAGTTGAAAATGGTCTGGAACGTTCTGGGTATTTTTCATCGGGCGTTTTCTTTTGATAAACGGTGAAAGTTGGACTACCATGAACTTTTTGACCTCTGGAGACATCCGAGCAACGATCTGCTAGTAAATGCAGACCCGACGGAGTACTTGGATACGATTTCTGATTAGCAAACCCAAGATTCTTAACTGGTATCTTCGACGTCTTTGCTGACCTCTTCGTATCAGCTTGCTGTGAGACATCTTGACAGCTTAGGGCTTTTGGTATCAAAGACCTTTTAACAATGGTTTGGTTCGTATTTGCAATGAGCTCAGCAGCATCGCGGTCAGTCTGACGAAGCATTGTATCGCGTTTTAAACTAACAGTTGGTTTTGTATTAGTTTGATTGAATTTATTCAAGAGTTGATTCTTCTTTTGAATGAAATCAAAGTTTGGTTTAACTTGAGCGCATTTACTAGGTTTAGGATTTTTGTTAAATGATTTTAATGGTCTGTCTTTTTCTGGAGAATCAAAGGGCCCTTTTGACTCGCAAGTAGTTTTGTGAATAGAGGTTTTTCGGATATATGTTTCTGAGTTTGATCCATTACTGTTGGATTTTCTTAAAGATTGTTTAACGTAAGTTCTAGTATTGTCGGTTGCATTAGTAATATTATTCAATTTGCTTACAGCAACAGATTTAAAAACAAAATTAGTTGACAATACTTTTTCTGATTTACAAGATTTATTAGTACTGCTAGATCTTACAACATTTTGTAGAGAATTCCATTTATTCACAACCCCTTGAACTCTACTATTCGACACATTCGACAAGAAGGTTTTCTTATTCATTTCCGGCGGTTTACATTTTGATACATCTAATTTTCCGACAGCTTGAATTTCCTTGGACGATTCAATTTTCATTTGGGTTTTTTTAATAAATGGCGTCAAACTGGCCAAAATCAACGCTTCTTCGTCATTAATATCATACAAGCTTTTAGATTTATTCTTACAATCTTCCTCCAGCATCACACGTCCAGTAGTTGAGGTACGTTTTTGGTCCAAAGTATCATCAATTGACAGTGATTTCTTTAAAATACACTTTGATTCAATTATACTGCAGGTTTTGGCCTTTTTTAATTTCGGTTTTTCTTGAGGACAGGGACGTTTTTGGTACTCATCCAAGATTTTATCGAAATTATCAATGGCTGATTTTAGTTTGGCTTTGTTAGTGATGGCGGAACAAGGCATTTTAACTGGCAATTTATTAAATCAAGCTTGCAGAATACATTTTATCAAAACACCCAAAGCGTCTTCGAACAAATCCACCTGAACAGCTTGTAATAAATTGTCGAAATATTGTTCAAAATTCACGCGGCGTGTCAGTATATGAAACACGAAAAAGAGTAAGCAAAACACTTCAAAATTAGTACCAGAAGACATGTCTTCAGCTATTCAACTGCACTCGACACCAGCTAACTTTTATTCCTACCAAATATTATAGTAATTAACATAACTAAGGCTAGGAGTAATTGATGTTCATTGGACATTGTGGTAACAGGTTACTGGGACATCATCGAGCGCGATGTTCAGCTGCTGAAGAAACTCACAATCGCGGATTATCGTACCTTTCTTCGCGAACAGTTCAAAAATACTGAAGTATATAACTTGAGTGCAATAATATCTACTTGCGTGCCGGTGACTTAGACTTGTGAATGTTCTTATGGGCCTTGATTGTGGTACTATCACAAGTAGGAGTAAGTAGTACCGAAGCCATTGAATAGTACCTCGATTTACAACAAAACATGTAAAAAAATTAATAAAATAAAGATTTATCGGTAAGGAATTGTGTGTGTTTTTTTAACACGAAGTAATTGTAAGAACAAATTTAGAGTGTTCAAGAATTATTATTAGATGTAACCATTTAAAGCATTGTTGTTCATTGAGGTGATTTTCTATAAGTGTAATTCTTTAGGCCTTCGATTCGCCGATAGCAATCTAGTAATAATAATAATACAAAAGGTAAGTCGGAGGAAGATGATGAAAAAAGTAAAGAATATTATTGAGTGTAGTAAGCAATAACGCAGGATTGAAAGATAGAAGAAGATAATACTAAAGAATTATTCAAATATTTAAAATATAAGGTAAAAATCCTCCATTATCACGTATTTCAAAAAATAACCCTACAAATGTTATAACAGTAGTACTTACTACTGTTTCTCGAAACACAGATACAAAACACAAGAACTGGTTAATCCAGATCTGAATATATCTGGATATAAAAAGAAGTTGTAGCTTCTTGTGATGGGTTTGTGTAGGTACTATACTTTGCAGGATGATTTTCAAAATGTATTGAATTGAAGTTGGTACTAAACAAAAAGCACAAAAAATTCTCAAGTCCAGAGTACTAAATAAACTGGTTTTACAATGCTTTAAATAAATAATAGCATGAGAAAAGTACTGGCACGGTGTAGAACATCGAAAGATATAGACTAGATTCTGTATTAAGACATGAAGAAATTTTATTATTTTATAGAGAAGAGTATTTTTGTTTATTTACAAGTCAATTGAAATTTTATTAATGAAAAAGTAACTGATACAACAACAAACATTTTACCCATTTCAATAATACTTTCCCCAATATAATTCGAATTGAATTACTGGGCATAATCTAATATAAATTCAATTAGCATTGTGGTGGATAGCGTCTAAAAACTCCTATGGGAAATCTATCAAAAAGCAAGTGTTACTATATATAAAGCAAAATAAATTTCTATTACGCCAGCTTTCTCAAAATATTTTATAGAAATTTTAAATTTATTTGACCGAAGTCACTGCACGCGCATAATAAGTGCGAGAAAATTTTACGCTCGTACCTTTTCGTTATGTGAAAGAATTTAAATTATGCAGAATATTTTAATTCTTAAGTAGGTAATAAGTTAATGCGTTTAGTAGATCATCTGAGTGAAAATAATTCACAATGTAAATTGATAATGATAATCACATACTAAGAATTAAGAAGCTATTACAGTTCTTGCATAAAATCAACTGCATTATAATTACTAACTAGATGTAAAAAAAAAACTACATAAATCGAGGTGTATAGCTTGGGGGTTCCACAAGGTGCAGTACTTGGCCCGATGTTATTTCTTCTTTATAAGGGTAGAAATCTTAAATTTCCTATTAAACTATCTTGTGCGATTTGAAAAGCATTACCTTTGCAACTTTGAATCTAGAGCATTATTGGTGTGGCACAGTTTTTTTGGGAATGACTAATATAATCCTTTGTGTTAATAACAATAGACAAATCAAAAATCCATAGAAGAAATTGGAAATTATAACGAAAATCGCCAATTAAATCAGTCGGCCGATTTTTTGAATGGTCAATAAATTTACAGCAAAATTTAAATTGTAAATTTCGACGAAGGATTGAATAATGCAAATTTGATACTATTTATTTGACAGTTAAGATCAATCAGAGAAAATTGATTACCAATACTACGCTATAAAGCAATAAAATAAATTATAATATATTATATATTATTTTAAAAAATCTTATCTATCTAAGCGTTGTTGTCGTAGAAAGTAATGAAATTAAAACGTTTTTTCTGTTGGATCAAGCGTGACACATTAAACTCCCAATAAAATTGATTATACCAATCAAATCTTGAATAATGGATTGGTAAATTGTAAAGGACAATTTACACTATGTACCTCAATAATTAACAAAAAAAAATTGATTAGGATTTGGAGATTAAGCAGAGTTCTTGTGTTCAAATAAACAAAACATGGTGGGCGCACATTTTCATATTCCGTGATTATATTCTTGTAAAAAATTGTATTTACCATTTATCTAGATACCAGAATTTTGTAAAAATTGGAGTTTAAGTAGTGCTACCTTTCTATTACGAGAAGTCTGCTAGGTTAGAGGTAGGAAATAAAACAACGTGATGTGGTGTTAAAGCGGTAGTGGATTACTTCCTTGTAAATCGGTAATAAATCGAAGTAAAGCGGCATGATATGTAATAGTTGGTAAAGTATAATAGAAGACATTGTGTGCTAGGAAATGGCCGACAAAATTAATAGATTACTATATAAAGCCTGAGATCAGAAATTCAGTCAGTCAAACAGACTCTGAAAAAATTGATATGGCGAATCAAAGTTACCGCAATTTAGCTAAAAAAAAACTGAAAGATGCGAAATTTAAAGATCTATTAGAATGTGGGATAATACAATTTTAACCGTTTCTTTCACCGGAAACCCGCAAAACTCGTTTTTTTTTAAATAAAAGAATTATGTTCCAGCAATCCATCTGTTTTATTCATTTTCTGTGCCACATCGGTATGTAACATATTACTTCAGAGTTCGTACTGAATAGCAACTTTCTCCAGGTATATATTATTATATACACCTCGCTCTTCAAAACTACTAAAAATATATTTTTATAAATTCACATTCTGTAATGTCAAATATATACAAAATCACCTCTGACTAAAAAAGCATACTTCCCTTTGAAATTTCTCTACAACTGAAGTTTCGATTTGGATTGGTTTGACTTATTGAAGTCACCTAGTATAATCAAGTGGTCTGAGACTATAACACAGAAACAGGTGACAATTCGGAAGTTGAAGTTGTTTTCGCGTTGCGTAATTGTTAATATTCTACAACGCAAAAAACATTTGCAGTCAATTCTGTTGTTTATTATAACGTTTACTGAACCAGAAAGGAAATGAATTGGAGTTGAAATATTTATAGTACATGCAGAACTACATTTTCTTCAAATGACATTTAGTAAGTAACGAGTTAACATAAACATAATATATACTTAAACGAAAATCTTCTTTTCGACCGAAATTTAAGTTAATTTCCGCGGCATAACGGTTATAAAAATCTCATGATTATACCGTTTCTTTTGCGACAAAGATAATTGAGATAAAATTGGTAAGGCATTTATCTGGAACAATAGAGTCCTAATTCGTACCGTGCAATTTAAAAACTATTATTAACAGCATACAGTGTGTTCAAACAATTAGTATTTGTACTTTTGTGATCACATTGAACCCAGAAACTGAAAAATATCCCTATAAATAGCAAAAAAAAACCACTGAAATTATGAATTGAATTCCTGGGAAGTGTAAGTGTTTTTTGTCGGAGTGTTATTGTTTCATTTTTAAGGAAATTGTACTTTTTAAAAATGTGTATTCAATGCTAATAATATAAATAGGTTATTGGCATTGCCGAGTAATGAATTGTAAGTGGAAGTTAAAAAAATATTTTTAAGTCTGATTTTAGTTTAAATATTGTGTCAAATCTTAAGATAAAAAATTTAATAAAAACAGTACTATAAAAAATACATCTTTAAACAGCTTTTTATTTCATATTCATTCATTTAGGTAAGATTTATTTCATTCGCATCAAGTCATTTGATCTATTCATCTATTTAGTCGCTTGCATATCCATCCTTCAATTATTATTTTTAATTGATCTAAATCCCAGAAACAATTACTCAATCCAAAACAAGAGAACTAACATTCACAACCGTGACTCTAACTAATGCACACTTTATAGTATATTCAATTGTTTATGCGGTATTCTTTATATAGATACACAGAATGTGTCTCTAATTGACCATTGCAAGAACAAAAACACATTTAGAACATAAAAATTAAGAAAATAAATAATAATTTCTTTGCTGCTTCCTTGCATTGATTGAAATACTCAATTTATTTAATGATTGTTACGTTTTTTTATTTTGAATTTACTGCCCGAATCGATGCAATGTTAAATTTATATCAGACAGGGTTCCCTACTGGGCCGTTGATGTTTTATGTGTACATTAATGATCCAGCTATTTAAATATAGGGAACACAAATTGCACGTATATATTATTTCACTAAATTAGGATCTCGGTATATTAAATAAACTTTCTCAATTCGAATTAATATTAAAATAAACAAGAACGCACATTTATTATAGGTCAGCGATAGCATTTGTTTTCAACGCACACGCTATCTATCATAAATCCATCAATTGTTTTCTCTTAAAGACGTTTATCTTTCTCCAGGAAACCTGTAATGTTTTCTCCAATTTTCTGCAATAAAAATTATACTGTACCGTAAATAAATACGACTATCGCAATAACTCTTTCGGTTGGTTTTTTTTTAATTGCTTCTATAATAACTGTTATTAATAGGTCCAAAATTAGCGTGACCTTAATAATTAAATACAATTACCTAAAATTACTTGTGTGGGATGCTTCAACAAGTGAAGTAAAAAATTCAAAACGCAACTAGAGAGAAATTACTTTTTGTTAACGTAAATAAACATTTAAAATAATTTATACAAATTTAACTTAACCTCCCTCTATTAATAAATAAATTTATTTATGACTTAATCAAATAGAAAAACCGGTCTATTTATTGGAGATAAATAGAATCCCAAATTCAATTCAATCGAGGCGAATTTTTGGCACAAATAGTTGTACATATTCAAGAAATCTGTGTACGCAAGGCTATTAAACGTCAAGTACATAGCTGGATGATTCAATCAACATTGTCTTCATTGTTTAAAATAATAGCTACTTTTTCAAAATTTCAACAAAATCACTGTAAACAAATTTTTACTACATATGTTTGAATAATGGTAATCTTAAGGAAATCAAAGTATAAAAATGGTTATAGTCGTGTTGAATAATCTTCAACGAATTTCTTTGAATAATTAAATTTGAGACAAGAAATACGATCTAACATTTAATACACTCGAATAAAAAAAAAATTTCTTATTCCAAACAAATGACAAAATAATCGTAAGTAATAAACAACTGCAGAATGTTTATTGTTAGTTTCTTCATTTGTTTTAATAGCTTGTTCTCATTTATTAACTTAGTAATTGCGATTGTTTGGCGAAATTGCTATGGGAATCACATACAAAAACAAACAATAATGAAATATATACAATATGGTCCGTTTGCAATAATAGTGTTGAATGAATTTAGCTGTAGAAGCATAGAGATCATCCCCGATTAACGCGAAAATTGAAAAGAATATTTGTAAATCAAATGTATTTGCAAATATTTTAGTGTAGATTTTTTTCTATAAGCTAATTTTTATTTTTTTTTTAATTATGGCTTTGCGTTTTTTTTTAATATTAAAATGCGTTATTTATTATGTATAATTAAGTATACTAAAGAAGTATTTATACATTTAAAATACTTTTCTTTTGTAATTGGGTTCATTGTATTTCAAAATTTCGAATGTAATAAATTTGGCATCTTATACATATATACTAGACTAGATAATCACCTGGTATGAATTTCGATAGTAATCAAAATAAACAATAGAAGCTCATTAAAAGCAAAATAAAAAAATATTCGAATATTTGATGTGAAAAAAACTATTTCTTGTCTTTAAAAAATTGTCTTGATTAAGAGATTTAATTGCAAGAAATTTATTTCAAATTTGAACGCCCTTTTGAATAATAAACTTGAAAATCTATAACTTCTGCTTTAACTGAGACGCTGCTGTATAATATAACAAACCTATCTAAAAAATGTAAGACGTAATTAAAGAATTCTTTCTTCAGTTTATTCCCAGCTGACAAATAGTGACGTTTCTACATCGGAAAGAGAATAAATCAGAATGAGATGGTAGATGTATCATTTGATTTTACCAACACAAAAAGCCGTAAATTAACCGCACAGAATGTGATATAACACTCTTATATTTGAATATACTTTCACCGAAAAGTTAATTTCATTTGACTATTCCGCCAGAAAATAAAGCGCGATTACAATCGCCGATATAAAACTGCTAATATGCGGAAGACATTTACTCCATTCATATGTCTGCATATTTTAGTTAACTAAAAGGCAAATATAATTGAAAGAATCGCAAAATAAAGGCCATTGGCATTTTAAAAAAACGAATAGCATATAGTTTCATTTTATCTTCATATTTGTATTATATATCCTCTTAGATCTAAGAAACTGGAAAAATAATTTAAAGTGTACATCAACTGGTGGAAAAATATGAAAATAACATACCAGCACATCCTGTCATGAGCGGACAAAAAATAAATAGATAAATAACAACAGCTTGTGTAAAGGATCATTAGATCATTTCCAAGGTGTAGTACAAAAAGTGTCTCTCCACTAATAATTGCTGTATAAAGTGTAACGTAAATTAACAATAAACACAGTCATTTGTCAAAAGAAAAAAGAGAGACATCTTCAGCAGAAGATAATATTACGTATAAATACGAGATGTAATAATAATAATGGCATTGGAACACTTTCACTTTCGAAGATATAAACCGCTATTATTGAATGCCAACAACAAGACTTGTTGGTTCTTCGTTATCTTATTCAAATGGATATTAAATATAATGTCTTTCAATTAGACTCGGTCTTTTGTAAGTGATGTAAATAGATAGAATTAAAAGCAAGCTCAACAACGAACTATTATTCTTACTCATCTGTGTTCTATTTTAATTAGAAATATTACACAATTCGTGATGTTAGAGAACGATGTATTCTTGAAATAAATATTATAAATAATTTAAATCGGAAAGAGCAAAACACGGAGCGGATCACGCTGATATTCCTCCTTCATGTTATGTTCTTACGTAACAGCTATTAAGACGAGGAAGCGCTACGGTACCGATAATCTTCTTCTGCATTGCACTCGAGGCAATACAAACTCCAAGTCGTTAATATCAGTTAATATAATAATACATACCGCCATCATACGTACCGAGTGATCCTCTATTGATGCCCTAAACGTTACTAAAAGAATCCGTTGCTAAATCAATTTGTAATTAAGATAGTTCGCATTCTTAAGAGAATGTTGAAAGAATGAACTAATATTTGGAAGCGAATTTATAATATCCAGCGATTTGCATGACATCTATCGATTTTTGTAATTCTAGTATGAGGTGGCGTTATTTGGTTTTTTTTTTATAATTCACAAAATTTATTTGTTAAAAAAGAATTTTTGCCTAAAAAGTGTAAAAATTTTAAAACAAGATTCACTCTATAGAGCAGGCAGGAAAGGAAGAATCGTCTCGAACTGTAATAATTGATGTTCAGGGAAATTCTATATAGGATATATTATGTATACGAGTTGTTGTTGATTTGAACTATGAAGTAATGAACCAAACTAAGTGACGGCAGTGTATTACTTTTGATATTGCATAATAGGATAAAGAACATCCTCAATTGAATATGTTTGTACTTGCGGAAGAAGCGTAATTTCTAAACTCTAGTTTCTTGTAATAAATATCATCACTTTATGTACTAATCTATTCAAGTTTATTGAAATTTGGAAATAATAGATGTTAAAATATACAATTTTTAATCTGTGTGGGGGAAAAGGATGAATTGGGATTTTTTTAATGGGAAATTACTTGAAGATTCGATTTAGAATCAATGCAGATTTATGCAACTAGTTTTGCTGTATAACTACCAGTTTGGAAGACATCGTTAAAAAACAGATAATTGCAAAATGAGAAGGGACTATATAATGTTAGACATTTTTTGATGCATAAAATAGCACAAAAATAGTATTCAAGCATTAATTTGCTTGAATAGTCAGATGATACTCCCTCCGTCCCAAATTAGTTGTTACATTTGTATATTTTTGGTGCGCTTATTGATACGGTTTATTTAATTTGACGCATAAATGTTTGGTAAAGACACAAGGTTACTATATTTTTTAATCAACTAACAAAATCATTAGGCTCGTCATTTATTTATCAAAGCAGGCTGGTTTTAAAATCAATGAAAATTTCACATTTTCAAAGGTACACCAGTTGTTTTTGAAATGCGCGCGTGTGTAAAGTTGAAATAATGGGTGATAATTAGAAAATCGAGGGCAAAAAGCCCGAAATGAATAAGCGTGTGCGTAATGTTGTTCTTCAATTTTTGCTACAGCGCTGTAAAAGGTGATAAACTGGAGCACGGTGCTATAAAAACATAGCTTTATAAAAACATGTACAAACAAACAATTTACTATATAATAATCCTACCTGACTAACTCCGATCCTGTAGCAACTCGCATCCAATTCCAGTTTCTCTGCCAACGTTTCCGTTGCGAGTCTTTCATCATCATCAGTGCCATTAGCCACAACAACTATCGCACTATTATTATTATTACCGGGGTAATTGTTACCCAAAGATACAGGCGACACTGCTAATAAATCGAAACGTCGTCGAAATTCACCTAGTGGCATATGAACGGAGTAACCTTGCTTATGCAACCGGGCGGCATCCACAATATCCAAGCCGCGCAGCTGGAAGAGAAGCGTGAGCGTGTTTTCAATGTAATTCACGTGGAAGAATTTTTACAATGGCATTGTTTAGGTTATATTGAATATTTTATACGTAATGTTACGTATAAAGTACGTAACATTACGTACTTTATACGTAATTATTAATTCATTATTTGATTTGATGAGAATTCATTGATGATCATAATATCCGAAGAGGGACTTTTTCGATTGAAATCTGAAGGTGTTTTTTATTATAGGATATGTTTTACGAATGTCACTTAAGTTGTTGTAATAGGAACGTTAATTCAAGGAGAGGTAAAAAATAGCAACATACAAAGAACCTAATCGGGGAAGTATTGGTTTTCTTTTTATAAAATTTTATCATAAATGCTCCACTTTAACTAACGACCGATAATTTTTTTCATGTATCGTAATTCTATTAATTTATTTTTAATAATATTTTTAAGATATTTTTAAGCTTGGAAATATTCTCACCTCTGATCGTAGCAGGGGAATGTTCATCAAGGCCTCGGCAGAAGTTATATTAAGTACATCTCCGGCATTGCCAGTGGCAGCGTTATGTTGTGGTAATAAACAATAAACAAAGTGCAGTTTCGATCGTCGCAGAGTTTCTATTAAACCATCCACAACAAATTTAGTCTGCAAAAATACGAATAAAAAAAAATCATTCGTGCACGTTATTTTACTTCGCAATGTTTTACCTGGAGCACGGACGATCGTCGTTTAGCCCCTCCCAAGGCCCCACCGCTGGCACCAGCTGTGAACGTCCTGCGCACAGAAGAGGCACGTCGCAACGAGTGCGCAGCGGCGGCCCCACCCTCGTACAAACCGCCCACTATGCTCCCTAAAGCGCCCACGTTATACGCGCCCAAGGTGCGACCTAAAGATATCATCCGATGCAAGTCCTCTCTGGAAATAAGTTATAAAAACATTTTTGATAGCGATTGCGATTTAAACACGTTATGATAGCAACATACCGACTGCTATGTTGCAGTAAAATCAGGGCCGGATTGGCTCTGGCAGTCGTCACAGCGCTAATTCTGATCATTCGCAACCAACCGAGCGCTGAATACAGTACCGGACTTGTGCCAGCTAAATGGCCGACAATAAAACCGCCATGGACCGGCCCTGGCCTTATAACATCGTTACGTGAATTGTTATTAACGTGTTGAGATAAAAGTCTCCGCAAAAACTGAAAGAATATATTTTTTATTGCCATCGGTTTTATAACTAACGCACAAAAATAATTCATCCATTTTCTTTTGTGGTAGAGATTTGAACACACAAGTGCACATCGGGGATTTAACCAACAAAGATAAATTTGACGAATATACTAAAGGGTATATATTTTGACACTTATAATATAAAATAAAATCGTTACCAGTTCGTCTGGTTGTTGATGGTTACTCGCACCATTTTGCGCCGATTGTAGATTGGTATTACTGGCATTTAAGCTAGTTGTAGATGCACTCATGTTGGTACTAAATGCTGCATCTTCTAATTGCCAGAACAATCCACTAGGTGGAGGAAGCACAGCGCCACTCCCGGAATGCGACGATAAAAGCGAAGTATGCGACGAAGACAGATCGCTGTATGAACTTCGCAACATACTAAAAAATATATATTTTATTTGACAAACCAAACAATCGCGTGCCAACGTTTACCTCGTATGAACTGGTTGCCGATCCAACGCCCCCACCACATTTTGTCGCTCTCTCTCGACGCCATCAACGTCTCCCTCTCCACCTCCAACGCCCACCCCTTCTTGTTGGTATCGTTCCTGAGGCACCCGTATCGCCACCTGGCCGTAAAGTACGTGCATTCGCTCTTGCACGTAGTTCCAACAGAGCGTATCTAAATCTCCGGGCGTAGGATGGATACCGTTACTTAAAGGGGTCGATTGAGTGTTTTGTAACAAGGTGGGGGTATTTACAGAGGCTGGGTTTTGAATGCCTGGGAGGTCTAATAAAGTGATTGAGGCTACTATCGAAGGAGTAACTGTTGGTGTAGGGTTTGTGGTGGAAGGAGTTGTTGCCGAGATTGACCTGTTGGAAGAAATGGAAAGAAGTGCTTTTACGGTGGCAATTTGAACGAAGACGTGAAAGTTAATTGTTACTGAATTAAGCGTCAACATTGCTGTATTATGTTCTAAAGGGAAAATATCAAAACGCAAAAAAAAAACGTGCATAATCACACAGGTACTATTTATTTTTTACAGCAGCTTTTAACTGAATTAATACTAAACTTTTATCATTGATGAACGCTACTAATAATAATCAACATTAGCAGCATAACTCGTCCTCCGCCTTGATCTCTACAACTTCCGCTTTAACATCAACATTCTCAACCTCTTGCACTTTATGTTCCTCTACAATATGTCGCACCAAATCGCCCTTTCCAGCGTACAATTGCTGGCAAATCACACACTGAAAAGGTTCGTACTTATGCCGCTCCTTTTTATGCAGTAACACTTGATCTCGCGTCTCAAACTTCTTCCGACACAAATCACATTCGTACATGGAGATCTTATGGACTTTCATATGAATTGGCAACTGACCGGCCTGTGTAAATCTTTTATGGCATATTTGGCATTCGTACGGCTTCTCACCGGTATGAATACGGTCGTGTACAGCGAGATTATTACTGCTGGAAAAACGTTTAGGGCAAACTAAGCATTGGTAAGGTTTCTCGCCGGTATGAACGCGCATGTGAGATTGAAGAGTGTGTTTGGTTGCGTATGACTTCGAGCAAATATCACATCTGAATTTTCTTTCTTGGGTATGTACGAGTTGGTGGACAGTCACTTGGCTAATTTGGGCGAACCGTTTAAAGCAGATTTCGCACTCAAAGGGCTTTTCACCGGTGTGCACCCGATAGTGAATCATCATATTATTCCTATTAGTAAACGTTTTGTGACACCGATCACATTCAAACGGTCTTATATCTTTATGGCATGTCCGTATGTGACTATATAATGTATTTTTGGTCTTGAACATCATATTGCAAGTTTCACACTCCAAGGTGCGTTCGTCAGTGTGGCTAAACATGTGACTTTTCAAGTGCCCACTACGCATGAATCGTTTATGGCAGATTTCACACTCGAACCGTTTTTCACCGCCATGTATTTGCTCGTGCTTCTTCACATCACATTTAGTAGCGAATAGTCTCTTGCAAACGCTGCACGGATACGTTTTGGTGGAGTGGTGACGTTCCTTGTGCACCAGAAAGTTTCCTTGTCTGCTGAAGGTTTCGTCGCAGATATTACACTCGTATACTTTAATTTTACTATGCACTAGGTCATGCAGAGATAATTGTTGTTTCGTTAAAAACGATTTATCGCACTGCTGGCAGTTAAACATCTTTACTCCCGAATGAGTTAATAGGTGACGTTTGAGGTATTCCATCCGAGCAAATAATTTGTGACATATATCACATTCTAACGTCTTTTCTAGCGTATGAGTCATAATGTGCTTGCGGCATGTACTATGATCGGCAAAACGCTGATTACAAAAGCTACATATATAAGGCTTTTCTCCAGTATGTGTCCTTAAATGAATCTGCAGAGTAAATTTCCTTGTGAACGACCTGCCACATATATCACATTTATACGCCTTGATATTATTATGCGTTAATTTATGCTTTTTCACATGTTCCGCTCTAGTAAACTTACGCTGACATATATCACATTCAAACGCTTTGTCAGTCCTATGCACCTGCTTGTGTTTTTGCACATACTTCTTGACAGTGAATCGTTTATAGCAGATATCACACTGATACGGTCGCTCTAGTATAATTCTATTACAATCGTCTTTTGTGTGAAGGCCGAGTATTTCATACGACTGAAATAAAGTGGAACAATTGTCGCACTTAATTTCCGGCTGTTTTTCAATTACGTTGTGCGTTAGTTTATGTTCAACCAAGTCAATTTGCCGTAAGAAATGCCGAAAACACTCGCCGCATTGAAATGCAGACAAATCGTCGTTAATGCTTTCAGTGCCATCAAGATCTAATTGATCCTCTTCATTTAGATATTCTTGTTTAATACCAATAGGCTCTTGTTTGATGTTAACAGATTGGAAGGATTCTACACTCAGTTCTGGGACAATTTTTGGCGAAATCGTTGCCATGTTTGGTTCATTACCGTCGCCTCCCGATTCGGATTTAACCCGGCTTATTAAGAGCTTCAAATGCGGTTGAGTTTCTTGATTATTAATAATTGCAGAGTTCCACATTGTTAACATTAATGAAAGTAATCTTTCGAAAATGAATTCGCACTTTTATTTCATTTCCTCAACCTAACCTTGAAACATTTATATCTGTCAAATCACTCTTATAACATACAATTAATAATATATTTCCGCATAACGATTTGATACGCTAGTTACATTTATATTTTCTGTATAGAACTTGTCTATTCTACGTGGTTCTGGGTGTTCGTAATTATTTTCAATTAAGTATTTTTTCTATTTACTGTAGCTATGTGCTTAAACGTCAGAACTACTGTACATAGTATATATATACATATATAAGAACCGCATGAATTAGAGATGTGCGAAAAACTCTTCACGTAACATGCAATAGATGGCACTGCACTACAGAAGTAAATTTATTTTCGTCAGTAACAATTCTTCATCTTGAAATAGATTTCAAAAACAACACAAAAGGCAAACATACAAACTATTTACCTGAACTAGCAAAACATCTTTATACCTTACCTATTTACAATTCCCGTGACACAATTCCAAACCTCCACATAAATGGCAATCACCATCGTATCCAGCTGTTCCTGCCCATGAACATTAACCCCTCCCCCAGCCGCGCCCAACTGTTGCTGCCCTGCTGACCCGCCGCCCACTGCGGGCGGCAATTGATCACTAGAAAATACATGTCTAGTCATATCATCAGCACTTACGCCTAATAAATAGGCAGCACGTTGGGCGAGAGCTGGGCGCACCCACTGCCATCTGTTACTTGTGTGGGTGCTTGAGGAAGTTAGATTGATAGATATTGTGGATGTGGGTGTTGCGTTTGAGAGTACTGCAATGGAACAGGAGTGTATTTTTGAGAAAAAACGTTTTCTTTTTTTAGAATCTACCTTTCACGCAGCCAGCTGCTTTAAGATGCAAGGCAGCTGCTAAAAGCACCCAAATCAACCGCTGTTCAGCCGCAGATGCTCCTAATACTTGCAAGGCAGACATAACCTTAGAAAACTCAGCTTGAGCTCGTTGTCGGTCTTCACCCGCTGCAATTAAATATTGCTCGTCAGAAATTAGCAATAAAACATTTAACAATTTCTACAATTTCATCGAATCTTCCATTAGTAACAATTAAAATCACCTGTTTTTGAAGTAGAATTACCAATGGCACTACTGCCATAAACCCCATCTATTGTTAATTGATCCAAATAGAGTTCTCTGCGCAGAGCTCCCTCTGCACCAAATAGGAGTCTATTTACAATATGGAATGACGTTTCGTCGTTCGACAGACGCTTCACAATGCGACTTCTTTCAAAAAGAAGCACCTGCGAAAGCGTAGAATTCTAAATAATTTCGCTTTCTATTGGACAGATAGTTTGTGAATAAAACCGATGCGTGAAACTTATATATGAACTGTTTTGACACGAAAGATAAAACGAATAAACGTTTAAAACCCCTACCTGTAAGCTGGCTGAGCATATAAGTCCATTTTGATCAAAATCCAACGTAAACAATTGGGTAAATCTACTGGCATTTTGATTTAATGTAGTTCTAGCATTTCCAAAAGCTTCTACAATCTGCCAGACAGCTGTTAGTTTTTCTGCGTTTAACGCCACCGGTCTATTTCCAGTAGAACTATTGTTAGCTACAAAAATAACAATACCCTCAATGCTATTTTCTTTTATTCATTTAAAGATAATATAGTACTACCAATTGTAGGCGAACAAGCAGTAACAAAGTACTGTATACAATGTCTAAAGTTGCTGGTCTTTCCAGAACCAGATCTACCCAATAAAACAATTGTTTGATCTCTTCTTGTAGTTCGCAGAGTGTGATAAGCACTTTGAGCCGTGCTGTAGATATGTGGAGGACAATCTTCCGATTTGCAACCGCGAAAAAGTGATATTACCTAAGTTATAAATAAACAATTCTCAAATTTCTATGTTGAATGCTACAATTCCCTGTACCTTCTCGCTATATATAGCAAGTGGCGCTATTGGATTAACCACGAGCAATGTGCTCGGCCCAGCGTAAGTATGTATCAAGTTACTAGCATATCTCTGCCTCAAGGTATGCAGCACACTTGACTCGTTTAAGTGACGTAGAGCTGTCAAGTCTTCTACCCTGTCAAATTGAGCGGGATTTGCCGGTTCTAAGTCATCTTCGTCTACTGTCAATGTCTCTTGTGTCTGTTCCACCTATTAAATAACGTATTTTTGCAGATTGATGGTAAATACTGTTAATGTATGCGAATATCGTTGGCTGAAATGTACGAACTTGAACGAGAATTTTTCCATTGCCTTCTTGGATTGTACATTGAGGATTTGGTGGTAGGCGGCGTGTAAGCGTAAATCCTGCCCTGTGTACAAGCCATAGTCTTTCGCTGTCAAGCCAAAGTTGTTCTTTACTGAGTTCTTCATCAGTCTTTGCCTGGAAGAATTTAAAAATGTGTTAGTAGTGGCACAATAGTAGCACGGTTCACTATTGTGCCACGAGTGTAAAAGAATTTGCGATATTAGTACTGTTGTAAAAAAGATTTGGAAGATGATTTTACTCGTAGTGGAGTTATTGGAACGTTTAAATTTACCACGTATAGACTAACAACATGTGCAACTTATAGAACATGCGCAATAGCGTACAAGCCAGTGCAAATGTTTAGGAATGGCTTTCAACATGGAACGTACACCAAACATTACGCAAATAAATAATGAATTATATTCGCGAATGGATCAAATTTATATATTCCAGAGAGTAAATATTATTTAGTACTACATCATGCTGTGAGACATAACGTGATATAAAATATATAACTTTTATTATGGATGACTTGTGAAGTAATGTTTTTTAGATAAAGGTTCCATACACTAAAGTGTGTTCTTCAGAAAACAATTTCTTATTAACTGGTGCTTATATATTACGAACATTTGTTCCGTAAGACAAAAAACATATATATGTAGTTATCCTGAATTCACATATGTATTGACATTTAAATTTTTATCGTAAACTATTCACTATTATTCGGTAAAAAATATAGTATTGCGAACACATCCTGAAATCTCATATCATTTTTTATATTTCAAAATCAACAAACCTCTGTATCAGCATCATTAATACCCTTAACACCATGCCCCTGCCTTACCGTTCTTTTACTTAAAAACAACAATTTCCGCCAGTCAAAATCCTCTGCATTATTATCACCACCATCACAA
Source organism: Leptodirus hochenwartii (assembly GCA_947310635.1). Classification (NCBI taxonomy): domain Eukaryota; kingdom Metazoa; phylum Arthropoda; class Insecta; order Coleoptera; family Leiodidae; genus Leptodirus; species Leptodirus hochenwartii. The sequence goes on from OX371186.1 coordinate 537,645, forward strand.
GGCACATTCTGTTTCACAACAGGTCTTTGCAGTACAGCCTTATGATGGTGACCTGCGCGTCCTCTTAAACTACGCTTGCGCGGAATTTGCGGAGGTATACTGCTCACTCCATCATTCGTCGATCCATTACACTTGACAATTTGTTCATTTTTGCTATTTAAATCTTCATCGTTTAAGGCACATGGCCACTTCTTCAGTCGAAAACTTCGTCTGCAAACTGTTGCACTATATTGCAAGTCATTATTTTGACTGGCACCATCGCGTTTTGTTCTAAAACTATGTCTGCCTCTATCGGAGCTTCTTTGGAACAACTGATAACCTTCTGCAGGTTCTGCATTTGCTTTATCACAAGGGTTACATACACCATCCTCAGCATACAACTTTGATTTAGCCAAAGAAGCTCGTGTAGCATTTTGGTATAATCTTATCCCTCCCCCTTGACTAGTAGCGACTCCATTAAGGGTGGCAGTGCTACTAGCATGGCTGACACCATCACTATCACTAAGTGACGAGTCGAAACTTGCTCGCTGTGCTAGTGGCGGTTTATTTAATTTCGCTTTATCACTACTTCTTCGTAGGGAGTATTCAAACGGCGAACGGAAGTGAAACATTTGCTTCTAATTTGTTTCTATTTGTTTCACAATGGCGTGGATTATGTTGCTTAGCGACACCACAGCAAAAGACTAAGTAAAATCAAAGTTGGCGTGAGTGAATGCGTTTCTCAGTTGTTAATATGTGTGTGTGGTACCCATTAAACTATAGCTTCAAGCTCACTATATAATACAGCGTACAGTCAGCACATGACATAATCGTTTTTATGTTGTATTTCAACAGTTGTAAGATAATTGATCAAATTAGAAACAGCGTGTAACTTGTATTTATATATGGTCAAACATAACATAACATAAGAAAATAACGTATTTTAACCCTTTAACTGGCAAAGACGAGTTCAGTTCGTCAACGGTTTTGTGTATTCAAACGATAATAAATGCCAACTATAATAAATTAATTTGCCAGTTAAGGGGTTAAAGTAAAGCAGGTTATTTCTCTTATTGGAAATTTACTAATGCGAAATGTAATGTCAGAAGGTTTTTAGTAAGTATTTTTACAATTTATTTGCAGAACAATTTAAATAATTTGAACATTCCAATGAAGTTAGCTGCATTATGTTATATACAAACTGCCGATGTTTGTTCAACATAGATATAACGTCACAGCCTTAAATAATTTGAACTATTTTGACGTATTGAAAATTCACTATAAAGAATTTTTTGTTACTCTGTATACTATTATATCAATCACCATTCGTAACAGGTATTTTATTTAGTTTTACTTGTGCTACTGAAGATGGGGCATAGCCCTTGAAACGTACATCTAGCTACTTAATACTTGTTACGGTATTTGGGTGATATTCTATATCTTTTGATATTTAATAATGAATTAAATAGTATTGTCCATTTATTAAACAAGTTTAACTCTGTAGATTATTGATGGATACATAAATGATTTCAAATAGGTTTAGGTATATGCAACATCCTGTGTATTTTTACCGTGTGAGGGAAAGAGTAGTCAACATTAAATCGCTCCTACGTTCGATATTCAAATGAATTGCTTGCGTTCTTAATATATATCTTTATATTATAAATGTGAATAGAATAGACAAAAGTATTTAACATACGACATTAGCTTGAGTAATAATGCACTGAAAGGAAATGGAGATAAGCTTATAAATGTTTACCTTGTCAACTGTCATTACACATCACCAAATTAATTTCTATGTCAATAGCGATGTAATAAAATATTAATTTAAGTTACACATTTTTCGTTTCATAGTTTAGTTTACTTTTTTGTAATCATCCTGTATATGACACCTATGCAAATATTTGCATAGTATATTTTGACAACGAATTCATCCTTGAAAACGATCTTTTCGCTTTTTATTTGACTTACTATTTCAATAATTAGTGTGTCAAGTCCCACCATATATAACAAACCAGATCGACAAATAGCTAAATGATGCTTGTTGAGTTGTAAGCTAATATTTTCGTTAATACGAGGCGAAATTTTACAATTATGATGAGCGGAGAAAGTATATTCACTTATTCTAGTGAATAAGGCTTTGCCGTTCCCACCAGATAATATCATATCATAATTAGAATACAATCTAACATATAATTATTCAGACTTATTCAACAGTTCAAATTTCCCGCGCTTATTCACCTGACAGTACCTTACGTTATGCAACTCTTGGAACATGCGCAATGCATAAAAGCCAGTGCAAATGTTTAGAAATGACTGTCAGTGTGGAGATGAGCCAAATATTACACAAATAAAGAATTAATTACATTCGCGATTAGATTTAATTTACATATTCGAGACCAAACGTAAATCAAATTGTAATATAAAAAGTTTAATGTTGATTATGTATGACGTACGCTTTGATATTTTTTAGATAATGGCATCATGCATCAGGTTCGTTCTTCAAAAATATATACATAAATCTATACTCGCTAAACACAGCAGGTTACTCGCTTGATCTATAACACATATTTTATACCTTTTCCATTTAAATGAACACCTGCACTGAGCCAAGCTTTATTAATTACATTACCTGGAAGACGAATAGTATTGTGGATCATTACAGATTTATTTTATGAATGGTTTTTAGCCAAGAACGTGCCAACATACAAATATTACACACATGAATAAAACATTAATTCTGTAGAAATATAATTGTCTCGTTATATTACCCATTTCGAATTTGTAATTATCTTCCTTGAATCTTTCTTAGCTGAGCGCAGCCCCGAGGAAAATACACGGAGGTTTAATAGTTTACTACGGGCGTGTATTATTTACGAACATTATTTTCGTAATCATCATTTCGTAATATAAAATTAATTATTCTTGTATATAATCTACTGTATGCACAAAAAAACTTGGCTAATAATATTCTTAGCGCAAGAATTTTTTTTTTAATTGCCGCACGTTTTTCTTACAACACGAAAGAATTCAGTGGGTGTTGATAACTAAATCCTACGTAAGTACAAGTATCAACATATTAAATAAATAATAAAAGTTTGCACTAAGAAACTGTAAACAAAGAAACAAATATACCCATTAACTAGAGCGATGTAATTAATAGTGCGATTAACAAACGTTGACCTCAACAAATTTAAATATTTGAAATTAATGCGATTCGATAAATATATTATATAGAAGTAACAGTAGTGTAAGTATTTTCCATACTAATATTAGTTTGAATATTTTGAAATTATTTCTAATAATTATTGGTTTGTTTAACCAAAACGAGTAAAAAAATTGGTTAAAATGGGTAAAGAGCAATATACAAACTGTCAATAGTTGATTGAATTCAATCTGAGTGAATTTTACATTAGCTAGTTTGTTATAATAAATAATTCAAAATGTTTGAAGCATTAAATTATTTAATATCCTTGTCTATAATACACAATATATATTAAATATTTCCATTGACGCATTTTATATATGCAACCAGCAGTGCCATATAATTATGATCATAATGTTCCGCAGTAAATAATATATATCTTGTAAATAATATAGAACATGGAATTATGGTGGAATTATTAGTTTAAATATGTATTTAATTATATAGAATAAACAATAAGAAAAAAAGTGCAAATAATACGTGATAATACTTTTGTTGAGCAAAGATAAGCTAAAAATAGCTAAAATATATGCTAATACGTGATATATTGTACTCGTATTATAAATGCAAAAACTAAAATGTATTAAATAAATAATATGTGATTCTTTGGAAATGAAGGGTAGTTTCTAGTAAAAAAATACAATACAGATATGTAGGGGTGCCTCAAGGATCAATACTGCGATCATGTCTATTTGTAGATATTTATATATAATATTTAGCAATTTCTAATATTAATCCTATACTGATAAACTAATAAAAAGAACGAAAAAATTGTTTATTTGATTTTTTTATCATAGCAACATTTTTGAATAAATGATGATTTTCATTTTCCCATTTGTATATAATTTACGATCCATAAAAGTGCTATAGAAGAAAGTGTTTCAAAAATACCGACATCGTGTTGTGCAGATTGTTGTTAACATTTCGCACAAGAACAAGCACATGATCATCGCGTATAGAATTCAGATGCAAAGATCATAGTAAAATTATACATCAAAGCAGCAGTTTGCTTAACATTTTCACTGCAGAAAAGAAGGGACTCAGCTCGACAAATGTTCGTTCTTAAATTTACCTTTATGCTAAGATTTTTTATAAATCAAAATAAATTATAATTGTATTTTTAAAAAACGTTTGTATTTTTCATTCTTTCTACATTTGTTTTGTCTGGGATAATCTTAGATATTTATTTTTCTGGAGATTTACAAGTCTTTACACAAAAAAAAATTGATCCAGAACGTACATAAAATCGTAATACATTGGCTAAACTGTCATATGGAGTAAAATGATATAGAAAATAGCCTTTACAAAAGAATCGCATCTTATTCGGTTAACAAAAAGCATTATTTCGTGTTATTTCACTATTCCAACATCGTCCATTGACGATATGCATTAAAACCGTTTCATTTTCGTTAGAACATGAACATAACCTCTTGACATTTACAATATCACGTAAAGCCATTGCACTTCTCAGAAATATGACGTGACGGGACTTGAACTAATTTGGAAAACAACTTGGGAAGGCGAAAATTACCATGAAGATGTTTAATAATGCCTTAATCATAGAAATATATATATTTTTTGTACATAAATTGCTGTATTATTGATATTATTGCATAGTTGACTGGTATATATTATTTAGCATGCCAATACCAACGAAATCTGCTGACGAACTAAAATAAAACAATATCCTAACGGTACATTACAACTAAAGATTCTAGTCTCCATCTATACATATATTATATCGTATAATACAATATAATATATATTGCATTTCATTCGCACTTTAGCTGCACGCATTTGATATTATACAGGGTGATACTTGAGAATTAAAATACTAAAATCAATTAAAATTGCAAGGCAAATTCTGTCATCTGCTTTAAATTCAAAAATGCATGATATTTGTATCATAATATAAACTAATAAAGCACAAAATCATAATAATTGATCCATAAAAAATTATATAGCATAATGGTTTAATGTGCTCAGGAGTGTAATACCCTGTAGAGTAGTGTAAAGTGTTAATCTTCAGGCATGAATTCCGTTATATGTATATATAAATGGATAGTGTATATATTACGTATTAACATGATTCTAATTTACATACGTAGTTGTAATGTGTTGTAATGTGTAACATTATTAGGCACAGAAACCATAATTCCATCGCTACTATTAGTTATTTGTATAACAGGAGCGTAAAATAATAGTCGATTCTAAAGTTACAAAAATTACAGTGGCTGCTTGAAGGAGTAATATATTTTTGATACTTGAAAACTTCATTCAATATTTTCCACGTCGATATTTAATTTAAAAAATTAAATTTTGTATTCGACGTTCTTTCAAAATCAATTAATTCGCGCGAAACTGCGAAATGTTTACATTTTTAATATGAATTTTGCGGGATTTACTGGATCGAGTTTCAATAAGTTTTCTTTATTTGGAAAAATCAAAGTGGTATTACTAAACTTGACGAACAATCGAACTAAATTACTTGTATTCAGTAGTGGATCATTTGTCCTTTATTGGCACTTAATTAATTACATTTAGAATCGTTACGCGTATCAAAACCAACCGGAAGTTAACCAAAATAGCCAACATTCATTTCTATAACCATACGGAATATACGAATTCAATTACACGTACGTCAAGCAGCTTCTAGATAATGTGTCTATGGTGACTCTTAAACAAAACTTGCAATCAAATATGAGAATTGGTCAACCAAAATCTGATTGCAGTGCTCGGGTAAATAAATAAACAAACATCAGTTGTTAACGTTTACATAACATTGTCACATATGTTAAAATTCATTATATCAGTATCTGACAGAATATGTCATCGTTATTTATCTTTATTCTTTTGCCGGTTCAGTTTCAAATAATATGGTTGAATATAAAAGCACTCACCGTTGTATTTGCGTTGAATCTTCGACTTCCGGACCTCTGCAGAGTACCACTCTGTATATTAACTTCATCCAGAACGATCTCTTGTCCATCATGACCATGTCTTCGTGTTAATTCACTCAATTCCGCCACTGGTTGTACCTGGAACAAATATTTAAACACCATATCAGAAAATTCTTTCAGCTATTTATTACAAAAAATAAGCCTCAATCAAAGAAAGTCTTGTTACCTTTAATGTGACAGTATCACCCGATGCCTTGATCATCTCAATTATATCCTCCCTACTACGGCCTTCGACTCGCACGCCATTAACTTCAAGTAACTTATCGCCTGGCAACAATGCGGCCGTGTTATTGTTATTACCATTAGCGATACTGGCTGAGGATCCAATAGCGCCACCACCGACCGATGGTTCAGCGAATATGACAGCTCGCATCGTCACACTCATAGAAGAAGACACTGCAAATTGATAAAAAAGAAAATTCACATTTCTCGTTCTTCTTTTCCCCGATTCAAATTAAATTTATTTAAACAGATTATTACACTATAACTAACCATTATCCCCTGCAATATCTCCTTGAGCATCACCCCCACAACTCTCACCCCTCAACAAGACCATTGCCCTGCGTAAACTAAATCCAAAGTCCGCCCTGGGCGGGGGATTTCTTGCTAGGACCAATGTCCTGGGTCCAGGTAATCTCAAGGCTGTAATCGGTGGTAGGGGAAGAACTATTAATTTATTTTGGCTTGCCTTTGTATCTTCAGCTACGAGTTGAGTGTTACCACGTGACCAAAGGAGGCCTTCACTTTCACCCACGGGCGATAAGGAAAAGGGGGGCGTTATAAACGAGGTGGAATTGCTTGTGTCTGATGGAAGAAAAAATAATATGTTGACGAGTTGTTTTGTGAATATACCTGAGTATATATCTACCTGTAAGTGAGTCAGCACTGGGCGAAGTCATTCCTCCTCCTCCGCCAATACCCATAGACACATACAACCCTCCACCGGTGCACCAATCACGCCCTCCTTGTTGTGGCGGTACATTCTCATATGTAATCACGCCCACCTCATTCAATAAGGTGTTATTACTCAGTACGCCCCCATTACTTATACCACCACTCACAGCGGAGTTTGTCGATACAACCAGCCTCGCCGCCTTCAATATACCTCTTTTGGGGGGCTTCGGAGGGATTGTAGGAGGTACGGTTGACGTGCCGGTGGAATATATGTTGTTTGTGTTGTTACCGGTAAGGGAGTTTAGACTCGTTTCACTTGAATCACTCAGCTGGGATTGGGGGTTAGTTTGCGAGGGTTGTGTCATGTTTGGCGTTGCATCGAGACGGTCCAAACTGGCTAGGAAGTCTGCGGTGTAATCAGCTGTTATGCCGGATGGGAGTTTTTCTTTGTCTTTGCGACGTTTGCATGTGTTTTTGAGTGATTTTCGCACCTGTGAAGAGATTTGTCGATTATGTCAATATTTGCCTCCGAATTAGTGCAGGCGTGTATAGTATATTAGCAGCGCCAGTAGTTCATTTTGCTTATCTTAATAAGTGATCATTTGACCTAATTTGGAAGTAAATTGACATGAAGAATGACTTTTCGAAAAACGCTTAGTGATATTCAAGTAAATAAAATACTTGGGAAACTTTTATAAACCATTTCCTCTTTAGCATAGATCTCAGTACATATTGTATTTTGCTAGCAAATATGTTATAATAACATATTTACTGTTAGCAGAAAACGGTTTAAAACGAGGTTTGTCTCTATATGCCTATACTTTCGTATATATCAAATGCAGACTAAGTTTAGTTCTTTATTAATGTGTAATAGAAATGATATCTGCTCTAGCTACAAATCATTTAGCCACGTAAAGCGGGGAATAACTAGTAAGTTAAGTGGCATTTAGTAATCAATCTCCCAAATATTATATTTCCTATAATAAAAATGATAAAGGGTTAAATAAATCATTTTAGAAATCCGCATAAAGCGAGAACAAGACACTGGCAGCCTTTCAGGGCAATCCCTGATTATTTTTTGATCCGTGTTAATAAAAGAGCTATGCGGTTGTACTTAAAACTATATATAGTGGCGTTTCGGTTAACGCGATTAGTTTTTAATTTATATCTTACCTCGTCTAGACGTAATAAATCCTCAGCGGACATATTAACCCGATCCTTTTTCTTCCTATCCTTTTTGTCCTGTTTGCGGCGCTCCTTATCTTCCTGTTGCATCGTGTTGCCACTATTCCCTCCCCCGGCAGTGCCGCCACTGCCTCCAGCTTTCTTCATAAAACTGAACATTATCGTCTGACATGAAAAAATAAAATAACAATAGTAAATGTGCAATTGATATAATGTCAGATTCTAAGTTACATTTCTATAAACCGCAATTTATCAGTTGAATAAACGCTAGAATTAACCGCAAATTCTTTTAATATGTTGAATTCTTTGTAATTGTGAACATAAATTCTGATATCGTAAGCGAAATTAAAATAACGAATGAATGTGTATAGAATATATTAGTAATAAAAATAAAATGTATTGGAAATAATGTATTATCTAATCTAATAAAAATGAGTTGATAAAGTTGTTGTTTAATTATTCATTTGCTTAACTTGAAGTTAGTGTAGATGATTTTTTGAAGTGGGCGTAACCCCCAAAGAACATTTTTAGCAACTGATTTAATTATATTTTCAATTAATAACACAGAGAAATTGTTATGTGGAACTATCGCGGAAGCCAATATGATACAAGATGTTCTAAATATCTAAATAATTGTACATATAGAAAAAATGTTGGCATGTAAAGCTTCAATTAGAATTTGAATTTTACAAATAGCCACCTGGCAAACCAAATCCATTAATAATATAATAGCTATTTTCTGGTTCGGGATAATATATTTTATCTATGCATATCTACAATTGTTTTCATAATATAATGAATATGTACTTTCGCAATTGATCCCGATTCTCTCTTTCTATTCAAATACAGTGCACTTCCACGACACACATATGCCTGCCATACGCACAGTTTACAAACATCTTAATTAGTATATTAAATACGCGAAATTCATTATAAAACGTCCACAATAGTATATATTCGAATAATTTTATAAATATTTGACCTGCCGACGAACTGTAAGTGACCGTAAGGCCACTGAACAACAACTGATTTGACGTGACAGTTCATTGACAACAACATGACTGTACTTAGAAGTATTATAATACAAAGAAAGATAGTATATCCTATTAAAAATCTATTTTGTACTACTAAAACCTTTAGAAATTCAGTATAAATTCGTAAATTTTTCAATAATTTAAAGAAGTATAAAAAGATATTATTGTTTCAAATATTGTGTAGACGGTTCCATCTAATAGCTTGATTAGGCACTACAATGACCTTCGTTTGAACTACACTCTAAAAAAGAGATGTGCGTTGCGCGTACGTGTATTCGATAAATTGCAAAAAGAAAAATATTACTAGTTTAAAAATATATATACTCTGAATTAAAACTTTCCACTGCTCTAAAATTACATTAATACTTTTTAAAAATTATCACTACGGTGTTAAATAATAATATAGGATATCACCAAATACCGTAACTTTAACTCATTTCAGATTCAATAGAAAAGATAAAAGTGCTGTAGCCGAGCATATTTTTCACTAAGCATATCATCATATTCAAATTAGTTCACTTAAATTACTTAAAAGTGTTTTGAATTATTGCGAGTTAAATGCTTATGAAAGTATATAAGTATATATATAACCACCTTCCTGAAGCATTGAAGTCAACTAACAGATTTACAAGACTGAAGAAAATCTATTATAAAAAATATTGATTTCATGTTTTAAATTTTAAATTTGCTTTACTAATAGCCTAATAGTAATGAAACCATGTCTAGAAATCAACTATTCAAAGCCGAATAAAAGCCACGATTTTGGGTATTCAACATAATCTCATCAGCTGAGAAGTAGAATGAATATAGTTTCTTATTAAATTTCCTGTATAGATTTTAAGAGAATTTTAACGATTATAATTTTATTGGGTATTGCCTTGTTCTTATAAAGAACCAATCTTATAATCTCGTTCATTGATATAGCGCTCCGTAACCATGTTAATTATATTTAATTGAATTGACAATTTTGTAACTGACGAATGAATAGAATTCTCATTCCTACCCCCATACCGAAAGCAATTGGTGCATAACAAACATATACCCACAGCTATTACACTTATAATGCATTCAATTAGCTAACAATACGATAGTTGAAATTATTTAATGCAACTATTAAACAAAAGCTTCGGAACATAGCTTTAGGAAGCATATGTCTCGTCTGACACAATGACATCAGATATGTTGAGAAAATAGAATAGCGTGTTCTCCGCCAATCAAATGGCCGCCAAGCCCGATGCTGTAAGCAAAATGGATCGATATTTACCCTTATATACTGATATATGTTCAATAGGCCGCATTTATAATTGTTCAGCCCTTTATAGCACGATGAATTTGATGAATCATCATCAGAGAAGAATAAAAAACAACAGCTCAAAGTAGAATAAGTTTCATTTAAATATCAATCGACAAAGAGCGTTTGTACGTAGAAACCTTATGTGAATGACCTGTATATATCCATTCGAGTATTCAAGTAAAATTAAACGTGCTGTTCGTTTGTAAGCTACAATTTCATGTTTCGCAGTTCAGTAACCAATAGCCCAGGAAGAGCGCTAGAGCGAATTTCATCTACTACATCTTTCGCGGTTTCCATCTTAAGCAAACCCACGTGGTCTGCCAACGTGCCAATTCATTCGCCGGCCGGCAAATACAACAAACAATTGGCAAAAACCAGTTTGCAAAATTATTCAAGATAAATCTGGTGGATTTCAATTCAGTAAAGCACAAGCGAGATTTGTAGTTTGACTACTTTAATTTTTGCCAAACTTGTAAGTAATAAACAATTAATAAAGATTAAGTTCAACAATTTCATTAGAAAAAAGTTATATTTGTCATTCAAGTGATTGTTGAAGTGATAATATTTGATTGTAAAATTGATATTAATACGTTTAATGTCAGATATACGAACGCGTGACAGATTTATATGAAGTAGGTTCTATTTTACTTCATTTACGATCAATTAACACATATTTTTACGTATCCTGTACCTTGATTAGCAGGTAATTGGTGCGAAGAGTCGTTGAGACTTGTTATCAGTATATTTGATTTATGTGAACAGTAAAAACCAGGCGATGTTATCACATTGTCACATAACTAAATCAATTGCTTACAAATATTGACTTTATAGTTAGTCGCGGAAGTGTTCATTTTGCTATTCTTATATCAGATATAATGTAACAATTGCTGATTAAAATTAATGTTATTATTTTCATTCTTTTTGCAGAATTCTATCGACAATGGACAGCTTTCTAGGAAAGAAATACAAACTGCACTCGAGCGAAAATTTTGATGAGTTTATGAAAGCTTTAGGTGAGTTATGACTCTTATTTTACAATCATATTTAATTTAAATAACTGTACCCAATTATAAGCTTCCAAATAGCTTATTTATTTTTTATTATAGTGCATTGTTTGTTATAATTTATCAGTGGTAAAATGATAAAACCAATGAACTATTGTATTTTTAACATATATACCATTTCATAGATTATTACCAAGCAATAAAAATAAAATATTAATCATTGCTGATTGCTGTATTGATAGAATGTATTAATTTATTGTAAATTCATTTTGTAAAATGAATACTCTGTTTAATTTAACGAAAATTAATAGAATCCAAAATTAAACCAATTTGATATTATAATTTATTCGAATTTTAGGATTTTTTTAGACCGCTATACGTAAATTCATTACATTAAAATTCAAATCAGCATTCGGAATGTAAAATGATCAAAATACATGTTTAGTTTTTGATATACCAAATAAATTAGGAACTTTAGATTAAATACTAATTTAAGAAACATAAAGAAAATGCCTTAGAAATTGTACCAATGTGGCGTTCCGCACGGTTCTATTTCGGACCTTTGTTATACGAGGTTTTTTTGTAACTACGATTTTTAAATTTCTTTTCAATACATAAATTTTGATTCATATTATATTCGATAATAAAAAATATCCAACTTCTTACTGCCCGGTATATTTGTATAACGTAAAAATATACATTTATTTTTAATGCTGTCGATAAATATATATACTAAACCGCGTCATGTCATAAATAGAATATTTAACATATATTCGGGATAAATATAGGAGTACATATCTTGTGTTGCACTTTGCCCGCTCAATTGGTCCATAATTTCGTTTAAATTAATCTTGAATAACGCACAGATGTTGTATATAAGTCTCCGTTTCACATCATTGCGTTTTCTTGAATATTAGCAATTTGTAAATGCATCAAAGTGAAATAAACTTTTAAAAACACAATGAATAGCTGCTAAACTCATATACAAGACATTAAATTTTGAATTGACATAACGGACAATCGAAAAACAACGTTCATAGGTCACTTAACGTTTTATTTATTAGTAGTCTTTTCCGCATATCGTTTAAAGAATGATTAGCATTTCTACAGGTCTTACTAATTTGTTAATAATTTTTATTAGTGCACAACAAATGCATAAGCAAACGTCATACACCAGCCATCTTGTGTATTTTTTTAACGTTATTTATTATAGATGAAAATTTATGTATTGGAGGAATATCTTTGTAATTCGCGATTTTGTATCAACGAAATGAAATTGGATACCCTGTATAGTGAATCCTATTATTCACTGATAATTATTATAAATATTCCGATTCCGATAAGAACTCGCATGTATAAAGTGATTACTCGATTATGTATAATTGGTTAATTCTGTATTTCAGACTTTAGTAGCTTCTCTTGCTTTTAGCGGTTTTCGTTAGTTTTCTTGTGTTTGTTAGTTAATAGCAATAAATACTGTTTAAAATGTCAACAATATCTCTATCCAAGTTTTTGGGCAAGAAATACAAGTTAGACAAAAGCGACAAATTTGATGATTACATGAAGGCAGTAGGTAAAGAAAAAAATCATTTTTTTGAGTCGTGAAACGAGCTAACAATAGACAGACCATCAAAAATATATTCCTAGATTAGCTACCAAAAACATATATCACGAAAACTTTGTATTATTGTATATTTGGACCTATGACAATATTTAATTTAAAATTCGAAAATGTAAGTGATTGTAAATTAATTTAGTAGACATTAGTCTAGAACTTTGAACTGTTTCTAAAATAAGCGAGGTGCATTAAGCAAAACGTGCTACTTTCAAATTATATAACAGGAATGGCAAAATATTTATTTGTCATATTTATAAAATTAGTTACATTTACTGTTTTTGCAACTTTGGACTCTTAGTTACCACATTTGTTATTTTTTAAAAACGATTCGCTACTACTTTTTGCATTATCCTATATGTTTATGTTTGCTAAAAGAATGCCTAAACGATTTGGAACAAATTCCATTTAGTGGACTTCAATTTTAAGGCATTTTGTTTTTAAAAAACCCGATTTGATTTTTAATATTTCATACATTTGAGAATTTAGGTAGAAATAATCAGAATACATCGTGAAAACAGAAAAACGAACTGAATGTTTCTACGAAAATCTACATTTCGTTGTCTCATTTTGCCACAATAGAGGCATAAATTCTTCACGAATCCATTTCAAATTATGAAACTTATTTCTTCATTAGGCGTGGGTCTTATCACACGTAAAGTGGGCAACACTGTGTCGCCCGTAGTCGAGCTAACGAAATCTGACGGTGGTGAAGAATTGTCGCTATCATCTAGCTCAACGTTTAAAAACGTGATAACCAAGTTTACACTCGGCGTAGAGTTTGAAAATGATACGCCAGATGGCCGGAAAGTTCATAGTACTTTTACTATTGACGGGCAACAGTTGAATGAGAAACAACGTACGACAGATGGGAAGATCACGACAATCGAGCGCATCTTCTCAGATGATGAGATTAAGATGGTAAATGAATGTAAAGAATTGTATAAGAAATTGATCAATACGACACGAGCTCGCACCGCTGATACCTTATATATTTTATACTGATTTAGTCTATTTTGATATTTTATTTTAGATATGCAAAGTGGATGATATCATATGCACACGTATCTACAAATTGCAAGCCTAAGGCCCGAGGCTAACAGCCCTAAATCCATTGAGGCATTCTAGCAATCCAACCGAATCTTGTTCTTGTATTTTCATATATTATAATTAATAAAAATTTCAATTTATTTATCAACTTGTGGATTTTTACATATTCATACGCATATATTATACATTTTATACAAATAAATGTATTGAATAGTGATGTAAAGGTAAATATTGCAAAATAAATTAGTGTACACTATGTTGTTTTTCTTACATTCGTTTATTTTATAACATAAATTAGCACAATAAAGTTGAACATACAAGCGACACGTACTTAAAATACCGATTTAAAGATTATATTGGTTCACTTGTTGCTCCGAAATAAATATACGCTAGGATTAAATACTTAGTTTCACGGAAGAATTTATACGTGATATTAAATTAATGCATCAAAACGGGTTTAATTGAGACAAACGAATTTCTTAGCTATTTAGGACTAGGATATATTTTTCAGAGCAACGACATTTGAGAGCAAAATACAATAAGGGTGACTGACCAGCTGCCCTACTTTTCATTAAATGCATCCAATTTTTAGTCTTTCTTTATATGTTTATCCACAACAGGAGACTCTCTTGGTTTTTGAACATTCAATAAATCAAATGCGGCCACAACATTTTCCCTCGTAAAAGAAAATGGCACAACTTTTCCGCGGGCATCATTCGCAGGACGTCTCACCACCTCGAAGCCACCTTTGAATAAGACTAGAGTAGGTAATTGTTTCGAGGCGCTGGCGTCGCTCACGCGGAACTGCCGCGCTGTGTCCGGCCAACGACCTACATCCACTTTACCTAATCAAGAATGTTCTAGATACTATATATACATTATAAACTTAAGAACGGAAATATATGTATGCTAATTTTAATTGTATTTATAGTCTCACCAAATCGTACTCCTTTCAATTGAGTCTCTGCACTTAATTGTGCAAATACTGGTGCAAAAGCTTTGCATGCTGGACTCCATGCTGCGTAAAAAGCCACTAATAATAACTGATCCACTGCTGCGCAAGAGCGAATCTCCTCCATCAGCGCAGGCGTACCACTACTAAAATACACTAGTTTGTCATCGGCAATAGGTCTTGTAGGTTCCGGTACAAGAAATGCAAATAAGACAGTCGCAGCTCCGTACAATAGTCCTAATGCTAAATCAGCATATAGCCATAATACTAGATTCGCTACTTTGCAATAGATGAAACTTGCGCTTAGGTAGCTAACCATGCTCACACTTCCCGCTTTACGGGTGCGGATCATAATTACTATGAGCAAGAACAATAGTATCTCTGTGTCCCGGCCATCTAATTCGCATTCGTCGACTGCGAAAAGATAATTGCAGACACCAGGAAGGCGTTTCAATAGCACGTAACATACGCTTAGGATGATGTTGATTAGGTAGTAAGGCTTGAGAAGTTGCTTTATGTCTTGCTTAATGCCCATTCTAGGATAGAATTGTTGTGCCCGTGTGCTATTCCATATAGTTTGAAATTTTCTTCATATAATATTACCAAAATACAAACAATTAGAATTAATGTCCCACCTTGGGTAATGACATAACTCGTACATAAAAGTCTGAATTGGTTGGACAATCAATTATACTAAATGAACTACCACGATGCGTATAGGCAGGTTTGATGCGTTATTAAATAACTTCACTTGTATTTATTTCCTAAATTCTTTAAAACGGTTAAACTATATTGAACCATTTTAGTTTTTAAAATACATTAAAGAATGTCTCGCCCTCCGGGTTATGATTCTCATAGTGAAGGTCCGGGCTTCGTTGGTATCAGATTTTGCCAAGAGTGGTAGGTCTAATAAAACATAACTGCTAAATATTTTAAAACTGCTTTTTAATTTTTGCAGCAATAATATGTTATACCCAAAAGAAGACAAGGAAAATAAGATCCTCCTTTATGCTTGTCGCAATTGCGATTATAAGCAGCACGCTGATAGTAAATGCATTTACGTGAACAAGATTATGCACGAAATTGAGTAAGTTTTTTTTTGTTTTCATTAAATGCCAGGTTGTAAGATATCCAATCGATTTAGTGAATTAACTCACATTGTTCCTGATGTTATATCGGACCCAACACTACCCAGAACCGAAGACCATCATTGTCCCAAATGCCAGCATAGGTACAGTAACAATATTAAAATGTATGATTTTTGTAGTTAATTTGTTATTTGTAATTTAGGGAAGCGGTGTTTTTCCAAGCACAAACTCGTCGAGCAGAAGAAGAAATGAGGCTTTATTACGTCTGTACTAATCAGCACTGTTCCCATAGATGGACCGAATAATTAACAATGTCTAGATTTACAGAAATGTGTGTTGTATTAAAATAAATCTTATGTTGGTTCGTACATTTTTATCCTTTCAATTTGTACATTTTTACAATATCGCCAACATTGCGAATGTAATAGCAATAGAGCTATCAACGTGCATACATTTTTTATCCAATACAGTGATGTCACGTTGCTTACTTTCTGAGCAAGACGTAGCAAATTTCCATAAGTCTTACTTCTATGGACAACAAGCGCAAATATTTCGATCCTTATTTATTTGTTAAATAATTCTTCGTAGTTTGGTTGAATATTATAAAATATTTATAATTAGAAGAAATAAACCGTTCTCTTTCTAACACATTGATTACAAATAAAACAAACAATAGTTATTGTTGTCACTTAAATTTAGGTTTTTATTTCTTACGTAATCATAACGACTCGTCATCTTCATAAGGTCATATTTTTTCGCAACACATGAAATTCCAATAAATAAATCCATTTGCTCAAACTTTGCTATATCGCCCCAATCCAACTATTCAGTTCAATTCAGTTCATACGCGCAATAAAACAATATCAAAAATGTCCGCAGGATGGAACTGTTAGGAATTGCGCTTTATAAACAGATATTTCTCCTTCCGAAGCGATGCATAGTGCAAACCAGGCAATATGCGAGGTGAATATAATAATTTTTAAAAAGGAATTTATATTAAATAAGTTTTCGAATTAATACGTACATATTGTGCTGGATAGAAATCATTTTGAGGTTATGCTGAAGCATAAACTCGGATTTTGCCGAAAATTATTCGTTTAATGAAATAATACCATTTTATACTAGTAAAAAAGCTTTTTTAGAATTCTTCGACATTTTATGTTGTATTTTGTTTGATTTAATGGTAGCATTTGACACATTATTAAATCTAGTACATTCATCAGCTTATTGCGCATAAAGTAGCAGGAAAGGTTTTTGATCCGCTGTAATTGTACAAGTTTACAGCGAATAAGATGTACGTGTACTATATTAAGCTATTAATTAATCTTGCTTTCTTAGACCAGATCAAGTCAAGTTTAACTTTTCTTTGACTTAACCTTACTCTCACGTTCTTCTATTTATTCGTATTTCTTCTCCGTGGTGCGTTTTTCTATATTAAGATTATGTTTTCATTACACTATATTTTGCTTTTAAAACTTTTCACATTTTGATAGCACTTTAATGCTAGAGAACCGAACTTCTGACAGGGACTGACCATTACGGGACCGACACGGACGATCCCGACCAAAGAGAATATTGATTTGAAGCAAGAGCCGGATGAACAAGTACCCGAGGGAAGTGCTAGTAAAGAAAGTGATTTGGTAAAAATTAAAACAAAATTAGTTGGGGAAGAAGATATGGAGGAAAAGCTAAATGGTTTGAAAATAAACAATTGACGAGATCCTGTCGAATATCAGTAACTAAAGTGATGGGTGATTCTCTTATATTGACAGTGAGTTTCAAAAATAATCGGAGTGTTAAAGCGTCAAAGGGCAACGACTCTAGTTCATGTGATAAATCGCACGTTTACAAGAAAGATTTAGATCGTCACCAGAAACGGCATAAACTTGTGACAATTAATAATAACAATAAAGAAGAATCAATTACAGCTTCTAATCAGGTGCTAGTATCAAAAGGCTTCGATTGCCCAGAATGTGCAAACTCATATCTACAAAAAAGGCCTGGAACGCCATCAAAAGCATACTTGTGGTCAAACCGCCTTCTTAGATTGTCCCGTATGCGGCAAAAAATTAAAGCAACAATTCACTCTGAATGATCACATCAAACTTTTACACGGTGATTATTATAAAGCCATGCATCCACCGAAAAATTATCTTGTGACTCGAGGATATTTCAGGCCCTGCTTTTGTATGTCACAAATGCAGTAAACAGTATACATATAGAAAGGGACTTATGAGACACTTGATGTTGGAGTGTGGCTTGGATCCTCACTTTCAGTGTCACGTGTGTTCGAAGAGAATTAGGAGGTTGACTACGTTGAAGAAACAGTTGGTGCATGAGATTAATGAATAAAAATTGTTCTATATAATGTTCTTATAGTTCTTATTTGTTTTAAAATTAGTTTATTATTATTATAATTGTATAGAATATTCGTGACAGAGGTATTTTATTTAGTTTTAATCTTGTGCTACTGAAGATAGGCGCATAGCGCTTGAAATGTACATCTAGCTACTTAATACTTTGAGTTACGGTATTTGGGTGATATTCTATACTATTATTTAACACCGTAGTGATAATTTTTAAAATACATCATTACGATTTTCACGTTATTAAAGAAAAAGCGGTCAATTCATTTTTAATTGCTATGAAAATGATTGCTTACCTAGATTGGCGGAGGTCGGTCGCCTGGAAACGCCCAAACTCAGCGGTAAGTACGAGACAGGCCAGCTGATATTGCACAGGGTGTTCGGGTACCGCGGTGTCGTTTTGTTCCCTTGGTTGGCACGCGTGTACGATCGTGATTTGCCGGCCACACCTCGAGCTTCCGGTGACAACGACGACCAGCAGGGCGGCGGCACCAACAACAGTAAAGGTGAAGTGCGTGGCAGAACGCATTTGTTTTATCAGGTGCTCATTGATCAACGTGATAGCCCATATATCGTGAGTATAAGGATGAAGGGAGTGGTTGATGATATATTTATTTAAATAAGTACATATACATAACAATTTTTTAATACATTAAAAAAATTATAGCGTGCTCAAACGGAAGCTGTCACCTTCCTGGGCGGTAACGGAAATAACTCGTCAAACCAAGATGGCAGTGGAGGAGCCGCTTCGCGTAGTCTATACGCCATTCCAGGCCTAGATTACGTCGCCCATGAAGATATTATCCCATGGACTCCCAGCGAACAATCGGCTGCAATGATCAATGACGGTAAGCAACAAAATGCGCATACACAACTGCCGCCTCTACAGCATGAATTGTTTGAACGATTTCTGCGACACACGCCCGGGCGAGATCCGCCATATGTCGCCCAGGAGACTCTGAGGGCGTGGCACCATAAAAATCATCCGTGGCTAGAGTTGAGCGATGTACACAAAGAGACCACGGAAAAGGTGAGATTTTTGTTGGGAGAGGTTGGAACATTACTTTTTGAATATTCTCTGATTATAGGTTAGGGTAACTGTAATTCCATTCTACATGGGCTGTCGCGAAACTCACACTCACACGCCCTCTTCATCCGCTAACACCGCGTCAAATAATAACGTTGCAACGTCAGGTAGTTCCAATGGTACTGTATACTGGTGGCGATACTGTATCCGTTTAGAGAATCTCGGTCCACTTACAGTACAGTTGCGTGAACGTCACTGGCGCATATTTTCGCTGTCTGGAACGCTGGAGACGGTGCGAGGGCGGGGCGTTGTGGGCCAGGAGCCCGCTCTCACGCCACATCATGCTCCAGCGTTTCAGTATAGTAGTCACGTCTCGCTACAAGCGCCGAGTGGTCATATGTGGGGTACGTTCAGGTTGGAGAGGGAGGACGGATATGCGTTCGATTGTAGAATACCACCGTTTTCGTTGGAGAGTAAAGCAGGGGGGACAGGAAATGGGACTAATACGCCACCTACTGGTTCTACTACATGAGAAGATGAATCTTTAGCATCCGAAGATGGGATATACTGTATATAATATGATACTGTACTCTTTAAAATTATTAGAATAACAACTCTGCATACAACAAAAAATATTAGTGTACCGTTTCATTGTGTTATATATTATAGTTTTGCAAAAATTAATTGTTCGGAAAGTTAAAATAAAATAATAATTCCCTGTATTCGAATTTATTAGCATTGGTCCATCCATCAAATATTTTAAACCAGGTTACGTTGCGTCAGTCTCGTCTTGCCATATAAAAATGTTAGTTTTTTTTGTCATTTGAAAATTGAAAGCAGCTTTAATTATTAAAATCTGTAGAAAATAAAAAATGGCAAATTATACAAATAATTGTAAACACGCCGATTAATTAACTGCAATTATACATTTAGGTAAGTTGATATAAAGTTGTAATGTAGAGACTTAGCGAAGCAATATGAAAGTATTGATTTTGTCGGGTAATCTATGTGATTACGGACAATATGAAATTGAAGATTGCACAAAGGTGCACTTGAATAATGTTGTAGAAAGAAGGATTCATTTTGGCAGATTGTTTATTGACGATAAGAATATAAAAGTATTTGAAGTAACGCATGAAAGTGAAAAGTAATGCATAAAAAACAGGCTGCAAATATTGACCGACTTCGTTTAATTCGATATTCGAGATGTATACAGAGTTTAGAGTTAATACGGGATTTAGATTCTCATAGCGAATAATATCAACAGGGTGTGTAAGTCAATATAGGATTGATTTTTCTTCAATTGCAATTTGTGCATCACTTTGTATTAGTCGAAGATGAAGTATGGCTGAGCTGAGCTGTCGTCATTTTTTATTCCCCAAAACGTCACTTATTGTCAAAGAATTAAGTTGTAAACTAAAGTAATGGTTGATTATGTTAACAGAGAGTTATTCTGTAGATAAAGCACAGGCGACCCTACGAAACATGGAGTGGGTCGGTGGTGGTAGTATGGGTAAAGAGCGTAGAAATCGTTTGTCAAGATCCAGATCCATGGAGAGTCGAGACAGTAGTGGCAGGCGTAGTGGAAGCTATCAAACGCAGTTTAGACGCAAGCGTTTCGAACGAGATCGTTTGAGATCTCAGTCAAGATCTAGTGATAGTAACTATAGTGATCAAGAATTCTCAAATGCAACTTATCAATCACGTAAACGGCATCGTAAACGTAAAGTTGAAGCTGATGCATCAATGAATTTACCCTCCGAGGTATCTCTCGATAAGCTGTCTAAAGTCATGACTAGTCTCGTTGAATCAAGTAGTCACCAAGCTGGTAGAGCCGATATGGCGCCAGACTTTGATCCAGAAGATCGTACCATCACTTCTGAATCTTGGTGTCGAAAGATGGATGATCTGAAAGTAATCTTCAACTGGTCCGATGAAAGTACAATCTATTTCGCTGCTAGTAAATTACGTGGCTTAGCTAACGCTTGGTATAATGGATTTCCAAATCGGCAGTACGTTTGGAGTGAGTTTAAAGATAAGTTGAAGTCTGCGTTTCCTTCCAAGAGGAATTATTACGAGCTTCTCCAGCAGATGATGGCTCGAAGGAAGCTTGGCAATGAGAAATATGTTACCTATTATTATGATAAGTTGTCGCTCCTAAAGGTGTGTAACATAACGGGGGAAGATGCAGTGTCTTGTATTGTGGCAGGTATAACTGATCAGGCGGTGAGAAGTGGCGCAGAAGCTGCTGATTTTATCGGCTTGGAAGCGTTGCTGGGATACTTGACAGCTGTAGAGAATATACCTGGTGGTAGTAAAGAACTGACGAAAGATAGAAAGCATAATAGCAAATCTGGTGCATCGACCAAATCGTCAGCAGGTTGTTATATCTGTGGCATGGATGACCACTATTCTAATAAATGTCCTCAACAACCTTTCAAAAAAACATCTCCAACATCCTGTTACAACTGTGGCAGTGATGGCCATTTCGCCAAGGATTGCCGCAATGGTGGCCGCTGTTTCCGTTGCGGTGGAGAAGACCATTTTGTCATATCATGCCCACAAGCAAAGGCGTATCCAGCTAAAGTATCGAATGCAACATGTTACATGTGCGGCGTTGAAGGCCATATAGCACAATTCTGTCCCGACGCGTACAAGATACGCTCAAAGAACTGCTTTACATGCCATAAGAGAGGTCATTTAGCGATCGTATGTCCGATAGCGAAATATTCTCCAGCCAGATGTACGTATTGCGGTAAAGTTGGCCATCAAGAAAACGATTGCTATAATAAGATGGACGATGCACGTTACAATCAATCACAAGTTAATTTAAGCCAGCAGGGCGTTAGTAGTGGTGGTGGTGGTGGTGGTGGTACTAGTAATTTGCGTAGTGATCCATATGGCGTGTATGAAGAAAGTTTGAATCAACGAAATGATCGTGAGGAGTATAATTACAGCGTGATGGCGTTGCCTAAGAGGCAGACTGAAGAGAATCGAAATCCTGGCAATGGGCAGGATGAGTATGTGGCGTTGTCGGAGGGCGAACTTGGTTCTGAACATTCCACTTGATTGATAGGATTTTTGATGTTTTATTGCAGGCAATAAATGTACTTGTTCATGATGTGTTTTGTAGTTTATATCTTGCACTAAGTTTTAGTGATATTTGTTCATACTATTAAATTTAACTACACATAACACTTTAAATCTAATCCGACGAGCTTATTTTTTATACATTTTGACAATATATTATGTAAAATGTCAAGTCAAAACGTTACCCAACTAAGTTAAACGGCGTGACTGGGTCTATTGCCCGCATCTTTATATCATACTTGACTGACTTATTGTTACTTGATATAAATCTTCGAATGAAATTACTTTTGATTTTTTACTGTGGAATCGATATTTGATTTAATTGTGTGTTTAAATGAAATTAGAATAATTAATTTCAAAATATATTGAATACATTATAATAAAGTTTTTTATTCCTTTAATTGTCCTAAGTTCGTTTTATCAATACTTAAATAATTTTTCAAATTCGCTTAAAATTTGATTTAAAAATGAATCAAATGCTACGAGTTACGGTATTTGGGTAATATTCTATACAATGTGTAGACACCGTTATAAAATTCCTTATATATCACTGAATATGCAAAAAACGCATTAAGAAACACTGTCGGATGGTCCTGTATTTTAAGTTGTCTTTAAAAACAATGTATAATATATAGACCTTGCAAGTTCATTTACGAATCAACATTAAGCGGTTGATTTACATTTATATATCATCGTCAGAGTGCAGCACTTTCTGGCTTATGAAATTTGTGGAAGTATGATTTACCCCTGATTCTCTCTTAGATGCACATTGTCATTGTGGCCACCTAACAGTAATTAACATAACCGTGTTACTCACGTGTTCTGTCGATTGTGAATTATTCTATAAAAAATTTCGAGTAAGTTCACTTGTTACCGGCATATATCCCGTTACTAATCGCCTTCTTTGAAGACGCAATGGCAGCAATCAGTTTATTAAATCCTAAAGCCGAAGTGGCAAGAGCCGCTCAAGCGTTAGCCGTAAATATTTCCGCTGCAAAGGGTATTCAAGATGTCATGAAGACCAACTTGGGGCCAAAGGGAACCATGAAAATGTAAGCACATGCTACGAAACGGTTTGTTTATGACGTAATAAAAGGGATATTTGTGGTCATTTGATTATATTAGCGTGCATAAGTGCATAAATGAAGATTTCTGCCAATTTCATTTCAATAACAAATAAAAAAATATATAAATGTACATGACTGTGATGTACCTTTACTAATTTCATATTTTCTTTATTCAATAAAATTAATATACAATGTTTTAAATCACTTGTAGAATAATATCTTGATGTTCTTAGGCTTGTTTCTGGTGCTGGCGATATTAAAATCACCAAGGACGGAAACGTTCTTCTTCATGACATGCAAATCCAGCATCCGACCGCCGCACTAATTGCGCGAGCATCCACAGCTCAAGATGACATCACTGGCGATGGTACCACATCTACAGTCCTCATTATCGGCGAATTATTGAAGCAAGCTGATGGGTATATTGCTGACGGTCTGCACCCGCGTCTAATTGCCGAGGGATTCGATAAAGCCCGCGCTAAGACACTTGAGGTACTGGAGGGTCTTAAGTTGCCGCTTCCTGAAGGACAGGAGCGAGATGTGCTGTTGGATGTAGCTAGGACTAGCCTTAGGACCAAGGTAAATTCCATTTCATGTTATTGTGAAATGTCTTGAAGAATGTTCTGGTTTTAGCTTTGTTGTCGCTTTGTAGAATCAAGTGTAAAGGATTCTCCCAGTCCCATGCGTAACTGTATGCTTACCATGGCAAAAATCCTATGCACGATTGATTTTGTACAATGCAATAACAAATACAAACCAGTATTAAACAACAAAACACTTTTAATTAAAAATAAAACTAAAATTATTTCTTCTTCTGCGCTTCTAGGTTCATGCTTCCATCGCTGATGTCTTGACTGAAGTTTGTACAGACGCTGTCTTAGCCATCCGTCAATCTTCACCTTCCAATAACACGCCCATAGATCTTCACATGGTCGAATTAATGGAGATGCAGCATCGCACTGGCGTCGACACTCAATTGGTCCGCGGCCTCGTACTCGATCATGGTTCACGCCATCCCGATATGCCGAAACGTCTCGTCAACTGTTATATATTGACATGCAATGTTAGCATGGAATATGAGAAGAGTGAGGTCAATAGTGGCTTCTTCTATAAAACGGCAGAGGAAAGGGAGAATCTCGTCAAGGCGGAGAGGGAATTCATAGAAGAGAGAGTGAAGAAGGTGATTGCGTTGAAGAGAAAGGTGTGCGCTGGCACGGACAAGTCGTTTGTTGTTCTTAACCAGAAAGGCATTGATCCGATGTCGCTGGATTTGTTGGCCAAGGAAGGAATTATTGCGTTGCGAAGAGCGAAGAGGCGGAATATGGAACGTTTGGCTCTGGCGTGTGGTGGCGTCGCATTGAATCACTTCGATGATATTCAGGTAATATACACTCAATCACGCACAAAATAATACACTCACTAATCACTCACAAAATAATACACTAACTAATCGATTGCAATCAAATTTATTCTAAAAAATCTTCATATTCTTGCAGGAATCTCATTTGGGTTACGCTGGCTTGGTGTACGAACACGTCCTCGGCGAGAACAAATACACGTTCGTGGAGGAGTGCCGATCGCCCCGTGCTGTGACCATTCTGATGAAGGGCCCTAACAAACACACCCTTGCCCAAATTAAGGATGCCGTACGCGATGGTCTGCGAGCGATTAATAACACTCTTCAGGATGGTTGCGTCGTCGCCGGCGCTGGAGCTTTTGAAATCGCTGCCCATAAGGAACTGATGCAGTTCAAAGACACGGTGTCTGGTAAGTCCAGGCTGGGCGTGGCTGCGTACGCAGAGGCGTTGTTGGTGTTGCCGAAAGTGTTGGCTGCGAATAGTGGATTCGATGCACAGGTAATTGTTTCTTGTTTCTTCGTTAGTTGTCTTCTTGGTTAATTATATGTATGTTTCTAGGACACAATAGTGAAGTTACAAGAAGAGTCGCGTTTGAATCCGGAGCCGATCGGTCTGGATCTGACCTCAGGTGAACCGATGAATCCGAAAGATAACGGCATTTATGACAACTATATTGTCAAGAAGCAGATTATCAATTCGTGCTCGGTGATTGCCAGCAACTTGCTGTTGGTTGATGAAATTATGCGGGCTGGAATGTCCAGCTTGAAGGGTTAAGATATTTTTTTGAATAATACATTCGTCTTCACTTTAATTAAAATGCTTTGTTTGATTTGTAACATCACTACGCGTTTATTTAACGGCATTGAAGCGCGAAAATACGTTCTAAATAGTTATTTCTTAAC
Source organism: Leptodirus hochenwartii (assembly GCA_947310635.1). Taxonomy (NCBI): domain Eukaryota; kingdom Metazoa; phylum Arthropoda; class Insecta; order Coleoptera; family Leiodidae; genus Leptodirus; species Leptodirus hochenwartii. The sequence goes on from OX371186.1 coordinate 563,715, forward strand.
TTTGTAGTTTCATACCATTAAACAATTATGTATTTTGGCGCTCGTAATTAATACGTTACTTTGGTATTGTAATTTTCTATTTAATAAATGATTATGCACGCATGTAAGTTGTAAATTTATTCGATAATCAAATGATCGTTATTGGGTTAAATAATGTCTTGCCAATGAAAAAAATTCTGTACTTAACAATTTTATTGTGTACACATATGTTTCAACATTTGTTGAAAATAAATCATTTATTTCTTTAAATGTTTATGCTTTATTGTACTATTAATCAACGTAGAAAATAGACTACAAAAGTAGATGATTTGTACAAACAATATTATGCCCAATCGAAGCAACGTTGCTTCTACAGATATTTAAAATTATAAGCGCAAATTATGCACTGGTCATTGGTATATGTACTGAATTTTTTTTGATACTGTTCGCGCATAGTTTTCAGTATATTTCATAAAGTTTCAGTATTTAAAAATAAATATGGGCAAAAAATCAATTTTGCTAGATAGATAGTTTTAATTGGCGATACTCATGCACTAATAAGCCACGAACTTACTTCTTTTACTTTTGCTATTAAAAGTTAAAATTAAAAGAGAAACGGTTCACAAAATTTCTTCCAATTGTATTCCTTCCATCAATAAAATATATCTCTTCATAAGGACACTTCCTTGGATAAATAATAAATTTTCCAGTCCATGTAGAGATTGCACATCTTGATAAATTATACGATATTCAGCTTTCGTTTTGCAAGGATTTTGGGTAAGATAAAGGTATACAAATAAATATAATGCATTATAAAAATTTACATGTTCCATATCTTTATTATCAATATTCTGTAAGTTGTTGCCGTTTTATATAAATAAAGAGAAGAGCTTCATGTACTTCTCGCTTATTCATGTAAATCGGTAATTGTTTTACTGTAAAATTGAACCAAATACCAACAAATATAACTATTAAATTATTTAAGAATATACTTTCATACATATATCACCACCACGGTAATTTTCATCATCCACATCAAATCATTATTGCCCTATAAAAACCCCAACTAATAATTATTTAATCTAACTTAAATTTTAAAAACTTCTCATATCATACAAACACCAAATGAAAATTTCATAAAATATCACAAAAATATCTGTAATTAACAATATTTACATTAGATGTGCATTTCTAAATCTACACCCTAATCTTCAATAGCACAACAATTGTTGAGCTATTTAGCTTTTTGAAATGCACATATAGTGTATAGATGCTGTGAATTAATTTTGCTAAAGAAAAACATCAAACCAAACAAAAAGTGCAGTTTTCATTGCACACTAAAGGATTTTTGTCAAGCTGGATTTTTGTGTTAAGCATTTTTTGAGTTCATGTAGGTTTTTGGTTCAGTTTTAGTAATGCTCATTGCATTTTATTTTTAGAGGAAAAGCAATAAATGCTCGAAGCATGAGAAATAGTATTAAAAGGACTTTGAAATTTAATTTTTGTAATAAGGCATTGATTGGATGTTGGGGAATTTGGAGTTTTAATGGATTTTTATTGCAAGCCGTAACCATTCCTAAAAAAGACAATAAAAATGTTATAAGAAATGTAAAATTGTGCGCTTTTGCAGACGGTTAAATAAAAGCAAAATGTTAATTAAAATTCCGATATTTTTTAAAAAGAATTTGTGAGAACCGTGCTTGAAATAAATGGCATTTACGAAATGGCGTAAAAATCGTATAAATTCATGAAAATCGTTAATGTTTTAAATGAAATACCGAAGGTCAATGACCGATCTATCTTTAATATTAACTATTTCTACCGCAAAGTAATTAAAAACATTTCGAACCGCCCTCGAACATAAAAGGCGCTGCGCTATAGTTATGCGCCGCGTGATTCTATGGCGAATTTCGGAAAAGTACTAATTACAGCGATATCATACAACCGATTAATTGAAGCCGACATTCACACGCAGCAATAAAACGAAACTGCGGTATCGGAGGCACTACCGGCACGGGAAAATCCGCGCCCCGGTCAGCCGATTTAAGACTCAACTTCGTACCGCGAATAAATCGATATACATATCCAATTAACATATATTCGTAATTACGGTACCGCGAACAAATCATTTACCCCCCAGCCATTACGGCGGGGTCATTTTCAACGTGGGATTTAGCGAAGTACAGCGAATGCAGGCGGAAATGGTATATGCACAGCGATTTATCGATTAATTAGGAATAATAATTGCGTAAAATCTACTTACTTAGCGTTAATTATTGTCGGATTTCGTGGAAAATTCTTCAGCGCGGCACTATTACGTATTGCTGCTTCAAGTTGTTGTGGTAAAAGGATGCAATATGGAGGCGCGCTCGAGCAGGTTTTACATTACTTATATGGGCACAGAGCGGTACGGCTTGCATGCACAGGCCGTCCTCTTGTTTGACGAGAACGGTGCCACGCGCCCACGCGCATGCCACATTCGAATTTTGCGATTGGCTGAGAGCGCTACCCCGCACGGCGCAACACCACACGTTGCCACTTGTTGTCGGATGGGCACTACATGAATAACACCTGAAACTCGCTTAATTTAAGCAAATAATTAATTATATATCGCGTTATATATGATAAACACGTTTTAAATTACGTATTTATTTTTTAAGGGCGCAATCGATATTCACTTAATTAATTCATTTTTTTAATTAATCTTCTATATGGAAATCTGGCAACCAGTGCCGACAAAAAAACCGATTAATTGAAATACCGCAACGGCCACGAATTAATTTTTTTTATAAGTGCAAAATACCGTGAAAAGAACAGTGAAACATATCCACGAATAAAATGTTCGAGTGATCTTCGAAGAATATCCACCTACTACTAGCAACGAAGTGCTGGTATTCAAGTGCACGTTTTGGGAAAATCCGAAAATTATATATCGTTCGCCGACATGATGAACAACGTATCGCTGTTCATTGATAAAACGGAACGGATCGGTAACAGGTACTTGATGCTTTTCATAAATTATGTGAGGATTATTGTTAGGATTATTATTATATCGATGTGTTAGGAAGCTTTTGATTGAAAGTACTATCGTTTTTATATTTGCGAAGTGAATATATCTACTAAACCTAATATAGTTCTGTGGAATAGCAAAACTATAAGCTGTATGCGCATTTCGAAGGCTACGCTTCCTTCGCCAGTAGCACAGAAATCGGCAAACTTACTACGATTAAATTTCGAAGTGAACATATTAACTTGACCTAATATGGTTTTGTGGAATAGTAAAACTAGAAGCTGTGTGCGCATTTCGAGGGCTAGGCTTCCTTCGCCAGTAGCACAGAAATCGGCAAACTTACTACGATTAAATTTTGAAGTGAACATATCAACTAGGCCTAATATGGTTTTGTGGAATAGCAAAACTAGAAGCTATGTGCGCATTTCGAAGGCTGCGCATCCTTCGTCAGTAGCAAAAAAATCGGTAAACTTAATACGATGAAATATGCAAATTTAATCCGTAAAATGAGTGTTAATGAACCGTTTACTAAACAATTTGGTTGTTGAACATGAAGATGAGTAGAGTAAAATGCTATTTTTAATCGAAATTGGACGATGATTGGTAATTTTTTGTACGAAAATGTAACCTGTTTATGCTCAAATGCAATGGGATTATTTCAATGCCTCTTTCGCACGATATTTAATTTTAAAATTAGATATTTACCTCCAAATGGTTTTCCAAACAAAGCACACACTTCACTTCACCAAACAAATTGACTTTGACACCAAACAAATTTTCATTTTCATTTTTTATCATCAAAACAACTTCAAACACTCGTGCGTTTGCACATTGTTATTGTAATCGCGCGTGAATGTTATATTTGAAACTGAAATGAACTATATCGAAAATACAAGAAACAAACAAAGATAGGATCAGTGCAAAACCGTACCATTTGTGACTTTATATGTTTTTCGTGTGAAACGTAAGTAAAAAAGGCAATAGATACATTGAATGCTTAAACTTGTGATTTGGTTGATACGAAACACCGGTCAAATTTCACTGAATAGAGTAGACATTTTTGTAAAATAAAAATAGCATTTAATGGATTAAATGTTATTTATTTCTCTCATATTAAGCACGTTAAGTAAATGCAATAGAACAAATATTTGCAAACAAAAATCTACCATTACTTAGTTTATTAATTTTTCTCCATAGTCCAATTACAACAAATTATTTATTTGAAGCCATTTTAACGATTTTCAAGTATTTCAAAATTTAATCTGGTTTATGCATTTTACACAAATTTTGCAGCGGCAACATTTTAATATCGTGCTTGATTTTAACAACTCCCTCGTGTGAGTCGATAGATAAGAGTTCCCCTGTTGCTTCTCTTTCTTCCCCTACGATAACCTGAAGAAACAAAAGAAAAAAACATTTGCGTTACTCATCCCGATAAAGCAGTTGTTTCAACATTGCATAAAACTGTACGCGGGTATTATTTTACCTTAAAAGCGTCTCCTCTTTGCGGCTGCACAGGCTCCAGATGCTCGCAGAGAATGCTAACGACTCTATCTAGCTTCGGGAAGAAAACTGAGCACATGGCGTTGTTTACGCTTCGAATAACGCCGGTTTGGCCCGCTAGATTCGCGTGGTTATCGTCTATCGAATCCCTGATACGGACCTGAAAGTGAAAACAATTTAAAAAGTGCCAATACTTTATTTGAATCTAGTGTATTTAATGTAAAGTGTAGTTGGTGTTTTACAAGGTGGTGTACTAATAGCCTGCTGTTATAAAAATCAGCAAGAAAAACAAAAAAATTCAACATCAAGTCGGTATTAATTAATACCTCAATGTCGACGGTGTGCCATTCCACCATAGGTAAAGTGTCGAGGCCACCAGAGCCAGGGGTTTGGGGCTGATACGGCATGCTGGGGCTATAACCGGAGCTGGGCGTGTTGTACGGGTGATTACTACCAGGTGATTGGCCGTAACCAGTCGCTGGACTGGGCGTTGACACAACACCTAAAAACGCTCATTTGTACACACAAAACAAAATCCATTTTAAAAGTTAAACAACTACTTTGATATCCCGGACTGGGTTGATACGGATTAAACTGGTCGTACATTGTCCCGGGCGTTTGCGGCGTGAACGGAGCGTTCATTTGATACGCAGGAGTACCTGAAACAATATTTAAATAAAACATTTACACTTCACTCATAAAACAAAATAATACCGGGATTATAAGTCGGGCTTTGATAGTGCGCTCCGATACCCCCACCGGCTGCACTCGGATCCCACTCGCTGCTCGCATTCGGCGTTCTAGATCCATCGTGCATCGGCGTCATGCTGCCGTAATGCAGCGGTGTGCGTGAACCACTGTCGCACATAGGTGTCTTGCTGCCCGCTGGGGCACCGTCTCTGTACAGGGGCGTTGCGCTGCCCTGGTAAGCGGGCGTGCGGGCGTAGGTGGAAGCTGAACCCTCTCTGGATGGAGTTTCTACAAGAAAAATGCAAATAACAAATCGACATCCAAGTGTGTAATATATTACTATACATACCAACGTCCGCAATGTGTTTTCTATCTACTGAGATAGTTTGACAGCTTGTGTGTAGTTCGATACGAGCGGTGCTTTGCGTGGCATCTTTAACAATTCCGATATTCCCTTTGTATGGACCTTTCGTAATTTTTATAGTGGTACCAATGAGGTCCCTGTCGCGAGTTATGCGGCCTCTACCTCCTCCGCCACCTCCACCACCACCACCACCACCTCCTCGACCACCCATACCATCTCCGAAACCTTCAAAATTAAACTCGCTCAGTGAAATACTTCAAAATATCTCACAAACGGAAGTGGATTTACCTCCACTTGGATGCATCGGTGAATTCCTCCTCGGAGACATAAATTCCATGCCGCCGGTTAGGCTAGCATTGGGAACTCCCTTGTTTCCGCCAGCCAACTCAAGATGCTTCGTCTTGCAAACGAATATACCGCCGTTTTGTAAAAATTCAACGGAATACAGGAACGCAAAGTTTCTAAAAAGAAATAACTTTAGTAGATCTTCTTGAACAAAATAGTTTACATCGTTCGAACCTATAAAGATGCTTTATTTCCCCAGAAAAGCCACTGTGGGGACCATCAACAGCCTTAGCCATGTCTTTGCGATGCAAGTTATTACGACAGGAATCCAAGGCGGCTGTATACCTATGTAAACGTCGTTTCTGCAGCGAACCCGGCCGAGACTCCACTACTTTCCCTGTAGCGAAACAAAAAAAAGGTGTAATAAACCCTCAGCAAGGAGAGCAACAATCAAAATTTAATTCACCGTGCATATTTAGCACATGAAAATTCTCCCGCTCCAAACGGACAATAACCCCCACAGTCTCAGCGTCGAGATTCACCAAATCCCCCCATTCGAATTTGCCCAAACTATCCACCCCACTCGCCATATCCGTGCACAGTTGTAGGTCACGTGGTAAGATCTCCATTTCGTGCATTGTCAGATCAGATATCAACACGACGCGATTGGACTCGACGCGAACGATAAGACCTGTATCTCCTTCGTAACGCCCTGAAAAGAGTACGTTCCGCAATGTATCTGTGGCAGTTTTTTTTACGATTGCACGTCAGTTACCTGCTAAAACTTTGACGTGATCGCCCATTTGGAAGAATTTTACCAATTCATTCGGTTGGAATATTATTAGCTCTTTAAGACGATCGTGTTTTGGCAGGACGGCGATTAGTGATCCGTCAATGTTTACAATTTTACCCTACGAATGATGAAACAACGAGAGTATACCGATATTGTACCACAAGGGTCACTTCCGGTACCTTTGTTGTTTTATATGCAATATACGAAGTTAATTCGCAAGTATACAAACAACAAAAACACACAATAAAGTAAACAAACAACACAATACTATTTCATCAGATTTTCCCGTCTACCTGTAAATTTTGCAACTCCCCCTCGCAGACTTCTACATTATCCCCTGCGCTGAAACTATGCCCAGCAGCGGCAGATTTATCACCGTCCTTATGTTCAGCCAGTTCCAAATCGACGCCTTCCGGTTGCTCTTCGAACCGTTCTAGTTCGGCTAGCGACGGTTTTACACCGTCCACACATACAGCGCTCAATGTGAAGTTTTTATACAAGAAACCCTTGCGCGAATATCGATTTCCTTCGAAGATTAAAAAGTCCCCGTCGGCTGTCACTTCGCCACCGATAGCTCTGCGATACAAATGGCAACGAGATAGATAATGTAACAAGAGATTAATTAGAGAAACGATGAGATTTGGAAAGAGAAGTGAATAAACTTCAATCGGGAATTCGGCAAGGCAATATTGCAGGTCCATGATTGCAATTTTTGGATGAAGAGGAATGTGCATGCGAGTAAATAAAGTAGAAATGCGTGTTTTTAAAAGGAAAAAAATGGATGTATTTTAACAGTATCATAAATATGGATTAGAATCGACGAGGACAATTGCTTAACAATTATAAACAACAATTTTCCACGAACCAAATACACATCGTACCTTATAGCTTCGGGATCGAATGGTTTCGTAGCTGGTCGGCGTTTTTTCTTTCGTTTTTCCGCCTCCGATTCCTAAAAATAACGAAAAATCCCCAGAAATAAGGGGCCTTTAACGATCATTCATTAAATCGTACCGATTGCGTTGTTCTCAAAGCCCCGCGAAGTCTCGTATAATCAATCCTCGGCAGCAACTTCAAATGCACTTGATTTTGAGCCATATCGAAATAATCAACTTGTGCAATATCATCTTTGTATAAGCCGCGTTTCAGACGCACCCACTGCTTCGATTTCAAGCCTAAAAAGATATTTTTGACAATAGACAATGTAGTAGTATAATGTAATTAGTATAATTTTTTATTTTAATGAAAATAGCATTGACTTTTCTACTTTCCACGCAATTTCTAAGGATTCTACGTTAAGCCCCTTTAGATTTCACATATATACCGCCCCGAGGTTCTTCCCCAGACCCTTTGTTATTTATTATATTTATCTGAATGTCTAAAATCAAAGCCGCAATACCTGTTTGTTCTTTTATAACTCTCATGACATCCGTCATTTCCTTAATGGGTACCATTTGCTGTTTCCAAATGCCCATTTTAAGGTTGCCCACCTTTTCTATGGCGGCCTTAACATGGGGCTGTTTATAAGCTTCGATATAAATGTACCCTTTAACTCCCTCGGGAGCAACAACGGATTTAATTTGCAGCGGTTCATCGCCGTGCTGATACGCTAAATATTTGCGCATTAGCAGAAGAACTGTGTTCTTTTCTTCGCCGATACGACATCGTATCATCCAGAGATTTGGATCTCTAAAAAATTTCAAGAGAAATGCTTATAGCATATAGCTACGATGTATTTTGGCCACTTACTTGACGCCCGGAAGTAAAGTTTGTTGTACAATTTCGTCAGACATTTCTTCGCCGCCATCTCCGAAGTGGCGAGCGGCGGCACTATCATCGGCGTACTTTTTGCGCAAATAATCCTCAATTTCTTGTTCTTTTTGAGCACTGACGAAACGAATCGTTAATGTAGATACATCACATTGGATATTTTCAGTATACGTACTCCCATAAATGCGTTCCTCTACGTCTGTTCTCGATATCCCTGGCAGTTTGACCGACTTCATCGATCTCATTGGCGATGAGTCCGATTTCCTGCCCACCATCCTCCCAATCGGATTCATCCTCCACCTCATCGTCGACTTCCGCTTCGTCTATAATAAAACCGCCGAATCTGTCTTTCTTTTTCTTCTTGCGCCCGCCTCGGCCGCCGGCATCACTGTCTTCCTCGCTGTCGTACTCTTCAGAGTGAAGAGAGTCCCCTTCCGGCTCTTGCTCGTCCTCAACATCTTCCGGGTCGGAATGAGCCTCGCGAGCCTCAGAACTTGAAAGCAAACAATTTATAATATTCGTTCTAATGTGTTTCGAGGGCAAATTTGTCTCATGTGATTCATTTATAACAAGAATTCTCCTAAATCGCGTTAAATGAAGAATGCCTATAATCACGTTAAATGAAGATTGCCTATTATCGCGTTAAGTGAAGAATTGTGATTATCGCGTTAAGTGAAGAATGCTTATTATCGCGTTGAGTGAAGAGTGCTTATAATCGCGTTTAGCGAGGAATTTTTTTAATCACCATATAACTATTTTATATAACGAATAGTGATATGTTAAAGGAGTCTTCCATACCCAGAACGGCTGCCGGATCTGGATCGACTTCTCGGGGATCTGGATCGTGATCTTGATGGAGATCTACTGCGACTTCTGGACCGTCTGGATACCCTCGAGCCTCCGGATCCGGAAGCGTCGGATAAGTTCGCATCCTCCGAATCAGACATGTTAAGTGTGCACTAAACTGTTTAAAGTGTGTTTTAATAATTCTGTATGTATTTGGTATAGATTATTTCTGTTATTTAAGCAGAAATAGTTATACACATTTCACATAAACACGTCGCTTATCTATGCATGAAGCAATGGAAGTTACGGCAACGCCGCGAATTTTGAACTACTGGTTTGTTAAGTCATTTGATGGTTGCATAAGCGTAAGAGGATTATTATCTATAAAGTGTATAAATCATTGTAAAACTATTTAAATGAATTAAATGAATTAATTATGAATTCGCAAGGTATTCCACAAAATATTTTCTATTGAAAAAAATTACAAAATAATACGAAATAAAGCTTATTTGTGGATTCTTGGAGGATATTTAAAAGAAACTACGTATAAAAATGAGCAAATTTAATTATGTTCTTTATATTAGTGTTTTAATAATTCTGTACGTATTTGGTATGGATTATTTCCACTATTTACGCAGAAATAATTATAAACTGCATAAAAACACGTCGATAATCGATGCTTTGGACAATGGAACTTACGGCAACGCCGTGAAGTTTGAACTACTGGTTTGTTGATATTCAACTGATGGTTGTATAAGCGTGAGGGAATTAATCCTACTTAAAGTTGTTGATAAATTACTGTAAAAATATTTTAATAAACTAAATTAATTAATTATGAATTCATAAAATGCACTACAAAATATTTTGTATTGCATAAGGATATGAAATAAAGCTTATTTGCGAATTCATGTGGAAGGATATTAAAAAAAAAACTATATATAAAAAAGAGCAACTTTAATTACATATTCTTTACAATACAAATTATTTCGGAAATTTATGGAAATGAATCACCGCTGTAAACGTCATAATGAAATAAAAAATCTTTTATTAATAGCCATCGGGCGATACAAAAATTCGATAATAGAAATGCTCTAGATTATACAACAAGAATACGAATCAATATACAAAAAATGTATAACATAACTTTGTTGTATAAACAAAAAATGGTGAAAAAGAAATTGACCTAGAAAAATAAAAAAATAATAAATAGAAAGAACGAACAGTTCCATCTTATAAAATGAAGACAAAGTAGATATATCTTTGCAATAGTACTATTACATGCTCATTTTATATCTGCCAGAGTGCACAAACTGGCATCATGAGTTGAAATTTGAATTCGTTCAACATAACAAAAATGGTGTAACTTTTTAATCGTTGTTTGATTTTAGCTTTAGCTAAATGAAGAAAAATAAACACGTGCTGCGGATATAATATATACTTACTATATATATTTTTTAAATCTTATGTTTTAGCTGTTCTGTTTATTTTAATCCCTTCTCTCGAGGTTGAAACATAAATGAGCTTATTGCAGATCGTTATGCGGAACGGCCTGCGCTTGATTCATCGGTGAATTTAATGCCAAGGTGTCTTTCATGTGTTTTTCAACCTGAAAGTCAACGGAACATAATAATTACACTCGACTCTGTAGGTTTTCTAGACATAAGTGTCAAAATTTGAAGTTTTTTCACATTTTCCAACTACGAATGTAAACTGTCAAAACAGTCAGTGCGACGTATAAATTATAGGTTACTCACAACTTTCCGAATATACAAATATTCTTTGCTCGTTGTGCATCCCTTTATATTATCGAGTTGATAAGGTGGTGATATAACTACGTCATTGAAGACAACAATGTCTGTGTCCCTCCATCGCACTTCTTTGATGGTCTTTGCGATGGTGAGGAATAAACGTTGACCTTCTGGAGTGACGTTCGTTGACATCGTGGTTAACAGTTTGCGCTTTGCGTCAACTTGCAGCTTGATTCTTTGATTAATCTATCGAATGTGATTCTCTGAGCGTTATAGTTTCGAAATGTAAACATCTTACCTTCTGTAGGTTCAAAGATAAAGGGATCTCTGGCACTGTGTTCACCTCCTTCTTCACGATTAATTCACTAACCAGCGATAGATTTATAAAATGTACGTCGTTTAATTGCGTAATTCCGCTACTGGATGGGCATTCTATACTTAATATTAAGGAAGAATGTTACGAAAACAGATTCGATTACGACTGTTTATAAAAGGATACTCAGCGACAGCATCTTCGATTGCGTATCGAAGGCTAGCACTTCACCCTCGACCTCCTGATTGTAACAGGTACGGCACCAGACCGTACTGCCTATTGTGAAATAATCTCCAGATACGGCAGCCATTTCGCAAATACCCGAAAGATTGATAAATAATCCAGGGTTTTATAGGTTGGTGCAAATATTTAGAGCGAGTTTACATGAAGTTCTTGCGAACTGCGCCTGTGCCACATCAGTTTCCGTAGGTCAGATGAACCATATATGACGTTTATCGTGACAAACGTATTTAAATTGTGAACAGCCAAGGTTATCCGTTCTCTCACTCTAGTGACTTAACCAATGACAGTGTAGTTGGTGTCATTACCAGGAACGTATATGTATATACATAAATTCTATTTTCCTACAAAGATGTGTACCAACAACTGATAAATATATATCTTCTAACCGATGTAACAAATAGTGATATACCGTAGCCTTTACGTATAATAAACGCAAACTATAACGGTACGATGCCCGCTAGTATTGGCGTGAATTTGCGGGTTACAGGGCACTGTCGTCAGGGTGGCCGCAAGTACATGGAAGACTACTTTTCAGTAGCTTACCAACAAACTGAAGATGAAAAGGACCTAGAGTACGCATTCTTCGGCATATATGATGGTCACGGAGGGGCCGAAGCTGCCGCATACGCCAAGGAGCACCTTATGGAGAACATCGTTTCTCAGCGCTCGTTCTGGTCTAATTCGGACGACGAGGTGCTTCGTGCCGTGCGGGATGGCTTCCTCGCGACACATTTAGCTATGTGGAAAGACCATGGTAAGTCGCAAAGGCTACTGCAATCGCGCAGTGTTTCGCAATCTTGTTTATGGGGAAAGTAGGTCAACATGCGTGCGATGTCTTTTAATATATTGCAGAGAATTGGCCAAAGACAGCCACTGGTTTGAACAGTACGGCGGGGACGACGGCCAGTGTTGCCTTTATACGTCACGGGAAGATATATATTGGACACGTTGGTGATTCGGGTATTGTTTTGGGTAATATTGACGATAATGTTGGGGTATTGTATGTAAGGTGTGATTGAGTTATCCTGGTTAATAGGTTATCAAGAGCCTGGCTGTGAGGATTGGAAAGCGAAACCGCTGACTAAAGATCATAAACCGGAAAATGAGAATGAGATACTAAGGATTCAGCAATGTGGTGGGAAAGTAGTGGCTAAATCGGGTAAAGGATTTTCTTAAAAAAAAAAATTTGTAGCTTGTATTGAATTTTGCTTTTAATCAATAAGGTAAGTCGGTAAATGTCTCTTTTATTGCTAAATAATTGAGCGTTATCAGTGACAGTATATATTAAAATTGCGAAACATAATTAGCGATTAAATACTTAAACTTATATATTTTTTATTGCTGTATGTCCATAACGCTGCGCAAAGTATAGCAAACTATTTTTATCGTTGGAAATGTAAATGTAATAACAAAATAGTATTTGATATCAATTAAAAAAAATACTTTGGCCGTGTTAAGTGAGGACCCAATCTATTATTCGCATAGGCACTTGTAGCTGCTCGACATTGAATATGCTGTATTTTTTGCACGAACAATTATATTTGCATAAAATTGATTGCGAATAATAACAAGTTCTAAAAAAGAATTTTAATTCTGGTTAGTCAATAAAAATTACTGCAAATCTACCTTAAATCGTTTTAAGGTTTTTTTGATATCTGCTAGTTTATAGAAACTAGAAAAAGTTATGGCAGTAACTGTATTTTAGAATATCGCCCACTTTTTCGTATTTTTTTTAATATTGGCTCCAAAAATCGCAAATCTTCTCAGGTGTGCCTCGCGTAGTGTGGAACCGCCCCCGTCTCGGCCACAAAGGCCCCGTGCGCCGCAGCACACCAATCGATGAGATTCCTTTTCTAGCTGTTGCCCGCAGTTTGGGCGACCTCTGGTCATACAATAGTCAATTAGACGAGTTCGTGGTCAGTCCAGATCCGGATTGTCACGTTCACGTCATCGATACGAACACGTTTAGGTGTCTAGTGCTTGGCACGGACGGCCTGTATAACATGGTAACGCCTCAAATGGCCGTACATGTTGTTCAGCAGGTGGAAAGGCATAATGAACTAAGTGCGCTTAGCGATAGTCCACATAAGGTTTGGGTAAGTACAGAAAATGCATCGCAATGTATCGTCAGCAATCGGAAATACCCCTTAATGGCAGTTAAATCCGAGCAAATGCCTCGTGGAAAAGTCTTTGGAGCGCTGGAATTCCACCAAGATGCGTGCGGACAACACGAGCGTCGTGACTCTGATGTTGGACCCGCCCGGGCCTCCAAGAGTCCAGGTACTACGCAGCAGGAAGCGAAAGTATACAGATTCAGGGCTGGAGATCAGTATGCGCTACGATGAGCAGGAAAATGAACGTCCGCAACAAGAGCAAAGACAAACGTCCGTCGAGAGGGAGGCTAGAGATGCGAGTGAGATGGGGGACAGTAGTGGTGGGGAGGAGCCCAAGCGCAACGAAGATGGAAAACTACACAGCATCTTGTATAATCAATTCACATCAAAAGGTAACTGCCAAGTCAATGTGACGAGCAATTGCAATATTGATGTCGTTGTTTAGGTGAATTTTTGAAAACGGAGGATGCGAAGAAAGTTTGCTCAAATACGCACGATCGTAAACCAATCGATGCCAGCGTCATGGAAGAAATATACCGCCGCCGTTATATAGAAATGCGCAAATCGTCAAATTGTAGCTTGAGAAACATAATAATGGAACAACAGCAACAAGGTGCATCGTCCAGAGCATCAAGTGGCAGCAACTACTTCGCCAAATATAGGCCACAATCTGTTAGCAACGACGACACCGATTCGGACGATCCCACATTAAATACGAGCGACATATCGACGAGCAATAGTGAGAAAGCCCAAAAGGACATTCAAATCAATGAAATATCCAGCTCGGATAATGACAATAGTTTCACAGAAGCGCCCTCTAAGTCGAATGCGTCCTCTCCGGCAAACTCTGTAGTGCACAGTGAACCGCAGCTGCGGAAGAACTCATTAAGGCGTTTGGACAAACTAGGCCCGCTAGCTGGTGTTAAAGTTGTCTCTGATAAGGGTTTGCGTATTAAGCGTGTAAATGGTGAGGAGGTTATCACGACATTGTTGCCGGATTTGTCGAAGGCTACGCTGAGGAGACGCAGAGGTCGGTCATCTTTGAAGGAGGAAAATGTCGGCTGTAATGACAAGGTAAGTGCTTCGAGTATTATTTTAATAAGAATAAAATTTGGAATTTTTATTTTCTGTAAATTTAAATGTGTGAATCCCTCGATGTAAATAAACATCGTTGTTTACATATGATATAATAGAACCTATACTGTGCAGTGCATGCTTGAAATTTTATAATACATTGATACATTTGCGCTGACAATTGAATGATATGGATTAAATAATAATAATGCGTGCAAAAAATTACTTGTTTTTGTTCTCATTAAAATTTATTATATACATAAATAAATAATTGGTCTTAATTTTTGTTGTGGCTGCACATTGAATTTTTAGGTAATTTGTGCACTTTCACGAAAAGAAATTTCTCTTCTATTTTTTCTAAATTACTAATGTCATTTTTGGGTTCCAATACGTCCAACTTTCGCGCTTTATTTACCCCATGATATTTCAATACTTCTTCGAAGAAGCTCTACCATTTTAAATCCCCATCTTAATCAATGAATACCACCAACATAAAAAGATCAAGGCAATTCAGCAAGTACAACATCAATTTCAATTTCAGTTGGCCACTTCAGATTCAACAACTTTACAACACATTCACCCATCTTCCAATATAGCTCCCGCTTACGCTCCACTAAACCCTGTCCCCGATCAAACAGCCCCCTCCATTCCCATCGCCCCTTTAAACCAAAATACGCGAGTCTTGCGCGAACGCCGCAACACTCCCGACACCCCCGAGTCCCTAACGTCTAATAATCCCAATCAAATCAGTGCCGGAGCATCGTCCAATATGAATAAGCAAATCTGCGCCACAGCAACGAATCCCAGCACGGCCGGCAACACTGGCAATAGTAATATGGCGATTAATGACGCGGTACGTCCGTGTACCAGCGGTGGTTTTAGGCGACGGTTAAATGTTGTCCAGAATTTGCTTTTTGGGCAACAGTTGGATGGTAAGCAAGGGGATAAAGTGTCTGTGAAAAGAGGTGGTGGTGGTGGGTGTAGTGGTGGAGGGGGGGAGGGCATGTGGAAGGAAGAAGAGCAAGATTTGAGCAAGGGACAAGTGACGCCGAGTAAGACGGAGCTGTTGGATGACGATTTGATTAAGAAAGGTAAGTGTCGGCTGGACAATTATAAATTTTTTATAATTTTCATTTAAAATATCATACATATCTAAAACATACTTTTATGCAAAAACTACTAATATCTTACAACAGCCTCCTCAAACGTAAACAATCGCGCATCAAAATCCCCACCGAACTTCTTAAACCGCCTGCGGAACCGCAATCAGTCACCATTAATCGACATCAACATCAATCTGGACAAAGAAAACAATTCCGCCACAAATCCGCAACAAGAAACCTATCGTATTTCTACGAGACGCTCAACAACGGCAACTAATAAAGCCAATTCCACCGTTGCCGAATCGTCTAATACGAATGCACGTTTGGCAACGTTGCGCAGCGAAGTGACGCGTACCCGATCGGCTGCCAATGCCGTGTTGAGTAAGGTTACGAAAATATACAAGAGAAGCGGCTTGAAGGCGAAGCTAAAGCCGAAACAGGGGAAATTGAAGATGGTCGCCAAGATGCGGGATCGATTGAGGGAAGAGGGGCTGAGATTAAGTAGTAGAGGCGGTGTGGGGAAGAGAAGCGGTAAGGGCAGGCAATGATGTTTGTTTTTATTAAGGAAATAAATAAAAACGGTTTTATTTAATAGAATTTTATGTATAATATTATATATTTGTATTGTGAGGGGTATTTTTTTATAGGGGGTGAACGATTTATTTGAAAATTAAATTATTTTTAGCAGTTTTTGTATCGTTTAAATTTGGAATTTACGCTATTTTCGTGTTATTACGTAAGGTTAAATTGAATTAAATTAAATGGTCCACCCTGTATATGTATATTTGTGTTGTATGTTTTATTATAACTTTTACTTTAGAGAAGTAGGTTTTAATTTTACAGTACAATATCATTTTAAATAACAATCGATTTATCTAGAATTGTTCATTCTTTACAACAACGCAATATTAATTGTGTTTGTTTGCGTTTTTTACATTTAATGGAATCTGATCTTTAGTTATCTATAGCTAAGTGAAATGTTTTGATGACGATAATTATGACCGACATATTTTTACAAAGAAAATATATACATTTATATATTTTTTATTTAAATTTTTTAAATAATATTGTGTCTTAACGTTTGTATTTGGCATAAATTAATTTGTTTTGGACGGTTTACTAATGTTAGGGCGTTGTAATTTGGTACCCCCCCCCGACAATATTTTTTAGAATGTCTAATATTTTGTTGATATTTTTATTAAACCAAAGTTCTAGAGTTCAATATCCTTGATAGATTGGACTTAGTTCCTCTAACAAAGCTTAGTCTTACAATAAATACAATTAAACTATTTAAATTTTAATACAAACTACTTTCACTAATTTAATAGCATAATCAACAATATGAATTTGATAATATTGCTTTGACTTTTTCAAATTGTTCAATACGATCGTATTTTGTCGTAATTACCTTTATATCGACTTGCGTAATATTCGATGAACCTTTTAAAAGAAATAATGATATAAATGAAATATCTTGTACAAAATTTAGAAGGGAAAACACTGTGCCTTTTTTCTGTTACCATACTTGGACATATTTGAAAAGTATTAAAAATATTAATAAACATTATATTTTAGAATATTTGTAATTATTTTTATAAATGAAAATAAAGAATATAGATTTATTACTGGATATAAATATACTTTTTATTGTTCCCTATTGAACGCTCAAAATCAAATAAAACGTGTTGTCTGGTACCATTGCTTATTCATAATGACTCGCTCTGAATACTGCACGTCCGCGCTCGTCTATGATCGGCAATGGTCGGCGCACTAACGAAATAAATAAGGCTGTATCATTGTATACTCGTTCGTTGTGTATGATGTGTGATATTTTTTATTGTTGTTTGTGCATAGACTGGTCTATATGCAACGACCCAAACTTCGATTAGGTTATACTCCTGGATATTATCATTTATACTACACTCGATTACACATATTAAACGCAAGTAAACAAATGAATCGTTAAACGTAACAATTTTTTTCACCAATCATATCTATTTGATTTATAATACAATTTATTGTCGGCTTGGTAATATTAAATTTATTTGGTCCGTATACCACATTTTGACAAACCATTAACAATGCATGAGATAGCGTATCCATTTCTGAGATAACCTGACTTTCCGAACATGCATTAACAAATTTGTCAACAAAGATACATATTAAATGGCTTGTTAAAAACAGCTAGTATAATATAATGTTACTGAAATAACTAATTAAACGATCTGATATATTCTGAAATGAATAATTGTAAGTGTAAAAACTTGAATATTCAATCGGAACAGGTAAACTATAGATGAACTATGTTTTATATTGATAATTAAGTGACAATATTATGGTCATTTTCTTTGTTATTATGACTGTAGCGATTAAGAATCTCGGCACGGTATTGTTATATTAATAAATTGTTTGAAATTGTAAGTAATTTATCTCATTTTGATAAACAATAGCATTTATTTGTAAGTTCTCATACAAAATGTCGGTTATTTGTCAAAATAAGTAACAATGGATATGTTTGTCAATAGACATAACATGTCATGTTGAAAATGCAATGCAGTGTAATATAAAGTTATTACACAGGAAAACAAATTATAAAAATTAATATCAAACCAAAATACATCAAGATATTCATAGGTATTAATTTATTGCAGAAACATTTACGATTGCCTTCCATTTATGTAAAAGACACCCATATCTGTTCATATGACCCAGACAAGGGGTACGTGATCCGAATGAAGCTAACGAGCAGGGAAGAATTCTTTGCTTTTATGAATAAATGGAGTGTCAAAACATTAACGAAATGGAGGGTGAGGAAGAGCGATCCACGCGAAATGTGCGCCGGCCTAAAAAATGTCTTCTGGCAAGTGTATCATTGCCAAAATACAAGCTATAGGCTACAAAGTAGATCTACTGGCTGCAAAGCTGCGTTTAAAGTTACAATTAGGAAGATTACTAAAAGAAACAGGTACTAGATTGTACGTCATATGTGACCGAAGGCCGAGTTATGGTTAATTTATTATTTAAGATCGAAAGATCTTCATATTCCCGAATATCCTACAATAATTATCGGCCATTTTCGACACAATCATGCCGCCCTATTTAATAGTAAAAGGTTTGAGAGTAAAGGCTTTACTGACGAAGTGGTTAATCAATTCGTCAGCCTGTATAAAAGTGGTGTCACGCCCGCTGTAGCTTTAAAACAATATAAACAGGAGCTAAAAGGGGAATATATTAATGATTGTGGTACCGCGAAAATACCTCATTGTCCCGACAGACAATGGTGCCTAAGGTACTCAAATTTCTTATTCTCTACCGGATGTTTATTAGAAATAAACTGTAGCAGTTTTTTTCCACAGATTATTTGCACATATAAAACGCAAGAAAAGAAATAGTAGAACCGAAGAGCAGTTGAAAAAAATAAAAGAAGACAGGAAACAACACAAGCAATTTCATTTAAAACATTCATTGAACACTCTCCAAAGCCTCTCAACTGTTAATAATGAATCAAATATTGGAATTACTGTCGCACGCTCTGAAAATCACGAAGCATTAAAGCAGTTTACTTTTTTTACGGATTATATTAAACAGAAAATGGATCAATCACCGGAATATTGTGAGGCGGTTAAGGAATTTAACAATGCCTGCAAAAGAGTTAAGTCTGATTTTGAGCTTTTGAAAGCGTTGCGGACATTTGGATCTTCTGTAAATAATAAATGTAATGTTACTCCGGCAAGTAAAACAACGACAGTTGTGTTGGACAGAAGAAAAGTGAATATTCTCGAAAATAATAGACCACATAAACCAAGTAACGTGACTGAAAGCTTTAAAATTACCGAAGAAAACGATCATACATATTCGCAATGTACTTTTTGGAACAAAAGTCACAATTTTTAATATTTTGTAATATTAATAATGAAATGTGTTATAAATTTATTTTTATCAAAAATAAATACTTATTTTTATATTTTCAGCTCAAGTTGTTTCTTTTTTATGGACCGTGGGTTTTGTTGTTTGGGGATCACTGATTTTGTAATCCAAAATGGCAAGTGTGCAAATATAATCTTATTTATTTATTAGCATTAGTACGAGTTATTCCTATTTATTGAAAATGAGGAATACGCTATCGTTTTAGCGAAATATAATAAATTTTACATGGTGAAATAATTAATAAAATGCGCCCTTCATTTCGTATAATATATTACGGTTTAGTGAATGCGCCATGTTTGTTCAGACGACAACGTTACTTGTCAACATTGAAGTTGCCTGTCAAACAGTAATATTGGGCATTTGTCGTAAACAAAAATAAAAAATAAACCGCAAAACACAGGCGTAATATTATAGCATCCCTTTCCGGCAAACTTCAAACAATTCGCAATATTCGATAACGCATTAATTGGCCAATTTCAATGCGGGACAGGCCACGTTTATAAGTAGAACTGCGCTACGGTTTTGTAGGTCAGCATTGCATATGGCCTATTTAATCCTGCAGATTACCATTTGGAGAGATAAATGATTGTTCGAGGGGCTGTGCATGATGCAATTCAACCAACGACGCTCCCGTATACAATGAGCAAAGCCACGAAGCTGCCATTGAACAGCTTAAACGATTTCCTCGCGTGTAAACTATGTCGCGGTTATTATATCGACGCTACCACGATTATAGAATGCCTGCACTCATGTAAGTCGCACAGATGCCTCTGGGAAGCCCAGCGTCGTAACCATCTAATATTTGTAGTCTGTCGGAGTTGTATCGTGAAGTACCTGGAAAAGAACAAATATTGTCCAATATGCGATGTTCAAGTTCACAAGACGAAGCCGCTTATTAATATCAGACAAGACAAAATCCTGCAGAGTATCGTATATAAACTGGTGCCTAGGTTATTTCAGAGTGTGTATAGCGGCTTGGCTGGGCATTTGGGGGATTGTTTTTTAACGGTATTTCGCTGTTTTTGTAGATGAGATGTTGCGAAGGAAACACTTCTATGCATCCCATCCGGAAGAGAAAAAGGATCTGGATGTGGAAGAATTGGGCGAAGCTAGTTATCAGCATATCTTAGCACCAGATGAAAATATCTGCGTGGCTCTTAATTATAAAGATAGTCCCTTAACACCGAGGTAAACATCACAGAAACGTTTAAAATAACAATTACTTTGTCAATGTTATCGACATGCTCTAAATCCCGCTAAGAACAAATGCTGACATTAAAAGCCGCATTTTTCGTATTGCATACAAGCACATTTGAGATGATATTGGTTTCTCTTTCAATGAAAGATTGATTTAAAAAAAATACTTTTCATGAATTATATGTAATAAAACATGCATTTTTTTCTGTCTCTGTCAACATTTCCAAATTATTAATCGTGTGCCGCCCCTGGACGGATTTCAGCGTTTATTATTATCACATGCTATTTTTAATAGCGGCAGAGTGGTACCGATTTTAGGGCGGTTAGTGCTATATTCCGGACGTAAAACTTGCGTTTTACTTGCCGCCATTTTCCTTCTCTCATAATACAGTATGCAATGAGAGAAAAATGTTGATAGCGAAAATGAACACATACACAATGACGTATTTAATTTATGCGGAACATATAAATATGTAAATAACAACGTCTCCCTTGTTTCAAAATAATACATGAAAAGTATGTTTTTTAAACCAATCTTTCATTGAAAGAAAAACCAATATTAAAAGGAACATGCATGAAGAGTGAAACCAACATGAATGAATATTTGACCACATTTCTGTACAGACGGAAAGAAAACGATTTAATTTGGTTTTGTAGATATTTGCAATGTTCCGCGGCCCTATCAATATTCCATTTGCAAAAATTAATCAGATCTAAGTACGACCTTAGTTCTAACCATCGTATTGACATTTTACACGGAGACGATGTCTTAAATTCTTGTTTGACACTTATAGATGTCGCCTATAGCTCTCTATGGAGACGGGTAAGTAAAAAAACACAAATGAATGCCTTTAAAAATCGCGGTAGATTTAATTATCTTGTTCGTGTATTTAATCTTTTACACGTGTCTGAAAGATATTTTTTTCGCTTCGTCCTTTCTCGGGATTAGAAAGGACCTTTGGAGTTGACGTATCGCATCTTTGAAAGTACTTTAAGCCCCGCCGCGAATATTAACTTGAACTCGCCCTCTAACGATAATATAAGCACTAATAACAATAATAACAACGCCAGCAATGACTGGAAAGAGGTACAAATACAAATATCCGAAAATGGCGAAATGAGTGTAACTGGCATCCAAGATTGTCTTCAGTTATTAGACAACATGGACGACCAATCAAATCACCTTAAAGAATCGGTCAAAACGGCAAGCAATAAAAAAGATTCTGTCAATACGGATGATAGGTTAGATTTGAAACCTCTTAAAAACAGCTCAAAAATCACCAAGGTGGAGTTAAATCAACCACCCAGTCAGAACAGCCAGTCAAATATGGTTGACGTAGTAATGCTTGACACTCCTTTGCTGCCGGCTCTTACTTTAACAATTGCTGAGCTCAAGGAGCTCTCTAAGATCGAGGAGGCTGCTAAAACGCAGGCGTCAGACGCTTTACCTTCACCCCCTCCCACTAAAAAACCTAAAAAGGAACTGCCTGAATTGAAATCTATCGGTTTGAATAAAATGCAAAAGAAAAATGGCGCGAAATCCACTAGTCCTCAAGCAACGGAAAAAAATGCCACTGAAACGGCAATAATAATAGCAAAACAAACTATTAACTCAGCGGTACTGTCGATACCTGTCAATAGTAGCAGTAAAAATGTGATCGTGACGTCAGCAATCATCATTCCACCGTGTAGTACGCAAGAACCAGTTGCTGTCACCACAAATGCAAGTGCGACAAATAGTACAGCTGTCGTAACATCAGCTAGCGCAGTTGCTACGACAACATCAACTAGCATTTCTGCTATGACAACATTAGCTAGCACAGTTGATACGACAACCTCAACTAGCACTGTTGCTACGACAACATCAGCAAGCGTTGCTGTTACGACGTTATCAGCTAATTCTGTTCCTACAGCACAATCAACTGTTGCTAGGACAACACCTACTGCTGTTACGACGTCAACAACAATTACGACAGGGGCTGTGAAGTTATCTACAGCAGATACTAGCGTTGCCGCGTCGTCATCTTTATCATCCAATAGCAGTAAAGTTCCTAGTGTCAACAGTATTATATCAAATATAAACAACGTTAAAACGTCGTGTACGAATTGCAGTGTTAATACGTCGAATACAGTAGTTATAACGTCAGACACAAGCATTACAACCGGTTCGGGGAAATTGACCACTAACGTAACTTCTGTTACGACATCCAAGCCGATAATAGCGGCCACCACTGTCGCTTCGAGCAGTTCAAGTGTTAATACAACAACATTAACCTCAAAAACGTCAGCGTCGAAACGTAAACACCCTTCTTCTACTGCAACGTCAGCAACGCCAGCAGTATCCGATCATAGTGCGGCCCATAAATTGCCGAAGCCGACGATTTTAAATCACTCGTTGGGGCTACAAAAGTCGCTGAATTTAAGTAAAAATCACCCGTTGACCACGAAACATCAGAAAGCCGCCGTCGAAACAGCCGCAAAAGCTGCAAATATCCCTGTGAATTTATTGAATATGAATCCGGCCATCCAAAATCAGGCGAGTAATAGTAAATGGAATGCCGGTGTATCGTTGAAATCTTACGGGACGCTGATAAATGTACCAAAAGTACTTACGCAAACCTCTCAAGTGAATAAACAACATGCTACGCCAGCGTGTACATCAACCGCAACCATTACTCATCTGCCTTCAGCTGCCGTAACAACGGCAACAGCGAGCATGTCGGATGGTAAGCAGCAGCAAGTTGCCCATCG
Source organism: Leptodirus hochenwartii (assembly GCA_947310635.1). Taxonomy (NCBI): domain Eukaryota; kingdom Metazoa; phylum Arthropoda; class Insecta; order Coleoptera; family Leiodidae; genus Leptodirus; species Leptodirus hochenwartii. The sequence continues at coordinate 587,365 of OX371186.1, forward strand.
GTTGACGTCTGGTGGCCAACAAGCGAATATTGATAGTGGTGTGTTAATGATCAAGTCGAAAGCGAGCACGCCGATTGGATATAAAACGTTAAAAGATCCCCCTAAAACGTGGAATCCGACACTGCAGCAGACGCATCATAATGCTGGAGGTGTTGGTCCACAGCCAGGTGGCATTGCTGCTAAACCGGGGGACTTAAAGAATGTGAGGCCGGCGAAGTTCTTTAAGGTATGTGAATGTTAATATATAGGGTAGAATTGATGGCTATGGGAATATAAATTAAAATTATGTGTCTTTGATTTTGATATCAGGATGCCAAATCTGCAATTATTTTTGCTTAAAGGCTAACAGTTTTCGCAAAAAAACTGAAAATTGAAAAATGAGACGGGAATATTTGAATATTTTTTAATAAATTTTTCACATTTAAGTTATTTATTTTCTATGATTACTAGTAACTGATTGTTCTTTCCATCGCTTTATCATACAATACCCGAAAGTAATTTCAATCGTAGATGCGCAACAATATGCCTCGGTATCTCGGTTGTCCAAATTCGGGTGTAAAGCCAATGTTTCAAGTACACGTGAGTCCCGAAAAAGAAAAATCCAACGTACCAGAAACCACACCCACCCCAACTCAACTAACCACCTCACATACAACAACACCATCAATAACCACCACGACCACCACAACAACGACAAGTGTTGCGAGTGCGCAATCATTACATTTAACCACTCCTGTTATCGCCGCAACACTTCCCTTATCTCCTGCTGCTCCTCAGTCTATAAAACCCGGGGAGCAGCAGATACGAAAACATTCGATCGTTAAGATCGACCCAAAAACGTTAAAGCCGATCAGTGAGAAAGCGCCCGAGTCATCTAATTTGAGTACGAAGAGTACTGTTAGTGGGTTGGGGAGTGGTTTGCCTGCAAGTAAATTGGTAGTGGTTGGTAGAGGCGATCAGCCACAGCAGGGAGGTGGTTTGAATTCATGCCAGGGGATAAAGCAAGATGAACAAGAGCAAGCAGCACTAGGTGGCAATAAAGGTACTTATGAGCAAAGGGATCTGGAAAAGGGAAAGGCTGCGAGTACACATCAAAGTGGTGAGTTGTTTTAATAAATCTGTATGCATGTTTTTTCTTTATTATCCTGCATTTATGTGATATCGTTCTTAAAATCTTGAGATAGAAAATTCTTAAGGTGTTTTATTTAAGAATGTCTTATAATTTTTATTATTTAACGCAAAACGCAAGTCGATTATCTATGAGTTAAAACGATAGTGATTTGTACAATTAGAAAATGCACTTACCTGTATCTTGTTCCCGATAATTCCACTCCTTTGCATATTAGAGGCTTTAATGTACAATGTTATATGTTACAATAGCTTCTTGTGGGATACAATAAGTTATTCGTGAAAGTTATTTTTGTTCAAAATGGATATTTATCCAGCGCTCAGGTTGGTGAAAGAATTGTTGTTTCCTCACAAGCGTAACACGAATGAAACGTTAAACGCACAATTAAAACAAAATTATACACAGGTGTGTTACAAAATTAAAACAAATTGGAAATAATTTGATTAACAAATGCCAACTCTATAATGGCATTTAAAAAATTAAAGTTAAACTCTTAATATTTTGTACATTATGTACGACATAAAAATGTAGGGTGTGTGAACGTTAAAGTAAAATATCTGTTATGCATCCATTTTGCATTATATGGATATCTTTACTGCAGCTTCTCGCTTATATTCTTCTTGTTGGCAAAATCCTGTTTTATTGGTTTTACTTGTTCCTTTACCTAACCACTAAATATTTTCGATAACGGAACCTAAATTTTCCCTTTGTATTTTGGCACTATGTTTATATATAGTTTTCCTCTTCTTATACTTGCACCCTATATAAAATAGTGGTTATGTTGTTACGCAATACGACTTTCTGTTTTGCTTACATATAATGAAATAGATCAATCAACTGGTCGTACACATCAATTAGCATCGCCAACAAGAAGCGCAACAACAGCATCAGCTACTTCAACCTCAAACATAAACCTTCGCATAAATACAACCTCAGTCTCCATCACCAACCCTTTAAAGAAAAGCCCGCACTCACCCAAAAAGTCCACCTCTCCACCATACAATCAAAACCACAACCAATCCACGAAATCAAATTCATCGATAAAGCCTAATCAAACTCCTCCACCAAGTACAACATCCCCTTCTATTAACCGTGATAAACCTCCCCAATTAAACCAGCAGCAATTAAATTATACGCCCTCCAACCCATTCATTCCGAACCCTTTGGCCTCACCCACTCTTAATCCGAATCAGTTTAACTTTCTTACGGCGGCTGTGGCAGCTACTCAAGGATTTCACCATGGGTACGACCCGAGGTATCACCATCATTTACCATACCACCATCAATTATACCCGCCCAGATTGCCGCCGTTTGCACCACCTCAGGTAGGGAACTGGTGGGGGTCACCTCCACCTGCTTCGACGTTGGCGGGTGGGCAGCAAAGGGAGCAACAAGTGCCTTTGAGGTAGGTTAACAGTATTGCGGTTTGAGTCTTCAATAAAATAAGATCGTGATTTAATTTTGTATTGACATGTGTTACTTCAGTGGTAGTTCGGCAAATCGTAATTCATCACCTCGTGGGTTAACTTGGAACGGACCGTCGGCAGATAATAGCGTTTGCTCACCCAAAGAAGCGAAAACTGCTACATCGGCCACCATGGACTCGAAAACCAACTTGGATGTTTTATTACCTCGATCCAGTAGCAAGAAAGAGGCTATCTCAATTAGTAGTGCTAACAATAAAAGTATTGTAAAAGAAACAAATCTAATTGATTCCGCGCACGAGCGGAAAGAAGATAATAAATCGAAACAGACAAGCGCAACGGTAAAAATAGCGATGCCTAAAGAGAAACCATTGCCCGATGTTGAAGATAAAGGTAAAATAGCAGTGGCTGAAAAGGCCAATGAACAGGCAACAGATGCAAATAAACAATCGAAAAGTACAAGTGAAGCGCAATCAGAAAAATCGGAGAAGTTAACGCAGAAAAATACTTCCACGGATACTCCAAAAGAAAATATAGTTTTAGCAGTAACTTGAATGATTTTTTTATTATTTATATCTCGATATAAAAGTGCCTAACCTTGAAATTGATTCTAAAGAGCTTGCTACTAAATATATATGATCATAATTTTTAAAGGAAGTGAAAAATTGACTCGTTATTTCTTTTGAAAGTTATGATGTATTGATATTATGGACTCTCTTTTGGATATCCTCGTGTTTATTTCAAAATTTAAGCAGCACAGTGCCTTGGAAGATAACGCAGCTCACGACAAAAATAAATGCAGAAAATTATTATATCAAAGCAGAAGATATATGGAGTTATATTTTGTAGGACAAAAGAGTTTATTTTGAATACTCGCGACATTATAATATTGTTCATTTTGTAGATAGTCTTTTATATTTTATTTCCAAAAGATTGTAAAAATATATTTTCCTTTTTTATATAAGATGGTATATGTCTTTATTTCTTATAGGAAAAGATTTATATTTAAAAAATGTACCATACGGTGATAGAATATTTAAACTAACCTTAATTACAAGTATAATTTGTTTATTTATACGTAAATATGTACATTTTTAATTTTTTTTATTAACACATCTTCATGTCTAATGCAATGAAGATTGTTTGAGCAATCTTTAGATCCTTATTGTTTGTATTTATATTGTTTTAATGAATTCAATTAATTTTTCTAAGCAGACTAAAACATTTGCTTAAACAGTTTAAAAATCAATAATTCTAACTATAAGATTATAAACACGTTTAGTTAGTAGTGAAAAGTTATAAAATGTAAAAATTATACATTATATTGTACATTGTAAATATGGAGCACACAGAATTTTAAATAACATATTTATAGTTTTGAAGACTTGTTTTTATTGTATTTCTCGTCAGTTGATTAATAAAAATAAGAGTACAAATTTGCCTTCATTTCATCTTACTATGCTTTCATTAAGTTTATAGTTCTTAAATATATATTCATGCCTTGTTAATGTCTTACCTTCCTCGGATTTCCAAAATTAAACAATTTGTTTTTGAAAGGTGCGGTGAATGACAACTTCGCCATTTTTTTTTACAAAATTTAATACTTTTAGTTACATAATATAGAAGTACATCAGGAACATCGCGATAATCTATAGTCTAGTTTAGAGCTTTAGTTTATTATAATGTAGAAAACGGTGTATTAAAATTTCAAATGATTATATAGGAACAATTCTACCACAACCTTTGCTAAAGCTAATATACTCTAATGCTCTTCGAGAAGTTATTGTCACGTATGGAACAAATTGAGCTTTCAATAGCCGCTTTAGATGCAGTGGCGGCTCTTGACATTTCAATTGAGGGGGGCGCATTTCTTAAAAAATAACAATAGTAAGAAATCTTACCTAAAATGGATGCAAAATGATTAAATTCAATCAGGCAATGGCCTACCTACCAAACTCTATTTTCAATAAAAAACTAACACTTCATTTTTTAACTATATTCTTGGAGAAACACGTGGTAAAATCGTAGATACGTAACTACACAGAACAACGCAACTTATCTGGCTATTCTATATCAATTTTCGTGTATACTAGACTAGGCTTCTCTGTTGGGACGCTAAAGAATTGCGGTCCGGAATAGCTTAAAACAACGATATATTCTTAGCTGTAGAAGCAGCGTGACGTCAATGCTTAGTTGTTTATTTCAATTTCTTATTTATTAAGAGCACAAGAGACATGTTGAAAATACTGTTGGAAGCAATAATATGCACGCTACAATTTTTATTAAAAAAAACACGTTTTTGAGCAGGTATAGAAAAAAGCGCAGGATTACGAAATGTATTATTAAACATAAAATAGCATGCGCATTATTTTGTGGTTAATGTATTTATTATTTTCTTATATTAATTTCGAAGATTCGATTATATTATTCGAATATTTAGTTTTCCGTAAGCCGTTATTGTCGTCATTTGCGTCACTGGTCCGAAATTGTTGATAATTTAGATTCAATTATTTAATTTAAACCGTCCAATAAAGCGTATTCTAGCATTGACATTAAATTTTTCTAATACACTATTATATCAGTTAGTTTATGTACTGTTTTCGAAGGAAATTAATTGATATTTTTTTATATGTCCCTACAATTCCTAAAGTTTATATATATTTTGTGGATTCACTACTTTAATTTTGATGTGTTTTTCAGGACATAAACTTTCGTCTACAAACAACAGTTACATGATTAATTATTGTCATTTTTCGACTTCTAATTTCATCTAATTAATATTTTAAGAATGGTCCAAACTTGGTGAACACTAAATTATGTTTAAACGATTGGTATCCTTAAATAATAGCAAAATATCCAAAAGAAAAATAGAAAACGCAAACTCAAATTTATACATACAAAACTTTCAATAAAATAAAAGTAAACTTAAAACACAATAATTAATTAAATTACAACGGTAGTTTATAAAAAAAAAGCATATCACAAGTTATTCATGCATTTTGCATAGTATACTTTGTTTAATTCCCGTTGATACTTGAAGATTGAGCCTGACTCGTTGATGACGTGGATCGATTGTGTATAAGATGGCTGCGAACAAGATGACCGGCACTTAAAGCTGCCATTAAACTTAACTCCCCAGCTAATACGGTTGCACAGATTATTCTAGCCAATTGTTTGGCATTTTCACCCGGCAGAGACAAATTCGGACCGCGAATTCCTAACATTCCAAGACAAGCCGCTTGTGGTGCAAGAATTGTGCCTTGAAACAAAGGGGAAATATGTTATTCACTAATTTTGCAAAGATTATCTATACTTTACCCCCTCCAATTGTTCCGATCTCGATACTCGGCATCGTACAACTAATGTACAGATCCTCCCCTTGGTCTCCCCAGGGTTCCATCAGCGTCAAGCAGTTACTACTCGTAACTGTTTGCGCGGGATCCTGCCCTGTAGCAATAAAAATGGCCGTCACAACGTTGGCGGCGTGCGCATTATACCCGCCCGCAGTACAACCAGCCATTGCCGAACCAACTAGGTTCTTACTGATATTAACGTCCACTAGGCGATGAACTGATGTCTTAAGAATTGTATTTACCGTCGTGGAAGGAATTATAGCTTCGCAGACAACTGATTTACCACGACCCTCAATCCTAATAATTAAATTAATCGTTTCTAACACAACTGTTCTTTGCCTTTTCAAGAGATTTTTTAAGAAAACGCGATTATCCCACCATATAAACTATTATTGCCTTACCAGTTGATAGCAGCTGACTTTTTGTCTGCACAAAAGTTCCCACTCAGGCTTAATACTTCCACATCCGACCATTCTTTGCTGATATACTTTAAAGCTTGCTCGGTAGCTTTGGACAACATATTCATGCCCATGGCATCCCCTGTAGTAGCTACGAATCTCAAGAACAAATGTCGACCCGCGATTCTGGTTTGTATCTTTGTTAGGTGCACAAATCGACTGTTTGCCTCAAAATGGGATCGGACCGCAGATAAATTGTTCGGCTGATCCAACCATTGCATTAATTCACTAATGAAATAATACAACAAGCGACTGTTAAGGTCTTAATTTTTTCCCTAGATCTATTATTGAACTCTTCTCTTCTACCAATCCTACATATTTATTACACCTCCATTTAGTAATATCATGTTTAAGTCTTAAAGATACCCCTAATCATTATATTCTTACCTCGCCCTATTGAGATTCGGTAGCCTGACAACTGGTCCCCTGGTCATCCCGTCCGCTACAATCTTACTTCTAACTCCCGCACTATCCGCTAGGGCGCGACATCCCCGATTTGTACTCGCTACTAAGCAACCTTCAGTTGTACCCATAGGTACATGATATTTGGCCCCATCAACTGTTAGGGGTCCAGCTATGCCCACCGGAATAGGTACGTAGCCAATAACATTTTCGCAGCAAGCGCCTCTCACGCGAGCATAATCGTAATTAGTGTAGGGGAGGTCGGTGAGGACTGGAAATTGTACAAGAAATTAAGCTGGTGTCCAAATCGATCGGGGTTTAATATATGCGTTGCTTCTAACAAAATCATCTTCAATTTGGCTTGATTTTTTTTTATATTTCGAATCCAGATTATTTATTCTTAGGTAATTAAGGGTGCGTACTATAGACAGATTTTAAATTTTTAATACTATATAAGATATTACGGCTTCTTAAATTTATACTTATAACTAACACATTTACAAACGTATTTTTCGAGTTGTATTATTTAGTTCGGAAAATTTATACAATTCAAGTAGGCTTGAAACTCTTGCCCTTCAATATTCATTTCTAAATAATTCAATATCTCCACACATTTCGCATTATTCCCGTGAAATGCCTTCCACTGTAAAATTAGCAGATCACATATTTCTCGATCTTTTTTAAAATCGAAGTTTCCTAATTGAATGGAAGTACACTTCTTTGAATTGTTTGCAGATGGTGACCAATTGAAATCGAGGTTAAAGGTTTCGGTAAGCTTTTCGCAACAACTCAAATCTAAGCGCTTCGGTAGTATAGCTAAATTGTTGAATATTAATTGCAGGGACACACCAGTTATTCTTTTATTGTAGCTTAGGATTAAAATTTCCAAATTTTCAGCCATTGGCAAAAAATTAATAATCTCGGAAATGTCAAAATCAACCACGTTACAATTTTTGAAAATCAACTCTTTTAAGTTCTCTAATTGAGGCATTTGTGTGAAAAAAGAAATAGTTTCAGCTACTAAACCGACTTCTTCACCAATATTACTATCAGCCAAGTTTAGGTTTGTTAAATTTTCAGGTTTACAAAAAGATATAAACGACAGAAGCTCATGTTTTTCCAAATTATTCAACGAAATGTCAAAACACTTCAGAAAATCCAACTTTAAATACAATACTTTCGAAAACACCCCCGGACTAAACTTCACGTAGGCCAAATATAATTCTTGGAGTTGTAAGAGCATTGTGATATCCCTCAAGGGTTCCATAGATTTATTTGTAAGATTATTGTAGCTAAGATTTAAACTTATTAGATTAGATAATTCGAATCGATCACCGGTTTTAACCAAATCTGCTAAGCGAATTATAAAATAGTCGGTAATATCACTTGTGCTTAAATTCAGATGTAATAGATTCGGTAAAAATGTAATGGCGTCCAGTAGATTACTTTCAGTGTCTTCTTCTAGAGGAAAACTGCTCAGATTTAAATGAGTTAAATCGGTAGAAAACCTCAAAATATCCATGAATGGTTTCAAGACCTTGCCCGTATGCAGATTCCAGTTAATATTGTATATATTCCCTTCGAAACTCGCATCGTAGCTTAAATTAATTGTACCGGAATAACTTTGCAGTTCGGCAACAACTCGTGGAATCAGATCAACTTGCTGATTAGCACAACATTCTTTATACCTATCCAATAATGTAAGATTCTTCCAATTCAATATTTTCGCGCTTAGTTGAACAAAAACGGTTTCTTTTGTTGGAAACAATACAGCTAATAAATCACCATCGTCCAAAAATGCACCGGATGTTGTTACCAATTCAATATTTGGTTGCTTGTTTTGGTTCATTTTCATGTATCGTCTAACACTTTCCTGTTTCAACCAACATATTTTTGTTTGATATACACTGTCTTGTGCTATAGAAATCTTGAAGACCCGCGAATCGATTGTAACATCCACAGAATAGAATAACGGTTGTCGCTGTGGGCTATTTATTAGGTTTACAATCGTAGAGTTTTTGGCGGATTCAGATCTGGGGTTCACTCTTAAAAGAGGTTTGGGATATTTTTTTAAATCTTCAATTACATCTTGAGAATCGCTAGAGCTCGAGTCTTCGTATACGTTCTGCTCAAGATAGCTTGACAGCTTCGGTTGTATCATATATTTTTTACGTTTTATTTTAGCTGATTCTAAATAGCTAGAACTGTGTGATTTTAAGGATAATCTACCATTACTTGATAAATTAGCTTGGGATCGATTTGAACAGCTAGCATCTTCATTAAAATTAGATTTACACCTTTTGAAATTAGTTTCTTCTGAGTGCTTTAGCACTCTATCACCGTACAAAGTTTGCTTAACGAATTTATCCAGTCCTTTAGATATTGGCTTCCTTTTATTGAGCACTAAGTCATCATCAAGCCAGTCTTCACCCACTTCCTCTGTAGATAATAAAGCAGGCTTTTTCTTTTCATCAGATTTTCGAATTATTTTCGATTTTCGATTAAGCGAATTCGATTGTACCTCCGTTTTAGTTCGTAACATATTCATAATATGTTTATATTCCGATGGGCCACTTTCTTCCGCACTTTTAACAGAAACCGACGACATAGACTCATCTGAATCATCATTTTCACCTACCAAAGCAACATTTCGTTTATTAACGTTCTCTTCATCTGGTCTCAAACCAGCTTTACTCATAGCTGTAGTTAGTCTGTGCAGAATCTCTTCATAATAAGTTTGCTCAACGGGATTGAGCTCAGTGGAACTCCGCCATGTTTTTAATATAGCAAAACTCGTCTGGCCATCATCTGTTTTGATTATCGCGGACGCTCCTTTATCTAATAGATATTCAATAACGGCTAAGTGACCATTTGATGCTGCATCATGTAAAGGAGTCATTCCATTGCATTGAGTGCCACCGCGATCATTTATGGAGGCTCCCTTGTCTAGTAACAGCTTTACAATTTCCAAATGCCCCGCTAAAGACGCTTCGTGTAAGGGCTGCCATCCACAGTAATCGCGGACGTTAACAGGATGACCTTGTTGCAATAAACCTTTCACTAATAAAACAGTGCCTTTTATACAAGCAGTGTGCAGTTGTGTTTCTCCCTTAGCGTTCTTTTTGACTGTTAAACCACGAAGTTTTGATACAACACGTCGCAATTTCGATGTCGAAGTTTCTACATCACTATCGTTACTGTCCTCGTCTGATAAATCATCTAAATCTATTTCATCACCAACGTTTTCAGTTACATTTTCCGCGATATCTTCACTGTTAGCCTCCAGACATTCTTGAGACAATTCCTGCGATTCTAAGTTCACACCAAAAGCTTCTAATTTAGAAGATACCTGTGTAATGCTAGCTTTTTTGATGTTCTTATGTTTATTAAGCATACGCAGCCAGCGTTTTAAAACTGTAATTTTTATACTATCATCGACGTATTTATTATCGCACTCATTTAATGCATCGGCGTATACAGTTTCGGCGACTTCTAAATCACCAGATTTTTCAGTTGCGTCTGCTATATTAAAGATTGTTGTTAATCGGTCTTCCATGTTGTAAATATTCTCGAGTTCTAGTCGGAAATACTTAATAGAATTTTTGTATTCTTTGTTATCCAGATACGTATGAGCTAAGCTGATATAACAAGGATTTAACGCCTCTCCGTGGTCAAAATCTTTTATAGCAGATTCGTACATTTTATGATAGTAATCAATAGCAATCGTAAATTGTTTCAAAATACACGCCCCGTCAGCTATTTTTTCAAACAGGCCTTTTCTTGTAGCGTGGTCGTCGGCATTAGTTGTGATTAGTAAATCTTCCGTAATGCAAATTGACGCTACGACCTTTAAAGTTCTGCTAATTGACTGCAAATCGAATTGATGTCGTTTTTTAAGTTTGTAACTTTTCAGTAACGCTGATTTAGCAGCTTGAAAATCAGATAGCTTCAAGAAAATATCAGCTTTCCCTTCTAAAGACAGGGACATTAAAGTGACCTTATCGTCGAGTCTAGCAGCAACTTTAATGGCCAAATTGTATTGTTGAATGGCCTTGCCACATTCGTTTTGTTTACTATATAAAGCCCCAATTATGCTATAAGCACGTTCTAGTTGGTCGAATATATCATTTTCTAGTGATTTTTCAATAGATCTTTGCAGCAAATCTATAGCTTCATCAATATTTCCCATATACTCTGCTACGACTGCTAAGTTGATAAATAACCGCACAGACATTTCCATTATTTCGCGCTTGCTTATATCAGTAATTTTTTCGCTTTTCTTTAGGCTGACAATGAACATTTTTTTGGCATTACTCAGCCAAAGACTTAACTTTTCCTTATTGTCTTTTTTCGATTCAAGATAGCAGTTGTTTAAATAGCAAGTTAAGTACATATGACCCATCGAAGCATAGGCCCTTTGTTGTTCTATCAAATTATTTTCATTTTCGGCAACTTTAACATAAATCTGGTAAAAATGGAGGGCTTTACCAAACTTGTTGGCATTTACGTATTGGTCTCCGATCATTCTGCACATTTTGGCATAGTCTAGTTGTTTTTTTAAAGTTTTGTAGATTTTAGTTGCATTTAGGTACTCTGTGATTGCTTCGTTATATTTTTCTTCTTTAGAATAAAATGCTGCTAGATCTATCGTTGCTGATAATATGAGATTATCATTACCCGAATTTAGGGCTTTAGATTTCTTTTTTATGTATCTTGATTCATCCATAGTGTGGGAAAGTATTAGAATTCTTTGTAGTTATATTTTGATTAGTGTATCAATGAATATTGTTATTTTGTTTGTATTTTTTGTATAGTAACATTCGTATTTTATATTTTATGTATGAACATGTGGTACTTTTATACCATTCTTTCGTTTTTTTTACAGCACTACCGTTTTTTAAGAATTTTTATACAATTAATAGTTAAAGCATCAAAATATTTAGTTGAATATTACACAATTTAGTTGAAAATTACACACAAGTCCACTTTTATTTAAATTGATATATTGAAAATAATAGGTATTAATATAAATATTTTATGAGGTTATGTAAGTTATATATATTTATGTGTGAAGCATGTTGCGAAAATGGCGGGAATATTAAAGATGGCTATTATACCAGCGACGACCAAAATGTTTGCCCGTGTAATCAATAAAGTATTTTTTACGTTAAGAGTGCATTTACCTTCTTCTCCAAAGATTCGCCTTCTCACTTTAACAGCTCTTTCCAGATCTGCCATAACAGTTTCTAATTGATAAGCATTTAGCTTGCCATCTTTGACTAACGTCACAACTTCTTCATCCGTCAATTCATTCATAGACCCTTGAATATCAAAAACCTCTAAACATTCCCTAATTGACCTGGGTTCTTTCTCAACTATTTCATCTACATCTAAACAAAAATCCTGTTGCGAAAAAATGTCGTCTGAAAATAATTTCGATGATATTTTCTGAGAAATATCTACTTGGGAATTAAAATCGTTTGGGAAAAATACATCTTTAGGTTTAATTGATAATTGTTGTGAGTCAGTGTTTTCATTGTCGGTTTGGACCATTTTATGATCAAAATTCTTTTGGGGCTGATTTTCTATAGACTGTACGGGATATACGTTTGTTACAATTTGAACATTGCGAGATTTAGTGGTAGGTGCAATATTTCTGGATTCGAGGTGTCCAAATTCGTAGAATTTTTCGTAGAATAAAAATTTAGCTACTAAAGCGAGTAATAAAATTAAAATTACGAGATGGTCGGCGCTTAAAGTCATGTATCTGTAAATATTAAACAAACAAGCAATATTATCATGAGTCGATTTGATGTTATTTACGTTTAGACACTCTGTCTATTACTCACCTAAGTAATTGAGAATGGATTGTCGTTTCTTCCGATTTTAAAATAAACTTTACGAAAGAAAAATGATTATTATCATCTTTTGAAGGCCACCAGCTTAAAAATATCAAATAAAAATCGTCATTAAAAATCTACTTCTCTAATTTTTTTATGTGTTTATTTATACCTATGAATATGCACAAGTGTCAGTCCTACAGACATGATTAACTTAACGCGTTGTACAACGGGGTTTGATTTCTGATCTTGCTCCAATAAAATATGCGAGATTTTCGTTGTGGTTGTATCCTTTTTATTTTTATCACATAATAGTTTCCTTTTTGATAACTAAATTTAAATTTTAGTTACTTTTACGTAAATAAGACATAAATAAACGTTTCTGTAATAATCAATATTTAGAAAAGTGTGTAAATTAATTTTCAAGTCATGTTCTATTAAATAGATACGATTTTAGTTTTGAAAATTAAATAGAAAGATAGTCTTCGCAAACTTTTAATTACCTCTGTTATTAAAGACAGACATGCCGGGTAAAAAGTCATAAAAACTACGTAATTGACAGCTACGGATAAACAGGCGATATATGATAGCATTTCTAGACGATAAACCCCTGAAAAATAGTTCACAGTAAATGTATCGTCGGGAGAAATAAGAAAAAAATACCGCGACTTTTTCAATTCTTCAAAATTAGTGAATTTTTACCTGACAATGTCCCTACGCCAATGACTAGCGTTTCCACAGCTGTATCCAGGGTAATACTCGGCCCCAGCACGGCCATACCGCCTCCAATTCGTTCCCTTACTTCGGCCCTGTTACCTGCACTTAATGCAAACTCCGCTAATAAGGCGGTTTTTCCTAAATCGGTCAATAGCAGGAAAAAGAACAAAGAATCTTTCAATTCCCCAACGTCCAGCCAGAGGTAGTTTAGAACGGTCGTTGTGAAAATTAGACTTAAAAAAAAGATAAAATTAAAATTAAGGGTAAATTGGGTTGCATATAAGAATGATTTAGATTTGTCAGCGGAAAAAAATATGTTCCTGTATCCATGTATCCATTCCTACGAACATCCCTATTTTTCAGTAATTATTCCACACACTTACCTGGAAAATACTGTAAATAGTCCGGCAATCACCAAAACATGTTTACTATCCTTCAGTTTGCAATACAAATGCCTGAATTGGTAGCAACTATACAAGACCGCCAGAACCCTTAATATCGTTAGTATTGTAACAACAGCCGCGTCTTGTTGCTGTTGCAGATGCTCTTTATGATCCCCCATAAAACTATCTCGTTCCATAAAGTCATCCCTTACTTCCGTAATATCGGGGCTTTGTACATAAGATGTCGAGGTCATTAATAGGGCAGTTAGGGTGAAAGTTGCCACGATCACCTCACATGGGTATTCCGCACAAAATGTTCCATGGCTGCGGAATATTCGGGCAATCATAGCCATTTCTATTTTGGGAGATTAAGGGCTGGTAATTGTTATTGTTTCATACATTGCTTTGCAGCGACTTTAAATTATGTCTAAAATTTATTTTTGAGCAATAATTTGCACTAGAAAATATATCTTTTTTTGCAGAAGTTGGTGTTCTTATTTAGTTATTTTGTAAAAATTGATTTTTTATGTTGGGTTTGACATATTTGTAGGTTAGCTAGAGATATTTTAATCAATTGGGGCTTTAGCTAGACATCTATTGCGTACTGAAGGAACTGGTGATATGAATATCTTGATAAGAACCGATTTTTTATCATTCTTATTTGAAGAGATTTCAAAGCTATACATTGTATGATTAACACAACGTAAAACTGTATCACAATTTATTAGTTTTCAACAAATTACAAAAATTAATACAAACAATTATATCCGTAAGAAGACAATATCATTAATAGAAGCCATATTTACAAAAATCCAATTAATCTTGTATAACACGAATATGTAAACATAAAATATAAGTGAATTACTTTTACTTCTTAGATAATATTTCATCATCATTTATGCACCGTCTTAAATTTCCTCTATTTTGTTGGTGAAAAGCTGGTCGGCTCCAAAATGCGGCAATGCATTTCTCGAATTAAAGGAACTGTATACGCGACATTTTCATCCCAGCCTGGTTTTCTCCATGCGCTTTCCCTAATTTCTTTACGGGCGTTCAAATCTTCGTAACCTAAATTTATATAATAACGAAGTTCTGACATTATCAGAAAACACGTTTATCCACTCAGATACACATGAAACAAATGAACGTATGGCCTATAATCGCAACTAATTAAACGCGCAAACGTAATTTTTTTTTGTAAATAAAGAAATTGGCGGTAAATTTAAATTTCTCGCCACTTACACCAAATGTGATGAACATTGTACAGCCTTCCTATTTGGGAAAAGAATCCCGCGAAAGCTTCGCCGTTATTTGAGCGATAATTAATTGCTCTTGCCCAATTATTACCCCACTCTATCATTGTACCTGGTTTTAAAGAATAAGAGCGAATTTCGTAAATGTTATTACCAGTTCGAGGTGCTAGAAACAAGATTTCGTTATGCGAATTATTTTTATAGAAGTGTAAATTACAAAATAATACTTATTGGGGGCCAATAGCTAAATTGCAGCAAATATTGCAAATGCCTAGATCTCATATAAGAACCTTGCTCCTGTTTAAGCCGCTTATAATCCTGCAATTTATTTTTTATAACGTAAACAATTGGGATATTAAACTGACATCATTTTTAACCACCTCATTTTGAGCTAATATTAATTCGGCTTCGTCGATTTTTTCAAAACCGCCTTGATATTTCCAGAGATGTAGTGCCTGATCTTGGTCCCCAACATTTACGGTCCATGATCCTGATAGCTCTACAGCATCCGATAGTTTCGGTTCTGATCCAATCAATTTCACACAATTCTCTCTAAAAAAATTTTATCAACATAAATTTATCATTATATATGTTAAAAATGTAAACATATAACATGTGATTGTTCGGGGCCATTTTACCATAGAAAACTAAACATGTTATAATGCGAGAGTAGCCATTTTACGTCGACTTTGATGATTTCAGATACTTACATATTTTTGAGGTACTCGTCTCTGCTATCCGGTCTAAAATTATGCGTTTGCAATGCATAAACGATTTCCTTATCGCTTAACATACGACTGTGAGACTCCTTTGTCGGCTCTATTTTCCGCACAAGTAGTTTAGATAACCAAGCATCGTTTTTAGGAGATGTAGTCGATATAGCTCTGAAAGTGCATTTTTCTTCGATACAATTCTCTATTTTGATTCAGTACCTTAAATAATACCTTATGTTTGTAGCTAATGAATTTAAGGCCCTCACTTTACAAGCCATTGTTTTTATTACGTTTATTTGTTGATACTATTTATTATATATATATTTAGTTTTAATATGAAAGGTCAAGCAAGGACACCTTATATCTATTGTGAATAAATTATATATTAGTAAACCATTCAACAATCAGAAAATATTAAATAATTTTGGCTAGACTATGATTCTCAATTATCGCAATTTTTTAAATTTCATTTTATCTTATCTAGATAAGTTAATAAGTTAATTGTAAATATCTCATACTTTACATTTTTTTACCGAATTAAAAGTAAGTAACTAGAACATCGGATAAGAATGCTAAAAACAATTCTAAAATCACCAAAAAAATTGCATTTGTAAGTGATTGTTATGAATGTATATGTAGAAGGAAAGAATGTTCGGTTGCATACGTCAAAATCAATGACAAAAACATTTTGATGTTCTCCTTTTCTTATGTCCCATCTCTTAACATAACCTTGAAATAAGTTATCGTTTATTTCGATAAATCGTTTTTTCACTATATTACGCTTAAATAATACAATGGCTACGGATGAAAATCGTGCGCAGGAGATATTCAAAGGCTTCCAAATGTACGTAGGTACCACCATGACACAAAACAGCATCTAATAAAATTTAAATAGCAATTGGGTATGTCTACGCGAAGCAGATGGCGGAAAAGTCTTCTGGCAAGGCGCCGAAGACGTAAGTGTTGCGGATGTTGAATTGGAAGCACGAGTACCGAAAACAATACTCCAATGTCGTGCTGTCACAAGGGAAATAAATTTCAGTTCGAAATACGCTTTGGAGAAGTTCCGTCTTGAGCAGAAATTGTTGTTTAAGGGACGTTGTCTTGAAGAATGGTACTTTGATTTTGGCTACGTAATGCCAGAGTCTACCAACACGTGGCAGAGCTTAATGGAAGCTGCTCCGGAATCACAAATGATGCCAGCAAGGGTTTTAAAGTAAGATATTTTGTTATAAGGGACTCGGAAGTAGAATTACATTTAGAGGTCATTTTTTGTTGCATATTTTAAAGCGGAAACGTCGTAATAGAGACAAAATTCTTCGACGATGAACTACTTCTATCCACGTCTAGAGTCCGCTTATACTATGTCTAGTTATTCAGAGTTGGTTATTATCAAACAGACCTCTTAGAATTGATTAAAAATTGAATAAGGACCATGATTTAACACTGTAAAGGATAGTCATAAAATAGAGACAATAGCTTCAAATATAATATTTTTTTACTGGCTACAAAGTACCTTGAAATACTTATATTTACGTCCTATTTCCTTTATTTTATGATTGCCTATTAATAATTTATTACTTGTAAGTAATTGATTATTTTTGACAATATGAAACAGTTATTTTTTTTAACATGACAGAACATTGTCAAAAATATTTATAATTTTTTAAAAAAATACTTATAAATAATAATAATCATCAATAATTTCGGAAAAAGTTGAGATCAAGGCTTAACATAAATTGTTCCAATTTTTTTAGGGATTTTTGTTGACTCGTTATCCATTATTTTGTTAAGTATATGCACAATTTGTTTATAGAATTAATTTATTTTATAATATAAGTTTTTATTTTTCGTTAACAAATACTGAAATAAATCGCATATGCAAAAAAAACACTCGTCTGAATTACTTGGCATCCTTCCAAATTCGTAACAGCGACAATAAAAGAAGTTCGCTGTTCCAGATCCCTGTGTTATAAATTATTTCACCTATCACATGACAGTGTTATTTTAAAAAGTATTTTATACGAATCCGGGTAGGCATTGATTTTCCTATGGTGTTTCGAGAGTTGTTTTCTCGCAAATATTCAAATAAATCAATATGACGTGCGTACCATGCTTTATTATATATCTTTTTATTTACTAATGCTTTATATATGAACACGTTTTCTGTATGTATCGGAAAAATCAATAGGAACGGCTATAGTAAACATTGAAATTCTGTGAGTGTGTTAAAAGTGATATGACGCTGCTCTGGACAAATTTGTAAAGACGACAATTCGATGCAACGAAAGTTTCCAAAAAGAAAACCTTTCGCGAGGCATTCCAGAAACATCTTCATGAAAAATAATGTATAAAAAGTCATAGCTTTTTGGTTAAGGAAATAAAATAAAATTCGATGGTAAGAAATGTGCAATTACAAAACTTTCATCGGAACGATGAACTATATTTAAAAAATTATGATTGTATGACCCATTGATACTAAAAAACGAATTTGTAAAGACTTCCGCAAGGATCTAGCACGAGACCAATTTCGTTCATAATCTACTACAATTAGAATTAGTTTCTCAACATTCGATTTTTACGTGTCGCATAACAATCTTTTGAAAAATGCATTATTTGTGTTATCCGTTCGTTGTCACGAATTTTCTCTCTTCCTATTTTCCGCTACTGCATCGCATCTATCGATCCCTCGCTTTGCACAGGAATTGGGTTATTCGCAGGACATTTACCTTCCAGATTGGAAATTAGGTGAAAATATTACTATGCGCACGCTCAGTCCAACATGAGCCCTTGTGTAAGTGATAAGGGCAGGGAAGCAGCAAACAACAAGCCTCCCCAATTTATTCTGTGCCTCTGTGGAGGGTACATGTATTTGAAAGCTTTTGCATGGTTTCGTTCAAAGAATTCTCAATTCGTAAGTTATGAGATTGTGCAGGGTATTGTCGTAATTTGATCGATTCAAAGTGGTACGGGTTTAGTCTTGTGGTGAAACCTGATTTATTTTTTAGGGTAAGAAGTCTTTAAAATGTCTTGTTTAGTTTTCGGATGCTTGTAATTTGTCTTTGTCGTTATTGCTCTGTTCTATTATTTCTGAGATTTGACTAAAATAAAGACGTGACAAAAGTTTAATTAAAGGGCGAGTTTGTTTTGCTTGTGAAAAAATTACTATCCTATCCAGTGTTTTTTTTTTTTTTATTTAGCGGCCAAAAAAATGGTAGTGCTTCATAATTAGCAAAGAATTAGAGTAAAAATGGATGCTATTATTAATATATATATTTTTTATTGGTTGAACAATTTTTCTAGTATGAATCCGGTTTTTGCATATTTTTGTTGTGGCATTTAATTTGCGTTACACCCCTTTTTTAAAGTCTTGCTACAATTTGTAATTTAGAAAATTTTCAGCATTTCTAAATTGTCTACCATATAGCATTTATTATTTAAATACAAATTATATTTCATAACTCCGGATTTCGTTTAGTTTCGCTTTTGATATTTTTCTGCTTTGTAAACATCCTTCATCCATTGTTATGCACAAGAAGAATAAATAATCTTTCTATTTTATTTATTCCCAAAGACATAGCAAGTGCTCCCAAGCCACAACTTCTACCTCAACCTCATCTGAGGAATCTGACTCAACAAAAAGTTCTCTTCAACAAACGTTAGACAACATTAGTATGGAACAATCCTGTCCACCAGTTGAATTCAGCAAGAATCCCTTACTTTGCCCAATATGTCACGATTACTATACGGAACCTTGTATTCTGGGGTGCTACCACACTTTTTGCGCAAGATGTCTTCGAGGACAAGCGCAAGATAGGAAACTTATTTGTCCTTTCTGCAGGTATTTGCAATGTCATGTTCAAAGTACTTTTGTATTTTAATGTGCAGTTGAACTACAAATTAGGGCTCCTACAATATTGAAAGATGGCGTAAACTTGCCGCCTCCCGATACACTAATGAGGCAATTAATAGAAATTGCGAATAGCGAAAATCCGCCCTGCTCGAATTGTGATAAAAGGGATCGGTCAAATATGTACTATTGTAACACTTGCGGTAAGTTGGTGAATATTTCGTTGGGTTAATTTGGCTTTTACTAAAGGGTAGAATTATTTTTAGGACAAGCGTTATGTTCACATTGTCGAGATAATACGCATCGAGCTAAAATGTTTTCACTGCATGAAGTCGTCCATATGTCCAGATGCACCAAGGAACAGAAACGGGTCAGATTTGTAAATGCCCTTTAAATTTATGATATAAAAATGATTAGGCAACCTTTTCCTACTATTTTTCTATCCAAAATTTTTAGTGTCCATCACACGGAGAACAATATATTATGTACTCCCCTATGCAACATACAATGCTATGTATGAATTGTTTTCGAGACACTCCGAATGAAGTACGAGCGCAATGTTTGGACATTGATACTGCTCATGCGCAAGCAGCTAAGCGCTTAGAGAGGGGACAAAACGCTATTATGGATCTTCAAGTAAAATTATTACCCCCTTGCAGAATGCATGACTAAATATTAAAATGTAACATTATTAGACTTCAGTCCGCGATGGTATAATAGCTTTAAACGGCCTCATGGATGAACTCCGTAGAAATATGGACGCCGAGAAACATACCATTAACACATTCTGTCAGGGAATGCAGGAGTCCATTGCTAAAACGCATTCCTCCATGATAATGGAAGTACAACGCCAATACGAAAGCAAAGATCGAGTTTACAAAAGCCAACTCCTTGTTTTGGGTATGGCTAATATATTCAAGATGTCCTGTATTCAAGATGTCCTGCAATGATGTACTTGCTTTTATAGGAACTGTGATGCCTGTTCTACAGCTACACCTTGTTTTATGCACCACTTTTACTTCTGCTGCTAATAAGTATCAGTTTCTAGAGTTGTGTCCCCAATTGATCGAACGTTTAGCTGCTGTGGGTAACTTAAGCCAACCTGTTAGGTATTATAAAAAAATAAAAGGTCGCTTTGTGTGATATTAGCTTATTTCGACAATTTATGTAGAGCCCTTCAGTCGTCCTCTATTAAAACAAATTATCGGAGTGAATTCCAACAATCGTTAGAACCCTGGATCGGTTCAGCGGCAGTGTCTCAACATATGGCCGAAATAGCAGGTCAATAATTTTTTTTTGATTCGCAATTGAGATCTACTTAAGATTTCCCTTTAGCCTCTTCGAAAGTTTATGATAGCACCAATCAACCGGTGGGTCAAGCTCCGCCCACCAGGCGCCAGCAAGCTGCCATGAAAGCGAAACTTATCGAAAGCGAAACTAGTTTTGCGACACATTGTCGGAGTTTTGAATCTCAAATACGCGATTTGAACGCACAATTTAATACTGTTAAAGAACGAGTCGGTGAATTGCATAAAGATATAAGTGCGATCAGGAAAGCGCAAAATCCACCACTGGCTACAAGGTTTGATATACCAATTGTTTAAAACGAATTTTCTCATTACCATCAGCTAATTTTTGGATAGATATGAGCTTTTAACCAGGGATTGCGCTGTCTTAGACCAAAGTTTGGAGCGTCAACAAATAGAACTGGATCGAATGGCTGCCGTTTTCGATCAGTCTTGGGAAGAG
Source organism: Leptodirus hochenwartii (assembly GCA_947310635.1). Classification (NCBI taxonomy): domain Eukaryota; kingdom Metazoa; phylum Arthropoda; class Insecta; order Coleoptera; family Leiodidae; genus Leptodirus; species Leptodirus hochenwartii. Next base: position 608,636 of record OX371186.1, read on the forward strand.
CAGCTTTGGAGACTGCGTGTAGAACAAGAAGTAATGTTCATAGTAAATTTCAATATTTATCAGGCTTATATATATTCTTCTAATGAAAGGTATTCAGTTGTCAACGTGCTGATGTAATGACTCTTCGAAATGAGTTGAAACATTTAAGCAACGTTGCCGTTCAACTAGAACCGTACGTGCGTAGTTTGACGCCATCTCAGCAAAACGAACAAATTGCCGAGCACGCGAAGCATTTACAAAGCATTTTAGAGCATATCGGTGAGTCGTTCTGTAAGTGTATGTTCTGCAAGGTTAAATTTTAGGCCCTCTACGATTTCTGATATATAGTATTGGTTTATATCGTGCTTTATTGCATTTTATAGGCCGATTGCAAACCGAAACAGGTAAGATTCCTCGATCAAGATCCCGTCTTTTGGGGCAACTAATTGAAAAAGTGCGTCCCGTTGTTTCTGGTTCAATGCCGCTAGGCAGTCTCGGACCTGAGCAGCGGGAACGCTCCAAATCAACCTCTCAAGCTGCTGAAAAGCCATTGGCATCCACAGGTCAGATAGGCGGAACTCCTAGCAAACCGAAGAAAACTTTCACCCAACAACAAATTAATATTGAACTACTCGAATCGCACATTAAAGAAAAAATACACGATATCATGTGCAGGTACAATTCAAGGCCGAAACTTCAGATTTTTTAAATATATATCGCCCGAAAAATAAATCTTGCATTCCAGACGTCAATCGTCCACAACTCCGACTCCGACTACACCTCAACAACCCCATAGTAAGTCCGATAACGAAATGGATCGGTCTAAAATGTTGTCCAAGTCCGATTTGGAACAACTAACTCGAATGGGAAGTGTCGGTATGGGGAAACAACAGCAGAGAATCACTTATAAGAGAATTGGGAAGAGTTGTGATAAAATTAATGCCTGTGTGGGAAGTGGAGGGATTAAGAGTGAAGGTGGATCTGCTGCTGGAAAGGGACTGGGAGAACAGTATGGGAGGGTGACTGCCGATGGCACGTCCAAAGCTGTAAGTTTTACATAGATGTTCCCTTAGATATTTGGAATTGTATTATTGAGTCGGGATTGTAGATTTCGCTGACGATTTTCATTGCTCACGCAATAATTCGAGATGAAATTAATTTTGTCGAATAGTTACACCATGTTGCCAGTAGTATTGAATTGAATCCCAAACAATTACCGTTCCAATGACCCCTAACACTTCAATCTCAGGTAAAAGCCATGGTACACGAATCACGCTCATCCCCTGGTACCCCAAAATGTAAATCGAAATCGAAACTTCTCTCCGGGGCTTTGAAACACTCGCATAGTCACCATCATTCAGCTCCCGCTGGTACTTCGACGACCAGTTCTGGTCAGCAACAGCGAAAAGCACCAAAAATTTATCCATACAGCGATGGTGAAGATAATGTGTTCTATTCTTTGCACGATAGCGCCGATAGCTTGAGTACTGAGAGTAGGAGAAGTAGTATCGATGGGGTGTCCACTCCGGATCCTACGGGAGGTACTGGGGTCGCCAGGGAGGCGAATAAAATGATGGTGGTGGTGATTAATAGACGGAATAAAGGTGAGAAACCAGTGTGAGGTTAATTGTAAGAATTAGAACAGTAATTGTTGTTCTTTTCTGTCTAATTTCGACGATTTCCACCATTTTCACACAATTCCAGCAAGGCACTGAACTAAATCCATCATTGTTTTATTTTATGCGAATGATTTTTAATAGAAATGACGATTAACATTCCGCAAGACGAATTCTCGAAAAAAATCAGCACTAGCTCCTTTATTATTCCTGCACTTTCCAGGTACGTCTTTAGCGCAAAAGCAACGTAGTTGGGAAACATTCCCACCGAAACGTAAGCCACATGTTTGCGCTAAATTATCGGCACCGATGGTGGCTTTACGTAAGGCGGATAGTTTTGAGGGTCACGAGGAGGCAGTTAAAAGCCTCGTGGCTGCGGTTCAGGAGACACGCAGGAAGCCCAAGATGCCACCGCCCCAACCACCGCCGCGATCGGATAGTTGAAAATCGGGGATATAACTTGTCAACCTGTGGACGGATGGGTTGAAAGTTAATGAGTGAATGTATTTGTTTGGTGGTTTGATATGAGGAAGATGATTAGTTATTCCGTCGTTATTTGTTTGGTTTTGAAGAACTTTCATGTTGGTTTAGTTGCAGACTTAACTGAAGACAGTAAGTGATACTGTTAGTAGGTTCGCACTTTTATTTATTGTATTATTTTTAAAATATACATAATTTTTTTAACAACTTGGGAATGTTAGAAACTGTTTGCCGACAAATTTATTATTTCACGCGACCTTGACGTTTGTTAGGGGTGTGTAAAGAATGAGCTCAAGTTACTTTTGACCAAGTAAAGTGCTTACCCTATTTTTAATTATTAAAATATATGGATGACGATAGTTTCTTTATACAAAGAAACTGTAGAAGTGCATATTAGTTATTGGATGAATATATAGATATGATCTAATCGTATATAATTATATTCCTAGCTAGGCATGTTATTTTAAAAGGACTACGTTTAGGTCCTTAAATGTCACATGACTTGAATAATATTTCTTATGAATGTAAATCTTAAGAAGTAAAACTATTTATAGTCATAAAAAATATTTAAAAACCGAAAAATGATAAGTTATAAAATTCTATCGTCGTATTGAATATAGGAACTATATATAATCACAATTTTATAGTGATATTAGAGATTCACGCAATTTAAAAGAAATTTAATGATGTACTGACATTATATATTATATATAAACGTAATAATAATGCAATATATTTAAAAAGATGATATTATACTATTAAATAATAATGGATACATATTTCGAAAGGGTATAGATTTAAGTAAAGTATTTTTACTGCAACTTCCAGATCGTTGATTATATTGTTTATTGAATGGTTGTAGAGTACTTCTTTTTATTGAGAATGATTATAAGTTTCCGAAATGTTATATTTGTAAACGTTGGGGATCATTTGGATAATATTTTGTTATTTGTCTAGTTTATAACTTGTATAAGACGTGCCAATCAATTTTTACAATGATTTTTATATTATTACAGTATTCGCAATGGTGTACGATACTATTTTAGACGACTGATCAGTTGTAAACTGCCATATTTATATTTCCTTGCGGTTTTTATGAAGAATGTTAACTATTTTAGAGTAACGCATCTATTGTATAAACATTTTCGACGAGATTAATACACGAAATATAACAACAAACACAGAATTTAGACGAAAACTATTGTAATCATTGTTAATTGTTCTGGGAAAACCATAAATATAAAGGAATTGTATAACAAAAAGACATATACGTTGTGTTAGTAGTCTCATTTATTGACGGTATGCATAAATTTCAAACGAACACGGAAAGACATGTGCTCAATGATGATTTGTTGTTGACGTTGAAGTGGAGTTACGTCAACTGAGCGGTGCAGTTCGATATCGAATTCTAGCTAACTTCGCTCAGTGCAGCGCTCTCTGCTAAACTCTGGATACGGCCAATACAGTTGTCGTTGTTATCTTCAGTTGGTCAATGAATACAATATTACTCGTACAACCCCGTCCATAGTAAGACAATTTTTACCCGACACTTTCCGTTATGAAATAGTGCGCATTTTTTAACAAAACCCAGTGTTTTAGTGCATAAAATTGTGAATAGACTCGCTATAATGTCTGGTTGGATTATTTTCGCCGTGCATTTAGCCGGACTATGCCTGACATCGGCACAGAACTTCGACTACGATGGAGGTATGCAACTAGAATTTGCACCTATATACAAAACATTGATACACCTGTGATAAAATGAATGAAATAATTGATGTGTTTTCATTAAATCTAAAAGATAAAGTAAACCTAGTCCGTATGTATTAACATAGCGATGAATATTAGCCGCTTTCTGCTAGCTACGCCCTGTATTATTGTCTTCTATTGTCTTTACCACGAAGAGATCGGCTCGCTGATACAGACAGGTGTATAGGGATTCAAGATGGCGGTCGCTTCTGAACATAACAGTTGGTCAGTGCGTTTATGCACTTTTATTTACATACATATCCTAAATCCAAGACGTACACCTGCTTATTTGAACAACTGCGGTGTCCAATTCCCTTTTCCAATCAAATGAAATCCTAATATTGTACATACAACTCCTGAGCTAGAGTTTCAATGCCATTGCTTTGCGTTGACTCAAAGGAGTGTTTAATAAAATCAATATTACGATTATAATAAATAAAGTGCTGTACAAAAGACGTACTAACAAAAAAAAAACGTTAAGGAATATTGACTATCTGAGGCTATATATATTTTTTTACATCCCAAGTTTTCATATATTATCGTATATCGCATAGTAAGTTTGTAAAGCGATTTGAACACATACAATCAATTTATGGTCTGTCACTAAAGTAAAATAATTTGTTCCATGAATTGCTTACACATGAATTCTTTGAGTCGTATTACATATGGGTTTATCAAATGATTTATAGGCTGTTGTATTGTAATTCCCACATGTTTTATTGTTACTGCTTTCCTCACCCGTTTCCATAAGCTGTTATGATCGTAGAAGTATAAAAGACTGACTGCGTTTTTGTCTAGTGAAATCATAGCCTGATCTGGTGGGGACATGTAGCTGAATGATTTACCGGGTGTTTTTTTAGAGTTAGGATGTTTTTATAATTTTGTAGTTTTTTAAAATTTTAAATGCAGACGAAAGAGTTTTTTATTCTATAAATTTCTCAATTTCTTTTAACTGGAGGCTAGAACATCCAGTATATGTTCTCTTCACTAAAGCAAAAACTTTCTTAGTTAACCCAAAGTTTATATATACAACTATTACTGTATTTCTTTTGTAACTGCTTTTAACGCAATCCGGAACATCTTGCAAACATCACATTTAACTTCGTTTCAAAGTTAGTACCCAAGAAAAGAGAAATCAATCTATATTATAAAGGTGATTTGTGAAAATTCTTATACACAATAAAATTGAAATACCCCTGCAAAAACATCCGCTTACTTTATCAAAATTAGATTTACATTTGAATTCATTATAATAATTCGTTTTGCGACTTTTTCTCGAGTTTTCTGCGTTTTATAAAATACACGCCCACGAAACATATTAATTTGATTGATTGCATCCGGCTGATCTAATTTTAAATCTAAAATGCCATTTGCAGAAAATGCGATTTCGGAATATTAACAGCTTCTTTAGATATTTATTTTCTTAAATATTATGTATGCATCTTCATTACAAAGGACATTTTCCTACCCAAAAATTCGTAACCTGGATTCATTTAGCAATCAGAAAAACAATTTCTCCACCTAAATAGACTCGTTTAGATTAGAATATCCCATAAAAACAATACTCTTCAGTAACAGGATAAATTAGATCGAATGAGTGGGACATTATTTCCGGGTGTAGCGCCTCACTCACAAGCAATCGTGTTCGAAACAATTTTATTTTACGGCTTTGCATAAAGTATCTCGTTAAAAATACAATCGAAAATACCTATGTATTATGTAATACTTATGTATGAAAATGGCGCAGTAAGTTTGTATAGTATCAAAGAGTCCGTTAGAATGCTTGATTTTATTGGTATACTAGAAGTAGGCAAGTAACGACTACCCGTAATCGTATCTGCAGGGTAATAATGTCAATTGACAATTTAGAATGTACCTACAATAATCTAGCTAGGAAAACTGACCAAACACAACAAAAGAGGGTCGTACGAACAAAGAAACAAATCAAAACAAAAAGTTGCCAAAATAACAAAAACTCAACAGAAAACAAGCAAAACAATAGAAAGCCATAGCATACTGTTGAATCGTATAATTCTTTCTTAGCGCCAAAGCTCGACATCGCAAATCTCGATAACGGATATCACGGTCTCGTGAAAGAGAACGAGACCCTTGTGGAGGTGACGCCTCCGATTAGGGCAATTGGTGATCAGCCCGTGTGTAGTTTCCGTATTGTGAATAAGCACCATGGTGAGGCTCCTTTTGATATCATCAGCAAAGAGAATGGTTTTGCAGAACTGCATGCCAGAAGATCACTTAATTGCGAGAAACGAAGGAATTATAAGTTTGATATTGCTGCGGTGGGTTGTGATGGGAAGGAAAGCGTTAGGTGAGTAGCCAGTTTTTTTACTTTCCATAAAAAATTATTCCTTCTAATGAAATCCTAAATAAAACTGAAAAAAATTCAAAACATTGCTTTATTACAAAAGCGTCTACAAATTATTGCGTAAAATTTTGCAAGGTCTATTTACACCTACAATTTTTACCGATAGAGTGGAAAAAAGTACAATACAATAGTACAAACATGTAAATAGTACATCGTTACATCGAGTGATCCTAAATCCATTGTCTGATTTATTGAAAATAAATATTGTACTTCGACCATTGTCAGATCATTGGGATTAAATTGATTAGGATTGTGATTCTTTTAAAATCTGGTCATGTCGTATTTGATCGGGTAAAGTCAATGGGATTCGGGTAGAGTCGGGCCAGATCAATTGAATTCGGAATAGGTCTGTTCGGATCATTAGAATTCGCGGAAGGTTATCGTTATTAAATGAAAATTGGATCCCAATGAGGTGATAAATTTGCATATTTATTTCGTTTGACCTGGCCTGACGTTCATTCAACACCCGTAATGTTATCTCAATGTTTATCAGTATTCTAGTTTGAATATTCGCTATACATTTCTCATGTTTTATAGTAGTCTGTTATCGTTTTGTTTAATCAATCTACTAGTCTAGTTACAATGTTTGAGGATGTTAATCATTTTATCTATATTTGTTAATAACTACCTATGTTTTTTTTTCTTTGTTTTTTTCTAACCTAGATACGAGTATAATTTTTAATCTATAATTTTTTGGATTCACCGCCTCTTTGAGCAAAAAATGTTCTGGTATATTTTTAGCATCTTTAAATAAGTGAGAATTTAGGTGTACCCATTCGCCAATTTTTATAATAGGTATAAATATATATATATTTTATTAGGTCAAATTCAATATAGCTTTAAACAAAATCTTCTCTTATGGGTATATGAAATTTTACAGACAATAAATTGTAGATATTTCAAGTGTTTCGTATTTTGCGATTCCATTTACCTTGCGTTCCGAGACAATTATATTTGCACTAGATTTATTTATGAGGTATTTTATATTTATCTAACAAATTATGGCTAGTCTATTCGTTATTTATAACAATAGAAGCTGCTTAGAATCAATTTCCGCAAATTAAAATATTTTATTTATTTTCATTCTTCCAAAATCTATCAATAAAAAATCATTGATATTGTAAAGTATAGGCTAAAAATGGTTATCTATATCATCATATCTGAACTTGCAAAAAATCACTGCTATAAATTATCATAGAACAGCGAATAAGCCTTTGCTAATTTAAATAACATTTAGATTTGTATAATTAAATTCGTGGTGACCTAATATCTAACACAAGACGTGATATAATTCAAAACATATTCCATGAATAATTAATTGTTGAGTATTGTGCAATTGCTATAAAACCATATATATTTGTATCAGTATCACGTCTTGTAGCCTTTTGTCAATGTAATTGTAATCCACAATATCAAGAATATAAAATGATTAATTGTTTTCCTCGACAATTTCATACGCACTCTTATTTTTTACAGAATGCAGGTAAAACGAAATTAATGCAATGCTTTGTTAGTGTATACTATAATAAGGCATTATATTTCTTTGGATTGCATTAAAAAAGATTATTCGTATTTGAGGTCATTGGCTAAACGCTAAAACATAAGTCCCGGGATTAAATCCTATTTCCCTTCTAGCGCTACTGTTCATATCACTGTATCCGACGTGAACGAGTACGCCCCTACCTTTTCCGATCCGAGCTATGTCCGACAGGTGGACGAAGGTCGGATCTACCGCGAAATTGTCCGAGTCGAAGCCACGGACAGAGATTGCACCCCAAAATTCGGGGACGTCTGTAAATATGAGATCTTAACGAGCGATCAGCCGTTCGTAATTGATATTGATGGGTCTATAAGAAATACGGAACCTCTAGATTACGAGAGGAGTCATAATCATATATTGAGTGTCGTTGCTTATGATTGTGGTAAGTGGTTTGTTGGTGGAAAATGTGTCTTGAGGTATAAAGATGGTCGCACCTCTATTCAGGTATGAGGCAGTCCCTACCCGTAATGGTTACCATTAAAGTAAACCGGGTCTGTAGACTTGGCTGGCAAGGTTTACCCGAACGTGTTGACTACGCACCTACTACAGGCAAACAGGAATTATTCCCGTCTGCCCATTTAGAGCTCTGCGATGTCCCTTGCAATGTTAGGGAATTGCGCACTCGCGTCGATTTGCAAACAAGGTACAAAATACCGTTAGCAGCAAATCAATTGTTACAAGTAGCTAACACTCGAGTCCCTCTTTAGACATATCGGTAAGGGTTGCGACCGTGACACATACTCAGTGCAATCCCAACGTAAACTGTGTGGTGCGTCCCCCGCGGCTGTAGACCTTCTGCCCAGTCCAGGGTTAGGTGCCGAGTGGACACGGCCCTTGATAAGCGACGAGGGTCATGAATCCGATCAGATGTTTGAGTTTGATGGGGCCAGCACGGCTGTGAGTGTCCCTAATAGTGTTTTAGACCATCTGTTGCCACCAACGTTTACGATTACTACGTGGATGAAGCACGGTCTGCATCCCGGACAAGATAGGCATGTCAAGGAGCATGTTTTGTGTTCTGCGGATGACCACAGTGAGTATTTCAGGTGGTGTAGCCTCGTTTGGGGAATGGATGATGTGGAAATGTGGTTGTTTGAAGTGTACGATGTATATGGGGATGGAACTTTGGTATTAATGAACCGATTTTAGGCAAATAAAGAGTGAATGATTAATAATATATAAAGGAAGAATATACTTTTTGTTTAGTGGACATGAAATAGAACAGGTGAAAATTGTGATCAACTTTTTAGAAATGAATCGGCATCATTACGCTCTATTCGTTCGTAATTGTCGTTTAATTCTACTTCTTCGCCGTGACTTCTCTGAGGGTGACTTAAATATCTTTAGGCCAGCGGAATGGAGATGGAAGCTTCCACAAGTAAACATTATCTTATCGTAAAAATCCGGCCACATTTACACGAGTAAATTTACTTGTAGGTTTGTGATGACCAGTGGCATCATTACGCTGTAAATGTTCGATTTCCGAATGTTGAATTGTACGTTGACGGCCAAATATTCCGATCGGAGAAGAAGAATCCGGAAGTTATTGATGATTGGCCTTTACATCCCACTAAAGGAATTAATACTACATTAACTGTTGGCGCTTGCTGGCAGGTAATTTTTCTTTTTTGGTCATCCCTTCGGTACCCAAGAAATTCTTTTGTCAATTGCAAAGGTTTCAGTCTGCGTTCGATTTTAGCGACTCACTTTCATTTTAGGGCTCCGATAATAAAATGAAGCATCATCTGAAAGGTTATTTAGCTGGATTATCAGTTCTCGTCGGTGAAACTGAGCGGCCGGAAGTCCTGGCCTGTCTACATCAATGCAAAGAATCTCTTCAAGTACCAGCAATGGAATTACTGCAACCTGGCATGGAATTGCTAACGAATAGTGACTTAACAGAAGTTACTGTAGAGGGTAAGAACCGATCTGGCGTTGATTTCGTTGCAATTTTACAAATGGTAAAAGGGTCAGCGATTTTAGTGTGAAATAAAATTTCCAGGCGATAACCGCACCAATCTTGAAACACTCGTCCGTCGTATCGGTTACGTGAACAGTCGCGAATTCCCCACACCCGGTCGCCGTAATTTACGGTTAACCACGACTGTAACTTGTGATAATGGTAAACCGATTAAAATACCAGATGCGCAAACATACGTCATGGTATTAAGGCCACAAACACCGAGCATTTCACTTAACGGCACCGGAAACTTGGCCAGGAGATACGAAGACTTTAGAATGGGTGTCCGGGTCTTAGCTGATGTTAGAATTGCTGGTGAGCAGAAGTTGGATAAGTGCGCGCTGACTATCTATCCTAACCTCAATCCGGACCATGAACAGCTGAGTGTGGCGGAAGAGATGCTGAAGAAATTGGGTGAGCGAAGAAATTGTTTTGTTTGATTGTCGAATGGTTGGTACTTAATTAATGGTACTTAAGAACAATTTTCATAAGATCCATTCCCTTTTTTTTTAATTTCACAGGAATGACAGCCAGGGTTTCTAAAGATGGTGTGACCATAACTGGATCGGACATGTTTTATAATTACCAACAAGTTTTACGACAAATTAGTTACACTAATCGAAAACCAGCTTATTATTTGAACCGCGTTTTTAAATTGACATGTTCTGAGTTGAATGGTCGATTTACATCAAACGAATACGTACAAACTGTAAGATTAACTCACAATCACCGATTAAATACACTCACTGAACTAAAAACCGTGATTTCAGCTTACTGTAATCCATCCCGCACCAAAAGAACCTCCTGCCGCGTCGCCTATCTCTTCGCAGGACTCTGCGCATGTCCCAGCGCCGGCGCATAATACTCTTTCGCGTCATTCAGTCGAATTGCACCCCGCAAATGTAATCTCTCACGATTATAATCAAGCTACTTCAGCGGAATCAACCCAAAGGATCTTGGCGAGTGGTGGATCACATGCGGTGACTATTATCATCGTAGTTTGCGTTGGGTTTCTGTTGTTTATGGTCGTGTTGGGTGTGGCGAGGGTGCGAAGTGCTGGGACCGCGTTGACTGGTGGTAGGAATGTCGTTAGTGATGGATGTGAGGTGATGCAAGAGGGTGAGATGACTTGGGATGATAGCGCCCTGACGATCACCGTAAATCCGATGGAGGTTAGTGAGAGATGATTGGTTAAGTTCGTGGGGCTAATGAAATCGGATATTTCGAACTTTCGTTTTGTGTATATTTGTGCAAGTTTTGAAGAGAAACGACATTTATGTTGTGCAGAACGCTGAACGTAAGTTGGATCCGAGCTCAAACGGCAATTCTGCCGCTATTAACATGGATCCCGCAAGTAACGACAACAATGGCGGCTACAGTGACAGCGACCATACAGATACAGATGCTAGCAGTAGCGATGACGATGATGACGACGACGATGATGATGATGACGACCTTCATCAAACCGCCAGCAATAATCGACGTCGAAATAATGCACGGCAAGGTAAATGAGTGGGGATGGCTTTGTTGTGTGTGAAATGATTTTGTTTTTAATTAACCGCAAAAGGCAAACAATGCCCAAGTGTCAATTGCTGGTTTTTAATGGCAGATTTTGATTAATGCAAATCGAAATTAGATTACGAGCTTAACTATTTCAGCTCAACTAATTTCATTACACAAATACATCATACCTGCCAAAATTCAACGACTTCGATGGTAATCTTATTTTATAAGCAGGTGCCGATTCAGATGTTGGCGCTACTTGCCGCCTGCAGCGCCGCCATTCAAGCGACGACGACGATCTGGACGATGATCTAGACGACGAACTGGACGCCGATCTGGACGGGGAGGCGGCGGCCGGCCAACAGACAACCAGACGTAGCGTTCCCGGTGGCGGCAGTTCGGCCACCGATGCGAAACATCAATACCAGAACGTAAGCCAGTTGGAGTGGGATCATTCCACGATGTAAAGGGGGGAAATGAGTAGATGGGGGGGGGGGGGGGGGTGTTTTTGATTGATAGATAGATTAATGTTGTGTGACAGTGACATGGGTATAATTTTATGTCTTGATAAGGCCAGGTTGCCATATTTACTTTTAACATTTCGATGTTTTTGATTGAAAATGTCCTGGCTTGATGGTATACTAAAGAAATCTGTCCATTTTTTAAACTAACCTTAATGTAATGTTGTGTATCAGGTATTGGAATGGTTTGTTTTGGCTACTCTCGAATTTTATTGATTTTTGTATTGTTTTATAGGAATAGAAAGTTGCTTATATTATTTGGAGGAAATTTAGAAGAGCTTGCTTTATAGAAGATATTTAAGCGTTTCCAGAATCTGCATATGAAGGTGAGTCTATTTTTATATGAATTAATAAATTGATCTAATTTCCGAACAATTTTTTTTTTTCCGTCATGATATTTTTTTGTTCTTACAATGGCAATGCTTCTTATTTACAAAATACAAAAGATATACGTAACTACATCAATTAACTACTGCAAAGTAAACATATTCTATTCCAATTTGACAACGTGTCACGCACACACAACATTCTTCTGGATAGAACGGCCATTTTGGATATAAATGGCCGCCATTCTATGTGAGATCACTATATCATAGTGCCATAGTGCACGATATTGTCCGCAATATTGACAGTATCGATTGAATTTTATTTTATTTTTTAACTTGATTACTTTTGTATATAGTAATGTAGATGTTTCAAATAATTTTGATGAAATGATGGCATCGTTTAAGTCATTTTTTAATACGTGGATTTACTTAGTTGTGTTCAAACAAGTTTTAAAGCATTTTAAATTTGTATGTTTTCACGATGTTCTTAAATTAAATCTCGATATTGTCAATTCTGACGTTTTGACAGTATCAAAAATACATTAAATAATCGTCCATGAAAATAAGAAAAAACTTGTTAGACATAATGTTGTATATCCCTTTCACTAAATAGAGAATAGTTCAGTAATAATAGTTAAAAATAAAAAATACTACAACTATATTTATCTCACTATTAAGCTATCGCCTGTTTTTATTGATAAATCCACTAGTACATGCAATTTTTTTTAAATGAAATATTAACAATAACCGCCTTTTAAGATTTCACCCAGTGACATATGCGATTATTATAATTAATAATAATTGCAAGACTTTAAAGGCAACTATTTTTTCTAATTTATTTTGTTGTTTTGTTTTTTTAAAAGTGCGCGAAAAGAATTGTTAATTTAGGTAAAACAATCAATTGAAAAATCTATATAGTATCGTAACAAATGCAATAAAGTTCCTCCTTTGATTGAATTATACACTTCCATCTGATTAAATTCTGGAGAGATATTTTAACGATTCTTTTCCGTATTTTGAATTAAATTTGTCTAATCAAATTAATAATATTACGAAAAGTTAGCAACAATTTTGTTTACTTTTGCACGCTTTTACGGAAGAAGAGTTTTTAATAAGAAATAGTGAAGTATATTAATACATTAAATATGGATAGTATATGAATGTTATATCAATAATTGTTGCTTGGATTTTGTGCTATTATAACTTGATTAATTGGGATAAGATTTTTAAAAACATTGTACTTGAACAAATTTTTAATTGGTAGAATTTGTTTGTACCTCTTAGAGTATTAAAAAGTTTATACTTTAAAATGAACTAACCCTCAGTATTTTTCATGATGATTTAAAATAACACATAAACACACTCAAAAGAATTCAAAACATTTTTTTGTTATAGATATATAACGCTTTTTAATCGCAACTTGTACTTAATTATTATATATAATAGACATGGGCAAGGGAGTGGTTTACTTTTTAATTATATAATCATAATTATTATTTTTTAATTAATAATTTTTTACTTACCTACCATATCATGAGTGCAATCAATTGATGTGGCTATTTTTTACACAATCAAAGCGCTGTTTCTTCGTCTATTTAAATCTCAAATAATGAATATTGAAGCATTTTAAAATTATAATATAAAAGATGATTATCTATTACTTGATCAGACTTAGCCTTACTTAAAATAAATCTAATAAAATAAACAAAACACATTTTAATGTAAAAAATCTTTCTATGGTGTAACTCGATGTTTATTCGGTAAATTTTCGCACAATTTTATAGATTATTATTTCCCAATCGATAGAATTTATTTATTTATATTCTAGCTTTACAATAAAGCTATGTACTTCCCTAAAATAAACAGATATTCAATAGTAAACAAAAATCACCGACAGCACATAAAATACAATTAATTATTATTAATTGTATTAACTATAATTAATAATAAGATTTTAAAATAGGTATCTGTTTGTACATAATGCTTAAATGGGTATAAAAATATGTAAAATTATTAAAAATGATTTTCATTAATTTTGATAACTAATATCGTTATATAGGGTGATTCTGGATAAATATATAAAAAATAATAAACATATTTTATTATATTAATAGTACTAATGCTATTTTTATAATAAATGCCATCATTCAACAACCTTTCGATTATTTTGTTTCATTCTACTAAATTTGGTGTTTGTTAAAATTCTAATACGTTGTTGAATCACCTTATATATATCATTACAAAATAAAATTGGTTGTAATTGAGTAAAACCTAATCAATTCTACGCAATATTCGATGTACGTCATCTCAATCAAAATTTCTAAACTGAAAAGCAACTTTTCACATCGTGTTAAATGTTTACGTTTCTTGTTGAATGTAAAACCGCCTTTTTTTAGACAAGAAAAAAGGATTTTTTCTAAACTATATATATAAATAGAGTGTTTCTCGACGCCATTTTTGTAGACTAGTTAGCTGTGATGTCCCGAAAAGATAAATCTAAGCTACATGATTTGAACACGCAAATCGTTTTTAATTTAGAGTGAAGCACACAATCCATATTTAATAATACAAAACGGTTCTTAATAAAGATGGAGAAGGCTTGTAATAAAGTTACTACCTTTTTGCGCCATTATTGTCCCTAAAAATGCACGTAAACATAAACTAATACAGAGTATTTCTATTGTATAATTATTGTAAAGTGTAGTTCGTAGTTAGAATATGGATATTATTAATAATGAAAATATATATCTACATGATTAAATTGAATTTTAACGAGTGGGCCGATGTTTTGAGATGTAATTCATATATTATTAGAAATCTATTGTGAAGCAGGAAGTTGCACATCTCTATGTTATTATTGCATATACAGCTTGTTCCAAAACACCACTTACACAAACGGAAATGTCCGTATAAAAATATTTTTTCATTTTATTTCGCCATATTTGTTCTATTTTACATGTTAATTGTTTATTTTTCACGTTATTAAAACAATAGAAGAGTAGATGTTATTTGGGGGGCAGGCTGTATATTGCATATATAGTATTGTGAAGTAGGGTTATGTGTTGTAAACATAAGGATATATATTACCAATTAACCTAACAACAGGAATGTGGTGGGGATTAGCCAAACACAAGCAAACAAACAAAGATAAAATGGTGGACAAGATGGCGCAAATAAGCGCTCTCGGCCCGACTCGCATTTATTCTCTATACGCATATTATAAACGTAACATTTAAAGAGAGAGAAAAATGAAAAACATACATAATATGAAACACTATTTTTTGACAAGTAATAACATGAATATGAATAGTTACATTCCAATGATATATTTGTAACTTTGTAAACGTGGCCATATTTATTAAAAGTATATTAAATGTGTGGCGAACAGGAAAAAAAAATTATTAATACAAAAAAAATATTAAACGTAAATAAGGAAAAAAAACTGCTTCATTGTGTGTTATACCAAGAGAAAAGTCGTATATAAAATAACAAAATGAATCAAATATACAAAAGATGTATCGTAGATGTCTCAAGCAAACAATAATTATCTAATACATGAATGTATATTAAATAAGAACAAATATATCCCAATACACAAAAAAGTTTTTGTCAACAACAGAAAAAATTTGATCCATTTTCCGATGATCCAAGAATCCATATAAAAATAATCCCGAAACTAATGATTATAGAAGAAACAATCAAAACTGCTAGAATAAAGATACGATTTCAGAGTTTCTCAGCAGCAATCCTCATCTGTCATCCATAATTTAAATATATAATTTCAACTCTTCATCGCCAACCAAAAATTCCGCCAACAGACTTCCGTTTTTACCAACATTTTGAGACTCGTATATACTATCATTAAACTCAACGCCTGAAGCTTTATTCGTACCTCTATCATTAAACTGCCCTATTATCGCTTTCACTATCACCACAGGACCAGTGGCGTCCCCACAACTGATAACGGGGCAATCATCGCGCCTGCGCATTCGGTGTGGCATCGATTTAAATCGATTTACACCAATGTGTAGCTCGAAAGCTGTCTACATTGTAATCTAACGTGTCTTATTGAAGTTATACGATAAAATGGGTATGTCCCAATAAAAATAGTTAAATATATAGTTCAATTGGAGTTCTTGTAAAGATAATATATAGCTTAGTTGGTTATTTGAAAGCAGCGATAATGAGTTTGGCCAGCGGTAAGTTCGTTGTTATCCAAAACATGCCACCCACTGGTTTTAGCTTAGAGTGAAATGTTTAATTGTGCTGCTTGCTTGACGATAATTAATTTTGTACGTATTTTTAATTAAAATGATATTTTAACGTTTTGTTTGTTTCGAAAAATAATCATTTTCTTATTTAGTAATGTCCAAATTTTAATCCTTTGCATCATCCAATAAAAACTACTAAATTCATTTTAATAATTAACAAGAACGAATACCTCAATCAGTATCACATATTTTTCCATACCGTACCATTTCTTTTTATTTACATAAAGGCTTACCTATGTACCCCGATGTAATCGTTACTTTCAAGGTCAACTTGTGTGTCTATAAGGCCTTTGGGTATATCACAATTTGATTTAATACTCAGACTGCCTTACGGCCTTGATTGAATATTCAGAGCTTTGATTAATTGTAGTCTTGAGTCTGTTGGAAGCTTTTTTTTTTGTACAAATACTGATATCAACAGGTGTATATGTTGATATGAGGCGGTAATTTAAGCCTGTGATGTTCGATCGATTGGAATTAATCACATTTTACGTCCCGGGGGGAATATTAATTACAACGAATTGTGAATATATAACGACAAGCGAAAATACAATAAAAGACAATATAGATGTTCTGATTGATGCCAAACCATGTCCTTTTGTAGATTTTATTAAAATCTGAACACACTAGGTTTTTTTTCTATTTTTCCATTTTATCGTATCGTTTGGTCAGTCTTAATGACGTAAATAATTTAATATCAATTTTTATTCAATTATATATTTTTCCCGATTTTTTCAATGCCAGATAATGATTTCAAAACGAAACTGCTAGCAGCAGTGAAAAAGGAAGTGAAACATGTCATGGAAGAGTCTGTTACGCGAAAGTATGTCCACGAGGACAGCTGTAGTGTAACGTCACTCTGTGGAGCTGTAGAAGCTTGTTTATCGCAAGGTATTCTACTGAAAAAAAATTGTATCGTATTATCATATTTTTTTCAACATTTGAAATTTAGGGCTTCGTAGAAGAGCCTTAGGTCTTTTTAAGACATCTAGTACTACAGCGCTTCTTCATAAAATTGCTAAACATAGTGCGGAAGCTGCGACCATATCAAATAGAATACAGGAATTGGAAAATTTCGAACCAAATCGAAAATCATCAAGCAGGTATATAATAAATTTTAAGCTAACTCTCTATTTTTCAACTGCCGTTTTGTCTACGATACCAAATAACGCTTGACCTTCCTATAAGTTTTGAAGATTAATTAAAAAGTAGTAAATCAAATTTACTGTATTAAAATGCTAAAACTATAAAAAATCGAATGGAACTTATAAAGTTTAGTATTTTAGTTACGATTAAGTGTTTTTACTAAAATTAATTTACTTTAGCACATTTCTTAATAGCGACAGTATGACGAAACCTACCTTGAAGAAGCACTCCTCCTTACCATCAGCTGCGCCATTCCCAAAATACTTGTGGATTCGCTTAGCACTTTTTGATAAAAAATTAGCAAAGATTATAGACCACTTAGTATCGAACGCTATTAAGTACTATGATAAGGAAGCATTCCTTGCCGACGCAGATTTTGGAAACATCCTTAGCTCACTGTTGGTTGGTCCTTGCGCATTGGAATACAGTCGAACGAGGACACCGGATCACTTCTGGACGGATCCACCAGCTGATGAGCTTGTTAGTATTTTTTTGTCCATTTCGAAAGAGTCATCCCGCAAAAAAAAACTTCAATAGGTACAACGCCATCGCATCTCTACCATTCCAATTCACACAACCTCTCACCCAAGCACACCTTTGCATCATCCATCCCCCCCGCTGCTTCATCAGAATCACCACACCTCCCCACGATCCAATCACCACAATCACCCGGCCAAAGACTGCGTGGAAAGTATGCACCAAAATCATCGGGCCACTCTGTTGTTCGGCAAGAACAATGTCCGAGTGTTGCCGGCCGGTTCGGATCTCACGGAAGCCATTCCCGGATACTTGGCGTTACATCAGAGTGTTGTGCAAGGGCTCACGATTAAGTGGACGCCCAATGAGCTGATGAATGGTGGGGGAGAAGGAAATGGTGGGACCGATGTGGAGGATAAGAGGTAATTGGGAAGATTGTTGGTGTAGGGTGAATTAAGTGTGGGATTTTTTTTAGTATGTTGTTGGTTGTAAAAAAAATTAGAAAAATTAGCGGGTGTTAAGGAATGATTGTGTTAGATATATTGTTTTTTTTTGAAGGATATATAATGAAAATTGTAAAAAATATCAAGGTTTGAATAATTGGATGAATATGCTGATTTGGTAATCAATATTTTCTCTCCTTTCTGAAGTATATATTGGGATTACGCATTACAAGTCCGTTTGGACGAAGTGGTTTACGTTCACTGTCACCAAGACAGCGAAACTGGCGGCACCATAATTCTTGTTGGTCAAGATGGTGTGCAACGACCGCCTATACACTTCCCAAAAGGTATTCCCCCTCCCCAATAAAACACAAGCCCACAATCGATCTAAATCCCCTTTTTTGTTTTGCCCAAAGGTGGTCACATGTTAGCCTTTCTCAGTTGCATCGAAAACGGACTTTTGCCCAGGGGCCGTTTGGACCCTCCGCTGTGGTCACAGCGTTGCGCGAACTCTCTTGTAGTGACACCCACGGGTGATAGTAGTGCTGGTTTAATGAGCCGGAAGAAACGCCGACCATTGCCAGCTTTAGCTGAAGTTGAGGAAGCTACCAGGGATTATGTGTTTAGGATTGTTGATAATTCTGGCGCACATAAAGATATTAGTAAGACACGATTCTAACACTTAGGGCTAGGATTTGTTTTGATAGATTTTTTTTATAGGGCGCTCTGATCTTATGGATCGTACCAGTACGCACTCACAGCCCACTAAAATACGCATTCAATTGGCTAGTTCATCAACTAGTTCCGATAGTTCGACGAAAAGTTTTAGTTTAGACCAATCAGTTCTTTCGGGTGTTCCCGATAGTCCGCCAAGTGTTTGTATTCAAGCTGTTTGTGATTCTATGAAAAAACAAATTATATCAAGGTGATTTAATTTTTTGTTACTAGCAGATGAATTTTTAACAAACAAAATTACCACCTTGTATATAAAGTTTCAATATTATGTTAAACATTTGTTTAGAGCGTTTTATGGTTGGTTAGCCTATTGTAGACATTTATCTACAGTTCGAACGCATTTAAGTGGTTTAGTTAATGCCAATGTCGTCAAAGGTGAAAATGCAGAAAAAGGTACTTAATAAAAAAATCAAAACTAATTGATGAAATGTTACAAATACAGATGTTGTGTATATTTTTATAAAGGCATCACATTGGAAAAATGGACAGAACTCTGCATAGATGGTGTTGTGGGCAATTACTCGGAAGTTTTCCGATTGGTTTATTTCGGAGGTATTGCCGATGAACTTAGAAAAGACATTTGGCCATATTTGCTGGGGCATTATAAGTTTGGCAGTACCACTGATGAACGAATTCAATTAAACGAAGAAACGAAACAATCGTTAGTCATTGTTTGCAGTCGTATTTTATAAAGATATGGATATTTTGTTTATTTATTTTTTGTAGGTATGAAAATACAATGTCTGAGTGGTTAGCTGTGGAAGCTATTGTCAAGCAAAGAGATAAAGAATCTACTGCAAATGCAATTGCGAAACTCTCCAGTGAAAGTATGAGCGGTGAAAATGTGCCTGCGAAATTGCAAAGAGATTTAAGTAATGATGTAAGTCTTAATATACACAGATTTATGAAATGTCATAGCTTACATCTATTTCTTAAATTATGTTTAAGTAGTTTAAATTTGGGAGAAGGTTTATTGATTTCGATCAATTATTTTCAAAGATATATCAGTTTCATAATACAGTCCTCCCTCTATGTTTTTTAACTGTATTTTTGTATATCATTATTAGTAGCGCTTGAACTCTATATATGTTTTTGAAGATTAGTTTTAAAAATAGCATGTCTAATTTCTTTTATGAAAATGCAGAAATTGATAAAAATCGAACGGTATTTATTAAAACTTAATTACTTAAAATTTGAATCCACAAATTTATATATAGCACCAAACTTTTAGGTATTTGAGGATATTAGTGATTATGACTATGTCTCTGACGAGGATAGAAATGACGATGATAATTCACCAGACCAAAAAAGGCCAAAAAAAACAAAGCAAAACACGATCACATACGAAGACAGTAGCTTAGAAGAAGAACAAACGAATCAATCTAGTGTTGAAAGTAAACATGAGACTGGTACAAATATAACCGGCGATGAAATAGCTCAAGACATAGATAATGACACAAATGACAACGATACTTGTACCATGGATACATCAGAACCTATTGAAAGGTACTATAAATAACTTCTCGATAGCTAGAACTATTTCTAGTAATTAAAGAAAATTTGTTGGTAGTTCTATTGATAATCCGCAAAAAGAACTTCGCGAATTCGTACATAATGTTATCGTGACCAACGCCAGTGTTGATAATAACGGTACCAGTAAGTCACCCGAACCAGGTACAGCTTCAGGGACTGCTCTAGAAGCAGTTCACGAAGAACTGGACGTAAATAACGCGAGTAGTAACTGTTTGGAAGCAAACGATAAACATGGTTTGACTTCACCGAACATTAGTGCTTGCGTTTCGCCAGCCAGTTCAAATGGGGGTGTGTATAGTGTAAGTACTAAGTCGAGCATTATTATTATGTCTGAATGGTAAAAAAATATAATATATAAATAGCTTTTTAAATATATATCGACAATCCAATCGTATTTTTTTGATTTCTTGTATCAGAATTTTTTAAAGTTACATTTATACTTTAACTAAAGTAGTAAATATTATAAAAATACTGCGATTATGTTTATGATAGCTAATTACGCTTGGACCTTATGCAACGATTTGTTCTTAAGTGTAAAAGCCGTAACTTATTTATAAGTTTTTTATAATCGCATAATATTTGAATGAGGAGAAGGAATTAGATGATACTGGTAAATTTTTTCCAACTGGCGAACGTCCACGCACCTATAACCGCTGCACAGATAGCAACAACCAATAAGATATGCCATAGAGGATGTTTACATGTGAACGCTTTAGAAGCTGTGCTTACTCCAGACGAGTGCGCATGCCCTTGCAGCCGCGGACGTTCGCCAGTTGGAAAAAATTTACTTATAATTCGCTTGAATGTATTTCAGACTGAATTGTTAGACACTTTTGGTTTAAACTTACATCGAATTGAAAAAGACGTCCAGCGTTGTGATAGAAACTATTGGTATTTTGCTGGTGACAATTTGGATAAATTAAGAAATATAATGTGCACGTAAGATAATAAATAATACGTTTATATTGCGTCTAGCTAAAAATATTTTTGGACCAATTTTACAGCTACGTTTGGGATCATCTTGATATAGGCTACATGCAAGGAATGTGTGATCTAGTAGCTCCTCTATTAGTTGTATTTAATGACGAAAGTTTGACTTATACATGCTTCTGCCATCTTATGGAGCGATTAATTGAAAATTTCCCCAATGGGGCGGCAATGGACTGTCATTTTGCTAATATGAGATCACTAATACAAGTACGAACACGTTTTTGTTCAATCAGATTGTGTAAAGTTTATTTATTTTTGATGTTGTAGATTTTAGATGCAGAAATGTACGAGCTGATGCACGCTCATGGTGATTATACGCATTTTTATTTTTGTTATCGTTGGTTTCTATTGGATTTTAAACGGGAACTTCTTTATCCCGACGTATTTGCCACTTGGGAAGTCATATGGGCCGCACAAAGAGTTTCTTCCGGGCATTTTGTCCTGTTTTTAGCGTTGGCATTGTTGGAAACGTATAGAGAAATCATTCTAGCTAATAGTATGGATTTTACAGATATCATCAAGTTTTTTAATGGTAAGTCAATAGATTTTTTTTTAAATTAAGGTTTTAAATATAAGATATAAATAGCTTTTTAAATATATATCGATAATCCAATCGTATTTTTTTGATTTCTTGCTTCAGAATTTTTTAAAGTAAAATTTATACTTTAACTAAAGTAGTAAATATTATAAAAATACTGCGATTATGTTTATGATAGCTAATTACGCTTGGGGCTTATGCAACGATTTGTTCATAAGTGTAAAAGTCGTAATTTAGGTGCAAGCTTTCAATACTCGCAAAATAATTAAACCAACCGCATTTTGGCAGTTTTTATACAATATTGTGCAAGTGTTTGTTATTATAGAAATGGCTGAACGACATAATTCTGCGTCAGTTTTAAATCTAGCTCGAGATTTGGTATTGCAACTGCAAATTCTTATAGAAAACAAGTAAGAGTGTGTAAAAACAATATTTTTTGTATTGTGTAATTTATAAAGTTTAGAGTAAAAAATTTGTAGATGTTATTTTATATATACTACAATGAAAGTTATAGTATGCACCATAAACTTGTAAAGGTAAACAATAATAAAATGTAGTAATTGTTTTTAGTAAAAATATTGTTGCAGGAAACGAAAGATAATTAACGAGTAATATGAACATAAGAAAATATAATTTTTATAATAAAAAAGTATATGAATTATATGGTATTATAAAAAGTTTAGTGCCAAGTACAAATAAAATAAAAAAATATATAACACAATTATTTAAAAAAATCAATATAATTATATCAATTATTATAAATATAAAATGATCACAAAAATTATCAGTATTATATTTCAAGCAAAAACATTAATTTATAGTAACTATGCAAATTATAGTAACATTTTTTACAATGCAAATTCATGTCATAAATATTATTGAGAATTACAAACTTTGGAAAATATGATTGTCCACTTTAAGAACAAGAATATAATTATAAATTGGATAATATATATGAAATATATTTCTACCATATTAAATAAGGGAAAGAAAATATTTTTTAATCACACGTATTTTATATATTATATTTGTTGCATCTTCATTGTATATGATATGAAGAATATTAATAACAAACACCTCAAGAATTTTAATATAATGATTTAAATTTTTGTAGCTTCTGTTACTATTAAAAAAAAATCGATTTATAGCTAAAATTGGTTATAATTGTAATAAATGTACTTTTTTTTTTATAAACCGCTTTTTCGGTTTTAATATACAAAAAGTTATCTCAATCAAATGAATAAATGAAAATGTTTGTTTCTAAACAAACGAATTATTATGTGATAAATTGCAGTCACTTAATTTAATAGAATTGATCAAATAAAAAAACAGGTCAATATTTTTATGAGAGGAACATAAAATATATTAATAATAATTGTATTTGTTCTTTAATATTGTGCCAAATTTCAAATACTTAAAAAATATATATGTAATTATTAATGTCAATTATAATTTCAACAAGTAATGAAATGGATTGATTTTATCCAAATTATTTATTTATTTAATATAAATAATTTGTAGAGGAGAATTTCCGTAAAGTATTATAAATGCAAATATAGTGCCATTCATTTACTTGTTTCCTAAAAAACTGAAACTAGCAAACATATCAATATAATTCCTGTTTTTACAACAAAGAAAATATTGTACCATTTTCAAATAATACAAATAAATAGTTTAATATATACATACCTTTACTGCTTTATCAAAGAATTTTTCGTTTGATAATTTGATCAAAAAAAAAATTCTATTTGCTTGAAGGATTATAATCAAAACAAAGCTTTTAAATGTGTGTTAAATTTTATTTTTACATTCAATTATATTAGTTATATAAATATTAATATAGTAAGTACAGGATCTTCTTTAATTAACATTGCTAAATTCATTTAATCTACAACTTTGCAAGTTGCATAAATTTATATATTTGTTTAAATATAAAATTGCTCATATCACAGATAATTATTTTTGCTACAATATTTTCCACAATCAGACGGTTACATTATTCATTAAATATTATAATAAAAACATTAACTTTTAGTACTGCTAAAGATTTAATAAAATAGATGCAATATTTGACAATTGTTTTTCATAAAATAAATAAATGAAGCTTTCGTTTGTGATGTTTAATACATTTATAAACAGAAAAACAATTGTTAAAAAAAATTCATCCTATAGAAACACAAAATTATGATGTAGTAGCTGATGTGGATTGAAATATTTTTTGGGGGATCCAGTTCAGCAGCCGTATTCTCGTCGACACCACTGGTTTATCACTATCTGCCATTTTCATCCTCATCTCTGTTGACGTCAGCTTATTTCTCAATTGTTCATCTAACAATTCATGCATATCCATCTATAACAGGTCAAAACAATTGGTCAAAACAAACGTTGTTACTAAGAAACATCAAAACAAATGTTCGTGACCTGACCTGCCATTGTTCCAACTCTTGACTCAGCTCAACCTTCTGCTGTATAGCTTCGAGTAGTTGACTGTTCGCTTGCATAAACTCAACCCTAATCCGCGCCAGTTCAACCTCAGCCTTGTGTGTTCTCGTGACGGCAGCGTCTCGGTCTTCACGCGCTTTGACCACGACCTCGTCACCGGCAAGGCTCGAGTGAGAGGCATCGTTTCGCGCTCGGTCTCGTTCTTCAAGGGCTCCTTGTAGTTCCGCTTGACAAACCGACATCTAGATGAAATACAGTCGAGGATGAAGTGGGCTTTGTTTGCATTATTGATAAAATGACTGAAAGGTATATTTTCTAGTGGGAATTGAGCTGATGATTCTAAATCTGCTGCAGCATTAACACTTTTCGAGATCAATGTTTTTTTTTTTAAGATAAAGTGTATTGAAATTAGGTAAATATGCGCGAAAGCTATTTTTATTTGCCTAAACAAAATTTCCAGCGATTGTTAACTGTAGTTCCGATCATATTTTTTGCTTTACTTTTTTTTCGCTATGGCATAAATATTTATTTGCTCCTCCAGTAATAAACCTCTTTATTTTTCGATAATATTAACTACTCGTTTGACTTAAAACTTAAGTGTCTAAGCTATCTTTTCTCAACTAAGAACGGACAGCCCACAATTCGCATCAACGGTAATTCATGTGACCTTTATTTCCTTCCGTCCTCTTACTAATTTCTTCATGTTAAATTTAGTGCAAACGGCAGGTAATCGTTTTCAAATCGACAGAGTGGTTATTTAAGCCGTTGTTTATGTTATTGGTATTGGACAATAGTATATAAGTGATGTGTTAAATCACGTTGAAGAAATTTGAACAAAACCTGGAAAAAAATGCACCTTCGTTTGCAATTCGTTAATTAGTTCGCTTCTTCGTCGAAGTTCATCATCTCTTTGCCTAATTTCGGAATGAGCCCTTTCTAATCTATCCATAAGTCTCACAACATCCGTATGAAGCACTAATTGGACTAATTCTTGCGCAGCCTCATTTAAAAGACCTGATGAGAAAGCGGCAGTATCTATAGCCATTTCTGTTGCTGGAGATCCATCTTCTCCATCACCTATAAATATTTCAAAGGTACCCTTATTATAATCAACAACCATTTTTATTCTCACAATCAAAATATGTATTGTGGTTCTGGTAAAAATAAGAGCGACTTCTATTTGAAAAGATTTGTCAAATTCTGAACGGAAATTAAGTTAGCCACCTTTGAAGAACTAAGCAAAATGCCAGTTTCTTCAAAATATCTACGTTTTGGAAGTCGTGTAGTGACCACACCGCAATTTTTCATATACTAGAAAAACGAGCCATTACTCCTCCATTTATTTTAAAAAAGGACCTTAGCTGCGCCTCGTAACATTCCCCCCAAATTCAACCTATCGATTGGTTGCTCTTCTAACTTACCAGTTAACAGGCTGACGGTACTGCAATCCGAATGCAATCCACTGTCATCGTCACTACTCACGGCCGTGTCTCCGTACAGATGTCGCTGACTGCGCAATTGCTGACAGAGCGCCCTGAGCTGTCGATAGACAGATAGACACTCTTGACTGAGGGTAGGTTCGGTTATGTCCATCTCTGCTAACAGAGAGCGCGGTGAAGAGGTAGTGTTAAAGGCTGGGTGGAGGGATAGTGCGGAGGTGTGGTTGTTGATTGAACCTGGAAGGAGGGGTGTGGAGTGCGGAATCAGGGTGCAATGTTAGTGATTAGTTAATGTCAGTAGAATCATGCTTAAATATCGTTTTTTGATGAACAATTGCTATCATTGAAACCATGGCAAATTTTGTTGTTTTTTAGGAAGTTCTGGAGGCTAAATGACTATAAAAATATATAGACTGCCTTTAATTGTGGTTTAAAAATATCCGAAACCATGTTTGAGAAATGTAATGTTACAGAAGTTAGTTTATTATTCACAAAAGTTACTGTTGGTTGGTTTACCGTTTAATCTTTCTTCTAACGATTGGTTTGGATTTCCAATACCATTTTCTTGCATGGAATGAAGATACCTAGTCTCTTGCTCTCGAGATCTTCTTTCCAAACTGACTAGTTGATCTCCAGCCTCTTCCAGGGCACGGGCCATTTGTTCCCGTTCAGTTGCACTGGCCTAAAACATTGTATTTTTTTCTTTAACAGTTATATCTATGAAAATATTCATTGTTTTTAAAGCTTGGACTTCTGATATGTTTTTTCTTCAAGATATCGTCAAACTTTATAGATTTACCTGCAATCTTCTTTCTAATTCTGCTCGTTTATTATTAGCCAATTCTAATTCTTCTCTAAGGCCTTCCACACTCGTTACATGCTCGTGCAGGGAAGCTTTTCCCATTGCATGTTGCTGTCGAAGTTGCTCCAGATGTTGCTGCAGTTGACTTTCTTGGACATTCGATTCTAAATACCAAACAGATAATATAAATTCGATTTAAATTAAAAATAGATTTGATAATTCTTTACCTTTTAATTGTGTTGTTAGTCGGGCATTTTGAGCGGTTAATTCGGTTACTAACGTCCTGGTTTCTTTCTCCCATTTTTTCTTGTCAACTTCTCTATTGGAGAGTTTTTCATTCAAATCGGCTACGTCATTTTGCAAATCTATTATTCTAGATTCGTATTCTGATTCCAAATTGACGAATTTTCTTTTTAGCGAGTGTCTGTCTTGCTCAGCTTCCTGATAACATAAAGAAAAAATGCTTTGTACAATTTTTTAAAACTTTTTTGGCAACTTTTGAATATTAGAAGAAATTATTTGATTCTATACTCATTTTCATATAAAATACAGTATGAAATTAATTTACTTCTTCTGTTAGTAATGTTTAGAAAAACAAAAGGATGCATTGTCTGTTTATTTCTGTTTTACAAACAGCATCTTAGATATCTTTTGTTCAACTCTAATACTTAGTCTTATAATTTTAAATAGTTAAAAGGTGTGTGATTGTTTTTTTCCAATATTTCCTTTCTCCGCTATAACAATTGCTAATCATTTTTTCCGGCTAGTGCCTTTAAAACAAATCAAGCGTGTCGTTTTCAAGTTGTAACAGATTTTAAATAGTAAAGAATTATATAACAATTTTAAGATAAAGACTTTTAATTGTACGTATATAATATTTTATTATTGTTCAGGTAATATTGTTGGATATATTAGAGATACTCTCTTGTGGTTGTGGAAGCTAATAGTGATTTGTACTGAATCGTTTATGTACACTAGATATCGAATGAATAAAAATAAAATAGATGATTCAGAAATACATATTTTAAAAATTATTATCAAAACATCGATTGAATTAACTGTAACAAAGCTATTTTGATTTATTAGATTAAGTATGCAAACACGCTTTTGTAACACGCTGTATATTTATCTAAAATACCCTCTTAGGTGTAAGAACACAATAAGTTGTATATTATATTGCCAAATGATTTAATGGCATAAGTAAATAATTTAATACGTGGCAATCTATGCTTCAGTACACTTTGTAGAAAATGCAAGTTGTATGTAATGTAAATTGCGAAATGGATTTGATTTATTATTACAAATAATTATTCGTGGTATAATTGTATGAATATTAGAAAATGTAATGCAGTTCTAAAGCTTAATTGGATGTTGGATTTTTTTTTTATAAGTGATAAATTTTTGATGTGAAGAACAAACAAATTCTAACAAATAAAACAAATTTATAACTAATATCATAAATTTTCGAATATTATAAGTAATGGCGAGTTGTGTTTTGATTATTAGGCAAAATGATATGCTATTTGAGTCACTAGCCAGTAACAAAATTACATTCACTCGCGTTGAGGGGTATTTATTTTACTGAATGATGATTGGATAATATTTTCTGTTTCTGACGATGTTTAGAACGCTTTGCTTGTTTCCGAGAAGAAGCACCTTTTCAGATTGTTTCTTTTGTTTCTCTTGATGCAGAATCATAATTATTAGGAAAAAGTGCTTACTTACACAATATATTTAAGGAAAAATAGTGTATCAACTTGCAGTTTACAGTTCTATCCAAAATATGAATCATCTAGCAAAAGGTAATTGTTACATTTCTTTAAATCGGATAGCTACAGTTTAGAATTAACATTTCTTATGAGAAACCTCGCAGAGAATATTCTCAGGGTGATACACCCATCGTAAAATGAATTGTGTTACATAACTGTATAGAATATCACCCAAATACCCGTAACTCAAAGCATTTAATAGCCAGATGCGCATTTCGAAGGCTATGCCTCCATCTTCAGTATCGCACAAGATCTGGTGCTATTAAATGCTTTGATACAGTGAAAAAATGGGTATGATTTTTGCTGAGAAATGGAAATAAATATAGGCAACTATAAAACTACACGATCGTGAACAAGATATAAATATTATATTGTAGAATTCTGCCTTATATATGCTAATTTTAATGATTCTTCCATGAAAAGAATATATTATTAACCATTGATTGCAAAATGCAACCTATATATAAAGTTATTCAATGCAAATGATGAAATTACACGTTCTTGTTCGCACTTTTATGTTTATATATTTTGTTATACAATAAGGAACATAAAACTACCAAAAAATCATTCGTATATTTCTTAATTCTTTGATATTATTCCATTTTTTTTTCAATATTAGATTCCTCTTTCATATTACCAAAAACCCTTTTTTGGTATCAAAGTTACATTTCATTACTTTTCAAATTATATCGCTATGTCAAAGGACGTATTTAATCGCAAAAATTTACATTACAAAATTACATTACACGTTTTAGAAAAAGTTTGGTAACCTCTTGATTAATTTACAACCATAAAATTTGATTGTTCCCCACGTAGAATACGATTTAATCGATAATGATATGTATCAAAATTTATTGTGCTTTCGATTGAACAATCGAGGCTATTAATGTCTGCGTTTTAACGAAATACCTTAAAAAGTACTTAAAAATGAACACATAGTGATGTAAAGGTGGTTGCATAGTACAGTAAACACTTGTTATATTAAAAAGTGTCAAAATATTTGATACGAGTGATGACCGTAGTAATAAAATCGGTTATAGTATTGCATAGTATTTATATGACATAACATTAACATTACAAGAAAATCTGCAAGTTTTTGTTTCTTTAGCCTTTATATTTGCATATTCGTACTTCTTGGAATTACTTCATATTTAGTACAGCCACCTGGGGGGTAGCTTAATGACACGTAACCTAATATTTTTGACATGTACAGGCCAAACCGCAGTATTTTCCAATTGATAAAGGAATAACCAAAATAAACCCAAAAATGAAGTTGCTGAACCCATTTATTCTTCCTCCTCCGGCAATTCTGTTTATTTATACTCAAAGCAAACAAGTGAATAACAAGACACGAAAAACAATGGAAGGAAACCGATTGTCTTTCTTCTAGATAGGAAGAGGATTTCTGGTGAGTGATTTACTTTACATACAAAGTGGTATTGACTTAAATCTACATGTTTTATTGTCAAATTACTTTTGATAAATAGATTAGATCGGGCAAAGAACAATACGTTATTCGGTAATCCGAAATGAAGACAAAAAAATGTCTGTTGAGCAAGCGGTGGATCGATATATGAGTAGATCTATTAATCGTTTCGAAATAATGTTTATTTTCTGTTTTGAAAATGTTTATTATCATATAACATATATAATTGAGCAACGGGGAAATAGTGTTGTATATGTTTTTAATTATTGCTTGCTGTAATATATAAAAATACAGTTGGTGTATTTACTAAGATTATGACAACTGCAACTGTTCGTGTAAGAACAGTAATTAATGAAAAAATACAGGGCTTTAAGATTTTTTTTTTACAATTGTTAAACAAAAATATCTCGGTGTGTCCGTTCGTTTAAATCCGCCTTCCAACGTATATGAAAATTAAAGATTACTATTTAATTGAATCGATTTACATCTCCTGGTTAGATGACTTTGGATTTTTCGAATTTTTCTGACATTACAAATTATGAATCTATAGATATTTGATCAAAATAAAAATATGACTGTATATAGTAACGTTCATGCCACTACGTACCATGGAACCAATTAGAAAAACCATAGTTACCTGGAAGAACATAAAACAGACCAGTAAACAAGCTAAATTACTATTATAGTAACTTTATTTATATAGAAAAAGACAGTTAATAAGTGCAGAAGAACTGGATGTTCAACAGAACTAAAAACAGTAAGCGCTGTCAAGTGTCACTTGTCAACAATGGTCAATATATAATTTCGAACCATATTTAAAACTTTGCTTGCATTAAGCAGTTATTATTATTTTTACAAGGGAGAGGTTATGTTATTTACATATTTATATGTACCGCGTGGACTAAAGTACCGAATTGTGTGTATATGTCAATTGTCGTTACCAACATAATATTCGGCAGTGCTACCAACATTTTTCTATCATTGCATACGTTAATATAAGAGAGAAGGAAAGTGGCAGCAAGTAAAATGTCCGTCCAGGGGCGGCAATAATTCTGACGTGTTAGACAGGGACAGAGAAAAGCATGTTTTATTATATACAAAAATATATAATGGAGCGAACTTCATTATATCAAATAGTGACAATGTCGAAGAGGGTAGGAGCTAATTTGTGTGAGAACTATATCAAATATTAAATTTATATCAATTTGAACTATAAGACGAGAAATTAGCAAAATGAAATTGCGCATCCAACGATTCGCCTGCAAAAAAATAAGAAGTTGTCGCTATTATATCCAAGTGAAGATTAATCTCTTGATGGAGTTTTAATACGTCGTCAATTTATTTTTACGGTTTATCTTTGGATGTGATTTTAATTATTTACTTCCTATATTCTTGCCTGATTCTAGGCGCTTTTTTATATAAAATAATTGCTTTTAACGTGGCTAATAATGTGAGAACATCCAGTGGGATGAAATTAAACCAAACATGTTGGGATTTATTTAATTTAAACCAAGGGAACAAAAGATTTTTTAATTTATGCCGTCCGTTTGTTTGTCATTAAAAAAAAAATTAAAATGTAGACGCGTCTGTGCTTATTACACATATCTGGTTTAATTTAACGAATGAAACCAAATTAATTAAAGTTGTAAAGAAAACGTCAATAAATTATTTCTACTTTTACGAGTTCTTATCGGGTAACGCATAATTTATTTTTTTTGAAAAAAAAATCTGAACAACTAGGTAGTAAAACAAATGAGCTTGCTATTGTTAATTGTTTTTTTTGCTTTCGTAAACAATTGACGTCTGGATTGACTAGTCTTTGGTAGTAACTTAAAACAACTCTTATATATCCTGTTCCATGGCATTTGATCAATTGACCTGCCAAAATATTAGTATAATTAATAAATTCAAATTTTTTTTATCATTTAAATTTGATTACATGGATTAAATCCACAGCAACGCCATATAGGTCAAACTTATTTATACACCCTACGTAACCATGATAAAAAAATCAATTTAAATACAAACATAACATGACATAGTATCTATCTATCTGTCAGCATAACATTTGTAATTATTTACCGGTTTATTGCTCACCCCCTAAGGGCAATTTCATACTATTTAGGGGCCGAAATTTCGAAACACTCGAGTAATTACTCGCACTACTAAAAAATGAATTAAATGTGACCTAGCAGCTGCCTCCGCTTGTACGTATTATCTATTTATTTACAGCCGTGAATATAAAAAGTAACGTTGATACCATAAGTCAATGTTACAAGAAGCGTATCTTTTATATTATTGGCTAGTATCGAGGCTGTTTACTTTGCACGGGACCCCGATTTTGATTGATACATTATTTTATTAAATTAATTCCACCTAGCCGAAAAAATATTATTTAGCTTAATTGTTGCTCTACCAAAATTGAATTCCAAAATGCGCACCTAGCGTCACAACAGCTATGAATTTTTATTAAGAGACTTTTTAAATATTTTAAAATGTGGAGTAAATTTATTTAAAACTGCCTGTGACGAGTGACTGCATATTCGTATAAAACAAAAGACAATCGCCATGTAACCTTGCGTACCGAAAAAAAAATCGATATACCACATCGCAGCCAGCTCAGCTATTACTTTTCCATATCCACCTGAAACTATTTCATTTGTTTCCAGATAGCACGTTATTACGGCCATAATTTGATTGGTAATAAACAAGTACAATCGCGGCCATTAGCAATAAATTCAGTTGTGGTCCGCGTTCAAGATCTCTACCCTCTGGTTTTGTATTAATAAAAAACGATATATCCTTCATAATATGAAGAAAAAACGAAATTTTCAATTCATGAGGTTCGGACAGGTCAGGTCAGATCAGTGAATAAGAAAATCGCCAACTATAACACCTGTATTTATTTTGAATAATTTTATTGAGTTATTGTACATTTGTACAAATATACAGGTAATGAAAATATTATCCATTTACGATATTATTTTACATTGTATCACTTTCGTAATGGAGTTTACTTTATCTGTTTGACAATGTCAATGTCATATGCCCATTAATGAGTTCAGCAATTTTATTAACAAAAAAAACGAATTTGTAACTTTTTTAAGTTTAGGTTTATTTAACTATTTTTTAAATATAAGCCATGATGATTTCATAAAAGAAATAGTTTCTTGAACCGGTTCTGGATGAAAGAACAAGGTCAAAAAGCTCTAAAAAATGTAGCTTATACTAATTAGGATACTAATAATTAGTACTTTTGTGTTTAATCGCACATATTCTGCCATTATTAAGAATATTACTTGAGAAAACAATTTTTTTAAAGCGATTGTTTGATTTAAATTACGGTTGTATTGTAATAATGAATGTTGAGGTTTTTTTTTATATATTATTATTGCAAGGAAAGTAATTTGTTATGAATTTAGTAAATGTAGTTGAGTGAGTTTTATAAGACGAGTTGATAGGAAGTTGTTATTTTAATAAGGTTATGTTTAACTTAACTCTTTCGCGTATCTTATCTAATACCATCAAGTGTAGAAAGTTATAATTATGAAAAATTGTTATTTTAAATTGTTTCCCACAGTTAATCAAGTAATTTGCATACTACCTAAGGCTTAAAATAACATCTACTTATGGATATCTTTACAATTAAAGCAATTTCTCGAAGTACTTTTTTTTAATGAAAACTATTGATTTAAACTAAACAAATATCACATAAATTGCTATGTTTGACAAATAATTTTTAATATTATTTCCGATTATGATCTTTCATTACAGCGCCTGCTCTTAAATGCAGATTTATTTAGTTATAGCATTCTTGGGCCATTTCTTGTTTCATGATTGTCACGAGATTTGGCCAATGGCTTTCCAGTTTACATGCTGTGAGGTTAAACGCCGCTAGGTTTTGTTTTTGTTTGTTTCTTTGACCCCGTGATCCTGATGCTATGTTGTTTTGTATTGCTGTACTATGATTATGATTACGACAATCATCATTATAGGTAATTTCTACTGTTTTATATCAGCGGTACTTACAAATATCGCACACAGAGAAATAGGTATTTTTTATAATTTTTAAATGTGCAAATTATTTTAAATTGTAATTACAATATATATTTTCCATTACATATTATGTGAAACGATTTTTGTTGTTTTATCGTACATAAAATTGGCTATATTTCGCGTGATTCCCCTATCAAGGGTATATTTCCCCTCAATTCGGCAAATAATAACTCGCCATTACTCATACTGTATGA
This sequence comes from Leptodirus hochenwartii, assembly GCA_947310635.1. Lineage (NCBI taxonomy): Eukaryota > Metazoa > Arthropoda > Insecta > Coleoptera > Leiodidae > Leptodirus > Leptodirus hochenwartii. The sequence goes on from OX371186.1 coordinate 642,954, forward strand.
CCTTAGAATTTATGTTTTTCTCCACGTCATATCTTATGCTTAATATCCTATATGCCGTGTTGAATTGAGTTGAACAGCGATATTGGGCAAAATAAATAATTGTTCCTTATTGCGCGCGCGTGTACACTGCTAGTGTGCGACTATAAAATATACTCACATACAAACGCAAATAAGAATATAGCATTATATATAATATGCAATATAATTTACATAATTCAATTTTTGTAACGAATCTAGAGTAAATTTAATAACATTTCCATCATCTCCGATTCCAATCATTATTAAATGGTTTAACAATTCCGTTATCCGATACTTGTATAATAAATTAATATCGGTATTGATAAATTTATTTCCAATATTCAATAAGCAATACATAATCGATGAGTTTGTTTTAGCATAAAACGTAATACTCAATTTACTGTTAATATCGTTATGAATAATTTTAATGCCGTCCACATTTACTCAATCGTAATTGATTGTTTCGAAAATAGCTAGAAAATCAATATATTAATGTTGTAATATATTCGCTTCTCGTAGAGTAACGATGATTAAAGTGACAATTTGTAATATTTAATTTAGATTATTGATATTTGATGAAACCGTGTCAGTAATATCAATTACAAACATCTACTTAAGTGTTTTAAGTCAATTTAAAATTGGCAATTGCAAATATTGACGCGTTGATTCAGTTTTATAATTTTTACTAAATTTATACGACCAAAATGATTACGAAGATCAATTTACTTATTCCGATTAAAATCGCGCTAAAGTTTTATTATGCTTATACATAGATAAACTTAAATTACTTTAAGCAAAAATAAAATTCAATTTATTTCACATGCATAATTTTTTTTTAATAATTAGACATTTTCTTTTCGGACTAAGTGCTTTGTAGACTAATGAAAACCTAAAACGGGATGTTCCTAATTCATTCTCATGTAGATTTAAAACGCAAACAGTAGAACCACCTACCTAACTTCAAATGATGATATCTAGTTCGAAACATTAATTATTTAAAGTTAGTCAAACAAGATAATACGCTAAGATAATGAAAAGATAACAGATGATTTTATAAACGTTGTAAGAACATCATATTGCGAATATCATATTGTTTGGTTCAAAATTTAATTTATATAAAATAGTTTTTGTTGCTTTTTTGATTTATGAGAACTTATGAGACGTATAATAGACAATTGTGTGGATTTTTTTTGTTAGTGGTACATTTAAATTTAAACAAACAAATAATTGGTAACAAAACTCGTCATAAAAATTTAAATAATCTGTCACAATTAGTAATTTAAACAATAATAATAATTCTTAATGCGTTCTACCTCATCTTTATTATTATTATTATTATTATTATTATTACGTTACATTATGCATTTCTATAATATAATAACAGAACTGACTTCTTGCCTCTAGAACGTAACAATTAAATTTTGCAACGCCCGCTTGTTGTTAATAATTAGACTCGTGAGTATCGTGCAGACCAACCATATAGAGTACCCCAGTCTTCGTACTAATTAACACTATTTTATATTATTTAGGAAGTTGGTAACGAACAGATCAAATGTCTCGAAACTCGTAACTTAACCAGCAGTTGGAAATTGCATTGTTTAACGTGTTAAATAAATTGTGCAAGAGAGGTATTTGCGGTGTTGTCTTTTTTAACAACATTATACCAGTCAAAGAAATTATTTTATAATTATTGTACATTTGAACGATGGCTTTTTTAAACACACTTGTTTGATTAAGACTAATAGTATTATATTTTAAGTCTTGAATAAATTAAATTCGGCAACACTGTAGCATAACAAAAGACTACCATTAGACCTAATACTACTTCCTTATAAGATTGTTATAATATACTAAATGCAATCTAAAAAGAAATCTGATGTAATATGCCAGTCTGAATCAATTCCGCGATGGACTACTTGTTGCGAAAACAAATGAAATAATGAATAAAATGATAGAGATTTCAGGTACGTTAACTCGCCTAATAATGCACGCTGCTCTTCTGTTTCTTCTGATTCAATCTAGAGAATTAATTCGTTGTATTACAGTATGTTTTTTTACTCCGATCAGAGCTGGTTTTTGTACATTTTAAAGCCCTTGGAAAAAAACCAATTGACAGGCATCCGTTAGTTGTTTCATCCAGAGGTTTTCTGAACTTCGCTATTAAGTACAAAGCTAAAACTTTGTACATTTATTTAATTACAACAATCACAATTTTTATATAAAATTGCTATATTAGTAAGTTGCTCCCCGTTTTCTTGACGTATTAAGTTACACAGTGAAATTGCTTTATTATTATGTTGAGGAAAGATCGTGTAGTATAATTTCTTGTACGGAGCACGTATTAATTAAATGTGGGCCAAAGATTTGGCCTTGATACACTTTTAATCCATGGCCTAAAGCTGCAGAAGGAGTACATCGTATAAAAGAAGCGGTTTGATGAATAATAACAATTTAATTTATACATGAACATAATTCAAAAAATTTAAATTTTCACAACTAGAATTTGGGTTTGTATTGAGTTTTGAGTTTCGTTGGTCTGTTTCTTATGAGGTTTCTTATGAGGTCTCTGTTGGTCTGTCCAGCCGTTTTTTTTTTTAATTGATGATTATGTACAAAGTTAAAACTTTGCCCACAATGAGTAATTAAATGCTGTCATTTACAGAAAGTTTTTAAACACAAAAGAGACTTTCTTTCGTATTTTACCTCTGCTTTAATATAATACTGATTTGATAAATATCTTTACTAATAAAATGATTATTCAGTGTTTCTTCTTAATACAAATACTTTGTTGTTTTAAACGCTAAGTAATTAGTCCTCATTATCCACAAAAAATGCTAAGTGTACCTTGTTTTACAAGTCTATTAGTCTTGCTCTCAGATTTTTCAGAAGGTCTTCATTTGTGCATATACATAAAAGAATATCTCAAAGTAAACAGTTGCAACAAATCTGTTTTTACTCAAAATGATCATTATTTAACATAGAGAAATATGTTGTAAAGTAAAAAGAGCAATGGAAACAATATAGACCCTTGCCGTATTCCCCCTTTGTATAGCAGCTTTTGTGTATATATATTTTTTTATTCATAATGTCATAAGCAAAAAGTATATTTAAATATTGTTTATTATTTTTATTACAAAAAATAAATACAGGATGTAGTCAACGTCTTGTATGTTTTTTTTTTTTAATAATGGCCAGCAATTCAAGGTCTAATGCGAATCTTTTGAAATTGTTTGTAATGTTCTTATTTTATAATGTTGTTTTTCTTCTACATGTTAATATATTGGCATAAAACAAAGAATTTTTGCTATGTCGCTGTAATTGTGGTCTTTTTCATTGGAATTACGCAAAGTTACAAAAGTATAGTGTATTGACACGAAACAAATTTTTATGAGCTTACACTTTTTAGCAATATATTTGTTAACAAAAAATAATTAACTTGACATTTTAGTTTAAATATACAGTTTATATTTTTCAAGCGTTCAAATTTACCCTTTCGAGGATTTTTTCCCATTATAAAATTTAATTGCTTTATTTATAAAACTGAAAAAATCTCAATTCTCTTCAAAAAACCTAATTAACATTTCTGCAGTTATTATATCCATATTTACTTTAATACACTGCAATTATAAAATCATATTCCACACAATCATTAGTGCATTTATATTGTTGTATTTTCTTCTGTTCTCAACGAAAATAAGGTAAACACTAGATCATAGTAGAACATCTTCACGTGTTCCTCTAATGATGAGTACATATGACGTACGTGGAAAATAGCAGAGTAATGATCTGTCAATAATACATAAATATATCAAAGTAAACGTTATTACTTTTTATGATGATATTTTTTTTTTATAAGGTTTACATAAATGTATACAAATATAATGCATATAATAGTTCAAATATATTTGTATATGCAATGAATTTGATAGGATATCACATTTAACCTCAAACGCCTACTTTGGAGAAAGAAATGGCACCTAGAAATCGGATTTTACTAAATACTCTTTTTTACTTAATACTTTGTTTTAAAAAATTATCACTACGGTGTTAAATATTAATATATAATATCACCCAAATACCGTAACAAGCATTAAGTAGCTAGATGTACATTTCAAGGGCTATGCCTCCATCTTCAGTACCACAAGATAAAAAGTAAATAAAATACCTCTGTTACGAATCGTGATTGATATACTATTAAATAAATAAGTCAACATGACATAAGTATGTCGACTTGGTGTTTGAAATATTTGAAAAAGTTGAAATTATCGTCGAAAAACGTGAAAAAGAGGTGTATATATACCTTCGAAATATTTCGATTTTTCGACGATTTTTATTTTAATATTCTTTGGCAAAGGTGTAGTTGATACTGTTTATAAAATCATGTTTTGTCGGTGTCGGAGTGGTCTCGCCGTTAAGGTGTCGGTTGGCACCGCTAAGGTCGCACGTTCGATCCTGTGTAATGCTGTGTAAAATTTATTGTAAAATATATATGTAAAACGTATTTCTGTTAGAATCTACGATATATAAAAGTCAACACAACAAGTAGTAAGTACAAATTGTAGCTATCTTTGTGAAGGAAATGTAATTTCCTTTTTTTTTTTTTTTGCTAAACTGAAAATTATTAAAGATTTTTTAGAAAATAAATTGAAGAGTTTTGAAGGTAGTAAATTGTATACTGCTTTAGATACAATTATTAATACTCCTTTAGGTACAATTATAAAGAAATCTTAATGAGTGACAGAAGTGAAATATTTGTTGATGACGGAAGTTCTATTATATGCCATTTTTTAAGTACTTCTGTTATGTTGACTTATTTATTTAATAGTATATCAATCACGATCGTGACAGAGGTATTTTATTTGGTTTTATCTTTTGCTACTGAAGATGGGCGCATAGCGCTTGAAATGTACATCTAGCTACTTAATGCTTGTTACGGTATTTGAGTGATATTCTATATTAATAATATTCGGTTTTAATCCATTATTAAATTTTTATGAAATGAAACGTTTAGTATCCACATAACTGCAAATATTCGTACAATTAACTGTTGACATTAAATCTGTCCAACGATAATTTCACAATGCATTAAATTCTTTGTTCTTATTTAAATAAATAATAAATTAACTCATTTCCAGTTATAATCTTTCAATTATATTAACGTCCAACGGTCAGAGTGCTCTATTATATTATCATTTTAATTTTTATTAAATATATACACGGAGAAATTTTTACTTTCTCAAATTGCCTTTACCGACTATTAACTAAATTGGGACACCTTTATATATACGAGCTCATTTTCAACAACGAAATCGAAACTATAATGAGCCTGAAGAATTGTTGTATAAATATATAGAAATAATAATATAATTAGGATATCACCATCTTGTCTTCAGTTTACAAATATATTTTAGATATGCATTTGCGGTATTTGCAAAATATATACACATTTAAGATTTATATTTATAAAAGAAATTTGTAAATTTCTTAGTAAATCCTTTAGTCATCTTAATTTCTTTATAGAATTTTTTAATTATATTCACCATATGTCTTTTAGTTAAATATAATTAACATGAACTAATTCCCAATTTGTATAATCTCACAGATATTCATATAATGTACGTATGTCTTGCTGCAACGTCTACAAATGTCGGCCATCATCTTGATTGAATGGCCATCTTAAGAAATAGAAATTAATATATGTCTGTAAAAGGTGCTATTGTTAGAGAATTAAGGATTTCGTTAATACGAAGGCAATTGCATAGGTATGTCACGAATCCTCTTTGATTTTCGCACAAAACACACATTTTAATATAATCGAGCAATTTCTAATATGTCCATATTTGTTGCTAAATTGAAAATGTGTCATTTATTCAAATATCATTTATATCGTTGTTTTAAGCTATTGCGGGCCGCAATTCTTTAGCGTCCCAACAGAGAAGCCTAGTATAGGTATACAGGAAAATGGATATAGAATAGCCAGATAAGACAGTTGCATTGTTCTGTGTAGTTACGTATGTACGATTTTGCCACGTGTTTCTCCAAGCCCATCGTTAAAAAAATATGTTATTTTTTAAGAAATGCACCCCCGTCGATTGAAATGTCAAGAGCCGCCACTGTTATAAACAACGAATTTATAAAGTACGACAATAAAATTTTCATTAAACAATATAATTAAATATCTGCCATTATATAAACATTATTAAAGCAGAAAAAAGCAATCGTTGAAGACTACGTGAAACATAACACTTGCATTTTTTTGTGACAGCATAATTTGTACTTTTCGTGGATATAGCGAACATAATAAATTATGAACAACACAAAACAACTTTCGCTAGTCTATAATTTAATTGGCCGCCACTTTTTTGGTTCATTTGCAATAAAAATTAAAACCGCAATTGTCTACATTATTACAACAAACTTTTATTAATAAAACAATCATGTCATAAGTAATAACGTTTATAATAATTATTGCACATTTATAGAGAATCCAAAAAATGATGAGTGTTTTAAACAAAAAATGGCAAATGATTCTTTAATAATAATTTTATTGAAAGATATTTATTAGAGAAGATAATGCAATAATGTTTAATAGAAACGCATTTGTGCAAATTATAATTAATAATTTATACTAGTACTACATAGATTTTATCACAGGGTGTTCCAAATTTTTAACTACTATATTTTTAATAATTAATTTGAAACTCTTAACAAATTATACGTCAAAAAGTCGTTTAGTTGATTCATAAGTAATTATTTTCTAAGATAAACAATTTTGTTGTTATATCTGACAAATTGAAGAGTTTGTTGGAATCATCCTGTATATATGACGTGTTACACATACAGTTAGGTGACTTGTTTCTGAAAAAAGCGATTCATTGAATTCTATCAATTATAAATATGATTCTCAATGCCTTAAGTGATCTATTTATCAATCACGCAATGCTAAGCCACTGAGTACAATTATATGAAAAGTAATTTTGCATACAAAATACATAATATAATATTTTCTGTCCATAATTAATCATATTATTTCTATGTATATTTTGCGTCTAAAATGACTATAGTTGACACAATCTCAAATTCATTGAACAGCATTTGTTTCATATATAATAATATGCTTAATTTATTTGAATATATATTTTAAATAAATGTATACTTTATATACTGTGCAATTTCGATATTTCGTCGTTTCCTAAATTGGCCGTATTTCTTGCACGCTCCTATTAGGATATTTCTATACGCGATATATATTACTAACTTCATTCTTATTAGTATATAAATTCCCCTCAAACTCCCCTTGCTAGGATATAAATAAAACCAAATCGCCATTACTGATACTATTTGTGTATAGAATTATGATTATTCTCCGTCACTTTTCTCCACGTCAGTTTTTATGCCATATGTCATACGACGACGTACATAGAATAAAGCACAATGTCCCGTACTATAAAATCTGTGTAAACATCATTACACCGGAACCACATCTACGATAATTAGTGTGTTTAATTCGCCATTGCGCATACAATTTATATATTAATTTTTCAAACTGGCGAACGTCCGCGGCTGCAAGGGTATGCGCACTCGTCTTACAGCCCTGGATCTAAAGCGTTCACATGTAAACATCCCTCTATGGAATATCTTATTGGTTGTTGTTATCTGTGCAGGGGTTATCGGTGCGCGGACGTTCGCCAGTTGGAAAAAATTCACCTATATAAATATATTGTTCTTCGAATGTTATATCGCCAAAACACATAACGCCAAACAGTATACTTTTTACACACCGGCGATTTCTTTTTATAATGCAGGTTAATCTTCATTTATGGACTACACATTTTCCTCTACATCACCACATCATTGTATAGCTTAATCGAATAATGTTGCGGTATCTTTAACAAGTTTTACGTCTTTGTTTTTATTAATACTCTAATGGTTTTAGTTCTCAGGTAACATTTTCTACATTTTCCACTTACAAAATAATGAATAGACACATGCGATATAATTGAACGTTTGCTTCTTCGCTATTTCTACTGCTGTTGTGACAATCGCATGCCTCACCGACGACTTTTCTCAAGAATCTTATAACATTTGCATAAAATATGTACACTTAAAATGTTAAAGCACAACGCTATGCATTTTTTTACAACGTGAAATATTGAATAGAAGTCGTTAGATTTTTGTTCAATTGATAACTGTTGCATCCGATTTTTCTAATTATTGTATATAAAACTTGTGATGTGTTTTAAAATTTCATAAGTCGCATTAGGTGGTCTATAATAACTGTAAATAATTGAATTATCGCACCTTGAGTCATACAACTGTTCTATTGAGTTAGAGTGAGACATCTACACTTAGATTTTTGCAAAAATAGTAATCGGGATAATTTTAGAGATGTTCTAATAAGAATTAGCATGATTTAACTATGATCGCATCTATAGTCACGTATCTTTTTGAATCGTGCACGAAAAGATGGAAATTTTGCAAAGTGTCGGTACATTATATGCAAATAATCTAGAAGCGCGTGATAACAATGAAAATTAATAGTGAAGACGAAGCAATCTTTTATCGCCAGTCTTAAAAGTATCACAAGCAAGTGATGTACGTCATCTTCTATTGCTCCAAAATTTGCAAAGCGATAAAAGATTAATCGAAAAATGAAAGACAGCGTGGTCATCACACAACTTTTATTAACAAATATTGCAACGTGCTAAATTTGCTCTTTCCACTACCGAAGCTTTAAAATTTACCCATATACAGAGAGATCAAAATAAGACCAAATATTCAATCATCAATTTACGTTTTCTGATCACTCTTTTTATCCGTTTTTTTGATCTTGGCTTGTTGAATCATAGTGTCCAAAAGTAGCGAACCTTGCTGCAACGTATCAAATGACGCACTCTTCGTCTTCTTGACAATGCCAGACTTCTTTGTAGACATCGTCTCCATTTGCCGATCAACATGCACCTGCCAAATTATAAATTCAATAAAGAAAAGATCCCCTTCGCGATCTCCATTCGATCACAAACTACCTCTTCGCCAATTTCATATCGTCGCCTTCTCTCCAGTGTCGGCCTTTGATTCTTCCTCATTTCTATGATTGGGGCGATGAGAGCCCTCGGCGGTTCAACCCTCTTGAAATCGTACATGATATTCTTCTTATCGAACAAGTCCCTATTGAACCTTAACTGAACGGGTATATCGTTCGGATCTAGTGGGCCACTGATTGTGTTATAAGTACGCGGTGAACGGTCCTGTGAATGGTCCATACAATCGACGGGATTTTTGGGGATGGTATCCAACTAAAGATGTTGCGGAAAAAGGCCGTTCAATTATTATTTTATTACACGGAAGCTAAACTATTAATTTTTCATCATTTGCAATTGACAGCGAAATGAAATTTCTTTTCACAGCCAAAACATAATCTTCCGCCAATAGTTCAACATACAGGGTGTTATTTTGAAAACTGCAATACAAAATTCTGCACCTGTTTATAGCTGGGATGTAATTTACGTTCATGCAAAGCAATCAGCCGCAATTCGGCCTTGGTGATTTTATCGAGGGGATCTTCTGCCGTGTCAAGTAGACAATGCAAGGGCTGTTCAATTTTTTTGAGCAATCTAATCTCTCGAGACGTTTCCGATGGTCTTACAGGCAACAGGTCCTTTTGGACAACGTACGCCTCTCCACATGTGCGAAATGGTTGACCATCAATGAACGATAAGTCCGGTGGAATGATATTCTGATCTATTCAAGCGATAGAAAATTGATAATATAAATATGAAATCGAGGTTGGGCGTACATTTGGTTTTATTGACTAATAAGGGCAGATAATTCGTGGATTTTGCGGTAAATTATCGTGACATCTAGGTCAAGAGGTAATAAATGAAATACAGGTAAAAAAATTACAACTGGCGAACGTCCGCGCACCGATAACCGCTGCACAGATAGCAACAACCAATAAGATATTCTATAAAGGATGCTTACATGTGAACGTTTTAGATCCAGGGCTGTAAAACGAGTGCGCATACCCTTGCAGCCGCGGACGTTCGCCAGTTGGAAATAAATTACTTAGGGGTGTTTATAAATGGATTTACTGTGGAGTAACTTACTGAAATTTGCTATTTTATATATAAAAATATATATTGCGTATGGGGGTTTTCTATATATTGGCTTGTGGATGTTCTGAAAACGTAATTGTCAAAAAAAAATTGTAAATGATTTTATCGCATTAATTTATCCAAGTACCTGTTCTTCAAAGATTTTAAACCACCGTCTTTCAGTAACTGAACAAATCAATTGCAGAAGATAAGAATCAAATAACCTTACACTGAACTTTTTTATATTAATTATCAATTATGTGCTTGGCGAATTATAAAATTCGATATAATATATTTTATAATATTATACGTTCACATTTTTTCATCAATAGAAATCTATCCGATTAATATTACTTGTTACATTTATGCTTATACGATTTGAAGTAACATCACGTTTTAGTAATTTACTCATTGAGATATATAAGAATGAGTGAAAGTATTTTGAAGTCCATAAGATGGTATAAATCTTACGAAATAATTATTATATTTTAGCGGAATATTAAATCGCGCATCATCAAATTATCTACGATATTTCAAATTTCATAAGTTAATTGCAATAAAAAGCAAAATGTATTATTATTGCCTTATAATTTATGCTTGGATACTTAAAAAAAAATCCTTTTCTGGTGATATAACCAAAATGGCCTATAATACATACTTGCAATTCGTTTTCTACAAGTCGCTAGCGGCGGCTTATCTTTTGTATCTTCGCAACTGAAAAACCTTTGCCAAAATCCGGGTTTTGGTGGCGGCGGTGGGGGTGTGCACAATTTATTCGGACATTTGTTATCGGCCAAGCGTTTTTTTTCCGCTTCTTTCTTTTCTTTAGAACAATACGGCGTACAATATCTTCTAGTTTCAAAGTGACTCCAGTTTGGATATAACGTTTTTCGTGCCAAATGAGTAATTTTAAAGCCACGAATAGGCAACATTATTTTGATTTGTAATTTTATGCGGTATTAAAACGATTCGCAAAATTGTGCGTATAAAAAGTTGTACGTGGATTTTAGACAATCATATTTGTGGCGGATAATTGTGTCCGATTTATGCCAAATTTTTAGCGATTGTTGTTTTCTCTAGATATTTTTAAATAATGACTTTTAAAGTCATAGACGGGTTAAAAAATAAACAAAATATACATTTACAAGTGTGAAATTAATCACACTTTATATCTTCACCATTTCGTACATTTGTTGGATCCTTTTAAACCAAACGATGATAAAATTTGACATTTACATCTTTAGATTCTTCGTAGATTGACTATATATTATACTATTATGTTACTCACAAAGGCATTCAATTCCGGTCACAATAAAATTATCAATAATATTGTCGCTACGATTGCGGAAGTATCAAAGCAATAATTCCTGCGTCAAATTGGATTCTGCTTATATCAAAGCTGTACATTACAAATTATAATTGGATGTGCCGTGGGTAACGTTGACTTACAACTTAAGCGAAACAAAACAATACAATATTAAGTTCCTATATCAACTTGTAGACTAAATGAAAGTGGTTTGAAAGCAAAGCACATACGCAGTGGTGCGTTATGGCTTCATGGGGCCCCGGGCAAATTTGAATTTGGGGGCCCCTTGTATAGTGTTGAATTTTTCTTCGGGGGGAAATCCCACGCCTCCGGTATATATTTTTTACTACAAAAATGAATTTATAGCATATTGATTTGGGGACTTTGGGGGCCCCAGGCAATTGCCCTTCTTGCCCATAGGATAACGCGGCACTGCACATACGATTTACGAGTTTCCTTGGATACTTTAGTTGCTTTTTATTGTGGTGAAGCTTAAACAGTACCGTTTCTATGGCTAATGAAACAACGGAAAGGCTTAAGAATAGACACTTTAAAAAGTATTTGTTCAAATTGTTGACTTACAGATCGAAATCAAATAGAATTTATCATAATTCTTGTCACATCGAAAATCACAATTGACAATATATATATGCAGGAGTTGTGCAAGGCTCTAATACAGGGCCTAAAACAATTTTTTATTTACTAAGGTAGCTGTGATGCATCTGCATTAACAGAAAACAAAACAACATCAACAATACAACTTGCTCTTACACATGATTGTTTAATAGAAGAACCAAATCAATGTCCGTAACCATGGCAGCCCCACAGTTCCATAGAAACACAAGTAGAGGACCTACTTGTTAAGTCTAGTGTTCGTTTTTTATGATTGCTATATAGTCTGTTCTGGATTGATGAGTTGAGTCTTAAGTAGTATTAATGTTTGCTAATCAAAATAAAAGAAATATTGCATATACCGTAGTTGCAATTTTAATATTATAATTATATTGTGTAAGTATTTTTTGCAATTGGAGTAATTTTCGTCATGGTTTTGGATTATAATATTGGAGAAAATTAAGAAATTGTGGATTACACAAGTTTATTGGTTAACGAACAAACGTGGTTATGAAGGTGATAAATGCAATACCTTTTTTTGTTTGCAATAAAATTATTCAGGGAAAAATCTATTTGTTGTCATTTCAATAGATTAAACAAAATTTTAATAAAGCTAATTGCTAAATTAAAGTTGTTGACTTTTCAATTGCATCTATAATTTTGAATGTATATTTCTTGCACGTAACCATATATATCATTATTCCTTTCGCACACAATAACTGTTCTTGGAAAATCCACATCAACTGCGACTAAATCTAAAATTTAATTCTGTAGTCTGCATTTCCATGCTTTCTTTCCTGATATAATTGCTTATAAACAGCGTTTCATATCTTTATATTCTACAACGACATATTTTTGCAAATATATTTTTGTCATTTGACATCGTATCACAAAAGCTACGTAGATTACTCACAATATTATACATCATCTTGGAGTCATGAGTTTCGGTCTTTAGTTTCTATATTTCCATTGTTTCGGAGTATTGTTTTGTTTGGATTACTATACTAACTGTATTAAAGGCTTATTTCACCTGTCATCTTCTATATGCAGTGGATTAGCGATGGCAAACTGTAAGTCACTTTGAGGACCTAGTTCGTAGTTCTAGTTTTTGCATTATTGCAAAAATTTGCTATGGCATGCCATATTTAAGAACATATTGAATCTTGCGAATATATTAATTATATGATTCCAAATGAAATCTGATACCAACATATAAATTGTGACTCAGCTCGGCAATGCTGCTGTTGCAATATCGCATCGAGTTTCCTATTTCGTTCCGTTCACCAACACTAAATAAATGCTAGTACTGTATATGTAATGTATACTATACTGCATCGTTTACGAGTCGTTGTGATTCATGAACGGTTTAGTACACGACGGGTTCAGGACCTAGTACAAGTACATCAATACCTACACCGTGCGCCATCTAGTTCAGAGTGAACGGTTCGCGAGTGAACTACACATCGCTACAGTGTTTGACATTTATAACGTCATATTGAAACAATTAAACATGTCCTGACATTTAAAAAAGTAATTATTTAATAGCTTTAGTATTTACCAAATATTTTTACCAAAATAAAAATATTTTCATAGAGCATTAAATGATTTACGGAATAACAAAGCAGCGGGGATTGATATGATACCAGCCGAATTAATAAAACACGCAGGGGAAAAAATGCAGGAGCGATTATACAGGTTAGTTTGTAAAATATATGAGAAGGGAGAAGTACCACAGGATTTTCAGCGTAGTAGAATAGTAACAATGCCGAAGAAAATAGGAGCTAATTTGTGTGAGAACTATAGGACCATTAGCCTACTATCACATGCATCGAAGATATTGTTAAAGATTATTTATAGGAGATTAGAAAATAAAGTAGAGGAAAGGCTAGGAGAAGATCAGTTTGGTTTTAGGAAAAACAGAGGGACGAGGGAGGCGATTCTAGCACTAAGAACGGTAGTAGAAAAAAGAAATAGGGTAGGAAAGGTAACTTGCATAGCTTTTGTAGACTTAGAAAAGGCATTTGATAATGTAGATTGGGACATAATGTTTAGAATTTTAAAAGAAACGGGTATAGATTATAAGGATAGGAGAATAATTTTTAATTTATATAAACACCAAACTGCCTTAGTTAGAATTGAGGGGGAAGAAGAGGTAGCAAAAATAGGGAAGGGAGTTCGGCAGGGATGTACACTTTCACCGTTATTATTTAATCTATATATAGAAGATGCAATAAACAAAGTAAAAGAAGAGTATAGTGTAGGTGTGAATGTACAGGGAGAGAAAATATATATGCTGAGATTCGCCGACGATATAGCTATATTGGAAGAAAGCGAAAAGAAATTAGAAAGGGTATTGAATGGTATGCAGGCAGTATTGACTAGGGATTTTAACATGAAAATAAATATAGGTAAAACTAAAGTGATGAGGTGTGACAAAAAGGAATGCAGTAGAAAAATGAGGATCACAATAGGAGATAATAGAATCGAAGAAGTGTCAGATTTTTGTTATTTAGGCAGTAGAATCACAAAAGATAATCGAAGCAAGGTAGATATAAAGTGTAGGATAGCACAGGGTAGGAAGGCATTCGTAGAAAAAGAACAGATTTTAAGATCAAATATTGACTTGGGTATTAGAAAAAGATTACTGAAGGTATATGTTTGGAGTGTAGCACTGTACGGGTGTGAGGCGTGGACTATAGGAAAGGAAGAGAAGCGTAGATTAGAAGCACTTGAAATGTGGTGTTATAGGAGGATGATGAGGATTGGTTGGGAAGATAAAGTAACAAATGAAGCTGTACTAGAGTTAGTAGGGGAGAAGAGAAGTATTTGGAGAGTGTTACAACGTAGGAGAGACAGATTAGTAGGGCATATTCTTAGGCATGGGGGGATTATGCAATTGATCATAGAAGGTAGAGTGGAGGGAAAGAGAGGGGTAGGTAGGCCTAGATTGGAGTATGTGAGTCAGATAGTTGAAGACGTTGAGATGAATAGCTATAGGGAGATGAAGGGATTAGCTCAGGATAGATCGGCATGGCGTGCTGTTTCCAACCAATCTTTAGGATTGCGGACTCTCTAACTAACTAGTATTTACCTAGGATAATTGATCTTATAAACTATCAGATTAATTCGCCAAGATGGCAATATTCGATTTAGCTAATATATTACCAATAGCTACAATTTTATTATTACTGCAGTTAATTAGATATCGCAAT
Organism: Leptodirus hochenwartii; assembly: GCA_947310635.1. Lineage (NCBI taxonomy): Eukaryota > Metazoa > Arthropoda > Insecta > Coleoptera > Leiodidae > Leptodirus > Leptodirus hochenwartii. The sequence continues at coordinate 658,196 of OX371186.1, forward strand.
ACTTTATAATCTTATTAAAATTAAAGGCGCAAATAGAGATGTAGATCTTAGCGAATAAACTGCTGGTTTTTTAAAAATATTTTTACAGTTTTTTTAATAGTTCCAATGCTTTTGATGTAGTAAACAATTCTCATCTCTACTACCTTTTTAATTAACAACAAGCGATAGATTTCTTACGTATAGTAATAAATGATATTTCAACTATATCGATTATATATTACAGCTAGGATTTTCTATAAAAATCAATTGGTTATTGCTTATTTCCAAGTATCGTGCAGCTGTGCAGATCATTGACAGCTCCCCAAATGGCACGGCCAATTCGATTAACAACAGCCAATTCAATTGCACAACTTACTGGTTAAAGCCCAATTGTCCATACACAAAGAAACTGTTGTAACAAATGTTCGTGCTCTTAGACGGAGAAACAAACAGTAGCGATCAAAAATAATTGATGCTAATTTAATTTCCAAATATTTTTTAAATACTTCAGTAATTCAATAGGCTATTTGGCTATCCAGCTATTTCTTATTGAATGGATTGTATTTTGGATAAGGTCAAAAATAACGTCTGTAAATAATTGCCGCTTTATTCACCAACAAAATACCCTCAGGCAAATTAATTCTTGCGTTTTAAACAGTTGCAGTCGGCTTCGACTCAACACACAACAAATGAATTACGGGTACTACATAGTACTCGAGCTCTACTCTCTTTATTTACCTGTCAGTATTTCGTAAGCGAATTAATTACTATATGAGTCACTCGCTTACCTCAGAAAGTAACTTACTCTTGCATTTAACTACTTCTTTGCTAAATGCTCACCATATATATACAATTACAAAATTCAACTTGTACACACGTTAAAGTTTTGATATTTCCTTTTTCAAGTGAATTTTACAATTAATCAAAAGTATATTAGACAGTTTTTTTTAATCTTAATTCATTTTTTATTAAATATTTGTATCAAATTTTTGGTCACATTGTATAAGTTCTCTTAAGCAACATCTTGGAAGGTGTCTTACCGGATTTTGCTTTTGCTCAAGAGAATGACCATGGTAACGTTAGTTGTAGCTTTAAGACAGTCGCCTCGAATAAAACCGCATGCTTTAGCAATCTCGTTTGTATTTACAATCAATTATGACACAAGAAAATGACGGATATAATGTCATCCATTGACATTTTGTAACTGGTGTTTATACAGTCGTTGAAATAATAGATGATTAATTATTTTTAATGGCCAAAAATTTGTATATCATCTGTTTCTTTGGTTCGCGTATCGTATGCGCCGCAAACAAAATAGCGGCCCGCGTTGCTATGGCAACGTGACGTCACGCTGCTTCAACAGCTAAAAATATATCGTTGTTTTAAGCTATTCCGGGCCGGCTATTCTTTAGCGTCCCAACAGAGAAGCCTAGTATAGGTATACAGGAAAATGGATATAGAATAGCCAGATAAGACAGTTGCATTGTTCTGTTTAGTTGTTATGTATGTACGATTTTGCCACGTCTTTCTCCAGGAATACATTTAATAGAAATAATTTAATAAAAAAAATAGTATTAGTTCTTTATTGAAAATCGAGTTTTGTAGAATTTCTCTTGAGTACAAAGTAAAAATTCTAGAATTAGGTAGGCCATTGCCTGATTAAAATTGATCACAAACTTGTGCAAGGAGTGTTTATATCAATGAAAGATAGAAGAGCAATAGAAGATACCACTTTTAAGAAATGATTGAATTTAATCATTTTGCATCCATTTTAGGTAAGATTTCTTACTAATATGTTATTTTTTAAGAAATGCGCCCCCGTCGATTGAAATCTCAAGAGCCGCCACTGATATCAATTGCATTACAGAAAGTGATAAGAAAATTATCATTACAAATTTTTTTTTCACACCATTTTTTTATAAATTTTCATTTATACGATTTTTTAATCGCTGATGAATGGCAACGCAGCATTTGATTACTTGTCAAACGTAACTTGACCTAGGCTCCATCTGTATTTGTACAAATCAATCATGAATGAATGAATCTTGGTACTTTAACATTTTTACGCAAATTTTTCTCGTTTTTTACCTTGTCATAAGTAAATAGCTTCATTTGTTTACTTTTTTAGTAAACCAAGTAGTAAAACTCTTCAAATAACAAAACTATTAAGTGTAACCATAATTATTTTGGAAAACTATGAATATATCGGCGCATTGTTATTTATATCGAAGTCATTATGTCTTGTAGCTAGCTTCAAGGTGATCAAGAATTGCCTTGAATCTAGTTGATTGTATCATTCTGAACGAACCCGAATGATTCAGACAACGAAATAATATTCTATAACAAAAAAATTATAATAGTGCTAATATTACCATATTGCCAATTGCTAATGATGAATTCAAATTTAATTTAAGTTATAAAGGGAAAAAAATGGAATCATCGCTTTAATCGCATCAAACCATCGCTTCTTCGGTGGCCATAAATATTAAATTTAATTAGGATATATTGAGTTTTTGAAGAATTTCGAAGTAAATTTTGATTAAAAAAAAATTTCCAAGGTTTTGATTATTGATAATTCCTCATCTTGTGAAATATAAATAATATAGTAACCCTTACTCAACCTCATTAGTTCACCAAACTGTGGAAACGTCAAATAAATACATCCTCAATTTGCAAAAACAATATGCCTTGTTTAAAAATTACAATTTTTATCGACTTATTAGCCTTGTAAATATTTAATTTATTGTCCAAATTATATACTCTTATTATAATATTACATAGAATTATAACCTATCGTAATACACCTGATACGGATCTATCGTAAAAATATCAGTATATTTCGTGTAAAATTAAAAATTAAAAATATGAGCAATCAACATTGTGCGCCTCTTATCTAGTTATCTAACCAAATATAAAACAAATGACTCACTTTCATTAGTCCAATTAATGATCGATTGTTTCATCGATATCTATGCCAACTAATTTCTAATATTTTGCAACGTTTTTGGCGATATATTAGGAGCGTAGAATAAAAATCATATTTCATTTTGCAAAAAAAACATGTGTATTTTATGGCCTGATTTATTAAATTGTGAAAACTGCTCATTTATAAATGCACTCGTTTCGCTTTAATTAAACAATTGAAACTATCGAGAGAAGCGCATTTGTTTTCATATATTAAAGTACTATTTCACATTTTATATTATTAATATGAAAGTTTACGATTTCATTCTTAATCAATTGTTACTGACTAAGTATGAACATAAAATAAGCACATGTATTTATTTAAATCTTGACTAGTTTACACATAAACATATGTCAATATATCTCACTATATGATCAAACCAAATTTTTTTTTGTACAGGCATTTTTCTTGTGGACATTTACAAATTCTCTCAATAAAAAAAAGAGTCTCACCTCTAATTTTTTGGTCATTTTCTCCACGATGCTATCCATCTGCCTCTCCAATCTCTTGTTCTTCTCCAGGAGAGCATTCCCCAACTCCGCCGCAATATGCAGATCATTCTCCCTCTCCCTCAGTTGCGTGTACACGTCCTCGGAGGGCACTCCATCCGCATCCCTCTCCCCACCGATGGCACTTTGATGATTACGTTGCTCCATTGCTTGTACGTACTCTTCTAAACTGAACATTCGGATTCGGACAATCCGAACACGTGTAAAACGAGCTTTACGTCTTGTTTCTTTCGTTCTATTTAGCGCGGAATTAGTCTTTCACGATGCACATTCGATTGTCTTTTATATTAAACAACGCCTTTGTTTGGTCTAGTGTTTATTTGAGGCTATGGTAGGTTCGATTTGGTCCTCTCGATATATTTTAGTACAAAATCTTTGGATGTATTTAATAGCTTTAATTTTATAAACATGGTTTGTTTCGATATTTCGCGTTGTTAATCACAATTTTTTGTTTGTTAATAAAAACAAACGGTTTTCTAAGTGGTGGACTCGATGATTCTTCTGTAAAATAAATCATAAATGCGATAAATAAGTAAAAGTTCCTCCAAAATTCGCTTAGGAATTTTAAATAATCGATTTTGTACGATTCTATTATATTGTCTCCATTATTGTGTAATTACCTCTAAAGTAGGCATTGGTAGATTTTTAACCACGAGCTAAAAAAAATGAAAGTTCCCCATTCAAATTTCCATAATAATCAAATTAAAGGTATGGATAACTATGGATACGCGTCACCCATTGATATAGCAACAAATATTTTACTATTATTTGCTTATTGCCTCGGTAATTTTAATATAATTACCATAGATACCGCATATTACCACGGATACCGTGATAAAATGTCTTATATAACCAAGAATTTGAATAATTATTAATGGTTTGTGTTAATTATTAATAATAAATGTGGAAGTAAATGAAAATTAAGGCTATATAAACTATATTATATTGAAATGTATCTATATTTAAATAATTAAATAACCTATATATACCACCAATTTTTATATATTTATATATTTATATATTTATCTATATATTTACGGAATAACAAAGCAGCGGGGATTGATATGATACCAGCCGAATTAATAAAACACGCAGGGGAAAAAATGCAGGAGCGATTATACAGGTTAGTTTGTAAAATATATGAGAAGGGAGAAGTACCACAGGATTTTCAGCGTAGTAGAATAGTAACAATGCCGAAGAAAATAGGAGCTAATTTGTGTGAGAACTATAGGACCATTAGTCTACTATCACATGCATCGAAGATATTGCTAAAGATTATTTATAGGAGATTAGAAAATAAAGTAGAGGAAAGGCTAGGAGAAGATCAGTTTGGTTTTAGGAAAAACAGAGGGATGAGGGAGGCGATTCTAGCACTAAGAACGGTAGTAGAAAAAAGAAAGAGGGTAGGAAAGGTAACTTGCATAGCTTTTGTAGACTTAGAAAAGGCATTTGATAATGTAGATTGGGACATAATGTTTAGAATTTTAAAAGAAACGGGTATAGATTATAAGGATAGGAGAATAATTTTTAATTTATATAAACACCAAACTGCCTTAGTTAGAATTGAGGGGGAAGAAGAGGTAGCAAAAATAGGGAAGGGAGTTCGGCAGGGATGTACACTCTCATCGTTATTATTTAATCTATATATAGAAGATGCAATAAACAAAGTAAAAGAAGAGTATAGTGTAAGTGTGAATGTACAGGGAGAGAAAATATATATGCTGAGATTCGCCGACGATATAGCTATATTGGAAGAAAGCGAAAAGAATTTAGAAAGGGTATTGAATGGTATGCAGGCAGTATTGACTAGGGATTTTAACATGAAAATAAATATAGGTAAAACTAAAGTGATGAGGTGTGACAAAAAGGAATGCAGTAGAAAAATGAGGATCACAATAGGAGATAATAGAATCGAAGAAGTGTTCGATTTTTGTTATTTAGGCAGTAGAATCACAAAAGATAATCGAAGCAAGGTAGATATAAAGTGTAGGATAGCACAGGGTAGGAAGGCATTCGTAGAAAAAGAACAGATTTTAAGATCAAATATTGACTTGGGTATTAGAAAAAGATTACTGAAGGTATATGTTTGGAGTGTAGCACTGTACGGGTGTGAGGCGTGGACTATAGGAAAGGAAGAGAAGCGTAGATTAGAAGCACTTGAAATGTGGTGTTATAGGAGGATGATGAGGATTGGTTGGGAAGATAAAGTAACAAATGAAGCTGTACTAGAGTTAGTAGGGGAGAAGAGAAGTATTTGGAGAGTGTTACAGCGTAGGAGAGACAGATTAGTAGGGCATATTCTTAGGCATGGGGGGATTATGCAATTGATCATAGAAGGTAGAGTGGAGGGAAAGAGAGGGGTAGGTAGGCCTAGATTGGAGTATGTGAGTCAGATAGTTGAAGACGTTGAGATGAATAGCTATAGGGAGATGAAGGGATTAGCTCAGGATAGATCGGCATGGCGTGCTGTTTCCAACCAATCTTTAGGATTGCGGACTCCTTAACTAACCACCAAAATGGCTTGTTGAAATCAAAAAACAAAATTTACAAGATGTAAATGTACTTGACTATTGTATTAGCTTACCCATATTTTATACAGAGCGGTAATAAATATATTTACCATTTGCAAAACTTGAAAATTTTAAATGGAACGCCCAATTAATATATATTTGAAAAAAATCAGGAAATTTATGGGAATTTTAGGTGTGTTTTTGTTTCTTTACCAAACTAATCATCGGTATCTTTGATTTTCTGCACTATATTGTGGTAATTACAATAAATTACTTAGTTTACGAGTATAATTAAATCTGAAAAATAGGGAACTGCGAATAAATAGGCAATGCTCTACATTATTCTAATTAACGCGCAACAAATTTGTTCTTAAGAAGAGAAATTGCGGAAATGGTAAACTGCAGACTCAAACTTATAAAATGACAGATATTGTGATGAATTTACAAGACAATATCGAATAATGGTAATCAATGTTACTGAAACTGACTGACGTTAGCCAGACTGTTAAATGTTGATGTAAAACTGAAAGTACTTGATTTAATTGAAAATGATATTGTTTTGCTTTTTAAAATTTCACGATACTTTATTTTGAAATTCTAATTGATCACAATTTTGGTCGTGCAACCACTTTTTTTGATTAATTTTTTTTAAATATTGAATCAAACGAGGCTAAATTTCTCATATTAACCGAACCGCTTTCAACAAATATATTCACTGACTCATCAACCAGTTTTAAGATCCTACAGTCACAAAAGATCAAGACCTCTCGTGAAACACCCACGCAAATAAATTGACATCAAATAACAATAAACGCAATAAATTAAAAAACAAAAAACACCTACTCTTTTTGAGAAGACATGGCAATGAATGGTCCAAGAATAATTCCTCTTCGGGGAATTTTGAACGCTTTAGAACCGACACTTCAAAAATGAAAACTTTCCGTCACCTGTGTTATATACAATCAAAAATCATTGAAATAGCTCCTTATCGCCATAGTTTCCAACTCACAATTTATATCTATTGCCAAAAAAAAAAGTTGTTTTAGCGTGCTGTGACTATGAACAAATAAAACACGACGAGTGCACCGAAATGATGCACTTTTCACCTGGCAACCGACCGATAACTAAACAGAACGTTGCTGCTAAGAAACGTTGTTGCGGTTCGTATATGTAGGTGTGATATGGTTTACCTGGTGGATTGTAGAGGTGGTATCCCAGGTAACAAAACCACGGTGGACTATACAAACGTAATTTAGAATTGTGTTGGAATTCAGGGAGGGCTTGCATTTAATTCGATAGGGAAATGTTGAGTAAGACATTTAAAAATGTATTGAAGTGCTGAAAACATGAATTCTAGGAGCTCTGATTAAGTTTTAGCGAGTGTTGTTTTTTAAAGAAAATTCGTGGGTACCGCTGGAGTGATAAAAGTCGGTGTTGTGTTTAAGATCTTGTTCGCGAATGGAGGAAAAAAAATTGCAATACGCTCCTGTACCAGGTGAGACAGTAGGTAGAAATACAGGTGTGTGAAGGTGTACTGTAGTTCGGAGCATATCTGCCAGAGGGGGGTACCTTCAAAGGAAATTGAAACGCTAAAAATATTACAAATAGTTTATGTTTAAAAAACTATATAGGTTTATTTTATTGAAAAAGTAAAAATGTTATTGTTAAGTATTATTTTATTAAGGAATATCTCGAAATATTTAGGAAACTAAGTTTATTTATGGGTTCCAAATTGTCCGGCATATATTATTGTTACAGTCGCGTCGAATATTGATCCATGTTTGTTTGCTCAAATATTGATTGCGTGTTGTTTACTAAATACGTAACAAATGCCGCAAGTCACGAAACAATTGTTTATCGAATCGAATTTTTTAATTGCGTTGCGCAGAAAACATACGGTGTTTATTTTTCTCTATAGAAATATCTGGGAAAATTTCGAATTAAACAATCAAATAATTCTTCAAACTATCAAATTTATTCATCGTACACAAAACATTAGTTACATTACACTTATGAACGAAAACGATTTGACGCGAAAATACACGAAATTATCCGAATAGACTTTATAAGATATGTATTATGTACCCTCTAGTTTATATTTATATTTCCCTTTCAAAACCCTGATAAATAATTAAAGGCAGAATAGTAGAGAAATTTTGCGAAAATCGGGTCAATAACTGTCGTTTTTCAAAATATCCTTTAAGATTTGATGAGTAAAGTCAGAGATAGTGCGAAGCCGTAGGTGTAGCCATGCCAATAAGTAATCACTTTGCTAAAATCGCGTTTTTTTTTAAATTCAAAAATTCACTTTCTCTCCCAAATCGATAGATTTTCATAGTTGTGTAGATCCATTGTAGAACCGTTTTTTTAATGTTTCCGCAGTCACCGGCAGGTCACAATTTGACAGGTTGTGCACTAGCTTAGGATAATCGTGATTGTAATTGCGTAACATTCGCCGTATTTCTTTCAAACTCATCACGACCGTCACAATGTCTGTTCGAGATATCATTACTGACTCGTAGCAACTGTGTAAAGGTTAGGAGAAATAGTATGTTGGATTAAGGTGACTTAGAAAGGTGAGCACTTTGATTTGGACAAGAATGTGATTGTTATTTCTTTCGCGTTTCGTTAGAATTGCAAAAATTTCGGTTTTGAGAAGAAGAGAAAACGTCCGGGTCCCGTGACTTTTCTTACACGATAGATCATTTTGGAGAGACATACTTACTGTAAAGAAGTGTCCAGTGTTTTATAGATAGCAATGTTGTAAGAGCTGTTTTGAATGCGCAAGGTGATGAGAGATAGGTCGGGTCAGATAATTTATTCAGTTCCATTTTGCAGGTTATTTTGATGAAATAGCTCAGGCAACGGTGAAAATAGGTCAGGCCAAGTCAAAGAAATTAGATTCGTTCAGATCAAGCCCAAGTTTTTTAGATTGCATTGTTGCAGTTTTAGTTTTGATTGTGTAGTGTGAAAATAGGTCAGGTCCAATCAGTCAAGTTAGGTGAGGTGTTCATATACGCACATATTTTAATTATTAAAAATAACCACTATTGTGTTTTTTTGCAAATTCAATTGCCGCGTAGATTTGAAAAAAAAGGAAATATAATCTTACAGGGGGCAGGGAGTCTTTACAGTTTCCACTTTAGGTTTTTCATTGTAATGACGAACATTGTGCAAGATGACCTGATCTTTTTTCTTTCTCTGTGAACAATCAACAATGCGAATTAAATACTTATTACAGCACAGCGTACTTCAAAAAGAAACACTGCGAACATCTTGCGGTAACGCAACACTTACGCTTTGCGTATAGAAGATCATCTTAACCATTTCACTGATCGTATTCTCCAAAATGCCGAGGTACAATTCAACATTGTGCGCATTCATAACGTTACCCTTTCCATTGCCAATGGCCACCTGAACTAAGTCCATGTCCGGGACACAATTCCACGTGGGAAACTTACGTGTGGCGGTGATACGTCCTTCTGGCGTGACCACTTGACCCAACAGGTCAAGTATCGGTGCCTTGTCGCACTTGATCTTCCGGAATAATTTGCCGATGCCCACGAATACATTGTTCAGCGTTTGGTTTCGGTCAATGCATTGCGTATACGCTATGTCTGCCTGTGTGAGTATTGAAAGATAGTTGGTATAGCAAAGGGCCAGGTGTTGTACCGTGGGGAACTATGATTTAATTTTAGATTTGAAAGTTGAGGATTGGCTGGGGGAAAGGTAAATTTAATACAAGTCATTTTTATTAGGCCTGCATGCATGTGTATTTTAAGAATCAAAATTACCGTGCTCGTAGATTCTATTAAGAAATTTCTGAGGTATTCTATGTTTTTGATTTGTTTGGCGGAGCGTTTCATTTGCAGGTATTTTTGTTCATCTGCAAGGAAAATTGTATTCTATTGAATGAGGAATTTCATTTTTTTCAAAGCGTAAGATTATCTAAACTCTTTCTCTTATGTACCTATTTTTATCTGGATTGCTGCAATAGAATCGGCAAGCGATTCCAGTTCAGAATTCAGCTCATGAATATAATTGAACATAGCAAAGTTTTCCTCTTCTTGTTTTATAAATTGGCTAGCCAAATGGTCGATATTCTCACTTCCGGCAAACTCCTATAGAAAAGAAACGCTTGTAAGGAAATCTTCTACTGTTTAGTCATTTGCCCGTTTACGATTATTTAATTTAAAAAAAACACGATAAAAACAAAGCAATTGCGTTCAGTCCGTAAAATTTTGTATTCGCCCGAAAGATTGCTTTATTTCGAACGATCTTCAGTAAATTTATTTTATTATTTACTTGAATATCCTGTAAAATGTTCGAATATTTTTCAGTTTGCTCCTTGAGCATTATTTTGGTCTGTTCCCGCTTCATAAGCTCCTTTTTGAAAACGCTTGCAGTGATCCTTCGTTGACCCTTAACGTTCAGAAAATTCTGCAGACCCACATCATGAGCCAGAGTACGCTGCAGCTCCCGCATTTCCTAATATTTATTATCAATGAACATATTTTTATATCAAAAAGTGGATTTTTAACGTCTAATTGCAAAATCATTTCCAAATTTCTTTAATCGACCTGACAAGAAATGCAGTACCTCCGAATGGTACTGCAAATCAGCATGAGCCCTATATTTCAGAGCTTGCAGCTTTTGACACCATTCCTCGCGCTGATCATAAGCCAATGTTGCCTGTTCTATCAGATCCAACATGAATTTCTTGCTGGTCTCTAAGGACGCAAACATAAACTGCCAATTCTTGTTAAATAATTGTCTCTCCTTTAACAAATGATCAATTTCCTGCCGCAGTCGTTTATTTTGCGATATAATAACGCCATACCGATTTATGGACGTTTCCAATTTATTTTCGAGTTTGATTAAATTTGTTCGATTCATTGCTATGCGTTCGTGACGAGATGATTCTATTGTACCCAATTCTATACGTAGTGTCATCATTTGTTTTTGAACCTACGTGATTTTTAAATGTTAATAACTGCTAAAATAACAAAGGACCTTATAATGAACCTTGGGGAAACCGATTTCAAAACTTAAACTCTATGTTACGGGATTTATATTTATAAATCCTCGATAAATATTTTTGCTATGTATATTAGAAACAAAATTGAACCCGTTATGGAGCCCGGAGGGACTCTACTTCTATATTTGATGATGGAGAGTTCTAATTTTATATAAATGTACATGCAGTAGAACGAATATAGGTGCTAGTGGTGAGCCTTGTGGAGAACCCCTTGAGAATTTCTATATATTATTTACATTTCTTATTTGATATTCAATTTCAGTGGCGTATGTTTTTCTAATTTTTACATTCTCTGCAAGATAACCGTGTTCGTCCAATAGTTGTTTTAATTGTAAAATAACAATGTCATCTTTTCGTTTATTTTCTTTCGAATGGGCCACTTGTAAGCTTAATAGCAACGAATTTTGTTCTTTCTTCAAATTGTAAATGATGTCATTTTGTTTTCCCATATGGTGTTTTATATGTTCCAAATATGCCACCCGATCGCTTTCCATCATCCGGTACTATGGATAAAAATACTTTGTGACTTCTTTGTTGTAGTGATTTTAATTTATTTGATTTGATTGAAGCTCTCGCTTAAATAGACTTCCAAGCCTTGAAATACTTTACCTGTCTTTGCAATCGAGCCAATTCATCCTCTACTATCAACTCAAGCTCCATTGTGCTTGGTTTAATAGGCTTTACAGTGCTCTCCATTCTTAAAAGTTTCGCAGTGTTAATTCAACGTTTAAATTTGCGTAATTTATATTTTTTAGTACGTTTTTCAAAATTTCGCCGCTACGCAATATTCCCCTACGATTTTTCTATTGAACTACAGATTTTCCAAGCACGTTGACGTTCGAACAATTACTATATTTTTTAAAAAACACGACCATTCAAATTTCCAATTTTTCTGCAGCAAGTTGAACATGTAATTAACTATCCCATAAAATTACCCACCTATTGAAATTGTATTACATATTCAATGCAGTTTTATTTAAAATATATATTTTCGTGTTTGACAGTACATTAATATTGAGCAAATTTGTTGCTATGACAGTATTGATCTAGTAAATTTCCTTCCACTAAAATTGAGCCATCTCAGCCAATTTTCTGTATTCGGAATGAATCGTTGTTTATCTTACATTATATCTAAAGAATTTCGGAAAATTTTATCGCTTTAATCTCTCAAAATACTTCGAAATCATTATTATAGGATATATATTTGTACACAAATAAGGCAATACGTAATACACACTCCCAACCCTGGTTGTCCCTATAACATCTGCCTTGCGCAGAATCACACATGACAGCAGCACATATATTTGAGCAGAAGTAAATAGTAAATAGTAAATACAAGTAGTAAATACAAGAAAAACTTTGCTTTATTATAAATATACCAATAAAATAAATAGAAATAGAAATATAGTACAGTTTTCGATCTTACTGAATCTTACATATCACAAAAAATGAATAGACAACGACGAATAATCACTGTTTACTTTTACGTGTCACTTGTGAGAACATTGATGTAGTGCGAATACTGTCGGAGGGTTTCTTTGCGACATTATAAGATCGCGTTTTTCTTTCATCGTGTGATATAGAGTCTTTGACAAGTTGATATATCTTCTCCATTTGGACCAATGTCTTCGATATGGTCATCATTTTGTACTCGTGGTCGTAATCGCTAATTATAACCAAGGAATCAGATTTTAAGCTAAACATTAAGTCAGTATTTAGATTCACCTCGACAATAGTGTCGCCTTAGACAGTCCCTTTCTATTGCAAATCAGTCTATACAATCCCTGACAGACTTGTCTCACAATACTCCGATCTTGGTATTTCTTCAAGCATTGGTCTCGCACCATCATCACGGTCGTCTCCCACACTAAAGCATTCTCCTGGGCCTTTCCGAACCGTATATGCAGGTCGCACAGTTTATTCTTCAAGCCGACGATGGTAAATCCATTCTGTTCGGCTGTGTGTTTGACGGCGAACATGCTCTCTTCTATGAGGAGCATTATTTGTTGGCCACGTTCGAAGGAGGTCTCTTTGGCTTCTTGTAGGGCACTGAAACGTTGCATGACCTTCATCACGTCTTTGTATTCGCTGATGCCGACTACTTTTTGCAGATATGTCTGTGTAATTAAGTCGGATATTAATTGATCGATGAAGAGGTAAATTGGTGGTGTCTTACTTCATACATTTTGAAAGCCCTAATGTTAGACTCGAAGATTTTTTTGATTTCATAAAGTCGTCTCATTTGGTAAACCAATAACTCAATATTTTCCCTTCGGGCGCCTTGAAGAAGTAACTCTTCACAGACCTTTTTTTCCGCTCTCTCGCGCTTTTCCATATTTTCTTTTATGAACTAACAAGTTAATTTATCGCAATATTTATAATCAACACAAATATAATATTGTTTATCGTACAGTGTCGAATATTAGCATGCTCTCTCTAAGCTGCTCTTGCAGTTTGACAACAACCTCCCATTCTTTTTTTAGTTCATCTTTTTGAGTTTTCGCAATAAGACGGACCTTCTTTAGCCGTTCCTCAGCTATATTTAACATTATCCTTCTGTTGATAAGTTTAACACCAGGACCTGCTATATTATCTAGATTTGGTTCAGCACTAGAGTGTGATAAATCGTTCATAAATAGCTAAACGTACCGTTTAAACGTCAATACATACCGTTGGGCATTTGTAATAATTTTGGACGAAAGGTAAACATTCAAGTCCCGTTCGGGACACACGTTGGGGAAAGTGATTGGTGCAAACTCACGCATCTTTCGAAGTGGCTCCACTTCGAATACCGCCTCACCGCCCATATCCTTCTTTTGCTTCTCTGTAATAAATTCGGACATTCTAAACAAACCGCTTGTTCAAAAATAACCGAAAAAAAAAAAACGCTTTCGTATTGCAAAATATTACTTCTCAGATACTATGGAGTTTGTATTTGTGAATGTAAAAAGAAAAAATAATTAATTGAAAAAAATACCAGCATCATCAGCATCAAAATTATAACACGACATAACAAACCGCTCTTCTAGACACTTGACACAATAATAATGACCTGACATTTGAAATGATTGTCGATATCGTGTAAATATGCGTTATTCAGCCGAATTTGGCCAATGCAATGTTCTCTTGATTAGGAATTTAATATATTTGGTTTGTAGTTTTGTGTTCGTATGAAAAAGGAAACAATGTGACAAGTGCTCATATAGTAGTGCGCATGTGCTGCTCATGCGCATATGATTTAAATTTTGATAAATAAATGTAGAAAAGGAGAAACTGAAACTCGAATTGAAATTATTTTTTAAGCTATTCATAAAGCAAAAATATAAATCCTGGTGATATTATTATTAAATAAAAGTCAATATATTATACAACGTGTTCCTTTATTAATGAAAGTTATAATAAAAATATTATATAACATAATAATATAATATTCCTATAAATGGACGGATTTAGACTACTTAAAAATGCTATAATCTAGAATATGCTAAAAATATAAAATTCTAAGGTGTAAGACACATTAACAATTAAGACACTTGTATATTTATTTTTAAATTCTTAAATATTATTCAAAACTTTCAAATGCGTTGGAATATTTACAATACATTTAAAGATTACAAAATTAAAACAGTTAACAATAATAAGACGTTATTCTAAAGGCACGTCTACACCCGAAATATTTGAACACATATTCGATATATATTTTTTAATATGAGAAAATACGACTTTTATATAATCTGGAGCTACGTATATTTAACGACATACTCAAGTTTCATTTATAGATACAGTCATTCATAGATAAGTCAGTCCTAATAAAAACTATATATTAAAAATTCTGATATCGCATTAAATAGGTCAATTAATATCTTTATGGAGTAAAAACAAATAGGTTAGATCAGTTCAACAAAAAAAAATGCAATAATTTCAAGTGAATACACTGAATTACATAATCTATAATAAGATGTGCATCGTCGACGATTGAAAATAAATGCTATTGTTTTTTAAAGATCATTAAGTTCTAATTTTTGTAAAGGCGGCTGTGGTTTACCTTCCCGCGCATGCGCCGTGTTATCAATAACAGTGGCAGCACTTATACTGCCCTCTGTTGATGGATTGCCCTTGGTACTGCCCACACTGCTCCTTCTACGTTGCAAGGGTAATATATCTAATAACATTTGACGGGCTCTAGATGCGGTGGGGGTTGCCTTGGCACCATCTAAGACACAGGCATCGTACTCACGGTACTGTGCGGTGTCGTAGGCCGAGAGCCCGCCAACGAAGGGGCTGTCGAGGCATTCAGAGACTGCATAGTGCCCATCTAGGGATCGACATTTTATTTATCATGTCAAAATTATTTTTTGAAAATTATAAAGAAGCGGCAACACTGTCAATTATTTTATGACGTATCGCGATAGCTAAGTGTCATAAACACAATGCAATGTTGCCGTACCAGGCAATAGTGTATAAGAACTAAAAATATCGATGAAACTTTGTTATTAGAGCAAATAAAAATATATTTAATTAATACAAGACGATAAATTCTTACCAGTGGCCGATTGCTATCTGACAGGCATCTGCATGAAACATGTTTAAAATACATTTTAACTACTAAAATTTATTTAACGCACATAAAAATAATCTAAACCAGAGAAAAAACACTGGCATATATTTTTATTTGGTTAACATTTACGAAAACGAGTTTTAAGTTAAATAAAAATGGAAAACTTACCCTTAAATGTGCGAGATCTTCCAGTTTGGTTAAATCAGTCAATTCCAAATACAAGGAATAGACTAAAATCCAACCGTAGGTGCTGAAAATAATGCTCATGGTCCAGATCAAGCACATCATGATATTATAGGCAAAAATCATGTCATTTACGATGGAGAAGAACAAATAAGCGACTAATCGGAACGTTGTAAAGGCAGCGAAAGTGTACAGCCAGGGAATCATTTTCTTCTCGTGTTCCTAAAATGGCAAAAACCTTGCAAAAAATATGTGGGATATTTTTTTTAAGACACTTACATTTCTTAAGGCCAGCAACAGCATTATACTCGTTACAAAAATTACCATCGACCCCAAAATTGAGAAAACCGCAAACATAACTAAGGCATTGCGTACTAAAAACAATTTTAAATCCGTTTAAAATGCTGTTGTAACACAAAATAAACAGATATTACCGTGTCTACTGCCCACATAAACGAATTCGTACGAAATTAAGTAAAACCCATAATGAGTTGATCCCGGAGCGGCCATGGAATAGCAATACAGATCAAAGCACGATGTGATAATTGTAAACACTGACAAAAGCTATAAAAATCGCAACAGTGAAAATAGTTATCTAAAATATTGACAAACGTTCAGTTCACTAACCAAAGTGAATACTCCGGTAATAAACGACGCTCGTTGTATGTCGAGGAATAAAGAGTTCTGGACCAACGGTTTTTGGTACCACGGGATTCTCAGGGACTTCAGAGAAGTGCCACTGCGTAAATTAGCGCTGGACCGTGTCGTTACATGTGAATATACCGAGGGAGTACCCGTGGTTGGGGTCTTTTTGCCGTAATTCATTGTTTTCTAAACAAAATTGTGTGAAAAAAGTTGTTTTATGGCTAAATTAAATGCAATTTTATGCGATTTTTATAGAGATATATAGTTTAGAGTGCTCTTTAGAAGCTGCAAGGGTGAATTTGTAGTAAATTACGAGTTTTTGTAAAGGAGAAAGTGAGTTCTTTGTGTATTTCTAGGTTAGTTACGTAAATTACGTCAAAATATATCTAAATTTATTATTTAACGCCCTAAATTTGTCTGGACTATATTTTATATTACCTTTCTGCAGTTTTATTGAACTGAACAGAAATTCTTATTTATACTTTAAAATAAATGGGCGAGGCTGTTTGAGTCACAATATTTATTATTGTATATACTCGGAAGACATGTCAAAAGATGTCGCTGTATTTAGCGATGAGAATTTCAAAACAAAATAGTTATTAAAAACAACCATCGAAATAAATAATGAATACATCATTATTATTGATTTACAAACATATTTTAAGCTTTTAAATATATATTATTATATATTTTCAATATTATTGTAGAATTTAGTTACGCATATTCACTCATGACATGACAGTGACAAGTTCCGATTCAGACCGAATATTCGATCGGAACAAACGAATAAATTCTTGTATCTAAATATTATACAGTTGAAATCCGAAGGAATGTTGTGGTTATAGTTAGAAACATGCATTCAGAAATTCCTCGCAAATAAATTAATCCCTTTGAATATCGATTAGTTATTGTTTGAGAACTTGCACCACTGTAGCGCTGAACGGACACTACAGTTGCCATTACCATATGATTGTTTGACAGATGAAATGCTTGTGTGATAACTTGGTTATAACGATCCAGTCAATTAATTCAGTTTCTGGATTGTTTTCAGGTAATTACTAAATAGAGAATGCAGTTGATTAAGTCAGATTTTGGTGCCACAAAATCTAAAAGGGAAAACTATTAAGATGTAAATAAATATGATAATAACGTTCAAGTGCCATTTGCCATAGTAGATGGTATTTAGAAGGTATTTTGGAAATGTTACGACTGAAATGGATGGCGATTTAAAGGTATTTACAGAATTTCTAGTAATATAAAATGAATTTTTATCATCAACCCTTGTATAGCGTTCGACTTACTTCCCTCGCGTCCTCTATGTTCATGTCTCTGCTTTGTCTCAAATTTTTGTATGTTTAACGATTCAATGTCGACGTTAAAAGGAGTTTGAAATAAAAACCTATATATTTCAAGCTATCATTTTATAATGAATAATAATAATTATTTTTTTACAAATATATTACAATTTTACACTGATGTATGACTCAGGGCAGTACTTATGCGATTTGTATAAGTAATAAAATAGTATAGAAATATTACAATAAAAACATAAAAATGGCTTAGAACTATTGATGGTTTATTTAAAATGCTTTTCGAAGTTATGAATATAAAATGGACATTTTGAAACGTAATATATAAAAACGAGAAAATATAATTTTGCAATCACAAATAATATATTTTTTTGGACATTAATTTGGAAGCGATTATTAACAATTTTTTGGAATGTCAAGCATTTTGTAAATTTTATAAAAAGTCCGGTCCTGTTCAATCAGTCCTACGATTTGTGTGTACTATATAAAACAAAATCAGATGAATTATTTTTCCAAAAGACCGTTTTGCATTTTTCGGATTTTCTTTGTTTTGGAACTCTGCAATAATAATTTAGCTTAAGTATTATTTGAGCGTTTCAATAATAGAAATTAAGTACATTTAAGGTGACTTAAAGTGTACACTTTCGTTTAAAAAAAAATGTTTTATGCAATTGTAGGTTGCCATGTTTGAATATTGTGCGCAACTCGAGCGAAAAGTGACTTTAGCACTCGTTTGATTTTGGCTCACGATTTTAGTACATACGTTTTTTTTTAAACAAAAGAGTGTTCTTAAAAATTAGGCCACCTAAATAAGGAAATGTATTTTTTTTATAGAAATATACATTAATATATTTATTGCTTATAGTATTTTCATGTGGAATCCTTTTTTAGATTTTTACTTTTCACATTGAAGAATTGAAATATCGCTAAATTTTTATCGTTTACTCTAAGACGGATATCTCTTACATTCATTTAGCTAATTATGTATTCGTTTATATTTATTTCCATTTCACAAGAAGTTAAAATTGTAATCCCCCAATAATTTATCACAATAGAATATTATTTTTAAACATCCCGACGGTCCTGAGAAGCTCTTTGAAAAAGTTGATTTCGTCAACGTATAATACAATTTTGCAAAATATTTTTGAGGCCTTTTTCGTAGGGAATACAATAATAAATTCAAACCGGATATTTGGCGATTATTTTTTCGATAAATCAGGGCAGGACAAAGCGAAATATCTCCACAATTTTTGTTGCAAATATTTGCATATTTTCGATCATAACTTTTTATTTTCTTAATTCATTATTATTATTTTTTAATTCATTCTGTAGCTAAAGTTTCCCTTTTTCAAAATACAATTATAATATAAAAAAATATATTGATGGACGCCATATTTTTTTGCCACATAAAATAGATGAAGATAAATTTTGATATATCTCAACAAGACTTTACATTTTTCGAAATATTTTTTAAAATTGTAGATATCAGCTTGAAATTTTCGATTAGTTTTAAAGTAAGAAGGTTCAAATATATATTTTTTTTATCTATAGCGCCTTTTGAAATATTTGCACTTGAATCAGACTAATTATAAAAAAAAAAAATTGTGCTTTTCTTTCAAAATAAATTTGATTTGCCCTGGCCTGATTTACGTACACAACTAATTTTTTTCACGAACATTTTTAAATGGTTCCAACAAATCTTTTTATTTATCCTACCTACAATAAATACAAAAAGTTATTAAAAGATATCGAAAAAAAAAAATGATCATTTAAATTTTACACGTTAATTTTTCTTTAATAGCGAAATCGGTGATATGTAAAATACTTTTGCAATATTTATTAAAATATTTTGATTTAACCATCGTTTCTTTATTGTACCGTGGTTTATACAGGGTGCATTTATACAGGGCGTTTTGAAACACACCAAAAACTCGTTTAATATTTTTTTAGAGTGCTTTTGATAACGACTTGCATAACGTACACTAAGAAAAAACAAATGCGAACAAGTTTTTTTTTATAACTAAACATTTGAATAATCTTGGTGTTATTCCTTTGTTGTTATTGTTACGTATAATGAAGAGTTTTAATAAATATTTTCAATCTTAAATCACAAAGTTTTTGTAGAGCTTTTTTTTTGATTAAATTTCTTTGTGATTAAAAATTGACAGTTTTTGATTATTAAAGTTTAAAAAGAGAGCAATAGTTGAACAATAGTTAAGAAAGACAGAAATGACAAATATATAAAAAATAATAATATATATATATATTATAGAAACAAAAACATTAAAAAAATATTTATAATATAAATAATGTTGTATATATAAAATTATGTATAAGTTTTAAGAAAATTCGATAGATTAAAATTAGGAAAATTTCGAAAAAATCACAATATGGACGAAAATCTCTCGATGATTACAATCTATATAATTTTTTAGATTTATTTATATAAATTTACGTTTATTACTAAAAATATTTACAAGAAAACAACACGGTAGGTCAATAATTAGGTCCTTGTGTTGAAATAACCTAACTAAACCCATTTTTTATTTAATAAAAAAAAAAACAATTTATGATTTCACTTTTTTTTCTAGTGTACTAAAAAAAATTGCGGTCTTTCTTTTATACATATGGAAAAAAAACTGCGAAACTTACAAAAAAAAAAAACAGGAAATTATTCTGTTTTATGCATTTTTTTACTAGTGTAAAAATGGGTAAAGTTTGGTTACCTCAGAAAAAAGCTCAAAAATGAAATAGCGATTCGAAAGTATTTACTAATATATTAATAAATATCGTCTTTGATTGTGAGCTTTGTTTATTAATTATTTCGATATTCTTTTTAAATAGTTTATTAAAAAGTTGAAGCGGACTTAGATAGTTTACGTTTAGAATATGCTTTGACACAAGTTTATTTATACAGGGTGTTGCAGAAAGAAGAACAAATAATCTGAAAACAGTTGAATTGAATAAAAATTTCTTCGATATTTCAATTGAATTCACTCAAATATTTATCAAAAATTGTAAATTTTATATTTGTCCCATTCTTCGGATAATGGAACTAGCGTCTGTCTTTAAATATTTTCTTTTAGAACACCCTGTGTATTAATTACGTTCTAAGTAAGAACAAAAAATAAGCACAGTATAAAAATCTGTCTTTGATCATCGGAAATTTCCGCACACCTTAACATTAAGGTCATTTCACACTCACACACACACTACACCAGAAACCCTTCCGGGCCGTTCACTCTAATCTGCGCACGTATGTTCTGTATACTGTTCATAATCTTCTTCTGGTGTCCGACTAAAGTGATACCGAGCTCTGTCAGTTCTTTGACTGTTAAATTGATCACACCGTCCATAGAGACAATTCCACCGGCGTGGAAGTTCTCCACGTATCGGGTCATTTTGATACTGGCGAGCCATTCTTCGACACTGGTAAAATTCGTTAGGTCCGGGGCGTCGGGCGCGAGGGGATTCGCTGAGCTTTATTTCGCAAAAAGTTTCAAAGATAGGAAAATTGGTTTTGTACCCTGATTTCATATGAAAATCGGCGTTTTTTAATACTGAAAATGTTAGTTTGTGATATAAACAAAAGGGGGTGCTATCAAAAAACAAGTTAATCGGTTTGCAGCATCGCTATTGTAATTGTGGCAACGGTTGTTCATTCGAATTCCAATAGATGTCGCTCATATTGTCAGTATCAAGAATTAATAAATGTATTGGTAATTTTAGGACGATTTCTCTTGTCTGTGATTTTATAAAGATGTAGTGCGGGAAAATTATATTATATATGTTCAAAAAGTTTTTTATTTTTCGAGTGATTATGAAGTTGTAGTGTGCAGAAATTGTGTTTATAGTTTAAATTGTGTGATGGAAATGAAAAATAGCAACTTAAGTGGAACTAAATAAAAATAAAACTATAAGAATTTGACGACACTTACATGAAATGCAAGTAGTTTAAGGCTATATGCTTTAAAAAAATTAATACCACAAGACAAATTGGTTAAGCATTGATAGATGATATATAAAGAATATAACCCTAAACCGAAATAAATTAATAACGAAAAAAAAAACATACACAAACCTTTAAACAGAAATTATAAATGGGCAGCTTTAGAAATGTGTGTTAGACAATCAAAAAGCGCTAAGCATTGTTGCTGAAGACCACCCACGGTGCGCCGTTATTACCCGCCAGTTCCTGGTGAACATCTCGCTCATCTTCAGGTAAATTCTGAAACCACTTAACCGAATCCGTGGCCGCAAAACTCGCCTCTGAACTATCTTCGGTTGCCGTACAGCAATTATTTAAATCGTCCGATTGAAACACACCGTTTCCGTAACAGTCCATCATGGCGGCGTTATTGCTCCTCTTGGCGTTATTATTCATCTTATACAGGGTGTTTATATTCGCCGTTGGCACCCAATGGGGCATAAACAACTCATTATTGTACCGTTCCAGCTCCAAATCCAATAGATTATTCAATCGGCGTTCGTTTTGCAAGCTCTTTAAATGTCGCGCGTATATATCCGGTCTGGGGACCAAGTAGCCCTCGGTAGCGCCACTGGTATAGTTCACTATAGGGTGTGGCATAACTAGCTGCTGGCTAAACTGGTTGGCGCAGTCGTACCGTGGCTGGCGACGTAAACTGTCGCATTGGCTGTATTGTGAGGTTAGGGTTGATGTTTGTAAGCAATGTAAATCGGTTGCGAGTGGGCCATTTTGCGGGTAGGATAACGCAATTGCGTGACTAGAAGTAATTGTGCAATAAGAGATATATAAGCTGTGTGGTTTTAGCGAGATAAACTGAAGAAATAAAAACCGGCGCAAGAATTCTGTGATAAGATATGTTTTTTATTTCCGTATTTATCCAAGTTTTAATGAAAGATTAGTTTGTAGACAATCGGCAGGAATACCCTGTATGTACAATAATAATATACAGAGCGTGCATTATAAAACAACATTGAAAATATAACGAATATACAAAGCAGAGGTGCAAATCATAAAAAAGCAGGTTGTTTTAAATTTATTTACATCTGTTAGTGTTGTTTGTTTTCGTGTTATTTGTTATATTCGTGACAGATGACATTTGCACTAATTCTTCAGTGAGGATAATAAAATACAATTACTTACCGATTTTGTGCAATTTTTCGAAGTGTGTCGGGAACTCGGATTAGTTTATCCAAAGTTTTTACAATCGATTGGAATGTTGGCCTGTGTGTCCGTTCTTTCTGCCAACAATCGAGCATGAGCTGATATATTGCTTCTGGACAATCCATTGGAGCTGGTAACCTAGAACATTTAAGAAAACTCTTAATAATCGCCGCATTGTAACAAGACACGAAAAACTTAATAAAAAAATAATTAAAATCGATCTATGGAAGTGTTTCGATGTTTGTATGGTTACCTATATCCTTTTTCGATGCTTTTAATAACATCTTGATTAGACCAATTCCAATATGGTCGCTCCCCATACGACATAACCTCCCAACAAACGATCCCCATCGACCAAACGTCGCTGGCACTCGTGAATTTTCGGAAGGCAATCGCTTCGGGGGCCGTCCACCGAACCGGTATCTTTCCACCCTGAAATTCATCCATTAAAATTGATATTATGAATAGATAAGAGTTGTTAAAGATATAATATGATATTTATATATACAGAAGTTTAAAATTTATCATATTTAAGCGATTATTTTGACAATTGTTCTATTTCATTTGAAATAATCTGTTTATTGCACTTATAAATTGTATTTCGAAATAATTTAGAAATAAATACATTCGTATTCTTAAACTTGTTTCAATTAAATTATGAGGTGCCTCAACTCACCCTTGTGGTGTAAGCACCCTCTGTGGCACTCTCTATCTCCCTACTCAAACCGAAATCGGCGATCTTGCACACTAGTTGCGAGTTCACCAGAACGTTTCTTGCAGCTAGATCCCGATGGACGTAATTCATGTCGCTTAGGTACTGCATGCCCGCTGCGATTCCGCGCAACATGCCCACTAGTTGGATCACTTGGAATTTGCCATCGTTCGCCTGTAAATATTCAATAGTGGAAGTTGGAAAGACTTTAAACTTTAACAAAAATGTATTTGTTGGTGGTTTGGATTGATTTACTACGGATGTCATAAAATTTATCTTACCCGTAAGAATGTATCCAACGATCCATTCTCCATGTATTCTGTTATAATCATGACAGGGTTCGATTTAGTGACCACCCCCTGCAGAAATATAACATTGGGATGCTCAAATTGCCCCATAATCGATGCTTCTGTCAAGAAGTCGTTTCTTGCCTTGTCGAGACTCCCCGCTTTTAGGGTCTTGATTGCCACGTCAATATCCATGCCGTTGGCTCTGAGTTTGCCTTTGCAAACATCACCGAACTCACCTCCACCTACAAATTGATAAGATTATACGATTGGGGGCAGATATATCAAAGTATCTTCAAGTACACTAAGCTATTTTTGAAATAACTTAAAGAGTATTTTCTGACATGTGCCATGTTAAGCTTAAGATATTTCGCTTATGTTGAGAGATACGAAAAATATCTTCATATGAAAAACTTGACCAATTTTAAGCCTTATAACAGCCCTGTAATTGTTTTTATATCATCTAATGGTTTTTGAGATATCTCAAGATACATGACAGTACTAACCAATTATTGCTTCTATTGTGATGCAGCCAGCATCAATTTCCCTAGCGAACTCTCGCACAGCCTGATTCGGATCTTCATACGTGTGTGGATCAATGTATGTCCTGGAGGATCCAATTCCAGTAAATAGAGGCGTAGTCACTGGGGGGTAGAATAATACGTTGCAAAATTTTATAAGTACACATTAAAAAAAATTTAAGGGCAACGATTATATATTAAATTTTCGTTAGAAAATTGTTAGTAGACATAAAGCACCATGCAAGCTTTGACGAAGAAAATTATAGATCTTTTCAAATAAATCGTACGAAAAGTAATTGAATATTTACCATTGGTATGCGTAGCAACAATTGGCGGATTATCAGAAGGATGATGTACTAAAAAAACAAATAAACACAATAACAAAAGCACAAATAAAAACAAATGAGCAAGCAACTTTGATCTACACACACTCATACACTCACACAACAATCGCAGACGTACAATAACACAGACTGAATATCGTAAATGTTTAATTTAGCATGCGCATTTTTATTCAGAGTGATAATTTAGACGTATCACACAACTTACTGTAAGTCACTACTAGTCCAGCTGAGATAGTACGTGTAATAGAAAAGAAGTGTGCGTTTTATCATAAATATCTATTTTTAAAAAGTTTCGCTGAGTGATTCTATGAGTGATCTGATTTTATTATTCGTAATAATCATATATATGATATGATTATACTTCAAATTGTAGACAAATCATTCGAAAAAAACTTTTAACATCATGTTGAACTTAATTCCCTACTTATATTTCACCCGGTATATATCATATTCTATATTTAATCGCCATCATTTTACCTTCTCCATTCCGATACTCCAATGTATCACAATCGCTAGGCTGTTTTTTATTACATTCATCATTCGACCTCGATTTCAAGAAGACAACTGTCAAAACTATGACAGCTACCAAGATTACAACCACTGCAACAATGGCGCCGGCTACCAGTTGCAAGCGCAAGCCATCTTCTTCCCCCATATATGCTAGAAAACAAAAAAAAATCCCGGTGAAAATACAAAGAAAGTTAAGAGTTTCTCAAGGGTCTACATTCGGTCCATTGACATTCAGATTGTACGTTAATGCTTTATTTTTCGATTTCTGCGTGCACTATATTTTGGAGTGGCCTATTTTTTGTCAACTTACTTGTTTTGAGTACATGTCCCGTTGTTTTGAAAATGGGCGATGAGTACGCTGACCAGCCTCTTTGTGTTTTAGCCCGAACTTGTAGCCCGTAGTCTGTCCGCTGTTCTAAACCGGTAAAAGTTACCGTTAACTCTCTGGTCAGACGCGTTGTTGTGTTGGTTTGATCGATGTCTCCACGAGGAAAGCACTTCACCTGAATTAGCATAAAAATCTGGATTCAAAGAACTATATATATCGTTTAATAGTTTGGATTTTACTTTTTTTTTCTCACATACCTCATAAGTCTCAACAGCATCTCCTTCGCCACCCGCGTCTCCTGGCCCATCACCAATTATCGGAGTATCCCAAGCAAGAGTGATCTCTGTACTTTTGATATTCAACACTCGTACATTAGTGATGCTGCTGGCGACGCTAGCTTCTGTGGTGACAGTAATGTCCATATATTCGGGATGTGCCTTCATACTGAGATGAGACACCCCATTCTCGGCGAAGACTTGGAATCGGTAGGTGGTGACCGCGTTTAGACCCGATATCGTTGCTCGGGTGTCATTGAATGTGTCCTGGAGAGAAAGTTTCTTTGTTTTTATTAGTGGTTGTTTTTTGGTTTGGTTAATGATTTTTGGAAATAGATCAACGTTTTTGTGAAATTTACATACCGAATTTGGCGAAAACTGCACCTGCCCGGATATACAAGCATCACATTTGATCTTGTAGGAGATATCGGAACGGCCGCCCATATTTTCTGGATGTGTCCAACTTAACATAACCGTAGACTGATCTACGAAGCTTATACTTAAGTTTTGGGGACCCGTAGGTGGTTCTGGAATTTAACAAATGTGTTACGAGTGATAGATGATGATTCTTCTTTAGATTCTTTTGTTACGTACGTGTGCAAGGCATATTTCTGGGGTCTGCCGGAGCCCTGAAGTATCCAGAAATGCACAGACATTCTGTCAGGCCATAATCTGAAGCTTTCGAATGGGCAGGACACACCTGACAAAGCTCATCTCCGATATCAGCTTTGTATTTTCCAATCGGACACACTGCATATTAAAAGATGTTCAATATTACCTTTTGCTGTCTTAAAATTTGAGTGACTTGGTTATAGAATTGAATCAACAATCACTGCTTTACTGCCAAATTTTATATCAATCTTCGAGTGTTCGTACTCACCATTACAAGTCTGTTTATCCATATCCGGCTGAAATCCAGCTTTGCACTTACAGCCTCCAGTTGGTAAAGTCCATTTCCCATCTCCCTTGCACAGATACGTTGGCGTATCAACCACAACTGCATTATCAACACATGTCCCAGTGGCTTGCTCGATTAGAGTTACCTCTTTGCCTGTGGGAGTTGCGGGGAAGTGGGCAAAATTGATTGTCACCTCAGGGCAAGTGATATAGTACACCTAAAATGTGTCCACGGTCAAAGAAATAATTTTAGCAATTTAATTTATGACGTACCTTTACAGCCAAGAGGGAGATACACGCCCCTTGGTCTCTAAAAGCGAAATACACTCCCTTCTTTGTGACCGGGATACTTTTGACTTCGGTGTTGATGACGACTTCTGAGTTAGTGTTGAACCTTCCTTCCCCTGCGGCGATTCGACCGATCAGCTTGTAGCTTTCGGTCTCCCAAGGTGGAGGTTCTCTTGTTGCCACATCGAATTCGTAATAGAGCAAACTGAATGTCTCTTTGCATGACAGAGCATTTCCTGGAAGAATAAATGGATGCTAGAGTGAGTACAGGGTTTTCCTAAGTCGAGTGCACAGTTCAGAAATTTTGTAAATAGATTTGTAGATTCCTTTTATCACTTGCCTCTTCAATGGCTCATTATAGTGTTCTTTTACCTGGAAATAAGCTGCAATCTCGAATGGTGAACTTAATTTCGATGTAGATTCTGTTGGCGACTCCTCGCTCAATGAAAGGCACCCAGAGCCAATTGTTGACATTGTGGTAGGCCACGTCGCAGACGACATACGATCGCCAATTGATACCCTTTTGGAAGTTTGTAAATGATTCCTCCACCCACTGAAAATGGAGAGTTAAAACACTGTTAGGTGCTTGAATAAAGATGATTTACTTCGGAATTGGAGCAGATAAATGCACGTCTTTAATGGATGCATAAATAACGAAACCTGTAATTACGAATAAATTCCGTGCGTTTTCAATTTTTGGTTGGTCCTTTAATAACGCGAAGGATTTGAGATTTTGAAATTGCAAATTGGAATTTTTAGTCCACAGTCCACAGTTTTCCAAGATCAATTTTGAATTTGTTGGATGAAAATAAAGGAAGGATCTGTACTCACAAGTTAGGTGTGCGTCAACTTAAAAATTGCTCGTTTCATTTATTAAAAAATATTGTTTCAATTGTTATATTTTCGAAATGATTAAAGGAAAAGCAGCAGTTCTTTTTTATCTATGTAGCTCCACTGCAAATTGAACACAATTCTCCATATCTGTCACAAAACACAGTGGATTTAGAAATACACCATCGAACAAAAAAACTCGTGCAACTAATTTATCATAAACGTCAGCAACAACAACAACAAAATTTACTTTATGACACTTTTGTGCAAAACAAAAGTAATCACGAAATAATTGCCGCACAAAACAAAAAACTATCCATCCATAATACAAACATCTCCCAATTAAGCTCTCGCTGTGCAATTCCACACAATCCGTTTATACAATTTTTTTCATCGGGTGCCAACATAGCGGAGCGAAACAAGTTTTGACATGATGAATTATTTTCCTCAACGTGGCACAGTGATGTATGACAGTTCACTCTGTTATACAGCGAACGGTGCAGGGGAGGTCTAATTTAACGGCCCCCTGATTCTATCCCATCCCCGAAAAAGGCACCCCCTGCCCCCTATATATATATACACAACTGCAGACACTGTTTCTCTCATGGATGAAATATAATTCCACTGATCTGACTCTACTGAGAGCAAGAACGGGGGCTTTAATAAGGAAGACCAGGCGTGCTTTGGATGACAATTGCTTCCATTTAGGGGCGCGATTCGTCATCTTTAAAATTGGGGTGTTTTCTTGACTTGTTCTTGTCTCGGCTGGACATTAACAACTTTGTATCGTTTAATTTAAGCAGTTTTTATTGTTGATTTAAACAATTTACCCTTCTTATAAAGAACTAATAATAATAATAATAATAAATGCGATATGGCCATCACACAACTCTCATCATCCACAGTGGAAATACAAAAATGGACAATAGATAGATTATTAAATAAGTTATCGCTCGCATTATTCTCTTCCCTAAGATAGATTATTGTTTATAAAAAAAATTTATCGTATGAACAAAAAATTAAAAGTGCCTTACTTTCTTGGTTTGTTTAATGATATAACTTTCAATTTACGTATTAAAACAATATTATGAAAACAATTGGTTCATCAATCTGAAAAATCATTTGTTACTTGGGTATTTTTTCAAGAAATTTGTTTTATTTGCAATGGACGATCATTTGTCATACGACAGTGACTAGACGGTTACGACGGGTATTCTATTATTAACTAGCAATTGTTTTTGTTTGTTTTGGAAATGGTTAGTCGTTTTGCAGTTGTTTTCCTCTATATATATGACAGCGACCGTTGATATCTAAGTATTTGAAACGAACACGGCAACACGAAGTTTTCCTTGTGTTTCCCGACTATTGCGTTTTACTGGAATGTGACCCACGGGATACCATCCAGAAGGAAAATCATTTTTCACCTTATTTCCTCTACGACCCCTATCCGCTAATGGTACACAACTCAACACAATTTCATCAACCATGCAGTGAGCACACACATTTATTATTATTAGTTTTAATATAAACCCGTAATATTATGTGTTATATTTTTTTTGTTTAAACGACAAAATGTTATACAAAACGATATTCTGTCGCTGTCGTTTTTTATTCGTTGTTGTGTTGGGCAGTGTACTATAATACTACGGTATCTAAAGTTGCATATATCATTCATATGTCTCATGGGCTCAAAGACTGTAATAAAAATAAACTACCGGTTAAAAGAGGGACCTTAAATTCAGTGGCGGCTCTTGATATTTCAATCGAGCGGGGCGCATTTCTCAAAAAAATAACATAATAGTAAGAAATATGATCTAAAATGGATGCAAGATGATTAAATTCAATAATTTCTTTAAAGTGGTATCTTCTATTGCTCTTCTATCTTTCATTGATATAAACACTCCTTGCACAAGTTTGTGATAAATTTAAATCAGCAATGGCCTACCTAATTCTTTACTTTGTCCTCAAGAGAAAGTCTACAAAACTCTATTTTCAATAAAGAACTAACACTATTCATTTTTATTAAATTATTTCTATCAAATATATTGTTGGAGAAACACGTGGCAAAGTCGTACATACGTAACTACACAGAACAAATGCAACTGTCTTATCTGGCTATTCTATATTATCCATTTTCCTGTATACTAGGCTAGGCTTCTCTGTTGGGACGCTAAGGAATTGCGACCCGGAATGGCTTAAAACAACGATATATTCTTAGCTGTAGAAGCAGCGTGACGTCACGTTGCCATAGCAACGCGGGCCGCTATTTAGTTTAAAGGGGTGGGGGGGGGGGGGGTGACGTAATATACGTTCGTATTGCGCTTATATTTTTTAATATTTCTTCGGTTAAAACAGAAATTTTGTCGATTTTTTTAATGTTTCTATTCTTTATTTCTAATCAAACATTCGATGTATTCGAAATGTGATGCTATAGGAGGATGATGGGGATTGGGTGGGAAGCTAGTGTCAAATAAAGCCTAACTATTGCAATACAAGCAATATATAGAAGGCTGGCTGTATATGAACCAATTGTTTCCTTTACGTTGTGCGATAGCTTTTTATTCCTAGCTTGCTGTGATCTAATGGAATTTCTTCTGCTAAACTGTCAAAGCGTTTTTCAAACGTTGCTGCTGTTAGTCATCTGTTTCAATGCGACTTGATTGCTTGCAAAAAGAATATAATAGCGAAATAGAATGTATTTAGAAGATGTTAAGAAAGCTAATGTAAAAATAGAAAGTATTCATTTCGACTCGCCCAATATTTGTTGTTTGATTTATTAATAAGTATATATTTCTTTGAAGAAATTGTGGAATTGAGTTGTGTCACTTCTTCAGTGGTTTGATATAACATATATTTTAAAAACATTTATCGACGCCTTACTTTTGTTAATTTTTTTAAATCTTCATATACATTACGGTAGAGTAATTGTTACACTTCTATCTATATTCCATATGAAGTATATAGACGGTCTTCAAATTGCGATGATAATAAGATAGATGGCGATGCTAAATCACATTTGCATTTACGTGGTTTTATGTATGTACGTGCGATATTTTAAAATGGTTTCCTAGAAAACCAAACGAAACGTGCAAATTGTTACACACATCTGATCTCCTCAGAGGGGGAACAATTTTTTGCATATTGCCTAACAACCTGCTCGACACAGCACGCTATTTATCTTAAAATATACCTTTACGCATGCTTGGTTATTTATCCATGGAAAAATAAAGCTGTATTTTAATTGGGTTCGAATTATATAGTTTTTTTTTTTTTTTTAATCTGATAATTACAGCATGTAGAAATGCAACATTTTTGTGTATTTTCAACGATTTTCTCAAAATATTTTCACGCACTGTTCAGCAATTTAACGACGATAGATAACCTAAATCCTCGCGAAAAGTACAAACTATCCATTAGTTACAGAATTTTTTAATTTGATGAAATCGTTTTTTTTTGATAATAGACACAAAGGCGAACAAATATTTGTTGGAAACGTAGCTTTCGTTTTGCTAAACGTAGGTAACTACGATAACGGCGTTTCCATGGGAACATTTAAAAAGATTTGCAAGAATACTTTTTTCTAATAAATGGCTTATTAATATAGAGATAAGTGTCTAATTATACAGGATGTTCCTAATGTATGTGGAATAATTATAAAAAAATATATGGGAGGAGCAGAATTCTAGAAACTATTTGCATTTTAGATTCATTCGTATTAATGTTGGGGGATTTTTTTTTTTATAAAAAAGGATTTTAAAAAATATTCTTCTATAGATTATGTACAGTATCAACTCAATTAGCAATAAAATTTCAAAAAATAATAAATAAAATACTCAAATTGGCAATTTTACCAACTCTAGGATTAAACTATTTTTTTTGTGTATTACCCTGTACATTAGTGCATATATTCACCACGGCACCTGGAGGAATTATAAGTAATAGTTATCTATTACCTGGCTGGATATAAATGCAAACTAAGAGACAAACAAAATGACAAAATCGTCGCTGCTGAAGCTAAACTAGTTTTTGATTTTACACTCATATAATCGAAAAAAAAAACAGATGAAAACAACAAGCTTCATTAAAGATGAGCAAAATTAGTCATATTACTTCAATACGACAATAATCAACTTATATTTTATTAAACAAAAGTACAATTCCAATGGTTAACACAATCCAAATTCCAAATTTTTTTTTTAAGTCCAGAATTTCTTTCTATTTACAACACCCACAGTGTATCACATCTCTAATCTCTTCTATCATCACCTAAAGATCGCCTTGCGTGTCGAGATCAAAGCATGCTCTGTGTAAAGAAGCAAATAAAGATGGACACTCAATTAAACCGAGATGAACTTATGCAGAATAAATGTATCGCGCTTTTATTGCAGTTTTTCGTAATATGACTATCTCTTTCTATGTGTTAAATGTGCAGAATTTGCATATTTGAGGAATAAAATGTCAGATTTCGCTTCCAATGGTCACTTGATGATAGTAATTGTCATAAATGTAGTCAAATTAAAGGTGTAAGTGCAAGAAAACATTGAAGCTAGTTTTATTTTTAAATAACTTTATGGCTATTTTTATAAAATATTGCTCTTCTAATATATTTTATCATAGATCAGGTATATATGGACAGATTGTTGCATAATTTGATACCATAGTTAACCTCAATTTTTTCGCCAAAGTAGGCATTTTAACTTTCATCAGCTGTCATTTATGAATCAGCTGATTCGTATACAATTGTGACATTCGACAGGTCACGTCAATAATTTGTAATTTTTACATTGTCAAGTTAGTAGTTCAAATGACAACAACAATTGACCTACTAGTGCAATATGCCTACTTTGGCAAAAAATGCTACCTAATAGAAAAAGGTGCCCGTACATGAATAGATTTTGATTGCACGTTCCCATTTTGCATTTCGAATTTATATCGACCGTTCAGTATTAAATTAATAGCATTTTTCTTTTAGTATTAAGGCTGTTAGATAATACGTTGGCGATTTATCAAGATATTCCAGTCAATTTATATACCTTGATGTCAGTAGCTGCAACCAGATGACATTAGGCTAAGCTCCGGGTGTCACTAGAATAAATGACAGCGATTTTCTATTGGTTTATCTCACCGTTATTGAACTGTGAGATAATCTATACAAAAATTAGATATAGATATATTTTTCTTCGGTACAATTATTTAGATTTTATTTATTTGAACAACGTCTAAAAGTCAAAACCATAATAATTAGAATATACTACAAAAATAACTTTTCCTCTCAGATTTTTATATATTTTTTGCACTAATGCAACAAAAAATCGTCTAATACATCCACGAAAATTTACGATGAAATTGTTGTTGAAGCTTACGAAGAGTCATTTTTCATCTTTTCCACGTGGTAATTATAATACCTCAGTCTTATCTTCTGCTTATCTCGGGTAAAATTACCTCTAGTTAACTGCGTTCAAGCTGAAATGAATATCATTTCATGAGAAAGAACCTCATGAGCTTCGGAATGCGCTTTTATATCGTTCCTCTTGCAGTAAATAGAAATTGTACAGGCACATGAGTAGAGCTCATCTGATTTCTTGTTACAAACGCCTCACTTCTTCCTCACTTTTTTTTACTAGTTTAATCACTTTACGTAATATGTTCTATATTTTTTTAATATATTGTTGCCAATTAATTTTACAGTATATGAGGTTCGAGAGTTTTTGTACGAGTTGTAGAGTGGGTACGATGCTGCATATATTTTTTAGCAGCATTCCCTCGTTAGTAACTTAATCAGCGTTTGTGTGGGCGTGTAAAAATAACCTGCCACCGCGTTACTAAAGAAACCTATCCATCTAAATTTAACAGTTGCTACTGTTGTTGCATTTTGTTTCGTGCACATGCTTAGGTAAAATTGTATGCGAAGAAAAACAGAGGATTGTACTAATGCACGTTAAGAATTTTTCAATCATTGTTTTTTCTACCATTTTTTACATATAAAAAAAAAATAGAAAAATTCAATGTGTGTGGCCACCATTAGATCTTCAGCCATATGACGATCGCACATTTTATTTTATTTTAAATTATTTTATTAATTCCGAACATTTTTTAATTAAAAAAAATGCTGAAATCCTCACCAAAAAAAAAACTGACAATTTTCAAACTTGGTGACGTATTTCAGCGTATTCTTTACATTGCCTGCGCACGAAACGCTTTATAGGTGGCTGGGAGGGATACACAAAAATGTCAACACTGTTAATTTCGAAATTTGTGCGGCTTTAGAAAAATGACGATAGTTCGCGTGAGCGGGACAAGGAGGGCACGATGATAGGTGAAGATTGAAATGGGATTCATTGGGTCGCTACAGCTAATTTACGAGATGTTACATAGTGAGTTATGGCCAAAAGACACGTGTAGAGATCCGCTTCAATATGGCGGGGAAATTGTTACATGCGAAATGCTATGGAAACGTTTTGTTAATTTACTTTTACTTTTCATAGTAAAAGTAAATAAAAAAATAAAAGTTTACGATAGTATTTTAAATAAATATAATTTCAAAGTAACATATAATAGTTCTAATAGTCTTGCTAACTTTGCTACTTGCCTACTTTGGAGAAAGAAATGGCACCTAGAAATCGGATTTTACTAAATACTCTTTTTTACTTAATACTTTGTTTAAAAAAATTATAACTACGGTGGTAAATAATAGTATAGAATATCACCCAAATACCCTAACTTAAAGCATTAACTAGCTAGATGCGCATTTCAAGGGCTATGCCCCCATCTTCAGTAGCACAAGATAAAAACTAAATAAAATACCTCTGTCAGGAATCGTGATTGATATACTATTAAATAAATAAGTCAACATGACAGAAGTATGTCGACTTGGTGTTTGAAATATTTGAAAAAGTTGAAATGATCCTCGAAAAAAAGTGAAAAGGGGTGTACATATACCTTTGCAATATTTCGATTTTTCGTCAAAGTTTAAAAAGTGCCCAAAACAATATATTAATAAAAAAGTGAAAAAGTGGTGTATATATACCTTTGAAATATTCCGATTTTTTTGGCGATTTTGGTCAAAGTTTAACAAATGCTGCCCAAACAATGCAAAACGGCTATAAATCGTCTTAAAACTATATTTTACTGATTTCCGGTTCAAATGGAAAAAGTTGAAATTATCGTCGAAAATAGTGAAAAAGTGGTGTATATATACCTTTGAAATATTCCGATTTTTTTGGCGATTTTGGTCAAAGTTTTACAAATGCTGCCCAAAACAATGCAAAGTGGCTATAAATCGTCTTAAAACTATATTTTACTGATTTCCGGTTCAAATGGAAAAAGTTGAAATTATCGTCGAAAAAAGTGAAAAGTTAAAGAGTCCGCAATCCTAAAGATTGGTTGGAAACAGCACACCATGCCGATCTATCCTGAGCTAATCCCTTCATCTCCCTATAGCTATTCATCTCAACGTCTTCAACTATCTGACTCACATACTCCAATCTAGGCCTACCTACCCCTCTCTTTCCCTCCACTCTACCTTCTATGATCAATTGCATAATCCCCCAATGCCTAAGAATATGCCCTACTAATCTGTCTCTCCTACGCTGTAACACTCTCCAGATACTTCTCTTCTCCCCTACTAACTCTAGTACAGCTTCATTTGTTACTTTATCTTCCCAACCAATCCTCATCATCCTCCTATAACACCACATTTCAAGTGCTTCTAATCTACGCTTCTCTTCCTTTCCTATAGTCCACGCCTCACACCCGTACAGTGCTACACTCCAAACATATACCTTCAGTAATCTTTTTCTAATACCCAAGTCAATATTTGATCTTAAAATCTGTTCTTTTTCTACGAATGCCTTCCTACCCTGTGCTATCCTACACTTTATATCTACCTTGCTTCGATTATCTTTTGTGATTCTACTGCCTAAATAACAAAAATCTGACACTTCTTCGATACTATTATCTCCTATTGTGATCCTCATTTTTTTACTGCATTCCTTTTTGTCACACCTCATCACTTTAGTTTTACCTATATTTATTTTCATGTTAAAATCCCTAGTCAATACTGCCTGCATACCATTCAATACCCTTTCTAAATTCTTTTCGCTTTCTTCCAATATAGCTATATCGTCGGCGAATCTCAACATATATATTTTCTCTCCCTGTACATTCACACCTACACTATACTCTTCTTTTACTTTGTTTATTGCATCTTCTATATATAGATTAAATAATAACGGTGAGAGTGTACATCCCTGCCGAACTCCCTTCCCTATTTTTGCTACCTCTTCTTCCCCCTCAATTCTAACTAAGGCAGTTTGGTGTTTATATAAATTAAAAATTATTCTCCTATCCTTATAATCTATACCCGTTTCTTTTAAAATTCTAAACATTATGTCCCAATCTACATTATCAAATGCCTTTTCTAAATCTACAAAAGCTATGCAAGTTACCTTTCCTACCCTCTTTCTTTTTTCTACTATCGTTCTTAGTGCTAGAATCGCCTCTCTCGTCCCTCTGTTTTTCCTAAAACCAAACTGATCTTCTCCTAGCCTTTCCTCTACTTTATTTTCTAATCTCCTATAAATAATCTTTAACAATATCTTCGATGCATGTGATAGTAGGCTAATGGTCCTATAGTTCTCACACAAATTAGCTCCTATTTTCTTCGGCATTGTTACTATTCTACTACGCTGAAAATCCTGTGGTACTTCTCCCTTCTCATATATTTTACAAACTAACCTGTATAATCGCTCCTGCATTTTTTCCCCTGCGTGTTTTATTAATTCGGCTGGTATCATATCAATCCCCTCTGCTTTGTTATTCCGTAAATCATTTAATGCTCTATGAAACTCTGACCTAAGTATGCTAGGACCTAAGTTATCCTCATCTATCTGTTCCACACTTTCTAGCTCCTCCATGTCCTGCCTACCTTTATATAAATTTTCAAGATACTCCTTCCATCTTCTAGCTTTTTCCTTATTTTCTGTGAGTTCCTTACCCTGCTTATCACATATAATGTTACACTTTG
Organism: Leptodirus hochenwartii; assembly: GCA_947310635.1. NCBI lineage: Eukaryota > Metazoa > Arthropoda > Insecta > Coleoptera > Leiodidae > Leptodirus > Leptodirus hochenwartii. Next base: position 695,060 of record OX371186.1, read on the forward strand.
GTTTTACTTTAGAAAAATGTGACTTAATTTTCTTGTAGCCCAAATCTACTTTACCTCTTCTCATATCCTCCTCAATATCCTCACAGTTTCCTTTTATCCACTCTTCTTTCGCTAGCTTGCATTTCCTATTAATTAAGTTCCTTAGTTCCTTATATTTTTGCTGTCCTGCTTCTGTGTTTCCTATTTTAATTTTCCTTCTTGCTTCTATCATTTCAATTATTTCTTCCGTGATCCATTCCCTCCTACCTGCCCTTTTCTTTGTGCCTAATACTTCATTTGCTGCTGTAGTTAACCCATTTCTGATTTCCCTCCAAAGTGAAAAAGTGGTGTATATATACCTTTGAAATATTCCGATTTTTTTGGCGATTTTGGTCAAAGTTTAACAAATGCTGCCCAAAACAATGCAAAACGGCTATAAATCGTCTTAAAACTATATTTTACTGATTTCCGGTTCAAACGGAAAAAATTGAAATTATCGTCGAAAAAGTGAAGAAATATATATATGTTTAAAATATTTCGATTTTTCGACGATTTTTATTTTAATATTCTTTGGCAGATGTGAGTTGATACTGTTTATAAAATCATGTTTTGTCGGTGTCGGAGTGGTCTCGCCGTTAAGGTGTCGGTTGCCACCGCTAAGGTCGCACGTTCGATCCTGTGTAAATGCTGTGTAAAATTTATTGTAAAATATATATGTAAAACGTATTTCTGTTAGAATCTACGATATATAAAAGTCAACACAACAAGTAGTAAGTACAAATTGTAGCTATCTTTGTGAAGGAAATGTAATTTCCTTTTTGTTTTTTTTTGCTAAACTGAAAATTGTTAAAGAATTTTTAGAAAATAAATTGAAGAGTTTTGAAGGTAGTAAATTGTATACTTCTTTAGGTACAATTATAAATAAATCTTAATGAGTGACAGAAGTGAAATATTTGTTGATGATGGAAGTTTAAATTACGAATTGGGCATTTCAAAAATTGTTTTTAATGGAGTGTAAGAGGAGGAAACTATTGAGGAGTGCAAGTTAATATATGGCTCGTATATTTATAAAATGTGCATTGTAACTAATGCCAAAAAGTAGCAGAAGATAAAACTAAATAAAATCCGAAATATACCAGTACAAAATGGCTATTCTTCTAAAATTATAAATAACATATTAAGAAAATTTAAAAGAACAAGAGATATCAGAAATATTAGTAGTTTGGAACAAAGTAATAATTCAACTCCAAATTTTGTTAAATTACCATTTGATCATATAATGGCACGTGGTTTAGATAGTATTTTAAATAAATATAATTTTAAAGTAACATATAATACTTCTAATAGTCTTGCTAATTTTCTAGGAAATCCCAAAGATTTGATTGATTTCAATAAAAAAATCTCGTATTTATAAAATATCTTGTTCTAGTTGTCCTAAAGTATATATAGAAGACAAACACGTAGACCAATTGAAACTATATTTAAGGAACATTTCAGATTAAATAGAAAAGATAAAAGTGCTGTAGCCGAGCATATTTTTGACTAACTCAAGTCATCCTATTCGAATTGGTTATTTTAGATTTGACAAACCAATATTTATTATTGTTAATTGTTAGTTTCGTTAATTATTAATTTATATTCTTTTAAAAGATTTATATAATAATCAAAATAACGACAAAACATAGATTTTTTTTAATTCGTAAAATATTTTTTATGGTCCGAACGAACAAATACATATACAAAAAAAAAAAACAGAAAAAAATCTCAAATAAATAATACACGATACATTTTCACGCTTACTGGAGGGAATCATTGCAAGTACAGTTAGACTTTGTGGAACATGGCGGTCCAATATGGCTTCCCCATACCCGATATTTAACGCGGATACGCGGTATAATGCGTGGGGCGACACCTAGCGGTAATTACACAACATTTGTCAAAGAGATTTACGAGGACAGAACAGCATGTGTACATACTGACAGGCGAAGGGTTAATTAAAAACAAATTTAGACGGTGCAGGCTGCAATTTTGATCGTGGAGGACGTACGAGTATCAAAGAGTGCGCGAGTTTTAGAATGGCAGCTCTTACGATTGTTGTGAAGTTGAAGTTTTAGTTTACAAATCGCTTTTTTTCTTCTGCAATCAAGCTGGATAGCTTGGTTTTTTTTTTAAGTTGAGATTCTGTTCTGATTGACGGTGCGCTTCTGTGGTGTATAATAGCATTTTTTTTTTAATTGGATCAACGATAACAATCGCAACTAAAATCTTATCTAGATTGATATATTATACTTTAATTTTGAAATTATCTGTATTTAATAACGAATAAATTTACACGACATCGATCTGGACAATAGATTTGAATAATTGAATACAGAGTGTTTGAAATAATACGTTATTTGCGTTTGGGTTGATTAAATTTAACAGTTGGTGTTGAAACAAATGAACGTTCCTGTGCGATTATTTCTGTTGGTTATTCGGTGAAGGTACAATAAAAAAAAGACTACAGCAAAGTAAAACATTGTCAGTGTAAAAATTTCTTAATTAAAATTTTCGTGGCCTTTCAGATGATTTAAAATGAACATTACGTATATTTATTCTGTATGATTTCCATAACTATTACATCACCTCAATTCGAGATACATTAATAATCATTTTCTAATTAGGATCATAAAAAATTAAGAGAAATTTAAGTCAAGTAAGCCTTAGGAAACAAAATAAACCAATAAGCCAGCTGTAAATAAATTGATATTTAATTCGTACCTAGAAAAAATGAAAGCTACATAATTATTGATGTCGTATTTAATAGAAACACGCATTTAAATAGCAAAATTTAAAATATTTTCTTACTATTATATTAAATTTCGATATAAAAATGCAATTTAACGATTAAACCAACAATTCTCAACATTATATTTTTAAAAGCTTCAAATTTGCTACATTTCTCCACACCTGACAACACTGTATCTTTAGACAGACGTACGTAGTATTACAATTTAGCAGGGGAAACTACCCTGCAATAATAATAATAATAATAATCGTTTCGTACCTAGAGGACCCTCTATACATACATATACACATATAGATCTTGCATTATATAGTGAACCTTACATTCGTAAGTTTATATATAGGCACAAAGGTTCGTGTGACTTTAAGGGAGGTTTATATGTGAAAGGGGGATGCTGTAGGGGTGCCCGTAACTCAATTATATATCTGTCCCTTTCTGTCATCAACCTTTACGATCACCGGAGTCTTCCGTGACTGTACCAAATGTTGAAATGATCTTGTATATATAGCGTAATGCAAAAGTTGACTCTACATATTTGTTAATTACAAATAAAATACCTTTGGATCATTTTTTAAATATATATTTTTTCAACGATTTAGTTTTTAATGTCTATTTCTTCGAATTGTGTCATCTAAATGAATGAAAAATAGTTTAAGTTGAAGTGCAAAGTTCCAGCTTTGTACTAGTGAAAGTATTTTTCGTATTTAAATCCTAATAGTGGTAAGAAATTATTTTAGAAAATGACATTTATTTTTCTTGTTCCTTTACAGATTTTTATTGATTACTCTGTATGCATCCAATGACAAATGACGTTGATCTGTCCCGACAAATGCAACGTGGATTTAAATTCAAGGCTCGTACGCAACGTTTCGGTCAATAATGGCACCCTCGGTACAGTCTGCAGTGTAAGCAACAAAGTAGTAAGTCATTTTACTTTTTAATATTCTTCCGTTACAAAATGTTGGTATAACCGTAAATATTTACCCCTGGCGTTGTTGCTTGGGGTCCATAAGGGTACCTGGTCCAATCTAGGGTTGCCTCGCCGGTTGTATCCAATAGGATCACTGGAAAATTTAAACAAAAATACATAATCAATCAGTGATGAAATATATATTTAAAGAAAAAAAGATTTCGTTTGAAATACTTTTTGTCCAATGAAGTACAGCCCGAAATAATATCATCTGGCAACCGTGCCGTGAAAACAAATCATCTACAACAAATCGCTCTTTACGGTATATCTCTGTCCATAATAATGTACTTATTTAGTCATTTTTATGCTTAATTAAATATCGACTATACCGCTCGTTACGTTGCCATGGTTATTATACAATTCAATTGTTGCGCTGCAGTTTTTTTTGAACAGTTGCAGTCCAAATAATTGCAATCTCCATGGTTTTTCAACAACGTTACACCGATTTGTAAGATCGAATGTCTTTTGTGCAATGAAATACGTTAGTAATATTAAAGATATACTTGAGGTTTAGTGAATAGACCTATATCGTAACAGGTATATCATTCTATTTAACGTTAAACTGCTGTTATTAAGACAAAAAATTAAACACCCTGTATAGGCGACAATATTTTTATGACGTGCCGTTTTACGCGGTGATTTTAAGCTGGTTTATTTTTTCTTGAAAATTTCGTGGCGCGTTAAATGGAGCACTCTGTATTTTGACAAAACAATATTTTTTTTTACAAGCACGCTAGTTCTCTTGAAGAAAAACCTACTATATCTACTTACAATTCATATGCTTCAATCAATTCGCTACCTGTTGAATTTATTGCAACATTTCTAGGTTAGGTTAACCAAAGAGTAAGCTAATTTTATATATTAAGCGCACACACAGAATACAGATGTCTTTTGTACAGTCTATTTGTTTTTCGTTGCTTCTACCTGAACTGAATTTTCTATAGATATTTTATTAGATGGCTGGTAAATAAACAATTTCTTTACGTGTGAGTTGTTATCTGGAACAGTGTTGCCTATACAAATTCAATTAAACAAATTGGTATTTAATTGGCCGAATTAAACTACAAGATTTATCTTTGATTTCTATTTGTGATTGGCTAAATATATAAACAAACCAAAATGTTTACAGATTTTGTAAGCATTTTTCTCAGATATTTAAAAAGAATTTCTTGGCCCAAAACATTTTTGAGGTTAAAAATGAAAATTCGGTACTTCTCGATCAATTATTATTAAATCAAATTCGTCAGTGCTTAAGGGTTGTTAGCAATCGTGAATTCACGATTGACACATTGAAACACAGATGGAGCTTAGGTCGAATTTTAATAAAATACGTAGAGAAGCTTTTTATCAATAGATGGCACCAAATGCCTCTTTATATGAATACAAAAAATACTAGTTTGTCGAAATATTAAAAAAAAACTTATTAATATCAACGAATAGATACTATTTGTACATATATAGTAGTACCTGCTATTAGATTATAATATAAAATTATTGGCAATACATTAGAGATGTGAATTTATCAACGGACGGTTCATTTTAAAAATTTCTACAGTTCTTGAATTGTAGATTTCAATAAAAAATGTTTTCTTTTCTATTTAAAAATAAAAATTTCAAGGTACCGGTACCTCCACTATAAAAAAATCACATCAAATCAAAGTTAATACCACAACTACCAAATAAAAATATCGTAAATTTTATGGTGTCTATAAAACGTTACATACGAAACGTAACAACAATCGATTGTTTTAAAGCACTTGACACATCAATCTACTTATTTCAAATTAATTGATACCCATCTCTAAATTATGACATACTCGGTAATAAACAAAACACCAAATGTCACTCGCTAACTATTACAAATATATATTATTGGCAATAGAAAATGATAGACCAAATGCACGAGCATTTGGTTTTTTTTTTACGATTGCGCATAATATTCTGATATTACAAAACAATGACTAGCTAACAAACTATTAATTGATATTGTGTTTTTTTAAATATAATATAGTAAACCCACATAAACACAACCCGTAACTAACGACTTAAAATATACAACGCGAGATCGAAATTGTATTTAAAAATATATTTATTAATGCTTTTAATTCGACGTTCGTAAATTATATAACCCCTGTATATGGTAGATTTGTATGTTGCTAATTTTTAAAAGGATGTGCGTGGTTCTGAAGACACCGCGTGTATAATTGTTTGCGTTCTTGCATTCCGATTGTGTCGTAATTTTTGCGCCATCAACATTTGCACAAAGTAAATAATAATAATAATAAAATAAAATATTTCATAATTTTTTTCTCCATTTTTCATTTAGTATTTTCTCCATTTGTTTGAAAGCACTTTAAAAAATGAAAAATTTGCTATACAAATGTTAGTACATTTCTTTGTTACAAAAGTGTCCGTTCTGATTAATATTTCTACTGTGTTTTCAACACAGAAAGATATTTGAGAACTTCAAAGGTCCTTTGCCCAAGTGCCTACACTCAAATACATACTATCCGGACAGACAGGCTTGTAAGGACAACGCAACGTTGTCAGATCTACATTCAAAATCTGTTCAAAACGGGAATAAGTGCCGCACAGATGAGATGTGCCCTCTTTGCACGGAATATACCGAATGTCCGATAAATCGTTCACTCGTCGCAATAGCTATTTGTGTAAGAAACGAATTTTCACCAAAAAAAACAATCGAAATTCAATCTCTTCATCTTACCTTATATTTTATGGTACCAACAATTTTTTTCTATTCTTTAATCCCTAGACATGTTTATTCTTCATTTCTTTAGATTAGAGGAAAAAATTGATATTTAAATTGCCAATTTCATGGCATCCTGTATAATATTCCGTATAGGACAATATACCCTTAGGGAGTTCTGGTAGAACAGAGACAGGTATAGGGGGGAAAATCGATAGTGTATTTCAGCAGACAGAAATGGAAAGACAGAGAGAGAGAGATAGGCACGGAATATAACCTGTCTTTGTTAGTCATGTGTGGAAAAGTGATCTTCGAGCGTTTAAAAATTTTATATATTATATTACAGAACGCCCCTATATGAAACGCGTATTTTTGTACTAGTACAGAAATGACAGTTGCTTAAATTCACAATGGATGGCAGCACCGGGCAGTAGATAAACTAAATATAGTCAATCATATTGCAACTTTATTTTTCAAAAAAAAGATATTTTGTATAAAATTAGTGTATTTGTTGAGTTAAAGAACAAATTGGATTTTGATTTTTTTGCTCGTTTTTCTACTATTAATAAGTCGCAATATCCATAATATTAAAAGGTCAAAATTTCCTTAAATACACTAAAAAACAAACGAAAATTGTGAAAACATCTTTTGGTACATCCCGTACAATATTCCCAGCTTGATATTTGGACTCCAATATCGTCCGAAGGCATGTCCTCATCTTGCGTCCTTCCCGAAACTAACTCCTCTAAGTGGCGGTGTATGTGCATACAGGAAGCGCCCTCTACTTCCGCTCGCGCAAGTTTGCATATACACTAGCGATGTGTAGTTCACTCGCGAACGGTTCAATCAAATGGCTGTGAGGATGTTTTGCAACGACCTATAGGTCACTATGACCTAGTTCGTGAACTATGAACTACATGGTGCACTCGTAAACGATGCAGTATAGTATACATTACATATACAGTACCAATAGCAGTACTAACATTCATGTGATAAAGTATGTTGGGGAATGGAACGAAATTATATGTTTAGTTCATTTTTAAAAGATGGCAGTAGTTCACGACCTATAGTTCGTAAACGGTACATTGAAATGAACTACGAGCTAGGTCCTCAAAGTGACCTACAGTTTGCCATCGCTAATACACACCACAAATAAGATTGGAAATATGTCTTTTTTTATAAACTCTCCAGAATAGATCATTATTATCATCACCATCACGATCATCACTATCATGATCATGAATAACTATGGCGTACATTGTTGCCATTTAAAAAATATAGCACAAATTTCTGATTTAATAATAAAACAAACTCGAAATCATTCGAATAATCATTTACCGATGTTCTTGCATTAAAAAAATGTTGTTTTGAAAAGCTTCCTTTTCATTTCGTACGGCTAGTGTAATAGCCATAACCACCTTGCCGCTTACATTATTCATGCTTCCATGTTTTTGGAGGTTTTTAGGCATCCTTCAGCAAGTTTCACCGCTTACATCTCCACCTAAACTCCCCAAGTCTATCTCTTAAACTGATCTGACCCGAGAAGTGCTCTTTACTTAACAACAAATTTACTTGTACCAAGTTTGTTTTTTTTGTTCAAGATTATCACACAAAATGGCTCAATCTTTTTTTGTACACGATTTGTTGTCAATTTTAAAGACTCAAAAAGTCGCCTTAAGATTTGCAATAATTAAATCTTGTTTCATAGATGTAATTATTTATTTCTCTCTATACAACAGTCGGTATAATTCCAAAATAGTGTTTTTTCTTTTACGAAATGTCGCTTGTTTGACCCGAATCATTCGAAATTTCTATTTCAAAAGAACATTAAATGATCCTATCAAAGACAAGTTTCAGTTTACAATTTCAAAGCTGGCCCATTTTCTATAATCACATATAACATTACAACTGCACAATTAAAGAGCAAAAAGTCCGGCAGTTACATTTGTATAAAAGTCATTGCGTAAAAGATAAAATCGGCGGAGATGTTATGAGCAACTGTTTATTGCTGTTATGTCAATTGTATTTATACATGATTGAAAAATCGCGTTTGAACATTGTTTCTAACGCAACAGAAACAATTTATGTAAAAATTGAGATATTTTCACAATTATAGTGCTATGTCAATCAAGTAGGCCACTGCAATAGTTCAAACACACATGACAAGCTTTGGTATATGCTAATATATGAACTACTGGTGTTGTTAGTGAATTAAACAACAAATTTGTAATTTTTGAAAAAATATCTTCACACATACATTACTACTTTGAAAAATTATACAACATAGAATATTGAAATATTAGCCAACGATGGGTATTGTCAAAAATGACAACTCGTCATGCGCATTAGCTGGTAATTTTATTTGAACTAAATTGACGACAATTTCGACATGTGTCGTCGAATGTAACCTTTTAAATTTTGTTCTATATTAATCTTTCTAGTCGAAATTTAATTTATCTTGAAAAGACGTATTAATATCGACAAAGAATTGAGCCTCTCTGGCGGCCATCGCGGACAAACGCTATCGCTAAGCAATTTCCAAATCAACAGTTATAAATAAACATATTAGCAATGTTATTAGTTAATCTCGATCTAGTTGCAATAATCCTTTAATAAGTCATGTAGACTTAATCACTTGTTATAAACTAAGTATTTTATTTACATGTGCTACTGCAAACACCCTAGAATTATTTGCATTAAAAATGCAAAAAAAAAATTGTCACTTCTTCAAATAATTACATTTAAAACAATTGAAGATATATGGCAACGTTTCATCGAATGGTCTAATTTTTTACATTACAGATTACACATTAAAAAAATATTTATAGAATTTTACGGTATCATTTGTTTTTGTAAGTTTCTACCTGCAAATATAACCTAGATATCGCTTTAATAAAAGCATTCCAGTAGCGCTAAAGACATTTTGCAGTATTTACTTTATAACAACTGAAAAATTAACAATTTATGACATTTACGTATTGACAGGTAGGTGCACTAGTTAGCCGCGTAGATACGAGATGTCTATTATAAACAAAATGTCAATAATTCAGCATAAAAATATATAATAGATTTATGTACAACCTGTTTATTTATACTTTTGTTTGTTGGATGTATATAATTTAAATTTTTAGTTATATACAGGGTGTTGTGAAAGAAATGGAATATTTTTCAGTTTCTATATAAGAAATTATTAAATTTTAATCAAAAAATAGAAAAACCAGCGCATAAATGTTGCTACATTGTATGTAAACGAAAATTCGCTGGGACGCGCTGTATAACCTCACAAACTTATCAGACACTCGGTACATGTTCTTATCTAATATACCGCTAGTCTTCTACAGAGTAAATTTGCTCGAGCCACATTTATACTGCTTGTATTATTAAACGAAAATTGGCGCAATTTTGTAAGTTAAATATTTATTTTGGCGCCCCTGAACGCAATGGTGGAAAATTTGACATTTGCCATTGGTATGTATATATATATATATATATATATGCGGCGCTGCAATTTCCAGAGCATACTTTCGGTAATTAAAGTCCTTATTTGAATAAGAAACGTTGAAAATACGCCAAAGACAAAGTTGAATACTGAAATTGCGCAGAGCACCTGGTAATTTTAATAATCGAATCTTTTATGTTCAAGAAATGAGATTAGATAATAATGTGGTCTACCAAAAATTTGTAGAGAACATTTTTTCTTTCGGTCGTCAATATTTCTTTCGTCAAAACTTTTTTTTTTTGATCAAATGTCGTGTATTAAAAATAGACAGTTGAGTTTTTTTTCGGATATTTCGTATTTTACGACACAAAATTTCATTTCAGAATATACAGCGCATATGTACAATTTTGAACAGGCCACCAATAACTTGTAATTTAAAATATGCATGCGGTACTTCATTTTTATTGTTTTTAATTTGAATTAAGCGTTTCTCGTTGGTCGTGCACACACACACACACACACACACACGAAATATATATATACAGGCGTCTGCTATACGTTCAAAAGTAATGCCCGGGTATTAAATAAATAACAAATACGAATAAGTATTATGGCCGCTCGCGTGAAGAAGAAAGAGACAGACATAAATAAACAAATACGAGCAGAAAAATTAATAAATATCGGGCCACCTGTTGCGAGGTATTTATTGTCTGCCACCTGATATACAGGGTGTATCAAGTGGAACGTAATCGTTTTCTCTCGGATAAATAAAAGTGATCCCTAAAAGGGACCACTTTTGTCTATAACCGTTTTAAAACTATTCTGAATGACGGATGATAAAAATTAATCGTAACAATTTTTTTTTTGTATATATTTTTCCACTTTGCACTTCATTTATTCGTAAATCTTCATTTATACGGATTTTTTAATGGCTCATGAATTGCAACGCAGCATTTGATCAATGACAGACATATTAGTACTTGAGCGCCATCTGTATTTTTATAATTCAATCATGAATTTATGATTTCTATCCACTATTGATCAAATGTTTCATGCAAAATGTTTCAAACATTCCAACTGAGGTATTAAGGCTTTGCCACGTTTTTTTAATGGCATGTTAATTTTTGGCCTCCAAAAAATTTCATCTTCCAAATTTTCTTTCGTAAAGAATTGCAACCGCACAAAATGAATATATTTTACATATCAATTATTAAAAAAAAACACCTTGTATATATAAACAGGCATATGTACATAAAACAAACGCTCGCGAGGTTCGTTCAACCATATTTAATAAGGCCGTTAGGCCCCGCGAAGGACCAACGAAGATCCCATTTCACATACGGCGCGCTGTTGTCATATTTACCCAAACTAATGGCCGCATTTAGAGCGGTATTATGCCGGCAGGGGGCGCTCTTACTGAAAACACGACGCAGTCGTCTGTTTACGGCGCCGATTACGAAACATTCCTTTTGATTCGATTTTAGATTTTGTGTCCCAGATATTAGATTTTTTTCGAGGCGATTTTCATTGTTTATTATTGTTGTTGACAATTTATTTGTTATATAGGGTAATCGCTGATTAATATTGTACAAATATTTATTTATCGAAAATAAACAATGAAACTATGCCAACTGAGATAATTCTCATTTAAAGACTAGTTTTTTATTCATCTAGTTCTATATTCGATAGACTAAGCGAAAAACAATTAAGATCAAATATTAATGACAAAACTACGTCTACCGCACACACACACACAACTACAATTAGTAACAGTACTAAAGGAAAATAGAGAGGGTTCATAATCTGTTTGTATAAATCTGTTATTTATCAGTGGCGCCCAACATTAATACTTCTTATTTATTTGAACCGCTACTGCACTCACTTATTTACAACCCAAGCAATTCTTTAACAAACGTGAACGGCTTATTGTCTATGAACAAAACCAAAATAAAGACATAAGTGTGTATCATATTTTTGGAAGTGTTTGTTGAAAAACCGTTCTAATTCACCACAACTACTACTAGTGTTTATCTGCTCCTCCATTCTTTTGTCCATGTTCGTTCTCTTGCTTTTAATGTGACGTACAGCCGCCTTTTTCATAACCGAGTCAGTAGACTTGTGTTTTGTCTTTTATCTTATGGGTTACCTAGTGACGACCATCATTAGTGTGTTAGGTTCGTTCATTTGTCTACCGGTTCTTGTTTTGTTTCATTACCGCGGCCAACTGAAACCTTTTCGACCCAGGAAATCATCGGTATACAATACCGGCATTTCTGTCGCCCAACATATCTGTTTTCTAATGAAAAGCCTTCGCACGGGTCCTTCAAGTCAGGTCCTTTCAAGTTATGACTTTAGGAATCAGAAATGTTTGCAAGGCAGAAGAAATACGATTAGTATGTTAGGTCGGGTCAGGTCGAACCATACCAGGTGAGGTGAAGTCGGAACTAATGAATTATAGTTCAGGCACATAAAAGTATTTGGAAGCGTTAGAGACAAACTAGTATGTTATGTCAGGTCAGATCATCTCAGGTTAGGTCAAGTAAAGCCAGATCAGGTCCCGCCATGACTGAGGAATCAAAGTTAAAGAAGAGAGAAGCGCTTCATTAAAATTGCAACGTAGAAGAGATAGATTGGTAGGTTAGGTCATCCCAGGTGGGGTCTATAAGGAACTATAATTCAGGAATATAAAAGGATTTGGACGGCACTAAGGCGCTAGAGAGATAAACTAGTCGGTTATGTCAAGTCAGATCATCTCAGTTTAGGTCAGGTCAGGTCAGAGCTAACAAATCATAGTTGAGGAACATAACAGCATTTGGAAGGCATTACAGGGTTAGAGAGGTATTCTTAGACAGAGGGGTATAGTGTACTTAATTACAGAAGGTACGTAGCCTACAAAATAAATCAATTAAAAATAATTTAAAATAAATTGACTTGATTGAAAAAATATCCATTGAAGTAGTTATCAAAATTAAAATGCAGGGCCATGTCTTAAAATTGCGAGTTAATTTTGCACCATCTATTGTTGTCATATGCGCAGTTTTTTTAAAATTACGTCACGTCAAATTTTGATTACTGTACACATTGTCTTTCATATATATTCATTACAGTGATCCTCTTCTTTTTATCTTATCTAAAGACACGGTTTTTATAAAGGTAGCTCTGAATTCGGATCATCAACAGCGAAGGCATTATTTCGGGATGGCATAATTACCTAGTCAGGTAGTTGAATCAATTTTTTTTTATTATAAAAAATCATACAGTCCGACCTCTTTGATCATAAACATTTTCACCGACTTTAAAATATATTAAAACGTTTTTGGTGTCACTGTGAGGCAACGGGTGTTTACAATTTTTTTTTGAATAAATTTTCATTTTCCAAAAGAGCAATTTTTGTATTGACAAGGAAACTTTGCAAACAAATGCAACACTAAAAACATTTTCTTGTATAGTATATAAAGTACGTTGCTATAGAAATAATGCAACGACAACTAATCAAATGTCAATGCATATTTGTTTTATTGTGATTGATAATTGATTATGCAACCAATCTTACAAATGATGTACAATTTATGCGATATGTATCTCTTAACCTATCTTCTTGTGTGCAATATATTGAAGAAAAGAAACACGCAAAATCGTGTCTAACTTTTTATATTTTGACTTTTGGTACCAACACAAAAAATATATATATATTTACCTTGCTCTGCGAACACCCTGAATTGGCACAGTGCTGCCACGAGCGGCAGAAGCCGGACAGCTATGCCCATGATAAAATGGCGGTTGACAGGCGGCAAAGTCACGCCAAAATGGCGGACTTTTATATCGACGGTTTACTTCATTCTGAAAAAAAAATTTTTTTTATAACTTTAACAAAGAAAAATAAAACGTTTTAGAATTAAAAAAAAAAATTTAGGTATACAGGATGTAGTGTAATATATCATTTTCTATAGCACGCTAACGTTTGAATTAATTTTATATTTTAAAATGGTATATCGTGGTGGTTTTAATTTCGTATTCGCTAGTCCGATAGCGATGTCTATTATGTTTTATAGAACTTCTTTTGTTATAAAAATCGTCTTCATTTAGCTCTTGATATTGCTCTTTTGTTGGAAAAAAACAAGCGCGATCTCAAATCCCACTACGGCCAGTTTCATAAAGATGAAAGCGACATATATAATGTCCAGTCAGCTATGACGAACTTCGACGTTCCGTTTTTTTTACATGCCCTCCTCAGACTTCATAGACTTCCTCGTTTATACCAAATATACAGCACGTCCATACAAATTTACAAACTAGAAAATTTTCTAACAAAAAAAAACACAACACAAATTTGAACAAATTTGAGATTCATTCAAAAACTTGTGACACTATTAAATTTTTTTTTAAACACCCTGTATATCGACCATAAACTTCATGCCAATCTAGAGTATTCTCACGAATTATTCTAACTCATGTTACATCATCTTAAAGAAAAGAAGTTTTTTAAGAAAACTCCAGGGAAAAATAAAAAGATGGAAAATGAATTTTTAAAAGATACATTATATAATATCAGATTTTTTTGTTTGTTTGGTGCTTAACTGTGGTTTGCAGATGATTCGCAGGGCATTGTAGATTTAAGAGTGAATTCATTCATTATAATGGGTGGTTAATCACCACCACCAAAGGGTGGCCAAAATATTTGTTAAAAACTCAATGTACGTTCTCAACGTTGTTTCTTTTAATTTTCTTTATTCATAATGCCATTTTGGTGCTAAAAAGTACTATGTAATGTTTTGTACTTGTCATTTGGTTGTGTTTTGGCCAACCCTGCGTGAAAGCCTGCATATAATTATTACTAAAAAAGACTAATTTCAAACAATGACTAGTCTTTTGTTACTTTGCTCATCTTATCTTCGTCTAACTCGTTCCGTTAAGCTGTCACTTTTTTTATACAGTGGTGCCATGTATATATATCTTGACGAAAGAAAAGTGCGGAATTTTATTTAAAAGAAATATTACAAATTATCCGCCACCGAAATATGTTCGCTTTCTCTCTAACAGCCAATTTAACTTTTAAAAAATGAAATAAGCAAAATTATAATTTTTATCAAGGATTCTGACGAAATCTTTCGCAAAAAAAAATCAATTCAAAATTAATCTGCAGCACCGTAACCTTAAACTCACAAAATTTGCATTGCCATTTAAAAGCCCAGTATTCTGCATACTGCAAAAAATATTTGAATGCAAAATTGGGGGGGGGGGGGGTAAAAAAAGTTGTACAGCGCAGAAAAATCGCTCGTATAATCCTATACAGTCTAATGAACCTGTGTAAACAAAAGCATAACGTGAAATGAATGAATAATTAAAAGAGTAGCGGGCGGTGGATTTAATATCAACTCGCCGCCGAATAAAATGACAAAAGTCTAATTATATACACTGCATTGTCGTATTCAATTTTTTTTCCCCGACTCGTTTTTGTTTTTATTACTTTCGAGATGACAATTGTTGCCATGGTATAATATATTCTACCTATAGGCAACCCAAATCTCATTCATATCGAAAATTTACAATTTACATTAAGCTATGCATAAAATCCATTTTTTTTTGATAAATTCATTCATTCACGAAATAAAGCGACACATTAAGATATTTATTTTACGGCAAGTTCTTTCTTTTTTTGCCCCCCGATATTTATCAATAAATAATGAGGTCATCTATAAGACTAACAATAAAACAACTCGTGTTTTTATGTGACAATAAAAGCTGTTATGGTAACTACGTATATTTATCAAAACTCTTTGTTATATTTCCACCCCTAATTCATTTTTTCGAATTGAAATTGCGAAAGGGACACGTTTATAATGTGACATTCTTTGGGCTAGATAGAGATGGGCTGTCATTGTGCTATATTCGCACTAAGTAGGCATCGCCTACAGATGGGGCAGATGTTCTAATCGAAATGGCGAAACGTCCAAATGGGAAACAATTTCGGCTTGTGTATTGTTCAAATCACAACTATTATACGACACAAATCTAGTTATTCACGCTTTTGACATGGTTACACGTTCGTGTATAAATTCCCCATATGTACTTTATATCCAGGGCCGGTTCAAACCACAAAATTAAGCCAAATTCACAAATGATATTTCATCAAACTATATATTACATTTATTTTTTATTATCACCAATCACGCGATTCTCGAATTGAAATAATCTTTCAGCCGGCCCTTATCTTTCTGGTTTAATAAAAGTGGCATTTGTGCGAAAGCGACCGGCTTTTATGGTGGCGACGATATATTACTGTCAAACTTGGTTCTTCATTCAATCGTTCATTCTTTTCGTTGTTCGGTTGTTGGAAAGTAGTTTTCATTTCTATGGAGACGTGAACAAATTTGTGGGATATTAGCCGGAAGTGAACGAAGTCATTTTTACGCCAATTCGAGCGTCTTTGTCGCCTATGGCAAGAACACGACGACGTGACTGTGACGTTTTGCATATATATATATTTTAAATGACATCTTCAGGATTTTGGGGGGACACTTATGGACGAAATACGTGTCGGAATAATGCCCCAAATTTTTACGATATTCTAGACGTTCTAAGTTAATACTTAAACTGTCATTTATTCAATAATTCAAACCTACAATTTTTTTGCTAAGAAAAAATGCAAATTTTCCAAAAAAAAATATTTAACACGTCATAGAATTCATTTTTTTCTATATAGCAACAAAAAAACAGTTTATTTACTTGTCGAATTATAAAATCTGTATCGACTCATTTATTTGCTGTGTTAAATAGTTGTTTGTAAAACTGTCTTCTTCCACGAGTTTCTCTCTATTTTCTAAAGGTACAATTAGAAATGATCCTATATATGAGATTAATTCACCTTTAGAACACAATGTAGGTATATACGAGCTATATTTATAAACTGTAGCGTAGCACAGCGAGAGAATTCGAGTTCTAAACGTAATCAGTGTTATAGCAAGGTCTCTGATTTAGATTATTCTATTGCCTATGATTAATCCGTCTGTTTATAGTAATCGTTTATCTATCATACGCTCCAAATGTATTAGGAGTCCAGTCCCTATATGGGAACATATCTAATGCTACTAATTGTACATCACAAATATGAATTATTCTATTGCCTATGATTAATCCGTGTTTATAGTAATCGTTTATCTATCGTACGCTCCAAAAGTATTATGAGTGCAGTCCCTATATGGGGAATATATCTAATGCTACTAATTGTACATCACAAATATGAATTATTCTATTGCCTATGATTAATCCGTCTGTTTATAGTAATCGTACGCTCCAAGTGTATTATGAGTGCAGTCCCTATATGGGTACATATCTAATGCTACTGATTGTACATCACAAATATGAACAAATATGAATTATTCTATTGCCTATGATTAATCCGTCTTTTTATAGTAATCGTTTATCTATCGTACGCTCCAAGTGTATTATGAGTGCAGTCCCTATATGGGGAATATATCAAATGCTACTAATTGTACATCACAAATATGAATTATTCTATTGCCTATGATTAATCCGTGTTTATAGTAATCGTTTATCTATCGTACGCTCCAAGAGTATTATGAGTGCAGTCCCTATATGGGGAATATATCTAATGCTACTAATTGTACATCACAAATATGAATTATTCTATTGCCTATGATTAATCCGTCTGTTTATAGTAATCGTACGCTCCAAGTGTATTATGAATCCAGTCCCTATATGGGTACATATCTAATGCTACTGATTGTACATCACAAATATGAACAAAAATTAATTATTCTATTGCCTATGATTAATCCGTCTGTTTATAGTAATCGTTTATCTATCGTACGCTCCAAGTGTATTATGAGTGCAGTCCCTATATGGGGAATATATCTAATGCTACTAATTGTACATCACAAATATGAATTATTCTATTGCCTATGATTAATCCGTTTGTTTATAGTAATCGTACGCTCCAAGTGTATTATGAGTCCAGTCCCTATATGGGAACATATCTAATGCTACTAATTGTACATTCACAACGAAACTAACTTCACTGTTATTTGTTTTAAGTGAATTTATTGCGGGTTCAAATTGAATACAGTTATAAACGAACTTTTAGCGAATCTGGTTAGTACATTTTACTGATTTTTAGTGCAAACAATTACGATGTATGAAAATGTTAGTCAGGTAAAGTGCTTATGAATTGGTTTCTAAAAGGTCTGTACCACATCTAGAGTCGGTGGTATATATTTACAGTTCATTATTGGTTGACACTTCTATTTTAACGAATTATATACAGTGCGTTAAAACTATATTTGCATAAGGAAATGAATTAGTTAGAAACTTTTTTGAGGTAATTATTGCAATGACAACCAATTTTGGCCATCAATAACGTTTGATTTGTATTTAGGGGATTATTCTGCTATTTACTGATGGTTAGTTGAAAAATGTTGTTCAAAAGGTATTATTTTTGTGGATGCATGTTTTTTAAATTTCCGATTTGATAAAATCGACGCAATCGCGTAAGTCTACAAGTTTTTTTCGTTTCGCCCTAATATAGGTACCTGTAATCCTTAAACGTAAATCTTCCGCACAAAGGCAGATTTCTTTGCTACCTTCAATTTGAACTAATCGTTCGAATACATCAAACAGCGTTGACAAAAGAAGTTTATCTTTCCCCTACAGTAACAAAATGTCTAAACTAGCAAATGTTTTCTGTTTCTATAGAAACCATGACTTGGCACACTCAGATTTAGATTTAAATGGTTTTTTTTTTGTATACCTGCGAATACCTTTCGTATACCTGCCGATCTAGTTACCGTGGAAAAACAAATATTAATCGTGAGCGCAACATAACCTTAGAGATTTATTTTTTGTTGTAACAAAAAGTTTTATTTTTCATCGAATTTTGTTTGAACAGGATTATTTTCGGTTTTCTGATACGATTATACAATATTGTCAACAAAAAAAATTTTTTTTGGAAGGGCCGTCCATTTTTTAAACATCTGCCAGAATCTTGATAATTATATCTTTTTTAGCATTAAACTGTTGTTGGTGTGAATAATAAAATAGATTTTTTTAAATATGGTGCTATAGGAGTAGAGTGTTGAAGATTGGGTAGGTAGATAGAGCGACGGATAATGACTTATTTCAGTTAGTTGATGAAAAACGGGTTAGGATACGCGAAAGTTGCAAATTTAGAAGGAAAATATTACGAGGTCATATTATAAGACACGGGGGTATTATAAAAATGGTTATAGAAGGATATTGTTAGAAGGAAATACACAGCTAGAAGTAAACACAGAAAGTAGAATATATGTGGCGTTTTTTATTAGATAGTATAAAAAACAAATGAATACCGACTTGAATATAGTACCTAGCGACGGTATAATAGCACTTTATTCACGGCAATTAATTTATTATTGTTCCATAAATATAAATTACACGATTTATGACATTCCTGGACGTAATTCAAATGTTTCTGCATGGCAGGAGAAGCTGAAGAGATGGCAGCACTGCATACCGGGCGCGGCATTCTCGATTCCCATCACAATTTACCTGTGCTAGTACCACAGAAGTATACACACAGTGATTAAACCGCAAAATTTAAAAAATATATATTTTTTTACTGCATTCTTTCTAATCTTATTTATTCGTTGATTTTAGTATGATCAAGTTTTTGGGCTTGGAATTCTATACGTCGTTTAGTAGTTCATTTTGTGATAAGCAACCAACAAATTAGTTCAAATAAATCGTAATTTTAATTAGACCGACTGAGTATTAGAGTATATTTTAAACGATCGTTTTAGTTTAGTGACTTTGTGTATTCACCCGGTATACTAGCCGATATCAAATAGGTATATCCAAGGTGGCTTTTTTTTAAGATAGCCATCTTCGTTACTCCCGAAGAGTAACAACCACCAATGTATTAAAATATCCGAAGATATAGCTCTTCAAGTTTCATTTTACAGTTTAAATAGAAAATCAATTTTCTAGAGAAAGAAAAAAACATTGAATTTAAATAATTGGCGGACGTTCTAGGAAGCGATATGCTGGCAATGTTACCGAGGTACAGTTTTATTATATAACAAATATACGAGTAGTTGAGTGCTGCAATTTTTTTTAAAATCAAGTTTTTGAGTAAATATTTTTTATTTTGACGAGTTTACTTATACCACGTTGATGTTGACGTGCTATACAATGCTCTGCATCAGGCAGGCTGTGGAATGTCCTCAGACACGCACCGAATAGACCGGAAATGGTCGATCCGCCATCATTATAACGTTTGTCGCTGTCTTTTGACGTTTCTCCTGCTATATTATTTGTGGTAGTCCATAACTACAGTCGAAACATAAGTTACGACCTTGTACTATAACATTGTCATCGTTTGTGTGATGAAATGACACATTGACTGCATATGTGTCAACGTTGTCTTGCTTTGGGTGTGTATAAAAAAGAACGTTTAAAAATGTTATAAACTAGCTCCGAGTGAAAATGTTTTGATTTTGCGTGTGTGCAACTCGGTTATTTTTAGAGATACGCTATTAGTTTATATAAATAAAATCAAAGCACGGTGTATTGCCTGTAACATCCAAAAAGGATTTTTGACTTATCTCATCTCGTTCCCGAGATATATGTTTATAATCAAAGCAACTTTTAGTTTTAGTTTTATATATCTCCATTCAATATCGCGGTGTTCATTTCAGAGATATTGCAAGTTAATTTATAAGCTCAAGTATATATTATAAAATGATTTTTTTAAAGTAATTTTTAACCATTCTTGATTTATCGTTAAAAATACTTAATTTACAATATTTTTATGGTCGTTTTTACTGCAATCTTCAGTAGCATCCCATACAATACAGATCCTAGCATATATCCTTTAACTTTAACTGAAAGTGCAGGATATACACAAAGATTGCCGAATATTGAATTGGTGAAATAAATTCAAAACGCTCCCAAAAAACACACACACACACACACACACACACACATATATATATATTTAGCCTAGAGTACTTTTATACAGCCTGTATATTTTCTAGATACAGTCATTTACTTTCCTGTTGACACAAATTTTGAATTATTTGACATTTCTTTAACTTCCCTTTCCGGTGTTTCCGCAATGCCAACATAACCGACAAAAACAACACCACATCTTCATTATGTCTACTACAACAAACTATAAACATTTGCATTCAACAATCAACAAGTGCCAATTTAACAATTGCATCGCCAGCAATCAACAAGTGTCAATCGATCGATTGATCATTCGAACTACTTCAATCAATTCGTTACTCTCTTTCTTACTCTCTCTCTCTCTTACTCTATTCGTTCATCATTCGTTACTCTCATTTTCAATTGTTTTTCATGGAATTTTTTTTTGTTTCTGTCTATTTTCTTCTTCTATCAATTTAACAACTGCATCACCAACAATCAACAAGTGTCAATCGATCGATAGATCATTTGAACTACTTCAATCAATAGTCCGTCCATCATTCGTTAGTTATTTTCCATTGTTTTTCAAGGCAAAAAAAAATATTTCTGTCTTTTTTTTAATGTGACAATTTGTATGGCCCTTAATGATTAATTGTAGTCTCTTCAGCTGAGGCCAGCAGCTGCTGAGGTATTAGTTGTTTGTACTTACGTAACCGTGGTAACTAAATCACCATCGGTATTGTTGCTCTTTGGCAGGCAACCCGATGCGCTCTTATTATGTTTTAATTAGTTTAGAAAGTACGTAAATGTCTGTATTCGTATCTAGAAGTGCCGCGGCTTGCTTGCTTGGCGCGCATTCATTGGTGGTTAGGTGTGGATAATACTCGGTGCTACCAACCTATCTACCAAATAGATAAGTACGACGGTGTAGACTTGGGCAAATGTCGTTCATTAACGTGAATTATTCAGTAGTGAGGTATTCGAACAATATTTGCACTTAGCTTTGGATAACCCTGTATCTTTGAAATACATCCAAATTTGGCTTGTTCATTTTGTAATAATAATTTCACAACAAAGCAGGTATTTTATTTTTTAACTCGGATGTAAAATAGAGTTTCTAAAGTCATACAAATTATAATTAATATTAATATATTTAATTGCGTTAATTTACTTAAAAATATATTGAGTATGAATTTGTTTATATGTATGCTAGACTACACAGTTAGATTAATCAAGATTTTAAATATTTACATTCGCAGAAAAGTATTAATGTCCCCCCGATTGTTTTACTATTATCTTATGCTTGAGTATCAGCGATGCAATTCACAATATACAATTTACAGTCTGAATGTGAATAACGTAGTGAACAATATATATGGAAATATATAAGCGAATATTGGTACGATTCGTTCACTCTATGAAATAGTTCAAATTGTACGATTCATTGGTGAATTACCCAAGCCTACTACTGGGATTTATCGAATATCATTACCCGCGCGGACACTTGGGATAGATAATTGAACTCTCGTGAATTAATGGACTACTTAGATCTGAGGTGGCCATGTTGTATTGTATCGTTGATCATGGAGACTAGCAAATTAGTTAAAATGACACGTCAAATGTACACACTGCTCGACAAAACATTTTTTTGTTTTACTCCATCGTGAATGAACGTTGATTTTTTTAATAGGATATATATTGTCGTGCTCATTTTTTTTTATTTGACGTATTTAAATAATAATAATAATTATTATTGTTGTGGTAAAAATATCATTGACCAATTTAAACTGACTGTGACATAAGATGTAAAAAAAAAAAACCATGGCAGCCCACCATTATTAGTGAAATTAAAAATAAATAGGGAACAGTCGCTGATGAGTGAACAATGAACAGGTTTTTGTTTTAAAAAATAGCTAAAATGACCGCCACCAACCGCCATTTTGATTTATTTTCATTTTGTTATTATTAATAGTAGATTGTGTTGAGAAGTGTGAAACTGCATTCACCACAACCAGATGCAAATAACAAGTAACGACCATCGCCGTCATGATTGGCATGGCTCTCTTGACCCGAATGCGATAATAAATTATCATTATTATGTGTGTTATTTAATAGCGTCTATTCTATACAGGACTTCAAAAATATATATCAAATCAATTAGAGAATTTATTATTCTACATCCATTTTTCTGTAATCTAAAAAAATCAAAAAATTCTTTATGAGAAAAACGTGCAGAGAAAAAAAAACAGTAGTACTGTCGTTTTCATAAAGACAGAAGAGAAACTATATTTAAATATATGTATATTAAATAGTGGCACAAAATTTATGAATTTACTTTCTATATAAGAAGTTATAATTTTTTAATTTTCTCTTTTTTTCTCGAAATATTTTATTAGTTCAAATGACTCCCATACGTCCATTAATTGTTCCATGGTTTTTATATACTCCTTAATTATCCATAAATGTAACCATGGCTACCTTCTCAAGGCTGTTGTTTGTTTTGAAGCACATAATACCGTTGCCACAGTAACGATAAACAAGTACCATACGATATAACAATATATTGTTTACTCAAACACCCTGTATAATACAATACCTCGCCAGGCAATAGTACGTGTAGAAAGCAAAAAAAAAACAGTAGTACTGTCGTTTTCATGGAGACAGAAGAAACAACGAACGAACGAAACAGTAGAATAAGTAGCGCTTAAATGACGAGGACAGACGATATATATGTGCTTGTAGCTTTTACGGGATATATACAATGCGACGGACAGAGACAGGGAATACGGGATACGTTGGTACGCCAATGTTACGTACATTCCTTATGTCATCCCAAACACTGAGGTGAGGATTAGACCAAGTCGTGTTTTGTTATATTGCATATAAGCTAGCCTAGATCTCTATTGTTATTCTTCCGCGTAGATTCGTGTGCGGGTATATACAGAATGTTTTGAAAAAAACAGGATTTTTGTTGGATCCATTTTTTTGTGGTATAAAATTAATTTCTTTTTTAAATATTTTTTTATTTAAACACTTATATTTTATCTAACATTTTTTTTTTTATATTGACATGTTAAAAGTTTAAAAACATATTTGATATCATTTTATAATCACCTGTATTTGATAAAACTACAGGCATGTCTTTGTGTTGCAAAACCGCTTCTTTTGGATGTTATGTTGGTAAACCCATGGGATTATTTAGCACCTTTGGAAATGTTCGTTTTACATAAAAGAAAGGAAATTGTAAAATTGCGACAATTCCTGCGACTTTGACACAAAAAAACTAGTAGTATTACGTTTAGAATACAATATTCTGTTGGAATTGTGTGTATTTTGTAACGTTTTATAGCGGGGAATTTAATTTATTTTATTTGTTGTGTTCGCACGGTGGCCGTTACTAAATCTCGTGGCGTTCAAATGTCCGTTCGAGAATTGAACGAACATGAATTTGGCTTTAAATAGTTTTTTTGTATTGTTTTTTGACGATTTTTTTAAATGAAACCCCTTTAAAATTGGATTTTTTTAAGAGCATTCGAACAATTTATCATATAAACAAAGCTTTTTTTTAATATCACTTAATTTTTTAGATATTTTTTCTTCTTCAGTTGTGTATAAAATTAATTTTCGAATTATCTTGAAAAATTACATCAATTTATATTTTTTTCATACTAGTCTTTACGACAATCTTCAGTAGTATCTCATACAATACAGATCCTAGCATAAATCCTTGATATACAACTTAAAAGCAGGTAGTTACTAAAAATGTATAATATTTATTTTGTGAAATACACACATAAAAAAGAATTTCTATACTTAAAATCGACCGAATTATAACGAAAAAAAAATTGAGTTGATAAAAAATTAATTACGCAAAAAATAGGTCCATTTTGAAAATCAACAAAAAAGTGTATTAAAAAATTCATGGAATATTCAATGACATATCATCGGGTAGCTAACTAAATTCTCTGTGATTTTTCTAATATACAGGGTGTTTTTATTTCTATATTGCTTCTTTAAGAGCTCTTAATTCAAAGCCTACTTCAAAACTTAAATTTAGATTTTATTGCAATCTTCTTCAGTAGCATCTCATACAATACAGATCCTGGCATAAATCCTCGAAGTATAACTAAAACTGAAGCAAATCGCTAATTTTTTAGATACCATCTTAAATTTTTTAGTGGCACGCAAAAGTTTTTTTTCCATTTTTTGTATATATAAAATTTAAAATATTCTTTTTCCACAACAAAAATCATTTTTTTCGATAAAAAAAGAATGCCTAATATATAAAAAAATATTTTCGATTTCTTTAAATTTACTGCCGATTTTTTACCCCCCACCCTCCCCCATACACAATTCCAATTCATTTTGCATCTTATAAAATCCAAGAAATCTTCATATAAACTAATATATAGCATGTTTTTATTTCTGTCACTTTAACGACCATCCATTAAACCATTGTTTCTTTTCGTTGTTTCCACGGCAATCACACACGATCGCATTCATAGCGCACTACAATTTTTTTCGCAAGTGTACATATATCAAAACAAATTTGCCTTACAAAAAAAAAAAAAAAATGGCCACACACGGCCATATAAAACAGATGAACACCACCGTAAATTTGAATATGTTATTTAATGCACATATGCAAATTTTCAATTACCATTTTACGATTCTTTCGGTGTATTTGCATATTTGGTTGCATACATGTAAAATACTCTTTGCGTGTGTGTGTTCAGAATGTCGCTGCAGCGATTGCATGCAAATGTTTATATTGATTGGCGTATCGTCTCAGCGATGTGACAATACCTCCTATCTTACAAAAATTCGAAAAATGACAGATTATGCTAAACTAACGATGGAAGCTTAACTTTCGAAATGCACATTTTTAAAAAGAATATTTTATAAATACACCGATCAAAAAATATTATTAAATTTTACGTCTGATTCTTATGTTTACTGCGCATGTTCCGACCCATTAAACGTTCAAAGTAGATAGGAGGTATTGTCACATTACTGATGATTGTCTGCAAAGTGATTGTAGATGAGTGTGTGTGTGTGTATATATGCAGATTAGGTTTGTTGAGGCTCGCCAATAATAAATAACGTTGCGAAGCGTGAATTTTGTCATTTATTCAAATTTTTAGACGATTTGACGTGGTAGTTGTCATCTCAATATAGACCGCCCACTATGCGCTATTATCAAACAATAAAAGTGTGCATAATGATTTTCTAGTAAAAAAATATGACTGAAGTTTTATTTATCTGCAAACGTGTATGTTTTTTTTTTTAATGAATTAACGTTTGTTGCTGTCTTTTGACGTTTCTTGTGCCATATTATTTATGGTGATGATAACTACAGTCGAAACATAAGTTACGACCTTGTACTATAACATTGTGTGATGAAATGACACATTGACTGCGTATGTGTCAACGTTGTCTTGATTTGGGTGTGTATAAAAAAGAACGTTTAAAAATATTATAAACTAGCTCCGAGTGAAAATGTTTTGATTTTGCGTGTGTGCAACTCGGTTATTTTTAGAGATACGCTATTAGTTTATATAAATAAAATCAAAGCACGGTGTATTTCCTGTAACATCCACAAAGGATTTTTGACTTATCTCATCTAGTTCCCGAGATATATGTTTATAACCAAAGCAACTTTTAGTTTTAGTTTTATATATCCATTCAATATCGCGGTGTTAATTTCAGAGATATTGCGAGTTAATTTATAAGCTCAAGTATATATAAAATGTTTTTTTAAATTAATTTTTAACCATTCTTGATTTATCGTTAAAAATACTTCGTTTATAATTTTTTTTATAGTAGTTTTTACTGCAATCTTCAGTAGCATCTCATACAATACAGATCCTAGCATAAATCCTTTAACTTTAACTGAAAGTGCAGGATGTCACTACAAAATTTTAATACTTAATGTAGTTTAAATAATTTCTGTACAAAAAAATGGTTGGATTATGACGAAGAAGAAAAATATTAATTAAGAAAAAATTAATTACACAAAAAATAAATACTAGTAAATTTTTATGCAAAAAAAAACGGTTGTTAATAAAAATGTAAAATATTTATGGTAAAAAAAATCGTAGAATCTTCAATGACATATCATTGGATAGCTAATTAAATTTTCTGTAATTTTTTTATATTATACAGGGTATTTTATTTTCAGTAATAATTTTTAATTCCAGACATAACATCCAAATAACTTATCAATATTTTACAAATACATTTTTGTTATTATTGGTATAATAATAATAATAATAATTATAATTATTATTAATAAATAAACATGTTTAATGTACATTATAGTTGTGTTTAACTTGTGAAATTTTAGTAAACTAGAAGAAAAAAAGAACGTTTAATCGCTTAAAGATTTATATGTTTCTATACACTTTAATGACTCTAAACTCAACCAATCAACTATTTTCTCTTGTTTTTTTTTTTGTTGTTTCTTCTGATAGCTTCGGAATGAATTATAATTATTATACCAGAGAGATAATTGATATATACCTAACCTCAATAACTTCTTCTCCGAACAGGAGATTATATTTTATCTATTTTATGAGTTACTCCCAACTTCTACATATACATGGTCTATTAGCCGTTCATCTATGATATTAATAAGCACGACGCAAATTTTTATCTAACCTGTCAAATTAAACAGGTGATTAATTTGAAAAAAAAAATTGCTTTTGAATTAGGTAATGTACTTTTAATAATTTGTAAAAGATCTATTTTTAATGGCGTTTCTTTGGCGTTGGTGACTTTATTGATTCGGGCAAGGCTGTATAATCAAAACCAGAAATAATACCAATAATAAATTTGACTGTTGGATCGCAGTGACCACGAAGAAATGAATATTACAGAATGAGTAACCATAATGGCAATAATATATTCGGTTTTATTCTATTACCATGGTGATCATTGTGGCACAGATGAGCATATATACCCCATAATTCATTGTATATAAGAAAAATATCGTTTCAAATTTCAAAAACAATGCCGTATTAAAAGAAATTAATAGATATCTTAAAAACGATTTAAATTGATGTGACTTGTAATGATTTGACTTTATTAAATAAACGGAAAACAATTGCGGTCATATTCTTAGGCACGGGGGTGGTGTGAAATTAGTTGTAGAAAGCAGGGCAGAGGGGAAATTAAGATATACCAAATAGTCACTGTATGGTGACTTATATATTGTAAATAATGTGATTATACACCGGGTGTTTCACATAATAATTTTTATTTTTTTGGTGTGTATAGAATGGTAGATGCTGCTTTTAAAGCACAGTTTCTGTTTTATACGTGAAGATGATCAAATCATTTGCATATTTATTAGTACCAGCACGGAATTCCATCGTACCGAACCGAACCAAACCAACCTCCGCCAAGAACCCTTCGCGCGTCAAAATACAGACAGTGTGCGTGTGTGTACGATCGGCTTAAGCCACCATTTAATCGAAATGTCCGCGATACGTTCGTAGCGTGATTCTGGAATCGCTGTATACGATGTCAGAGAAACAATTATTTCAGTTACCTTGGTAACGTTAAGGCCGCTCGATTTTCCTTTATGGAAACAAAAGTTGTTTTTTGTGGAGGGGGAGGGGGAAAGACAACTGATGGTATTGTTTGTTTTTTCGGGCAAGTTTGTTTATTATTTTTTAATTGGATCAGTGACGTGCGTTTAAATTTTTTTTTTTAACTACTAATGTGTTAAGTAAATCAATATTTTAATTATTCGTTTTTATCATAAAAAGGCCGCGACAAACGGTGACCTCTGCTGCTCGTAATAGATATCATAATAATTTATTGCCCCATATAAGTACTCTTCAAAATGCTTATATACATTTTTAATGCATCAACAATAAAAAGGAAATTCATAACAGTTTTAAATAGCTTCCTCTGAATTGCTTTAGTTTTTTGCTCACTGCGCAACCACTTAGTAACAGCAACTTATGATACATAACCTAAACTACTTTGAAAGGTTCAGACTGCATATTAGCGCAAAAATAATTCGAATCGAACAAGTGGTTTTTTTTATTATTAACCCCGGAAGTTATTTAGAAAAAAAAAATTACTTTAAAAAACTATTTCGTACGCCTTTGTTGCGGTACCATTTTCCAAGAATAGCGCGTAAATGTTTATAATGCACGTTATTACGCAACTTAATATATTGCGGACCTGTCAACACAAAATGCGACTGATTTTCTTTCAGTAAATTGTTCGTGCGCTTTGTTTTATTTCATATACTCGTTCGCTAAGTTTGAAATAGTTGCTATCGGCAAATGGTAACGGTAGGTTTGCTATAAATTATGGCACTAAATAGAAATTGGTATTTGTTTGTTTGTGGAAATAATCCACAAATGCATAATAGGTGGGCAGAAAATTCCATTTAACGTAATATTAAAAAATGATAATAATAATAATAATTCTTTCCTATTAACTATTTTGCAGATTTTTTTTTATAAAAGTGGTGCAAAAGAATTGTTTTATACAGGGTGTACTTAAATATTAAAATTATTTTAAAAAAATCAGTTGTCAGCAGCTGACTTTCGTATAAAATAAAATATTATTCTTTATAAGCTCCCTTAAATGACGCCACTGGTATCCATACCGTTCGCAATTAAGAAACATAAATGTTTGTGTCTGCACAGACAATAGTTGGCAACCCTAATTTTCCTGACGGCCACCTGTAATTTGGATAATTTCCGGCCTGTAGCTTTAGGTTGGTGCTTACCCTTACCTCACGTCCATTATATAAAATATCATCAAAGAAGGCCCCGAGCTGAATTTATAAGTCCGCCGTGTATGGGTTTCGGTTACCATGGATACGGTATAATATACAAGAAACAATCTTGGTAGTAAATTGTTCTAATCGAAATGTAATTGTTTTTGGTCGGTTGTGTGTGTGTTTTTTTTTTCTTTTGGAGGGGTAATTATGTAATTATTGCGTCTATTATTATTTTTTTATAAAAAAATTCTTTTAATAGTTAATTACACTGAAAAAGGGTTCTTTTTATAAAATATCTCAACACGCCTCTGCCATATAATTTTTTTAACCTCAAAATAAACAAAACCAATCGCATTTACTTTACATCAACGTTACAAAAAATGTTGAATTGAACTAATTGTGTACAATTATTATTTTCTAAGTAGGTTGACTTCGTTCGCAAATTATTCTTTTGAATTTCGCCATCTTTTGGCATTTTTTAAATTCCACGTAACTGCTTTTATATAACTACAGTACATTTCGGTAACAATAGCAATCTAGTTAAGTTGGCGCGGATCATTTTTTCGTGTAATGTCAATAAACTTTATAATGCTCTAAATCAAGCTGTCACTCTAAATTGAACTACTGTCAAATAATGTAAGAACAACCTGTTGATATCAATTCTGCAATAAATAATTAATCAAATGATCCACAATCGATAATAATAATATATTTTACATTGATAAAGTCAATAGTTCGTTTTGATACCGACAGCGTGCGATTTGAACTAATATGGAGAAACCACAACGTAGCAGATTATTCTCGAATAAATAACGTTTAATACTTAAAAATATCCTCGTGAATTGTTCATTTACGTTAGTTCACAAATAAAATAGCGTTAATTCGATTGCTTTGTGAGCTACTGAAGCTATCTTCATTGTCGAGTAACAGTTTAATTGACGAACGGTCGCAAGTTTTCGTCTTTACCGTGGCCAGGGTAACAAAAACAACGTGAAATCGAAACAGAAGAACTATAACAGAAGATGGTCGTTTGATTAAAGTGCAGTTTAAACCAGTACTGGTTTTAAATCGCATCGAAATGTTTAAAAAAATGGCATAAAAAAATTCTGGTGTGGTGATTTTGTATAGCGTCACGTATAGAATAAAAAAATGGCGAATCGTTCGATGGGAAAATGATTCATGTATACAAATGACAAGTGTATTCTGATCTGATTCACATTATTTTATTTTTTCCAATTATTGATAAAAATTGAATTATTCATTGTCTGAGCATTTGAACTCTCCGTGCATTGCGAAGAAAGCGATTTATTTTTATATTCGTTATTTTAAACAAAGTATATTAAATTTATCGATAATTTGAAAACAGAAATTCGTAGAAACAAAATGCGAACGCTTATAATAATATCGTAGGTACCTGTTTCGTATTAAATTGTTTGTCTTGAACTAACATTGACGTATTTATCGACACTATACTAAACAAATGAACTAAACCGAACTTAGATGATGTGTTTTAGTTTTACACAGGATAATAACGATTCGCATATTTACACGCATCTATTAATGAAAAATACTAGACGTTTTAAAAAAGATATATGAAAAGATAAAAAATTGAGGGGCGAATATTTTTGCTTGTTTCGAAAATATGTCTTTGTGAATTGAGAATAATTTTATGCCAATTTTGAACACGCCGTATATTTATATTGATTTATTCGGCGTATTTTGCAATAAATACTGTTTATTTTGCGGTCTATTTTCAAAACTGACAATGGATATAAAAAAAATTATATTTAGATAAAGCGAAATCGGTTTTCCCCTCTACCAATTTTATTTTATCTGAAAAAAAATCGATATGGACAGCAATATATTTTATGGGTGGAAATGCCAATATTTATTGTTTCAAAAATTACTATCCGTAATAAATCCATTAATAAAAAAAACACTTTCTACCAAAAAATTTGCTTGCAAATATATATTTTTTTTCAATACTTATTTTATGCTAAAAATACGAATTATTTTTCAAAATTTGAGCACAGAAAATAATCAATTAAAACACACTGTCACAATTAATTAAACTATACGCGGAAAAAAATTATAAATAACAAATTTTATATATAAAAAAAGCGAATCGCAATATCGTCGAGATTTTTTTTTTTTTACAAAAATGATATACAACTTTTCACCCATTATCCACGGTAACCCGAGAAGCAAACACCAACTCATCCGATGATCTCTTCGTCTTTTTCAACAAGGCTACTCTTCACCTTAGCAAAGTAACCAAAGCACAGCCAACTAAACTTAACACACCTTCGCGATATATACAATATCTTCAGTCTTCATATATAACTTAAGATACAAGTACATATACATATAGTGAAACCCTAAATACTATGCACCAGACAAAGAGCGCCCTATAATATATATCGTGTCCTTGTCGCACGCCACTGATGTGCCTCTGAAGCAGCCATCTTGATATAAACAGGTATTAATGCTATCAAATGCCTTTGCAGGACACTATTTTACGTTGACGATCGACACTAATTTGCTGTTATTATTATTATTATTATTGAGCAACAGCTGCATTTATATTTAAAAAATCCTTTTTCACCATCGCCTTTTTCTTTCTCAACTCGAGTGTCGCGATTGTTACGCGGATTTACCACCCCCCAAAATTAACGACGGGGTAGATTTTTCATAAAACGAAACGTACCTTTAGAAAAGCGACCTCATCTCGCCAATTCAATAACGTAATCCGAACCGCGCAACAAAACACGTATCAATATAACAACCACTGACTGGATTTTTGAATCACCGTAGATACCTCGGATTTAAAAAAAAAAACACGCACAACAAACAATTTCCACCGATGCATCCACTGTTTTTTTTTCGTTGTTCACAGTATCCAAGGTAACGTTGTTTATTCAACTGGTTAGCGTTGTACAGCCGTCTTCTGTCATTTTTCGCCAGTAATTTAATGTTTTTCCCCGATTCCGTGCGCGTTTTCCGAACGTTTCACGAACGCCTTAAGACCGCCGCTCAATACAGACTGAGGCTCGTTTGATACAGTTCCTGATAGGATTGTGTGTGTATGCATAACGGCGTATCGACTGCCAACGCCCCCACAGTCAGCGCGGTGGTATCGCGAACTAAAGCGCCAGGCTGCGGCAACGTACTTCCTGTGGGGGGTTTGACAGAGTTGTCATATCTGCCCTTGGGTAGTCGCAATGAATCGTTTTTTGGTCGTATTAGTTCAATCGAGGATTTTTTTTCTCGTTTATTTTTTTCATTTTGTTAACAGAAATTGTAGGCATGTATATGTTCTATAATTTACTATTAAGAAATTTGGGTGTGCCAAGCGTATTTTTGCAGATATTTGCCGTGACATCGAAATTTTTCTATATTTTTCAATTGTTGTTCGAAATTTTGATTTTTATATATAATTTGTTGATAAATTTGGAATTCTAGTACAATTTTGCACAATATGGCAACTATGTACTGGACCACAGATGCTGCGTTCGATCTTTAAAAGTCAGATTTACACAGGAGCGCTCGATGGTACATGAAATAGACGACGATTCGCGTCAAGAATTTAGTCAACAGTTTTTTTCAGTATTTCCGCCAATAAAAGCTTCAATTAAACTATTGTTTTTAGCAATTTTTTAAGGTTTTGCGTAATTTTTCTCGACATTTCGTTTAATGAAATTACTTTTTGACATTCCTGTGTGATCACGGCTTACTGTGATATATCATAAAGAGCATCTCGTTCAATTATGCATTGTGATTGTCTCATAGCCTTCTTTAGTTTGATTATTTTGTCAGGCGCACATTGTTTCCATAAGAAATTTTGTTTCGTTACCATGGAGGGCATTAGTTTATTGTTTTTAAAATTAACTGGAATTTCTGTGTAAATTGTTTTCTTTGGAGGAAAATGAAGAATCACTATACAAAATAAAATAAATGCTTAAAAGAAACTGAACATGAATTAAAAAAAATGGTGAGGGTATCTCCTTAACATTTGCAAGGAAATAATCTCTGTCTGTTTAATGTATTTTCTCATACGATCTTTTTTTAATTTAACAAAATCCGACGGGATTTTTTTACAATAAGAAAAACGATAAAGTTATTTTTAGTAATCAATTCTTCTAAAACGCCACACATCGCAATGCACTTAGGTTAGTTAGATATTGCACCCTCTCAATTTATTAATGCAGTATTAATCTACCCTTTTGTAATAAGCCGTGCCTTTAAGCCGATTACAGAACGCCATCTGCAACGCTTAATTGAAAACAAACGGTCCGCATTGGAAACAAAACACACGCGATTATTTGCAGACTCAAGATACAATTCTTCCATATATGCACATCTTCTTATCTCAAGTATTAACGACGTGGAACATGTAAAATGCCGCTCATAGTTCGAAAATATTGATTAGTACGATTTCTGTTTTTAGCATTTTTTTTTTCGTATAATCATTTATTAGCTATTATAAGCGCATTTTGAAGTTTAAGCTCCCACCTTTAATTGCACGCACAAACTAAAACTGTTGGATTTTTTTTATATCTGGCGCCAAAATTAGTTGGTTGTTTCTGTTTTTTTGATAAACAAAACAAAACACATAAATCCATCCCATCTGGTTTTTATTGCCCGTCCACATATATAGTTTATTTAAAAATCATAGCAGACAAATTAAACAAACACCACTGCTAGAATGGAACATTCGAAATAAACAATGTTTCTAAGCAACTGAATAAAAAACAACAACTACGGTCGTTGTAAAACAATCTACAGTCGTTTAATTTCGTAGGAAACACTTCCAATAGTGTTTTTTCTTTTTATTATTATTATTTTATTTTTTTTATCAAATGGCAACTGATACCCCTTAACTAGTACCATAGAACTAATAATAAACTAGACTATGTATCAACAACAATTTCAAAATCTCTCAAATTGTTTAAAAAAAAGCCATTCTTTTCCAAAAATAAAATTCCGTCCACTAAAAAACATGCCTACTTTCGAAAATCACCCTTTATTCTACCCCACCGCATTCCCAACCCCCATTATCCAACTGAGTTTCAATACGAGGACGTGTGTGGGAATAATCCTCGGACGAATTGTCGTGCAATTGACGAAAATAGGATCGCTGGGGTGGTGATATTAGTTTTATATATCGCGTAGGGGTGGCTTGGCAAGATGGGGTGGCCGTAATATTGCCACTAGAGTGACATATGCCACGTCACTTTGACAAAACCAAGTTTACTTAGAAGTATGTTTGGGAATATTCTAGTGCGTCTCACAAACGATACATTTATGAAGCAATTTGTTTGGATTGTGATGTACAGTTAATTTTTTTTTTAATTGGCGGAGAATTTTGGTAGTCGTCTGCGCATAAGGTTGTGCTTATCGGGGTTATACAGTACCAGTGGTGCCAGATAACAAAAAATACTCTAGGTCTACGAATTTAAATTTGTCACTATTTTATAGCAATCGTACAAATTAATTATGACATAAATATGGTACTATAATAAGAATTTATCAACATTTCTTATATTCTAGTATAACTTTTCTACATTTTGTATTAATTTCAAAGAATTCAGTCTAATTGCATAAAATGGTTACAACTGTGCGTGGTGATTTGTCAACATTGCATTTCTTCTTCGACACTAGACACACCTACTTATTCTTTGGAGAAGACAGAAGCGTAGCGTGTTTGGAATAGCACTGCTATGTACTGTATTGGTCAAGCCATTATGCCTGTTTTGATTTATGATTTGTATACTTCTGTCATTGTCCGCCAATTAAAAAAAAAACGACCTATAATAAGAAAATTATTGTGTGTGGTCAGCTTTAGAGTAAAAAAATAGGTGTTAAAGGGATTTGCATGGGTTTTTTGGGGGGGGAATTTGAAGATGAATTTACCAAGAACATTCTCGCAAATTTACATTTAAAAATATATATCCAAATCAGCATATTCCGCATAAACAAATTCTTTCCTTATTGCCAGGCAATCCACAATACTTTGTCTAAATTTTGCACGTTGCCATAGTTTTGTACAAGACGAGGGCTTGTGCATCAACAGTTTTCATTAACTTTATTGGCTCGCTTGTGCGTATCCTTTTGTATCGTCCTGGATACTGGAAACTATTGTTCATTTGTCCAAGAATTACTATAGATACGCGATTGAATAAGCAATCAAAATAAAGTAAATATTTTGTAACCCGGACGATGAGATGGTCAAGAAAAATAAACAAAATAATCATACAGTGTGTGCAAAAAAGACTGTTTTTTGGTTGGGAATCGTTATTTTAGTTTATGTTAAATGTAGTTTTTTCCCTTCATTTTGACTTGACAAATGACACATGTCAAAATTAGTCTTTTTCGTGTATGTAGATAGATTTTTTTTTATTGACTCAAAAGAGACACAAAATTCGTTCGATGGTCGTTCAATGTATTCAAAAAATTAGTATGCACCCTGCTGGAATCCGAAGAACGGACCATTCCCATTCGCATTGTCGAATTGTTAAAATAAACGCAGTAACTGTCGGCAGTGGCCGCCGCTAGGTGCCGCCTTTCGCGCCTTTCCTCTCCGCCAAGACAGATGGACGAAATTCCGAGCTGTAATTAATTTTTTTCAGCTTCTAGAGGGCGGTTTCGCTTAGACAGGGAAAATGCTTCGGCACCCTTAAATCCCTATTGACAGTGCGGGTGTGAATAATTTTTTTTTGTTAGCCAAGTGTCAACAGAAGAATAAATTGACATTTTAGTTAGCATATTTTTTGGTAATTTATTATTTATTATGCTGCCAATGGACTAGAATTATTTTTGTAATTTTTTGGGGGGAAAGGCTATTGTTTTTCTATTTAAAAAAAAAATCTTCAACTGCAATGTTCATCCAACATTTTTTGGTTATAAAAAAAATTATGAACGAATTTATACAAAATTGTAAAACTTTCAACTGTTTGTTACGCCACTGTTTTGGGTGTTAATGCAAGAGATAGCTGGAAAATGGGAGCTTTTCCAGGCGGAGAAAGCTCTCGATGAATTTTATTGAATAAATTACTCTAATCGCTTGCTTCGGTGTTGAAATTCTGCCATTATAAATGACGTATTATTAATTTGAATTAGTGTAATGTTTAATCCTATTAGAAAGCTTTATTTCTTTTAGATAAATAATTGATCCTGACATATTAGACACCTACAGGAATAAAATCCTTAAAATTCATCCATAAAATGAATCAAATCAATCTAAACGTTTCCAATTTGACTAATGAAATGTAGAGATTGTTGAATTTTAAATGACATTTTTTAAGTTGAAATATTTCTTTCGAAAGAATTTTTTGTTCCGAAAAAACGTGGTATATTCAAAGTTACGTAATTTGTTACATTAATTATAGTTTTATTATGATATACAGGCTGGATTACTAACGATACTCACCATTGACATCTCTTTAGCAGATTTAGGGACAAAAATGATGACATTGTTTAAATTACATTTTTATTAAACTAACAATTTATTTTCATAGTCTATTAATACAGTTTTATAAAGAAAAACTCAATCCAATATCACATTGTCTCCAAAATAGTTCAAATGCCCATGTCAATTTCAAAATGAACTACATGTATTAGCAATGCCAATAGTTCAATTTCAATTTTTTGATTATATGATGTGTGCATTTGAACTAATGAAACAAAAATATTTTATTTAATCGAATAGGCCAAACAGAGATTCTTTCCTCCAATTTTCAATTTATTAATCAACGTAACATTTGAAGGTATATGCGCATATATATACAGGGTGTAGATAATATCTATTTAACAGGAACGGTGCATATTTTTTTCAAATGCTTCTTGCTTTGAACGTGCATAGAAAATTGCGAATCAGAGTTTAAGCTCAAATCGCACGTTTTGCAGTAGTATTGACCGGATGGGGTTCGAAACCGCGCCAAATACGTATTGCTCAATAAAACTGGAAAATTATACACAAATACATTTTCAGCATCAATAAGTTTTTCAATTATCATGTGGTTGCTTCGAGGAATC
Source organism: Leptodirus hochenwartii (assembly GCA_947310635.1). Taxonomy (NCBI): domain Eukaryota; kingdom Metazoa; phylum Arthropoda; class Insecta; order Coleoptera; family Leiodidae; genus Leptodirus; species Leptodirus hochenwartii. The sequence continues at coordinate 732,643 of OX371186.1, forward strand.
CTCGATTACGTCAAACTGTCTCCAAAGAAGTTCAAATGCACACGTCACTTTAAAAAAACGAACCAAATGTCAGTAGTGTTCTTTTTCAGTATTTTGTATGCATTTGAACTAATTCTTCATTTTAATCTAAATTAAATTATATTCTATCCAGGATACCAGAAATATAACGTAATGTTAGACCTACCGTAATCTGCGCCCGGTTCCAAGTCATTAGAGGGATCTTGGGACTGTGTCGGTGTTACTTGACGCACGCGCAGTGTATTAGCTGCTGTCGTTTGTGTTTGTTTTAACTTTTTCTTGTGTTTTTGACCAACCAAATGTACCTTAATTGATAATGTTTGGTTTTTTTTTTAACAATAAATATTTAATATGGCTAAAGTATACATGAAAATAAAAATCCACGTTGCCATCTGTTATAAAACGTTTGTCAATACAGTGTTGCATTTTCCTATAAATTAATTCATTTCGTCAGATTTTGATAATTACCTCCAATTGTTGAATTGATGTTACAGCAACGTTGCAAATATCACAGCGTAATTTCGAGCAAATACTGCCAGTGCCGTTGAAATCAGGGAGAACGCTCGCTGAGGCGTCAAGCGGTGCTAAAAGAAAGCCCTGGCCAAATCCATCATGACCAGTTGTGTCGGATGTAATGGCAATTCTAAATTATTCCGATTTTTTAAAATTTAATTTAATCATAGACAAAAATACTTCACATAACTATTTTTTAAAACTATTCCTAATTAAAAAATCTTACGTTCGAATCCATTTGCCTTTGTCGTTATAGTGCCCTTTACCAGATGGCGCTCGTTTACCGGATAAAGCCCTAAAATGACATTTCTAACATAACCATTCGAAAAAATGGAATATTTAAAGTATGGAAATTTTTGTTTCATCCGTACTTTTGATGGCTTTTACCGCAATAGTGTTGTCCGGCATGCACGCGACCTGTCAAAGGCAAATCGCACACTTCGCAATAGAAATGCTTCGGATCAATATCCTAAAATATATTTTTTCATATACTGAATTTATACAACAATTTTTTAAGCGCCTTTTAAAATTATGGCCAATAAGAACACTGGTCTGTAACCACGTGACCGGTAACCATGAGATGTGACGTCTAGCGTCAGCTTAATATGCAGCGTTGCAATATTTAGGGAAAACAGTTTTTACTAAAACCAGATATTTTACAATTTAGAATTCTAGAGATTCTAGAAATCATATGATAAATACCAAATACAATGTTGCTATGTATTAGAAAAATTTATCGATCGATTAAAATTTTAAGATAAACATTCACACAGTGATACAGTGTTGCAATATTTACTATTCTCTAGATTCAAAGAAATTTAATTTGTCCAGGAGAATTACTAAAAAAATTGTACCTACCGTTTGTTTTTGTAATTCAACGACGAGCGCTTTTTTATGTAACGGTTCACCCGTTACCAACGCGTGTTCCGTCAGCCATTTTTTAATCTTTCTATGATGATTTTTCGACGTATAATGCATTCTAGCGTTCAAATTACTATTCAAAGACGACGAACATAATTTACAAAATAATGGCTGCAATAATTTACGCAATTCGTCCGGCAATGAAGGATCGTGCAAATCACCAAAACTATCCCTATCTAAAACGCGTAAAATTACTTTGTTTTCGCATTGCGAGTTCCCAGCAAAAAATGATTGCCTTTTCCTTACATTTTGTGCCGTTTTCTTGGTTTTTTGGTGTCTCTTTGTAGTTCGCTGTTCTTTTAGTGCCGTTACAGAGTTGCTGTTCTTGAGGATAATTATAATTAGCATCATGTTGTTGTTGTTGTTGTGCGCAATATAGCTGTTGATTTTGCGGATATTGATTAGGCATTGAATCTGCATTATATTCACTTTGGTATGAGTCGTTCAGAACGGATTGTGGCTCCGTATTGTTTAAATAATTCGCTGAATCCATATCGTCCGTTTTCTTAGGCTTTTTTTTCTTCGGAATCACGAAATCCGTATTCAACTCCCTCACTAATGTAATGCAAGCAAGTGTATTTTAGGTTATATTTTAAATGTTCTTCCTATTCAAGCGATTTATTCCATCTTATGATTATTGTTTACCTAAAGTAATACTGCCGTCTTTATTGCATTCCATTATTGTTATCGCTATTGTCAATCGGACTTTTGAAATATTTTATTGGGATTGTTTAAAGACTTATATGACGCCATATATCAATAAATGGCGATCAAATGTAATGATTGGTTGAAAACAATTTGCTTACCTAGCAACCATCGTATACAAAATTTGGCGGGATATTGGAATGATTGAAATTCGAGTTGTAACATTTATTTATTTAAAATTTCCAATGAATTTACAGAATATTTACTCTAAATACATTATTTTAATGTTAAAAATTAGTTAAATATAAACTAAAGATCCGGCTTATATTCTAGTTAATAAAATAATTTTATTATGTTCTTTATATGCAACTTATATAACCCCATCGTTTTAAAAGCTGCTTATATTAAGTAAATTTATATGAATTAAAAAAACGTATGAAACTATTTATTAATAGTGTACAAAATTTCATTTTTTTTTTTCATCTACATTAGATTTTTTGGCTTTTCTGATCTTTTTTTGTGCGATTTAATACAACCTTTTTTAACTTCTCTACTTTCTGAATCGCTAGATTCCTCCGAAGAAATCGCATATTCCAAATTAGCATCAGTTTCAATAGAATTTACAATCACTTCATCTGTTTGGTCATCCGCTGGTATATTACAATCCCTTTCTGATTTTTCAGGGTCGTCTTCAGTTACAGACATTGTTAATTTCACATGGAAATCTGTTAGTAATCGTCAAATTGATTTTTTAAATTAAATTTTTAATAATTTTTTTTACCTTGTATAAAATTTAAATCTACAGGACTAATTCGTTTGGCCTCTTTTATGGCTTTGTCATATTCCAATTCTTCACCGTTTAACAAATGAGCCTTCGCCAACAACAGAAATGATCTTAAACAATTTTCATTCAATTTTAAAGCCGTTTTGGCATCTTCAATTGCTGGTTTATACAATTTTAAACTTATATAAGTCAAACAACGGTTATTGTACAATAATGGACTGTCCCGAATTAATTCTATAGCCTAAAAACATTTTTTAATCAAATACAATTTTTAGATTAGCCGATATTTTTGTTTAAAAAAAACATACTTTATTATAACAACTCAAAGCTCTTTCATATTCTCCTCTCCTATATGCTTTCGTCGCTTGTTTTTTTAAAGTTTCCATTTTTTCGTTTCTTACGCATTTGTCTTTGTATCTTTTATCTGCATCACGTGACACTTCCTTCATAAACGCATCTGTATATAAATTTATTTCATTTAAAAAAAAAAAAAATCACGGAAGAAATAAGAAAATATATATTCTAAAGCTTGTCACACAATTATAACCTTGCGACATCGTTTCTCCATCTGTTTTTGCATCATCTTTTAACGCATTCCTATTTATAATAGTCTTATTCGATTTTACTCTAATTTTTATATCTTCTATATTCATCTCTTCCACTTCTTTCGATTTACTTTCATTCAGCATTTTATCGGCTTCTTTTATTCCGATATTTTGCAAACTCTTATCTTTCGAACTTAATTTCTGCACAATATCTGATACTTCAGACACTCTGTACATGAAATTATTGAACTCTTCAGATATTCCGCCATCCTCCAATCCAAAATCTGTTGTAAAATATATGTTAGTTTATTAGATTTCTTTGATTTTTATGAAATATTCAAGTTTAAGCTTATGGTAGGCTACTTGCTATACGCGCCGTGCATAAAGTTGCATAGTGCGAGCTAACGCGTATGTTTAACACTATAACGCTGCGCAAGTCGATATATTGCGCATGTATTTTACAACTTTTACATCCAAATAACACATAATTTCAATCAAAAGGTAGAACAATTTTATTGAACCCGTTTTCTTACCTGAAGAATCAATGCCTGAAGCCATGATCCCAACTTCAGCCTTTGACACATTTTTATCGATGATTGTCTTCCTTGACTTTACCTTTCTTTTATTGTCTTCTTCGTTCAGTTTTTGTTCGTTTAACGTTTCTTGAGAAGCAACACTTTTATTGTTCGATCTGTTTTTACTAACAAAACCTTTTGCCTCGTAGTCGTCGTGTAGAAACTGATCAAACTCAGAATCAGAAATTTCGTTATCGTCCATTCTATAATATAGTATTGTTCTATCGAATTATGTATTTTAGGTTCTCTATTTTATATATTACTATATTATTTTTTTATTGGAAAATCTTTCCAATATTGAAGGAATTTATTTTGAACTTTACTTTAATCAATTGATTGTCGAAAATTCCATTTAATTTAATATTGATTTAATAGGGAAAACAAACGTTTCTATAGCAACTATCTTGCATCTTTATCTATTTTCGTTGCACCCCAAGATGTGTATGTGCATTCATCTCTCTCAGAGCAAGCAATAATTTAATGAAGTGGTGTGCGGGTTGCATACTGTGAGACAAACTATGCTTGCAGAGTTGCATATACTGTATATTTGGCTTTGACTTACAAACTATTTAATTATTTTTCGGCTACATGTTTGTTTGTTTCGGCTACATGTTAGTTTAGAATAAAATTTTCGTTGAATTTTGTTATATTTGATATAATACAATATGTACAATTTGTTAATACGACATAAATAACCTTAACTTTTAGCCTAACATTTAATAAATTAATACAAAACACACAAACAACACTACACCGTACAAGTCCACTTAGAATAAAATTCGTAATATTTTTTTCACAGATAAGTTCTCTTTGTTTATATAACCACATTTGTTTAGTGTTCGTTCGTGTCCATTTTCTTCCATCCCCTTGAACCCTAAACGGTCACATAATTTCACCGCGAAACTAAACTACTGTCCAGCTGCTTCTGCTTTTGCGCCTTCTGCAACTCCATCAACTGTTGGCTGGTCCAAATGATCTGCGTGGCCACCATTCGGCTTCTAGGATCCGCGGGATCTTCCAACCGTTGGTGGTGTTGGTGGCGATGGTGATGCCTCGTGTGCCTCAACTGTACCGGCTCGCCCAATTGGGACACCTCGTGCTTTTCCACCGATTCGCAATCTTCGTCGCTGTGCTTATCGTCATTGTTTGGTGGTATCGGATGTTGCGACGTTGCGACTTCCGATGTCTTTATGTCCAAACTGGGCAGTCTTAATGTGGCATGTGCGGCTAAAGCGGCTCGTGCATCTTGGCCGAGAAGACCGTGAGCTGTGTTTCGATGGGGTGATCCGCTTTGGCTTGCCTTCGGGTCGTAGGGTTGTCTCAGTGCGTCCAGAATGAAAGAGGGAATTGGTTTTGGTGTCGAAGCTGCGAAATATTAATTGAAGATAATTAATAATTCGTTCGAAATTTAACAAATTGTACCTCCGCCTGTTTGGCAACTGGGACCAATAAAATACTGATTCGTTTTTAGTACACCACCATCTTGGTCCTCAACAACAATAGCTAGACCGGCGTTTCGACCTCGCAGCCAATTCGCCATTGCTGGTTTCACATTTAGTTCGATCCAATTTGCTTTTTCCGAAAAGACCTTACTGTCGCACATACGCTTTTTGATTGCTGCAAAAAATCACGATAAAATCTGTTAAATTCTACTTCTTGCCGTTACCTTTTTGCTTCTTCAATGGCTTTAGGTACCAATAAGCTGATACGCGTAAAATTTTATCATCTTCCCCTGTTGCAATTTCTTGACAGTTTATATCGGCCAAAGAAGTGCCATTTAATAGACGATACAGTCGCAAATTTGCTGTTTGGACATCTCCTTCGGATACATCGAAGTTGTAATAGAGGTTCAGAATATTTTCATCGTTCCAAAGGTCGATGTCAGTTCCCTTGGGAAGATCACCTAAATATATATATATATAAACATTTCTGCGGAAATGGTTTTTGGTAGTTTTTTCAATCATTTAAAAAATCATGTATAATTTTTGTGGAAAGTTGTGAAGTCTTCTTCATTGCGAATATTTGTTAAATGTTTATTCTCGATGGTCTTACATTGCGGATAATAGCTTCTAATTTTTTCGGTGACCAAACCATCAAATTGAACGCCAGTTGCTTTAGAACCATTCTCTTGATTATTACTTCTTAGAAGATCCATGATGCTGCTTCGATTTGATTGTTGAAAGACTTGCGGATAGTTCTGAAGAGCATCTATATTTGGAGCTGTACTATAATTCGTCCAGCCAACTTGTTTTAAAATGTTTTGCTTCAACAGCTGAATCCAATTGTCTTTCGCTCTGCAAAAGAGTTAAAAAATGCCAATATTAGTCTAAATTTTTGCAAATTTCTTAAACGCACGCAATATCGATTGTTATAATCAAAATTACACTATAAAAATTACATCAGTCATGCGTAAAAATAGCAATTTTAAATGCGATATTTAAAAAAAATTAACGTGTGCGGTCAGCTTTAGATATTATATTAATTGTGTAATTAAAATTGCAGCAATATTTCAAAAATTACAACAGCTTTTCAGGCACTTTTGTTAGACAAAGCGAAATAAATCGTTTTATTGCTTATATAATCTTTGTATAGTCGGCATCATCAGATCAGAACGGGTCAGGTCACATCAGGTCAGGTCAGTTGGCATAAAATGATGACATGTTGTATTTTTAAAGGTTAGTTAAGCCTAATTTTCCACGGATCGTAATATAAATAGCCAACTTAAAAAAATTCAAGACGACCAAAAACATACTAATCGTTGATCTATCGTTTATACAGCACGTCCCAAAACATAAATCACAATCAAAATGTCATCACGTATGCCATGATTCACTACAATCATACGAACGCCTTGTATCTCTCTCACACAGACTGGAAAGCCGATACATCCATCTCTGTAATGGCCAATTTGCATATCACACTTCCGCGTTTGTCTGCGATTTTTTTCTCTGCAGTAATATATTGTGCGAAGCGTCGAGGACCCGATGCAGAACCACTTGACCACTACACACGACAGTGTCTGCTCTGACCATGTGAGAGCATCGAATAGCCATCGTGATTAGTCTGCGTTGAGTTCATGAGGTCTTTGCAGTGTGTGCAAGGTGTTAAGATGATGTACGAAACAAAAGTTGGTTTATCTCGGGAACTACTTTGTCGATTAGGAAAGTTCTTTCTTCGATGGAAAGATTGGTCATTGCAGAGTAATTTGGGTTATGTTGCCTGGTGAAAGGAAATGTAAAGTGATGTTGAGAATTTTTGGAGGAAAGTACGAATTATCAAATAAAAAGAATTTAACGGCATTTTCAATTGCTTAGCTATTTGTTTCAGTATAGGCAACCATTTTAGAAAATTTCTGTTCGATTTTGGAGGATTTCGTAAATTGTATTATAGAAAATCTTTAATGTTTTCGTGCTGCAGAGGACTTGTGAACGAATTTTAAAGTTTCTAGACTACTAGACGTGTTTTTGCATACCTGCTAGATATACATACACACCTGCTGCTGTTAAATACTATATACGATTTTTTTTTGTTTTATCAACGAATGGCTTTAATCAGTTCGGCAGCACTTAATTTTTTTGCTTGCGTGGATATTTTGTTATAGCTAATGTGATTTATTTATGTCTTTGGCAAAAAAAGAAACTTTTTTATTAGATAGAATACATAAAAATAATAATATTTGCTATGCCTTTCACCAGAGAATTATGTATAGATTATTTAAAAAAAACAAATAAATTTAATATTCTTAATATGACCCAATGTAAATTCCCCTATGATGACGTAGGTAGTATTTATATGTCTGATATGCACGGTGCGCATGTGCCATACAGCAATAGTACCACCCACCGTTGCCATTTCAAATTTAAATGCTTCTGTTCAAAGAATCATTGTTTTAAATTACTTTTACAAGTTATTACACATATTTTTTAGGTTTTTTAAATATTAATTTTAAGGAAAATGCCTAACATTATTAATATTACTAACATTTTTCGTTTATTTATTTATTTTTCTCTAAAAATTGCTCTTTTCTAACATCAAGTATCCATTCTGACGTTTTATAATACTGTATAAATTCTAATGGTTGTTTTTTGGTATCTTATACAATTTTATATCTGTGAAGGTATTGCAATTCTATTTCTTGCGATAGTTTATATCTATCTATATCTAGTTGCCTAGAAATGACAGTCGAAGAAGAATTTCTCATAATTATAATGTACAAAAATTTTTAGGCGAACTTTCAAATTTAATATAAAACGATTAAAAAAATACAACGCGCGGTATATTAATATTTTTTAGGCTATAGACAGATTGACATGTGACTAGTCACTTATGTCAATCAAACATAAGTTATGTAGCTTGTTTTTATCGATAGTATTTCGATTTGCGTACCCAGTATAATATCCTCTGAGAATTCCAAGAGGTTACGTCAGGTCAGTTATCTTTTGTTTTTTTCGGTACTCGAGTACCAACATAACTGTGGTCAAGTCTTGTAAACATTTGTTCGAAAAAAAAAAATCGAAAGGTTTAAATTTACAACAATTTATTATTACACTGTTGAAGATATCCTTTTGTGTCTTTTGAAATGACCGTTGGCCATACGAATGAGGCCGTTATAGAAATAGCTGGATTAGCGACAGTGGTGTAGTGGTAGGGATTTTTTTTTAGGATAAAATTAGAGAAATTTGTGAAAATTGAAAAAAAAATCGATTTATTTTGGGTAAAAATTTCACATTTTCTAATAGTATTTAATCCACAAAAATGAATCTGCAACTGATTTTATTCGGAAATTTGTATTTCCAAACATACATATTTTCAACCATCCTAAAAACTACATTTCGAATTTTATAAAAACGACCACACTGTATATATAAGGACATCACCTCTTGTCGCATGTGCAATCAACTGCCAGGCATTCAATCTATTGCTATTCCAAAACACGTACTTCTACTATACTATAGTATATCCTAGTCCATGTGGTTTTCACTTTTTAGCACATTCTCACAATCGATCTGTTATACAACCCGTCATACGTTGCTGTTTAAATTAAACACTTGTGAACAAAAGGGTACACATTTAGCGATGGCAAACTGTAGGTCACTTTGAGGACCTAGTTCGTAGTTCGTGGTTCATTTCAATGTACCGTTCACGAACTATAGGTCGTGAACAACTAACATCTTTTTAAAATGAACTAGTTCACGACCTATATGAAATACATGCACATACCGAAAATAATCTCAATATAAAAATATTAAATGGTGAAAAATAAATAAATTGAAATATTACAATACTTATTTTGAATTAAGAATGAGGAAGAAAAGACAACAATGTTTATAATTTATACAAAACATATATATTAAGGAAATATAATCTTCTCTAGATACTCACGATTATTTATATGAAGTTCTAAAATACTTATTGGTAGTTACTGATGAAAATGTTTACTACTTTACTAACACTTAAAAATTAAATGTACAAACTATAATAAAATGAACTAGATAGAATCGTTTTGTTTGACGTTATAAGTTATATTTTTTATTCCGAATCTTATCGGTTCAAACTTCAAAGCTTTGATTTGATATTAAGTGATTGCATTGCACTCAGTATGAAATAGAAGAACTATAAGATTTAGATGTTTATTTTTGTATTATTGCAAAAATTTGCTATGGCATGACATATTTAATCTTGCGAATATATTAATTATATTATTCCAAATGAAATTTGATACCAACATATAAATTGTGACTCAGCTCGGCAATGCTGCTGTTGCAATATCGCATCGAGTTTCCTATTTCGTTCCGTTCACCAACACACTTTATCACTAAATAAATGTCAGTACTGTATTTAGTTAAAGAGTCCGCAATCCTAAAGATTGGTTGGAAACAGCACGCCATGCCGATCTATCCTGAGCTAATCCCTTCATCTCCCTATAGCTATTCATCTCAACGTCTTCAACTATCTGACTCACATACTCCAATTTAGGCCTACCTACCCCTCTCTTTCCCTCCACTCTACCTTCTATGATCAATTGCATAATCCCCCCCATGCCTAAGGATATGCCCTACTAATCTGTCTCTCCTACGCTGTAACACTCTCCAAGTACTGTATATGTAATGTATACTATACTGCAAGTATATACATAGTACAAGTACATCAATACGTACACCGTGCACCATGTAGTTCATAGTACACGAACTAGGTCATAGTGACCTATAGGTCGTTGCAAAACATCGTCACAGTACGCCCGTCATTTGATTGAACCGTTCAAAGTGAACGGTTCGCGAGTGAACTACACATCACTAGTGAGAATGTCTACTAATTGGGGTACAAACTTCAAAACCATATTGACTGGGACATAGTATAGTTGCTAGTAGTTCTAGTAGTACCACTGGCCACTGTCTAGTCTCTAGTACGAGTACGATCGTTAGACCAGTGTTAGATCTAACGTCTAGACAGATTATTGACCTTAACATTATGCCATACGATCACAATCCATTTTATACCATTTTATAGCCTCCATACTGTATACAGCGTGTCCAATTTATATCATATCAATATTCTCTTTTACACACACACATTTTATAGATTATTTATACAACTATTTCCCATTTTACTAATCTGTAAAATTTACAATTTTTGAAGCGTTACATTATTTGCAAATTCGAATTTTTCTATTTGCCATTGCTCTGCCAAAGTAGTTATATTGCACAAGTAGGCCATACGATATTGACAACTAATAGGAACTACCGACAACTAATTAAAATAGAAACCGATAAAGTAACAAATGCTTACAAAAATATAACAAAATAATATTTGAAATCAATTTAAAGTATATCAAATTACGAAAATATTAAATAATTGAGAAATGCACATTGACGTTACCCGTCAAATGTGACAATTGTGCACGAATCAACTGTTGACTTATGAATGACGGCCTATGACGTTTTATGTCAAATATCAAATCATACAAATCAGCTGTTGCATTATATATATATACTTAAAACGGCCTAATTTGGCGAAAAAATTGAGGTTACGTGTGATATCCAAAAAAAATATTATTTGCAATATGCGTGAATGTGAACACACGGTATATATGCATAAGCATATAGCTCATATTTGAATTGATTATCAATTGTTTGAAGCGTACTGCATATGGCCGGGTACTATCTGGGTACTAACTATTTAACTAGAGGTAGTCGTGTGAAAAAGAAGGTATTTTTATTGCAGTACTTAAAAAAAACACCGTTTTCTCATCCATTACTTAATTTTTAGAAGAAAGAAAAATAAACATTTTTTTGAAGTTTCATAGTTCATTTGTTAGAAATTGTTTTAAAAAATTAGTAGAATTTTGTCTTAAAGCAAAATAAATAAATTATATTATATTAATATAATATAGAATATCACCCAATTAATATAATTAATATTAATATACTCATTAAATGGTGTTTTTTTAGTATATTCGTAAGATTCGGCGGATTTTAAGTTATTTAATTCCGCGATGAGAAGAATTCGTAATTTCTTTCTAAAAACAACAACTAAACTGTTGAAATGTTAAGATTGTCACAATCACAACGAATACTTCAATCAACAGACGAATGTGGCAATTATTTCCTAATGAAACGTTCAATTTTATAGATTACATATTTTTCAAGGACCCACTCGACATGTCGTCGCGTTTATGCAGTTTGATTGAATAATATGTTGAGGCATGTCGATTGCAGAATATTTACTACAACGCCCCATTACAGGTGTATTACGAATTTGCGGAATGCGATTCGAACGCCGAGTGCGTTTAGTCTACGATACCATCGAGACTAAATAATGGGCTCTAGATTATCGAAGAATTAATGCAGAAACAATTGAATTTTTCTGGTGAACATTATTGCAAATTAATTGCGAATGAATGAAAATGAAACTATGCGTAAACAAATGATGAACATGTAGAAATACATTCATATGTGAGTTTTTTTTTAAATCTAAATGAAATCTAAAAATTCCATAGTCACCGCACGATTTTACATATTTTAATAAAAAATATACAATTTTTCTGTATTTTTTTTTGATATTTATATCACTTGTGATATTTATGTCTTTTTTGACAGCTCCGATGTTTATATTATTTATGACATTGGACTTTTTAGATTTGACGTTTGTTTTATTAATAACCTTTGTATTTTATTTGATATTTTTGACAGTTTTGATGTTTATTTATGCCATTTATTGTCATGCTTATGTCAATTTTTGACAGATCAAAAATATATATTTAAAGTATTACGAAAGAATAGCAATGTAGTCGCCATACGACTTTTATAATTAGATTATAATGATTAAAAGTTCTGTCAGTACGGCTCTGCATTTACTATTCATTTTACTATCAAGGCTATTAGTGCATTTGTTTAGTTCTATTAATATTATTCAATTATTTCAAAGCCGGTGCATTTTTTTAAGAGATTCCAAAACAAAATACATTATTAACTAAATAATTCACAATATTTCAAGTTGGCGCCGTGCAAACGAGAAAAAGATGAATTGTACAATCTTACAGCAGTTTTTACGATCCGTCTTCGATCTATTATTAAGATTCTATTATTAATTCATCGCTTTCGGTCGATTTTTATATAAAAACGACACTGATATCGTCGATTTTTTGCCATTACTTTAAAATTTTGGCCATTCATTAATTTTCCAGCTTCTTTACACATGCTTTTGCATGGTTTTTATTGAGACATCTAAAATTGGTTATGCAGTATAAATATAATACGTTCATTTTTTGTGGTTCAGACACTCCACCACCAGAGGGACACTCTTTCAGACTAAAGGGAAATAAATATCGACACTTGCGTATATAATATATAGCTATACAGTTTTTAGTATTATTTTATTTGGGGTATATATTTACCCTTGTACTGCCACCTCTTGATGGTGTCTTCTACTTCACCACTTAATACATAGAATATTGTATTGTGTTTGTTTTGTTCTCTTTTTTAAAGAAATAGCCTAAAGAGTGTTTGCTTCGTGTTTTTTGTTTTTCATTTGTATTACCATGGAAATCGTTCGTTATGCAATCGTTCGATTTTTATTTTTAGATCCAGATTGCTCTCTGGGTTCAGTTTAAACAGAAATAGCACCGAAAAATTCTACGAAAATTGCTGTAGAATGTGAAAAGCACGAACAAATTAAGGAATTCAATGTTTCACGCAAACATTTCCTGTATTCAAAAAGAAAACTGCTTCGTTTTAATAATATATGCAGACGGTCCAAAAAAAAATTGTTTTGCAAAACATTTGTACAGTTAATTAATAATTCTTTTCCTGATTCGTGGGCGATAATTAAAAAAAAACTCTTGTTAAAGGAAATTGTTTTTTTTTGGAAAAATTGAAAGACATATATACAAACATTTTCCACCAAACTTTTTTTAAGTTTAATTATTTTTTTAACTAGAAAACGCAAATTCTTGCTACTTAATTTATGATCAATTTTTGAAATAAGCAGCAAAAAGTGTACATTTAAAAAAAGCGCCAAAATGTGAAATTCAAAAAAATAACGAACAATACCCTTTTTAAGACAATCGACATAACATACATCGAAACGCCAAAAACAAAACAAAACACGCATCGAAACGCCAAAAGAAACGAAACAACATCGATATCATCCCACAGCGTGCTTTTTTTCAATCATTTTACCTTTCTTCAACATCTCCTGTTTCGTTTAATCTACCAATAAAAAAAAAACAACATTTCGCAATTAAATATTTACCAAAACAAAAACGAATGCCCCCCAAAAATCCATTTTCTCACCTCTTGCGCATCTTGATCAAGTACTCCACGGACACATCCTGCCCCGTCGGCGGTACCCCGTCCGCACCACCTGTTGGCCCCCCCCGGCCCCTGGCCGACGCATCCTCGACAATCGCGTTCAATCTGTCACCCTGCTCGATATCCGTGACAGTACCACCGGGTGGTACCGCCGCATCGCCACCCGCAGCGGGCTGATCGCCCTGCATCTCTCCCCACCAATCATAGTCCGACGGGACACTAGATTTCGGTTTAGCGTTCAGTTCCCTAGAGGGCGCCATGTGGGCATTGTAATACAACCGCAGGAATTCGTCTAGGTAGTACGCGATGTTGGTACTTTTTTGCAAAATTGGTTGTAGTGGCAAAGTGTGGATTAGTTGCAAGGGGAGTAGCGTTAGTACGATTAATATTAAGGGCGATACAACTGACATTTTGATTTTTTTTTTAATTGTTGCGGTGTTTACATTTGGTTTGTAACTGCGCGAAAATTTGGCACCGAAAGTGAAAACATTATTTTAATCATCCGCCTGCCGAAAATCATTTTTCAGTTGAACTTTATCAACGTTAATCGCGCAGAAATCACGATACATTTTTCCCAATAAAAAATTGTTTCATATTGGATGATGAGGGGGGTTAAGGTTAACTATTTGCACTTCAGTGGAAAACTTGTGCGATTCAATTTTTTTCAGGAGATGTTTTCAGTATGATCCCGACTTAGACGATGTCTAAAACAATACTAAGCGCTATGCGATCGTCATTTGTTGCACGTAGCTGGCTAGATGTTTGCTGTATATCTATATGGAAATGACTATTAGACATTCAACTAGACTCTTATGCTAGACAAACGCAATTTATAACGGGTGTTCGCGAAATGTCTCAGAAAATTGTGGTAGTATACACTATAACTTGACAATTTCTTCCGTCAACCGACTTGGTGATTTTAAATGAATTTTCTAGAGAAAATCTTTGTTGTTTTTGCATTAATATACAATGTAATCAAACAATAATTGTCATAGTCATAATGGCTATGACAATTATATTTATACTTGTCGTAATTATAAAAAAAATTGTAAATATTTGGTTTAATTAAATATTTTTTATTTGCGGATTCATGCATTTTAAGTTTTTTTTTTGTATCACTGTGGTGACAACACAACTTTCATTTCACTAGAAATAGTTTTCTCTCATCTTTAGTTTTAGAATTGTGAATAATTGTTTTATTTGTTTCGCTATTTAGGATGATATTTTCAAATATTGGCTAAAATTTTGCAACATCCTGTATATAGTATTAATCAACATTTACTATAAAGAAGAATATCGTTATTAGAAAGATCTAGTAGTCTTATTGTCTCTAGTAGTTTTACAATTAATTAATGAAAAGATTGTTTGGTTTAAGAGGGCGACTTTTAATGATAATTTTGCATAAGAAACACGATATATTTTGAGATGCTGCAAAAGCAGCAAAAATTAATTTTTCTATGAAAACGGTACGACAAAAAACGGTAAAAAAATTAAACAAACCCCACCCAAACCCCAATAACTAAATCATTTTTTAGTCTATAGACATTACTAACTATTTATCAGTTTTAGCGACTAATTAGACACAAAACTAGTAATAAAAAGTTGATTCGCGTTAATAGACTTATTCCACAGTAATGTGAAGTCCAATGACTTGGCAGTTGTTAGATATCTTATTTCAATGATTCTTGTGGTTATATTTTTACCATAATTGCACAAGGCATGGTCGCTGAACAGAGCCGTACTCGCCATCAAAAAAATCCTACTATCAATATATAAAATTGTCGATTTAAATTAATTGCACGCTGCTGACAAAAAAAATTATAAACTTTGTGAAAATTGCTTATTTTGAAGAAGAAGAAAAGTTATAGAAGGCACGCATAAGAAAAGACAGGTTATAGGTAGATCTGCACTTAAAGAGTTTGTTATGCTGTTTTGTATAGAAATATTTATATTTATATTTATATTTATATTTATTTTTATATTTACATTTACATTTACATTTACATTTATATTTATGTTTATGTTTACGTTTATGTTTATGTTTATGTACATATTTAAAAAAATTGAGACGTGCTGTATATTCCAGCGAACATTTTTTTTAGTACTACTGTTAAATAAGTACCTTTAAAAATATTCCAATTGAAAAATTGCGCTAGAACATATAACCATATATTATTTTTTAATACTGATCATAATACACTTAAAAACGACTAAAAACGGTACTAACTAGGTACTACTACTAATAACAATATACTTTTCCTGCTTTGCAGTCGGCAAGTTAAGTCTAGACGTTTAAGCATTTCGACTTTCGTCACTAGAAAATTTATAAAAAAAAACATAGTATTAATTTTTAGTACCCAAAGTACCGGAAATAAAAAATTACACTTGCTAACTTTATAGAAGTGGCACTAAATGATATTACGAAATATTTTTACTGTACCTTTATATGGATTTTTAACAGGAAAGAAAATATAATCAGGTGGTACCAATTTTATTTATCAGGGCTGGCGTAAAGTAAAAAAAAAAAGGAAAATACAAATTGCATAAAACAGCTAAACAATTACACGGAGGTTTTTTAAATTTGAAAATTACTAGCTTAATTTCAAAAAGGGACATTTTTATTATTATTATGAACTATAAATATTTTGAGAAAATTGCCAAATATAATTGTCTTTTTAATATTTAATCAAAATATCGCGTGATTTCGATTTTAATTAAGATATGTTTTGTAAATTATTGCGTCAAACTCTTAATAAATAAATAATATTTTAAACATCTAAACTATTCTTCTAAGAGTGCGCCGGTGCATCAAAAGTTGCATATACTAATTTACACAAATTGCAATATATATGTATTGAGGTCACCAATTGAGTTTATATTTAAAAAAATCCTTCAATTAAATAACGAAATCGTATCAGATGGAAGTGGAAAATTTTTAGATTAGTCTTTTTTAAAAATTATAAACCATTTAATTTCGCTATCGTTCTGAATGTCATAATTTTGAAGGATATCACCCAGGGCCGTAATAAAATATAGTTAAAAAAAATCGGTGCGTACCAATATTTATTTATTCAGGAAAATCTAGGAAAAAATTAGCGCCACTGTGTTCTACTGAGCGATATTTTTATTTCCCTTGAAGATGGAGTTAATTTAATTTACCTACGCTTATGGTTAATGTCATTACATAAATGTTAAAGTTAAATTAGTTGTTTTTCATAATACGTGTAACTGTAGAAAATTAAAAAAAAACAAGTTTACTGGCAATAAATACCTACGTGGTTTTATCTGATTTTGAATAATAATCGACGACGAACAAACAAATGCCTCAGTCCTGTATTTGTTAGTGATTCAAATAAAGTTACTCGTGTTTTGTTTTGTATATAAGTAACCACGGCGATGATTTGTCAAGACAAAAACCAAGCTGAAAACAAAATTATATAAACAAATTTTGTTGCATGATTGGACAGGTATAAAACAACGTTTATTAAAAAGTCATTGTGCTCTACGTACCTGTTGAATTTTATTCCATTTAAAGCGTTTTTTTCAATACGCTAACAAAAAAATTTGTTTGCACATTATTGTATAATATTAAGTAACATTAAAATTTTATTGAATTTCTATTAAAATCTCACATAAAATTATCCTTCGCATGTTTACATTTACGTAATATACAGGGTGTTCCATTTACAATTAATTACAACCAAACGTGCAATTTTAATGTAATTTTCACCACGTATTATTAATTCTTTACAATAAAATGTTATTGAAGCAAGTAAAATTTAATAGCGATCGATAAAATTATAAATTTTATCAAAAACTGATTAAGTGCATACTTAAATGTGAGTATAATGGCGATTGTTTCTAAATAAAATTTAGTATCGCAATAGGCTTTTTAATAAACGTCCGTTTGTTAGAAATTGAAGAATTAAATTATTATTTTTTTAATATCTAGTGGGAGAATGGGGACTGTAAATCAGGCTTTCGATGAGGTAAATTTTTCTTTTAAATAAAAATCTAATTAATAAACTTTACAAAGAAAATTGTATGTGAAATTTAATATTTTATTTAAGAAATTGTAAAATTAAAGACGGAAATTAAACTATATTTTATAATACAGAATGGTATCAAGTATAAATAATTTTTTAATTAACATTTTTTATCAAATTGTTAATATATATATATTTTTTAAATATTTTAAATAAAAATTTGTTGTTTATTTAATACAACTAACAAAAATATACTTTAAAAAATATACCATCTTGTATATATACAATCTGTATCACTTAAAAACGAAACAAAAACTTTTATTTTACCTTAGAATATATTTTTTAAATATTTTATTTATTTTTAGCCATTTGATTCCACAAAGCATGAATCAAAGCAATTAGAGGTACTTTATTGTATTTTTGAACTTAATATCAGATAATTTACTTAACAAAATTGCAGGAATTACCGAGGACAGAGCCGGAATCAGTTAGCAAAAAATCTTCTAAATCCAAATACATTTCGTGGTGTATTCAATGCACGATATTAATACTATTAATAATTCATTTTGGATTTTCTACCAAATATTTTTTAGATTCAGGTAAAAAAATATATTTTTTTAAACAATCATAAACAGGTGTTCAAATTTTTTTTTTAAATTTTGCAACAACCTGTATAGAAATCAACTTAAAACATTTCCATAATAATATTTTTATTTTTATAAATAATTTTTTTTAAACAATCATAAACAGGTGTTCAAAATTTAATTTTTATTTGCAACAACCTGTATAAAAATTAACTTAAAACATTTCGATAATATAAAAATATTTTTATTTTAATAAATAATTTTTTTTCAATATAAATTTTTTTTTTTAGATGACTATTTAAATGAAACCGTCTGTACAGGTTACGGTTTCCTAATGATTTTAGACATTTTTATTATTTACGGATTTTCCTATAAGTACTTAATACGGCCCTACGGCCTACCAGTGGCGTATCATTCGGTCATCGTGCCAGCGAAAAAATTTACAAACGAAACTATTTTCGAACGTTATCCCATCATAAAAAGGTACCTTAAAAAAACATAAATCAATCTCAGAAACTTGCAATTTGAGTGTAGCGAGTGCTGAAATTAAACATGAGTTGCCAAAGGTGTTTTTTGCGTGTATTGCACACACTATTTTCCTAAATGATGAAGTTTAAATATAAATTTTAGATTTTTCGAAGCTGGTTTTTATTTGGCAGTATCGGCCGCTTTTTTTGTGTATTTAATAATAGACACTAGCGACAATAGACGACGTTTAATCCCATTGGCGGGCCTGGCAATATTTTTAGCATTCGGATTTGTCGCTAGCAAACATAGAAGAAAGGTAATCTAATCATATATTCACATTATACTCCCTCCCGAGGCGTTAGACGAGTTCAACAAACACACACGATAAATTTCCGCATGAGTTGCACACACGCACGCGCAATTTTCTTTTGCATTTTAGATCAAGTGGCAAATTGTTATTTGGGGCGTATTTTTGCAAATCGGTTTCGGTTTGTTGACGATCCGATGGGAAGTTGGGCGCAACATTTTTCGGTGCGCCGGTGATAAAGTGTCAACGTTTTTGTCCTACGCTAGACAGGGGGCGGCTTTCGTTTACGGCAACGAACTCGTTTACGAGTTCAACAATAAAGGTGGCATTTTTGCATTTTCCGTAAGTCCCTGTAGTATTTTTAAAAGCCATAGACTTGTATCATCTGATTTGTTGTGGTAGGCAACCAAATGTGCGTGTCGCACATAATTCGGGCTATAAAAAATGTGATTACTCTCAATTTTTTTGTAGGCAATTTCAACGATATACTTTTTAGGATTTTTTATTAATATTTTGTACTATTACGGCATCATGCAGTATATTGTGACGTCACTAGGTAGCTTTTTGCGGTTTATTATGGGCACGTCGATCTGTGAGAGTGTGAACAGTGCCGCCAATATATTTTTAGGACAGGTAAAAATTTTAATGAAAAAGAAAATATTAAACGCCAGTGGAATATTTTATTTTAGAGTGAGGCCCCTTTGCTACTCAAGCCGTACCTGAAAAATTTAACTGCCTCTGAGATACATTCCATATTAACGTCCGGATTTGCGACAGTGTCGGGTAATATTTATTTTGTATGTGTTGTGTAAAAGGAGCTTTAGAATTGATGGGCTGTACTAGTCATTTTTTTAATTAAAAAATCTGTGATATAATAAAATCACATTCAGTTGAAGTATTTAAACCGACACTTAGATTGCCAGTTGGAAAAAAAATTTGCTGAATTTATTTTATCAATTTAATTTAAGCTCATTCTTGAGATTATATTTTTCATTGCAGGAGTAATGTTTTTATTTGATTAGAAAATTTTTTTATCAATAACAAACAATTTTGTTTTGAACTAATTGCTTACGTCATTTTTCGGGGACACTCGTGTTTTTTCGCAGTATTTTTAAATATCTAAAATACGACTACAAAATGGCCCGTAACATGTTTTTTATCGATCGGAAATATTAAAAAAATAATTGATTTATAATTTAAAAAATAGTTTCTCATTAAATTAAATTTTAGGCAGTGTTTTCGCTGCATATATTAGTTTCGGGGCGAGTCCTGCCAACCTAATTACATCCAGTGTTATGAGCGCACCTGCTGCCCTCTGTTATAGCAAACTATTGTATCCTGAAACTGAAGAACCACTTGACGCAAAAGATTTGAAAGTAATTCAATCGTAAGTTCGAGAAAATTCATTTTGTACAAAAACCATAAATATATGTTTCAGTTGTGGCTACTAGTTTAAATGCAACACCCTGTATAGTATTTATTCAACTATTAATGAATTACTTGCTTAATATACTGAGTGTTTCATTTAATTAATTGGAAAATGCTAATAAATCAATTTATTTTGTAAATTCTCTATTTGTTTAAAGACTATTATGAGTTTATTATTAAATATATTTAGTTATACAGGGTGTATAACTAAAATACTTCAACTATTACAAAAAATTGTATAAATTTGGATTAAAAACAAATATTTTTGTGTACTTTTTTTAAAGAGAATACACATCAGTTTTGGACGCTGCAAGTCAGGGAGCCACTCAAGCCACACAATTAGTACTCGGCATTATTGCCAACTTAATTTCTTTCCTAGCATTTGTTTACCTTATTAATGGTGTCTTACAATTTATGGGAGAATCAGTTGGTATAAACAATTTTTTTAACAATTTAATAAAATACATATTGTTATATCGTTATAAAATGATCTAAATAACTAATTACATAAAAAATCGTTACTTGTGCGATTTTTAGCTAGACGCGCATTTCGAAGAATCTACTTTCATTTACAATATATCACTGAAAAATGCAAATATATAGTTTTTCCCGATTGTTGTACGATTAAAAATGAGAGTTTATATTTCGAAACGCGCATAATCAAATACAAAAACATAATAATTGAAGATTTGTGAAATTGAAATCGTAATTGTACTGTTAGGGTACGTCGATTCGGACGAAGTATGGTCACTCGACCGAATTGTTGGGTATATCTTTATTCCCGTTAGTTTTGTAATGGGCGTCCCGTGGGATGAATGCGAAAAAGTGGGGAAGTTGATTGGCATCAAAACTATGGTGAACGAATTCGCGGCTTTCGCTGAATTTAAATCCATGGAGCTAATGGTAAAATAAAAATGTTTGATTTATTATAATTTTAATTGACACTTCTGGATGTTGATGGTAATGATAAAAATGTTTCGTTAAATCACCAGGCATTTTTTTTCAAAATTTAAAATCGCTACTTCAGTCGATTTAAACACAAGTTACAGTCACTTCCGGTTATCGGATATTGACCAAATTTACATCGGACATTTTGGATAACCGTGCAACCGTAACCACCAAATTTGGTTAGAATCACGAAATCCGTTTCGGCACTAGAGCAGCGACAAACACACATCTTCACTTTTCAAAAAACAATTCTTTACATTCAACTCCCCATTCACAACCGTATATTCTAGCCTAGAACCAAGGTGATTGCCACGTACGCCATCTGTGGGTTCGCCAATCCAAGTTCCATTGGCATAATGATATCCGCCATGAGTATCCTAATTCCCAACAAAACCACCGTCATAGCCAGCGTTGCCTTTCGGGCATTCCTCGGCGGGTCCATTGTGTGCTTTATGACGGCCTGTATAGCCGCCATGTTGATGTCAGATGATTTGGTTGATATGTAATTGCTATTAAAAAATGTTTTTTTTAATTCCATGATTTTTATTGTTTTTGGACATGTTTAGTTTTATGAACGACGACAGTATTTTATGCGATTTTATTGTCACTTAATTAACATATATTTCTAATAACAATGTGTTGTTTAAAACAAAAACTAGATTTATATATTTTAAATTTAAATTTTACCAAATTTTAGGCTTTACCCGAAACAAATGCCTATTTGTTTTTAATAAAAAGTTGCGTAAGTCAACCTTTGATCGCAGCGCGTATTTTATAATCAAGGTTGCATGGCTTAGCCGGCGTTCAACTATTTATTTTAGATGAAAGTTGAATTCCGTTACGTTAACGACCAAGAAATGTTCTTCTGCTTGAATTTCCGCGTTCATTTCTTCCGCAGCTTTTCCAACCGCCAAAGCTTTTATCTAGCTAAGCCATGTATAGCAGCTAGACAAAAGATCAACATGGTTTTTGAACAGAAAAATTGCAATTGGTTCACATATACAGGGTTATGCGAAAAAATACGAAATTTCCCTTTTGTCTTTTTTTGTTTTAACAAACGTGTATAAAGTTAAAATGTCCAGTCGGTTATAATAAATATTGCATTTTACCTACAAATGATTTTAGTAACATTTTCCACGCTTTTTTTGTGGAAATCTGCCATAAAAATTGAAAATATGCTAATTAGAAATGTAATCTCTGTTTTTGTAATACTATTTAGTGCACATTCAAGTATAATTCACCACGTAGAATTATACTAACTGTGCCGGCTTTATTACTTTATTTTATTAGTTTATATATGAGTAAACGTGACCTTAAAAATCGAAATTCGATTAAATTTTGATTTAGGACACGTGTATTTTAAAGCAATTTTATTTTTTGCAACAATTTGATTAAGTACACCTATTTTTTTTTGCACAGTATTTTTTTTTACGAATTTTAATCCAATGTTAAATTGGTTGTAAATATAGGATTACCAAACTTTCGGCTTTAACCGTAATATTGTACATTGCTATGGAGTGCGTTATATGTGTTTATATAACAAGTGTTCAGAAAAAATCGATTTGATTATTTATATTTTTCATAGTATACAAAGTTTTATGGTTTTATTAAAATGTATCTACGAGGTAGTTCATCTGAGATATCACGTAATTTTCTTAAAAAAAAAAAGACTAATAGCAATATGTAGTTCATTCTGAACGGTTCAATCAAATGACGGGCGTATTGTGACGATGTTTTGCAACGACCTATAGGTCACTAGGACCTAGTTCGTGAACTATCAACTAGATGGTGCACGGTGTACGTATTGATGTACTTGTACTAGGTCCTGAACACGTCGTCTACTAAACCGTTCATGAATCACAACGGCTCCTAAACGATGCAGTATAGTATACATTACATATACAGTACTGACATTTATTTAGTGATAAAGTGTGTTGGTGAACGGAACCAAATAGGAAACTCGATGCGATATTGCAACAGTAGCATTGCCGAGCTGAGTCACAATTTATATGTTGGTATCAGATTTTATTTGGAATAATATAATTAATATATTCGCAAGATTAAATATGCCATGCCGTAGCAAATTTTTGCAATAATGCAAAAACTAGAACTACGAACTAGGTCCTCAAAGTGACTTACAGTTTGCCAACGCTAGTATGAATAATTCTAATATTTTATATTTTATATAAATAATTCAAGTAAGTGAAACGCATGCTACGCGCATGCGCCGCGTGTTTTGTGTGTATACGTATCATAAGGCAACCAGTAGACGCTTGCGTATTTTATTATATCTTACACAAGCACAGCTTAATCTTATAGCTAACAATTTGTTTATCAACTTCGCGATGAGCAGTTTGAAAGAATGTAAATTTTGTGTATGATGCACTAGTGGGTGCATTTCTATTAGTCGATGGCTCGCTCAGCTGTATCAGATTCATTTCGTTGCTCTCTCTTCACGTGTAATGAATCAGTCGCATTCAAATTCTCTATATCACTCACTGTGTCCTCAATTAACGACGGTATCGATTCATCCAGTGTATTTGAGGTTGTTGGAAGGTTATGATGTCCTTTAACGCCCTTTGCCTGGCTCGATACTCTCTACTTTTTTCCAAGGTACTTGTTGGCACTTTTCTTGGCGGTTTATTCGCTTTCTTCCGTTCTCTAAAGGCTCCCACACTGCTCGCTTCACACATAGGAAATTGTGCGAAAAAAAAAATCGTTAACAAATGGAAAAGACGCAATGCATAAAATCAACTTTTCCTAGGAGCTACGAAGTTTCACTTCTACCGCGCGAGAGTCTCACGCATATATATATATATATATATTTTATTAAACAACTTTTGGACAATTCACAACATCCCTGCTCCGGGGGGGATGTTGTGAATTGTCCAAAAATAGGGAAACGCAGGGGGAAAAATGCAGGAGCGATTATACAGGTTAGTTTGTAAAATATATGAGAAGGGAGAAGTACCACAGGATTTTCAGCGTAGTAGAATAGTAACAATGCCGAAGAAAATAGGAGCTAAATTGTGTGAGAACTATAGGACCATTAGTCTACTATCACATGCATCGAAGATATTGCTAAAGATTATTTATAGGAGATTAGAAAATAAAGTAGAGGAAAGGCTAGGAGAAGATCAGTTTGGTTTTAGGAAAAACAGAGGGACGAGAGAGGCGATTCTAGCACTAAGAACGGTAGTAGAAAAAAGAAAGAGGGTAGGAAAGGTAACTTGCATAGCTTTTGTAGACTTAGAAAAGGCATTTGATAATGTAGATTGGGACATAATGTTTAGAATTTTAAAAGAAACGGGTATAGATTATAAGGATAGGAGAATAATTTTTAATTTATATAAACACCAAACTGCCTTAGTTAGAATTGAGGGGGAAGAAGAGGTAGCAAAAATAGGGAAGGGAGTTCGGCAGGGATGTACACTCTCACCGTTATTATTTAATCTATATATAGAAGATGCAATAAACAAAGTAAAAGAAGAGTATAGTGTAGGTGTGAATGTACAGGGAGAGAAAATATATATGTTGAGATTCGCCGACGATATAGCTATATTGGAAGAAAGCGAAAAGAATTTAGAAAGGGTATTGAATGGTATGCAGGCAGTATTGACTAGGGATTTTAACATGAAAATAAATATAGGTAAAACTAAAGTGATGAGGTGTGACAAAAAGGAATGCGGTAGAAAAATGAGGATCACAATAGGTTAGTTAAAGAGTCCGCAATCCTAAAGATTGGTTGGAAACAGCACGCCATGCCGATCTATCCTGAGCTAATCCCTTCATCTCCCTATAGCTATTCATCTCAACGTCTTCAACTATCTGACTCACATACTCCAATCTAGGCCTACCTACCCCTCTCTTTCCCTCCACTCTACCTTCTATGATCAATTGCATAATCCCCCCATGCCTAAGAATATGCCCTACTAATCTGTCTCTCCTACGTTGTAACACTCTCCAAATACTTCTCTTCTCCCCTACTAACTCTAGTACAGCTTCATTTGTTACTTTATCTTCCCAACCAATCCTCATCATCCTCCTATAACACCACATTTCAAGTGCTTCTAATCTACGCTTCTCTTCCTTTCCTATAGTCCACGCCTCACACCCGTACAGTGCTACACTCCAAACATATACCTTCAGTAATCTTTTTCTAATACCCAAGTCAATATTTGATCTTAAAATCTGTTCTTTTTCTACGAATGCCTTCCTACCCTGTGCTATCCTACACTTTATATCTACTTTGCTTCGATTATCTTTTGTGATTCTACTGCCTAAATAACAAAAATCTGACACTTCTTCGATTCTATTATCTCCTATTGTGATCCTCATTTTTCTACTGCATTCCTTTTTGTCACACCTCATCACTTTAGTTTTACCTATATTTATTTTCATGTTAAAATCCCTAGTCAATACTGCCTGCATACCATTCAATACCCTTTCTAATTTCTTTTCGCTTTCTTCCAATATAGCTATATCGTCGGCGAATCTCAGCATATATATTTTCTCTCCCTGTACATTCACACCTACACTATACTCTTCTTTTACTTTGTTTATTGCATCTTCTATATATAGATTAAATAATAACGGTGAGAGTGTACATCCCTGCCGAACTCCCTTCCCTATTTTTGTTACCTTTCTTATTATCTCCAATAGGAGATAATAGAATCGAAGAAGTGTCAGATTTTTGTTATTTAGGCAGTAGAATCACAAAAGATAATCGAAGCAAGGTAGATATAAAGTGTAGGATAGCACAGGGTAGGAAGGCATTCGTAGAAAAGGAACAGATTTTAAGATCAAATATTGACTTGGGTATTAGAAAAAGATTACTGAAGGTATATGTTTGGAGTGTAGCACTGTACGGGTGTGAGGCGTGGACTATAGGAAAGGAAGAGAAGCGTAGATTACAAGCATTCGAAATGTGGTGTTATAGGAGGATGATGAGGATTGGTTGGGAAGATAAAGTAACAAATGAAGCTGTACTAGAGTTAGTAGGGGAGAAGAGAAGTATTTGGAGAGTGTTACAGCGTAGGAGAGACAGATTAGTAGGGCATATTCTTAGGCATGGGGGGATTTTGCAATTGATCATAGAAGGTAGAGTGGAGGGAAAGAGAGGGGTAGGCAGGCCTAGATTGGAGTATATGAGTCAGATAGTTGAAGACGTTGAGATGAATAGCTATAGGGAGACGAAGGGATTAGCTCAGGATAGATCGGCATGGCGTGCTGTTTCCAACCAATCTTTAGGATTGCGGACTCTTTAACTAACTGCTCCGGAAGGGAATCTCCCTCAAGAAATATCCCTGACCGGACCGGGCGATTCGAAGAATTTCGAACTTGTCGCAACAGCCCCGGCTTGTTTTTCGCCTGTGCGAACACTCGGTAGCGGCGAGCGCGCACAGCCTACACTCATATCGCTCATATATCATGCACACTCATCAACATACATATATATATATATATGTGTGTGTGTGTGTGTGTGTGTGTGTGTGTGTTGTGCATGTGTTTGGTGACATTGAGCGGTGTTTGTTATAATGTAACTAGCGAACGTTACCGAATAGTCGCGGCAACCGCCACCGGCGCGCTTATTGTCGCCGTCGCGAGCGCGCCATGTATCACGAGCGCTCGCGATCGCCGCGACGCGGCGCGACACGACACGGCACCGCACGCTACTCGCTGCTGATTACACGAGCAGCGCCATAGAGCGCCGCCAGTCCGCACTTATCAATCAACAACATTACAATATGGCTGCAGCGTATTATTACCCATCGCTACGCGACAATCAACCCAAATAACTTATCGGCGGCCGAATCGACCGACTGGTTCACTGAATGAAACGGAACCAAAGCCGACCATACACACGTACCGTTCGCGACAAATGTGAAGAGTGCTGTAAGCTAATAAAAAACCAGAACGGTTCGTTGCGATTGTTCTTAAAGTTGTTTACTAATCAAGTGTTGTTATTGTTGCCGTCGCTGGCAAAATTGAATCCGGCCGGTTGCTATAAAGAGCGTTTCTTCCATTTATTCCATGGAAACGTTGTTGTTTTGCGGTGGAAAACAGTAGCGTACGCGTACCCGGTTGCGCTTCTAGCATTTTCCGCTTTCCACGGCGTCTACAACGATCGAGTAAGTTCTCTATGCTAACAATACATGTATATAGACGACTCGTGGAAATATCGATTGTGTTGTGAGGTAAATACGCAACGTGGATCGTATCCGATTTTTCCGGGAGTTGTAGAGTGAACGGTATTTTGCGCTTTCCTTGTGTACTAAATCCTTTTTTCACCCAGTAGTGATAATTTTTTAAATATTAAATCATTTTTTTAAACGGTGTTAAATAATAGTATAGAATATCACCCAAATACCGCAATATACTAACTAGATGCGCATTTCTAAGGCTATGCCCCCATCTTCAGCAGCACAAGATAAAAACTAAATCGTGATTGATTTACTATTAAATAAATAAGGTCAACATGACAGAAGTATTTCAAAACCGGCATATAATATGACCTTTTAAAACAATATAAATTAATAATTAACGAAACTGACGATGGGGGCATAGTCTTCGAAATGTACATCTGGCTACTTAATGCTTTAAGTTACGGTATTTGGATGATATTATATACTACTTTTAAATCATTTTATTATTTTTTTTATTAAATCGTTTTTTATCACTACTACATTGGTTTTTATTTTGTTTAAAAAACGAATAACGGCAAGGATAATGTTCAGTATGTTAGTGCAATTGATTTATTTATGTGTATATATATACAGGGTGTACCGAAATATTTTACAATATCTGTTTGCTATAATATTCAATTTTTTTAGTGTTTGTATACTATTTTACCTTTTCCCTTGTGTTCATCGGAGTATTGTCCCAATTTAGCTTCTTTTAAATTGTCTGTATAAATCTGTCTTATCGGTATTAATTTGCACAGATGGATGGACGAACTTGTCTCATTTGTATACAATCGCAAACACAATTTCCTCATTGTGTACATACAATTCTTTACATAGTCTCAATTATGTACACAATTGGTTTCATTTATGCGCAATATATACAATTTTCTAAATTACATGCAACACCCTATATTGTGTACAATTGTCTCATTGGATATAGTTCTCTCAATTGTTTAAAATTGTGTCTCCATTGTGTACAATGTCTCCATGGTATACAATTCGGTCCCTTGTGTACAATTGTCTTTATTGAGTAAACGGTCTGAATTGTGCACAATTGTCCCCATTGTGCACAATTGTACACAATATTGGAATAGTATACAATTGTGTAAAAATGAAATTTGTATCGTGTATAATGGTTCGATTACATACAACTATCTTAATTGCACGAGTGATTTTTTCAAAAATTCAAACTGACACTTTTACTACTATTCAATTTGCGTTTGCAATGTTTTTCTATTGTTTTTTAAAACTCCTAATTCGTGTTAGTTTACTTGTTAGTTTGTTTACAAAACAAACCACTACCGACTTGTTAATAAACTAGAATAAAAGTCTACACATTACTCCACTATAATATATAATCACGAATTTATATAAATCAACTTACCTCGTCGTTTCGCTCCGATATTGTTTAAAAAATTTTTTTTTATTCAACCTGTATATAAAACTGTTGCCTGGCAACATGGGAGGGGAATGCTTGTTTATTCAATACTTTGTTTTTTCGATAGAAATTAGTAAATGTAATCTAGTAAAGAGAAAAAGACGTTTGCTAGTAAATGAAATGATTTTATTTAATTAATAATTTTAAATGAAAATCAGAATTGATTAAACTCTATTGGTGGTTGTTATATACAGGATGTTTAAATTTCGAAACAATTGTCAAAAACGAATTTTTTATTTTTTTGTTTGGAAGTAATTTCTTATCATAGAAATAAACAATAAATTTCTAATTCTCCCCGGTTTTTATGCATATTTTTATTTTGACTTGAAAAATATTTAATGGATTCTCCATATATATTTTTGGTACATTTATTTTCTCATGCATATTACATTTGCCATTAGGCGTAATGGATTGAAGAATATTATGTTATTATTTGTCACCATATACCTGGAAATAGCATAGAGTTACCCTGTGTACTCAGGATCGCACTCAGAATTAAAAAAGAAAAATTCATTACTCGTGCCTTTAATATAGGCAAAATCGTTTTTTGAATTAAAATTTTGATTTTTTAAATACATATGTATCTTTTACTGTTGCTAGCAACAGCTACCTATTGATTCATCAAAATGGCACCACTGGCAACATTTGTTAAAAGTATTTTTTGTATATCTTCAAAATTTATGTACATTTTCGATTAGCGCTTTAAAAAGTACGGATTTTGGTAGAAAAAATACATTCAAATAATTCACACAGAAGATGAGCGTTTATAGTTCCGATTTCTTTACACCGGAAAAAATATAAAGTCCTTATTTCCTGGCTGAATTATTAGAAATACAGCAAGTGGGCCAAGAGGGCTCTTAATTCCCTCCAAGTACGTCCAGTTACCTTTTACTGCCGATCAATTATTGTGCATTTAGATAATCGATATCTGAATATACTTATATATAGTTGTTAGGTATCGTGGTTTATATACAGGATCCCTATTTGTTTCAATAATTTAATAAAAAAAATCAATAGTGACGTTAATATCGTTGTATATTTTTGCAATTGTTTATTTTTTCTATGCCCACTTGTATCAAATTGTCGCTATTGTATGCATTGTCTTACAATGTGCACAATTGCAATTGTGTTCAAATTGTAGCAATTGTCTGATTGTGTTAGAATTGTCACAATTGTGTGCATTTATTTGCTGCATTATTTAAATTTGTCACAATTGTGTTGATAGATTTTTTATATTTGCATAAATTGTCACAATTGTTTTGACAGAATGTAAAAATTTGACAGAATGACAGAATTTATATCGTGCACAATTGTCAAAATTGTGTTCTAAATTTGTAATTTATGAACAAAATATTTCAATTGTGCACGTCTAGATTTTTTAATCTTGAGCAAAAATTGC
This sequence comes from Leptodirus hochenwartii, assembly GCA_947310635.1. Classification (NCBI taxonomy): domain Eukaryota; kingdom Metazoa; phylum Arthropoda; class Insecta; order Coleoptera; family Leiodidae; genus Leptodirus; species Leptodirus hochenwartii. The sequence goes on from OX371186.1 coordinate 763,196, forward strand.
CACAACTGTGTTCGACATATTTTAAAAAGTCGAAAAAATTGTTACTATTGCGCGCGTCTGCTTATCTGAAATGTTTAAATTTATCACAATTGTGTTGACAGACTCTTATATTGTCCACAGTTGTCAAAATTGTGTTCTAAATTTGTATTTATGAAAAAAATATTTCAATTGTGGTCTAGATTTCTAAATTTTGAGCAAAAATTGCCACAATTGTGCTCGACACATTTTAAAAAGTTGAAAAAAATGTTACTATTGCGCGTGTCTGCTTATCTGAAATGTTTAAATTTATCACAATTGTGTTGACAGACTCTTATATTGTGCACAGTTGTCAAAATTGTTTTCTAGACTTGCAAATTTGAACAAAAAGGACCACAAAATGTAAAACATTTTTAAATTTTGAAAAAATTGAACACAATTGTGTACATATACATCGGAACTGTGAAAAATTATCCATAGACTTCAATTGTCATCAACATGTCTCAATTGTTTAAATCTGTCACAATTGCCTTGATTTTTGTTGACACTTCCAAATTAAACAAAATTGCAAAACAAAAACAAAACAACTGCTCTCCAAAAACATACGCATCTTAAACTAATATTAACTAAACACTCAAAGCGATTTTTCATCGCCCCCCCTGTATATATATACCCATCCTATCAAATATTCAAATAGCTTGTCAATCGGTTATGGTGATGGCGGTGGTAATAACAACCCCGATTACGTCATCGCAACCCTTAACAAAGCCTCGTATAATATTACAACCCTTTACGAAATAAATTAAAATTATTCAATTAAAGTTAGTAACTATATACTTATTTTCTAAACTTGTTTGAAAACTTTATAATACCCAACTTTGATTTAGATTCTACGTTAGTGTTTGATTTTTGCAAATTATCTTATGAATTATATAGGGTGGTTTTTACCCCTATGCAATTTTAGAAAATTGAAAAATTTGAATGTAATATCTTTTTTTGAAATGATGACGTAATTATTTGTCATTTGTTTATTAAATTTCGGTCCTTGCTGCGCTCGAACTGCAATTTATACAAAAGAAAACATCTTTTTGCATTAATTTTACATTAAATTATTTAATGACAGTTTGTTGGATTTTATAAAAACAAATTCTGTTGTATATTTCAAAAAAATATTTTGTGCAAAATTTTGCGGTTTTTTATGTAAATCATTTGCAGCTAGTCCTACCCTGACGTTCACTTTAATTGCAGATCATTTCCTTGACATTATATAACCAGTATAACTCAAAAATCGAATAAATTTAGATTTAAAAAAACACAAACTTAACATTTATCACATTTAAATATTTTCTATAAACTTTTCTAGATTTAACCAATTTTTTGACACTACACGTAGCGTATATTTTCAAATAGCAAATGTTATTTTAATGGTACTACACCACAATTTTTAAACTACATAAAACATTTAAAATTATATTAAAAAAAAAGTTAAACCAAATGTTCTCCGAGATTTTTATCAACCTTTTCTACATTTTTTTATATAATCATTTATGTTAAAATTCACAGAATAAAAAACACACACGTCCATTTTATTCATTTTTTGAAATTGCATTTATTTACCTGGAAAGTCGTGTAGTAACCACACCGAAATTAAAAAATAATATCAATTTTTTACACGATTTTTTAGAAGGTTATTTGTTTGAATAATTAATTAATTAACGAGAATTGTGAATTTAATAACGCGTGCTGAAGACATTAAACGATTTCGATGCTTGCAAAGAACTGGTTTTAATTTAAACACGAGATTATTAATTTCGAACAACTTTTTGGAAAAAAAATGGTTGTACTATTTTATTTTGACAGGAATGCTTTGACAAAAATTTCCTGCAGTAAATAACAAATGAAAAACATATTCCCCAACGTCTCTTACATATCACACTCACCCATAATTTATTTTATTTAAACTAAGATGTGGTAAATCACAATTAATTTTTTTTTAATTTCAATGTTTATTTTGCAATAATTAAAATAGTAAGTTTTAATCATGTTTTTTTATTAATTTCACCAATTTACTTATCTTGGACGTATTTAAATTTCACTCTATATTTAAGCGATATTATTTCGTTTTTTTCAACTTGAATTTAAAATAATTAAATATTTATATTTTTGACGTATACAGATTTAAATAAATTACATCGCGATAATTAAATTTTTTCACAATAAATAATTTTTTTTTAACTATTTTCTTATAAATAAGAAAAAATCAATGAAAATGTATATCAAAAAATATTGTTTTCTGCATTAAACTAAAATTTCATCAAATTAAATATTGGGTATTGTTTAATTAAAATTTATTGCCTATAAAATTTTACCCTGTATATATTTGCCCCTACATACACAGTTAGCGATCGATATGCATATATGATATTACACTAACAAAAACAATAGCCATCTGCAATAAAAAAATGACAGTGCACAAAACAGGAAAGACAATTTAATGTAGTTCATTTATTGCACAATAAAATTGCTGCATTATACAACGGCAACACGAATATATAAGTTATATTGTGCTGGCCCGTATTATCCAAATATCCAAAGTAATTTTTCTGAATATCAAAAATTTCATTTTTTATTCGCTTAAAAAATGTTTTTACATATTTTTCATACTTCTTTTTTTCACATAAATTGTTTATTAAATTATTTTTTCATTTATTCTAACATGGCGTTTAGTTCAACACACATTCTTGACAGTAGATCAAATCATATAAACTACCAATTGCTTCAACTGTTACTATTGGCAGTAGTTCATATTTGCTTACAACATAGCAATATTCAATGAACTACTGCAACATCACACTCTACCAACTATTATTTATTTGACTGTTACGTAACAACGTTTTTCCCTATGCGAAAACAAACTACATATAGCTATTTAATTCCTCCTGCACGACTTTATAAAATCATCAATAGATCAAATCATATAAACTACTAATTGCTTCAACTGTTACTATTGGCAGTAGTTCATATTTGCTTACAACATAGCAATAATCAATGAACTACTGCAACATCACACTCTACCAACTGTTATTTATTTGACTGTTACTTAACAACGCTTCCCTATGCGAAAACAAACTACATATAGCTATTTAATTCCTCCTGCACGACTTTATAAAATCATCAATAGATCAAATCATATAAACTACCAATTGCTTCAACTGTTACTATTGGCAGTAGTTCATATTTGCTTACAACATAGCAATAATCAATGAACTACTGCAACATCACACTCTACCAACTGTTATTTATTTGACTGTTACTTAACAACGCTTCCCTATGCGAAAACAAACTACATATAGCTATTTAATTCCTCCTGCACGACTTTATAAAATCATCAATAGATCAAATCATATAAACTACTAATTGCTTCAACTGTTACTATTGGCAGTAGTTCATATTTGCTTACAACATAGCAATATTCAATGAACTACTGCAACATCACACTCTACCAACTGTTATTTATTTGACTGTTACTTAACAACGCTTCCCTATGCGAAAACAAACTACATATAGCTATTTAATTCCTCCTGCACGACTTTATAAAATCATCAATAGATCAAATCATATAAACTACCAATTGCTTCAACTGTTACTATTGGCAGTAGTTCATATTTGCTTACAACATAGCAATATTCAATGAACTACTGCAACATCACACTCTACCAACTGTTATTTATTTGACTGTTACTTAACAACGTTTTTCCCTATGCGAAAACAAACTACATATAGCTATTTAATTCCTCCTGCACGACTTTATAAAATCATCAATAGATCAAATCATATAAACTACTAATTGCTTCAACTGTTACTATTGGCAGTAGTTCATATTTGCTTACAACATAGCAATATTCAATGAACTACTGCAACATCACACTCTACCAACTATTATTTATTTGACTGTTACTTAACAACGTTTTTCCCTATGCGAAAACAAACTACATATAGCTATTTAATTCCTCATGAACCACTTTATAAAATCATCAATAGATCAAATCATATAAACTACTAATTGCTTCAACTGTTACTATTGGCAGTAGTTCATATTTGCTTACAACATAGCAATAATCAATGAACTACTGCAACATCACACTCTACCAACTGTTATTTATTTGACTGTTACTTAACAACGCTTCCCTATGCGAAAACAAACTACATATAGCTATTTAATTCCTCCTGCACGACTTTATAAAATCATCAATAGATCAAATCATATAAACTACCAATTGCTTCAACTGTTACTATTGGCAGTAGTTCATATTTGCTTACAACATAGCAATAATCAATGAACTACTGCAACATCACACTCTACCAACTGTTATTTATTTGACTGTTACTTAACAACGCTTCCCTATGCGAAAACAAACTACATATAGCTATTTAATTCCTCCTGCACGACTTTATAAAATCATCAATAGATCAAATCATATAAACTACTAATTGCTTCAACTGTTACTATTGGCAGTAGTTCATATTTGCTTACAACATAGCAATATTCAATGAACTACTGCAACATCACACTCTACCAACTGTTATTTATTTGACTGTTACTTAACAACGCTTCCCTATGCGAAAACAAACTACATATAGCTATTTAATTCCTCCTGCACGACTTTATAAAATCATCAATAGATCAAATCATATAAACTACCAATTGCTTCAACTGTTACTATTGGCAGTAGTTCATATTTGCTTACAACATAGCAATAATCAATGAACTACTGCAACATCACACTCTACCAACTGTTATTTATTTGACTGTTACTTAACAACGCTTCCCTATGCGAAAACAAACTACATATAGCTATTTAATTCCTCCTGCACCACTTTATAAAATCATCAATAGATCAAATCATATAAACTACCAATTGCTTCAACTGTTACTATTGGCAGTAGTTCATATTTGCTTACAACATAGCAATAATCAATGAACTACTGCAACATCACACTCTACCAACTGTTATTTATTTGACTGTTACTTAACAACGCTTCCCTATGCGAAAACAAACTACATATAGCTATTTAATACCTCTTGCACCACTTTACAATGTAATTAAAACGGTTTAAAAGGTTCACAACTTAATACATGCGCTGCACTTTTGCACGGCAATTGTTTCTGATCCCCCGTTGGCTTGTTTGCAATTGTTTTTAGCACAACTTTGTCGATTTTGCTGATATTTTAAATGTAACTCGAAGAATAGTTCGCATATAATTACAATACTCTACTATTACCGTTTCAGTTCTTCTAATACCGCGCTAAAAGTGGACAATCAGGTGTGGATTGGTAAGATAAACAGACATAAGACTTTGTACGGCAATTCTAGATTTTTTTAGAAATAAAAAAATATATATATAATTTTCTAGATTTTTATTTATTTATTGAGAGGTGGGCGATTTTATTTTACAGTTGCGGTGCAAATTCGGTGTAAATTGTGCAGCGTGGTTAATAATTGATAACACTGTACAAGAAATTGCTATTTTTGAAGGTTTTAACAAAAAAAAACTTAAAAAAAAACGTTTAGATAATAATTTAGATTTTCATGAAATTTTTGAAAATATTAGTACCTGAAAAATAGCGTATATTAATTTTCCAGAGACTCGATTTTATTCTTCTAAAAATTTCGATTTTTCTTTTATCTGGTAATTTTCCATTTGCTTCCCATAAATTATTTTCTCGCAAGGCTAAAAATAAATATCGTTAATCGTACCAAACGTTCAATTATGTTTTCTTTATGTATAATACTTTGTTCTATGTTTTAAGGACTACTTTCATAATTTTTTTTGCAGATAATTTTTCTATACCGCATGATCGTTTTGAGGTTTTTTTTATTTATGTAAATAGTTCGCGAACTGTTTAGTTTTATGTGAAAACAACGCAGAATAGTGTATTTGAATATTCATTGCCCTTATCGGCTGCAGATAAGATTATCTAGCAGATAGGGCGATTTTTTCATATATGTAAGTGAGTAGTCCTTATGGAGATACGATATAGTGGATCGCGGGTTGTTGTTGTCGATTGGCAATTGTCGATACTTTTATTTTGTTTTGCTGTGACAGCAATTTCGAACAGTAATGGCATTGATCGGTCGTCGTTTGTTTCAGGGATATACAGGGCCACTTGTGACGTTCAGACGGTTTATGCATGGTTTTACTAATGTAAAACAAATACAATTTGTTTTACATTATAAAATAATAATGAAAGGGTAGTACATTCGAAAAAAAAAATCGTAAAATTTTCACGAAGCCATAAAGTTATGCCATAATTTCCCATAGAATTTGAATCAAGGATTTATAATCCGCAACTGGTTTTTCAAGGAAAATAAAATTGATGCAAATTGCGCAAAATATCTTCCACTTTTTCTTTTATTTAAAAAAAAAAACTTTATATATTTAATAAATATAATATGTAAAAAAATATATTTTATATTTTTCCAGAATATAAATGAGTCATGACGTATTACACTATGGAACCAATACCCCTCATTTGTCCAACGTCGAAATGTCAATAGTAAGTTCCTTTCGAGTGTATTTTAGCAAGTATAAAGAGTCATAATATACCTAAGCATACAGGGTGTTCCACCAAGTTGACGAAATACAATTGTTATTTACGTTAAATACAATTTTTTATTATTCTGAAACACCCTGTATACACTAAAAGAACCTACGCTTTATTTCTTGTTTTAAAAGAGATAATTATATATTTTGCAAAATTATATATATAAAGAAAAAGCATGAGAAATAATTAGCCATTATAAAATAGTTTTCACCGGGTGTATATTTTCACCTGTTGTCATTTCAGTTACCATAACAACGAAAAATACCGTTGCATATGCTCAAACACTTCACTTAAAAAACCGGTCCATTCATTTAACCATACAGTACATAAAAATATATACAGAGCGACCAAAAAAAAAACGACTTTAACTTTTTTAATGCAATCACCCAAAAAGCATAGTTTAAAACAAAAAGCACTTGTGTATTAAAAATGATCGTTCTTTTGCGTCCCTCGGTATATTCGATTAGGTCAGTTTGCGCTGCTCAAATTGAATTTAAACTTGTACTGTAAAGAGAACACTCAACCAATTGGCAGAATAAACAGAAATACGTGAAATTAACACTGAAGGAAGAGTAAACTAAGTACATATATATATTCACTTTCCATAGGAGTGACACAACAACAAAAAAACACTTTATTTCATTCTTCGAAACGAATTTTCCACCAAATAAACAAAAAATAAAATATTTTTTAGTTGAATTTGTTAATTTTATTCAAGATTTAATGCCGTTGCTTACCATACAAGGAAATATCTGTTAAAAAAACAAAATCTGAATTAATGCAGACCTTTGATGACTTGTCCTGAGCTAACCTTATTTTTTTAATGATTCCAAACATGTCTATTTTTTTCGAGTTGTATCCCTTTAATTTTGCGCAGGTAATATATGTTACGTTTTGTCATCTAAATAAGAAGAGCCGTAAAATTAGCTGCTATAATGATTTAATTTAGTTATTCCTTAACCTCTATCGAGGTGGGTTTAAAAAAATACGCGCGAATAAAAATTTCTTGCTGGTGTTATTTTTTTTTGAAATCTGACGTAATGAAAAGTATCCGTTTAGAAGTTTAGTTTGATGATTAAATTTTTTTAATACTTTTAAAATTATGTTATTCCTTTATTAAAGTGCTTTTTTTTTTAATCCAATTTTCCCTGGTAGAATACATTATGAGTAAATATAATTCTAATTACTTAATATTATTCCTTATTAATTATTGTTGTTTGCCTATATAAATCGATTATCAAACATATCATACATTTTCCTCTATAATACAGCGTAAGGCACAAATTTAAACACTTTTCAAGTTTTTACATTAATCTTCCAAAAAAAAAATGTACCCATGTTGTTTTCTTATTTCTGGCATCGCATCAGCCACTTCGTTGTCGTTATCAGTACACGATTGGATGGTTGATAGTGACAGTGTTGAGGTATGCAACCGTTTATACACTTCTTGGTGTCCTTTGTTGACTATGTTGAATTAATATGTATTCTACCTACAAAAAAAAAGACAATTAATTGAGAGCATTTTGAACTATTTACTATTTGACAGGTAGATCACATATTATATTGACGTTTACGTGAAAATAATTATTTGAACTTAGTGTGAATTTTGTTTTTGCCTTATTTTCTTGTACATTTCCAATATTATTTTTGTTTGTTTATTTAATTATTTTTTAATCCAGCAACCATTTCTATTTTGAAACTATCTGCCTTGCACACAGCCTAACCTAAAAAGTTTTTTTTTGCACAAATTAATTTGACTAGAAAAAATAATTCACTATCATCGATGACCTTCACTAACTATATATTTTACCAAATAGTACCGTCGAATAATTTTTTTTCCAGTACTTGTTTTTTTTTTATAATTTCACAGTAATTTGCAGAGTGCGGAGTTTTATATATAATAATTGCACAATCGCTCATTGGTCGTCGCTAGTCAATAATGAGCATAAATTACTATCTTTTGTTTTGTTGAAGTACTACATTTGAGGTAGTCTTGTTTTGGCATTTTATTTAAATATTAACTGTTGAAATGTTTCTTTAGATAGTTCTTCCCCCCTCAAGGCTACTTTACTCCCTCCCACATGCACCATCTGTCTTAGTACTACCATCTGTTTACTATTCTTTCACTCTGTCCCTACTTTCTGTTGTATACTGCCTGTCCGTAGCCGTGTAGTCAAAGTAATCTTTCCACCTCCACGCACACTCTCCGCCAGTGGCGCAAGAAGGACGTACTACTTGGTACCACCACCACCGCAGGCAGCACCAACGCCAACAGCAACCAAACGCCATCGCCAGGCTCCTCACAATCGGCCGTTGCCCAGCAAACGACCAGCCCTGGACCATTCAACAGTCAGCACCAACCTCAAGGTGGTACCGCAATTGCCGATGTCCAAATATCCGCTCAGATGTTGTCGCAACATATTATGGGTGAGCAACAGCCGAGTGGCGGCCAAATAGCCAGAGTGGCGCCACACAATCATTACCCGCGTGGTACTGGTGGCGGTACTGCGCAGCCGCAATCGATTGCTGGTGATCTGAGCCAACAGCAGCTGTACGTGCCGGGTGTTGGTGCGCCGTCGCAGGCCTTTTCTTCGCAGAGTGGTGCCGCTGCAGCTGTTAGCGCAGCTGCGGCTGCTCATGCCGCTGTGGCGGCCGCTGCGAGGGTCCATCAACAGCACCAGTACGGCCATCAGTATGGACATCATCCAGCCGCAGCTGATTATAGGTACCGCTAATTTATCTGTCGGAATATTTTCTTTAAACGCAATTTTATTCATTGTTAAACTTGCGCAATTCTAAGTTTTTCCTATTTATTTTAACTTCCCTCTATAAAGTTCTATTATTTTACTTTACCTTTGTTTCAAATAAGTCTTTAATGAACATTTTTAAAAACTTCCATCCAACAATAAAACAATATACAATAAAATGTTCAATTACAAATAAATACGGTTCCATACAATGCAATCGCGATTATTGTTTAAAAAAAAAATCAACTAAAAAACTATTGCATTTTGTTGTTCTATATTATTTGACCTCGCCGTTCATTATTTTCCTCTAAATTATTAAAGTAATTTGAACATCTAATATGTTCTAAAAACGAATTTATAGTATCGTTAATAAATTGTAGAATTACAAATTACCGATGCCGACCTAAACAAAATTCTATAATATTTCAATTATCATTAAGAATTTCTGATGGGTTAATAATTTAAGCATTTCATCTACTATTAGAAATTGTTTACAATGAACAACTACTTAGATTATTGAAAGACTATTGATTTGAAACCGAATATTTTGAAACTTCCCATTTGAATATAAATTATTACTATTTATAGATTTTCACTTCACCCTATATTATATTTCACAATAATGTCCCTCACCTCACAACCGACTAATACTATGGCACCTCAATTTTTCAAACATCACCAGATGAACGTATTACCTCACGTTTTACAAAGTACCCAATATAGTACTAATATGAAACTTTATATACACTACAGCTACACCCCATACAAGGATCCAACATCAGCCATCCAACACCTACAAATCCAACAACACCAACCCCAACAGCCCACACCCGTCAAATATTCTGAAATCGTGGAACCACCACCTCAAAGTCACCACTCCACGCTGAAACCGCATACTAACTCAGGCAATACCAAAGATCACCTCTTAGCAGCTTCTACCAAAGAGTACCATCAGCAGCAGTTGCAGGCGCAAGTGCAAGACATGTGCAACAGTATGCAATCGCAACAGATGGTACCGAATCAACAAGTTCAGCAGCAGTACAATCCGATGAAGCATCATCAGTACCATTTGCCGCAACCGCACCACCTTAGTTCATACTACAAGCACTCGCCGGTGCCGCAGTACCATCATCCGCAGCGGTACCCATCCGAAGCTAACAATTACTTAGCCGATCTCAATAAAATCGCACCGCAAATGGCGCAGTCCATTATGAATGACCCACATCTGAGGGATCCCAATCAAATGTACCCGAGTCAGGCGGCGTTCGAACCTCAGCGTGGTAGTACCTACCCACCAAATTTCCAACAGCAACAGCAGAGACTGTATGGAAGATCGCCGGGTAGTACTTCGAATCTGTATCACCAGAAACCGACTGGTTTGTATCCTAGTAGCCATCTGCCGCGTGCATATCAAGTTAAACCGCAATCTAGTACCGATCCGTATCGGAACATGCATTTGTACCAACCGCCAACTGCGAAGTATCCACCACCACTACCACCCGTCCCCCAGCAGGATTATACCAAACAGCTGCATTTGATGGACTTTAATCGAAGATCGTACCCGGAAAATATACATCAACTAAATTATGCCTTACCGTCGAAAATTAGCCCCACATCTTATAATCAGTGTGCCCAACAGCAGTACGAGTACTCCCATCATTACCAGAATCGGCACCATTCCGTTACGGCTGCTGCCATGGCCGTACCGCCAGATTATCTTCAGATGTCGATGAAGAGTGTGGGATATTTACATCATGATCAGCAGCAGTTGCATATGCCCGATTTAGTGAGAGATAACACCCCGAAGTCAAGTAACAGCTTGAAGCAGTACCTTGAAAGTTGGAACGATGAAGATTTGGGCGGTGCCAATGATGAGGCAAGCGGCGGCACTTTAGATTTGGTGGAGAAACCATTGATTAAAATTGCTCGACCAGGCGAACCGAATGAGAATATTTACGTCTTGGATTCCACAGACATTCCTACCGAAACAGTTTCGCAGTACCTTCAACACGTTCCTCAGATCGACAAATTGCCGGATAATATCAAATTTTACCCGGAAATTAATAAAATCAGCGATAAATACAATCAACCGTACAGTACAAACTCGATGGAAGGAATTTTGAATCTTACCTCAAGTTCGATTAAACCTAGTACCACGCCAGACTACTCACCGCCCCCTTGTTTAAGAGCAGAAGAACCACTGAATATCAGACCCGTTCAACACGAGCAACAAATCGCTTCGCCCAAATCAATATTGTTTTTGAGCTTACCAGTCATTGAAGAAGAAATTGAAGCTCCCATTAGGTCGAATTCAAGTACTTTAAGTGTTGAAGGTCCAATTTTAGCTGGTACTGGTTCGATAAATGAAGGTTTTGTAGTGGTACCTTCACCCAAGAACAATTGTGCGGTGTCCCCAGAAATTAGGCACGCGAAATCTAGTCCTGAGTTGAGTTTTGAAGCAATTAGTGGGTCGGTTATAGTACCAAATATTGCGGCAACTCAAAAGGTTGAAGTAGCACCTAAAATAGAAGATGCAGAAGAGCTTAATTTTATTTCTGAAGTTTCTGTGAATGACTCACCACTTTGTTATAGTGCTAAAAATTCCCAAGTAGTTCCTAAAGATGATAATTTATCATCTTCAGTTAATTCTGTTGATGGTGAGACTCTTGATTTAAGTGTTAGTGATATTTCTGCGGTGGTAGAAAAAAGTGTAGATGATAATGTTAAAGTAGTGCCAGATATCCAAGAAGATTCTGTGATACATTTAGCCAGTCAAAAAGATACGGAGGTTAGTGATTCTGATTCAGCCATCAATTTGTCTCATCATGGTAATGTTGAGGAGAAGCCACAAGAAGATAAACAGGAACAAATTGTTGCTAGTACAAAGCAATTTGAAAGGGAAATGTTAGAAGAAAATATTGAAATCGAAACGAAGGAGGCAGAACAGACAAATGTAACTCGACACGAAAATGATGAGTTTTTGGAAAGCACCTCTGAAGTTTCAATTAAAATGGAGCCATTTAAGGAAGATGAGAGAACTGAAATTCTATTAGGACAACGAGAAGATTCTCCACAAGGGGATGATATAAAAGTTTCAAATGAAAACTTTGCAGTGAGAGGGGATCATTTGAAAGAAGAAGCCTCACCCGAAAGTCATGATATGTTAAAGGACAATTCGGATCGGATTGAAGACGAAAATGAATGTGATGAAGATATACAAATGCAAGATAGTACTGATGATGCTGAAGATATAAAATCAGTGGAGATTAAACCTCTTGAAAAATCTCACTCTGAAGAAGAAATAGATAGAGATTCGCGAGTAGAGAAATTGGATATATCATCAATTGAGTCAGAAGACAAATTAACGGTTTCTACCACTAAAGATGATTCTATCTATAATAAAGTACAACAAGAAAGTACTTTAGACAAGGAGGAAAGTACAACAATGATAGAGGAGGATGAAGAAAGCATTTCAAAAGTAAATTCACCAATAAAACCATTGCAGCAAGAAAATCAATTTGATGAAACTGAATTTATTGATTTGAGTATTGGGAATAAAACGAAAACTAAATTTTCTTCGAGTGAAGAGAAATTGATTAATAATTCAGAAGAAACGGCAAATGAAAATTTAATAAATGAAGATCTCTTAGATATTGTAGATAAAGATGTTCCAGAAGCAAAAGAAATTGACGAAGATCTTGATAAAGCAGAAATTGTTGAAAATGCGGAGGCAGAAGTTGGAGAAATTGCAATTGCAAAAGAAACATCTAAGAAAAACGTTGAGGATTTAGAAGATGAAAAACAGCATGAAGTAGTACCTATTGTTTTAACGGATGATTTAGAGAAAACAGAAAATAATGAAGAACTTGTAGAAGCACAACTTGAACTTCCTGAAACTACAAATGTAGATAAATCAGAAAATGACGAAGAAGCATCACTTAAACCAACTGATAAAAATAGTTCTGCTATTGTCGAAGACTTTGAACATATCGCCTCTAATTCAAACATTGTTACAGAATCGTCTGAAACATCAAACATATCTTCAGAACCAACAAAGTCTATTGAAAATATTGAAGAACCAAATGTGCCAGAAGTGCCTTGTATAAAAAAACCTACTGAAGAAATAGAAGAAGCGATACATCCAGTTCCTCCGGAAGAAAACGTTCTGGGTAACGAGGAACCTATACATCATCAAGAAGATAACGAGTTGGACGAAGGACTTAATATACTCAGAATTCTGCAGAATAACGTCATTCTTCAAATTGCAGATGAGTTGATACAAATTAATGTTATCAATACTAACGATCGGAAGATTATTTCAGTTATTGCACTTTCTGATTGTACGGTGGTTATTGAGAATAACAATAATCAAGAGCAAGTGAATGTTGAGGAAATGCAAGTGGTAGGAATCGAAGAAAATTTGCCACAAGATGAAAGTGTACAGGAAATTGTGCAAGTACTTGAAGATATTGCTGGAAATGCTGCGAATAGTGATAGGAAAATTGTTAAATTGGTGGAGGATGAGTCTGATGAAACTTCTCTCATTAAGATTGATACAAATTCCGAAGAAAACTTACAAGAAAAATTTGATGATGAAAATTTAACACCAAATAAAGCAAATGAAAAAGTCCATTTGAATGAAGACTTAGATGAAAGCATTTGTGGTACTGCAAAGAATGGTCCTATTATTCAAGATGATGAACCAAAATCAATAGAACTAATTTCAGCGCAGGTTCAAGAAATTTCCAATGAAATTAATCCCCCTGTTGATGAAGGTACAAGAGAAACACCTCAAGATTCTGTGTTAAATAACTTGGAAACCATGTTAGAAGCTGATATGGTTCCTGTGATCGATTTTGCCGAAGAAGAACATATCCAAAATGAAGTGATTATAGGTCCTGAAGAAAGCCAAGAAAGTATCAGTGAAGAAATTTTGTTATCCTGTAATAGGAACAAAAAACCGGAACAAGAGGTTACAGAAGTTGTAGATGTTCAAGAAATCGAAAAGGAAGCTGGAATGGTGCATGAAAAATGCTCCGATAAGAAGATTTTGGATAATGAAAAGCCAATTTTAGATATTTCAGAAGATTCCGCTGCTAAAGAAACTAAAAAGGAGAGTGTAGAAGATAAAATAAATGATTCTGAAAATGTTGATGTAATCAAAGAAAATGCTCATCTTGAAAACGATAATTTGTCGGAAATTTTACTCCAAGATAATGAACATAATACTCATAGTAACGACGGCAGTTCTACTGTTAACATTTTGGAAACTTCTGCACTAAATATGGAAGATGAGGAGTTTAAAATTGCCGACACTAATGAGAAAAAGTCAACTGAAGAAGTTGATGAAATAAAATTAAATATAGTTGAAAAAGAGATTAAAAAAGAAACTCTAGACTATGTAGAGGATATGAAAGACTTGCCAAAAGGATGTATCAATAAATTTGAAGAAACTAATTCCAAGAAATCCGCTGAAGATCAGGAAATTCCAGAGGGTAAATTAGAAATTGAAAAATCCATTGCAAATGAGATGGTTTTAGAAGACATTGTTGGTGAAAAAGAAATTGATCTTGAAGAAGGAAGTAAAAAGAAAGTAGATGAACTGGAAAATAAACAATCGGATTTAACAAGTGCTAAAGAATGTAAGAAATTTAGTTCCAAGGCTGCATTAAAATTGGTGGAAAATAATTTGGATGAATTGAAGAAAAAATCGGTTGCAGATGAATTGAAACAATCCGAAGAAAGTGGTAATATGGAAAATGATAAAGAAAAAGAGAAAATATTAGTTGAGGAGAGTGCTACTTCTAAGAGCAGCGCTAAGAAGAGCCTCAATATATTGATCAATCCAATCAAATTGGTGGATCAAGATATTTCTAAAATACCAGAAGACAGTCTTTCCAAAAATGAGCAGAATCCAGATGCAATTGTTGCTAAAAAAATTGAGGAAGACCACCAAGACTGTCCTCCCAAAATATCTATAGAATCCCAATCAAAATCAATGAAAACACCAGATCGCACAAAAATACCCGGAGTCGATAAACTAAAAACCAAATTCGTAATACCCAAAAAGAGTACTTCATCTACAAATTCTTCGAGTCACACACAAAACAAAACAATCGCCAAAAAGGCGAAATTGGTTTCCTTCTCTGCAATCGTCGATGAAATTAAAGATAGAGCTGAAGCAGCCAGAGATAAAAAGATGCCTAGTTCAAATTTGACCGCAATATTAAAGAAGACGGCAACGGTTGTTAAGAAACCACCTAAAAATCGGGAAACTAGGAGTTTGTCTGAATCACAACCAAAGAAGCTCAATGCCACACAGGGTGCTAATAATCGAAGACATAGTATTGCTAGCGAAATCAAGGAAATTGCAAAGCCAAAGAAGATTATACAATCTAAAACCGTCCTGGAGAAGACTTCTCCAATTGAAAATGTTGGAGAACCTACCAAAGTCGATGTTCAGAAGAAAAATTTAGACAAAACGAACACTATTACCCCAAAAGAATCCATTCCGAAGAAATCTTCATCACAGAAACCATTAGAATCTATCATTGCCAGGATTAGCAAAGAAGCTAAAAATGCCATTACTACAAAATCTACTTTCCCGATTTCGAAACCAACTTTAGTACAAAAAAAAGTTAATAAAAACCCTTTATTAGAAATACCGAAATCTTCTCAAGAAACATTTAATATTATTCTGCCTCCTCCTCCTAACAATATAAGCGCTACCAATAATAACTTCGATATAAAAGTTACCAGTGTTGAAACTCCAAATGCAATTTCTAATAAAGATCCCAAACAGATTGAATCACCAAAATCCGAACCCGAGCTAATTTTCAAAAGAGAAAATAACAGTCCTAAAAAATACACCAAAGTTAAGGTTTTCAAAACTCGCATGAACTCGTTCGACACCGATTTGAAAAGTATATCTCAAAAATCGTCGGAGATGAAAGTAAAAACGAAAGCCGAATTAAAAGAGGCGATCCATTTGGATATTCGCGATGAACCGATTATGCACATTGAAAGCATAATTTCCGAAAAAATCAACCAAGAGTCCAAAGAGAAGTTTTTAAACGCAAGTCCACCGACTGTCCAAGCGGAAACCATTAATAGCATCAAACATCTTTCTTTAATCGCCAACGAAAGCAAGCCCAAAGATGTAGAAGATGACATATCATTTCGCGAACGCAAGAATTCATCAACGCCCATCTTGCTGAGCGACAAAGAAGATGATAATACCAGAAAAAGGTTAAGTTTGAAAGAATACAACAGCAGAAAACGTAAAATATCTTGTTGTGTCGATAGTCCAGCTTCAATTGATAACAGCTCCATGAATAGTGTTGATAGTCCCCTGCAAAATATGAACCCCGAGCCTCCAGAAGATGACTTATTACCACCACCAATAAAAATACCGTCAATTGACTCTCCAGAATCTACAATCTCTTTTGTATCTCGCATTGAGACCAGCCCGAAGGCTGAAGATATGAATCTAGCTGCTCCAAATGTTAGTACAAGAATTATTATTACGCCGATGAGTTTGAAGAGTACTCCCAGCAGTACTACGGATGATAATATATTTGTGGAAACCATTGAGCTTCAGTTGGCGAAGAATAGCAGAAGTATCGAAGACGATAAAGAATTGGTTGCTAAAAAATTGGAAGATTTGCTTGTGGCAATTCCAATTGGACAAAAGTCGGATAAATTAATGAAGAGGTTTTTAAATAGGGAACTGTTGAGTACCGAAGAAATGCAAAGAGTTAAAGAAATCATTAAGCATAAAAAAGCCAAAGAGGAGTTTTTGAAAAAGCAGCCATCAAATGAAGAAACTAATAGTATAACTTTAGGGTTGGGTATTAAACCTTTAGAAAGTTATAAGAAGTTAAATTTTGATATAGCATCCGATATTTGTATACCAAATCAAATGAATGACTGCAAACCTTTTGGGGACGCACCAAAAGTACCGAAACTATCGAATACAATAGATAGTGTATCTACAAGAAGTTTAGGTAGTTACAAAAAACTGAATTTTGATATAGCGTCTGATATATCAATACCTTACGGTACTGCAAATGCAAATGCACCGCGCAATAATGAAAAAATACCAAAAAATACGCCAACCAAAGTACTCACAGTTCCTGAAGAGAAAAACAAGTCGCAATTTATAGATTCCGAGCCAGTTTTTAAACGGTTACAAGCAGAACTGCTAAATACAAGCAAAAGTATGACCAGTGTATTAAAAAAGCCAAGTACCGTTATCGGAATAAATAAAACAGCTTCTGATAAGCTGTCTAAACTAACAAGGATCAATAGGCCAATAGATAACGCGACAAAAACAAGCGTCAATCGATCGATAAAACCGTCGTTCCTAAGCAGTACCACATCGGACGGCAAAGACATTATACAAGACAACGGAGATAGCGTTTACGAAATTAGCAGCAGTTCTGAAAATACCGCAAACAACCAGCGCGGACATTCCTCACCCACCGACGATTTGAAAATACATTTAAGAAAAGTACAACCATCGCCAACTGAACTAACCGCAACTAGAAAACGGAAAAAGAAACGCTTCAGGAATTTGTATTCAGCAGATACTGAGAGCAGTGACGAAACGTCCGCATCCAACAACAATTCGCCAGCTGTTAAGTCTGCAGCTAGTACCGAGGAGGAAGATAAGCACAGCAGTGCGTACTCTGTTATTTGCAGTGGTACCGTTACGGGCCTACCGAGAATTATTATAAAAAGAACAAATAGTGATTCATCTAACATGAGTTCGTCGAAAGCGAATAGTTTGGCGGTGGTGCAAGAAGAGGCGGGTGATTTAGGTATGCAACCAGTCGTGCGGTTGATGCGAAATCCACGTTTGGACAACCTGGCGAAGAGAAAACGGAAAGGTTAGAGTTTATTTCGTTTTATTTTGTTTTCGTTTGTATTATCGATAGGTATTGGGACCAATGTTGCAATTTTCTTAGGACTCTAATCAGAGAAATTATTCTTTATTTGTTAATCGTGTAAATTGCGTATGTTAAGTATTGTTTTAGAAGTAATTACAGTACAAAACCAAAGATAAGTCGTGTGTTTATAAAAAAAAAATTGTACTAACATCATGTATGTGATTCTTTTCCTTAAAAAAAATCAAACGATAATTTTAGTAGCGCTACAGATTATTTTTAGTTTCGTTAAAAGCGGCCAGTTGTTTTGTTTTTCTTAGAAAATAATTTAATAATTATATGATATTACTTCAAAATAGTTTAAATCTTTTTAAAATCTTTAGTAAATTAAATATAGGAGTGTTTTTTATTCCTTATTAATTTTTTTGTTTAAATAATTGTAATTTGTAAATATGCTTAGTTAAAGAATGGTTGGTCTGGATCTATTTAGTTAATTTAAGAGAAAAAAAAATTTTAAGTGTAATGTTAATTTTTGAAATATTTTACGCATGTTAAAATGATTGCAAATATCTATTTAAATATACGAAATACGCTAATTAAACAGGGGGCAAATCATATCACAAAATCAAAATAAATCAAACTCGAATTAAAAAATAACAATTATCAAACATTAACCATGATATGTACAAAAAATGCATTTACAGGCCTTTCACAATTAATCCAAGAATTGCCTTTTTGAATTATTTCTTCAGCCTTTATAAAAAGTCTTCTTGGGCATATTTTTATATAAACATTAAGGAAGAAAAATCGGAGGCCTTATCTGTGAACTATATAAAATATACATAATAAATATTGTGAATCTTTAAAATATTATATAGATGTTGACTATATATAATATGTATCGAGAAATATATATAAATTAAATGTAGGGGAAAGCTCATACAAATATTAATGGTACATCAAATTCAGTATTAAAAATCATTTCCATATACAAAAATTTTTTATCCGCTTTGAATATTTTAATAAATGTATTTATCGTGCGATTTAACACGTGAAACTAATATTTCTTTGTTTTTAAAGTGTGTATTATTTTTTCTGGATTTTGAGGCATTGATTATTAATTTTATATTTAAAAAATGGGACAAATTCCGCGTTGAATTTACTATTTGATAATAGAACATTGATTAATTTCCATTTATTTAACCGAAAATAGTTACCGTTGTAATCGGCGCACTGATTATTTTTAAGAATAATAATAATAAAATAGAAATAACTATTATATATATATATTCCTATAATTGTATAAGTATTTTTATTTTTTTTTGACACCTACGCGAGTCAATTGGTAATAATTATAATTAAAATATCCTAGTTAATTGTATATCGGTTTTTTGTGAGTGCCGTTTCACGAAAATTGTGATTTATTTTCTCTTCATTTTCAATGTGGGACAGAGTGAGTTAACATATTAGCACTGTGTTAAAATAAATTACTTAAAATGCATTAAAATTATATTTATTTCCCAACGTTTCATAATATCGGTCTTCCAAAATGCTTATAAATTGCTTACAATTACCATTTTATTTAACTAAAGTTACAATAATAGTTAATTAACATCGGCAACCAAACAATCAGAAATCATTTTAGAATGTCCGTGCTAATTTTATTAACTCAAAATGTATGTGCCAATTACTGCAAATGTGTAATGCGTGCCAAAAGAAAAACAAGTTTTCCACAGGTATTACGCAAAAAATACTAATCACAGAATTAGCGAATTATTGAAGCATTATCTTTATTATTGTATTGCCCAAAAATTTTATAAATAGCTCTAAATATTAATTTTTTTGATCAGCTGTATGTCTAATTGCCAATTACACCGACGTTCGTTCGTATAGCACACCAACTGCTCGTGAAGCGACCTGAACTAATACAAACCGTTTCTTTATACATATTTTACGTACATCAATTGAACTACTGCCGCCCGAATTCACATCCGTGTTAGATTTAACCCGTCAATTGTTACACAACACTGGCGGTTACGTCAGATTCAATAAAGAAGAAATTGCTGGTCTGTGGTCGTCTAATGGTGGTGCACGAAGAAAGTCCCTTTATCGTGCGAGTGCAGGTGAAGCTGCAGTAGGCAAGAGATAAGGCCGCGTGTGTGTGAGAGCAACGGGTTCAGGTGCGCCGTATTCCTTATCATTGTAAACAGCAGCAGCGTGCCGGAGAAGTCTCGCACATCATGCTGTCCCTGTGCAAGCAAAAAGTCTACAGCAGCCTGCAGAGGTCAGTAATTGTTATCAATTTTGTATGCGCTCATCGATGGAGCGTTATCGCAACATGGAATTCCCCCCACGGGCGACGTTGATATGCGTTCGATGATTAATGGACTGGGGAAGTGATATATATATAGCTAGCCTTTATGACCCAATTTTTCTCGCATAATTTATTGCGTACTAATAATACACCTAGCTCGCAATGACAGCTAAATCATCGACCATTCTGGTCGTCAATTTGCGTTGGAAAAATAGAATTTTGTCTGTGTTATTTTGGCTCGTCTATTTGCCAGTGGAATTTTCCTAAGTTGGCTGAAAATCAATAATCTCACGCAACGCAACGAATTTTAAATATGATATAGGCTTAATGCTATTGGTACGATTCTGATTGAGAATAGCCGGATAGGGGAAGCGAAAGAGATATTGGCAACCAAAACTACACGATAAAAACGTAGCGTTGCCCTAAAAAAGTTTTAATTGATTTAAATATTCTAGCAACATATTCAATTAAGTAAAATTTATAAAATATCCATGTGCTTATGTCAAAGACCTGACCCAGGTCCATAGGTCAGCCTAGAAAATCTGGCAACCTGAATAAACCTTGCGAGTAGGCAACTTCGTAAACACATCTGTTTACTGTTTACATTTAATTTCGCTCATTAAAAAAATCAGTATACTTTTTTCTAATTAATATACTTTTAGTAATAAATACCCGTATCTATCATTTCACGTTTTAATTATATATTGTCAGGTTTAGTAAAGTGTAATTACTACCGTTTGCAAGGACATCGGTTTCCGTGCCAATAATATAATATAATATTAAAAACTATTCCCTATAGCTTAGATGACCGTAAATTTAAAAGTACGTTACGCAACCTTGATCGTTTGTTAATAAATAATGCGCTATTAAATTCATTGCATAAGTTGACATTAAATTGATCAATTTGCATGTTGCAGTTTCAATCTTGCGTTGCTTTCTAAAGCTGTAGAATTTATTTACGCGTAAAAAGTGAGTTTAGAAATACTTTCGCGTTACCTTCGCTGTTTTTTTATATATATATTTATTATATAGTGTGACTAATTAGTTGTATTTGTAGAGTTGGTGCAAGATGTTTGGGTTCAATTGTGCCGGTATTGAAGATTCAGGACTTTGGTGTCACCAACGAGCCGATCCTGGGGTACCTGAAGGGCTCGAAGGAGCGTACAGAACTTGAGGCGGCTTTAAAAGAGTGCCAGGCGAAACAAGAAGACATTCCAATCGTTATCGGAGAGAAAGAATACAAAACCGACAATGTTCGATATCAGGTATATTGAAAATTAAGAAACAAATGGGGTTATCTTTTTAATTAAATGACTTAATTATTTAGGTGATGCCGCATAATCACAGGCATAAATTAGCGAAATTTTACTATGCCGATCAAAATTTGCTTAAAAAAGCTATTGATAATGCCGTCGAGAGTCAAAAGAAATGGGATCGCGTACCTATACCAAACAGGTGCGTTCTTTTTTTTTTTTTAATAATTAACCAAAAATTTATATAAAAGTGTATATAAAATCAGGTTGGAGATTTGGGAAAAGGCCGCTTCACTAATGGCAGCGAAATATCGACAGAAATTAAATGCGGCAACGATGTTGGGACAAGCCAAGACTGCCATTCAAGCGGAAATCGATTCTTCTGCCGAACTGATCGACTTTTTCCGGTAAAAACTCCCAATTTTGTAATTTTTAATTACACAGACACACACGCATATGATTTTTTTCATCGATTTTGATCGAAAGTTTTTTAATTTCCAGAACAACGTAAAATGACTATAAATCGTCTTAGAAACGAATTTTAGTGATTTACGATTCAATCGGATAAAGTTGAAAAAATCGTCGAAAAATGCAAAGAGTCCGATTCTTTGACCCTTCTAAAAATATAAATTTTTTGCAGATTTTTGTCAAAATTTAAAAAGTTTCCGAAACAACGTAAAATGACTATAAATTGTCCTAGAAAATTTTTTTTAGTGAATTTCGCTTCAATCGGTAAAAGTTGAAAAAATAGTCGAAAAATGCAAAGAGTCCGATTCTCTGACCCTTCTAAAGAATCTTTTTTTTTCAGATTTTTGTCAAAATTTAAAAAGTTTCCAAAACAACGTAAAAGACTAAATCGTCCTAGAAAAAAAATATATATATATATTCTCTTTCTTTTTAGCTTAAACGCGTTTTTCTTGAAAGAAGCAACGAAATATCAGCCAATTTCCGAAGATCCCAAAGTTACGAAAAATTCGTTGCGGTACCGCGGCATTGATGGCTTTGTTGCGGCAGTGTCGCCGTTTAATTTCACTGCTATTGGTGGCAACCTTGCCTATACACCGGCGCTAATGGTGAGTGCTTTATAATAAAAATTAAAATTGCTAAAATCATTATGGCGGTGATTTGTCCTGTTATTTTTTTTGATAAAAAAAGACAAGACATGTTTGATTTAAATATTTTTTTAGAGAAAGTTGGTAAGGACGTGATATTTTAAATATATATTAAGAAAGGTTTAGATTAGATGATGACCAATTTTGGAAGTATAACTGCTGCGTTAGTTACTTTTTTAAAATATCAAAATATATATTTTTTTGGCATTTTTTTTCCTACTTTGCTAAAAATTGACGCGTCATCAAAAAAACTTGCTGAACCTTTAATATTAAAATTGTAGAATTGTAGAAGTGGTTGTAAGGTTGTAAGAATTGTAAGAATTGTAAGAATTGTAAGGTTCAAATTTAATAAAATATTTTATTTTATATTAAAGTTAGAATATTTTAAGCAACAAATTTAGAGCACTTTATTATGTTTTTTTTTTTTTAATTTCTTGAATTAGAAATTATAAAACACTTTCGATATTGAAAATCAAGTTTTCATACTTTTTGACGTTATGTATCTGACCTAGAGAATATAAATCGTAAACTCTTAATTGGCTAATTGAATATAGGTAAAAACCGCATTTTAACGTTTTAGCTTTATTTTGTAGCTTAAAAAATTATGGAAGCTTCTTCAGTTGATTATTCAATTGATTTTTAACAAACACCAAACAATCGTTATAGTTAAATTAAATTCCGCATCTATTAAAAAAATAATACGCGGAGAATCTTGAGGCATTTCTAATTATCAATTAATTATATAATAAATTAATTGGTACTACCAAGAGAACGTTCTCAGGGCAATGCTGTTTTATGGAAGCCCAGCGACACCGCCATGCTGTCCAACTGGATTATTTTCAAGATCTGCCGGGAGGCTGGCGTTCCACCCGGTGTAGTGAACTTCGTACCTGCAGATGGGCCTGTATTCGGCGACACAATCACCGCCTCCAAGCACTTGGCTGGCATTAACTTCACAGGAAGTGTTCCGTACGTTCAGCACAAAGTCATGATCAATGCAACACCAAACGACCAACTTAATTTTTTTTTTTAATATGTTTTCAGTACTTTTACTCGTCTGTGGACCCAGGTCGGCCAGAATATCAACAAGTACGTGAATTTCCCGCGTTTGATCGGCGAATGCGGCGGTAAGAACTATCACTTTGTCCATCCATCCGCGGATGTGAATTCTGTCGTTAATGGTACGATTCGAAGTGCGTTCGAATTTTGCGGCCAGAAGTGCAGCGCCTGCAGTCGGATGTATGTACCAGAGTCGTTGTGGAAAGACGTAAGAGAAAGTTTAATTTTGTTTTTTAAATCTACTGATTAGTTGTGTTAATTGACGATAAGGAAGGTTCCCAAAGTGAGGAAAATTGGAATTTTTCAAACATGGCATTTTTGCACGTTTTTCGACTGTTTCCTCAAATTTCTTCCGATTGAACTGGAACTTAGTAAAAACGTTGCCTATTTATAGTCGTTTTAGGCTTTTTTAAGCATTAAAAAAAAAAAGTTCCGGTTCAATCGGAAAAAGTCGCGGAAATCGTCGAAAAAAAGTTGGAAGGCTATACTATGGAAAAATCGTCGATTTTCGCGATGAATTAAAAAATTCCGAAAATAGGCTAGAACGACTATAAATGGTCCTAGCTAACGTTTTTACTGAGTTCCGGTTCAATCGGAGAAAGTCGCGGAAATCGTCGAAAAAAAGTTGAAGGCTATAGTATGGAAAAATCGTCGATTTTCGCGATGGATTAAAAAATTCTGAAAATAGGCTAGAACGACTATAAATGGTCCTAGCTAACGTTTTTACTGAGTTGCGGTTCAATCGGAGAAAGTCGCGGAATTCGTCGAAAACCAGTTGAAGGCTATACTATGGAAAAATCGTCGATTTTCGAGATGGATTAAAAAATGCCGAAAATTGGCTAGAACGACTATAAATGGTCCTAGCTAACGTTTTTACTGGGTTGCGGTTCAATCGGAGAAAGTCGCGGAAATCGTCGAAAAAAAGTTGAAGGCTATAGTATGGAAAAATCGTCGATTTTCGCGATGGATTAAAAAATTCTGAAAATAGGCTACAACGACTATAAATGGTCCTAGCTAACGTTTTTACTGAGTTCCGGTTCAATCGGAGAAAGTCGCGGAAATCGTCGAAAAAAAGTTGAAGGCTATAGTATGGAAAAATCGTCGATTTTCGCGATGGATTAAAAAATTCTGAAAATAGGCTACAACGACTATAAATGGTCCTAGCTAACGTTTTTACTGAGTTCCGGTTCAATCGGAGAAAGTCGCGGAAATCGTCGAAAAAAAGTTGAAGGCTATAGTATGGAAAAATCGTCGATTTTCGCGATGGATTAAAAAATTCTGAAAATAGGCTAGAACGACTATAAATGGTCCTAGCTAACGTTTTTACTGAGTTGCGGTTCAATCGGAGAAAGTCGCGGAATTCGTCGAAAACCAGTTGAAGGCTATACTATGGAAAAATCGTCGATTTTCGAGATGGATTAAAAAATGCCGAAAATTGGCTAGAACGACTATAAATGGTCCTAGCTAACGTTTTTACTGGGTTGCGGTTCAATCGGAGAAAGTCGCGGAAATCGTCGAAAAAAAGTTGAAGGCTATAGTATGGAAAAATCGTCGATTTTCGCGATGGATTAAAAAATTCTGAAAATAGGCTACAACGACTATAAATGGTCCTAGCTAACGTTTTTACTGAGTTCCGGTTCAATCGGAGAAAGTCGCGGAAATCGTCGAAAAAAAGTTGAAGGCTATAGTATGGAAAAATCGTCGATTTTCGCGATGGATTAAAAAATTCTGAAAATAGGCTACAACGACTATAAATGGTCCTAGCTAACGTTTTTACTGAGTTCCGGTTCAATCGGAGAAAGTCGCGGAAATCGTCGAAAAAAAGTTGAAGGCTATAGTATGGAAAAATCGTCGATTTTCGCGATGGATTAAAAAATTCTGAAAATAGGCTACAACGACTATAAATGGTCCTAGCTAACGTTTTTACTGAGTTCCGGTTCAATCGGAGAAAGTCGCGGAAATCGTCGAAAAAAAGTTGAAGGCTATAGTATGGAAAAATCGTCGATTTTCGCGATGGATTAAAAAATTCTGAAAATAGGCTACAACGACTATAAATGGTCCTAGCTAACGTTTTTACTGAGTTCCGGTTCAATCGGAGAAAGTCGCGGAAATCGTCGAAAAAAAGTTGAAGGCTATAGTATGGAAAAATCGTCGATTTTCGCGATGGATTAAAAAATTCTGAAAATAGGCTACAACGACTATAAATGGTCCTAGCTAACGTTTTTACTGAGTTCCGGTTCAATCGGAGAAAGTCGCGGAAATCGTCGAAAAAAAGTTGAAGGCTATAGTATGGAAAAATCGTCGATTTTCGCGATGGATTAAAAAATTCTGAAAATAGGCTACAACGACTATAAATGGTCCTAGCTAACGTTTTTACTGAGTTCCGGTTCAATCGGAGAAAGTCGCGGAAATCGTCGAAAAAAAGTTGAAGGCTATAGTATGGAAAAATCGTCGATTTTCGCGATGGATTAAAAAATTCTGAAAATAGGCTACAACGACTAAATGGTCCTAGCTAACGTTTTTACTGAGTTCCGGTTCAATCGGAGAAAGTCGCGGAAATCGTCGAAAAAAAGTTGAAGGCTATAGTATGGAAAAATCGTCGATTTTCGCGATGGATTAAAAAATTCTGAAAATAGGCTACAACGACTATAAATGGTCCTAGCTAACGTTTTTACCGAGTTCCGGTTCAATCGGAGAAAGTCGCGGAAATCGTCGAAAAAAAGTTGAAGGCTATAGTATGGAAAAATCGTCGATTTTCGCGATGGATTAAAAAATTCTGAAAATAGGCTAGAACGACTATAAATGGTCCTAGCTAACGTTTTTACTGAGTTGCGGTTCAATCGGAGAAAGTCGCGGAATTCGTCGAAAACCAGTTGAAGGCTATACTATGGAAAAATCGTCGATTTTCGAGATGGATTAAAAAATGCCGAAAATTGGCTAGAACGACTATAAATGGTCCTAGCTAACGTTTTTACTGAGTTCCGGTTCAATCGGAGAAAGTCGCGGAAATCGTCGAAAAAAAGTTGAAGGCTATAGTATGGAAAAATCGTCGATTTTCGCGATGGATTAAAAAATTCTGAAAATAGGCTACAACGACTATAAATGGTCCTAGCTAACGTTTTTACTGAGTTCCGGTTCAATCGGAGAAAGTCGCGGAAATCGTCGAAAAAAAGTTGAAGGCTATAGTATGGAAAAATCGTCGATTTTCGCGATGGATTAAAAAATTCTGAAAATAGGCTAGAACGACTATAAATGGTCCTAGCTAACGTTTTTACTGAGTTGCGGTTCAATCGGAGAAAGTCGCGGAATTCGTCGAAAACCAGTTGAAGGCTATACTATGGAAAAATCGTCGATTTTCGAGATGGATTAAAAAATGCCGAAAATTGGCTAGAACGACTATAAATGGTCCTAGCTAACGTTTTTACTGGGTTGCGGTTCAATCGGAGAAAGTCGCGGAAATCGTCGAAAAAAAGTTGAAGGCTATAGTATGGAAAAATCGTCGATTTTCGCGATGGATTAAAAAATTCTGAAAATAGGCTACAACGACTATAAATGGTCCTAGCTAACGTTTTTACTGAGTTCCGGTTCAATCGGAGAAAGTCGCGGAAATCGTCGAAAAAAAGTTGAAGGCTATAGTATGGAAAAATCGTCGATTTTCGCGATGGATTAAAAAATTCTGAAAATAGGCTACAACGACTATAAATGGTCCTAGCTAACGTTTTTACTGAGTTCCGGTTCAATCGGAGAAAGTCGCGGAAATCGTCGAAAAAAAGTTGAAGGCTATAGTATGGAAAAATCGTCGATTTTCGCGATGGATTAAAAAATTCTGAAAATAGGCTACAACGACTATAAATGGTCCTAGCTAACGTTTTCACTGAGTTCCGGTTCAATCGGAGAAAGTCGCGGAAATCGTCGAAAAAAAGTTGAAGGCTATAGTATGGAAAAATCGTCGATTTTCGCGATGGATTAAAAAATTCTGAAAATAGGCTACAACGACTATAAATGGTCCTAGCTAACGTTTTTACTGAGTTCCGGTTCAATCGGAGAAAGTCGCGGAAATCGTCGAAAAAAAGTTGAAGGCTATAGTATGGAAAAATCGTCGATTTTCGCGATGGATTAAAAAATTCTGAAAATAGGCTACAACGACTAAATGGTCCTAGCTAACGTTTTTACTGAGTTCCGGTTCAATCGGAGAAAGTCGCGGAAATCGTCGAAAAAAAGTTGAAGGCTATAGTATGGAAAAATCGTCGATTTTCGCGATGGATTAAAAAATTCTGAAAATAGGCTACAACGACTATAAATGGTCCTAGCTAATGTTTTTACTGAGTTCCGGTTCAATCGGAGAAAGTCGCGGAAATCGTCGAAAAAAAGTTGAAGGCTATAGTATGGAAAAATCGTCGATTTTCGCGATGGATTAAAAAATTCTGAAAATAGGCTACAACGACTAAATGGTCCTAGCTAACGTTTTTACTGAGTTCCGGTTCAATCGGAGAAAGTCGCGGAAATCGTCGAAAAAAAGTTGAAGGCTATAGTATGGAAAAATCGTCGATTTTCGCGATGGATTAAAAAATTCTGAAAATAGGCTACAACGACTATAAATGGTCCTAGCTAACGTTTTCACTGAGTTCCGGTTCAATCGGAGAAAGTCGCGGAAATCGTCGAAAAAAAGTTGAAGGCTATAGTATGGAAAAATCGTCGATTTTCGCGATGGAATAAAAAATTCTGAAAATAGGCTAGAACGACTATAAATGGTCCTAGCTAACGTTTTTACTGAGTTCCGGTTCAATCGGAGAAAGTCGCGGAAATCGTCGAAAAAAAATTGAAGGCTATAGTATGGAAAAATCGTCGATTTTCGCGATGGATTAAAAATTTCTGAAAATAGGCTACAACGACTATAAATGGTCCTAGCTAACGTTTTTACTGAGTTCCGGTTCAATCGGAGAAAGTCGCGGAAATCGTCGAAAAAAAGTTGAAGGCTATAGTATGGAAAAATCGTCGATTTTCGCGATGGATTAAAAAATTCCGAAAATAGGCTAGAACGACTATAAATGGTCCTAGCTAACGTTTTCACTGAGTTCCGGTTCAATCGGAGAAAGTCGCGGAAATCGTCGAAAAAAAGTTGAAGGCTATAGTATGGAAAAATCGTCGATTTTCGCGATGGAATAAAAAATTCTGAAAATAGGCTAGAACGACTATAAATGGTCCTAGCTAACGTTTTTACTGAGTTCCGGTTCAATCGGAGAAAGTCGCGGAAATCGTCGAAAAAAAATTGAAGGCTATAGTATGGAAAAATCGTCGATTTTCGCGATGGATTAAAAATTTCTGAAAATAGGCTAGAACGACTATAAATGGTCCTAGCTAACGTTTTCACTGAGTTCCGGTTCAATCGGAGAAAGTCGCGGAAATCGTCGAAAAAAAGTTGAAGGCTATAGTATGGAAAAATCGTCGATTTTCGCGATGGAATAAAAAATTCTGAAAATAGGCTAGAACGACTATAAATGGTCCTAGCTAACGTTTTTACTGAGTTCCGGTTCAATCGGAGAAAGTCGCGGAAATCGTCGAAAAAAAGTTGAAGGCTATAGTATGGAAAAATCGTCGATTTTCGCGATGGAATAAAAAATTCTGAAAATAGGCTAGAACGACTATAAATGGTCCTAGCTAACGTTTTCACTGAGTTCCGGTTCAATCGGAGAAAGTCGCGGAAATCGTCGAAAAAAAGTTGAAGGCTATAGTATGGAAAACTCGTCGATTTTCGCGATGGAATAAAAAATTCTGAAAATAGGCTAGAACGACTATAAATGGTCCTAGCTAACGTTTTTACTGAGTTCCGGTTCAATCGGAGAAAGTCGCGGAAATCGTCGAAAAAAAGTTGAAGGCTATAGTATGGAAAAATCGTCGATTTTCGCGATGGAATAAAAAATTCTGAAAATAGGCTAGAACGACTATAAATGGTCCTAGCTAACGTTTTTACTGAGTTCCGGTTCAATCGGAGAAAGTCGCGGAAATCGTCGAAAAAAAGTTGAAGGCTATAGTATGGAAAAATCGTCGATTTTCGCGATGGATTAAAAATTTCTGAAAATAGGCTAGAACGACGTTTTAGTCATAGTTCACGAACTAGTTCATAGTTCACGCACTAGTTCATAGTTCACGAACTAGTTCATAGTTCAACTGTTCATAGTTCACGAACTAGCTCATAGTTCATGAACTGTTCATTTCACGAGCTGTTCGTACTTTATGAACCATTCATTTCATGATCCGTTCTTTTCATGAATCGTTCTTTTCGTGAACTATAAACCATCTCATGAACGGTTCTTTTCGTGAACCGTTCTATTCGTGAACTGTTCATTTTTTTGAACTATGAACCGTTCTTTTCATGAATCGTTCTTTTCGTGAACCGTTCCTTTTTTGAACTGTGAACCGTTCTTTTCGTGAATCGTTCTATTCGTGAATCGTTCACAAGAACGATTCACGAACGTTCACGACAACGTGAACCGTTCTTTTTTTGAACTATGAATCGTTCTTGTCGGGAACCGTTCTTTTCGTGAATCGTTCTTGTCGTGAACCGTTCTTTTTTTGAACTATGAATCGTTCTTGTCGTGAATCGTTCTTTTTGTGAATCGTTCTTGTCGTGAATCGCTCTTTTCGTGAACCGTTCTTTTCGCGAACCGTTCATTTTGTGAGTCGTTCTTTTCGAGCCGTTCATTTTGTGAGTCGTTCTTTTCGAACCGTTCATATTGTGAGTCGTTCTTTTCGCGAACCTTTCATTTTGTGAGTCGTTCTTTTCGAACCGTTCATTTTGTGAGTCGTTCTTTTCGAACCGTTCATTTAATGAGTCGTTCTTTTCGCGAACCGTTCATTTTGTGAGTCGTTCTTTTCCAACCGTTCATTTTATGAATCGTTCTTTTCGCGAACCGTTCATTTTGTGAGTCGTTCTTTTCGAACCGTTCATTTTGTGAGTCGTTCTTTTCGAACCGTTCATTTAATGAGTCGTTCTTTTCGCGAACCGTTCATTTTGTGAGTCGTTCTTTTCCAACCGTTCATTTTGTGAGTCGTTCTTTTCGAACCGTTCATTTTATGAATCGTTCTTTTCGCGAACCGTTCATTTTGTGAGTCGTTCTTTTCGAACCGTTCATTTTGTGAGTCGTTCTTTTCGAACCGTTCATTTAATGAGTCGTTCTTTTCGCGAACCGTTCATTTTGTGAGTCGTTCTTTTCCAACCGTTCATTTTGTGAGTCGTTCTTTTCGAACCGTTCATTTTATGAGTCGTTCTTTTCGAACCGTTCATTTTGTGAGTCGTTCTTTTCGAACCGTTCATTTAATGAGTCGTTCTTTTCGCGAACCGTTCATTTTGTGAGTCGTTCTTTTCCAACCGTTCATTTTGTGAGTCGTTCTTTTCGAACCGTTCATTTTATGAATCGTTCTTTTCGCGAACCGTTCATTTTGTGAGGCGTTCTTTTCGAACCGTTCATTTTGTGAGTCGTTCTTTTCATGAACCGTTCCCGACTCACAAAATGAACGGTTCGAAAAAAAACGACTCATAAAATGAACGGTTCGCGAAAAAAACGATTCATAAAATGAACGGTTCGAAAAGAACGACTCATAAAATGAACGGTTCGAAAAGAACGACTCACAAAATGAACGGTTCGCGAAAAGAACAGTTCATGAAATGAACGATTCACGAAATGAACGGTTCACAAAAAGTACAAAAGAACGGTTCGCGAAAATAACGATTCACGAAATGAACGGTTTTTTATCATATTTTTATGCATATATGTCGTGCAACTCTAGGTGAAAGCGGGTCTTCTAGAAGAGCGCAGCAAGCTGAAGATTGGTGATCCCACGGAGTATGACAGTTTCACATCAGCTGTGATTGATGACAAAGCATTCAAGCGTATTAAGAGCTACATAGACCACGCGAAAACTAGCAAAAATTTGGAGATAATTGGCGGAGGCAAGTGTGACGACAGTAAGGGATATTTCGTGGAACCAACTATTATTGAGGTTAGTGTAATTGGAAGAAAACATTCGACAATCTCACAAAGTCGTGGAATTTTTAGTACTTAATAATTTTAATTGTAAAATGTGCTATGATGTTATTTAATTCTTACATGTTTTGTAGTCGAAGGATCCAAAGGATAAAACGATGGTAGAAGAAATCTTTGGACCTGTTCTATCAATATACGTATACAAAGATAATGATATCGATAAAACATTGGATCTTGTTGTGAATTCGACCGAATTTGCTTTAACCGGAGCAGTATTTGCCAAGGACAGGTGAATCCACGTTATTTAATTATATCGTAATATTATTATAAACTATAAAATTTATATTTTTTGTTATTCATCGTAGTAAATTTTTGGAGAGAGCTTTGGACGAACTGAAAATGTCCGCTGGCAACTTTTACATCAACGATAAGTCCACCGGGAGCGTCGTGGGACAGCAGCCATTTGGCGGAGCGCGTCTTTCCGGTAAGTCGAAAAAGAAATCTAAATTTTAAAATTAATGAAATTGTCACCACGATCTTAAACAATTATATAGAATATCACCCAAATACCGCAATATACTATCTAGATGCGCATTTCGAAGGCTATGCCCACATTTTCACTATAGCACAGAGTAAAACTAAATAAAATACCTCTGGGGGATATTCTATACAGCAATAAAAGTGTGTTTAAAAAAAATCCGAAAAAAAACAATGCATAATTTTTTACCAGGTACTAATGACAAAGCTGGTGGGCCGCATTATTGCCTACGTTGGGGTAATCCGCAATCGATCAAAGAGACATTCGTTCCTCTGAATGACATTAACTACCCTTATATGTCCCAGTAAAACAAAACACCCCCCTCCCCTCCCCACTAAAAAACACATTTATATCAACAGTTACTAGCGAACTATATACCAAATATTCATACAAAAAAATTCAATTGAAAATATGATGTATTTCGTTGGAAGTGTTGTATAATCTATCTTTTGTTTGACTTTCAGTATTCTTTGATTTTGTTGTATGAAACGCCCTGTAGAGTATTCTCCCTTGTTTATGTTTTATTATGTTTTAATACATTGTAGAATCTTGCTTTATAATATGTGATAGTATTGGGTAATTGAATAAACCCAACTTAAAAAAAATCTCGCTAAAATTATTTAATTTTGTTGCGTTGATATTATTTACAAAAATGTATGTGTTACAAACATAATTACTTTGTTTTTGTTAAAAAATATTTATATTGTTGAAGATTATTCATTAGTACAGAAGGAATATTTTTCCTTTGTTTTATTCCAAATTTCTTTGTTATTTTTAGTATATACGGAAACATAGACAATATTTGCCAATATTAATATTATTACTATATAAGGGTAGCAAAGTACTAGAAAAATTACTCAGAGTGTTTAATAAAAATATATAATGTTATTATATATAACTTGATGTGTGGAACATATGCGAAAAATACGAAAGAAAATTTTGGAAGACAAACGAACTTTTTTGACAGAAAGTTTTTGCCATGTTGTACATAATATAATTGCCACATAATACTTATGAAATGTATATGTGGAAAAATAATCAAACATGTCTGTTGTGAAAAATGATATCATTTACTATATTGAAATTTCTCAAGTATTCAACAAATTTGTAAAATAGAAATATTGTAGTCAATCAAAATTATAAAGAAAATGTATACAATTGTAATTTATAAGTAGCAATAAAGCTTTTAAATGTTTTAATTTTTCATCAATATCCTTTGACTTTTTAAAAATGATCACTATGGTGTTAAATTATAATATAGAATATCACCCAAATACCATTAAGTAGCTAGATGTACATTTCAAGGGCTATGCCCCCATCTTCAGTGGCACAATAATAAAACAAATAAAGATACCTGTCTGCTATCTGCGATTGCCATACAATTGTGGTGAGGTCAGGTCCATCTATATCAGGCCAAGTTGGTCCTCGTCTAATCGTAGTCAACTTTCATCAACATCAGTCAGTGCTGGTCAATTTCGGTCAACATTTTGGTTGTTAACTCCGACCAACTTTAATAGCACCGTTCTACTTCAATCAACTTGAGTGATTACCGGTTAACTCTTTTCTACTACGATGAACTTCTGGCCACTATTTGGCCAAGTCTACTTAACCCTACCTGTGTCTGGTCTTATACAACTGTGTAGCAATTACTATCATCAATTTATATAATTGCATAACTATAATTAAATGAGCCATACAACAGCTAGCTAATAAATGCTTTGTGTTACGGTTTTTGAGTAATGTTTTATACAGTTTGTTTATAATAAAAACAAACACAAGAACATAAATAAGTTACAAAAGCAAAGACATTTTATATCGGTCCTTCGTTTTAAATGAACATTTAAACAAATTATATAATTGGCGTGCAAAATAAAACTTTTTATAACCTTAAAAAAAGTTGTTTTATTTGATTAACCGGCTTTTTCAATGGAAAGATTCGAGAAAAATACCTAAAAAACTAATAAGGCAATTTTGACGAGATCTTAATTTTTAGTTCACTTCAACTAAATCGGAAGAGACGGAAGTCTTTTCTTTCTGCTCTTCCGCGTTAGTGCGGCCCAGCTACATTATACCTTGTACATATACATTCAAACTTGTTATTAACTGAAGCGCACAACTGTATTGTTTTAAACCATGAATTCGCTATTTTTAAACAAGTAATTTAAAACAGTCTCACATAATATTTTGAAATTTACAGTATTCACTAATTTTTTGGCATTGCTTCCACCCGAACTAATGGGAGATAACATTTAATGTCTACTCACAAATAAGTACAATCATCCAGCCAGTGTATTGTTTTAATCGGCCAGCTTATTACTGCACACCGCCATCTGTTATTGGCTTCGCAAACAAAAAAATGGTCGGTAGTTCAATTGCTCTTATGGGCAATTAAGTTGGGCTATTTGAAACCATTCTAGACTAGATAAATTTGCACCGTTTCGTTTATATTCATGCTTCATTTTCATCGGATTACCTTAAAAAAAAGGAGATAATCACATATTAGTATATGAACAATGCGATGTTAATTATTTATATATAAAACAATTTCCATTTATAAAATCCGAACTATTCTACACATATTCACGGCGTGTTCGAAACGTCATTTGCGGGGACAATTGTTTACACTATACGTAATATTTATATTTGGCCATTATTATGGCTTTAAATGGCTTCCTAGAGTTCTTCCAGAAAGGCAAAGTAAGTTCTACCATTGAACACACACTGAAATGTACAATGTCTTTGAACGTGTTGAATCGGCAGACGTTCCGGCCGAAAAAACGGTTCGCCCATGGCACGATACGGTACAGTCTCCACAAACAGGCTTGCGCCAGCCTAAATTCCGGCATAAATCTACGAGCCGCCGTTCGATTGCCGCCGGCGGAGGACCTGAACGATTGGATCGCCGTGCACGGTATTTATATTCCTGGCCGATTAAAATTTACATCACAACGTTCTATCGCATCCCTCGGTAGTAATTTTCGGTACGATTCTCACAAATAGGCCAGATAGGAATAAATATAGGCAACCGAAGCTACATGATAAAAATCTAGGTTTACCCTAAAAAAATTGCAATTGATTTAATTATTGTAAATTCTAATCCAGCTAATAAAATAAATGTATTGTGTTACCGTGATGTTTTATATACGCTTCTTGGTGCTTTGAAAATGCAGTAACATAAATGCCTCTTACGAGTAGGCAACTTCGTAAACACACTTGTATCGCGCAGAACACAACACTAAATCATTAGCCTATTCCAGCCAGAATCGTACCCAGTTTTTTTCTTATTAATATTGCAGTCGTAGATTTTTTCAATCGTATCAACCTCATATACGGCACAATAAGCGATTATTGCACCGAGGACGGTTGCCCCACAATGTCCGGTGGGCCTCGGTTCGAATACCTTTGGGCGGACGGGCACCGATTTAAAAGACCGACGCCACTGCCGGCTAAAGAGTACGTCGGTCATTTGATGGACTGGATCGAGAACCAGATCAACAATCAGGCGCTATTTCCGTGCACGTCCGATCTACCGTTTCCCAAGAACTTTAGTAGTCGTTGCAGTAAGATTCTGGCGCGATTACATCGAGTTTTCGTTCATGTTTATATACATCATTTTCAGAGCATCGTAAATATAAATGCTGTAAGTTTTCTTGTAAAACTGCAAAGAGTAAATTTCGGCTTTAATGTTGGCTATATTTTTTTAGGAGGCGCACGTAAATACGTGCTACAAACATTTCTTCTATTTCGTGACAGAATTTCAATTGGTGGGTCAGAAAGAATTGGAGCCATTGACTGAAATGGCCGCTAGAATTTGTAAAGACTAATTAAATGCACAAATAATCTCCCTCTAAAATATAAGAAATACTGATAACTCTATTGTTTATATTATGAATGATATTAATTATTTAAGTGACAAATTGTGATTGATTTTTCAAGTCAACAAATATCTAGTTTTAAGTGTTTTTTTTTTGTTGCTGTTTGTAGAATTAATGTGTTTCAGAAGATAATGTATTCCGCAATTATTTTTGTTTTTGAATCTGCATGTGGATGGCCAGTATAAAATATTAATATTTAAACATTATTATAAATTATATCGAATTTACCCATGACTTAATAAATATCTATAAAACAATCAAATTTGTCTTTTTAATTCATAATTACACTTTAAATAAAATGAACAAAATTTTAAAGTTCGCGTTTTTATCAAGTATTAACTACGTTCTCCTATATAAAATAAATTCAAAATTAATAGTACTTTTATTTATAAGCATCGTTTTTGTTTATACAATCTGTAAATTTTCAAACTTGAAAGTATATTTTCTTCATTAAAATCACAAACAGCAATATTTTCGTATTTTATATACAAAACCACATTTATACCTATCTGTCAATAGAAAAACCGATTAATTTTATTTACTAAAATGCGGAAATAAAAATCATTTAAGCTTCATTAACGAGATTTTGCATAATTATTATACATAATCTTTCCTCTTCTACCTTACGGTGTAGAGGTTGCGTAATTATTAATTCATATAAAATTTATACTTTTTTACATTACCGTTATTGCGATTTATAAGAAAATTAAACGAAATAAAAAGTTAATTTAATCGTTCATAGGCAATGTACGTGGATGCTTAAAATTAAAAAAATATAAATTTAATTATTATATTAAATGCATTTATACAATGCATATTTTCCATCGAATCTTTGGTATTTATCTACTGCATTTAAAATCTTTATAAATTACATTTGTTTTTTTGATTTTTTGAGCATTGAATTAATTCCCTAAAAAGATCCTTTCAACAAATAATAAACCAATATTTTTCAAATATACCAATAAATTTTGCGATTTATTTAATTGCGGATTTTTTAAACAAAGCGATAAATACCATAGTTTTTTTTTAACAAACAATCAAAAATCATCCAGTCCATTTTAAACTTAGGCAATAAATTATTTTAAAAGTACGCTATAAACAGCTCTTGTTCTGCATAGGAGGATAACTGTCTCATTATTTATCACATAAAAGTGTTTTTTATTAATTATTTAACACTAAAAAAATAATAAATCGTTTTGTGATGATAGAAAAGTATAGATCATGAAAAATGATTTTTTTTGTGAATTTTGTTCGGTAAAGAATTTTAAATTTAAATCGTTTGATTTTTTTTTACTACAAATGGAAAATCTCAATTTTTGTATTAAATTTACGAATAAATAAATATTTTCTTGTTCTTTGGCGCCTTTTTTATATAATAATTCATTCAATTCGTTGTTGTTGATTATTTGAAACAACTAAACGTCATATAAAAATACAAAAATATGCTTTAAATAAATCTACAGTCTTTTTCAAATTGTGATGTTTTCTCTCGATATACACATATATATTAAATTTATTGAGATTTTCCATTAATAAAGATACTAATATTTACTAGAAAGTGTGTTTTTTTTTAATACGGTTGCGGTTCAAATGTGACATAATTTTTTTTTGGATACCGATCATTTAAAAAATGGATTTTTTAATTTTTTGTCTATTTGCAACACCGAAGAGTTTATTTTTTAAATTCCTGTCTAATTTGAGCAGTTGATTTTGAAAATTCAAATGATAATTTGAAAAAAAAAATGGAACGAATATTTAAAACCACAGTAGAAAAAATAGTACGTATATACATCGAAGTATATACAAAGTGTTGCAAATTCGATATATTACAAAGCATTAAAGCTGCCTTATTATTTAATATATCATTTTAAATATACATTTAATTCGCAAACATTTTTTAAATACAATTACAACACGGTCTATAAAAAAAACAGTCACGTGTAGATTTAATTTAAAGTAAATCGCTTACTTTAAATCTCGCTTAGGCGAGAAACGTAATATACATCATCAATGACGTTATTATTACAACAACCAACCATCAGACCAACCCAGTCAGTCGGTTGGACAAGAGATACGAAATAGTCAACGTATAGAAACAGACAGACAGAGAGAGCAATGGGTTAAAATGAATTGTTGCTGCGATTGGGCAAAATGTACACTCGACCTTGCTTGAGGTTATGGTTTAATAGCCTTTTTTTTTTAATAACTACTCACCGTTGGGATTTAGTTATAATTATCACACTTCTAAATGTTTGGATGTAGTTCCGAACGATTTGAACGGTTCCGACCACATTCGCCGTAAATCGCCCTGAAATGATGGATTAAATAAGAAAGTACCGATATACGTTCACACCGATTAAATAAAAGATAACGCTTTCTTTCTAGAATCTAGAATTAATTCCGAGCACACATGCAAAAGTTGTAGAATTTTTACTATTACTATTTTTACTATTTTACAATTGCTGTAATTTTTTAAATTGTGAATCGATTTTTGTGATGTAGATTTAACAGATAGCTAGTATCTTCCAGAAACTAGAAAACCTAACTACATCAATAAGATAAACTAAGCTGCTATAAATTTAAATATATAAATCATAAATTCACATTTAAACTTTTATTTGAAATGAATGAATTTTTATAAGTAAGCGCGAAGAACTCACTTTGAGGTAGGCCATGGTCAGCAAGGGTAGCAACGTGAACGGCACTAGGTATAGGAGGGCGGGCTGGGCGGCCTTGAACACCTCTGAACTGACCGTAGCGGTGAGGAGGCCGAGGAAGTAGCCGAGCAGCGAACAGTGGAAGTATGTCAATCGGCTGCCCGGCCCCAGGCCTTGGGCCTTCTTGTACGCGTCGTAACGGAGCACGAAGCACAGCAACAGGCCAGGCATCACGATATCACCCAGACCTGCGCAAAGCAAATACAAATCAAAATTATTGTAAAACAAACAATAGATGATGCTTGTAAAAAATATTTTGAATATGTACATTATAAATAAACGAATAAATAAAGTTTATGATTTATTTAGTTACGTTAGATAGTCCTCAATCTCAAAGATCGTTTAGAAACAGCACGCTATCTATCGATCTATCCTGAACTAATTCCTTCATATTCCCTATTATTCATCAACTATCTGACTCACATATTCCAATCTAGGCCTACCTACCCCATCCTTTCGAAGCAAAGGGGTGTAAGTGACAAATTTGTGAAAATTGAAATAAGTACATAAATGTTGTATACTTAAAGCAACTATATATGTTTTATTTAAAAAAAATCAATATTTGCTTATTAGGTTATGTCTTGACATTTGTAATTAACACTCCTGTCAAAATATCGTTGCTTGGCATTGATAGTGACATAACTCAAAAATCTCAAATTTACTTTTATTTAATACAAGGTCTACAGTATGTTTCTATTTTTATTATGTAAATTGACGTATTCATAACAATTCTATAGATTATAATCAAAATAATAATTAATTAAATCTGTATTTAGTAGTTTCGAAAATGGAAAATTTAAAAAGCCTATCCTCTAAAATTTAAATTTTTGAGCTGTGTCCCTATCAATGCCAAGCAGCGATAATTCACAACGAATAATGATCATTTTCTGATTGGTCCAAATGAACTCAGCGGCCATTATGAATTCACCATTGTCATTAGCAACGACAAAGTAAAAACCGAATATTACCAAAGTCAAAACGTCGTAAAAGAACCAAGTCAAAATAGCATCCATACATCTTAAATGAATAGTCAAAATAGCATCCATACATCGTAAATGAATAAAGTCAAACAGCATCCATACATCGTAAATGAACATTCAGACATGAAAATAGACTATTTTTTTTGGCAATGTGTAGCCCAACGTAAAATAATTTGATTCTCCGAAAATATAATTTTAATTTTTCAATTCTTACCAGAAAATGGTTAAACACAACCGATTTAAAAAAATAAAAATCACCACGTAATACCCAATTAGTTAAAGCACAACGCAACAAATTTTATTAAACCATCTTGAGTTTTTCTATTAAAAAAATATTTTCACCAGAGTAATCGCGCAAGCATTAGATCACACCGACGATCAACACTGTACTGATAAGACAATGCTATTTCTTCCGCTAATCTGCGATATAACTATTTACAATAATGGGGATATGCTAATATAAACAGCAGCACGCGCCGCAAGAGTGTTATGTCCATGCAACGTGCAGATACTGCTCTACCAACTAACCACCGATACCTGCTAATGTCTATACAGTCATGTTTTGATTGACATCTGGAGGCTTCATAACAAAGACATACAAATACGCAATATCGCTCTAATAAGAAATTTTAGCTCCCATAAGAAATACATTGAAGACACTTAGCATTACGCGAGACAAAAACAACATTGTTATAAATAATACATTAGAAGGAAAAGGCAAATAATTAATTGTATGACTGGAAGTTAAATGTAGTAATACTTTACTTTTAATATTTCAACTAAAAACACATTCTAGACATTGTCATAGTAATTAAAATTAAAATTAAAATTAGAAATATAGTACCAAGATTACGACTACTTCTTCGTAATTAACTGTTCTTTAATGTTTAAAGTTTATCATGATTTTCAACAACATATGACCATTTTTTTCCGAGATGATGATATTGTAATTATCCTCAGCTAATTCCTTCATCTCTCTATAGTTATTCATCCCACACGTCCTCCACTATCTGAACCACATACTCCAATCTATGCCTACCTACCCCTTGCCTATCCTCTACTTTACCTTCTATAAATTGTATAATACCGCCATGTCTAAGAATGTGACCTACTAGTCTATCTCTCCTGCGCTCTTATACTCTCCAAATACTTCTAACTAAATACTACTAACTCTAACACGGCTTCATTTGACACTCTATCTTCCCCACCAATCCTCATCATCCTCTATAGCACCACATTTCGAATACATCGAATGTTTGATTGGAAACATTAAAAACATCGTCGTGTTTAGTCCAAATTTGTTTTAACCGAAGAAATATTAAAAAAATAATAATAATATAACGTATATTATTTCACCCCCTATTTAAGGTTCCTATTTTAACCGGTAGTTAATTTTTATTACAGTCTTTGAGCCCCAGAGACATATGAATGATATATGCAGCTTTAGATGCCGTATTATTACATTGCCCAACACAACAACGAATAAAATATGAGTGGAACAGAAAATCTTTTTGTCACAAAAAAATCACATATAATATAAAGGGTTTATATTAAAACTAATAATAATAAATGTGTGTTTCCATTGCATCGTACATGGTTGATGTAATGTTATAATATTTCACACCTACGCTATACTTTTCTTTTACCTTGTTTATTGCTTATTGTTTCGTAAGTTTAAGATAATAAATTCTCACTTACCCAACATGCTGAAATGACCGGTATTGTGCAGACTTGGGAAGACCAATTTTCCTGGCAAGCTGAGTTTGGGAGCATCTTTGACAACGCCGCCTAAGTGTAGTTTACGCGCCATTAGGCCTACGGGGTTGTCAGCTGGTCTTGTGGCAACCTATACGATACAAAAATATATATTGAAATATATATATATATTTTAAATATAATTGCACTTACTTTGACCATGACATTTGTACTAAAAATATACGACGAAAAAAATACCCAAAAGACATCGTAGATTAGGAGGCCCGTCAAAAGTAAGGTCGACACTTTTAAACTAGGCAACCGGACGAACGCTATGAA
The DNA here is from genome assembly GCA_947310635.1 of Leptodirus hochenwartii. Lineage (NCBI taxonomy): Eukaryota > Metazoa > Arthropoda > Insecta > Coleoptera > Leiodidae > Leptodirus > Leptodirus hochenwartii. Next base: position 805,281 of record OX371186.1, read on the forward strand.
GGCCACGCACAGGCCCATACCCATGGCGTCCATTAATAACCAATGACCTATTAAAAACATTAGCATAGCCGCTAAAAATCTATTCAAAAAACAGCATTTTTTCTTTAATATGTTATATGCAGTAAAATTGTATTTTTAATATAAGATGTAAACATATTAAAAAAATTACCTGTTAGGACCCAAATACACACAATAAGCACGGAAATGGAAAACGACAGCAGCTCCGCCCCTGTAAATCGTCCGCAGACACCGAAGGAGATCTTATTCCCATCTGAACAGGGCCGTATTATGTACTGGCACATGGGCAGAAGCAAAAATGCCAATGCCACTGTCGCTATAACTAAAATAAAATAAATACATATACATAAAAATCGTATTTTTTATGCATCACATTTATTTTTGTAATGTGCGAATTTTATTGCCATCTGAACAGGGCTGTATTAAGTACTGGAACATACTCTACTATCACTATAACATAAATGTATACGAAATAAATGCGCATATTTGAAAAATATATTTATTATGAATATGTGCATTATATATATATATATATATAATTTGTTTCCAGCGAACTTACTGGCTGTACAGATCGCGAACAGCATCTGCATGGAGTCGAAGAAGAAGAACATGACCAAAAGCGAGATGCTCGCTCCTAACGGTAGACACAGCGCCTGGACAGTGTCCAGCGTCTGGACGTTATTCTCCACTTGCAGTTGTAAAGCGGAGGCGGACTGTTGGCCGGGGTTTAGCAGACAGTTCGTGCTGCCAGATCCAGCTGCACCAGCTGCAGCTACTCGATCGCGCGCTTCTTGTTCCATATTTAAACTATAGCAAGAATTTGCGGCGTTAAACTTTCGGGTATTAGAAGCTTATTTAAAAATTAGGACAGCAAATTAATTCTGATACTAAAATAATTACAATTCCCGCATGTTTTATACGGCCTTGTTTTTATTAAGCATCGCTCCTATAAAAGGCATGTTTTTACAGCAATTATTTTTATAGTGGTAAGTTTCGTTTTAACTCCATTAATCGATTAGAAAACGTTTACATTTTATGGACAAATCGATGGCGTAATAAAAGCAAAGCAAGATTTTCCCACCTCGGAATGTAAGGGTAGTAATATATCGTAGTCATAAACTAGATATTATAATTAGACCTAAACATAGATTGATAATGTCATTATTTTCATTTAGTCCGTTTTCTTTACGAATAAAAAAACACGTCACAATTTGTTCAATATATTTTAGTATACGTTTCCAAAATTAGATAATATATTTCACGGGCTTAGGTCGATATTTTGGAAGAAAAAAGAAGAATTTAAAATAAATTCACAATAAATTGATGATAGAAAATTGGTGTTTTTTTCTACATATAAATTTAGTTAAGATACATATATTAGACAATAAAACGGAAAAGAATCCATCTCTTATTATATAAAGAATCATTTTATCCATCACATATCACTCACCTCCTAAACGACCCATAAACAATCAACAACATAGAAATAAGGAACGTGCTGACCCGACTGGAGTCCATTATACTATATGCCCACGTATACTCCACTGTGGCGCCCGCGGCGGCCGCCGCCGCTGCACCACCACCACCGCCACCTGCTGCTACAGCCGCTGCGGCGCCCGCCGCCGCCATGGGCCCACCAGCCGCAACTCCAATGTCCGCCATTCAATGACGCCGGCCAAGCTGTTGCTGTCAATGTCAACAATGTTGAATAAATGGGTTATAGATGGCGCCAGCCAGGCTATCGTTGTTTCTGATGATCACCCGAGACTGCGTTGACAGGGCGTTTAATTGTAAACGATGTTGATTGTGTGAAAGAGGATTGAATGTCGAGGGTGCTCTTTTGTTGTTGATTGTTTCACTACCTGTTGATAAAAAAGGACAAATTTATTCGGGCACACACATAAAAAGGAAGGATTAATTGTAAATAATCCGCTCTGAATTAATAGCATTTTTTTTTGCGAATTATAATCAAATAAATTGTCTTTTTATATTGCTTATAATTAGCTTACACAAAGCAAAATTGATTGAACAATAGCATTTCTCACACAAATTACGGAATCACAATTTATAAGCAATACTGAAATTATACAATCAAAAGTACGTAAACTGTACATATATATATATCAAAGAAATACGCACTTATAATAAAGCGATACATCACTAATTTAAAAAAAATTAAGACCGTCGAGGGAACGACAAAGTGTAATGACCTGCAAATCTACTAAATGCCCCATTAACTGCGAAACTCACCTATTGTTGTTTAGCTTCCTTCGAGGGAAGCTGTGACCCCTACAAGGCGGCTGTGTTAGCACATACATCACTGAACGGGCCCCATGTACCACCGCAACTCAACGAGAACCTTATTTTGCGTACGGTAAGTACGGTTATGTGCGGCCACTATATACAAGCGCAACTATTGTTCGCCAAGACAGACGCCATATTGACTCTCTCTTTACCGTGCGGTTGGGCACTGTGTGGGGGACACGAACGACACTTCACTGTTAGCTCTGACAGGTACTTTCTAATCTGCACCGAGGATCGCAGCAGCACCGTTTACACGCAATGATTCACCATTGCTCGTGGTTGCGATATGCGGGCCTCACTGACAAATGTTCGCAGTGGTTTGATATATCACATCGAATGTTGCGCGTACGATGCGATTTCTGGCTAGTGGCACGCACAAGGTGCATTTGATTTGAAGTATTCTGATTGACAAGCCGGAGAGGTAACGGAGATAGATATAGGCAACTGAAACAACACAAGAAAAACGAGCTTGCTCTGAAATAATAGTCTTATATATTCTATTTATCTAACATGAATAGATTATCGTAGATCTAATAGTAGCTATTATAAACCATTAAAAATGACCTAAACATTGCCTAACCCAACTATTGTCTCGGTGCGTCATGCGAAAATAAATATAACCAAAAAATTCAATTCGATTAAAAATAGCCAACTTCATTAGATGTGCGGTTAAATTATCATACAGGCTGATTCCATCACGTTGGTTATTTCAACTGCAAGTTTTGTTAAGAGATTAAAACTTCTAAATATTTTGGATTTTAATTGGTTTTATAATAATTACAGCAATCGTATAGTTTTTCATCTACACAGCATTTGACATCCATACACACGCAATAAAAATGTAATTAATATGATAAAAATAAAATTTATGTAATTCGTTTCTAACAGCCAAAAAATGCTCAACGGAAAACTGATGGAAATGCGATATTTGATGGATTTATCCACATTTGAATGAAAATAAATTACGATTCTTCCATTATTATAATCCATACGATATATTAATATATAATAAAGGTGTATTTATTAATTTGTCTTTATTAAATTACGAATTGATGTAGATTTATTTCCTCCAGCAGTTTCCTTAGATAAGCGGAAAAAATATCCAGCAATATACAAAGTGATGGTTGATTTCCAAACTATTTTAATGAATTTATTAATTAGTACACTTCGATAAGTTGTAATGAAAAATTATTTTCCCGTATAGTTAGCTTACAAAATAGTTTTCTACGCATTTACGTTATGGTGTGATGATTTTGAATATGATTGTTTTAAGATTTATTGCTAAACTTTCCTTCTAAGACAGCAGTTTGAAAAACAACCAATAACATTTTTAATGCAATTAATACCGATATATTTTCTTGAAAATGAAATCAATTTAAGCTATAAAAAGAGCGACTTTGTTTGTGAATTAATTATTAACACAAAAATATATTATCTATATTAATATAGTACATGTTAAGTACACTGACAAAATGCAAAAGAAAATTTTAACATAGAAAAAGAATTAAACGGAATGATTTTCTTGTACGACCTAATATATTTCAAATATGCGTGTTTCTTGAATTTTCAATATATTCTATTATAAATACCCATTACTGCACAAAAAAAAAAAACGATTAAAACCTCGACAATACAGTTTGTTTTATAACAAGTATTCTTATCAATTATAATGCGATTTATTTTACCTTGTTTTATTCTTAGAATTCGCTAATTGAAATTATTGGGGCATGGACTAACACAATTTACCCCCCCTTAAAAAAATATAATTACTATCGATTTTTTTTATATTTATGAAAACAACCTCTATTATAACTTTATTATTTTTTCGATTACACTGATTAATATTTTTCATTAATACCAAAAAAATATTTCATTTTAATTAAAAGGGGGGCTCTCAAAAATTATATGATTAAAAATATAGCAGTCGCGATAAAAAATCTAATAATTTAATTAACTAAAAAAAATATCACGTGTTGATTGAAAAAAAACTGAAAAATACCAAATAATTGGTGCCACATTTTTTAAAGAAATTTCGCCCCGTTTATATTGTAAAAATATTGGTCGTAAATCGCGTTATTAATTTGTTAAAAATTCGAATTCCTTGCAGCGCTTAAAATGCGTAAAGCAAATGCAGAAAATTATCTATACGAAATAAAAATAATTAAAAAAATATATATTGTATGAAAATGTTTATATTTAAATACACAAAATGTGGGTGGATGGTGGTGGGGTGGGGGGACAACGAAGGAGAAGGTGGGCGCTTTTATTGGAAGGGTTAAATTATTTTTTAAAAAACTAAAAATATTGCAATAACCAAATGCAGCAAATTAACAAAGAAAATCAGATTTTGGTAGCCAATAGTATTTTCCATTTCAAAATGTATCCGTGTTCATTTAATTATACATTTATTATATTTAAATGGTGTGTTTTGGTGTGATTGTATTTTCTTGCGTGTGATTATGATAAGTGTTTTTCATATTTTTTTTTCTTCTTCTTTCAGTAATTCACAATTATTACAATATTATCGTTATAGGAAAAAAAAAATGGAGACAGAAGAAAAACTGAATTTGACATATGAATGACAACGATTTGACAAGTTAATATTAAGAGGAGTAGTGGGGATGATGATCACGATACAAGGGGTTAAATGGAGAAAGGAGCGGTTGTTTCTTTTTATCCAATCACGCTATATACTTACAATCATTCGTTTTTTTTTACACTCATTCCAACTGCACGAGTTATACAAGCATTCATACTGTCCATACTTATATTATTTATTATTACCTGCTTTCAGTCCAGCCAAATTAGATTTACAAAAAAAAAAAAATACTCATTATTCAGCTGGAAAATCGAATAAACGATGAATTACTTTATTTGATTACATGGAGACTGTCACGATTAAAATAGCCTGTATAAAAGTTGATTTGTTCGAACTGCGAGTAGTTCGTTCATACGCGGCCTGACATTACTTTGCCAATGTGACGACACTGACAGATGCCTCCAGCGTTGCCAGCTTTGCATCTAATTCCTTTTGTAAGTGTTCTGCAATTATCCCGCTAATTTGACTGGTCGAAAAGTAACAGTGTGATATTTTTTTACACTGTTTCATGATTTTGCAATAGGTAAGTAATAATAATAGTAGGGTAGTTACAGCTAAAGATAATCGTAATAATAATATTAATTATAATATATAAGTAGTAGTATAGTAATAATACACGGGGGGAGCGATCTCAATTAAACCAGCTGTTATTTATTTACGTTTTGAAAAAACTATGCAGCTGTTGATCTGTTAAAACAGTAGCAGAAATTTACGTTAAAGCAATTTTTTTAGAGCGGCAGAAAACAAAATAAATATGACATTTTTTATAAGACAATAACCTAAAATTTGTTGATTTTCCGTTGATGGTTACGTTTTTATCGATTTATTTGTCAAAATTGAAACTTATTGGTCCTTGTATTATTTTAAACAACATACAACGGAGTATTTAAAGCAAACTATAAAAAAAAGACAGCGGTAAACTACAAAACTGCCGCTTTTCTCTACAAAAACAAAACATAGCGCACGCGCAATGTATCCGCGCCTGCGCACAAACAACAGATGTGTCAATTATGCACGTCATTTCTGCTTTTTAACTGTGTAATATTTATATATGTCAAGTCATAGCAACAACCGGTTGTTGCAGTGACATATATATATATATATACATATATATGTACTGGTTGAGTTTTTGTTGGTGGGGATATATTAGGAAATGGGGTGGGATGTTAGGGGTGAGGATAGAGGGCGTTTCTTATGACACGTCCTGATTCTCCACATCCTGTAGCTGCTCTTTGGGCTCCGCCTCCCCTAAAACACGCAATGATTGCGTGAAGGATAAAATATATATTTATGTTTGCAAAATGATCAGACGAAAGAAGTATGCTGTAATTATTGTTTGATCAAATTGCACAAAAAAATACGCAGGCGTTTAAACCGTTGCTATAAATTGTCGATATTGTAAATATTAAATTACAGCGTTGTCAAATGTTTATATAAAACACACTTCTTTTGTACTGAAGGTTATATTTATGTACGAATTCTAGTTTTAAAATATTTGCAATTAATAAAAAATACGAGCTAACAAAGTGGGATTAATTTTTTTTTGGAAAAAAAAACTTAAACTGAAGAGTATATTTATATGCAGAGTAGTTTCAAATTTCTACGCGCATTGTTTGATTATTTTTTCTTTGAAATAAGGTAGTATATACTTTTGAAAAATGCCGGGGGGGGGGGGGGTGTTTCTTGAGTTATGTTCTAAACTATGGCGTTATTCTTGAGTATTCTAAGGGCTATTCTAGTGACATCTGTAACGATTGGCCACCCCCTGTTCCGCCAGCACCGGCACCAGCCGCTGCTGCTGCGCCACCTACCGCCGCTACAGTTACTTCTAACCAAAAGAATTTTAGTGAATTCTAAGAGGAACTTCTTTTTAAAATATGGAAATATACAGATTTAAGAAAAAAATCGATGTACCAAAGAAACTTTCTAACAATATAAATAATTTGGACTTTTAGCTGTAATTCAAAGATTACCTGTCAAAAAATAATTGCAACTAATGAGCCAACGCATAGTGGGGATACTACAGCTCGATTCACAAGAAACATAAACGTCAGGTTTAGCACGCAACAGATAGACCACGTGACTTACCATCACCCTGCATATCGCTGGTCCACAACGTCAAGTTGTCGCGGAGCAACTGCATGATGAGCGTGCTGTCCTTGTAGCTCTCTTCGCTGAGCGTGTCCAGTTCGGCGATCGCGTCATCGAACGCGGCCTTGGCCAGGCGACACGCGCGGTCCGGACTGTTGAGGATCTCGTAGTAGAAGACGCTGAAGTTGAGCGCTAGTCCCAAGCGGATCGGGTGTGTCGGTGACAGTTCGGTCATGGCGATGTCGCTGGCCGCCTTGTACGCGACCAGCGACTGTTCGGCCGCCTCCTTGCGATCGTTGCCCGTGGCGAATTCGGCCAGATAGCGGTGATAGTCGCCCTTCATCTTGTAGTAGAATACCTATCGGAAGCAAAGCCGTCACTCGATTAGATCGATTCAGATCCGAAATGGATTTATTAGCGACATTTCAATAAAACTGGCGGAGTATTTGTTTCGCTCCAACATTAAATTAAATATGCTCGATAAATTCAAGCGTGTAGTATAATTATAATAAATTTAAATCGTTCACGTCGCAAGTTCTTCCGGAGTTCATTGTTCGCTAAGCAATGTGTCGATCGGTTCATATTTTAATTTGACGAGGTTTTTATATTATTCTTTACGTGCTTAAATAGTTACGGCAGAAACGCACGTTTAGGGGATACAATAAATAATCGCGCTTCCAGAGATTGTTTTATTAATTACATGAAACTAAAATTCCAAGAGAAATGTACAGGCGTAAATTTCGTTTTTTTAAAAGTAAATCGACGTTTCTCCTTTTTTATAACCGATAAAGCGTAAATTTCGACTATAAAACTCACTTTTGATTCACCAGTACCGGCTGCAGCAATAAGATGCTTGTCAAGCACGGCCAGAATATCGCTGCAGATGTCGCGCAGTTCCTTCTCCACCTGACTGCGGTAGGCGCGGATCATCTCGAGCTTCTCATCGACACCCTTACCCTCCTCCTTCTGCTCGATGCTGCTGATGATGCGCCACGACGCCCTCCTCGCGCCAATCACGTTCTTATACGCGACCGACAACAAATTCCGCTCCTCCACAGTCAGCTCCACGTCCAGCTTCGCCACCTTCTTCATGGCCTCCACCATTTCTATATATATCGAAACGCAAATAAAAGGAAAAAGTGTCAGAGACTATGGCAAAATTTTGGTAAAGAGATTATTCGATTGGGGGAGAATTTCAGATACGAGTTGGTAATCATATGATCCATATAGAATGGACATCGTTAGGTGTCCTAAGTTTACTCATCATTGTGATGTATTTTTCATATGATGCAGTATATTTGTTTTCCATTATATAAAAACATTTTACGGTGTAGTGAAATATTTGAAAGGGGGCTTTATTTAATCAAATTTCACGAACGTTTTGAGCCACTTGTATGTTTCATCAGGTTTTATCTCTTGTTAACGAAAATCGATATTTTGCTAAAAGCATACAATATAAGCGTGAAATTTTTTTTTGCTCAATCAGATAATAAATAGAAAGAAGAACGTAAAATGGGTTCACAAAAAAAAGACCATAAAACCGTTATAAAATCAAATTCCCTACGAATCGTTGTGTATGCTTCATTCATGTGCACTCGATAATAATGGCAAAAATTTAAATAGTTTATCGATATTTGTTTAATGATTTCGCTAACGCATTTGCTGTTTAGCAATACTTTGTCGGAAACTATAATATCAATTACGTAATCGGCGATAAAACCACAGCGAAGCCAACGAGCACGCTTGACATCATGTTGAGTTTTTTATACCAATTAGAAACCGCTGTTTCATCAGTAACGAAAAAGATTAAAGATAATTACGTGAAAACCACGTAAACAGTTAGCAAATAACAACCCTCCGCAACAATCGTGAAGTATCGGATTGTTAAAACGAATTTTTAAAGATTTAAAATTTTTATTAATAGTTCAAGTATTTGAAAAAATCAATGAGAACCCAACGGTTTTAAGAATTTATGCAAAAAAAAATACATGCGATTTATAATAGCATAGCTAAGGTAGAGGAACATATGTGCTCTGGATAGAGACTCTGGGGAAGCGGAAACATTCGCCCCCGTTTCGCCAGGACGCTCTCCAGGGTAGATTATACTATCTTTCTAATGATAGTATATACAATGTTTTCCAACGCGCCCATATAGGAGTTCATTGCAGCGTATCGCAAAGGGAGAGCTGCGGTAAGTCTATGGGAATCGTTATACTGCCGCATTACTACTGAATTTTATTGTACATAGTCCTGTTGTGTACGATCAAAGAGGGTGGTAATGAATTCGGTCAAAGATATAATCAGAAGCTGGCTATGTGAAGGGATGTTTCAGTTAGTAGGTGTGTGTGTGATGTGGTTTGCTGGAAAATGAGGGAAATAGGGGAACGAAAATCGTTGTAGGTCAATTTGATTGAAACGATTTTTTAAAATATAATATTGCACAATCAAACTCTTGACCGATGTTTGAAACGTAAAGTAAAATTAACTCATTTGTAAATGGGTTCAAAAGAAACAAACCGTGCAAACCGTATGAAAAATGCGAATCATTAAAAGATCATTTTATGCCGATTACATTCTCGGAGATTTAAAACAAAAAATGCATAAGCCCTTCTATACATTTTGTTCAAATAATGAAAAACCGATTGCTTTTTCACAAACAATATATTATCAACTATATATAAAATACCCCAGACTTGCCAAGTGCATTTCAAACATTTTCCAGGGTAAGACCGACCCTTCGGACGAAGATAACAGTCGACATTGTTGTCACATTACAATCTTACAAATATGGGAATAACGACTGAAAACTCTGGCAACCAAGCGCAATTGTAATATTCTGACAATTCCAGTTCGCGCGGTACAGGGCTTGTTGAAAGTATCGCCTTGAATATAGGAAACTTCCTTGGGATAAACAGAGACTAAGGGGATGAAATTGTCCCCATCTTCCTCTACAGCGTACAACTTATGGGAGGCGCTAATTTGATGCCGAGACTAGAAGAGAGTATTTGATTCCAGCCGGAGAGCCAGGGAATATTGATTGCTGCCCGACAAGAGTAGAAGAGTTACCCCTACCAATACACTGATTGTAGGCTACGGGAGGGGGCACCGTTGCCAAGATGAATACAGTTGTATTGAAACAGGTGTTTATATCGCCTCGTAGAAATTATTTCCGCTAAGACAAATAAAATGATTAAAACATAACGTTGCCACATTTATAATACTGTAGAATGTTCGAATAAATTAAGCAAATAAAAATGAGTAGTGTACATTAAGATTAGACGATAATAGAAAGTGGCCGTTACCATTCTCACATCGGTGTGAAATTTACTCAATGAATAATAAAAAAAAATAAGTAACCAGAGCAGACGATTTCTAATAGTTCTAAAAGATTGCCGTTATAAATATATATAATACATACACTAACATTGAATTAATCGAACCGAATAGCAATTTTTATTTGGCCAAATAATCATTCTAATTATGTATCATCGGCCTCTAGTCTCTGTGTCATGTAAAATCAACGCGTACAGGTTGAGCGATTAGTGCAAACAAATATTAATTGTTCCTATATAAGAGACAATAGTCGTTGCAACAAAATTGTTTCATTACAGCTCAAAGCATGATAAACGAACAATTAGCATATATCGTGTTTCGTCATTTATAATTATTTGCTTATATAACGATTTTAAATTAAGCAAGTACATATTCGAGGCATCACTACAGATTCGATAATTTGCGCATTGCGAGGAAGGCAATTTGCACTTTTTGGATTTAAATTTCAAGTTCAAGTGATTACAAACTTATAATTCGCAAATATAGATTGAAACGATCAATACAAATTTAAAGTAGGGCACCTGAATTATCGTAAAATTCGACACGTTGTAAATAGAATGTCTGAAAACGTCCAACCATTTTGAGTTTTTGGAGAACTATGATTCAGGGTTACAGACGACTTAATATACCTCACGTTATTGCACATTCCGAAACGTGACTCATTGCAGTTTCGATTTACATGTGATAAATACGTCTAGAAATTTCCTACCGAACGCTAATTCAACGGAAAAAGAAATGCCGAATGAAACCTAAAAAAGAAATTAATGCCAAACAACAAAAAAAAAAACCTAAAAATGAAATAACACATTTGTTTTAATACAACATAATTTATCGGCACTTAGTGGCTCATCTCCGAAGCAAACTTACTATTAGAATTAAGAAATAACGAAATATGGGCTTGAAATCATCAAATAAAAAGTAAAACAAAAAAAATACCGGGTGTATTGAACTTGGTTTTAGTGCATTCGTGTTGTAACGAGCGTATCGGAGCTGTGTAATGGTGCAACAACGAAATTACAAAACGGGTTCTGGCCTTAGCCATACATAATTCCGATTCCTACGCAAATGACAATAAGTTATTCCGGCGCGAGATTACATAATTGAATTTAATACGCGGCAACAGAAAAAAAAAAAAAACGCACGCAGAAATATTTCGCTTAAAGGTGTGGGCGTTGCATTTTCGATGAATGGGCAAAGGAGCGCACACATTTAATTGAACTATAATCGCCGAATTCGGCGATGAATCATTCGATACCGGAAGTATATAGTACTACTAGAATCGGCACCGAAATACTCGCTTTAACATAGAACACCGGCGTTGTAAGAATGTCTCCCGAGTGTGTGCGAAATATTCGCAGAATTGGAATGACACACGCTTTTTTTAAGTTAGATGACGTTTCGCCAAAAAACTTTTACAAATCGCGTTATAAATCGAAATGGAAGGCATAAAACATCGTTACTGTCTACTGATTAAGTGCATTATACGGTGTGGAACTATTCCGGCTAGAATGCAATAAAATAAGTAGGTGTGTGCCTAAAGGAAACGGCATTAAATCGAATTGGAAGGGTTTTTGCCGGTCCCGATTATTGGGGTACCGAACGTCACGAGACAGCGTCGATGTTACCCCACGTATCGATCGGGTTGCATTCCGCGGATGTTATAAGTTGCACAATAGGGGGAAGGCCATGCAGGGGCTTTCGAATGAATCCGCGGATGATAATGATATCGGGACCCGGGGGGTGTAGCTGTCAAAGGTGTTGTAAGGTGGCGGCGTCAGTCCAGCATGAAAGACAGGACATCGGTCACATCACAGAGAGATTACGGTTGTTTATACGGTTTGTTGGGGTAAAATACACGTACCATCGTATCGCTCGGCCTGCTCCGCCAATTTCGCCTTGTACACGTTATCCTCTCTTTCCGACATTGTCCCGATGTTTATGGAAACACTTTGCACACCGCCGCACGTAGCACCGAGATGGGGAATTCGTTCACTGTACTCACTCTGCCAATATGGCCGCCGCCGCTGCTGTTGCGCTGCCCGCCAGTCAAAGATATACCAACCACGCAACACGATACTAGCGGTATCTATCGGTGGGACGTACAACTACGCGGTAGGAGCATCGTTGCGGGTTGCCAACATCGATCGCGCTAAATTCGAATGAATGAGAATGGATAATTGTATAAAATATCACAAAAAAAAAAAAAACCGTAACACAAATTGATAAATAACGAAAACGAACGTACTAAATAAGAATTCCGTTTAAACCGTGGATGAAATATCAAAATAGCTTGCCTTAATTCTTCTAAATCGACGAATTGGCTTTCGGATAGTCTTTTCGTGAAATTTGATAATGACTGACAATTAGTATGGAAACAGTCGTCAAAACTGATTTATTTCTTCGAAATATTTGTTTTTAAGGCCCCCTTCGACGTAATTGAATTTATAACGTACTTCAAAAAAGAGATGAATTAATAATTAAAGTAATACGATTATAAGTACATTGCAGGATTTGTTTCGTATTCATTATAAAAGAAAATTTATTTTTTTATATTAACATATTTCTACAGCAGCAAAAAGCTTTTTTCTTAAATATTATTACAATATTTACATTCAACTTTTGAAATATGATTATCTATATATTTTTTAAAAGGGTGGTATATAATATATTAGGATTTTTTTTTGTAATATTATAGTAAATTTAAGGAACTATATACAATAACGTAATATTTAGGTATGATTCTGACACAAAAAAGTTCATAAACGAAACGACCGGAAATATCAGCCACTTTTAAACGAGGCGAACAAAACGACAATTTTTAACGGCATTGTATTGATACTATTTTGCGTGTTTCTTCTAAAAATCTGCCGTGGTTTTGCTATATAATTAAATTGATAAAACGCGCCGACAATAAATAAACTGTTTAAAATAAAATCACCTTTAGATTTCACTGGAAAGTAACTTTTTTTGTATAAATAATTTACGAACAGATGAAAATATTTCACAAAAAAACTCAAATTTACAAACATACCGGGAATTTATCGAATATATTGCTTTATTTTCTATTTCCAAAAACAGCCTGTTGTATTTTTGTTTCGTAAACTTTGCTTACCTTACATTTGTAAAATAAATTTTAAAGATAAAATTAATTAAAAAAAAAAATTATAGGATTTGTCGTATATAGTACAGACTAGTCAAAGTTTTATATATATTTTTACACATTTCGAATCAAATAGAGCCTTTATAAGTCAACGACTAAAAAATAAAATAGAGTAGTATATTTGATCACTTAACAAAAGAAAAACTTAATCATTTCTCAGCGGATAATTTTATTTGGTGTTTTATTTTCACTTATAAAAACCCTATTTAACAATCAAATTAAATATCAATTAATCAATTTACCTAACGATCAGGGCGGAAACATATATGTTGTAATCGACAGCGGTCCATTAGCGACCGGCGAAACGAGAGTTTGACACATCTGTCACATTTGACAGGCCACTTCGAACGATCTGTCACATCCGACAGATTTGCCGATGGATTTATCAATCAATCACTTTTATTGAGATGTTAGAAAATATTCGGACACGTGGAAAAGTCGCCGTTCTTTTTATGCTCCCAATAATCGCCTTTAAAAACGTGAATTATATTATCCGTTTCCGGATCTTTAATTTGTTTAAACCAAATTGGTTCGTACGGAGGATATGGACGACCTAAAAAAAAAAAAAAACCGACATTCTAACGATTAAAATAAGAGGAAGAGAATTAAAAATACGATTGATTTTATACACACACACACACATACTTGATAATGCTTAATAAGCGAAACTATAGTCGAATAAATCCTCGTTTTTAACCGCGATATAAAACATTGTATTCTTATTTTTCTTCCCTAATATGGAATAACACAACACTACTGCAAATATATAACCTGACTAAAATAAAGTCTCCGTTTTTTTAAAATTATTATCATCACCTTCTCTAGCCGCCTTTTCCGCCTCGGCCTCTCGCTCTCTGCGGGCGGCCCGTTGCTTCTCCTCGAGCCGCACTTTCTCCTTGTTGGCGCAATCCCATTCCTGTTCCTCCATCAGTCGCTGGTCGGGCCGGTTGCGACTATCGGTGGGCGCCACGCCCACCTCGCGCTCGTTCAATTGGCACGCGAGCAATGTGAAGTTGTAGTACTTGTCGCTGTCGCCGGCCATTACGTTGCACTTCCACGCAAGCACCGACGGCCCCGTTTCGTAGATGGGATTGTTCATGGAGCCCTGCGCCGAGTGCACCTGTGCTATCTCCACGGATCGATCCCATTTACCTGCGGTTCGCATAGAGGAAGGGTGATGTCCAAGATGGCAATGAATATACGATGTAGATGCGTGAAGAAAAATAAAACAAAAGTCGGTGTGTTTCTTCAGGCTTACTTTGCGATGACTTATATTAAATGAAATAGCTAATAAAACTTTATAAAACTATATCTACTCGAAACTACAAATATAAATATGTTAAGTGTTTATTTGTTTATTTGTGTTTATTTGTTAATTATAACAAAGTTATTTTTTCAGATTCAGTTAATTATTTAAAACTTTTTTGTTTAATGTTTTTTTTTTGTGCATTACGTTTATTATTTTAATATTGTTTAGTGATTTATGTTAGAAATTTCAATATTTCGACTGTTGTACATCCGAATTATTAAATAAACAAATATGACAAAAAATTGATTTCTTTTTCTTATTTCACTACGGTGCAGGACAGCGTAATAATGCCCCCACCCGAAACTAGACAGTGTCAATAAAAATGTATTTTTTCGTTTCGCAAGAAAACGTGTTTTTTTTTGGTAGATGAGATACAGGGTTTTGAAATATAACGCTAAAATACCGTTGATAATCCATTGCACAATTCCGAATGTGTCCATAACGGCTCCTTTGACCCTCCTCTGCGATTCTTTGCTGAAATACGAATAAGGGATATATTTTAAATGGCATTTGATGCCAGCAGCTGGACCTTCTCTGCCAATTATCTCCATATCACCTAAAAAAATTATTTCACAAAGTTTTAAAAAAAAACTTTTCAAAAATAAATTTAGTGTTTATTTTTTCACAACAAAGTGATAAATAAACTAACCATGTTGATCCACCCAGAGTTTGCCAACAATTATATTATGTACGGTTGTAGTCACCTTTCTCCAAGAATATCTATTACCGTTCTCGAATTGTACATGGGCCGTACCCAAGGGAATTACCTACGAAAAAAATATTAAAGAGAAAATTATGCAAAATACCAAATAAAGAAATAATCAAGCAATATTGCTTTCTTCTATAAAAAAAAAGTGAAAGGTGGATGAAGATTACTTGGAGGTATTTGCCGCGAAATTTGGACGTCATGGTGAATTCCTGCCAACATTTCCATCCGTTACCTTCGCAAAATTGCGCCACCATCGGCGGATGGTGTGAGACTTGTTCGGATATTAATCGCCAACCAAAATCGTCGGTGCGATCCATTTCGTACGTTTCTCCTTGAAAATAAACGCGAAAACAATGAAAAACAATCGTTTTTAAATGCCCAAGAGATTTTTTCAAATCCCAAACAGTTTTTTTTTAAAGAAATAAGACGTTGGCATTTTTTTTCCGGCAAAAATTAAACGTTTTTAGCATTCAAACAATTTTTTGTGTAAGAAAAAGTACCTAATAATGGATTAAATGGTTTTCCAGTTCTACAACTCGTTGTGGAATATGAAGAAATTGTAAAAGCGGCAACGTAGGCTAATTGTTCGCAAGGATCGTTACATCTGAAATAAAAAAAACATCAATTTTAATCTTCAGTCCTTTATAATCTTACAAAACTTTTTTTAAATATTTTTTACTAACTTTGCTGCAACGTCCAAAATATCAGCGTACTCAAAATCCTCCGCCAATCTTTGCAGCATACTGAGCGGTTCGCTAAAGTTCACAGGCATCGGTATTTTACTCAAATCTTTTCCGATGCAGTTCTTCATTATGCTCCACAAATTTAGCGGATAATGCGGTTTCGCGGGCACGCTCGTTCGTCGACCCTTCGATTTACCAAACAAAGACAATTTACAAACGAAAAATCTTTCACATTCAAAAATACTCGTTTCATTTCCATATCTATTTAGTTGTTGCGATAATAAGTTTGGTTAAAATTAGGCGATTTATAAAGCTAGCCATGACCTGAACAGAAATAGAAACAAAAACAAAACATCATAATTGAATAATATAGTCTTATATGTCAGTTTAAAGTATTTTCTTTAAAATGGTGTTTTATTTAAAATAAACACAATTAATTATTGAAATTACAAATCTACTATTATGATTTTATATTTTATTATATTTATTTCGTCATAGAAATAAATATTGGTCAAAGTGACAGGCATATATTGCCAAGACAATTATTGAATTATAACGTTTTGTTTGTTTTCAGTCGTGGCTAATCTTAAAATATCGTTTAATTTCTTGGCCAAACTATTTTTTAATTCTCTAGAAAACTACTACAGCTACAGAATTGAAATAACGATTTTTAAATTCATATTTAAAAACTATATAAATTATTTATATTTTGTGTTTTGTTTTAACTTAATGAGGAAAGCCAATATTTAAACATTGGATTTGTCATGTTGCATTTCCCAATGCAAAAACCTGTATATGCATATACTATAATTTAATTCAAATGCACAATGGCATTAATTGTGCAATGTTCATTTTGTAATGACGTTTGATGAGTTAATAAGACAGATTTGACGTAATTAGAGATAACCAAAAAGACTTAAATTTATGATATGTTAATTTTATGTACTTTAGACATACTTTAACACTGTCCGCTTTTCCACCGAAGTTAGTGGATTCATCGCTGCGCCCTCTGCTGCCCGTTCCGGATTTATTAACCACACTTCCGGCGATTCCGCTGCCATCTGCCCACGATGACATGTTACTGTGTCGATGACCCGTCACGACAACCACCTAGATTTTACATACTGTATGCCCTGTCATTTATTTAATAAAACAAAAAATATACATAGCCAACAATTGACTGTAAAATATTTAAACTACGAAGATTTGTTTCATAATATTCTTTAAAAAAAAAACTGGTTGCTAGAAGAAAAAAAGGCTAATCAATATTAGCCATTTTTTTATATGTTGTATGTTGTACAACAAAATTGTTGTATAAAAATTAATATATGGTAACAAAAAAAAACTAACCTGATGCGTATTATTATCTAAATTATCGTCGGTTTCCGACGAACTATCGCTGCTTCTTCTACGGCCACTGCCCGTTGGAATATTCAACGTAAACGTATCCCCACCACCGGTCGATCCTGAGCCCCCTCCGCCCCCACCACTATTTATACCACCAGAACCCCCGGAGGGTCCTCCAGAAACTATGTGAAAACAATTTATCTTCAACAATTTGATGGTCGATTTTTTTATTATTAAAAAAGACGCAGATAAAGCAAAAAAAAATATAGGAAAAATAATGAAATTTGTGTTTCTATTGCTAAATAAAGACAATGTGTAAATTATTGCACCTGTTTCTCCGGTAGATGCGCTAGTTGTTTCGCTACAGTGTGATGTTTGTGACGTTGCAACGTTGCCAAGTGTGGTGTTGCTACCGTGCGCGCTCTCTGCCAACGCATCGTAGAACTCAGTTTCTTCTTCGTCTTCTTCGCTTGCGCTCACTGCGACATCTGCACCGTAAAATATCAATTATCAAAATGTAATATTATAAAAAATTTAGATGGAAAATTCGAAGTAGAGAAAACATTTTTAAATACAAAAAATATATACATTTGAGCAATATTTTATTATTTATATTTTAAAAAAAAAGTACATGCCTTATAAAACATTTATATTATATTAAAAGTGCAAAGGTACGTCTGTAAAAAAATTTCGAATAAATAATTTTCTCTTATCGAGTGTTTCTGTTGTATTGCTTTATATTTACAAGTTATTTTTATTACGGATCGAACTAAATTGCCTAAAAGTCAATAAATAACCGTTTCAGTCCACGAAAATAATAAGTACAGCCGGTAAACAGACAAGGAGAGTCCGCAAATACAAAAACGCACATAGAAAAAAGTGTTATCAAAAAAACCGTATATATTACGATAAAAAAAATACTGTTGTTGGATAATTGTTTATTGTAGTTATACAAAAAAAAATCTACCAACGTAAGGAAGCATAAGTACAGACGGATTGCATAATAATTATATAGTCGATAATACTAAATAAAACTATTAAAAAAAATGATGTCGTTTGGAATGATATACGTTTTTTTTTTAATATATAATTATATTATAAATAAAACAATTTTTTTTATGAATAAAGAATTTTAGGTTGAATTTATATAAAATGAAATGTGTTTGGAAGTAAGCACGAAACAAACCAGCAGTATTTAAAATTAGAAATCATCTCACCAGGGTAATTCGAACACACTTTTCTAGCTATCGTTTTTTCATCAAATAAAATGTTAATTCAGACACTTTTTCACGGGGAATTTTGCACTTTTCGCAGTGGTTTAAACACGGGGAATTTAGTGGAGCATGAAATGTCAACGGGACAATAAACAAATCGCGTCAAAATAGACTTTATCCACACGGAGGAACAGCTGATGATATTAGGCGAACAATAAACGTCACGTAAACGTGTATTTCGCGTAGGTTTGTGCGCTAAACGCGGATCGCGAATTTAAGCGTGGCCTTGTAGTTTGATTTTAAATCGCTCTCGCCACCGCAAATGAGTAAATTAAATACTGTATAATGTGTTTAATAGACGCGATAATAACTGCGGATTTGCATCGTGCTGTTTATTAGTAGACGCGAGGTTTATTATTTTGTCGAAGTTTCCTTTTTATTGGACAAAGAAACGTTTAAATCGGTTCGATTGATAAAGATTTAGTTCATATGCGTGGATTTTATTTTATACAGGTGACACTTTCAGTACATTTGATAAAACTATTGATAAGAAAAATGCACTCATCCGTCGATTTTATACGTTAACACAAAGTAGAAGTTATTGTACGACTTGAGATTTTTTCTGTTGTTGTATATCGACTAGACAACAATGTTTGTTACTATTGTGAATGATTTAGGAAAATTACAGGGATGGACTGTTAAATAATAACCTGGAAAATTTATATAAAATTGGCTAAATACTTGTGAATTTAGTTCAATGAATCATTTTAAAATATGTACGAAATTGGCTTTTTTTAAACGATTTTAAACGATATCAATAGAATATTTCAAAATGCATCGACTAATTTTAGATAATTATTAATAAAATTCTAGTACAAAAATATCAATATTTCGCAAGATGATTAAGATTCTATGCAAATATATTAAAACCTCAAAGACCCAATTT
This sequence comes from Leptodirus hochenwartii, assembly GCA_947310635.1. NCBI lineage: Eukaryota > Metazoa > Arthropoda > Insecta > Coleoptera > Leiodidae > Leptodirus > Leptodirus hochenwartii. The sequence continues at coordinate 824,994 of OX371186.1, forward strand.
GGTAAAAAACGAACTTTATTATTATACAATCCGACCTCAATTAGCGCTAAATCTTCGTATATCTACATACAAAAGTGTCAATTCACTTACTGGGCCTCTGGGCGTTCGCTGCGGCCGCCTGTTCCAGTTTACTATGTTGCTGGGCCAATGTTTCCACCATTTCTTGCAACCTTTGCCGTTGATCTCTTTCGTGCTGTAGCAGACGTGTCCATTTACACCCTTGCGCCTGTGCCATACATAAATATTCCGAACACGCCTGGAAAAACGCCCAAATTATTATTTTTTTTATTGAAAATAACCGTTTGTTTACATTCATCATGGCGTTGCTGGCGATACGGAACAGTGTTGCCCTCTCACTGACAGTTTTCGATTTGTTTTGCGCCGCCTCACATTCAGGGCTGGTCTCTAATTCACCCAGCGCCCTTTGCAGGGCCGCTCCGTGCTTCGCTATTAAATCGCTGCACGTTCGAAGGTCGTCCAGGCGGCCCTGTAGCTCCCGCACGACACTGGACCATTCCTCGGGTGATCCAGAGCCGGCGTCCGCCTCTTCCTCGTCTTCCTCCGATTCCATGTTACGTCTAATATATATATATTTTTTAATTTGTAATTTATTGTTTTTCGCTAGGAAAAAAAAGCGTCTTACATTGCCTTAGCTTTGCTCAGTTCGAGGGCCGTGACCCAGCATTGTCGTTCGACCTCGGATCCGGCCCTGATATGGAACGTTTGCGTTCCTCCGTTACTTATAACGAAGGAACAGGCGTCTACTGTGTGTATAAGAGCGCCGTGCAGGGATATACTGCCTCGGCATGTATGCGCCATCTCTGCTTGGTTTCTGTAAGTTGGCGGTTAAATAAAATTGTTTAGACGACTGCGCCAATTATTTTTATGTATTTTTAAACTTTAACTTAAAATTGTCGACGCATATATTAATTGATTTTTTCTAGGAAACGGGAGTCATAGCATTGAAGAAAAAAATACTTGGGCGATACTATTACAAAACAAACGATTTAATTCCAAGGTGCAAGTGTAGACTAAAATCTATTTACAACCGTAAATAAACAAAGGTGGTTTAAATTTTTAAAGTAAATAATTTTCCTAGTCGAATATAAAAGGAAAAAACGTAAAACTTCCGTTTAAAATCAACGTGCATTGTTGCAAAAAAAATAATAAAAAATCTCGTGACACGATGAGAAAATATTTACAAAAATTGAAGCCACGATTAAATAATCACGAATAAGCGAGTTCATCTAAAAATAATTCCGCGCGGTGCTTTTCTCTAATTTAAATTGGCAATGAAAATTAAGAGGATCTATTTTGTGCTGAAGTAGCAAGTTCAAAGATTTCACCTTGGCTGTCGTAATAAAGACGATGGTCTGTCTATTGAAATGGAATGCTTTTTAAATAAATTCTGCAAATGAAAAAAAAAAAAAATCGAAATTAAATTTTGTAAGCGTTCGAATTGAGCTTCAAATTGAGCTGTAGCTTACAGGATGCAACAAAAAAAGATTTATATAATCATGCGGATGTTTCATAATGTTTAACGATGATGGATAAGTGTGACGTCATGCTTAAAAGAAACTATCGTTATAACGTATTTTTAAGTTCATTAAACAAATGTTAATTGAACAGTATTGTTACGAACTAACAAATAGGAGTCCAAGGGTTCATAGTTTCGTCATGCATACATTTAAATAGCAAAAATAGCACGTGACGCTAGTGAATTAGACTAATTACATTCATTTGCGGGCTCAAGGGCAGTGTGGAGCTCGCCATTCTCAAGGCACAAGACCACCGGTTTTGTGCAGGGCTGATTCTTATTACGGAAAGCAATACTTGTTCTAAACGTAAGAGTGTCGCACTCACCCATTATTTCTGAATCGTCGACGCCTTCGTATAGATAGTGTTGTTATACCGCCAGTGTACTCAGCCCTGCACAAAATTGTTCGGATTTTAGATAAAATTCATTCAATGAAGCGGCAACGGCGCGAATTTGATCAACAAAAGCGTACGCGTACTCCCAGCGCACAATGAATGATTTATATGTGAATTTGGCATCAATGCGAACTAAACCAGCGGCGATGATTAGTGAATTACAACAAGCACCCAAATACAGACAAAGCCCCGTTGAAAAGAAAGCAATTTCGACTTGCCTGTAGTACGACAACAGGCCATTCTGCAGCACGAACCACCGTCTTTGGTAGCCCTTCAGGTAGTTGGTCCATTTGAACAGCCATCCGGTCATATCTGGCTCATTTTGGGGCGTCTGGCTGCGGATACAAACTGACGGCTCCCCCATCGTAAGTGGCTGCGGGACCGCGCGCGCTGCGGACAATATGCGGAATCGATACCGAACTAAATAAGAAACACAAAAAACAGCGGGCGATTTCCGTCAAAACAACTTGTTTGCGGATTTTGTTGGATGCTTCGATTGCGATGACACGTATCCCATTTCGTATATGCGCGATATGTTTTGAATAGTGACAGACTGCGTGCATTTGAACTACTATCTTGCGCGATTACCAAATTGCAAAGTATTCTTAGAAATATTCGAATCATTTTGCAAAAGGAAATTCTAAATATATGTACATCATACACTTTTGGTATCTTTTTTAATTGATTAAATTTTGGATTCAGCTGATTATGGAACAAGAATATATATTAAGATAGCCAATACAGCGTACTAATATATGAAAATACGGCAACGTGTTTTGTTTTTAAACAGTATCTAGAGTAATGATACTAATAAATACCAACGTATTTTTATATCGATATGGTTGGCTGCAGTGCGCTGTTCCAACATGAACACAAAATCTCTTAAACGAAAAAAAAAAATTGTAAACCTATTACAATACCTACTTAATATATATATTATGTATAAACTGATGTACAATAGACAATTTTATTGTTTCACGTTTGCGCGTCACAACGCTACCTATAAGAATCGATCGTTTATCATGAATTCAAAGAAATGCAAATAAATATAAGATCCTTAATGCAGTTCGAGTCCAGAATCTTATTTCAATTGTTTTATCGGACAAATTTTTTAAATGCGAAACTCAATAAGTATTATCGGAAATTATAGTTGCAACCAAAACATATTATCAAAAAAAAAGTACAAAGTGGTAGATAAAAAAAACAGATGTTATAATTGAAAAAAGCAGTATATAAAGCGTACTTAATCAGCGGGCCTCTTTTCACTATGTTTTTTCGTGTATTCCTCGGCATTTTTCGAGAACTTCTTCTTGTCTTTTAAATACTCCTCAGCTAGTTCGGCACGAAGCGGGTGCTCCGGTTCCGGGTCGTTTACTAAAGCTACTAAAGCTTGAATCACTAAAAATTTATTTCAATCAAATAAAATTGCAACATTGCAATAGTTCAAGTCAAGTTTATTGTCATTTTGCAATAGTTCAAATTATCAGTTTAAACTGCCACTATAGTAATATATACATACATAATCCGATGAAAACTTAAAAAAAATATATATATTTAAATTCTTTACCTTGATCTGTTTTGGTAGCAGGTTTCCAATTCTCGGCGCTAATGATGGGTAGGCAAACCTGGCCCTTTTCATCGATATTCGGATGATAGATCTTGGTCTTAAAGCTAATCTTAGGTGGTTTAAACGGATACTCGGCGGGGAAGTTGATTTCGATTTTAAAGGCGCCTTTATTGTACGGCGCATTATCTGGCACGATCAGTCCCTGCCATGTTAGGATGTTACTCTCGTCCACTTGAATATCTCGAAAGGATTTAAGGCCGGAATTACGTATATCACCTAGTTCCTTTAATATCGCAGAAATATCACAATGTTAAATTTAAGTTTGCATAAAAAGTGAGATTTTTTTTAAATGTAACGTAAAGCAAGAAATCATTTAGAGAGACTAAATCGTAACTAAACAATAGAAAATGCGAACAAAGCAAACAAATATAACGCTGCTCTTCATTCGAGTTAAACATGTACAATTAGTAGGCTATTACAATGATATTGTACTCCGGAATATACCGAGATCATCTTTAATTTTTTTGTGTGAAATATGAGCTGTTTGAATACCTTTTGTAATCGTCTTGTGGCTGCCATGTTTAGATCAACAACTATTACACACCGATACTCCACCTAGACATCAAGCAAAGTGATTTATTTAATGTAAGATGATGCGCACTTTGCGAAGGATCGTTACTGCACTGATTATAATAGTTAATTACAAAGAATTTTCGGTAATTTCAGCGAATAAACGTACTCAACTACTGCCGAGTTCTATTGCAGAATCTTATGACAGTCTGACAGCAATTCTTGCAATGAGTCAGACTGGCGCACTGTCATCCGCAGTCATCTGAAAACAGTCATTTGAACTACGTAAAGATAGAATCGTCCATTTTATATCTATAATAGTGGTTCTACGATTATTTCCTCAACTTTTTCATTATTTAACAATTGCCATAACAATTGCTGAAACAATTAAAAAAACAGGCCGCTTAAGTTTATTATTTCCCAAAAAATATCTTCGAGACGTCAATCAATAACCAAATCGATTTGCTTTTAAAATATCTTGACCGAACAAATTGCTTCAGATATATTTAGAACACGTGGAGGTAGTTTGAAATATACCATTACGTTGTGCGGATTTCTTGAAAATACAACACATTAAGTTGCGTTGCATCATAAGTCTTAAATATCGTTAAAAAAAGTATATAATAATGGGTAAAGGTGGTAAAGGTGGCGGTGGAGCGAAACCAGCCGAAGAGGTAAGTTGTGAATTAAAAAAGAAAATGTCGGCCATTTTTTTAATGCATTGGGGGAATTATAGAAGAAAGCGGCCGCTGCAGGCGCCGCTAAGGCTGTGCCAAAAGTCGAAGTGAAAGCGGCAGCGGCGAAAGGGGAGCCGGCTGTGGTCGCAAAGGGCGGCAAAAAGGGTATTTTAAAATAAAAATCGATCGAAACAATCCGATAATGCATCTTATTTTATAGGTGCAAAAAAGTAGCCGAGGCCGATTGAGATAGAAATATCTCACCTACATTTGTTAACAATTTAATTTAAATGTTATTAAAGTATTTTATAATAATAAATGTAATTTAATAAAGTATTGATGTCTTTGAATAAATTTGAAGTAAATAAATAAGTCCATAAAAAGCTCTGGCGTTTGTATTTCAAGTAAACGTAACTCAATGCCAAAAAAATTACGACCACACTAAAAATAGATGAACTCCACGCTGGTCTAATAATAAAATATTAAAAGCCCCCCCCCTGTTAAAATGAGCTGCAGCGTATGTTCTGGTTAAATATTTTACAGCAAATAATTTGGTAAATAATGAAGTAAGATTCGTCATCGAGCAAACATTTGTATACGCATATTAGAAAGAATAAATCGTTGTTTCGTAAATAACAAATAAAACCCAGAGGATTATTAACAATGTCTAGTAATTGTAATGTACTTATACATACATGGCTTTACCATTACTTAGTAGTTATCAACAATATACTTTCATGGACTTTTTACTAAAAGTTTACATAGCGTTCATTTACGGAACGAAGCACAAATATAATTATGGTTTTTTTTGTTTGCAAATATCACCTTACATCGCTAGACAAAATTATAAACAACGCACGTATTAAATTTAGCGAACGAAATCGTTTTCTTGAGTCGTGTTGTTTATTGGGCTGGATTTAAAATCATTCAAAAATCAGCGGAAATCAACTTTCAGAAGGCAAATTTTGATTGCGTAATATTTTTGTGAGGCTTAAAAAATAGTTTGATTTATCAATTCACAGAACTATTTTCATTTTTTCTTCAGTAAAAAAAATTAAAAAATCATTTTGGATTCTAAAAAGTCATTTCTAGCGATTCAAACATTCGCTCAAATTCAATCGTTCAATTGAAAATATATCTTGTTGTATTATCTGTTTTTTTTTTTTACATGTATTCTAAGGTTTTATTAAAAGATATATGTTTCACGCCACCTTTAAAGGTTTTTTGATAACAAATGGAATACGAGGCAACAAATGAAATAATAATTTGTCATATTTGAATTGCATTTTATATGTAAATTTAATTAATAAATTAAAATTTTGTGTTGCTTTACAAGCGTATAATATGAATGGTTTTTTTTTAGAAATTAAATTAGAATGTTACATTAAAAAAGCAAAATGCTTGTAATTTGGTTTTTAAATTTGACATTGTGTATAATGTGGATTTTAAGTTGCATATATTTACAAATGATTTTATTTTTGTTAAGTACATACAATTTTTTTAAGTAAAATTATTTTTTATTAAATAAATATGTTAGTGTAAAAATTAAATTGTACGAATTTTGTTTTTAACTATTTCAAAAAAATATGTGGAAGCATTTTTTATTTCTAAAAATTGGAACTAGAAAAAGAGAGCATTAAAAATTACTTTTTAAAAAATAATTTAAATTATCGCATTCATAGAAAAATGCTTATTTTTTTAAACGTAGAAAATATTATTTTTTAAAGCCCTATGTACACCATGAGTTTTACGCAATTTATTTTATTTTTTAAAACCGTCGCAGTTGCAATAAATTTTATTAAATTGGCAGCACTAATTTTAAAATTATTTTCTGTTTATTTTAGAATGGTATTTTTATTGTATTTCATTAAATATGATTTTTTAAATTTGTATAAATAATAAAACTATCAAAATAAATAATACTTACAAAAATCTACAAATAACTATCTTTGTTTCCTGCTTTTTTAAAATACACACAACTAATGTGAAATTTGAATAAAAAAGATATAAAATGAACTACAGTATATACAAATTAAGTTATTACATGTTTTATTTATTTAGCACTTTTTTTCTAAACAAAAAACATTTTAATACCATGTTTGTATTCAAACATTTGCCACTTAGAAATTCATTTAAAATGACAGTACGCACGCCACTGTATCACCCCGTGTTGCCACATCTCATTTAAATGCAGCAATAAACACGTGTTTTACAAAAGAAAAAATTAAAACCCCTATTATAAATAATTTTTATTATTTATTTTATTTTTTCAAAACAGCGCCGTTTTTTTTTTAAATACGGTGCTGCAATTAAATTTCCTTTGGAATTAGGATGAAATTACAACTGAGCATTTTGTGTCTCCTTCTATCGCATTATCAATCTTATAAGAGTAGTTCAAATAATACATTACTTAAACTACTATTATATTAGGGTCGTCTATAAATCTATTTTTTTTAGATTCCGACTTTAATTAAAAAAGACTAGCAGGGTTCAATTAACAATTAACTGGGATTAAAATAAATTGTAGATAGAAAATATCAGTAAATATAATATAATTGGTTGTCGTAGATAATTTAATAGAAAAATTAAAATGATTTTTTAACTATTTTTCTATAATAAAAAATTAATAAAAATGATAAAAATATTTTAACATAAAAAAAAATCAAAAAATAGAAATATATTTAAATAAAAAATGAATGGATATAAGAATTTGTATGGGCTATGATCAAATTAAAAATTGACGTTTATTAATCAATACTTGCCCACTAATTTGCAACAATAAATTAAACTTAATTCTTAATCGGCATCAGAAAAAAATTATCTACGCAAACCAAAGAAAAATCAATCAATTCACCATTTTGTAAAAAAAAAACACACCCACACAACAACACCACATCCCTTCAAATTTGCCGCAACAAACCGATAGCTGTCACAACAACTGTCATATAAATGTCATAGAAACCGATACTGTTATCAGCTATTTGAATGACATTAAGATAGTCCAATTTAATAACATTGACCGTGTCGAAGATGTGTTGTTAGTGTTGCTGCGCGAGTAGTGTCATAACTGACATCGCCCTACCTATGAGCATGCGCAGTACATAGACGAGATGGCGCCACGTGTGCCGCGCGAGGGCCACGCGCGTGCTCAGCAAACGCCATATGAACATGATGGAAATGAATTGGATCAGTTTGTGGGAGTAGTAGAGGCGTGACAGTTGGCGCCGTGCCTGGGGAATTGTGGCAATATCTTCTTTGAAGATATACCTTTGAGATGTACATTGTTATTACAAAAAAGACGATGGCAAAACAAAATTTAAATCGCACCTTCGAATGCCGAGCACGTAATTTTCGATATAATTTTCCCAGTCGATTGTGGCGACATCGAATGGGAACGCTTTGCGATCGGTGTCGCTTAGGCAACTCGCTAGATGGCGCACATTGTCATCTTCGAATTGCCATTGTTGCGTCGTGAAATATTCTAAACATTTCGCGGCTTTGCACAATTTCTCTTGTACGCGAATCATTCTTAAATATACAACGAAATAATTTACCACCAAAAATACAAACAACGCCATCTATAAGATATCCTACTAATGCGTCAATTATAATTTTATTAAACTCACATTGGTTTACCACCAGTAATATACACGAAGCCATCTATGAGGTACGCGGGCAACCATCCGATTAGATACCGATTTATGTCGTTGCGGAGCGACGAGGCGGTCACGGTACCGTCCGGGTACCACGTGACGTCACTAAACGGATGCACGCGCATGTATTTGAAGCAGAGCGCTATAAATTTGCTCCAGGTGATTGGTTTTCTCATTCCTACGAGTGCAGGGATGGTTTTATATGATAATATGACGTTGGTACGTTGAAAAATCAACGAAAACTAAACTATTTCAGTCAGCTGTTTGAAATAGTACAATTTAGACTTTTTTACCATTTTTTTTATGGTTTGTTAAATTTGGGCAAATTTTTTAAATAGGAAAACACTTGATAAAAAAAGAAGCTCAACTTTCACTATTAAAAAAAAAAGTAACTAACATAGCTAATACTGTCAGAATCTGCCATTATAAAACCTATTTTTTTTTAAATGTGTATTAAATATATTACATCCTTACGACTTCTCTGCAAGAAAAATTCTCTACTCAAAATATACCACGTTTCTTATAGAAAAATGAACATGGCAATGAACATCGCTCCTATAAGCTATAAAAACAATGATTAATATATTTTTTAATTGTACCTGTACAACAATTATAAATCGGCACATCTTTCGATTTCGTGGTGGAGATCCTCCAAGCTGTCGTCAGCATTAAATTTATAACCATATCGACTGGCACGATATCCGCCACCTTATTCGGATCACACAACATACTTCGGAATATTCCTTTACCAGCTGCCGCTATAATCCCTAATTTTTTTTTTCATTCAAAATTATTAATTATTTTTCTTCACATTCAAAACATCAAACTATACTGTCATAATAAAAAAAAATCATGGTTATACAACATGACACACGCAAAACTTCATGCACGCAGCGACACCTATTACGCCCAATATCAACCAAAAACTGAATACTCCACAATATTCCCATAGATGGCGTCCAAAAAATTCTCACACAGAACAAAACCTAAGTATACAGTTAGTTTTCATTGACAAAACAACATAATTTGTACCAGTGGGTCCATTCCAGTTATCCAGCCACCCTTTGAGCGGCCCATCTATACTGCTCAGCACAATGCTGGGCCGCACGATGACGAGCGGCAAATCGCCCCGATTCTCCTTGAGCCAACTTTCAGCTAGCGCCTTCGTGAACGTGTACGTGTTGGGCCGACGGCCGATGATCGACGGCGTGATTGTGTCGACCACATCCTCGTCTAGTGCATCCACCAGCTGCGTCATGTGATCGGGTCCGATACTGGGTGGGTAGATGCACTCCCGCACCACGGGGCGGTCACAGTTGCAGTACGCCGTGGATACGTGCACCTGAACGAAAATGATTATTATTTTTTGGGTATTATTTAAGGTCAATAATATCATTTTTTATTTTGACTCACCAACGCTTCTAAATTCGTCATTTTCCTACACAATTCCACGAGTCGTTGCGTGCCGAGCATGTTGATGGTGACGCTCAGCTTCAATTTCTCGTCGAATTTAACAGTGGCGGCGCTGTGAAAGACCACGTTCACGGTACGAATCAACGTCTGCCGATCGGCGGCACTGATCGCCAGTTCCGGTTGCGTGATGTCACCCTCGATCGGAAGCACGCGGCCCGTGAGGTCCGCGGGCCTCTCCTTCCGTATTGTGTCAAAAAGCTGCGAAAAAAACAACATAATCTCACGCAAATTGATTAGTACGTCAATGCGTTTACAATTGTACTTAATACATCATCAGCGATGTGACACATACCTCCGAGCTGCTTTGAAATTATAATGAGTTGGGAGATGTTCTGAACATGCGCAATAAACGTAACAATCAGTTTGACACATAATATGTCATTTTTAGATTTTTTGTAAGATAGGAGGTATTGTCACATCGCGGACGATATGTCAAATTTGACAGTTTATTAAGAAAAACATTAGAGTTAATAAAAAAAAATAGGATACTTGCAAAAAAATGGTAATTTTTTAATTTAAAAAATTCTTACGGGTGAATTTAATAATTGTTGTAGTCTTTCGTGACTTTGTTGGCCACGTTTCGATCGAATTAGTAGGTAAACTCGCGTCACGCCAGGGCAGGCTCTGAGCAATTTTTCCAACAGTACTTTGCCCATGAAGCCAGTGCCGCCCGTAATAAAAATTGTCTTTCCCGCGTAAAAATCACTAACAGAGCCGGGGACGCCACTACTAGCGCCACCTATAGACAAAAAAATGTGCGTTATTTTTTTGAAATTACGTTATTTTCATGTAAAAGATGCGCGAACCCGTTGTAATAGATGGCAGGGCATTCTCCATACTGGCGGCCATGCTGTTTCTATGGCGACTAGAGGAACCGGAAGTGCAAGAAGCGGAAGCAATGTCTGTACTGCCCACCATTGATCAACTACGGTACGCGTAGTTGCGAGATTGCGATACAAGAGGTAATATTAGAGGAATGTTTGATATTTGATGTAAAATATTTGTCTAAAACATAAGAAATATATTACAAGAAAAAACATCGAAAATATATTTTTTTAATGCGTGTGTACCTTTTTAATTTTTTTTTCCGGTGACGTGTTTTTGTACTACAGGTGCCAACCTTATTAATAACAATATTTTGTTCAGAGTTGACCAAGTGTTCACTTAGTTAGCATTTTTGTTAACAACGATTTGTGCTAATTCTCGAAGCTAGTTAATATTAGGAAGTATACGTTTTTTCTTTTTAATAAAATGGAATTAATTTAGTGCGTATAGATTTCTGTTTATAATTATTTTTTAATTATTTTGGAAGAGTGTTATGCCGTCTTTCATATTTGCCAACTTTTTAGTATCTGAAAAAAAAAAAATATATTATTATTTAATAAAAAAAGCTTAAAAATACACAATTTATATAGCGAGTAATATATAAAAATTAAATCGTTTTATTATAATTTTCTAAGCTGAAACAACTCTGATGGTTTTTACGCTACTTAATAGAACATTTTATAATACAAAATCAACCTATTCAACAACATGAATTATTCAAACGAATATATTTAAACAATTAATAGTCATTTTGAAAAATATCATATACAAAACTTACAGAAGTTTATAATTTTCTAATTAGACCTAATTCCAAGGTAATTTTATAAAGGGAGATTTTAAATAGTTGATTATTAGGTTGATTACGAGCGCCTTATAAAAATTGAAACTTTATCGATCTTTGACGTAAACTAATCACGCTAAAATAATTAATAGATAGGTAGATCGATTTCAATAAGTATCTTGGCATTAATGGAATACTTAAGGAATTGCTTATATACTGGGTGAATCAATTTTTCAAAAATTAAATTAAAATTTGCGTTGGGACAATTTTCAAATTTGCCGCTTTATAAAAAAATGTATTTTGTTGAAATAAAAGGAATGATAAAATGGAAGATTACTTTGAATCACCCAGTATAATGTTTGGCAAAGTTTAAAAATGATAATTAGTTTGAAACAGTTCAGAAACTTACTCAGAAATTTGATCTTAGTAGGATTACTTGACATAATCGTAAGTAAATGTCATTTTGACAAATGGGTTGTTGTTATTTTCTTAAATCGAGTGGCACGAAATGTGACAAATAATATGTCAAAGTAGAGACAGTTCAAAAATCTATATTTTTAAAAGCGGTAAATTTAAAAAATATTTTTAAAAAAGATATTTTTATTAATAGTTTTCGAGTGTTGCCATTTTTAGTATTACGATTCAACGTTAAGGATTGAGAAAAAAAAAATATAAGTACAAAAAATATAGAAATTTACTTAATTACTTAATTTACAATTTGAAGTATTGGAAAATTATGAGCCAATTAAAAGTGGTATCAATCATTGAAAAATCCACAGCTGCAATTGTCAGAATCAGCTAATTTTGAAGCACAAAAACGCCCATATATACATATATATGGGTCACACTGTATCGTGTATTATTAAAACCAATCATCTCGACCGAAAGAAAAATTAATTCTGAACTACCGCAATGATTCACGTATGTGTAGTTTCGATTAAAAATTCAGTACGCACTGTCAGTCCAAAAAGAAAAGAAAAACTGTAACGTAGCCTAATTGAAAAATAACGACTAGTAACTGTTGATATATACACAGAGTGTGCGCAAAAAAGTGCGTCCGGTGAGCATAGCGATGACTGGCGAATGAATATCGTTTGGTCTCGCCCGATTTTATATGCAAATGCGATTAGCGAAATATTATAAAGTTGCGAGAAGTAATTTATGTACCGTTTAAGTAATTTTGAATAGAGATTGGAGATTCCGATATATCTAATGTAATTGATATAATTTTATAGAAAAATCGTGAATTAGTACAAATTTATTATAGAAAAATCTAGGAATATGTCAAAATGTCGCCAAATTCGTTCTAATATAGAGAACTATTGTTTGAACTACTGTATATCAGAATATCTACTATCAATGGACTAATAAATACAAAACAATAATGTCAGTAGTTCGATTTCGATATTATAAGCATATATTGTGTCTTTGAACTAATTTGAAGACAACTTGATTTAACTTGAAGACAACGATGTTAGTAGTTCGTTTTAAATAATGGAGGTGTGTTCTGTGCGCATTTGAATTAATTTGGAGACAATTTAACATATTTTCCTATAAAATATATATATATATATATATATTTTAATTATACAGATATTTATTTAAACGATACGATATGATAAATAAAATACGCATATGGTATAATATATTTTACGCTCTAAACTAAAATATTTAAAAAAATCTATTTAATTTGATATTTTCTATCAATTTCTATAAACAACTTAATTTACGTATAGCACTTTTTGTTGTAATATTATTGGAAATATCTCATTTATTTTATTTATAAATCTTCTAGTAGTTCAAAATGATTGATGGAAGATTCTGCGAGAAATGCGCGAATTAAATATAAATTAGACAAAAAATAATAAATTAAAAATGATATATGAAGCAGAAATGTCCTGCGAATATGCAAATTAAAATCGTAGAATATATAATTATATGGCATCAAGATCAAGACTACTAAATTCCACAGTTGTAGAAATTAGCGAAGTTGCCAACTTTTTTCAAACCAAAAAAGTATTGTGCACTTTTTAAATTAATTAAATAAAAACGCCTAAATTATGCCAAAAATTAATGTAATTAAAATAATGTTTTCGAATGGTTGATAATTAATTTTACTTCAAACAATTTTTGAAACATAAAAATTGTCTTTCTGTAAAAAATATTTATTTCGATAATAGTAGTTCAAATAGACCACTGGTGTCGTGCAAAGGTCTATTATGGGGCCGATGTTATTTTAAATTTATAGTGTGCACAAATTTAATGATTTATTTCTGTATTAAAATAGATTAATAGATAACAAATAAATCCATTAATGTAAAAATATTTTACTAATACGTAAGACGATAAAAATATGAAAATACGAATCACTTGCTTTGCTAAATAATCATTTTATGATTGAGAAGAAAGTTTTATTTTTTATTTATTTATTTTTATTTGTATATGTATATATATATTATATACATATACAAACGATTTTGATGTTAGATGAACATTTCAATTAGAATCACAATTTCATTCGAACTTCCCACATTAAATTTACATTTGAACTTAATCCACTTTCTCAATCACAATTAACAAACAACAATTCTTTCTTATATACCAACAACCACCTCAAACAACCTCTACATAAAAATAACAACTTACATCTTGCACAACTTTCATCATTCCGGTTCACATAACTTTCTATACATTCATTCAGTATCTCTTCATTTCATTTCATATCATATCATTTAACAATTTAATTTCATATAACAATTTCTAACTTGGCCATCTAAGACGTCAAGTGAGTGTGGGCGTACTGTACAAGAACTAACAACAAACTGCACATTTGGCAACCTTGTATGTAGTGTATATGAAGTTATCGGCTGAAGAAAGAAGAATGAAGTGTTGAAACGGGTTTTTCGAAATAGTGGTCAGTGGGCTACGAGGAATATGGGTCACGCAGTGCCGTACTGAGGCCAATGTGCGTTTGTATGGTACTGGTTTAATAAGCGTTGGTACTGGTAGATATAGACGAAGAATGAACGAGCAGTTCGTTGACTTAATGATGCTTTTGTGGCGTGAAGAAGAACCGGATTGGTAGATGCTGAAGAAGAATGTGGTCGAGGATTTAATGAAGTGTCGTTTTTTTTTGGTACCGACAATAATTGGTCAATTTTTAACATAAATTTAAGGAAAAATGGATGTTTGAAGTAACAAAGTTGCATAATACGAAAATTTGAGGGCTTTTTGATATGAACTAATTTAAAAAAAAATAATGACCTGGCCTGACTTGACTCGATCCAACATTTATGTATCAAAATCAAAAAAGATAAGAAAATGATATTGCAAACAATTTACTTTTAATTTTTAATTCTTTCCTATTGTCAACATTCTGTATAAATCAAAAGTCAGTGACCTAACCTGACTTACTCATATAAAATTTAATTAAAAAAAATATTGTCGACATATTTTAATGACTATAGTCAAGATTCTATAAAAATTAGAAGACAATGACCTGTTCTGACCTGACCTGACATATGTAAACAAAATTCAATCAATTAAGTTCTTCTTGGCAACTTACTTCAAGATTTCCCCAAGGGTGCATACTAGCACCACTATTATTTTCAATGTATACTGCAGTTAATTTAATAGAGTTCTTCATCCGATAGTTATGAGTATGGTATATAGAGAGTGATGGGTGCGGGGTCAAGACAAGTTCCTCTACCTCTTTAAGAAATTTCATTGAATTGGATCCAATTCACCCGAATTGGATGTGTAATTGCGTGTGTAATTACTGGCCTATGTTTTACAAGAATTTCTGTTATGCGTGAGGTGAGGTGAGTCATGGCGAAGGCCACGGTGATTGTCAGCCGCGTTGCGAGATACCCAAGCCTGAAGATATTTTGTTGAAGAAAAATGATGAAAAATGCACCGAAAAATTGACGAGTTCTTTGAAATTTGCATTTTTTCTTCATGGAGAAAAATTGAATTTGAACAAATGAAGGAAGGTGAAATTGAAATTGATTTTAGTTCAAATACACATTGTCCTTTTGATTTTTTCTTGTAAATTTGATTGACGCAGGTAAAAAATGGTGTAAATCACGTATTACTTTTATACGGAATTGGCAACTATTAATCCAAACAAGACGCAAAAAAACCGCAAAATTCAGCATTGACATAAAAACTTATTGTGTCATATCTCATGTGGATATGACACAAAAGTTCAATAAATCGTTAAAAACATACTTTTATGCGAACAGTTTGCTTAAGAAGTGACAATGAAAAATAATTAGCAAAGAACTAAAACGTTTTCAAATAGCGTTGATTTTTTTTTTAAGAAAAACCGACAATTTAAAACCGCACCGTGTAATAAAAGTTGCTAAAATAATATTGATCGAATGGAGTACGTGAGCTGTTAAAAAATAGCAATTATTATAAAAATATTTGTGGTGGTGGTTTGGGAAGATTGAACAGTTGAAATATTGCGTTTGAAAACTGAAGTGTTGTCGAGAATTAATCAAACATTTAATGAGGTGTTAAACTGAAATGAAGAAAGGCAGACGGTTCGAATAAGTGACGATAAAATAGATGAACTATAAAACATTGCACGACTGTGAGGCGTGGAGAATTGTTTTGTTATTTTTAACGCCATTGTGTTGTAATATTGTAAGTACGTTTTTAGTGAAGCGTGTGATTTTCTCTTTTTTTTTCCAATGTTAATCGATTTACATTTTTTGCTATAATTCCCCATTTTGAAAAAATAATTTTATTTGCTTTTGCAACTACGAAATTGTAATAAATGAATGTTTAACGACAACTTATAAATGTTAAAACTAGGTTAAGTCCACTTGAACTACGATGTTGACAGTTAATTTATTTATATTACAATAGGATCTGTAACGTGAAAATTGTAATTTTTTACTATAAAATAAGAATATTTACCATAAAAATAAAGAAATTAAATAATCCTAAGGTAGGCAACACGCATAACATTGGGTAGTATGTGCATGACTGATATGTATGATGCGCATGTGTCATAGTAACCGTCCCATCCACCGTTGCCATATCGAATTTTAATACAGATTTTTTAAATGTTACTTTTAATGATTGAAAAAGAATTAGGTTAATGAATTCATGAACCGCGAAGTTGGCAGTTGATATTGACAGATGTATTAAATATTGACAGATGTCTTAAATATTGACAGTAATCTTATAATAGAAGATTGTATTAAATCATACAATTAATTCATAAACAATTACCATTTAATTACGACAGGATGTAAAAGTACGCGCGCCAATTCAGAAAAATACACACACATACAACTGTATAGCTTCCACCTTGACTACTTCTTTCACTAATCATTCAATTATTATACTTTTCAAATGGTGAGCTGAAGAACAACAACCAGCAGCAGCAGATTGCACAATTACTGCCACAATGTTAAGGTTGCCGATAATTATAGTACTTTCCTACATCGGCAACACAGAGTAACAAACGAACTACTGTTTATTTGACTTAACTGACGTTAGGTTGCGAAAGACGTTTCTTACACCTACTTAGGCCCTGGATTTAACAAAGACTATTTTATATGACTAACGCACTTGTCATTTTGCATTTTACTGTTTGCGAAGAAACAATATTGTTGGTTGTTTTCACTCTTTGTATGGTTTAGAGATGGGGGAGTAGTTCGTTTGGTTATTTATATTAAATTATATTAATTCAGCGTTAGAAAAATTGGTTCTCCACAAGGTGGTGTTTATAATTTTTTATGTATAAAATTTATAAAATTGGGAAAAATTAAAAAGTATATTTTCTTAGTAAGAAAACAATTTTTTCTAAATTGGTGTATTGTGTGGACATGTGCGAGTGAAATAATAATATTAATTGTATGGAATTGGAACATCCGGTATAGTGAGTACGGTATTGAAAAGTAATGGCAATGGATTCTATAAATAAATGAAAGTATCACGAATTAGAATTGTTTCTTCTGCTAAAGCCGCAAGTCTCAACTGTACAATGCAAAGATATTAACATGAATAAGACAAAAAAATATGTTATAAGTCCACTTTCTCCGGTGAATGAAGAGAAAATGATTTTTTTCTACGTTCCGAATTATAGAAATTTATAAAATTTTATAAAGAATTTATATGATTTGTTTGAAAATTGGCATAAATGTCAAAATTGACAGAAACGTCAAAAGAGATTTTTTGAATTACAATAGAATGTCAAAAGAGATTTTTTGAACTACAATAAAACGACAAAGAGATTGCATGTTATATTTTAGTATAAATAAAATACTTACACGCATAATTTAAATTAATATATCACAAGTTCAGATGATTCGGTAAAATATTACTAACAAAACCCAAATTTTTTTGATTTGGATGATTCGTATCGATAATATTTTCTCATTAATAGATAACTCTATTGATAAGATAAAATGATAATATTATTTATACTTTACGTAAGATTTATAATATTTAAAAAAATTATATATAAAAGGAAAAAAAAATTGTGGTAAATTGAGTTTTGTAAAGGTATGTCCAAATTGTGCAAGAAAACGTAATTTAGAAGCAAAATATTTGTTTTGTAAACAAGTACAATAATTTATAACATGTGCAATAATTTTGTAAATTAACACATTATGGTTTATGAAAGAAATTTCTGTGGGCGTTAAATTGAATTTTGTAAAGGATTGTCCAAACTGAACAGCGACATATAATAACAAAAATAACAAGTTATTATTTTTTATGCAAATACACCTATTTAGTAAAAACACAACCATTGATAAGAAAACTACACCTGCACAATAGATTACAGAACGAACTGTTCTATTCGAATACACGAAATATTTTCATCTACAAAACGCGTCGTTTCATTTCAATTTTTTTTTGTACCGTCCGTTTCGGACGCTAATTTTAAACTAATCTTATACTCTCATTTCGGGTCAGGCGACGCTACATTTCCGTAGACACTTATCAGACAGCCGCTTCAGTCTAATTTTACAGAAAACTAACAACACCACCGAAAAATACATTCCTCCACACCACACACACAAAATAAAAATACTTTCACGTTTACAAAATCTTCAAGGGGCGTTGTTTATACACCCCCCCCAAAAAAAAACACACACACACACACACACACACCCCGTCGAATAATTACCTGCTGTATTTGTTAATCCATTTCTGGGCGTCCAGAGGGTTTTTTTTTCTCTTTTATATAGAGCGTGATTTTCTTACGAGAGCATACTCGCTCGATTTTGTTTTAATGCACTCTCTTGTAGTTGAGGTGTTTAATAACCGCCGCATTGATTATATATTTTCTGGAGCTGTTAGATGACACTGATTATTATTATTATTTTTTGGAATTATTCCGTTTTGGGGGGGAGGGGGGCGAGGAGAAATGAAAAACTTAAAATCGAACCCGGGGCGGATGTTGGCAACAACAAATAAAATCCCTGGGCAGCTGCACGGACGTTTCGACATCCGAATTAACCCTCGTCAGCAGACACGACTTGCACACCGCGCCAGCACATATTCTCTATCAAGGAAGACAGGAAAAATCAATAAGGAGCGGTGCACGCTGTATATATATATGTATACATATATAGAGAGCGTTCGGTTTGAATGTAACGTTGGTTCTGACTTAAATTGGGGGGGCCTTTAGGCCGGGCAGGTCGAGTGCGGCGACGCGGCAACGGTGTTGCACATGTGGGACGTGCGGCGCCATCTGTGGGCAGCCACCTGTGTGAGTGAGTGAGCGTGGCGTCAAGAGGTGATCCCGTTGTCTCGTGATCGGTGATGTTTTATATGAAGTTGGGAATTGTGGCGTTCTGATCGTTAAAACGTTTCTTTTGTATAGAATATCACTCAAAAATCAATCGTACTATAATGCATTTAATAGCCATATGCGCACTTCGAAGGCTACGCCCCCATCTTCACTAGCACAAGTAAATAAACTAGCCACACTTGTCAAAATCACTTGTCAGAATATCACCCAAATACCCGTCACTCGAAGAATATTTAATAGCCAGATGCGCATTTCGAACGCTATCTCCAGTAGTTTTAGAGATAGTTTTATTATGGGATTGTAAATTTCTTTCCATAATAATTTTTGATTTCCTATTTACACTTTTTATTGTATATATAAATTAATTTTAATATATTTCTATAATTACAAAATTTGCCAAGTAAATGCTCCCCGTTAATATTTATTTATTTATTAACTGATTCGAAATATTTTTTATTAAATCATTTGTATATCTAAATTTTAAATGCTCATGTATTCCCGCCATAAAATCAATGTCATTTCAATAGAACTACCGATAAGTTAAGTTGGTATAAGAATACAGTGGTGCCATATAATAAATTCGTCGCTACTTTTGAAACAAAACATGTTTCAAGCTGCAAAAATATTTTTCCATAATATATTTGACCAGTTAAAGTGTAATGAAATAAAAAATAAACGGCTAAATTGGTTTTATTAAAACAAGAATAAAAAATTTAATATTGTCGTAAATGTAATTTATTCAGCTGGTAAAATAAAACGCCGGTATTTTTCAAAATTTAAATAATAGCGAGAAAGTCAATCTCTATAAAATTACAGTAAAATGCATTGAGGGAGTTGACATAACTGTTAAACAGGAAATGCTAACATGAGAAGGATAAGATAAAACATATAAAGCGACAAAAACCAGCAAATTTGCATTAAAAAACTGTAAATGAATTGTGGAAACAAAAGAAGTATTGTGAATTAAATTAAATGTAACTGTAAAAATTATCTAAAAAAAAATACAACTGACGCTACCGGAAATCATTTGAAAAATACGACTATTTATTTATACACACACTCACATTTAAATAATTGTTTTTTTTAACTTAAATAAAATCGTTTGAAGGCAAACTTTTTGAACTACCGCTTGTTTTCTGAGTATGCGCAGTCGTGTATATTTGAACTACCGCGAATAATCGCTTCAATAGTTTCAAGGTAAAATGTTTATCGCAGCGTCGCAGTGACGTGCCGCTGAATACGCTACGTCAGTGCATTTTTAGGCGTTTGAAAGTGTGGAGGTTTCACAGTTTCTTTAGTTGGTTAATAATTAGCCGATTTATAAAAAAATAAGGTAATTAAATCGACGTAAATATATGGAAATAAACAATGGAAGCGTTCAGAAGTAGATTTATTTAAGTTAATTAAGAAAAAAATGGCAGAAACGTTGCTATATTCGTTGCTGTATTTTTTTTCTAGTAATTATTATTTATTTAATGTGCAAATAATTCATTTTGTTAAGCAATTATTGCATTTACGTCCGACTTATTAATAAATATTTGCGCAAAACTGGAATTTTTTATGGAAACAAATGAAAACGCATTTGTATTATATTATACAGGGTGAAGTATGTGCAAACTAAGAACGTTATGTGATAATAAATTTAAAAATTGGGCAATGTCTGTAGTTGCAATTGAAAAATATAATTTTTAAATATTAAAAAAAAAATGCTTATAAAATTTATATTAATAAAAAATTAGATTTTTTATTAAAAACGGTACCTAGATGTTAAAATATATATATAAAAAAATCTTTATATAAATGTCTTCAGATGGCAGCTGGAGAAGCAGCATTAACCGATTTAAAAACTTGGTACGCAAACAAGAACCTCTTCATAACTGGAGGATCAGGATTTTTGGGTATTTGCCTGCTGGAGAAGATCCTAAGATGTATCCCAGAAGCTGGAAACATCTACTTACTTCTTAGACCGAAACAAGATAAAGATATTAGTGAGAGATTGGAAGAGATGAAAAAGAATTTGGTGTTTGAGAAACTGTTGGAGAATAAATCTGCTGAAGAGGTAAAATGCGATATGGGTTCCGCAGGGGGTGCACACTAGCACCGATGTTGTTTAAGAGTTTTATATTTTGCGGAAAGACGTGGTTTAAAAAATGATTTGCCTATTTTATTTGATTAAAAAAATAATAATTTAAGTATTCTATTTATGTTAATTTTAAATATAGCCTTGAATTATACAATCGTTGAATTAGCAGCCAATGAAGTATAAAATAGCAGCAAAAATTGCATAATAGTCGAGTATTTAGGTTTAAATAAAATAAAATCGAATAATATTTAAAAAATCGTCCTTGGTGTATTAAAGTTATGAATTTTTGAAGTTTGGAGTTTGTATCTATTTTTGTTAAAAAAAAAATTGTGGTAATTACAGACAAATGTTTTAAAATAATTAATTATCAGTAATAGTTTTTTGTTTACAATCAATTAAATTAATGAAATACAGGCCCGGATTTTTTCCTTAAAGTTCAATAAAAATATTAAATTATTATCTTTGTTTATTTTATAATAAATCGACAATCTAAAACTATTAAAAAATAATTTTTTAACTTCCTATACAACTAATAATATTTTCATTTTTAATTTTCCCAAGCCTTTATAAGACAAAACAATCGCACAATTAAAAATGCGATATTTTACAGCACAATAATCGTAAAATATTAATTGCTTGTTTAATTTATGCCTGGGCTCGATAATCACACATTGTTTCTCAAAGAGAATCGAATAAATAATGCCATAGCAAATTTTCTATAAGAGAAATCGACTGATTGTATAGTGTGTTTGGATAGTCATGAGCTCTAGTTGAATGTGAAATGTATTATTGGATAGTTGATGATTTATTGTAAAGTCTGTTTATGAGGAGAAATTGCTTATATGTATTTATTTACTGTGGATGGGACAAAGGTCGAATTTTTTTGGAAATATTTCGTATTGTTAACACTTGAATGTTAATTTATTTATGTTGGTTTTAAAAGACGTGGAAAGACAATTTTATGATACGATTTTTATTTGCGCTATCACGAAATTTCCATTTCCAATTTGTTTTTGCAAATTAAAATACTTTTAAATACATTCTTTCAATCAAATTTGTAAAAAATCTGTCAATATAATAAAAAAGAACGTATAAAATAAAAATTTACAATCGTATAAACAAATTATTTAAAAAAGGACATTAATAATGACAATTTCTATTTAAAAAATATTTTTTTGTAGGTTTTTGCGAAAGTCCGAGCAATTGCTGGAGATGTTGGTCAACCAGATTTGGGCGTTTCTGAGGCCGATTTGAAAATTTTGACGGAAAATGTGAATGTTATCATTCACTCAGCTGCTACATTAGATTTCAAAGAAACTCTTAAGCAAAATGTCGACGTAAATTTGCTGGGAACTCGAAGATGTTTGGAATTGGGCAAAAAATGTCGAAATTTGTCGGTTTTTGTCCATGTCAGTAGCGCGTATGTGAATTCGTTCCAGAAAGATTGCAAAGAGGTAAATGATATGCTATTTTATGGCATATTTTTCGAATAAAAAAATCGTTTGTTAATTAAAATTAAAATAACAAGAAATTACAGAAGTCTAAACAGGTCAGAGTAGATGTCGATAGGTTAAAATTAGCTGATGTATGTGAAAAGTACAAGCAGAAAGTAGAAATCATGGCTAATGGAACATCTAGGAACGACATAGATTGCGAATGGAGGGAAATCAGAAATGGGTTAACTACAGCAGCAAATGAAGTATTAGGCACAAAGAAAAGGGCAGGTACGAGGGAATGGATCACGGAAGAAATAGTTAAAATGATAGAAGCAAGAAGGAAAATTAAAATTGGAAACACAGAAGCAGGACAGAAAAAATATAAGGAACTAAGGAACTTAATTAATAGGAAATGCAAGCTAGCGAAAGAAGAGTGGATAAAAGGAAATTGTGAGGATATTGAGGAGGATATGAGAAGAGGTAAAGTAGATTTGGGCTACAGGAAAATTAAGTCACATTTTTCTAAAGTAAAACCAAAGGGTAACATTATATGTGATAAGCAGGGTAAGGAACTCACAGAAAATAAGGAAAAAGCTAGAAGATGGAAGGAGTATCTTGAAGATTTATATAAAGGTAGGCAGGACATGGAGGAGCTAGAAAATGTGGAACAGATAGATGAGGATGACTTAGGTCCTAGCATACTTAGGTCAGAGTTTCATAGAGCATTAAATGATTTACGGAATAACAAAGCAGCGGGGATTGATATGATACCAGCCGAATTAATAAAACACGCAGGGGAAAAAATGCAGGAGCGATTATACAGGTTAGTTTGTAAAATATATGAGAAGGGAGAAGTACCACAGGATTTTCAGCGTAGTAGAATAGTAACAATGCCGAAGAAAATAGGAGCTAATTTGTGTGAGAACTATAGGACCATTAGCCTACTATCACATGCATCGAAGATATTGTTAAAGATTATTTATAGGAGATTAGAAAATAAAGTAGAGGAAAGGCTAGGAGAAGATCAGTTTGGTTTTAGGAAAAACAGAGGGACGAGAGAGGCGATTCTAGCACTAAGAACGGTAGTAGAAAAAAGAAAGAGGGTAGGAAAGGTAACTTGCATAGCTTTTGTAGACTTAGAAAAGGCATTTGACAATGTAGATTGGGACATAATGTTTAGAATTTTAAAAGAAACGGGTATAGATTATAAGGATAGGAGAATAATTTTTAATTTATATAAACACCAAACTGCCTTAGTTAGAATTGAGGGGGAAGAAGAAGTAGCAAAAATAGGGAAGGGAGTTCGGCAGGGATGTACACTTTCACCGTTATTATTTAATCTATATATAGAAGATGCAATAAACAAAGTAAAAGAAGAGTATAGTGTAGGTGTGAATGTACAGGGAGAGAAAATATATATGCTGAGATTCGCCGACGATATAGCTATATTGGAAGAAAGCGAAAAGAATTTAGAAAGGGTATTGAATGGTATGCAGGCAGTATTGACTAGGGATTTTAACATGAAAATAAATATAGGTAAAACTAAAGTGATGAGGTGTGACAAAAAGGAATGCAGTAGAAAAATGAGGATCACAATAGGAGATAATAGAATCGAAGAAGTGTCAAATTTTTGTTATTTAGGCAGTAGAATCACAAAAGATAATCGAAGCAAGGTAGATATAAAGTGTAGGATAGCACAGGGTAGGAAGGCATTCGTAGAAAAGGAACAGATTTTAAGATCAAATATTGACTTGGGTATTAGAAAAAGATTACTGAAGGTATATGTTTGGAGTGTAGCACTGTACGGGTGTGAGGCGTGGACTATAGGAAAGGAAGAGAAGCGTAGATTAGAAGCACTTGAAATGTGGTGTTATAGGAGGATGATGAGGATTGGTTGGGAAGATAAAGTAACAAATGAAGCTGTACTAGAGTTAGTAGGGGAGAAGAGAAGTATTTGGAGAGTGTTACAGCGTAGGAGAGACAGATTAGTAGGGCATATTCTTAGGCATGGGGGGATTATGCAATTGATCATAGAAGGTAGAGTGGAGGGAAAGAGAGGGGTAGGTAGGCCTAGATTGGAGTATGTGAGTCAGATAGTTGAAGACGTTGAGATGAATAGCTATAGGGAGATGAAGGGATTAGCTCAGGATAGATCGGCATGGCGTGCTGTTTCCAACCAATCTTTAGGATTGAGGACTCTTTAACTAACTAATTAAAATTATAAGGTAAAATTTTTCTTTGAAAACAATTTTTTGTTGTTTGTTTATTATATAAAATTAGACGCAAATTTAATTAAAATAAATTATTTTCCAGGTGCATTAGAAACTCATGTATTAATTTGTCAAAAATTTCACATTTAAGTTTTTCCATAATTTTCTAACGCAATGTATTTACGTTTAAAAATTTTCAATTTTAAATCCACGTGATAAAATAGTTAAATGGGACATTTTCTAACGGGAAATACCCTCAGGATTCTAAATATATTTGCTATAGGACTAACCGTTTGGAAGATATCTTCAAAAAACTGAAAATAATCCAAAAGTTTCTAAACAAACTTCTTAGAAAATTGGCTATATTCCTGTCACAGCCTCTATAAACCCTAACACTTGCACAGATCCTGTACGACCTCGCCCAGGACCCAGAGCACATTATCGACCTGTGCTCGTCACACACCGAGGCCGACCTCGAGCAGCTCACCCCCACGCTGCTGGGCGACCACCCGAATACGTACACATTCACCAAACAGATGGCGGAGCACGCGGTCCGCGCACATCAGGCCCTGTACCCGTGCACTATCGTACGACCGAGCATGATCGTGGGCGCGTGGAAAGAGCCGGTGCCCGGCTGGACCATCAGCAAGAATGGGCCGCAGGGATTCCTTATGGGCGCCAGTAAGGGGGTGATTAGACGGTTGCCCGTGGGCAAGGAGCTGGTATACGATTATGTGCCCGTGGATGTTGTGGTGAATGGTCTGCTGGTTGCCGGATTCCATGCGGGTGAGAGGGCGTTGATCGAAAATCGAAGATTTGCCAAAGTTATTTTGGTTTTGCTCAAAAAAAATCATTTCCTTCTTCAGGCGTTACAGCTAACAAAGAAGTGCAAATCTACCACGCAACGAGCAGTTGCCGAAATCCATTCCGGTGGAGTACCGTCGAAGACAAAATCAACACGTACCTACACCGGTACCCGTTAGTTAGTGCCGTTTGGTACCCGCATCTCAAATTCCTGCCATCCGTGCAGCGATTCAAGATCAGCGCTTTCTTCGTCCATTTCCTGCCCGCCATTATATTGGACGCCGTAATGGCGGTCACTGGCGGCAGACCCATGTACGTGTACCATTGTTCTCGATTACAAAACTATTCGGAATATTTTAATATTGAAGAAAATAAAATCGAATTCAACTCAACTCATCTTTGATATTATCATTTCGACAGTTTGAAGAAACTACACGCCAACGTGAACGCCTCCTTGGACCGCCTGGAGAAGTTTATTTTCAACGAGTGGACGTTTCAAAGTGACAGGACCGAGACTTTACAGAAATGGCTGTCGCCTGGCGATCAGAGACAGTTCAATGTGAGTTTGGAGGGTTTGAATTGGCCAGAGTACTTTGATGATCTGACACAAGGCGCTAGAAGATATCTCAATAAAGAGAACATGAAGAATATACAAAAAGCCAGAGGCAAAGATACACTGTAAGTTTAAACGCTGAGGTAGCATATCGTAAGATAATTGTATATACAAGATTAATTGTATATATTGATGTTAACAATATTTGTTTCAGTGAGTTTAAAATGTTATATAGGCAAACTAATATACCTTTACGACGTTTGGTTGCATATGCAACCAAACATTGGTTTGGTTCATATATATGAAAATATTCATTTTGGAGACTTAAAAATTATATATGCAAGCTAATATACATTATCGAAACGTTGGATGCATATATTAATATTAAAATATTGGTTTTAGAGAATGTACTACGAATTATTTTTTTATTTTCAGGCTAATGGTTCTACATTTGGGTCTGCAGGGTACTATTCTAGGTCTTATTTGGTTTCTATTTGCATGTATTGCAGGTACTACTATGACAAAGTCGGCATTAATTGTTCCAATTTTTTATATTTTGTTTAGTTTCTTGTAAATGCGATTTTTGGAGAGAGTTTGTTGAAATATTTGAGGTTCGATTTTTTTTTACGAGTACTTAATTATTATTAATGTCTATTGGAAAATATTAGATCTGCAAAAAATTAGATCTGAATGAATTTTGATTTTGTTAGCGTTTGAATTAATTTAATACACATTCTCTCAAGGTTTATTGGTTATATTATTATATGCATTTAAATTATTATATAAATAAAATAATAGCTGCATTTAGACGTATTTCTCGAAGGTTGTAATTGTTTTTCGTAGTTTTCTATAATTATTTCATATTTTTCTAGAAGCACATTTCATCGTTTAGCAATAGAAATATATATTTCTTAGAAATTATATCGAATTATTAATTAATACCGTAACAAATAACCATGTAATAATATGTACAGTTTAATAAAAAGAAATTCTAAGTACGTGAAAATTATTATTTGATTTATTAAATTTAAAAGTATGCAAATAATTATGTTGGAACAAAAAAATTCAATAGTTCATTTTACGATTTATTTTCAATTTTTAGATCCTATGAAAAATCACTATCTCATTTTATAAATATTTATAGACCTGTTACTAATTTTTTGTTTATTTATAAATTTATAAATAAATTATATATTTTTTTCGAAAATTAAATCAAATTAAATACAAACTATGTTTAAATAAAACTGTTAAAAATTCGAAAAAATAGAAATATCAAGTTTGGAAAATACAAAAAAAAAAAAACGAATTCGTTCAACACTTTAATCAATATTAGTTTTTAAAATCCTTCCATATTTGACATCTCTCGCAAAGGCGAAAGGACCTTTCTATCCACATTGCGCGACTCGAAATGCAAATTTTATTTCGTTCAGGGTTCAATCATTTTCTGCGCTCAATTAGCCAATATGCTAATCGAATGCTGTTTTATATATTTTAATTCCGAACGCATATATCGCTGAAACGCGCTTAGCACCTACCAATAATGCAAGAATTTATTTTATTTCTTGCATTCAAAACGATATTGTGGTAAGTGGTAAGTAAATGCGCTATTCTCGTGGATTTTTTTGTTATTTTTATAAGTTGGAAGTTGCTAAATTGAAGAGAATAATGTACGTATTGTGTGGAAAATTGGTTTTTGTTTTATCAGATATCAAAGGCTATTGTTTCGTGAAAAAAAGATGTTTCAGGTTTTCTAAAATGTGTCGATATGTCGATGAATAAGTGTTACATAAAATTACTAAATTAATTTTTGAAAAGTTTAAAATATCTGCGCATTGTTAAATTTTAAAATATTTGTAATTACTAATGATTAGATTTTTTCTTTAAACGAATCATTAAAATTTCAAAAGCATAATTTTAAATTATTTCTTTTTAATTTAATTAGTAATATTTTTTCCTAATAGAGTTGCGTTTAAATGCTAATTTACTTAATCTATGGGCGATTAAATATTTTATTAAATAACAAAAATGTAAAAATATATTTAATTGAGGTAGTTTAATATTCAGTAACGTAATTATATACTTATTAAAAATAAATTACTATTATCCATTAGGTTTTTTTTTTATAATAATATACTTTATATTTAACTTGAAAACTTGACGATCTGTTCAAATAACAAATTTAAATTAACAAAAGACTCGCTTATTATTGCCCTTTTTTGTAAATAAACATTTTTTTAAATCAAAATTAAATAATTTACAACAACACTTATTAATTTTGGACCATAAAAATTTTCCCAATTTATAATCCAGCGATAAGTTAAAAAAAATCAGGGTCAGGTGTAGCACAGCCTATTCGATTATTTCAAACGCACGAAGAAAGTTATTTACCATTACTCTGGGTCTCAAGAATGCTAAAGTCGTGGCAAATCATATTCTACAAGAGTATAAGAGTAGACAGGTATGATATACCCACCTAGATAATACACCTGGAGACCCACAAAAAACAAATAATCTATTTTCCCTTCGCACTTTGTATTTAATTTTCAATAAATATTTGTGCCACTATACGAATTTCGATTTTTTAAATGACATGTTACGTCAATTTGATCCCATAGAGTAGTTCAAATCATTTATTAACGTCCGAGGGAGCCACGTTCATTTATTCGCGAGCGTACAGAGTAAAGTGTGTGTTTGAACTAATTTGCTGATAACTTCACGATTTACGTTAAAAACGAGTCATTGGAAAATAGTGTGTTTTGGGTCACCGAGTATGGAATGGAATTATGAATGGTTTGTTGCATAATCGACTGGCAATGTTTGGCTGGCTCGAACACTTTCAATTTCAACTATAAATAAATAAATGGTGGCGCATTTATTCACGATCGATGTATAGCCAGCTATTAGGCACCGATATCGAACGCTTGTTGTAATATTTAAATTTAGGCCTACTCTATCGATATCGAATCGGTTTTAATTTCACAAGATGCTAATTTTTTGTATGCAATATTAAAATTTTTAACTATTGAAAATTCACAACGATTTTAAAGCGACAAATCACGATTTTTTTTTATTATTTCAATAAAAATAAAGATATTTGCTATTATAAGCGTAAAAACGAACTTTTTGCACGAGCGTAGCGAGCGCTGAAAATGTATACAAGTTCGTAAAAGTATTTTATGCTAGTGTTGCGCACACACAAATTTTTCTTTTTTTCCAAAAAAAGTATAGAAGAGTATATATACTTCATCCATGATAAAAACGAACAAAAGTTATTATTCTAGCCTATATTTTATGTTACACAGCAAATGTGGCCAGCTCATTATTATGGTTATTAAAGGAGTATCGGACCTCGTCTTCACGACCTTTGTCTGTGCGAAATTATAATATTTACATGCATTTTGTATCGATGCGCTGCTATTGTATAATAATCGTGTCGTGTCGAAATAGTAAAAGAATTATTTATTATCGAAGGATTCGTAGACCGTAAATTTAAAACTGTACATTATTTAATAAATAAATAAATACAATTTTATTATTTCGAAATGAGATATTCTTACGAATCATCAATGCTGAGTTGAGACAAGTCGACTTATTTACGAATATTATTAGTATACTCGTTTTACGATGTTATTGTTTAAATTAAGTAACTAATTAAAGATAATTTTACGATTGTTAGACCTTGACGTCAAGAGGTGTAATTAATATGCTATTAGAGTTTTGTTTCGAAGATAAATCATTGGAAATTTTGAATGTTATCTCATTTTATTGGTTCGCTTTTAAATTAATATATATTTATTTTTTTAGTGCGATAAACTTGCTGCAAACAAAATAATCTTAATTATATAAAATTAGTTTGTGATATTTGAATTTTATACGAACAAAAAAATAATTAATATACTGTGCGAAAGACAAAGAAAACGATTTTTATCCAAAGGGCATTTTATAAAAATGTATATAAATGAAGTAGTTTCTTCTTGTTTCTAGTTTTAATACTATATACTAATGGAAAGGTGCGAAATTTATTTTCTAACAAGGCAGTATTTATAATTACAGTGTGTTAAAGAACAATAGGGTTATGTAAGATTGTTACTAATTGCTCGACTCTTCGTGGATGTAATTGGCTTTACGTTGTTTAAGTTAGTCTATACGCACTTGTTTAGTAATTAAAGTAACTAATTATAAAATTACTGTTTTTTAAATAATGCATTTGTTCTATTTATGCATTGACAGGACATTAAATGATTTTAATGAAATAGTCTGTCTATATGTGGCTTTTTCGCCAAAGTAGGCATTTTGCACAAGTAAGTCAAATGTTAGAACTACTGCTTAAGTAAAGATACTTATTAGGCGTTTTTCAACAAATAATTAAAACAAATTTATATAATCCAGCTCAAATATACAGAAAATGAACATTGACATGACATGTCAGCTGATTGGTAAATGACAGGTGATAATAGTTAAAAAGGCCTACTTTGGCGAAAATGTTTCAGGTTAGGTGTGGTATCTGATCAAATAAATACGTATGACTAGTATATGTAAAATTGTATATACTTCATCCATGATACTACATTATATAATTTTGAAATTTTTGAAAATTAGAGTTATTGAATTTTTGTAATTTAAATTATTGAATAATAATAATTTTTTGAGAGTCGCCATTTAATTTTGCCTGGACGCCATTTTTAAATACCAATTCGTTTACTTTTGTCATCGAAAAATCTTGTACAATTTTTTTTTGGATTGAAAAATTATAATAACTATAAAAAAATTGGTGATAACAAAAATATATATCCAAAATGTTAATATCCAATTTTTTTTTGGAGTAATTGCAAAAGTATAAATGCAAAAAATATAAAAATGAAAAGTATAAAATAAAAATAACGTACAATTTTTTTTTATTGATTAAATAATTTTTTTAAGAAATTATTTATAGCATATAATAAGTAATAAAAAAAAAAGCAAAAAACTACTTTTTCACTAGATTTTTTTAACTAAGAAATTTAAATATATTGCAATTTAATTTCAATTGCTTGCACAAGTATTCAAATTGCAATTTACGCATTGACCGTAACTTATTTCCCAATTTTCCATGTACGAATTTAAAGATATAAAGATACTTTCTGTACACACAACATATAATCTAACAAACTGCAAAACACAATCATTTGCACTAAATTAATTTATATATTCAAAATAATCAGTAAAAGCTTAATAAAGATTCTGTAAAAATTTCTTGTTCAAAAATTTTTAGTTTTTATTAAAATTGGGGGGCTGTTTAAAAGTCCCCCCCACCAATAGGTGAAGGGAAATATATTTTTCTATTATAGAAAAAAATATTAACTAAGAAAAATAATTATAGAAATATAAATTTTTTATTTATTTTTATTTCAATTATTTATTATTTAAATTTTAATTTTGTGTTGGCAAATTGAAAAGTAGTTTTTCTTGTAAATTGAATTGTAATTGAACAGTTGTTTTTCTTGTAAATTGAATTGTAATTGAAAAGTAGTAGTTGAATTTTCTTGTAAAAAATATTCAAAATAATAAGGCAACGCTTTTGTGAGATTTAATAATACATTTGAATAGTTAATTAAGTTTAATACAAGTCTATTAGCAATTATAGTACTAATATAGCTTATTTTCTATTAGGTCATTTTATTCTCGCAAAATTCAATTATATTGGCATGACCAAAGCAAAATTACAAAAGAAGCATTCAATCGAAAAACCACCAATAAACCAATTAACTCATTAAAAAAAATAATTCAAACACAAAAAGGATTTAAAAAAATGCAGAAATTTGTAAAATTCTGTCGAAATAAAAATAAATAAAAAATTTAATTGGTTGAATTGATTGAGAAATAATTCAGAAATCAAGATTTGTGTTATACAATTTTCCTATCGATTAATTTATGCAAGTAATGTTCGTTTTTTTGATGTTGTATTGTACCTTACATCACGAGGAACGAATTCAAACATTAAATACTCGTTATCTTTTAAAGATATTTTATTGTAAGATTACGAAATGTTATTTAGAGTTAACCTGTCCGCCAAAAGAATTTTTTTTTTTTTTAATTTTTGTGTATTTTGAAATATATTAGAAATAGAAAAAAACAATTTTTTAAATAATTGATTAAAATGTTTCTTTTATTAAAAAATACGTATTAAAAAAAAAATGTCTTAAATTAATGGTCCAAAATTTAACAGTTTCTTTGACAAAATTCCGAAACGATTTCATTAGTTAAAGAGTGGGTAAAAACAACAATAAATGTAGTAGTAAAAATCTCTAAAAAAATCTCTGTAGACTAAAAAAATCACGCATTAATTTAAACTAGGTTTTTTTTAACTAAACTAGCATAAGAATACGTATTATAAGGAAAAAAATTTTTTTGCACGAGCGTAGCGAGTACTGAAAATGTATATGATATCATAAGAGCGCTTTTTGTCAGAGTTGCACACATTATATTATATAAAAACGATAGAAACGTTTTATTTAAACGTGATATTTAATTTTTGAAAATTGAAAAATTAATTCTCTGTCGATTTGTAAAATCAAATTTTTAGTAGGCAAAAAAAAATAACGTTAGTTTTCGAATAAAGAGTTTTTCAAAAACGTATCTTAAAATCGTGATTTGGAACGTTGGGTAGTACCTTTACGCTTATATATTCCGCGGTACCCGCGGTACCCATTTCCCAATAGAGCAATAAAGTAATAATAAACGCGTAGAGACTATAGCGCAGTCTTTTGTGAGACATGATTATGGTACCACACATCATTATCAATGGTACTACCAGAAAATACCAAAAAAAAAACATCTTAAAAATCACTTTTATACATTTTTCCCGTCCCGAACAAACAAAATTTATTCACCTTTTCAGCGGTGAATAAAAAAATATTTTTTGAAGAGGTCCTTTAAGTATTTCTTTCTTGCTAAGGGTATTTTTTTAAGTGGTGTTTTAAAATTTTAATTAAAACAAAAATTCGTACCAAAACGAAGCAATGATTGGCAAAGTGTGATTTTAATAATGCGATTCAGTGTGTGAATCTTCTTCGCCGATGGTACCATACCTGGGTACTGTTTAAGTTTAGTTTGTGTTGGGTAATAGAGACGGGTACTAGCAAATACGACGGTACTAATTAGTATCGGTGGTCTCGTTAAGTGCAAATACAGATTTAAAGGAACAGTTGTGAACGAACAAGTGGGTTAAGTACCAATAGTGTAATAGTAGTTGGTTAGTACTCGGGTACTATTTGGGGGTATTTTTTATTTTTACGAACAGGTAAATCTTCCAAATTTGCTAAAATGCGTTTTTTGTGTGGTTTTTTTAAAGGCAAGTTTGATTTATGTAAAAAATAAATAGTACGAGCCATAGGCGAGTGATGCAAAATATATACGAGTTTTAAAGGCACGATTTTTTTTTGATAAATAATTTGTAAAAAAATATTTAGTGAGAAAATGAAACGAAAATGAATTTTTATTGTGATCACTGGGTTTTTTTTTTTAAATAAACCGTTGAAAAATTTTCATTGCTCAATTTGAAAGGTTTTCCTTGACATGATAGTATCAATTCGTGGTAATTGATTTTCAAAATAATGTTTGTTAATATTTGACCGAAATATGATTTATTTTTGAGTGTTAATAAAATAGTAAATATTTTATCATAAACGCAATTTCAAAATTAAATCAACGCAACATATGAACAAATATATTGTTTTGTAAACAAAATTCTGAAATTTTAAATTTAGCAACTAGATAATGAATTAAAAAAGAATATTTAGTTTTATAAATTAAAAAAAATATGTTAAATAATTTTTAGTGCCAAAAAATCTTTTTAATAATTATGTAATGTGACAAAATTTCTTTTTTCGGCAACACCGCATTTAGAAATCGTTTGCACAAGGACTTTTTTTGCAACACTCGATTTAGGCTGTAATAAAATATTCTTTGTACAAAACAGACGGAAATCGTATTTTTTTAGAGCCGCCTATTTGCTGTAAATACGAAAATTTTCTAAAGTAGTTCAAATAATTAGAAAATCATATATTATGTGGTTTATTTAATAACCAATTTATATCAATCGCTTTCGAAAAATAATAATTGAGCAAATTTTACGAAGCTATTGTATATATCAAAATTAAAAGAAAAGAGTTAAGGCTAGCGTTTTATCGCACGAAAAGCAGGTGTACGGCCTAGCGTTTCTCCAATTTTGAGTATTTTTCTACAATATTTTTAGAGAATATTCCTAAAGGATGGAGCATTTGAACGGTATATTTCTTATTTTTTTAAATTTTCAAATACATGTGGAAAAAAATTACAACTTTCATAAAAAAAAAAAAGATTTTTCAGACGTTGTTTTATCGAGTCAGCAAGTGAAAATTTTAGAAAAACGTTTAACCGTTCCATTGCTAGACATCTTGTCTGCAATCAGTAAAAATTGCGTACTTTAATTTGCTTTCGTTTAATAGTAGAGCTAATGTTAGTAAACCCTTGCAATGTTATTCAGCATAAAAACATATGAAATTATTTCTTTTAGGCTATAACTAGCATAGCGTAGTGTCAGGAATTCATAACAGATGGTGCTGGTTTACTAAAACATTCTTTATGAAATATACCTACCAAGTAGTGTACTTTATACAAAGTGTGATAAAAACTATGGACATGAACCACTAGTGGTATCTGTTGGCAGAATTTTGTACCTAATTTGGCGACGCTACTCTTAAAGAATGACTAAAATCGTATTATTTTCAATGTACAACTAAAAAATTCTTTTTTTTGTTGGGTAAATTTAATTTCGTCACACAACAATTTTTTTTTCATTCATTTATAACAAAGAAAGGCCTGAGCAAATTATTTTCAATTAAGCAAAATGTTTCCTCAATAATTTAATAAAATAATTACAATTAAGTACAACATAATAAGTTATTTTCCTTCTATATAATTAATTCTAACGATTTAATTAGTTTTTCCAATATATCTCGGAATTGCTTCCTTAATTTATAATATTAATTCTTGCATTTATAAGGAATTTTATGTTTTAAAAAATTCTTCGCAAAACGTAAACAACCATATTATAATCAACGCGATAAATAAACTAAATGTTACATATTAAAAAAATAATTTTGCCATTTCTTCTTTGAATAATGTGAAAATTCTTCTTCAAAATAGTTGAATAAACGTATTATTTCATAAATATTTACACCATTCCATGTGAGAGTTTTTTTTTCCAACAATTGATCGTAAAAATAAGAATTTTTCAAAAAAATTTCGAACGTAACAAAATTTCATTTAATCGACTATTTAAATTGAATAATCTACTCAAGAGGTTGGATCAAGAAACTAGCATAGCACCAATGCTATTTTTAATATACAATATTCGGTTTTAGCCAAAATATTCGGTATTTAGAAAAATATTTCCGTTTTAGGACAAAAAAAAATCATCAACATGGCAGTGAGTGATTTTTACACGGGAAAACATATTTTTGTCAGCGGCGCCACTGGATTCATGGGCCGTATTTTAATAGAGAAATTACTAAGGTCCTGCCCTGATATTGAGACCATTTATTTATTGGTTAGACCAAAAATCGGAAAGAAACCATTGGAAAGAGTCAAAGAATTCACTGACGGAGTTGTAAATACAAAAAAAAATACTGTTTGACAATAAAATAAATAAATCCTGCCATTCTTTACGAGAATTAGAAAAAATATATTTTTTGTAGATATTTGAATATTTAAAGAAAACAAATCCTTCGCAGTTCGATAAACTGTTTTGTATTTGCGGAGATATTACGAAAACATCCTTGGACCTTTCAAATGATGATTTACTGCTTTTGTGCGATAAGGTAATTCGAATGATTTCAACAATGTTTTTAAAATAATTTGACGTTTGTTTCGATTCAAATTACCCGCGCAAAAGGTTGACATTATATTCCACATGGCGGCAAACGTCAAATTCGATCAGCAACTGAAGGACGCCCTGATAATGAACACAGGCGGCACGTTGAGGATGCTAGAGCTGGCGAAACAATGCAAGCAACTGCAAGGGTTTGTTCATGTGTCAACTAGCTACTGTCATTGTGACAGGGATGAACTGGAGGAGAAAATGTACGGAGCTCCGCACGATCCGAGGTAGAGATCATTAAACAAATGATCAGAGAAAACGAACGAAAACGAACCATTTTTGTTGCAGAAAAATGTTAGAATTGGTCACGTGGCTAGAAGATGATTTGATAAAGTTATTAACTCCGCGGCTGATTAAAAAATCTCCAAATACTTATGCTTATACAAAATGTCTTACGGAGCAACTGGTTTCGGAGTATGCTCAAATATTGCCTATAGCAATTTGCAGACCTTCAATAGGTAAGATTTCATAAATTTAAGAGACCTTACAACAGATGGAGACACAAATGATAGGGTTGCATAACAGATGGACACACTATATAACGTAAATGTTAAGAAATTTCCTAATAGATGGAAGCACAATACAAAATAAATATTCAAAAGATGGAGACACAATACAAAATATTTTTTAAGCCATATTATAACAGATGGAGACACAATATGATTAAATAACACGATAAAAATAAGTAAGGAATTAAAATTTTCTATTCAAGTGAGTGCCTGTTTGAAGGAGCCTATACCAGGTTGGGTGGGTAACCTAAATGGCCCTACGGGGCTCATAGTGGGCGCGGGAAAGGGAATAATTCGAACGATGCACTGCAATCCGGAGATGGTTGGTGATTTGGTGCCAGTCGATCTGGCGATCAATTGCATCATTCTGATTGGGAAGGAGTTGTGCGAAGAAAGGCCGCAATTTGGGGATATCATGGTGGTCCATGCAACAAGTGGCAAGGTAAGAAATGAGGTTGGGGGGATATTTCATTTGAAAAAGGTTGAGGTGCTTTTTATTTTTTTTCTTTAGGATAATCAAATAAAGTGGGGCGAAGCTTTGGAAATGGGCAGAAGGCATTTCTACGATAACCCCTTTTCGGTGTGCCTATGGTACCCCGGGGGCAGCATAAAATCGAGCTATATACTGCACATAATCGCCGTTTTCTTGTTCCATTTAATTCCGGCGTATGTGGTCGACTTTATAATGATCATGACCAAACAGAAACCATTGTAAGTCAACGAAATAACGAAATTTGACATCAATTAAAACTGATTTTTTAAAGTTTGGTAAGGGCGCAACAGCGCATCCAAAACGGCCTGAGTGTCTTGCAATATTACACCACTAGAAATTGGTACTTTCACAATGAAAATATGAAGAAAATCAGTTCGAAATTAAATTGGAAAGATCGAAAAGAGTTCTCGGTCGACTTTCACGAGATCAATTGGAATGAATATATTCTTAATTCGGTCCTTGGTGCTAGACAGTACTGTATTAAGGAAAGTCCTGATACTTTACCATATGCTAGGAAAGTTCTTAAAAGGTACATACAAAATATTTATAAAAATCAAATAATTTACATTAAGAAACATCAAAAATTTTCTTATATGTCAATAGATGACATATGTCAATAGATGACATATGTCAATAGATGACATATGTCAATAGATGACATATGTCAATATAAATAAAATGAGTGTTTATGTCAACTTATGACATATGTCAATCTTTACGTCAATGCGTGACATATGCCAATTTTGTGAGATAATAAAATTAATGTATGAAAATTTATTTTTAGATTATACTACGCCGATATTGCTAAAAATATAATTTTGGTTTTGGTTTTTAGTTGGTTAGTTTGGTCCATTGTTGCGTAAAGACTTATTTTTTCTTTAAATTATAACTAAAAAATTGTTTAATTATTCGTAAAAAATGCACATTGTTTTTATTTTATATCTTTAAGATATTTTTATCTCAAAAAATAGTCTAACAAACTCTAAAGTACGTTTATTACAAATATCATCAATAATATAAGTTGTGGTTACCATTTTTCTTTTCATTTTTAATTCCTATGTATTTAAAAATGTATTTTTAAGGTTATTTTGTATATAATATGCATTAGGAAAAAATGTATAAAAAATTAATTAGTGTGGCAAATTTTTGCAACCCTAACAAATTATTGTTCATTTAGTAAATGTTTTTTTAACATCCTATATAAAAAAATATCAACAAAAACATTCATATTTCGATATAAACCATTAAAAAATCCTTATAAATTCTTTTAAAAAATTCGAAGTGTAGAAAAAATTAATAAAAATTATCACCCCAAGAAAAAAAACAATTTTGCTAAATCCAACCTGTGCCCTAAATCAAAAATCTCTCGAAATACCACCAAGAAAATGTTTTAACCTCCAAAGCAACCCTTAAAAAGCCTAAACAACCCCTTCAGCTCCATTTCCCGGATTCTGTAAGAGCAAACTCCGAAATCACGCGAGAAGAAAATCAATAACGTGAGCTCCAGGGTCGGATCCGAGTCTAAATAAGAGTGCAAGTAGCTTCTATATCACCCCAACTCACTAATACCACAATCACCCTGTCTTTCTTCAACATATATAGCAGTAGGAAAATAGTAGAATGAAGTAAACATGATTTTAACTCGATAATGTATTTATTCCTGGCAAAATCCAGGGACAGTCAGTATGCGTATGTTGCTTGAAGAGGATCTGCATTAGTGGGGAATGTTGGGTGTTTGCATGAAGATGCTCGGTGCAGGATAGAAACGTTTACATGTAAGAAATAACGTGACCAGAAGTGGAGAATTCGAATTGAAGATGTGATCAGCTTGCGAAGCAATTTTTGCAGCGCGAAAAGCTTCGTATGGACTTGCGATTTGTCCCGGGGGCCCTTTATTGTTTGTTTTGGTACTTAAGTATATTATCAGGTGCGTACTTAATCAATTGGTCAAATCATTCTTGATGATTGGAAAATTGGAAATTAAAATTAATTTATAAAACGTATTATTATTTGCAATTAAAATACTAAAGTTTTGCATGATTTAAATTTTTTTTAGGATACCTAACTCTCTTTTGCCCCCTTCTACCCTTAATTTTCCTATCAAACAAGCTCTACAGATACGCCACGGATTTTATTTTCACATTCTGGCAGCTTTATCCAACAGTAAGTAAAAATATTTTAATACGAATCTTTAATATTTTAAGTACTATAAAATATATCTGCTAAAATTAATTTAATTTCAATAAATAAATAAATAAGGGGGCAGATGTTTTTGCATTAACAGTTTTTATAATAAATTGTATTGTGGTGTCATCTACTTTTAAATAATTTAACTATAGTATAAAAAATATTAGTTACCTATATTGAGGTAACCTATAACTTAGTTACCAATAACGCGTACAAAAAATTTCGCCAAAAAGAAGCTAAATTTGGATATTTTTTAATAAAATAACTAACAGAGTTAAAACCGTCAAAATCTGTCATTATCGAACCTACACCTTTTTAAATGTGTATTTAAAATATTTATGACCTTACGACTTCTGTGTAAAAAAAATCTTGCATCAAAATATACCATGTTTCTTAAAAAAAACATTTTAACAATAATTTGAATTAAAAAACGATATTAACGCCACCTATAAAGCATTTGAAACGATTGCTTACGAAAAACAACCACTATTTCGTTATTTACCATATTTTAATTTATAAAGAAATAACACCGACATTTAGGTTCTTTTGGAGTTATTATTTGGCTGTGACGTGCAAGTGACTGGGGATGTCATACAAGCGGGCGAAACGAGTCTACTGTTAATGAACCACCGTACGAGGACAGATTGGAATTACCTGTGGCCGGCGGTATATCATGGC
Source organism: Leptodirus hochenwartii (assembly GCA_947310635.1). Taxonomy (NCBI): domain Eukaryota; kingdom Metazoa; phylum Arthropoda; class Insecta; order Coleoptera; family Leiodidae; genus Leptodirus; species Leptodirus hochenwartii. Next base: position 865,100 of record OX371186.1, read on the forward strand.
ACCTGGGGCCAGGGAAGGGCCTTTCATCCCACAAAATTCGTGCTCAAAGATGTCATCAAACATATCCCGGGAATCGGTACATGTCAAATGTCAATGATTTTTTAAAAAATATATACAGGGTGTTCTGTCGTATAATGATAGATGTTTTTTTGGCTTGATAAAGAAATTTCTATAGGTTTTCTAAACGAATTTTTATTTCAAAAAAATCTTTTTGGTTGTATTTTCAAGGATGGATAATGCAGCTGTCCTGCTTCTTATACATCAAAAGGAATTGGGCGGTGGATAAATTAAAAATTGAAAATATGATTTGTTACTACAGTCAAATGAAGTATAAATTTAGCATGTTGATTTTTCCGGAAGGAACCGATTTGACACCTCAAACGAAAATGATTAGCGATAAATACGCTGAGAAAAATAATTTACAGGTACATAATTTGTTTTTATAAAATCACATGGTATATTATCTGCAAAAATTATTATTTAACATTAAAAAAAATTTTTTTTAGAAGTATGATTTTGTTTTGCATCCCCGCACGACGGGCTTTATGTTTTTGGCACACAAACTGCTCAAGAACAAAGAACTAGATGCTGTATATGACATAACCCTGGTTTATTGCGATAATGTGCCCCAATCAGAAACTGCAATGCTCAAGGGACAGGTGCCGAAGACAATTCGAATGCATTTTGCCAAGTAAGTATCAAATTTTTATAGAAATGAAATGAATTTGAGTTTTTAGAAAACAATTCATTAAATTTGTATTGTGGCGACATCTAGTGTCGATTCAGAGAAATTCGTATATGTACACAGGCGCTATCTGTAGTTTAATAAGTAAATTATGCATTTATGATATCTATAATAAATATTTCATGCGAAATTTGTCGAAATTTCATTTTTAACCTAAAAGTGTTCTTTATCGACAGGATTTTTCTAAAAATCCTGAAATATGATAAGATTTTTACCTTGAGTTGCTGCTGAAATGCCATTTTTGAGTTTTTCAAAGAAACTTGTTAAATACAATAAAATTTTCTGTTAAAAAAACTCATTTTTTTTAATTTAACTGTAGATATCCTGCTTCTTTTTTGCCAAAAGACGAGCAAGGCTTGCGGCAATTTTTAGAGCAGCGCTGGTTTGAAAAAGAAAAAGTTCTCAGGGAATATGAGACCACGGGGATATTTCTGCATGGAAAAACGATCCGGAGGAATATACCGACAGAATTATATGCTGCTTTTTTATTTTGGACAGGTTTGCCTTTCATTACCGCATATTTATTGTGGGCTGTCAATTTATTTAGATGGATCGTTCTGTACCATACTTTGGGCATGGTGACGTTGAATTTTTTCATGGGCGGTTTTCAGAATTTTGAAATTTGTTTGTACAATTTTAAAAAAGAAAAATTACATTGGTTTTGATAAAATAGAAGATTTATGGATTTTTTAAGTTAACAAAATACTATTAGCGGTCTAAATTTACAAAATATAAAATTTATTTCCAAAAAAATCTAAATAAAAAAAAAATGTACACGATAAAAAATTCTTAAACGTGTTTTTTTTTTAACAAAAATTTAAAATTGAGATTTAAACACGTAATTTGTTTTTAACCTACATATTAAAAATCGTACCATTAAGAAATTTTAAAAAATATTTTTAAAATGTACATAGTATTATTTGAAACATTTTCCTTGATTTAAAAAATTTGATAATTGACAAGATAGCAGCCCCCAATTCACGTAGACAAAAAAAAAATTATATAATAAAGATATTTTTGATGTTGGAAATATTTAAAAGAAACTCATTTACGAAAATAAAATAAGTAATTTAAGGTAGAATAATGCTCATATAATCTGAGATACTTAGATAGACTAAAAAGTATCATTTTTACGCTCAAAATATTTTACTAAATAATTTCAACATTTTTAAATAATCAGACTGGGTAAATTAATAAAATTTACCTTAAAAGTCGATTATATTGAACATAAAGCATGCATTCCAATGAAATAGTCTTAGAAAAAGGCGAAATGCAAATGCGGAAGGTCCATAACAAATCAGTAAGTCCAAAATTTAAAAAATTTAAATAAATAAAGGTGTAAATCGATTGCAGTATGCAAGGACTTACCCTTTGTTGATCTTCTGTCATTTAAATGTAGTCTTATAAAAAAGTAAACATAAGAAATAAGTTAAGTTAGGTGCGAGTAAACATAACCTTCGATAAATAAGACTTGTCTAATGAACTTATTTAGAAATTGTGAATTAAATGTGCCAAATCAGTAAATACTGAAATTCGCAAAGAATTTCTAGACTTACTATAGGGTAATTTTGTAGGAAGACTTTATTGTTGCTTTAAAAAATATCAGCTGATTAATAATACTAGCAAAAATTATATATTTTGGTAGTATTTTATCAGTTTTATATATTTTTTGCAACAATAAATTTGTCTGTATAGTATTTAATGTACATAAAAATATATATATATATATATTAATATACCTAAAAGAAAATTTAATTTAGGTATTATATAATATAATATAATATAGATTTTTTTTTATTTAGTTTAACGATTTGTAAAAATTTGCAACAATGCAAGGCGACGTACTCGATAATAGGTTAAAAAATTTGCAATTTTTTAAATGTGTGTGTGTAGTAAGTAAATTTTACAAATTTTGACGTAAACTTAGTGTATATAAAAAAACTTTCAGATTTTTTGTTATTTCTTTAAATCTAAAGAACTTTTACTTAGTATCGTACTAACATTTAGAGTAAGAAAAGTGGTAATTAAAATGATATATGCAACCCATATAGCTGCAAATAACTATCTATTATTAAAAATATATATTCGACTAATAAATATTTACTTATTTTTAAAAAAAATTGCTAATTAAAAATCAATGTAATATATAACTAATATTGAATATATTTAAAAAAAAAATGTAATACGAAGAAAATTAAATAAAACTTGTAAATAGTAAAAATTACATTATTTTCTTCCTCATTCCGTATTTTTTCAAAATATTAGGTTAGAATATTTAACTAATAACATTAAAAGACAATATTCCGAAACATAACCTATTTATTATTTATAATATATTTGAAAAACACACAAATTAATTACATAAAAAATATTTAAACTAATAACAATACATTAAAATAAAAAAATTACTGGCTTCCAAAAATCGGTTTAATCAATTTTGTATAGAGAAGATAGAATAATCCAAACATTATCAAAGACTTGCAGATAATGTCAACATAATACATTCTAAAAAATATTTTTGACTTAATAGAATTGTGTACTCAAACACATATTTTAACCAATAATTTAATTGAAGGTATAAAAAGCGAGTTGAGAGTATATAATTTTTTTTTGAAATTTCTGAATGAATTTACTTTATCTTTTGGCAAAATATGCACATTTTTGCTACAAATCGAAGCCTTTTTATTAGTTGGCAATATAGGGAACTTATTAAACAAAAATAGATGGCAATTTTTTATAAAAAAAATACACAAAGAGTGCAAAATTATATAATACAGAGTTTTAATTTACGATGGAACCAAAATGATATTTTAGAGTACATTTAATGCGCGTATTTAGCAATTTTAATATCCATGCGCGGCATGAAATGCGCAATAAAATACCCTAAAACACCGCTCAAGTCTGATCAACGACGAATTACGATTACACGCGACAGCGCATGACAGATAAAAGAATAACTTGAAACGCAAAATTCGCTCTTAATAACAACAATTATATCATTTTCTTACATTCTCATGTGCCTTTTAGCAGTTTCTATTGTATGATCTGGTTCTTTCAAGATATACAAACGAGCCGCTCGAACGCAATCTGTGAAATAATCGTGATAGTCCAATCCTTCGCCATTTAGTTTGTATATTAGCATTTCTCGGGGATTTAAATTTCGCCGAGCTTCTAAAGAGGCTTCATTGTGGAAATCCCACTGATTATTGGCGTAATATTCAAACACCTCGAAGCCTTTGATAATACGCTGTTGAATCTTCCATAGACTTGAAATATATGAATGTTTTGACTTTTCGGTGATTATCCACAGATGATTTCTTGTTATGATTTCTTGGAAACGATATTGGCGGATTCTTGAGTGGTGAATAAGCGGCACAGAAAAGATATAAGCTGACAAGTCCAAAGCCTTCAATCACTGGTATATTAGTTTTAATCACTTATTCGATTTTTTCACTTTGACCGAAGCGTTAGCCATTATTTGGCAAGCCGTGTGTTTTTATTAAAGACCACCATTAGCCACTGATTTTTATAAATAACTGTTAGATTGTTGAAGCACCTTTTAAAATTAAGTTAGCACCGCGTAAAGTATGTTTTTTTGTTATTAATATGTTAAAATAAGCATTTTTAGGAATGAGTGTTTTACCAAATATGGCAAAATAAATGTACCTTAACCAGACGTTATTACCCGATATATTCCGCAAACTAAGCGTGATGGAAAATTATAATATTTCACAACGCTCTTCAAATTCATTGTAAATAATCGTTATTCCCCAGTACCTTTCAAGCAATTAATTACCGTTCCGAAAACTGAATATTTTCACCAACACACCCGTCATTTCTGTCACATTAAAACCACCAACATCCATCGAACAATAATAAAGCATCAAACCACCACCAAAAAAATGGTACCCAAAGGTAAAAACTCACACTGGCTTGTATCCCAGGCACAGCAACAGCGCATCGAGTACCACAGCTGGTAACAATTGGAAGAACAGTACCGCCAGATAATGCAAGACTCGACTTCGTTTCATACTACCACCCGGGTACCACACGACCCAATTCAATGGCACCCGTTTGTTGATCACTTCACGCCCGATTTCAATTACTTGCTCCCAGCTGACCTTATATTCGGCGCTACTCGTCAAATTGTAAATGCGACGTTGCCTGAAAAGATATTTATTTTATTTTATATTTCTTTAAAGAAATGTATATATTTTTAAATAAATCACATTTTTTATTTTAAAAAAACGTTGATTTGTAAAGACTGACAATTAAGTCAACATTTTAAATGGAACACCCGGTATTTTTTGACTTGTGAAATGTTAGATATCGGTTTATATCTTACTTAAATGTAAGATGGTCCCAAGCGGCGCATAATAAACCGTTTACAGCGATATCTGCAGGTACAAAATCTGCGTATCCTTCGCTGTTACAGTACATGGTTCGAATGACACCTTTACCGGCCCCAATTAAGAGGCCCGTAGGGCCGTTTATATTGTCCGTCCAGCCTGGAAGTGGTTCCTTCCATATGGGGACAACTTGAATAAGAAAAATGGTACCAGTTGAATTTTGTGTTTATGATTTTTTTTTTGTAAAGCATAAAATTGTTAAATTGTTATTTTGTAATTTGACATACTCCATAGTTTGAAATATTATATATTTAGGTTATAAGGTATGGGCAAAATTTTTTTGATGATGTGCTCGTTTTTGGCAGAGTGTCAAAGTGGAAAAAATGGACAAAAAAATGCTCAATTTTGAGATTTTTTTTAAAAAGGTAACTAACAAATCCAAAACTGTCAGAATCTGTAATTATCTAGACTAAACTAATAAAAATATTACGTCCTTACGACTTCTCTGTAAAAAAAAAAGCAGCTGAGTTTTGAAATTTTTTTAAAACGGTAACCAAAAATCTAATACCAAACAGAACTTATCATTACATAACCTGAACCTTTCTTAATGTGTGTTGAAAAATATTAAGACGTAAAAATTATTGACTGAACATAAAAACGGGCGAAAAAATTTGTATTAACAAATTAAACGTTAAATATATAAATTTAGCATTTACCAAGAATATAATTGCTTATTTTAACACGTCTTATTTTATGACCAACTTTCAATGGAAATGTCGCAATGAAAACACATTCAATTTTAATTACATGTGCTCATAATGCGTAATTATAATTTACAGTACAAATATTAAACATATTGACTTTTGCATCTTGCAAACAAACTGGGCAACAATAAATTATATTTCAATACCTCTTCACCTACACGTACATACGTACGTAATATAATTTTATAATAAGAAGTTACTCGCTCGAAATAATTGAAATAAAAATGATTAATTATTGCTCCACCGAGAAATTAATAATAAATAATTATTGCTCACTTCTCTGAAGTATTTTGCTTGTAATAATTAATATACAAATAGTATTTATATGTAAACAAAAAATCAACCGCTTTCGATGACACATATTCTGTTGTCAGATTCGACAAATTAAATTAAATAATCAAAAAAAAACTTACCAACTGACGGCCTGAGTAAAATCAACGGCAATTTATCTAATTGGTCATTTATGAGGCCTTCTCCGAGGGCCTTTGTGAATGCATATGTATTTGGAAAGTCGCCCAAAATTCTGAAAACGATCAAATCGAAATAATCGCCCGCACAAACGTGAAAAAATCATCAATGTATTGCCGTACTTGTCTGTAATAGCTTCAATGACGTCATCATCCATCCATTCGACAGTTTTAATAACATTTTCCGGATTGGTCGGCGGTGGATATGGTTTTTCATATAAAATACGCTCGTGAAGGTGACAGTAAGCTGTCGAAACGTGGCAAAACAACTAGAGCAAAAAATAAACGTCAAAATATTCTAACTGTACAACCAAATTTATTTTATATAAATCAAAAACCTCAAAAATAATCTATCCTATCGACATTTATCAACTTAACTATTAAATACCCTATGCTGTCAATATTTCTTAACATTACTATTAAATAACTTCAAAATTAATCTGTACAGTTAATATTTCTTAACCTCACTATTAAATAACCTCAAAAACAATGTCTCCTGCTAACATTTCTTATCAATAGTTTTAAATAACCTCAAAAATAATATCTGCTGTCAACATTTCTTAACAATACTATTAAATAATCATAAAAGTAATCTCTCTTGTCCACAATGTCCAACCTCACTATCAAATAACCTCAAAAATAATGCCTCCTGTCAACATTCCTTAACCTCGCTATAAGGAAACCTCAGAAATACTCCCTCCTGTCAACATTTCTTAACCTCACTATCCCAAGAACATTTTCATATTGGAACTCACTAGTAATTCGTTCATTTCATGGGCCAACTCAATCATCAATTGGGTACCTCTGGTATTGAGCAGTACTGCGCTCTTCAGTGGTTCGTCGAAGCGCACAGAGGCTGCGCAATGGTATATAATGTTAACCTCGTTGATTATGATTAATCTGTCGTCCGGACTGAGTCCCAGACCGAGTTTTGACACATCCCCTCCCAGGGCTACTACTTTAGAGAGCACATGGTCGCCACGTGTTTTTTTAAGAACATCAAACAGCTGCAGAAAAGATGAGAATTAATGTGTTAAAGGGGATTGAAGAATGTGAAGGTTTTAGAGGTTATAATGATAGCGAATTAAATGGTACAATTATTTTAGGGTATTAAAAAATATTTTTATTACTTTTAAAATGAAAAATGTAGCTATAATGGATTTTTATTGACATTTCACGTTGATTATGTCAAAATTAGTTCAAACACACTTCGTATTTACAATATCAAATCGAACTACCGACATTTTAATGTAAATATTAAAAGTAATAAAACAAAAAGAATCATATTAAATTTTTTTAGCACTAACGATTTTGTTCAAGGCGCATTTTGGTACTTTTTGTAAATTTCAAGAACAACATTTGAAATTATAATTATATTATATAAACAATTAAGTGTTCGAAATCTTCAAAAAATATATAACCAATTCACTAAATTAAATATCCTATGTTAATTTATCTGCTATGTAATAAGCTAATTTATAAAACTGCAAAAGTCAGTTTTCCTTATAAATTAAATTACATAACTTAAAATTGAGACTTGATATATAGCTCGTAAAAATATCTCTAGCATTAAATGTTTTAAACCTGTTTTTGTAGTGCAAGTAGAAATTATTCATTAGTAAATAAGTAAAGAGAAAGATACGTCCAGATAATAAAAATGCAATGTCTTTTAATTTATTAAAAAATCGTGCAATAATTTCTTTTACAAGGAAATTAATTTATAGTAAATATCAGTGAATTAAAATACTACTTTTATTAAATATACGTCGTCGTAATTATTAATCAAAAAATAAACTAAATGTTACTTCCTTCTATGAATTAATAATTTTTCATAATTACAAACATAATTACTTCATAATCGAAGCAACCATTAATTTGTTGTTTAATTTTACATTTTACAAATTACGAGCTCCATTTAAAATAGCAAAAAGGCAACTTTCTTTAATGGTTGTTAAAAAAAATTTAATGAAACATTCAATGGAATTTAATGCAACGAAATTTTCAATAGAGATTCATTAAATGTTTACCAATTGACGTAACTAAATTTAAAAAAATCGTATAAGAACGTGAAATATTTCAACGAAAAATCACTTACCGGATTTGCGAAGAGATCTGTAAGCCGATCCTGCGCATTTTTGCCCTTTTTCACGCGAATAAGTATATAAATGCGCTTAAGATCTGTGCAGGACCGGAGCAGCTTCTCTATAAGAACTTTGCCCATAAATCCAGTGGCGCCTGTAATGAACAGTGTCTTACCAGCAAATAGCTGGGCTACCCTATCCGGGTATTTGTCTATATCGTCCATGTCCATTTTTGATTTTACTCTGCAAGAAAAATGGAAAAAACGTCAACAACATGTAAACAATAATATCCAAAAGACGATAGCGCCCGATTACGAATTCGAAGCGAGTCGAGGATAAACGATCGAAACGCTTAGTTGCCATATCGTGTACAAATCTTTATATAAAAAATACAATAAACAAATTTCCTCAAAAATACGGTAACATTATTAAATATCAAATAGAATAATCGTCGTCATTTACAAACAAAATTATAAATTATTAATATAATTCAAAAGACTTCGCAAAAGATCAACTTCGGATTTACCCGAATCAATTGCACGTGCGCTGTTTATTGAAAATAATTTCAATTAATCGACCTTAATAACATTTATTGCACTTGCAACATCGACAATTGCAATTTTAATTTGAGCGGGTCTTACGTAACGAAGTATTAGTTGATTACTCGTAAAATAAATGAGATGTTCACGAATTCGAAATTGTTATCGTGTTAATGGTACAATCGCGAAGTGTGAATTTGTCGGCAACGTTTATATGATTGTGTTTAGTGATGAGTGAAGTGAGCTGCAGCTGTCGGATGGATTTCTATGGTTGTAACAGTGTCTTATGTTGACAGATGTCAGATGGGTTAGTTGAAGGGTGTTATGTTGGATGCATATAGGAGTGTTAGGTAGCCTAACAATAATGGGTACTGTAATATTAGTGGAAATATTGATATTTTAAATATTATTCTATAAAATCATTTGAAATAAAAATTGTAGATTGCAAGATTGGCTAATATTTCGTTAAATTTGTATATTGTAGAAAGTTTTTATGCATAATTAACAAATATTTAAATTAAATAATTGAACATATTAAAAAAAATGAATAAAACTAACTTACGGCCCCATTTTTGCACATGAAATAATAATAAAAAAAATTTCAAATGAATAAATATTTTAAAATGATCACTTTTTTTAAATTAACAGTTTAATCTCACAAATAAAAATTAAAAACACCCCTTCAAAAGCGACTTTTTGTTGTTTTTTTCTGTATAATTTCTTTGTTCACAATGTGAACTTGCAACTAGTACAATCGGTATATATCTTGAGCGAGATTCGCGAACAGCGGAGAAAGACCTTTCTTGCCAGCGGAATGTACCGCAGGTACTACTTGAGCTCGAGATGTTACTTAAGCGCAACGAAGTCTTTTTCGGCAATAATACCATGTCAAGGTTTCCAATTGTCACTTACATGTATGTTACATAAACGGCATTGTACATATACAGGGTGTTCTGTTATTAAAATTGATATATTTGAATATTTCAGTTCAATTTTATTCAAATATTTTGATGAGAAAACAAATTTGATGTAAAACGGGCAACTGTAATTTGACCGCTCTGTATATTTGTTTAAAAAATTACCACGTTTTTATTTAATTTCTACGCAAGAATATTAAATATTTTTAAATATTTTTTTAACATCAAATCTATTTGAGTCTGTTTAAATATTTTAACGAATAAAAAATTGCAGAAAAACTATTTTATTATTAAAAATATTTTTAATCATGCCTTTGTTAATATTTGCATGAAAAAATAATGAAAGAAAAAAATGTAGAAAATATTTCTTGTATTTATATAGATTTTTTCCTATTTTTGTTAATATTTTCTTTAAAAAATATTTAGAAAATATTATTTATATTTTTATTGATCAATTCTGCATAAATAGATTCCTTTAAAAATTTTTTTTAATGTAAAATTACCAATTTAATCATAGTAAGGGTTTTTTAAATATTCATTCGGTTAATCAATTTAAAAAAAAAATCACTACAGATCACCCTGTACATAATTTTAAAATCCACCCGAGCAATATAAAATGTATAATAAAATAAATACCACATACCAAATTGCTTAAAACAAAACCAACATGTAATTATTCATTTTAAAAAGTCGTTATATTAACGTTTACTCGCCAAGAAGATATGTTAATAGTTTTTTAAGGCTTTGCCATAGAATAAATACGTATTAAGCGTTAAATTGTGCTTAAACCATCAATTTTACACTTTCAATTATACAGAACAAATAAATTTTATTGCTAGCGTACGTTACGAAACATTTTGTCAGCAGTAAAAGATATAAATTGTCGAAAAAACTATTTTTTTTAAATAAGTTATATTAAATATTATTTATACCTTTTTTAATAACAAAATTAATATGTCATTTAAGGAGACAAATAATTATATATAATAGTTTTTTATTTTATTAAAAAACATAAGAAAATATATTTATATACCGTTCAAAATGTAAAATAGTTACAAATTTAACAAAAAATCGTATTTAATGGGTCTATTTATAGATGTTGAATGGTAACGGCCCAAGTATAGACCCTTGCAGAACCCGTACATAAAAATTGTTACCGTACCAAAAAATTTCGTTCGCATTTCTGTCTTAAAAAGAACTATTGACATTTTCTCCAATAAAATTAAAATATCTGTTATGACGTTGAAATTGGTTATATATTCTTTTAGCCAAATTGCTTGAAAGGATCGTCTGACTGCCTCCTAGCAATCAGTTTTATATTAGAAATCGATTTACAAATGGCCATTTCGCTTCTTTACGTCTGGGTACCACTTCATGGGTACGGGTACATCCACGGTACCGCACAATATATTTGTCGCAATCCGATATTGCACCACAATATTGTATATTAGCAAAATGTACGGCCAGATTCTCAAAATATCTAGCGCCCATTCAAATAAAGAAAGGACTTTTTTTATACAAAAACAATTGAATTTTCAAATCAATCGCTAATGGTTCGTTATTCATTTGTCCGTCAAGTAAATTTAACATTTTTTATTTTTGAATATGTATTAATTAATTTACATTTTTTTCATTTTTTTTTCGAACACTCGTTATAAAAACAACTCTTCCAAAATGATCATTATAAAATAGCATCTTTAAAAATTGATTTGAGAATGAGAACTGAAATGACTGAAGCACCAATGACGAAATATTTTTGAAGATAGAAAGATGCAAAAATTTCACATTCTGCAACATTTGAATTGTTTTTTTCCATTCTATTCTTAATTGGCTCAAAACAAGAACAAAGAAAGTACTTTTAATAAAGCATTTATATTATTCAATTCTTCATTTGTTTTGTCGACGTGTTAACGTTAACAATCAAATAGCCTTATATTCAGAATGCTTAAGAAATTCTTCCATAAGTGACCATTAAAACAAATTTGTTATAAATCACCATGGTTATTTCAACTACTGTCGTTTAAATATTGCAATAGAACTATGGAAATCGACGCGGCAGAAAAAAACTGTTTATCGTAAGTAGTACCTTCGATGATGACATCTTTGGAGTACTAAAAACATGTCTCTTTAAAGAAATTTATAGATTTCTAGAAGTTATTGGTTAGAATTTTAGGTATCACATTTTTTTATAGTACTTGAAATTTTGGTAGTACCCAATTTTTGTTGAATATTTTCGGCTAAGTTACAAAATCTTCGCTCAAAAAGACGAAATGAGGTAATTTTAATTAGTACTTAAAAAATAAACGGTACTTCCTTTAACCCGTCTTCGTCAAAGTAAAAAAACAAAGTTTTAAATCAGTTGCAGTACAAGAAATAGCCATGGTACTTTGCTAGCTAACAAATACCTTGACGAATTTCGCAAATTTTACAGTACCATCGGTACTATTAATAAAAATCAAAACAAACAACACATATTTACGACACTTACGTAATTTGTAAAACCAACACTAATCAAAAGCACTAAAGATGTATCTATCCTCAACTGCGAAAGGCCACCGCCAATGCAAGTTATTCGGTACTAATTAATGACCAACAAAATACTGTACGGTAGTACCACACACTGGCACTCTACTACTATTTCGCGTACGTCCGTAAAATTAACAAAAAAGTATATAAAAGATGACGCGCTTTTATTGGAAAATTAAACTAGGTACTACCTGGTTGTTAGTACCGCACCGTGCTGACTGAAACAAATATCAACCTGCACGCGAATGTTTACTGAGCTGCCTGTACCGTCGGCTTTTGCTTATGACTAGAATATCATAATCTAATATAAAGGTAATGGTTGAAATGTCTACGATCTGGTGGAGTTGAGGCAGGTACTTTGGCGGTACTACTACCTCTGATACTGGCTGCTTCGTCGTAGTTCATTGCAATTGGTGGTTTGCTAAGCAAAATTTGTTGTAAAAGTATTAATTAAAAAAAATATTTGTCAATTTATTGGTACTACCCCAACTTTGATTAGAATTTGCGATATGTATTATTTTTTAAAGACAAAATATTTGATTTTCATTGAAGCAAGGAATCATTTTAACCAGTTTTGCCAGGAAATGTCAGGTAGTACCACCAAAAAGTATCACAAACTGGTATTTTTTAAATCATAAAAAATGAAAGGTTTAATAAAAGTGTTTTTTTTTTGTATTCTTATTTTGTTGATGTGGTACTTTTGGTAGTACATCAGTGTAACGTAACAAAAAAGTCATCATATTTGCATTATTTAATTCATAATGATTTCGGTCAAAGTTTTACTTTCATTTTTAATGTTCGCACGCAATATCGTCGACTAGTGGTACCGCTATTCATGGTACCATAAGCTTATGCAGTGATGTAGTGATCAACGTCCACTACCTGAACGTTAAAATGAATTTGGCACAAATATTATACGTGCAATCTTTTTATAATCGAACACAAAAAAAAAAAGTTATTGATGTACATAGTACTACCTACCAAGAAATTTAATTTATTAGTAAATGGGGAATTCTCGCTAATTATACGGGAATCTTAAAAAAAAAAATGTAATTACTCATCTGCTGTTAATTTTTTTTGAGGTACGACGTAGTCACTTAATAATTAGTACTAAAATTATACAATAAAATTAATTCTATTTGAAGTTAATAGAAGTTGTTTGGAAGAGACATTCATTTTTAAGAAAATTGTTTTGTGTAGTGCTTAAAAGTACTTGTAATATTTATTTTAAACAACTATGAGAGCTAAATCAACATCCTTAACATATTTTGCACAAATATTTAGCCGATATTGGTACTAACAAGAGGAAGTTTAAAATGTCTCGTAATATTTTCAAAATATAGAAAGTACCAACTTAAATAACGTTCCTATTTTTAACCTCAGCACGTAAACTTTGACATATAAACTACGAACAGCAATTTCCAGGAAATTCGCAATCGACAGTCCTTTCTAGGACTCACCACCTTGAAAATCGAAAAACCAAGAGGCATTACCACTTACAACATCGCCATAATCATACGTTTGCACTACATAATCAGAGATAATAAGTACCACTACGCAACTCCAGCAATTAATCTACCAATACTAATTACTAAACACTCGTAATAAACATTTTTGTTCATATTCACGTTCAATTTCAATATGTACAATGTTCAGTGCAGCGTTAAGCAATCTACTTCTTCATCTCGCTCTACTTATCATATGTGGTACCACCACCTCCAAGAGTACATCGCAATACCGCTTGGTCTGTAGGTTATTCCCAACCATCGCGTTTATTGCAAATGTCCGAGTTTATATAATTATAAAGCGTTTATTTGAGTACTATCAGAGAATGGCAGCTTGGAGAAATGTCAACTTTCAATAAAAAACACGCTCGTCATATCCATGGTTACCATGTAGCGATGGCAAACTATAGGTCACTTTGAGGACCTAGTTCTTAGTTCATTTCAATGTACCGTTCACGAACTATAGGTCGTGATTCGTTCGGCAATGCTGCTGTTGCAATATTGCATCGAGTTTCCTATTTCGTTCCGTTCACCAACATACTTTATCACTAAATATATGTTAGTACTGTATATGTACTGTATACTATACTGCATCGTTTACGAGCCGTTGTGATTCATTAAGCGTTTTAGTACATGACGAGTGAACTACACATCGCTAGTCTTTAGGTTATTCCCAACCATCGCGTTTATTGCAAATGTCCGAGTTTATATAATTATAAAGCGTTTATTTGAGTACTGTCAGAGAATGGCAGCTTGGAGAAATGTCAACTTTCAATAAAAAACACGCTCGTCATATCCATGGTTACCATGTAACGATGGCAAACTATAGGTCATTTTGAGGACCTAGTTCTTAGTTCATTTCAATGTACCGTTCACGAACTACAGGTCGTGATTCGCTCGTCAATGCTGCTGTTGCAATATTGCATCGAGTTTCCTATTTCGTTCCGTTCACCAACATACTTTATCACTAAATATATGTTAGTACTGTATATGTACTGTATACTATACTGCATCGTTTACGAGCCGTTGTGATTCATTAAGCGTTTTAGTACATGACGAGTGAACTACACATCGCTAGTCTTTAGGTTATTCCCAACCATCGCGTTTATTGCAAATGTCCGAGTTTATATAATTATAAAGCGTTTATTTGAGTACTGTCAGAGAATGGCAGCTTGGAGAAATGTTAACTTTCAATAAAAAACACGCTCGTCATATCCATGGTTACCATGTAACGATGGCAAACTATAGGTCATTTTGAGGACCTAGTTCTTAGTTCATTTCAATGTACCGTTCACGAACTACAGGTCGTGATTCGCTCGTCAATGCTGCTGTTGCAATATTGCATCGAGTTTCCTATTTCGTTCCGTTCACCAACATACTTTATCACTAAATATATGTTAGTACTGTATATGTACTGTATACTATACTGCATCGTTTACGAGCCGTTGTGATTCATTAAGCGTTTTAGTACATGACGAGTGAACTACACATCGCTAGTCTTTAGGTTATTCCCAACCATCGCGTTTATTGCAAATGTCCGAGTTTATATAATTATAAAGCGTTTATTTGAGTACTGTCAGAGAATGGCAGCTTGGAGAAATGTTAACTTTCAATAAAAAACACGCTCGTCATATCCATGGTTACCATGTAACGATGGCAAACTATAGGTCACTTTGAGGACCTAGTTCTTAGTTCATTTCAATGTACCGTTCACGAACTATAGGTCGTGATTCGTTCGGCAATGCTGCTGTTGCAATATTGCATCGAGTTTCCTATTTCGTTCCGTTCACCAACATACTTTATCACTAAATATATGTTAGTACTGTATATGTACTGTATACTATACTGCATCGTTTACGAGCCGTTGTGATTCATTAAGCGTTTTAGTACATGACGAGTGAACTACACATCGCTAGTCTTTAGGTTATTCCCAACCATCGCGTTTATTGCAAATGTCCGAGTTTATATAATTATAAAGCGTTTATTTGAGTACTGTCAGAGAATGGCAGCTTGGAGAAATGTCAACTTTCAATAAAAAACACGCTCGTCATATCCATGGTTACCATGTAACGATGGCAAACTATAGGTCATTTTGAGGACCTAGTTCTTAGTTCATTTCAATGTACCGTTCACGAACTACAGGTCGTGATTCGCTCGTCAATGCTGCTGTTGCAATATTGCATCGAGTTTCCTATTTCGTTCCGTTCACCAACATACTTTATCACTAAATATATGTTAGTACTGTATATGTACTGTATACTATACTGCATCGTTTACGAGCCGTTGTGATTCATTAAGCGTTTTAGTACATGACGAGTGAACTACACATCGCTAGTCTTTAGGTTATTCCCAACCATCGCGTTTATTGCAAATGTCCGAGTTTATATAATTATAAAGCGTTTATTTGAGTACTGTCAGAGAATGGCAGCTTGGAGAAATGTTAACTTTCAATAAAAAACACGCTCGTCATATCCATGGTTACCATGTAACGATGGCAAACTATAGGTCATTTTGAGGACCTAGTTCTTAGTTCATTTCAATGTACCGTTCACGAACTACAGGTCGTGATTCGTTCGGCAATGCTGCTGTTGCAATATTGCATCGAGTTTCCTATTTCGTTCCGTTCACCAACATACTTTATCACTAAATATATGTTAGTACTGTATATGTACTGTATACTATACTGCATCGTTTACGAGCCGTTGTGATTCATTAAGCGTTTTAGTACATGACGAGTGAACTACACATCGCTAGTCTTTAGGTTATTCCCAACCATCGCGTTTATTGCAAATGTCCGAGTTTATATAATTATAAAGCGTTTATTTGAGTACTGTCAGAGAATGGCAGCTTGGAGAAATGTTAACTTTCAATAAAAAACACGCTCGTCATATCCATGGTTACCATGTAACGATGGCAAACTATAGGTCACTTTGAGGACCTAGTTCTTAGTTCATTTCAATGTACCGTTCACGAACTATAGGTCGTGATTCGCTCGTCAATGCTGCTGTTGCAATATTGCATCGAGTTTCCTATTTCGTTCCGTTCACCAACATACTTTATCACTAAATATATGTTAGTACTGTATATGTACTGTATACTATACTGCATCGTTTACGAGCCGTTGTGATTCATTAAGCGTTTTAGTACATGACGAGTGAACTACACATCGCTAGTCTGTAGGTTATTCCCAACCATCGCGTTTATTGCAAATGTCCGAGTTTATATAATTATAAAGCGTTTATTTGAGTACTGTCAGAGAATGGCAGCTTGGAGAAATGTCAACTTTCAATAAAAAACACGCTCGTCATATCCATGGTTACCATGTAACGATGGCAAACTATAGGTCATTTTGAGGACCTAGTTCTTAGTTCATTTCAATGTACCGTTCACGAACTACAGGTCGTGATTCGCTCGTCAATGCTGCTGTTGCAATATTGCATCGAGTTTCCTATTTCGTTCCGTTCACCAACATACTTTATCACTAAATAAATGTAAGTACTGTATATGTACTGTATACTATACTGCATCGTTTACGAGCCGTTGTGATTAATTAACCGTTTTAGTACATGACGAGTGAACTACACATCGCTAGTCTTTAGGTTATTCTCAACCATCGCGTTTATTGCAAATGTCCGAGTTTATATAATTATAAAGCGTTTATTTGAGTACTGTCAGAGAATGGCAGCTTGGAGAAATGTCAACTTTCAATAAAAAACACGATCGTCATATCCATGGTTACCATTGATAGAAGAAGCACAGCACACTGACCAAATAAATAATTGTCAATCGATTATTCATTGTCAAATTGACAGATCGCGTTAAATTTGAAATGTAAAAAATATATAGGTAATAAAGAGATGAATATGGAATAAATTTATTTGGTAATTTAGTTTTCGGTGTTGAAATTTAATGATATATTGATAAAAATGATTCTGTATTGTTCAATTGTTTTGTTGCAGTTAATTAGAGCAAGTCATGTGTAACTAATGCATATGCAATCAAGTAATTTGCAGTATTTCATCATGAAGATGCAATTGAAAGTCATTAGATCAATGCCAAACTAAAGCATAAATATATTGTACAAGTAGATACATAGAAAATTAGTATCTACTATTTCAGATCATTAGATATAATAATAGTATATTAGATAAAAAAAATTATTCAAGTATGTTAGGTAAATACTTTCCCAATAAAAAAATCGACCTTTAAATGTTTCCCTTGTCTTGGTATTTTTCTAAACACCCCGTAATGTGGTCGAAATTATTTTGACCTCAAGTGAGAAAAAAAAATTTTCACGAAAAAACGAAGGATCCCTTGGTCGGCTAATAATGGGACACTAGACCATTGAAACATTTGAATCTGCATAAAATATGGCCAATCAATAATAAAGGGTGCTATGGTAACGTTTTGGACACTATCAACAAGACAGGTTTGCTGACATTTGATTTGAAAAGGAAAACTAAAGCATTCTTGCAGTCACGTCGAGGCGTTAGTCTGACAGCAATTGAAATTGATAAATTGACGTCGAAACTTGAGCATCAGAAAAAGCAGATTTGTTTGGGATAAATGTTGGATTTATTGTGGTGATTCAAAGTTCGAGGACACTAGGACAGTTTTTATTTTGGCCAAAATGCCGGAGTTGTCCGAAGAAATGTACTGTTCCCAACAAATATGCATTCCGCCAGCATTTCCGTATCTTCTGCGGCAATATGCGAAAGCTGCTATACGAACCCAACCAACAGATCTGTTGAAGTAAGTGCTTTACTTTTGAAACACCTCAGCGTTCAATAAATTAAATTAAATTCTGCCAACAAAGATGGTCGACGGCGTACTTCCGTTGCCTCGCGTTAAATCTACCACCGCCAGTTAAAACGCGCCTGGAATATCCAATTCCTTTGGACTACCAGGGTCTGACACCCGGATGGCTTAGAGCCTTGGTAAATCAAATTCCCAATGCCAAAACGGTATCGTTCAAGCTGCTTTGGGACCGTTGGCTGGGCGCTTGCTTGAAACACAACACTCTTATCGAGATCCTCTTGTTGGGCAGATTTACGGATAATAAAGCGATTCCTTGGTGGAGTTTCATTGCTTTGTGCGCTGGACATTTGACTGAGGTTCGCGTTTTGGGCAAATTCTCAATTTCCTAAGTTTGCAGCTAAATTTTAAGATAATATATAAGGATTTTTAGTTTGAATCTAAACATCTTTGTTGCGTTTGCTTAAGTTTTGTAGTTTTGAAGTAAATTGATAAAGAGATGTGGCCTTACAAAATGTTGGCAATCATTTTGAATATCTGTCATATAAACTTTGATCGTTTTGTTTAAAAATAAACATAACGAAAATAAATCAACGAAAATGCAACACATTATAATCGAAAGATTGACGGAACTGTTAATTTTCTGCAGAATTTGACTCATACGATGGTTATGGTTTGTGAAATTCTAACGGAGGAACCCGAAGGTGGTTCCGCAATGATCCCAGTGAAGGCTTTTATGAACATTTATCGATTCTTAGCGGATATTGATGCTTCGAAAGCGCAATATTTGCCTAATATCTATTTTACCGATTCCGTGTTAGGTTTATATGAAGAGGAAGAAGAGGAAAAGTCGATTGAATCTGAGATTACACCCGAAATAGTTGTGAAAATGTAAGTGTTGGTTTTTGTCATTGTATTTAAGGCTGAAGATTGATTTTTTTTAACGAGGAAAATTTATTGTAAACTAGAGATTTTTTTGTTAATTATTTCATCAATTGTTTCATTTAATGAATGATTCTTAATTGATAAAGTAGATTTTTTGGTTAACAAAATTAATTTCTTGTGTCTCGAAAGAGATGAAATTGAAGAAGAAAAAGAAATTTCCGTATCAATCGAAGTGGAGGAAGAATCCTTGGCCGCTGTATCTTGTCCGGACATTATAGCTGAAGAAGCACCATACGAAACGTTGGATGCAACTGCATTTCCCCCGAAAGGAACCGAAGTTCTTCTCGAAAGCATCGATAAGACATTCGCCTTAGATAAAGAGGTCGTAGAGACCGCAGAGCAAGGTATTTGCATTATTGATGATTTTGAATGATTTGACTGTATATAAATTATTGATAAGGTGATGAAGGGGAATATAAAGATGGTGAAAATGAAGATCAAAAAGAAATTGCGACTGATCAAGAAGAGGGGGAGGCAAAAAAAGAGATCGAAGAAGTTAAAAAGGTTGATGCGGAAGAAAAGGAACAGACAGAACAAAAAACGTAAGTTTTTTAATAAAAAAAAAAACATGTTTTACATTAAACAGATGTTTACTTCCCGCAGAGCCTCAATAGACAAGCAAACAGACGACAAACCACCGAGTCCGGCTTCAGATTCCCCCGAGAATGGCACGAAAATTAAATCACCGGAAGACGAGAATCGTGTGAACAGCTACGTAGGATCCCCAGAAGAAGCGATGGAAAAACAAGACCAGGATGACAAAGAGAAAGTAGACACTGTTCTCAGTACGGACTATGAGCATGATATGCCGAACAGTGAGTCTAAGGATAATATTGAAGAACGCAAGAAGGTGGACGAAGTGGAAGCGCCGACCATTATTAAAATTGATGTGGATGTGTATCAATCTGTAGACACTGTGCAGGAAGACACGACCGGCAGATTTAAACCGACAGAAAGACAAACTCTGGTAAGAAAAGAAAAAGTTTAATAATACGTGAATTGTGTAGATATCATTTCTTAATTTTATGACAACAGCCTGGCGAACCAACTGGACCGATTGATGCAGATGCCGATGGCGCTGATGCTGCGGAAAAGATAGACGATAAACAATTGGCAGAAACAAACGAAATTGAATCAACTATGGGAAAGGAACAAGAAAGTGCAACCAAGAGCAGTTACGAAATAAGTTTGAGTGGTTCTGGTGAAGAATACGACGATGAAAGGAAGGCGGGTGAAGAATTGGTTTCTTTGCCGGTAAGAGAAATATGTACAGATATTTCTATTTAAGAATTATTTCGATTTTGTTCTGCAGAAATACGAATGGTTTGATATTCCGGCGGTGCCCGGTATTGGTCCTACAGTACCAATTGAACTAGTTGAAATTGTCGATGAGTACATGACTAAGATGGCCAGGATCCAACATGGCGTCGTCATGCCGAGGAATATTAGGCATTTCGCGTGTCCTCCATTGGAGGTTTTCGATTTACAAAATGAATATTAGTTTATTTATGTTTAGTGTGTATTTATTGTATATATCAAATAAAATATTGATGAAATACGTTGTTTTTATTCGTAATTTAATTAAAATTATGTTTGCGATATTGCGAATATATTTTTTCGATACTTGCACCAGCGCACCATCTATTGACTACTCAAAAAACCATTAATATTAAATAAATAAAATAGTAAATATTCAAAATAACTTCTAGCTATAAAAGAATACAAGTTTTAAACTATCATCTCGAAAGAAATATAGAAATAACACTGATTACCTAGTAGTAAAATAACATAATTATTTTTTGATTATATATTTTTTTAATCAACATTGTAGAGACATCTACAGTTTATTATTAAAATTGCAAATTGTTTAATTAAGGTAATTATATTTACCAATCAACTAAATAGCACAAAAACGTTTTTGTGTTTTCAATTATTCATATACCCCATTCATTAGGTCGTTCAATATTTACAAGGCCGTAACAATTCATAATTCCTAAACCAAGAATGAATTACAAAACGTAATCGACGACTCGAACAACTCGAATTTGATTCATTCGTTTTCATTCATGAATCCACCTCGAATGATATTGATGAGTAGGCGTACGAGTCGCCACGACGCGAATCCGACGCGGTCCGATCCGAACGGAAGCGAACAAGTAAACCCAGCAGCTCCCCAGCTGTTTACACGCACATACACAAAAAAAACACAATAATATGGCTAACAGTGCACTCCACCAACACAAGCACCACCAGAAATAATTCCCCGTTTATCGCCGCGATGACCGCGCGAATATTGCCGTTGCGAGCTGTTCGTTGTTGACTTCCGGTTCCGGCGTGAGGATGTAAAATTGATGATATCGAAACGCTCCGCGACACGGAGAGCCGCCGATTGACAAGGTCCATCCCAAGCAATTGCCACGCCAAAAATCAAAATGTTACCGATTATTTGAGCCGATAGTGTGCGGATGAACAGCGATTGAATTATAAGTGTTTCCAAACATGTTGCCGTTTGAAGGAGGGTGTTTCGGTTCGACATCGACCAAAGGGAAATTGAAATCGACTGCTAGCAATCCGATACCGAAGAAATCGACTTGTACGTTTAGTTTCGACAATATCGATGTTTCGAGTTCAACGTCCGTCGATCCAATAAATTCGCCGGATATTGAATTACGAAATGCCTCCGAACGTAACTTTCCTCTTTTGGATTTGACGACACCTCCACATAGTACGAATACCGACTGCGGTGCCCCAGTACTGATTATACAATCACCAAAAACCCCAACATTATGCAGGAAGTTAAAAGCTGTCAGCTTAGATTCCGATCCACAACCGAGCCTGGGACAGTCTTTAGAAGTGTCCAGGCGGGATGTGTTTTCTATGCCAAATACGCCCAAAAAACAGTTAAAAGCGAGAAATACAATGGCTAGTTTTGACGACACCGGACAACGTATTACAGGTTTTTCGTTGAGTACACCGCCGACCACTTCTAACTTGAAGCATTTCTCTTCGAATTCGAGTATATCTGGCTCGCAAACATTAAAGACCCTACCCGAAATAATGATGCTGCAAGATTTTAATGACCCACAAAAGAACGAACCGATGCGATCTAAGGCGAAAGGCCTTCTAGAGCGCAGGGGCTCAAATGCCAGCTTAACCATCGACTTGGGCTTAGGAGAGTCAACTCCAACAGTAAAAATTCCATCCAACGCAATTTTCAATCAACAGTTCCATAAGTTAAACACCGCGAAAAGTGTTAGCAATTTAAACCTGAGCCAGTACGAAATGCGGTGCACTTGCAGCGCGGCGAAATCATCGATAGCAGCTTCCAATGCAACTTCCTCCAGATCAAATCTATCCAACATCAAAGAATCTGACAAGCGAAAATCGCAGACCCATTTAGAAACATGCGGCAATTGCACCATCTACGAATCCGTGGCCAGTAAATCCAGCGGTTGCCAAATCAAGTCTTCGAAACGCTGCGGGTGTATATGCAATTACAAATGTCGCCGTAAAAGTTTGTCCAATGAAAATTTGTATGTCCCGCCGTGTTCTATGTGTCAAATAGTGTCATCCCCGAATTCCGGGACGTTCAGTTTTCAACGAAATTGTGCGCACGGTGGTCCCTCGGTGCATCAGTGCAAAGGCCATCGAATGGCCTGTTATCCCAGACAACCTGATTTAGACGCGAATCAGATATTGAGTGAAGATTTCAAATTGCACCTTCAAAATCTGCAGTATCTTCAAACAGCGGGAAGTGTTTTAGCTATAGCGGATTTACAATCGTATCGAAAGGTACACAAGAGAAATATTTAAAATTAGTGCGCTGCGATGAATTTGTTCAAACAATTGCTCATGCAATTGTCAATAATATATAACAAATGCTCTTTAGAGTAGCTAAGCTATCTATCAAACAATCAATAGGGTTACTAAAATATATTTTAAATGTTAAATATTACAAAACGGTGTTTGCGTGTTGTTTCAGAGCCAATTACATAAAGAATTTTGGGAAGTCCCGCTGAATTTGCAGGAGAAATGTCTGGTCTCTGGCAGCCAGACGAAAAATCGTTATAAAGGGGTAATTCCGAACGAGCATAGTAGGGTGTACTTGCCGGGTCCTCAGATTTATATACAGGCGAACTATATCAAAGTAAATAGTAAGAAAGTATTGATTTTGCCACGTATTTGACCGACTTTTTGTTACAGGGCCCAGATAATAGCGATCTGCCAAGTTATATAGCCACCCAAGGCCCTATGCAACATACATGCGTAGATTTTTGGGAAATGGTTTGGTCAAACAAGGTTCGAATTAGCCTAATTGTAATATTGGCCGTGAGATGATTGAAACGATTTATATTTCAGACAAACTGTATCGTAATGCTAACGCAATTGGTGGAGAAAGGATTCACGAAATGCGAATTATACTTTCCATTGGGTCGTTCCAACAAATCCTGCGAGAAATCGTACTACACTGTCCGCACGACCAAAGCACATGACAAATTCTCATTTGACATACGACCAAATGTAAACGCAACAATAAGTACAACAAAAGTCGACGAGCAATTAATCGAATTCGAGGAGCTAGAATGTATTTCGTACGGCCCGTTCACTATACGCTATATAAGCAAGGAGGAACTTTTGGAAAGCTGCACGCTACGCCATCTTGAGTTGTCAAAAAGTGACGCACCCGGCTCAAAACGTCAGATTGCGCATTATTGGTACAGCAACTGGCAGGACCACAAGATGGCCAACGCTGAACACGTGCTGAAAATTGCTGTCAACGTATTGAATCTATTGGATCGCACGAAAAGCAACTCGAGTAATCCGGGGAGTGTTTTCTATCGGAGTAAGAGACGGTGTGTACCGCCACCGAATACGCCGATAACACCGCAACTAAGCAACACGTCAACGTCAGTGCAAAATGTCGTGACTAGTTCGAATGCGAGGTGTAGTTCGAATGAACCGCTGCCAGTGGTGCATTGTAGTGCGGGCATCGGTCGGACTGGCTGTTTTCTAGCCATTTTGAATGGCATGCAACAGCTGAGAAGTAACCACAACGTGGACGTACTGGCAACACTGTGCTCGCTGAGGTACGATAGAGGCGGTATGGTACAAACTGCCGAGCAATACGAATTAGTGCATAAAGTGTTGAGTTTGTACGCGGGCACTTTGACTACAGTCATACCAACTAGTGGAATGTCGAAATAATGTGGCCATATTTGTTTCGTATATCAATATAATGTATATTGTGATCTCAAGATTTTATTTTCGCGCGCTGTAAGAATAATTAACTGGCATATTTGAAAATAGTATAATAAAAATATAGGAAAAAGGTCAGGTTGAGAAATTGACCCCCCCCCCCCCCAAATGGAATGTTGTTATAAAATGGGATTTTATGTATTATAACGAGTGTTCATTAAAAATCTTAATGAACAGAAATAAATTGCCTCTAATTTTTTTTTTAAATATATATATTATAAATGCCATGTTGATTTATTGTGGACGAAATGATAATTGATTATTGTACATCCTGTAGATAGACTTGATGTTTTTTCATTATAGTTTGAATTAAAACTGTGGACAATAATTTTATTATTAACGTTAAAAATATTCCTGTATATAGAAAAAAATTGTTTAAATCGACTCGCATGTTCCTCTTTCCATTTAAAAATATATTTTCTACGTATTTGTATTAACGTCAGTTTTCATAAGTTTACACTAAATGTAAAATACTCATCAAACTTTATATATAACTGTTACGAAAATGTGTATTTTATATATTGCAAAAAAAATAATTAGTTTAAATGTTTTTTAATATAGTTGTAAATGAGATAATTTATAAATCCTAGTCGTATATAATTTTTTTTTGTTATTAATAACTGTTGGTTCCGTTCAAATATTTTTATGTCTATAAAATGAATGTGTAGATGTTTAGCAAATTATATAAATTAACTCATAATATTTTTTAAGCATTAACCTAAAGGAAATTTATTACGGTAGGATAAATGTGATAATTTTTTTTTGTAATATTTAGAATTATTAAGAAATTGTGCTCTAAGAGAAAGAAATTATTTAAAAATTTACATAATTTCAATTGTTAATATTTTTATAAATCGATTGAATGTCCAAAGGGAGAAAAATATTAAAATTACCGAAGATGGCAATTTATTATTGTATTGTGTGCGACCTACTTTAGAAATTGAATTCATTTAAAAGTGCAGGAGAAAATCTTTTTTATAATAATAGTACAAATTTGATATGTTATTACTAATTTTTATTGATAATATAAACGATTAAAAAAATTACGCACAATATCGTAAAAGAAAAAACACCAAATTCGGTCTTTATATATTGAGATAATTGTATTTAAAAAATGTGTCAAATATAATATTAAAAAATCGTTTACCTATAACCTAAATCACAGACAGGCATAGCAGTTAAAAAATATTTCAAAGAAAGCAAAAGTTTACGTAAATTTTCAAAAAATTAATATAGTTTCATTTATACTTTTTCCAAATTGGATAAGAAGCGCCATCTATAGGCTATTCTGTTATTAATTTTAACAATACGCACGTCAATGTTAAGTACGACATTTCTAACGAACACAGCCGATAAAACAGATCGCTCTAATCGGCCGACTTAATCGCACGGCGCAGTTGCGCATCTGACAACTACTTTTACCGTACAATTAAGTCGGTGCGAGTGAGACGGATCGACTGTCAGAGCAGTACCAATTACCGAGTACGACTATTATATTTATTATTGCAAATCAAAACGAAAATAACATTGCTCCGAGTGCGATCAGCAAAGCAAAGGGCCTTCGAGCAAAGCATGCAATGATTATATCAACCGATACGGGTGGTGTGGTACTACAGTCAGCGAGGAACTACCCCGGGTACCACCGCTATGGATGCTGCGAGTGCGGACCTAGCTCTGCAAGCGATTTTAGGTAATTGCCTACTTTCCAAGTACTAATAAGTGCATTCGAATTTTTACTATCGGACAGGTACTACCAAATACTGGCCACCTTATTATTTATTAGACAGCTAAATTTGTGTTTTGTTAGTTGACATTGGTTCGGAATGTTGAAAAGTACTGTTGGAAAAAAATCTAGTAGTACTCTTGTAGAAGCTGTTCTACATTTAGCTTTTAGTGACAGGTACTACTACAATATTAGATCTACTCGCGTAATAAACATACTATAAGAAGAGTTCTTGTGCTGGATCGATAGATCCCATTTGGTACTACCAAATAACCGATTGTAAGAATCGGACTTGTTCTATTTGTTTTTTTTTTGATTTAACAAAAGTAGAGTTAATTCGCGTTAATTATGTTAAAAAACTGGGCGGTTTATTGAAAGTATCAAATTCTATTTGCTCTTATAAATTATGGTACTACCAATACGAAATGTCGTTGACTTTTAATATGTATAAAAATTGTTAAAATAATTATATCAGGCGTATAATAATAGAAACAATTAAGATAAATAATTTGTTTATTAAGAGGAAATTTTAAAATTGTGAGCACTACCAAATTTATTTATATAAAACAGTACTAATTAATTATTTTGATTTGAAAACAATTTATTTGCGCACGAATTTAAATTTTTGTTCGTTCATTTATTGATCAAACTTTTTAACAAATTAACCCGCCACCCTTGTATTAAAAAAGCCTACCTTCATTATTCAAAAGGGAAGATGGGGGGTAAAAGCCCCATACATATATCGTATTATCACCATCTATTAAAATTTATATTGTTTTAATACAATATTTTTATGTATTGTTTTACATTTAAGGTTATAATTCAGCCGCCGTTATTGCTACTACAGGCTTTATATTGGCAAAAGATTTTTTCAAATCGGTGTGGTCTTTTCTTTATAATAGCCCTGGGCAAACACATGATCATTTAAATGAAGATTATTAGTTTTGCAGAAAAACAAAAGCACTTAAAATCGCTGAAAAATGTTATTGTGCGTTTGGTTTGGTACAATTTTTTTTTGAAAACATATAAGGGTTGTTTTACATCTAATTTAAGGGCAGGTGCGATTTTTTTACAGACATTTAACACAAAATACAGTTTATCCTAATTTCACCCACGACTGGTCACGTTAATTCGCCCATACAATCCAACAGGGTAATATTTGTCATTAAAAAAACACCCCTAAAATACAAACATACCCTAATCCAACATACAAGCCTCGATAAAATGTCGATTTTTTTAAATTGCGATTTTTTTTCGTATATAAAAACATTACAGCAACGACTTGTTGTATTATGACCATTGGTCAGAAGGGTGTTTTCAACCCTTAAAGGTCGGCCAATGTTCAGAGGGTTGTTTAATCGATTCAAGCATTCGATTGGCTAAGAAAATCGGTTTAGTTACGAATTTAATCTGAAAATTGGTTAAATTTTCTTTTATAAAATTATTAGATGTATGTTGTTGTATAGGGTAGATAAAAAATAAATAAAAAATTTACTTCTTTTGGCGCAAATCAAATTTTATAAAATTTCTAGTTCAAGCTAATGAATTAATTTGCACAGATATTATTATTATTACTATTTCATTATAAAATCTTATACATATTTAATATAAAAAATTAGGAACAACTAAAAAAATCGCAATTATTTATATTTATATCGAGCGCAGACTCTATTGTACTGAAGATGCTGAATTATTTAATTGACGAAACATAATTTCTTTATATTGTTAACAATAGCTCTGAAGTGACAGTTAGAATACCCAAGTTTAGTCCACCATATACTAATATAATAATAATATGAACGCTTAAACTAAATATACAGGGTGTTAAGTATATATTTATTTAAAAATATATATTCTTGCCAAATGTATATATTTTTATTTTCACTGAAATTTGATGAAATGCACTCGAAAAAACCCCAAATATTTTTTATCTCCGTAACTCTACTAAATGGCTGAATTTTTGTTCGCGCTGTATACTATTATACTATACTTCTTATTTATTTATCCATCTCCATGACAACGGGCTGTTAACAGCCGAAGAAGTGTATTATATCGGGTAGGAGGAGTTAATTGCAAACTACGTTACGATTTTGTTATTATATAGTTCGTATCTATATATCTACGTAGATTTGTTTGATCGAAAATTGTTCTCTTCGGAAGAATCAACGTTTGTAAACATTATTAAGCAATAGACATGCGTTTTTTGCAAAAATCCGCCCTAATTTTTTGTTTCAAAAAAATACTCTACTAGTGGGGAGTTTAAAAAATCCGCGTTTGAAAAAAAAAAAAATGATTTGCGTGCGTTTAAATTTGGTGTCCGAATATTTGGAAGTGATGTAAAAAGGTCAAATTAAAGCTAGTGAATTTTGTTTATTAATCGGATAGTGTTGTTTAAAATGTCAAAAAATTGTGGATAGTATTGAAATCAAAATGGATTATTTTGAAAATATGGACGATAGAGTCGACAGGGGTCGAATTATACATTCAGGTATTTTTTTTACCTCAAAAAAGATTTTTATTTTAACTGTTTTTGATAAATCAAAATATTAACTGATTATTATATTTTAATAAATATAAATGTATATATGTGCGTGACATTTAAAATATTTTTGGCCATTTGAATTGTGGCAATTTTTTACAACACCATTAACAATTTCTTATAAAAAATCTGTCTTAATTTCCTTTTTGTTGCCCCCTCCCAAAAAAACGCCCCCAAAATCTACAAATTTGTCTAAAACGAAAAAAAAAGCTACTTCATAAATTTGGACGAGTCCATTATTTATACCGGGTCCTCATAAATTCACCAATGTCCTTTATAATGTAATATGTGTCCATGTATAAAATAATATATCAAATTGCCATGGCAATGTTCCAATATATGGCGAAACAGCTTTGTTGGTTATTGATAAAACAATTGCCAGCTAAATGACATTTCAATCTTTATTTTATGCATGCATATATTAAGCCTGATTGATCAATATTGTCATAAAAAAATGCAAAAAAAATTGGTTTAATTTTATAAGATGTCAAATAATTTAAAAATGAGTGGGTAACTTAAAAACAGGAGTGGGTAACATGCATCGAAGATATTGCTAAAGATTATTTATAGGAGATTAGAAAATAAAGTAGAGGAAAGGCTAGGAGAAGATCAGTTTGGTTTTAGGAAAAACAGAGGGACGAGGGAGGCGATTCTAGCACTAAGAACGGTAGTAGAAAAAAGAAAGAGGGTAGGAAAGGTAACCTGCATAGCTTTTGTAGATTTAGAAAAGGCATTTGATAATGTAGATTGGGACATAATGTTTAGAATTTTAAAAGAAACGGGTATAGATTATAAGGATAGGAGAATAATTTTTAATTTATATAAACACCAAACTGCCTTAGTTAGAATTGAGGGGGAAGAAGAGGTAGCAAAAATAGGGAAGGGAGTTCGGCAGGGATGTACACTTTCACCGTTATTATTTAATCTATATATAAAAGATGTAATAAACAAAGTAAAAGAAGAGTATAGTGTAGGTGTGAATGTACAGGGAGAGAAAATATATATGTTGAGATTCGCCGACGATATAGCTATATTGGAAGAAAGCGAAAAGAATTTAGAAAGGGTATTGAATGGTATGCAGGCAGTATTGACTAGGGATTTTAACATGAAAATAAATATAGGTAAAACTAAAGTGATGAGATGTGACAAAAAGAAATGCAGTAGAAAAATGAGGATCACAATACGAGATAATAGAATCGAAGAAGTGTCAGATTCTTGTTATTTAGGCAGTAGAATCACAAAAGATAATCGAAGCAAGGTAGATAGAAAGTGTAGGATAGCACAGGGTAGGAAGGCATTCGTAGAAAAAGGAACAGATTTTAAGATCAAATATTGACTTGGGTATTAGAAAAAGATTACTGAAGGTATATGTTTGGAGTGTAGCACTGTACGGGTGTGAGGCGTGGACAATAAGAAAGGAAGAGAAGCGTAGATTACAAGCATTCGAAATGTGGTGTTATAGGAGGATGATGAGGATTGGTTGGGAAGATAAAGTAACAAATGAAGCTGTACTAGAGTTAGTAGGGGAGAAGAGAAGTATTTGGAGAGTGTTACAGCGTAGGAGAGACAGATTAGTAGGGCATATCCTTAGGCATGGGGGGATTATGCAATTGATCATAGAAGGTAGAGTGGAGGGAAAGAGAGGGGTAGGTAGGCCTAAATTGGAGTATGTGAGTCAGATAGTTGAAGACGTTGAGATGAATAGCTATAGGGAGATGAAGGGATTAGCTCAGGATAGATCGGCATGGCGTACTGTTTCCAACCAATCTTTAGGATTGCGGACTCTTTAACTAACTAAGATGTCAAATAATTTAAAAATAAGTGGGTAACTTAAAAAATCGCTGTATATTTAGCAGGGCGTCATGATTCAACTTTGTAATTACCAATAAATGATTAATTCGTCCAATTTTCTTGGCTCAGTTCGAAGATATTATGCATTTGATGATAATCCAGATAAGGGAAAGCGATAATTTACAATAAAACGATTAAAACAGAAAGTGTAATTTTCTTAATAAGAAAATAGAGTCTCGTGTTAAACAAGGCGCGTGCAATATGCTCCAATAATTATTCATATAATTTTATTTAAAAAAACACACACACACACAACAACGCAAATAATTGCAGATGGTAAACAATGCAGATGTTGATAGATGAAATTAATAGTTTGTTACGCGATTGTGTGAAACGTAGCAAGAAAAATTGAGAAGAAATTGTTACATAGTTGCTAGAAGTAGATTAAATTTAATAAAAAATAAAATTCGAAGGCCGCGGAACGGATTTTGTTGGAGGCATCGATAATGAAGCGTTGGACTTTAGTCAGCTCGAGGCATTTATAAACAGCAGCGAAACAGCCCCCGGGGTAACAGCCACCTACTTTAGCGACAGCTTGAATGCGGCTACGGCAGCTGCGACAGCTGTAGCAACTGTTGACGTCACACCCACCACACCAAATGGCGCCACGATACATCAAAATGGCAAACAGATTCAGAATAATATGGGACAAGGGCAAAAAAGGCAGCCGGGGTAAAAAAAAACATTTCGTAAGAATTTCGCAAATTAAACAAAGTCTTTTTCAAACCAGAGTCCATCCGTTGCCGGACTCACCGCCAGACAGCAGCTCGGAACATCCCTACAGCCCCTCAGACACCTGCGACCATCTGTCATCCACCACAACCCTCATAAATCCCTTACTAGCCGACAACACTGGCACAACCCTTATATTGGGCTCGCACATCGTTGTCTCGGCCGATCCAACAGAACCACCCCAATATATAGTGGACGATTCCCGTGGATTACATCAACAAGCGCAACCGCAAGGTCCAACGGGGCCACAAGACCCAGTTGCGGGCAGTCAAATACAGTTGGTGGACGATTTTGTGGGCGCCGGGGCGGCGAGCTATGTCGACCATGTGCAGGCGCAAAGGGTGGCTTTGGTGGAGGGTGTTTGTGCGGAAGCTGAGGGCCAGGGGGTGGTCTATACCAGCTTGCAGACCGTGCCCAATGCGAAGAAACGCAAATTGTCGCAGGATTTGATCGTCAAGAGCGAACCCGGTTCGTTATTAGCGAACAATGTTAGGGCAAAGATTTTTGATGGGTTTTTTTTTACATAGATAATTGTTCGCCGAGTCAGTTATCACCACCAGATATTAACGACGAAGATTACGCAGCGTCTGAGTCATGTCTATCTGAATCACAATACCAGTGCATTCGATTTCAACCGTTTCAACAAAACAATTGGCACACAATCTGCGATCAAAACTTAACCGAACTGTAAGATAAGACCTGACCTGACCTGACAAAAGCATTCGTAATTTGGTCGTATTTTACAGAACCACGCCACATTATCGGGTCGATGCTGATAAAGGTTTCAATTTTTCAAATTCGGACGATGCGTTCGTTTGTCAAAAGAAAAACCACTTCCAAATTACAGCGCACGTTCAAATATTAGGCGATGGACATTTTGTCAAAACAACGGAAGGTATGCAAAAAATCTCCAGTTTCCATCTGCATTTTTACGGCGTGAAACACGATTGTCCCACGCAAACGATTAGGGTGGAACAAAGCCAAAGTGATAGAAGCAAAAAACCTTTCCATCCCGTACTGTAAGTTCGATGAAATGCCGAAATGGATTCGATTCGATGGACGCGTTTTCTTTTAGGGTTGAACTGGTAAATTCGCAAGTGACGAAGGTGACAGTCGGACGATTACATTTCAGCGAAACCACATCGAATAATATGCGCAAAAAAGGCAAACCGAACCCCGAGCAAAGGTACTTCCAATTGGTGGTTGGATTACACGCGCACACGCCGCATGGTAACTTTCCAATAGTCAGCCATGCAAGTCAAAAAATCATCGTCAGGGTAAAGTGAAATCAAACCTTACAAAAAAAAACAAAAAACGGCAAACAATTATTTACTTGCAGGCTTCGAACCCAGGCCAATTCGAAAGTGATGTTGAACTCTGCTGGCAAAAAGGGCAAACTCAGGTTTGATTGATGAAATATCATAAGATAGTTGGTGTTTTGATTGACGATGTGATTTTGTAGGATTCCATTTTTCACGGTGGAAAAGTCGGTGTAAACACAGATCGACCTGATGAGTCTTTAGTCGTCCATGGTAATATCAAAATTACCGGCCATATTATCCAGCCGAGCGATATCAGGGCTAAGAAGAATATTACGGAATGTAATACGGCGGATCAGTTGAGGAACGTCCAAAAATTAAGGGTCGTCAGGTATTGTAATAAATTCAATAAAACACGAAATTATGTTGTTTACAAATTTTTTTTTTTCTAGGTACGATTATTCTCCAGAATTTGCCAAGCAGTTAAATCGGCCAGCGGCTGAGTCCGATACTGGCGTGATAGCGCAAGAAGTAGCTGAAATATTGCCAGAGGCAGTTAGTTCTGCGGGGGATTTAACATTAACAGATGGCACGAAAATTGATAACTTTTTAGTGGTGAACAAGGAGCGAATATTTATGGAAAATATCGGAGCGGTAATTGTTTTTAATCGAAATACAAATAATTGTACAGGGTTGTATTACGATTATTTGTAGGTTAAAGAACTGTGCCGGGTCACAGATAATTTGGAGAATCGAATTGATCAGTTGGAACGAATTAATAAACGATTGACAAAGTTGAAAAGAGGCGATAGTTTGAAGTCGAATAGTACAGGTGTGGAAACTATTTTTTTCTAACGAGATTTTTTATGGAAATTAATGGTGTTTTTTAGTGAGTAGTGCGAAGATAACGCCCTCCGGAAGTAAAAAATGTATGAAGAATCATCAATGTAATGCGCATGATGATGAATTATGTTCTAATAAATTTATACAAATTATTATTGTGGTTTTGGTTTTGATTATGGCCTTCTGGTAAGTGGAAATAATACAATTTTACAATGGGAATGCTATAAAATCATTACAACCGTTTTATATCATTAAAAATCATCCATTTGTTTCCATATTTTCACATATATAAATTTTATTTCAATTCCAAATTTGATAGACCACTTTTAAATTTACTTCTATTATAATTTTAATCCTTATACGAAAATCGAATAGTTTTTAAATCCTCAATCAACATTTCCGAGTCTATATTATGTGAGAAATCGACGTGTGGTAATCAAACAATATTGAAAAATGTTTGCACATACCTTATAACTATTCCCAATCTTTGATTTCTTGCAATTAATAGCCAGTTGCGAACAATTTCGATGTTATGTTTTTATTTGACCAACGTTTGACAATTAAGCGTAAATTTCGCATACTGCGCGCGCATGATAGTGCGAAGGGTTTGATTAGCGTTCATCACAGATGGCACCACCAATATATTTGCATTATAATTCTGTTTTTAGCTCAATTTTCTTAAAGAAATATATTATGATTGCCTTTTAACGTTTTAGTTTAATGGCAATCACAACATTATATTTAGTAGAAACATCGAGACACAATCAGTTTGCTCAGTCCAATTTGCATGCCGTTCAAATGCAAGCTTTTACAACAGTGGGCCCCTCAAAATTGCCCAAAATACCAACCTGGAGCACCAATATACAGGACGTTCAAACGCTAGTCCGATTTCGAGATACAGGTAATAAATCAACAAAAAAAAACCATTAAATAGTATTTCGAAAAATCAGTTTCTAAGGAAATTTCATAAAAAGAAATTGTTTTCAGGTTCTATTAGGGCAACATTAGATACAACCGCATTAAGAAAGTCCGCCCCTGTAATTGGACGACCCGGTGAATGTACAGGGCTGGATCAAGATCTGGAAAATACAAATTTGTGCCAGGTAAATTTGTCCCCCCCCAAAAAAAAACGTTGCCATATTTGGTTGTTTTTTTCAGATATATTGTTGCCTGTCACCAAATTTGGACTCTAATAACGAGCTGGCAACGTCGATGTTCCAGAGCAACCAAATCGAGCACAATAAGAACAAAACGACACTTCTGACAATTGAGAAAAATCGAATCGTCAAACCGTTTAATACGAACAATATTGACAAGCAACGGCAACGTCGGGACGCGGACGATTGGTCTGATAAAGACAACAACGAATTTGATCAAATCGGTAAGGGAAAACAATCGGAACGAAACGTTTAGTCATAGTTGCCATAGAAATTAATCGTGACAATTTGATGACGCCAATGCTTTGCATACTTTTCAATTTCAGAAGATCAATTTTTCACGATAATAGTACAAGGGCAAGACTTCAACACGACCCTAACAAATAAATACCTATTCTCAAGTAATAACAACAACTACTCCTATTCCGTGCCGATTTCGAAGTATATGCCCGATGACATCGTCAATTTGCTATTTAGGTAAGCGCAGCTAAATCGTTGCCCACAAAAAAAAAATGTGTTTCAAAATAAATATTTGCAGATCGTTGGAGACGAACATCAAAGACATCGAGCACTGCTATAACGAGTTCGAACAATCGGAATGTCCGAACTATCCGAAAGTGGATAGTTTCGAGGATAATCGGACGACAGTGTCGGATCGGATAAATGAGAATAGTCCCAGTGGCGTGCAGAATAGTCTGCACACCGTTTCGTTTCAAGTTGACATGTTGAGCTATCAATCGAAAGTGATGACTTATAGGGCGTCGTTGAGACAAACGCAGGTAAGAAATTGACGTGTATGTGACAATGATTATGACAAATCCATTTGTCATAATTGCCGTCTAATTTTGAGTGACGTTTGTGGCAATTATTGACATTGTATTTTTGATTTTGAGAAGTGATTGTCGACAATTTGTCGAGAAAAGTTTGAGTTTGATTGTCGAGAAAAGTTTGAGTTTGATTGTCGAGAAAAGTTGTACAGCGTTGCCAAGTTTGGTTAATTAGTCTTCTTTCGTAATTACGAACAAATAATTAATTGATTAACCGTTGGATCAATAAATTTCATTATAATAATAGCTATAATTAATAAATTTATGGTTTTGCGGCTATATAAAGTGTTTTGTCGCGTTTATATTTGTTATCGTGGCTGTTAAAAAATACATTATACATTAAATCGATATTAACTTGTGTATTTGTAACAAAAACGTGATAAAACCATCGGAGAAAGATAAATAAATGTATTGAAAATTTATGTTATTTAGGTATTTATCATTTCAGATAAGATTATGTGTGATATTTTCAACGTATTGATTTTACCAGACAAAAAAATATATTTTTTTCAAAAAAAAAACACGTAATTTTAGACATATGATTAAAGAGGATGGTTAAATAAATTTTACTTTGTAAATTATATTAGTCATTTTTGAATAATAAAAAAATAATTTTATTTAGTTTAAAAGGATTTTTTTTTTCAGAATAATTGTAAGCTATCTCCGACAAAATTGGGCCTCGAATATGCGGAATATAATTTCTTTTTCTACAGACATTGTGATGAATGATGAGTAATTGATATTATTTTTTATCTAATTTAAAAAAAAAACTCTAATTTCTTTTGAAAAAAATACTCATTTTATTTTATCCGACAATTTTGCTAATCGTAATTTTTTTATTTAGAAAAAATAGATTTTATTTTATAATACTTCAGTATTATAGTGACATTTAAATCGTCTATATAATATTTTTTTGAACATATTAAAGTGTTAGTATAATTTGTTGATTTTTTTTAAATGAAGTTTGTTTTTTATTTAATTTCGATAGGTTAGTTTCATATTTCACTATTATTTATATCGATGTTATATTTTTTATAAATTATTTCCTGTTATATTTTGTTACTTCACTAACTAATGCTTTGCAAATTTCATTTTATGAAGTAAATAATTTAAAAAATATATACTCCAGAAAACCGCTATAAATAATTTTGCGCTAAAAGATAGACATGAAAAAAAATTACATAAATTTATGGCACCTTTTCTACTAATCCAATATGAAATTTTAAGCTTTATAAAATGAAAATTGCAATTAATAATCCAATAAAAATATTTCCTTTTGGATCTCAGCAGTAATTTTTGAACCGCCTTGAAAAATGTCAAAAAAACATTTAAAATTCGGTCAAATATATATTTTTTAAATTACTAACATTAAAAAAACTATTCCAATGGTACTTAATAATTTTAACCCATTTTTTTAAGTATAAAAAATTATAAACTACATTAAAAAATCCGTCC
This sequence comes from Leptodirus hochenwartii, assembly GCA_947310635.1. Classification (NCBI taxonomy): domain Eukaryota; kingdom Metazoa; phylum Arthropoda; class Insecta; order Coleoptera; family Leiodidae; genus Leptodirus; species Leptodirus hochenwartii. The sequence goes on from OX371186.1 coordinate 902,335, forward strand.
TATCGTGTAATTCCACTATATATTTAAATAGATTAGAATATTGTAGATAAATATTATATTGAAAAATATATTTATATTATTATAATGTAAGTACAAGTAGATTTTTAATGTGTAAGGCAAATATTTAATTATTTTTTATTTTACACGTCCGAAATGATCAATTTTGTTGTTGATTGACTTGAAATTTGTACAAAATAGTAGTTAATATTATATAATAAATATTAACAATAATTACAAAAATATCTCTAGTGTCTATTAAATTTTAAAAAATGTCAAAAATTCAAAATCATTTGTAAAATTAATAATAACTTTGCTATTATACAGGCTGGTTTTTAATAAATATTTTTTTAAATATAGCTTCAGAGTTAAATTTCAGCCGGTCCTGTATTTGATTTAAAAAGAGAGATTAAAAGAGTTGTCAATAAAAGGATAATACTGATTTAATAATAATGAAATTTAAAAAATCAGTACATAGCTTTAATATCCATATTATTATAGAAAAAAAATAGTAATAGTGCAATGAGAAATGGTTAAAAAAAATAGTCAGTCATGTCAATAAAATAAATATAAATAATTAGTTGTAATTATAATCCCAATTATTATTAAATATTTTGTGTTATGTGAATTTTATGTAAAGTATGTATAGAACAAAAATAAATAGGCTACGAAATTAGGCAAAAAAATCAATTATTTCACCTTTAGTCGAGTTATTAAAATGAGTATCTTAATGACAAAGTAGGAAAGTTTCAATTCATTACGACTGTAAATTTCGTAGTTACAGCGTTTTTAGTAATCTTGCAGATGGCCATTTTTTTTAGAAAATAATTCATTATTAGAAAACCAGATATCGAACAAAGTGGTATATCGTTGTAAAGCAACTTTTATGTAGTATGTTACTTAAGAGAAAACATTATATTGCATATAAAATTAAAAAGTTGGTGTGTATTGCGAAACCGGAATACCCTATATAGTTAAAAATATTTTAGAATATTGATATTTCAAGCTTTATGAGTACGAATTTTTTTCTAAATTCGTTTTTGCGGGAGATGCGGATGGGGCATTTGTGGAACGTCCTGTATATAATAGGACACGAAATAAAATTTAATAAAATCACCAATGAACATTTTTTTGTATATTTGGTAGCTCAACGTGACTTATATAAGAACAAAAACACCCAAATAATTACTACAGCTGTAAAAAAATACGTGTATAGAAATATTATCAAATTAACAAAAATATTTCACAACGATAAGGCATTTTCGTATTCATATTAGGTATATATATTTCTATATTTTAAGTAGCTCTTCAATTAGCACGCGGTGACATAACACAAGTAAATGTAAAAAAACAATACTGGAAACATATTTCAGGTTCAACACTTTATATTTGTATTTAAAAATTAATAAACGCGTAGACTAAAATCGTATTACAATTATATAAATGTTAAGTATAATCGATTAATTCACTAGGCAACTATTTTTACAATATTTTTTGTATATATTAAATTATATGGTGACGCAAAAATACTAGAACACTCTCAATCATGCGTTTAAAATGAAGATTTGCTTTGTTTAAAAAAAAAAATGGCGCTGCATCGTTTTTGTTTAAGTAGTTCGAATTGCTTTATTTGTTCGCCATTATTGCTTCCTTCAGTTTATCAAAGTTGGCTCCACTGAATTGTGCCACTACACTCTTCCTTTTTATGAATACGAACGTTGGCATCGATGTTATGTTGTACTCAGCTGCTATGTCTTCGCATTCATCAACATCCACCTAAAAAAAAATTCTTCAATATATTTTTACCCAAAAATGTTTTTTAAAAAGAACACTGTGTATAATTCGCATTTGAACTATTTTGACAGTTCTGACGAAACCGGTAATTCAAAATTTCAGTGGGAAATTTAAATTAAACGAACGATATAATTTAAATACAAAAAATGTAAAAAATGTGAAATTTTGAAAATTACACAACAATATCTAAATTTTCTAAGTACATTAAAAATCTATAAGCTTTAGCTTAACTCGCTTATAAAAACGATTTTGCAGCAAATAAAAAAAATAGAAAAGCCCGTAAAATCATAAAATCCGAATTGATTAGAAACAAGGATTATGCCGTCAATTTTATTTGAACGATTGCGCGAGAAAATTAGAAAAAAATAATCAGGTGGACATTTTTAAGTGTTCAATAATTATTTACTTTGCCACTGTAAAATTTTGAATCATAATTTGGATTACAAACCGCTTATCACGTTGTAAAGTAATAAGACATTGCATTTACAAAATGACATGTCACGATAAGAAAAACGACGATATAAATAAACCAATGGTTTTACAAAAATTGTGATATTTGCGATTTTTTTTACCTTTAAAATCAGGATACTCGGATTTTCTTTGGCCAGCTGCTCCAAACTGGGTGCGATCATTTTACAGGGCCCACACCATGTGGCGAAAAAATCGACGACGACCAAACAATCGCCAGCATCGGTCAATTTCGCTTCGAAATCATCCTGTAGATACCACAAAAAAAAATCAACTCGAATTACGTTAATAAATATATCTAATTATCCACTTAGACTTTATTAGTTTCAATTTCAATTTAATCAGAACGCGCAACCACCAAAAAAATCGATACTACCGCTATCATAATAAATATTGCACCGAAATGGGGAATTGGAAATCTCCGCGGAAATAAAACGGATTGATTGATTTATTATGCCGACAATTTATAAAATGACTTACGGAACGTTTGAAATGAATTAATTCTTTTGCTGGCGTGACTAAGCGAGATAAAAAATATGTACTTTCACCACTAGGTCACCTCTAGAAATAATGATTTGTAATATACATGGTATATGTAATTAAATAAATCGTGTAACCTTCGGGAATACAATTTGTTTAAAACGCTTAAAAAAAAATTCTATTATGAATTTTTCTAAGAAATAAATTCAAGCTAGCATTTTTAACGCCGGCATTTTAGAGGTACGATAACAAACATATTTCCTCTTTTAATTAACGATACAACTACAGAATACAAAATTCACAACAAACAGTACTTACTTTGTCTTTAATGTGGTTTGCCATTTTAGTAGCGCAAACTCGTCGCAACACTCGCAAATAACTTTAAAACACTACTCAGCACTTCCTCTAATGGCCGCGATTTGCCGCTTCCTTGTGGTTTACACACCCAAAGAGCTAACGCTAGTTAATCGAGCGGTATAATTTATTCCGGCTCAGTTATGTGACGCTCAATGTCTCTGACGTTAGTGAGTCGACTGAGTCGAGTGATTAAAACGCAGTCAACGATTAACCGACGACAATCCGTCACCACGCCATGTCATATACCAGCTAATGGATTTCAATACCACACTTCCACCAGGCATGGTGACGTTTTGTGGTATTAGAATTGATTATATTCAATAGGTATATTACACTCAGTTGAGTATAGTTTGACAGTGATAGAATAATTGTTACTTGTGTGCGAGATTGCTTTATTTACGCATGCGTACAAATGACGCCGTTTTAGCACCAATTTTGAGAATGATTTTACTTTGATATTAAGACGTGAACGATTCTGGTTAGTAATATTAAATTAAAGGAATAAAATATAGTCTTCAGATTAGATATCCATCAATAAAATTTCGCCCCATCTCTATATATATGAAGGATTCACTTAACCCTTTCACTAAAAACGTCGCTCAATAAAATATAGCTTGATGTATATATGCCATAAACGATTTTCTTCTACACGATTGTGAAATGATCACTCTGGATATATCTTAATACGAATATCTGCCATAAACTGTTTATTCCAACTTCATATGAGATAAGTGTATAAAAAACATTTTTCAATTTGCCTATAAGAAATATCTGGCTGTTTCTAGGAATTCTCAAACGAAGTTAGCAGCAGTCAATGTTGCTAGATGTTGGAAATGTATCCTCAGATTTGAAGAATTTTGATGAAAAGCACCAAATCGCTGAGAACTTTTTTTGTTTCTTCAAAAAAGTTGTTCAATATATGACGATTATTTTTAGGAATATGTTTGAAATATAGCACAAATTACCAGATTTTAACTTCAATTACAAAATTCATCATTTTTTTTGTTCCATTTCACTTTAGCGGATGAAATCGGCATTGCAAACGGTATTTTAAAAAAAGATGGATCGAATGACACATCTCATGCGGTGTCTCCATTTGTCCAATTGTCAAGATGAGGTGATGTACCTCCAAACTGTCACATCTTTCCACCAAAATCGCATCAATCAAACAAATATAAAATCCAAATGCTGCAACGAATCAAAACCACATAATAGAACATGAGCGTCCTACTACCGCGCGACAACAACGACGGCCGATTCCCGCCAGCGATCGTCAGTTCCGCACCGGGCCAACGGATCAGCCCCGAGGATGTCCTGCGCCTGACCAAGATAACCGACAACTACCTCTGTCCGCCCGATGCGAACGTCTTCGACATCGACTTTACCCGGTTCAAGATACGGGACCTGGAGAGCGGCGCGGTCCTGTTCGAGATCGCTAAACCGCCGATGTTCAACGAGCAGCACCATATCGCCGAGGGTGTTGGTGGTGGGGCCGTGGGTGCGGCGGGGGAGAACGATGCTGTAGAGAATGGTGAGCCGAAAGATGAAGGCAAAGAGGAGGAGGTGGTGGACCCGAATGCGGGACGGTTTGTGAGGTACCAGTTCACGCCGCAGTTCCTCAAGCTAAAGACAATTGGCGCCACGTAAGTTGCTCAAGAATTAAAAGATTTGTCAGATCGAAACAAATAAATAAACTGCTCTCGAAGAGGATGCCTCTTTTATTCAAACTACTAAAAGCGTGTTCTGTGCAAATGATTGTATTACCAACTATTAACGACGATATTTCAACCATTTTCTTTTGTAGAGTTGAGTTTACAGTTGGATCGAAACCTGTCAATACATTCCGAATGATCGAGCGGCATTTCTTTCGCGACAAACTGCTGAAGACGTTCGATTTCGAGTTTGGATTTTGCATTCCATTTTCTAGAAACACTTGCGAGCATATTTACGAATTTCCTGCGTTGCCAGCTGAGTTGGGTAAGTGAAACATGAAGAAAATTTAAGAGAAAGAAAAAACGACGCATATAAAAACGTTGAAATGTGTAAAAAGACGGAATTTCTAATTTTAGTGAATGAAATGATAGCTTCTCCGTTCGAGACACGCTCGGATAGTTTCTATTTCGTGGACGATTGTTTGATAATGCACAATAAGGCTGACTACGCCTACAATGGCGGCCAGTAGACATAGAGGACTTTGCATCTAAGCACCTCACGACATCACAAAATTAATCACGCAAGAAATAATCATTTGTTCAAATGATAATTGAACACAAAACACAATAAAACTGTCAATAAGAAATTATTACGCAAAACATATTTTTGTGTAGTAGTGTACGACACTGGAGAGGGGGGAAATCTAAAAAAAAAGAAGTTTTCACCAAGAAATGTACGTAAAAAGCATTTATGAAGAAATTGACTATAGAGAATGATTGCTTGAATAATAAATACTTAAATAATGCAATATGTGGTGCATCTTATTTGTATAGATAAAAAAAAGAAATTTGAGAAGTAAAATTCGCTTAAATTGTTTTTAAAATTAAGCGTGAAGCTTCCTTTGTATAGATTGAAGTTGACATAAAAATATATAAAAGGCAATACTATTTTATTTGGGCTTTAAATTTGTACCATTTTAATTATCACTGAAACTAAATCAAAAAATGTGTGAGTTTTGCTTCTCACTCTCTCTTTAATGTAACTTAATTTCATAGTTTGGAAGTTTTACGTAAAACTTACGTAATATGTGATAGCACGTGTTTTAAAAGACATTCTACATTCCAAAAAAAACGGCTTTTTGGGAAGCAAACTAAAAAAATTAAACAGTTTTCAACGAGATATTCTATTTCCCTAAAAAGCCGAAAATGTTGTTTTTATTCTGTAAACTATTGTTTTTTTCTCAAATGTTCCGTCTTATGAATTCTAGTCATATTATTTAAATATATTTATAGTTAAAAGTACTCGTTTATATACAATGATAAATAAATTCAAAAATAACTGGATAATCAACAATAAACAAACAAAATATTATAGCAAGTATACTCATATTTTTGTATAGATTTCAAAAAATATCAGTTACTTTTTAAATTGTTTTTGAGGTTAATTAGGCGTGATAAATTTTAGCACATGATAAAATCTATTAGCTTTATCTAGATGACGTTAAAAATTAGAGTTATGAGAATTATTTTATTCAAAAATTATATTATAATAAAATATTGTATATTAAATAAATAAAACGACGCTCTTCTTATAAAAGCCTTAAAAAATACGTCGAACTGAACCCTTAAAAATTTATTAACCGATTTTTTTAATAAGAAGAGCCATGTTCCTATTCTCCATATAAAATATATATATATATTCAAAACCAAAATAAATTCTTTTTAAATTTATAGATACACCTACAAATTTTAATAAACCGTATCCAAATAGTGTATAACCTAACTGTTTTATTAAAGTGTACGAAAGTGATTGGGATTTTTTAAATAAAATGTGTTGATAATACTAAAAAAAACAATCGAACTTGAAACAAGGGAAACTCGACTGAAAAAAATTATTGCGAATATTTATTTCGTACTGTGTTATGAAAAATCCTTTGCTAAATACAAAAATAAACAATTATACAAAAACGAACCTAGTTTCTTTTGAAAATATACCGGTTTAGATTTTTATATACATCTAAATTTTTAATGATGATGATGACTATGTTTTAGAAATGCGCTTGTAGTTTATAACTACATCAAAAAGATGTTTTATAGTCAAATTAAAGCACCAAATGATTTCCACAACAAAAATTGTACTATCACGTCACTTTATTTCATAATTACATCTTTGTTTAAAAATTCCAACGTATGTTGCAAAAATTCCTGGGGTTTTTCACTATGCAACCAATGGCCAGCCCCGTCAATGTATTTAAACTGTGCATTTGGGAAGATTTTCAAAATTTTCGCATGATCTTTTTTCCTAGAATTAAATTTGTTGTCCCAAAAAACACCGAACCAAATCAAAAAGCCACCTCTACCACAGTTACGAACACTTACTGCAGATAATCTGAAGCACCTCCACCCAGAAACAGGACCGGGCCTTCGTAAATTTTATCGGCAATGTCCGGAAAACCGGCAATGTTGTTAGAAAAGTTTTCGACTAATATCGGGATATTTAGTCTCCAAGCGTAACTATTTAAAACATGCGCCGATTTAATCGAATTTTGTTAGCGGAGAAAGGATGTAATTCAAGTGGGAAATGTATAAGGCAACGACATTTAATGCTAAAGGGGGTTATAAAGAAATTCTTGAGCGTTTTTTTGTACAAAAAACATCGTACAATAACCAGTCCATTTTCCAAATGGATTTCGATAAATGTCGTCAAGCAAACCGATAAATCACCAAAACATCGTTCAAAACAATTTAAAAGTAAAACACAGTCAAATAAAATAAAGCATTTCAGAATGTGCCAATAGCCTCTTATAAAAATCCTACCTTTTATCTGGTTTTTGCACTAGATTGGTTAGTATAAACTGCCTCAAACCTCTTTCATTGATCATTCGGGCTAGTTGAATGTCAACTACGCTTCTGGCTTTACTGGCTGATACGCCACTGGGCAATTGAACCGCCAATATTGCCTTGAACAACCCCGGCATGGATTTAAGGTTACGACTCGTTGATATCGGCGATATGTCGGCTACTATAAGTTTTTCAACGAGGGACGGCTGTAAGAATAAATATAAGGGATAGTTTGGCAAGAAATGTGCCGTGCGTCTTTTGGCCGTCCTTTTGTATTCAAACCAAAGAATTCAAAAGGAATTGTATTTTATTACCGAAATTGTCTGTAGGGGATGCAATTTTCTCGAAACAATTAAAGGGAATATTATTATATTTCGAAAAATCATAACGTGCTTTGTACATATTTCAAATCATTAGCAAGTACCTCTTCGGTTGAAATCATGTTTGAGTTTCGATTGAAAATACCTATACCAAAATGTAAATATCAATAAAAATCATTGTAAATATTTATTACCATTCGTTCGAACCAACAGGTCGAATAATATATTGTCGCAAAACTACCGCAAGGTACTTCCGTAAACACCATTACTTAAGATTTCGTTTACTCAAAATTCGACGCGAATGTAAACACATAATACAAGAACGTAAATAGTACAAAGTACTCGAATATGTCAATTTAACAACGCGGAGATTTATTTTAGCTTATTCACAAACTTTTCCGTGGCTTTTTAACTTTTCTTTGCGTAAATTAATAATTTTGTCAATGTTTACTATACATACTGACAAGTTAACAAGTCGTTTCGAGCTAACCAACGTTGGTTAGTTCAAAGTACCGAACGTGTCCGCGCCATCTACATTTTCCAGACGGTAACGACTTGACGGCATATATTTATTTATTATCGGCAAAATATGCAAAATTAAAATTGGTTTTTCGCGAAAAAAATGATAGCGCGAGCTGATTTTTTACGTTCCATCGCGAAAGTACAATACTATAACCGATTGAGAGTATTTGGTTCGCCGTGATCGCGGATATTTTTTGTAATTTTCATGATTATTATAGCACTAAACACAGAACGACCTGACGAGTTAATCGTATGGTGCAACTGACAAGACTGATTTTTGTACAGGGTTGCAAACTTAACGAAAATAGTCATACTAATAACTGTATATGCGCTAATGAGCATATATTCTATTTGAATGAATAGAAAAATTGTGCGGCTTCTTTTATTACAATATTCAAGCCAAATAAAAGACAATGAATAATAATGTATTAATTAGCATCAGATTATAAATAAAAAAATTAATATGTCAAATTTCTTCGAAGTAAATCTTTTTATATATAATTACTCCAATTCTTCATCTATACTCTACCTATCTATACTCAGGGAAAATTGATTATAATTTTCTAATACAGAATATTAATTGAGCTATTTTCTTGTATAGCGGCATTCACAACAAATAAAAGGAATTTAAATGTGAAAATATGACACATGTCAAAGTTTGTATTTGGGGTATTTGGAAACTAGGTTATAAAACATGTTGAAAACTGTTCGTTTTTCGGAGCTCTCTTAGGATTTGTTCCCATACCGCAGTACAATTCTTACAAAAAGGAAACTTGAAAAAGTTATCCTCTCATTTACAATCTTTCGTAACATACACGAATAATTTAAACGACATTTACATTACTAGTATATAGATTAATTGTGTTTAATTTGCATATTCGTTGAATGCATTCTCTGTCGTTTTGCTTAATGACCAGAATTTCGTGTATTTTTTATAAATGTTATCGATGACTTGATGGTTAAACATTTGAAGAGTAAGCATAAATGTACAGATTACGAATTAATGTAATATTATAATGCAAATGGTGGATATTTTGAACAAACAATTTGATTTATATTCAATAACATTTGCTGTGATTATTGTTCTTTTATTTTGAATGACTAAATACTCATCTATAATCGGCATTGGTCGGCGCACTAACACGAAATAAATAAGGCCGTATCATTGCACACTCGTTCGTTGGTATGTTTTTTACTGTTGGTTATGCATATATGATACGGCTTTATTCCCTTATACGGGAATCTTCCACGTTTCAATTGAAATTTGTAAAATAAAAATCAAACCTCAAATATCTGCAAAATGACTTACATATTTTAAGGCAAAATACATCATAGCTTTTCCTCCCATAGAATGGCCTAACACTGTAGCCTTCCCTATCCTCTTTTCCTTGAGGAAACCCCTCACATCCTCGGCCATATGTTCATAAGAATGAGTATTAGAATGAGGAGAATCCCCGTGATTTCTAGCATCTAATGCTATGATTTTACGTTGAGGGACAGTTTTTCGTTGGAGGGCCTTTAAGAAAAAAAAATGCAAAAAGTTTTGAGGAATATATTATGAAAAGGAGTACAGCAAAATTTGAACAAAACGAATGGTTTGGGGATTTTGAAAGATAACTGAAGCTATAAAACATTTAAAAAAACTATATAATTCAATAGACTCTACCTTACACAGACTGTGCCAATTGGCTTTACTCCCAAACAATCCGTGCATAATAACTAAAGGTGGCGGCAATGTGTGTTTGGGACTTATAGTGGCCTCGTACGAGGCGTAGGACAATCTAACGGACTCGAGGTCGTCGTTAGAAGCCGTTGATGACGTGGTGGAGGATATATTTGAATTTACCGACGACGGGCTGCCATCTTTGGTGGGAATTCGGGATGAAGACAATTGACGTTGATGATTAATGATTTGATTGATCAACAAGGGATTTCTTCGGATTAACATGTTTACAGATAATTTAGATTGAGATGTTTGAGATTTATTAGAAGAGGATTACATAACTGTCAAAAGGATTTGATGTTGCTTTAACATGTGGGTCAGGAAACAATAATAGAAATGTAGCTGGTGATACTTAGGAGTAGTGTGGGAAGTATATATAGAACTAATAAGGTTAGGTAAATCCAATAATTGTTATTTGGATTGAGAATTGGAAAATCTCAGTTTACTGTTTATTCGGAAGGATTTTAGGATTATTAGCAAATTTATTTATTTAAAAAGATCATTATTTTAAAGAAGTACAACGCATTACTTATTCAAATATTAATTTAACTTCTAACAACAATAGATATACTTTGCATGTAAATTTACAATTGAGTTAAGTTAAAAGTACGAATGTTAATTAATAAGCAGTTTTTTCAAATAACTTTTTTTTTTCATGAATATTTTCTTTTGGCAATAAAAATCGTCAATAATTAAAACAATACTGTCGAGAAACAAATACAAGGAAAATAGTATATTCTTTGCATTTAAAGATGAATTTACAACAAATTGTTACGTATTAATTATCAAAAACTATTTTCTTAGCATTTCTTCTCATTTTCATATGTACAATTTACTTATTTAATAGTTGTTTGTTGGAAACTACACACAGGGCCATAAAAAATTGTTTTGATCGTTGATTTTTATAAGAATATATAAACTCTTAAGAAACTTTAAAGAAGACGATTTATTAACAATGTTTTAAGGAAGGAAATTTGCAACACTGTTTAGTGTAAATAATTCGATTAGGTCAATGTTTAATTTAAAACTTCCAAAAAGCTAATATCTATAGGACGTCATAATAAATAGTTTTGCAAGAAATCAAGGTATTCATTAATATTTCCATGATTTTTATGAATATATTTAGTGTTTCTGATGATTGTCATAATAATTTTCTCATTAAACATTAAAATCAATATATATTTTTTGTTAATTTTAATTAATTAAAAATTCATATCGTTTTATTCATTAAAAAATTCCTTTTAAATATTCGTTATCGATTTTTTTTATGATACATGGATATGTCTAAAATATTGCATGATTTCTGTGATATTTCTTTTAGAAAAAAAAAAATTAACGCTCAAGAAAAAAATCAAAAAATTCCCAACAAAAATTTCCTATTTTTTATAGTTCCTGCATAAAAAACTGCACTTCCCTAAACAGCAAGATATTTCCCCCCATTTGTTTATTCTCCATGATTTCCTTATAAAATATCCACAAACATCTCGTAGATATCTATCGTCAATTTCACGTAAAAAAGTAGACATTCTAATTCAGTCAACAAACTGCAAAAAACAAACAAACTCAGACGAATCCATTACAAAGTTTCATCAAGACTCGCTCGGAGATTTAATTGGACCAATCGCCGGCCGGGTGCAGAGCACGGAGGTACGGCGGCCCGGTGGAGGGGGCATCGGGGAAACGTTGCATATACCGTTCTAGGCGGAGATACTTTACCGTGACAAGGTGACCGGCATACCTGAATGCAATACCCAGAGTGTTCAGTAAACGAATTGACCGATTGTCTTTTTTGTTTCAATGGAAAGAGGATTGAATGAAGTGGTGGACGGGGTAAAAGTAGCAATGGACAGAGTGGAGTGCAAAGGACGCGGTATAAATAATCGGAAGATAAGTCACAAGAATTGCTGCAGTGTGTAAATAATGAAGGAAGGCCGAAGGATTTGAAGTAAGAAATCGTGGATATGTATTGTGGAAATTATAAATTGAAGCAAATCGAGGAAATAGCGAATGTTTAAAAAGACAAATACACGAAAAGATTGCTTGATTTTGACGCGAAGAATATGAAAATATATATATAAGAAAACATTGTAAATTTGTCAATACGGTGTAAAATAATTGTATAGAATATCACCAAAAATACCGTAACTCAAAGCATTAAATAGCTATACGCGCATTTCGAAGGCCATGCCCCCATCTTCAGTAGCACAAGATAAAAACTAAATAAAATACCTCAGTCACTAACTGTGCCATGATAAAAAAAAGCCAAGTATTAATTAAAACAAAAAAATCACTCACCACCATCCGTGCAGCGCCCTGTACGCGACCGCCGCATCGCCCTGACTATGACACTTCAGATAGATGGCGCTGGTGGCCTGATCGACGGCGCAGTGCAACAGCTGGCATCGGTGCGCGCACTTCGCCAGCACCGCCTCGCGCACACCAACCGAGCTGGGTTGATCAACGCCAGCCACTGACGACGCCGTCGCCGCTGCCACACCGCTGTTCGTGCCGTTATTGTTCAACATGCCGCGCACCTTAAGGCAGGGCGTCGGTGAACAGGGCAGACTATTTACCGAGCCCGCCTGCGTTTCGAATGCTTGTCCTTGCCACGATTTGTTCGTGCTAACGCGAGGTGATGACGTAGGTGAAGCTCTGCAAGATCAAACAATTGTAGTTTTTTTGGCTTGTGTTTAACTGCTTACCAAATTTAATGAAAATATTCGTACAAAAAAATATTTTCTTTCCCGAAAATAGTAAATGTTCACCAATTTTTACAACATATTTAATCTTAAAGTGTTATTAACTAGATATTTACTTCTTGTTACTCTATTATATTATTTGCCACTAAAAAAACGTTTTGTTTCCCAAAAATAGTAAATCTTCACCAAAGTTTAGACGATATCTAATTTTAAATCAAGAACCAGATATTGACTTCTTGTTAGTATCTTTTATCATTTGTAAGCAAAATAATATTTACCAAACGTAAACTAAATCATATTTTTAAAACGGGGAATATATATATATATATATATATATATATATAATGTTATTTCTTATGATATTGCAACTGAAAATAAAATCAGGGGTGTTAGGCGTTCACAGTTTAATTTGGTAAACATTTAATTTGATCCTTTTTTTATATATTAAAAAAAACGCACCCGCTAGTGTTTGCATTGCCCACCCATCTCCACACCTCGTATTGCTCCCCCCGAACCAGCTGCACTTCCGTTCGGATCCTACTTTCGTTCTCGCCGAGGAATTTAACGGCATCCTGCCACGTGTTTTCCATACGCTGTCGATCATTGATCGGCAACAGCATGTCTCTAACGTGATTAATCACCAGGTAGTCTTGCAGCTGATTATCAGCTGTTGAGGACGATAAAGCGGCCTCCGAGGAGGTTTGTAACAACTCAACAATTCGCTCGACAAGAAGAAACACTTCGTCGCGATGCCGACGTTGAGCGAATAGATGTTTCGTGTAAAACTAATAGAAAAATTGGGATTTCAATTATAACTGGCGCAGTCGTTGGGAATTCACGCAAAATATGGTACCTTTCTGCCAACATAGCCTAAAGCGCCCAAGCTCAAAATCACGAGCAGCGTCTTAAACGCCAAATCCAACCGTAATCGCCAGCGGCAGAAGAACGGCAACTCTGGCTCACGAGCGTACATGTATAAAGTGGCGCCGTCTTTTTGCACGTTGTAATTATTTGGACTGGTTGTCTGTTGATGATGGAAACCAACTTTAGGCTGGGGCAAGTTTTCAGTCGGCGATAGTGGGATTAAAAGGGAGGGATTGTATGTTAGGGAGATATCCCATTTTGCGTTGTGCAGAGATAAAATGGCGAACGAGCGGATATGTTGGCGGAGTATAAACGCGTCCTGATTTTAAAGAAACGAAGAGATTTTTTGTGTATACAAGCCCATAAATAGGGATAATTCATATTTTATGGTTTTGGTAGATATTGAAGTACCAGTTGGCGCAGCTGTAATGATGCCTTAATCATTTATTTTTAAATAAAATTTTGTGAAATTTTAATATGACACCCCCCCCCCCATAAAAATTAAGTTTAAAGAATTTTTCATTGACAATTATTTCTTAACCAAACCGAATAAGAAAGTTCAGCTGCTTATCAAAAAATTATAATAAAAACACCATTTCTACAAATATATTAAAAAAAAAAACCATTATACCCAAAAATATGTAAACCCTAACATTTTATTTGCAAAAAAATCATTCATTACTTACATTTTCCCCAGTTCCATATTTTTTTATATATTCCACCAGATCATCCTCCCCGAATACTCTTTCATCCTCCCCATTATTGCAAAACTTTTGTACAGTTCTACGTACAAGTTCCGGTTTGATCAAGCGGTATATTTCAACCGCTGGCTTAACATCGCCGTCTGATAGGCAGTTGGTAAAGCGTTGACGCGTCGGATCTTCGTTAATACAGTAAGGGATATGTAAGCCTAAGAGGAATTTAATTTTAATTTTTGCAGAAACTATGGTATGTGAAAAATCTGCGGATATTCTTGAGTATCCTGTATAGTACGTTTTATTTATTTAACTGTGAATTTGTATATAAAGAAACATGTTTCCTGTAGAGAATTGTTTCTTATCAATGGTGTGATAAGAATATTTCGATTATTGTGAAATATTTGTCTTTTAAATGTAAATGTTAATAATGTGGAGTAAATAGTACGGAGTAAGTTCTTTTATAATGTAAAATTTGTGTGCTTCACTTATGCTTTTGATAGGAAATTTAGATCGAAAGGATTGATTAACGAGGCTGGAGTAATTAAATTCAAATAATGTTTGTTTTTTGTGTTCAAAAAGCCAAATGTTTTATTTAATTTTTTAAAAATAGTACAGCGTCGCATTATTAATAATTATTTATTTATTTTTTAATTTTTAATCTAATATTTTAAAACAGTAACGAGTAAAGTACACAAATCTTACATTTTACATAAATTTGTCGAAATTACATTAAAAACGAAAGTACATTATATTAAATTGAAATTTAGCGAAAATGTCGATTTTGTTAAAAATAAACGCCATGAAGTTAACCTAACATAAAATAATTATTTACGAATAATTTGTTCATATTCTTTTTGATTTAATAAAGAGAAAGCTAGTGAAATCAAACCGTTAATAAAAGGTAATATTATATATTTAAATCCTTAAAGGAAATCAACGAAAAAAAAATGTTTTAATTCGATTTGTGATTTATTTTTACAAATTTCTTTTAGTTTTTGCAAAAAAAAACAAATTTTTTAACAGATGAATAACTTATTAATTATTTTGGAGCTGTTTATGATTATTGATGAATTATTGATTTTTACTAAAGAAAATCAACACAAGCATAAAATACACCAATTGTGTTTTTAGATCAACAATATATTTAAAAAATCAAAATAAGAGAAATCTCGATTATCTTTTTTTTAAATATCAAACAAAAAAAAAACTATTCATATAAATGATTCAATTCTTACCGGTTGTATCAATAGCGGTGTTGCCATTGTGCAGTCCCAAATACAGAACCGTAACAAGAATAAAAAACAGAAACGCGACAGCAATGAGTGCGAAAGAAACCAAATTCGAGCGACTTTTGGAGCTATCAGAAGCGCCCGTGTTGTAATTTGAACCATAATTGTGTTCATATTTCGGATTTCTGCAATACCATAAAAAAACGGTTTAATAAAAATTAAACATCGCGCAAAGGTACGAAATATACCTGGAAATGTATCTGGTGTAAGTTGAAGCGCCATTTGTGTCATGCTCTTTAACACCATCGTTCTTAAACTGGTCGTTCAATAAAGCGTTCGGATTTGTGGACAAACGACTCAATTTACGTGTGAAATTGCTTAAGAACGGCGAGTCATCCGCGTTTATATCAGACTTTGGATAATTGTAATTTGTGGCAGAAACAGAAGTATATGGACCTGGAATACACGCAAATCTCTATAATAAGAGCAGCTTTCCAGAGCCCAAAAATGTTTGTTTTTTCGAACAAGCCAATTTAAATCACTCGGCATATTTGAAAAAAATATATACAACTAAATGCCCGTTCTTACTTGTACCCAAACTCAATCTAGATCGGATTTGTTGTAAACGATCTCCGGCATCACCGGACCCAGAGCCGGCTCCGGGAGAAGAATAACCGGCTGTTGGTGTGGAAGTACGATAAGAAGAGAACGATTCAAAGCGAGATGTTTTACGTATATCATTGTCGGGAGTTTTAATCGGAGTGTCTGTTAAATAAAACACATTTCAGGCACCGATATAAGCGGCATCTAACGGCTGTTTACAAAACAATCGTTGCTATAATTCAAACTAGCGATGTTGCAAACCAATTAATGTTCTTGCGATAAAGCCTCGTGTTTATCTTACGAACTAACATAATATCATCAAAAAAAACACGAATTACCTTTCTTACTACCCTTCGCTGGACTGCCACCAACGCTAGACGAACTAGATCCTTTTGTCGCCCTTTTAGCCAACGAGGCTTCTAATTCGGGCACGTCCGGATCAGAATCCGATATATCCACGCTCTCTTCGGCCATTTGCACCATTTTGCCGCCTCTAGTTTGCCGTTTTAGAACCGCCGCTGTTTGTTCGTTAAAAGAAGTCGAATCGGAGTCAACCTTGGATGAAATAGACACCGTTTTCTTGCTTGTAGAGGATGTGATTGCGGAAGAACTGGATTGATTGATGGGAGGAGCGGCCATCGTTTGGCGACGTTTTGTTTTGGAGACTTTCGATGGTTCGGCGTCGCTGTCTTCCTCGCCACTCGAGTATTTGGCGAGGGAACGGCGATTTTCGGCGTTAACTTTCGATTTGTTTTCCATTAAGACCTTGTAAAGGTCGACAATTTAAAATAAGCTATGTCGAACATATGCAAGCGTACAACTAGCGAATAAAACTTGATTTTTATTCAAGTTAATGTTGGCAATTACATGATTATTCTGCATAAAATATTAAAAGTACCTACACAAGAGCTACCTATCTCAATATGAATGAAATATGTCTAATAGCCCAGATCAGATCAAATGTAAGGCAACAATATTATTCCGAACGTATCCAATATAAAAATATATACATCACACGCTTATTGAAGTGATTTTTAAACAAGATTTTACAATTTTAAAGCGCATTTTCTATACTGATATGTACACCCAACATTAATATATGAAATTTATCATGTAGATCTTTACAATTGCGAAATGTACGCTGCAACTTTAAGCGAATAGACCAACAATTTCATGCGTAAAGCGAACATTCCGCAATTCTTAACCTTAAATTTGAGTACCGAACTCTCCCAAACAAACCCTTGGCCGTATTTACGGACTGCACATGTTCCGCAATGCTAGTTAATGCATTGTACGTATTTAAAAAACATACAATACCGCGTTAAATCATCGGAATGTACCTTTAGCTTCTTGACCATGATCCTGCGGGTCGTGCCGGTAATCGGCATAACGGGGAAACCGAACTCGATGAGCTTCATGCGGAGCTCCGCATCCGAGAGCTTATCCACGTCCATTTTCCCCTAGAAACACTGTAATCTGTGCGTTGCAATCACTCGTAGCACATTTGCTTTGCGCTTTAGAATCGCGAAAGTTACTTCGTGAAGTTGTACTAGGGACCACCAGCGGTGGCCAACAGTGAAGTATCTATAGCTATTTTGGTTGGCCTTCGGTCCGTGGGAAATGTAACGCGAGTCGCGATGAGCAATAGCTTGGTAAGTGTGGTAACCGTTATTATATGTCAGAAGAATGCCGCGTCGCGTCTATCCTGTAATTTGATTTGTTACTTGGGCAGACTTTTTTGGATTTGATAAAGAACGTTTAAGGATATTTTCGGAGTGCATTGAATTTTACGTGGAATACGCGAAGTATTTGATTAATTCTTTTTTAGAAGCACACATTCGGCGCCAAACAAACATGAAAATGCCGATGGAACATTTGAACTACTAGAACAAGTATGGACGCTTACTAATGACAGCGTATATATATATACATGGCCATTGCTAATGACAACGTATATATATATACATGGTCATTGCTAATGACAACGTATATATATATACATGGTCATTGTACAAAATTTAAAAAATCATTTAAATATGATCTTTTAATTGTATTGGCCCTAAATTGACCAGACTTTTTACCAGCTCAAAAAAAATAAAATAAACTATTCATTTGCAATTGTTACCGAAGTTCTTATATAGTATAAAAATAAAAAGGGATAAAGAAATGTTTGTTATGGGATCACATTGCAAAACAGCTGGAAGCCAGCGAATGAGCATAACAGAATGTATCAAACATCACCCAAAAACCGTAACACAAAGCATCCATTAGCTAGATGTATTACGGTTTTTGGGTGATGTTTTATACAATTATTTAACGTCGGTAGTCACGATTTTACAAAAGAGCATATCTAAGATCTTGGGGTGGATGTTAGGAATATATGAGAAGGGTGGGGGATTAAGCATCTAATTAACAATAAAAATTCGCTAAAACACATTCCGAATTAATTATTTATATCATAATGTATATATACACGTTGTACACAACAAATATGTGGGGGGGGGGGGGGGGAAGCAACAATAATTTACGCCCTTTGTCGAACAATTCCTTACGGCAAAATTTTTATTTTTGCCCTAATTACAGCCCTGAGCTCTTTGATAGCAACTAAATGACTGAGAAATAATTGTTCTTGCACGGAGAATTTACTAGGCAGCAACGTTGCGTCCAACGTTGTCAATTGTACGCTTTGCATTTTATCTGTCAACGTTGACGCATCGTCCCCAACCAAAGTTGCGCCAGAATTCCAAGAAACTAAAGCCGAATCAACGTAATTTAACGTTTCCTTCAAATGAGAAGAGACATTCTGCACGAGTTCCCTCATTTTCGCTAGTTTCTTGGCTTTCTTATCTCGCACAACTTCGAGAGTAAGCACAATTAACACCGTTGCCAGATTTAACAATTCAACGACATTGACAGTATGTTCCAATGTTGCCCGACGTGTTGAGAATGTGTCGGGGTTGTCGTTTTCGGATTGAATATGTTCGGTTAGGGAATTAGAAATTGCGGAAAGGGAAGACATTATGGCTACTGCCATCGTCTGACTAGAATTATAATCGTCCGAATGGACGGAATGGAGGAATTGTAAAAAAGAAAGAATCAAAGGAACGGACTTTAAATCCAACAAACAATCTAAACGGCTCGGAAACGGCAATAAAATGCATTTAAAATCCTGTAAAATAAACGCCATTTTATAACGAAAATGAAGTAGATCAAACAAGAACGTACCTTATCGTTTTGTTTCTCTGTAAAATCCAGAATGATTCGGTCATATTCTGCTTGTAGGGTTTGATACGTTGATAATAAGTTTTGTTGATTGTCTGATGCCATTTTGACTAGCAATATGGCAGCCGATATGGCGTTCAAGACGCCATGTCTCAGCTGCAATAAAGCTATATTCGATTTGAACAGTAATTGCTTCAAATCGTCGATTTTTTTAACACACGTGACTCGCTCGGGATCAAATGATTGGTAGACGTTGTAATCGCTGTTATCTCTAAAAATAAAGATAAATAATGCGATATTTAGGGGGAAATATAGAATTTTGTTAGTTTAGAATATAAAATTGAGCTAAAATAATGAGAAAAATCCCCTTAAAAAAAGTGACTTACCTCAACATTTCGTACGAAGGTAAAGGCTCTTTCGAATAGTTTATTTCAAAACTATACACAGTGTCTAAATTAGCGCATTGGAGTAAATTTAACATTTGCTTTTCAGCGTTTATCGTGGCGTAGTGTAAACTATTGCCCATTCTTTCCCGGAAGTCCATAAATTCGTCCAATTTCATAAACGATCCGTATTTATATAAAAACGTTAAATGATCCATATTCTACAATATTAAAAAAAATTCAAGATGAGTGCTTAGTTTTCGAAATACGCTTCTATCCTATAAACGCTTTTAATGACCGTGATCATAAGATTTTTATCGACTAACATATTTTTCTTATATGATGTTTAAGATTGTTTACGTTATATATTTTTTGAAATATTGAACGTACGTCGCGGTAGTTTGTAGTGAAGAATTTTAGGGTGAGTTCGTAGATATAGCTGGCGTGGGTTAATAAGCCGGTGGCGGGTAACCGGGCGCAATGTAGGAAGCCTAACGAGTCGAGCTGTAAATGCTTCACGTCCAGGCTGTCGTAGATCTGCGCCGCGCCCAAAGCGCCACCTACACATAACCTATATAAATACTTTCCGAACTGTCCGAATTGTGTGTGTGTGTGTGTTTTTTTTATTTCACGATTTTTTTAAATTAGGAACGAAATTCTTCTCTCACCCAACATATGATAGTATCTAATCGCCAGCAATTTGCCATGGAAATTACTCTTGCTCTCTTCAGCGAGATCATCCAGCATCTGGACGGCCGCCACCAGTTGCTCACCCCACGTCCCCGGCCTCCGATTATCCGCCAGCGTCTGCGCGGCGATTATAACGTACGGATCGGCCGGTCCCAGGTCCGTACTGAGCCGGTCCAAGCGAAATTGGCTATTGCCGTGCCCGTAATAACGCACCATCGAGGGGATAAGGGTCGCGGGCGGGATGGTATCGTGGTGGGAACAGAGGCGGGCCAGCTGATTCGCGTGGATATGCCGCAGCAGCTGAGTTTCCTAATTTAAACGAATTTCACAATTTAAATATATACAAATCTAACTGAATATTGTTAGTTTATGCAAATCTCAAAATAAAATCTACACACCGATTCTGGCAGTTTTTCCTCCCACTCCTGCCAACTGGCCGCAGTATCTTCGCCCGCACCAAAGTCTCTCGCGCCCAGACACGTCTTGGCCACCGTCAGCCGCTCGTTTGTATTTAACAATGGCAGATGTATTCTTAAATCCGGTATACAGCTGGGCCGTTGTCCGAACCGTCGGAAATACTCGACAAATAGATCGGGGAGCGAGCCCAATATGTCACTAACCGAACAATCGGGGGTTGTGTGTGATTGCAAATGACGAGCGAGCTCGAAACGGGCTAAGTACGGACCACGAAGACAATACGCTGCAATTTCCGTCGACTTAACATATTTCGAGACAATTATTTTCCTTTCTTAAACTAACCGTTTGTCGCTTCCAATTCGATAACTCTGCACACGAATTCGTGCGCTTTATCCGCGGTATCGTCCACAAGATCGATATCATCGTCATCTGTGGTTATATCGCTTTCGTCCCCCTTACAATCTGTCCCAATATCACCGTTAGTTTTACCAGCACCGTCCCCATCGGCGTTAACACACGCCAAATTTTGTAGATAAAATACCGATTGTAAATACTCTTTCCACACGGCCCAATTATCAACGTGCTCGCATAAAATGCGTTTGCACGTTAAATTCACTTCCCGCCACCGATTTAATGCGCGGAGGGGCGCTAGTCGGTTATACAGGGTGTCGCCAGAAACCTTCAACGTCAAATTGTTGGGACTGATATAAAAAATGGATTTTTTAAAACACGCCCTTACTTTATTTCCGAAAGGTCCATCTAGTAAATCCAAAATTTCCTCGTGTTTATTTTGAATTTTGAGCACCAGATGATACAACTGAACCTCTTGATCCGCTTGAAACTTATTTTCTAATTTATCGATCATTTTCTCAGCCAGACTTAATAATAAAAGCCGTTTTTGCGGCGATGATGATTCCGGACCTCTAGTTGCTTCAAAATCAAACAACAGCCTTATGTAATATAGCGAGAAAATTGGGGCTCAACAAAATAAACTGCTACCTTGTAAAATGACACTCATAACAGCCCAACAGTAATAAGGGTTTTTAGGCTTATGTTTGTACAAAGCTAGCGCGGCTTGCTGTTGAGCTTTAAAGCTCCCTATTCGGACGTAGCTCATGAAAAGCTGCGTATGAGATTCTTCGTTATTTGGATCTACCTTTACAGCACGTTCGTACAACAGGCACACCTTCGAATCTACGTTATTAAACACCCTATACGTAAATCTATTAAAAAAATCAAATAAAACGTACATTGCTGGAGTTCGCGATAGCAAATGGACATGGCTAAAATTGTAGGATCTTCTATGGTCGCTTCTAAAGTCAACGTTTCGAGTATTGCGACACTCTCAGCCTCCTTGCCGAGCCTTAGCAAACATAACGCCCTCAAGGCTTTAGCGCACTGCAAATTGGGGCTCTTCTTAATTACTTTGTCGCATTCTTGCAGCGCTTTTTTATTATTCGATGTGTCCAAGTAATCTGTACAACATTTTAATTTCGATTTAGTACTTTTGTAAAGTCAATTTAGATATGAAATAATTTAAATTCAGTGAAAATATGGTTTGTTTCTAGAATTTTTTTGTACAAGGCATTATGTAGGAAACTCCATCGCAAACAATTACACTTATTTGGAGTCCCCGAAGCAAGAATTAATTTAATTTCAGGCTTAAAATTTGCAATTCTCAAATCGACCTATCGCACATAACCTAACAGTTTCTGCGTTGTTTACTAACGAATTTTTCAATTAAAATATATTCATAATGGTATATTTTCCACATATTTACCGTAAATAGGTCGTAGTCTCCTCTCGACTACGGATTCTTGCACTTGCGGTCCTTTTGAAGCCATTGCAGAGAACCCTCAACTTCGCAGCGCTACTTCTCAATTTACAATAAAAATATATTAACGCAGTTTGTTGGTAATTAACTAATATTTATCTATGCATTAGCTTGCGCTTTTATATTGTTTATAAATAATTCTTTTAAGAAAAGCACACCGCTTTAAAACTAAAAACACTACATAGTGTGACCTTTCTTCATATCCCATAGGAAACTATTTCAAATGAAGTGCAGTGTTGCGAAATTGTGCGGATATTTTGATAGAAATTAATTATGATAATGGCCATTAGTGACTAAAATAAATGAATAAACTGGCAAAATCATATATTTTGCGAACAAGATAGTATTTTCTAAATTAAAATATAATCATCGCATGTATGAATGGTTAAACGAACATTAATCGCATCTTTTTTTAAGCTCGTGTTAGATTTCTTCGCACAGCTGACCACGTGCTATTTATATTTCAGAAATCTATTTAAAAAAATGGTAGATTCTTCAACAGATTCTGAGTCTGAAGATGAAAATATGGCTAAAGTGAGAGAATCGGTGGATGCGGAATTATTAAACGACAATTTATTTAATGGTTTGTTCGTAAAAAAATATAATTTAATTTATACATTTCATATTATTATATTACAGGCAAGATTAGCACTGATGCCAATGTGTCGATAAAGAAGGCATCGTTACGCCTTCAGAAATCCGAGGATGATAACTGGATAAAGACAACTCCAGAATTTAGGGCTTACGTCGCTAAATTACTTATAAGACAATTAGATGCAACATTGGATAAAGATTTAGTTAATTTTTCTAATAATTCCAATATAATTCCTACTAACGCCATTAAGAATCGTGTAAAATTATTTAAAACTTCCAAAAAGAGTATTAAAATTCAAGCAGTTATATCAAAAAATGTTCCTATAAAACGTAAAATCGAAACCAAATTAGATTACGATCAATTAGAAAAAATGTGTAAATCGGTAGCTGTAGATGGTATAAATATTTTGGAGCAGACTGAAATTAAAGCTTGGTCCACAAGAACCAAGGCACCTGTAGTCGAATATGTCAAATTAAAAGATGGAAGTTTGCTAGAAAAGTGTACGTTCGTTTCTATAAAAAAATAAATAATTATCTCTTATACATCAATTATTTCGACACGACCCTCAATTTGGTACTTTAAAGGACTATTAATCGTGATAAATTGTTCTAAGACATCAATGTCCTTATAGCCCGTTTCGTGATCCTTTAAATGATCAGGGAAGCATGTAAATCCATCCCCTCCAGATCGAAGGAAATTTACAAATGATATTTTATATTCTCTGAAAAGTTTTAAAATGTAATCGTGCATCTATGTAATAAACACAATGCGCACGTGTCGTATTTGACACATGCGTTGTGATATTTGTTCTATTTTTTTTACGGCAACTTTATATTTTTCATTTATTTCTTGCAAAAAAATTTGTTTTGTACCAAAAATGTAATTTTTTTTAAACAAAAAAACTTACTTTTCATCAACTACATTTTCGTATTCAACAGACCTTGGTTGCTTCCGAATTTGCAACGTTACAACCCTCTCTCCTTCTGGTTTTGTTAAATCTAATGTAATTTTTAAACCAGATACCTAAATAAGAATTTATAGAAGACAAATAACAATTTAATTACCACAGATATATTAATAGTTTTTTGCAATTTTGCTTACCTGCAGCATATTAACTTTCGAAGATAAATATGCCATTTGCTCAGCACATGCGCGCAATCCCATCCCTGTTATTACGCCTGCGTCAAATGTATTTTCGAAGGGCTGCGCCGATGCCAAACCGTAATACAAAATATCTACAAAAATACTGAAGTTACAGTATATATATCGTTTTTATATAAAATTTCACGAAAAAATAATCAGTTCACAATATTTTTAAGTTAGATGCGCATTTCGAAAGCAAAACCCTGATTCTCAGTAGAATATTAATAATTTTAGCAGGGAAATGGTGTAACAAGTCATAAATATGTTCTTTTTTAACCTCCTGCCTCAATGGACGTCCTCAATGCGCCCGCGTTGATAAAACTAGCAAGCGCATCTTCTGTTATATTCGTAGCTAACATGGCATCCGTGACCATATTGCCCAGAGTACATTCGCTACTCTTACACCTTCCTTGATCCAGCTCATTGACAGTTTCGCCTAATTTTCGATTACCGTATTCGTGTATTTGTTCAATAAACGGCTGCAAATACTTCATCATTCCGGGATCTGAAAACGTAAACGAACGCTTACACGGCACTTTTCAATATTTATCGGTCGATTTTTAATTAAAATCGATTTATAGTTTCACCTGGCGTGATGTCATGTCCCATGTATATAGGCAACCCGTCGTTGCTCTTTTCTTTTATCCACCCGGCCACTTGCCCGTGGGCATCGTATTTAATGGTGATACTGCCCAAGTATTTGGTATAGCAAGAGGCTTGCACCACGTAAACGTTACCACCGTCCGTTCGCTTTATAATACTGGGATAAGTACCTTCGACTCTGCTAGCACCGATAGCGACATCTGGTGCCTTACCTGGTATAAAATGATATAAAGTCGCGTCAATGTTGTATGTTAAATTTTAACATTTTTTACGTGTAATTAAACATTAAATAGTTTTTTTAAATTTAATAATTTATTTCGGTTATTTTCTTCGCCTAAAAATTGAAAAAAAAATCTACAACAAGAGTACATTAAATTAGGAATATTTGTCATTTATTTCATCCGGGAAATATGTACCCGTTATTTAAAAAAACAAAGAAATTAAATATTCTTGAGGTAAGCAATTTGCATGATTTTGACCAAATGACACAAATTTGACTACAATATACTATGATGACGTAGGTAGTATTTAAAAGTGATATGCATAGTGCGCATGGGTCATAGCAAACGTCCTATCCACCGTTGTCATATCGAATCTAAATGCTGATTTTTAAAGAAACGCTTTAAAATTTACTTTTATAAATGATTACAAACTTGTTAATGGTTGCTAATTTTTATTTTATAATGAAAATATTTAATATTATTAAAATGACAAAAATAAACTATTGCATCAGCATATTTATTGATTTCTTGAGAAGTTATTGGCAACAATGTCCACATACAAATGTATGTATTGCAAATGTCGCAAAAATATTTAAATACTGGCGCTTATTCAAATATTATAAAATTCAAAAAAAAATTTTAATACACATTATTTTTATGTGATGAAAATTTGGCATATACAATAGATGTATATTTAACAACAATATATTACGTATGATAACTATTGCATGAAGGACCTCATTGTTTAATTATTAAGATGTTTTTCGCAATTATATAATTATTCCGTTTTTTATTAATTGAAATCTATTTTTTTTGAAATTTAGATTCGTATCTGTATTTGTAATAAATTTCTAAATGTTAATCTATTATCAGCTTTAACGATCATCATTACAAATATTATTATAAAATGCTTTTTTTCCAAATGAACACGAATTAAAACAAAATATATCTAGATAATAACAACATGGGTTTGTTAATAATTCATTTGTTTCAATTTAATTAAAAAATATTTTTGTACCTCTATAGAGCAGTGTATGCGAATGCGCGCCAACTACAAGCCCGATAATCGGCCTCGCTCTACGCGCAATTTCCATCTCTAACTCGTAGCCACAATGGGACAGAACAATGACCGTAAAGACATTCTCTTCACGGGCTAAACGATCTGCTTCTGTATTCACAGACTGCGATTCGTCCAGAAAACGCATATTTTCCGAATTTGAAATTTCCTACGATACAATTCGCAATCGATTATTGGCAAAAATCAAGAATTGTAAAGCTAATTTCTTTATAAATAATTGTTCGACACTTTACGGTTTGTCGTGATCGAAAAAGTGCCAAACAAAAACATGAGACATGACCGATAGTGCCTTTTATAGTGCCATCGTTATTATTATAGAAGAAAATCATAAATTTTCTTAAGAAAAAATGTATTTACGTTAGTTTTGGGATATATAACGCCGATTATACCAATTTTCTTGCCAGCAATTTGAATTACGATACTTTTTCGGTACAGCCCGCGTAATTCTGGGTGTTCTGTATCGTCCATATTGGCCACGACTACAGGGGCCTTTAATGCCTGCAGAAAAGGTACCAGGCCCTTCACTTTTTTATCAAACTCGTGATTACCTATCGTCTAAATACAACAGAAAACGCAACAATTTATTTATTTAAAAACAATTAGAAAAGAAAAACGTTTTTACATGCGCGTGGAATGGCAAAGTATTCATCACGTCGGATATAAGCTTGTAACCAAATATGTTGAAGAATAACGTCCCTTGATAGTTGTCGCCGGCGTTCAAAAGAATCGGATTCGGACGGATTTGCATGAGTCGTTTAATTTCGGTCACGACTCGGGCTATTCCGCCGATACACTTGCTCTCGTCGCCCGGGCGACATGGTGTCGATTTGGGCGTGGTCTGTTCAAATCTATAAAATAAAATAGCCAATATAAATAAAATAAAATAAAAACACAAAATCCACTTTAATAATAATTTTATACAATAAACAATAGTAATATCATTTTTTTTGGAAAAAAGTTGCGACTAATTCCGAACATTTCTAGAAATGTAACTCAACATTTTCTCGATGAAAATACTTCGTATGACGTTTATACGTCAAATTATTTGAAAATATAATTTTTACCTAGCGTGGAAATCGTTTAAATGTATGACAGAGAGTTGGAAATATTCTTCAGTTACTGCAAAAGCTAGCAAACTAAAAAAAAATAATTTGAGCATCGTAGTTTTTGCAAAATTAGTGTTTTCACTTCAGTATACTAAACTGAACTAAGTCACTTGAAAATATGGCAATAGAAATATTAAAATAAACAAATAAAAGCATTTATCTAGCAACTACCAACAATAAACGGATTATAGTAATATTTTTAATATTTTATCGCGAGTGACAATTTATTATTGCAAAAATATTTTATGCTAATGGAAGGTATGTTCTATTATGAAAAGTATTATTATCGACCTTGATTGTTATTGTATTCTATTTTTTATAGATTAAATATTTATTATGAGAGTCACAAAGTGATATAAACTTTTTTTTTTATGATTGTTATTAGTTAATCAATAAAATAATGTAATTTGTTAGTTAAAAAAGATAAAGATATGGGAAAATGTTGCAGTGCAAGAGAGACAGACTTATAAGTCGTATACTCGAGCACTGAGTAGTAGGCGAATAACTATAGAAGGTAGAGTCGAGTGAAAGACAAAATATAATAAAAAATTATAATTTAATGAGTTTTTTTGTAAAAAAATGTATATTTTTTTAATCACTGAAATTTTCGATGATTATTATTTTTTATATTATTAAGTACACGTTATTTAAATATTAAATTTTTACAAAATAAAATGAAATATTAAATTCTGTGAGTCACGAAAAAGTTATATATATAACGAAAGAAAATTTACAATTTACAATATCGTTAGAATATAATTAAAAATATATTACAATTGTAATTTCGGGAAAGTATATTGTATGAACTATTTTAATATATAAAATTTTAAATATTCGTGAGAAATAATATTAATTTTATAAATTTAGTTAAGAAATATTTCATTTTCTATATCAATATTCATTTAGTATATCAAATAGTAATATATATTTGTTAAATAAATAGTATTAGTTAAAAAAATATATATATATAATATAATTAAATTAGATTTTAATATTTTTTAAGCTACAAAATTTTTGTATTTTTTAATCAAATCGAAACAAAACTCGTTAAAAATACGCTCAACGTTTAATCATTTCTAATAAATTATTCACTGTGAATAACTGGTATTTTTTTTTAAATAATCTAACGCATGAGTAATTAATACATCTAAAAATTACTGAAAAATGTTCGAAAAAATCCACATTATTAAGAACGGAGAACACACAGACGTAAATAATTAAATGTTAAATATTTGTCAGCGTTTCAAAGCTAATATTACGTTAAGTGTATTATATTTAAAATATATGGTACGATTCAGGTGGCAAATAATAATTTTCCACTTGAATTAATTATAATTTATTTTATACGTAAAAAAAAATATTTTTTTCTATAAATGTTTGTTAATAAAAAAAAACTTTTTTATTTTGTACTACTAGCAAAACAAAGTAGCTTTTTTTTAATTAATCGGACATTAAAAAATACACATTTTTAATTCTAATTGCTGGAATCGCATCACACTGGCCCCCCATACCTGGACCATTAACTAAAGCCTCAACTGGTAACACTTATTACAATAAAATTGATCGATTGCACGTACCATTCAGCATTAGTTACAAACACCTACGTACCATACATCGACTGGTTGAAAAAAAAATAATTAAAAATTTTCGGCATTTTTCAGTGTTAAATTAACAAGGCGTCACAATATCACACCACTTCCACGAGTTTTACTTGACGATTCATTTTTATTTTATTTCATCTACTCACGGAAAATCATAAAAATCAGCTTGGAAAAATATTCTTTTAATACAAAAGTGATTTTCGAGTGTTTTGATATAAAAAAAAAAATGGACAGTGAAAATGAATTAACGCAGATACAAAAATATTATAATGGTTCTAGAATTTTAATTACGGGCGCCACTGGTTTTTTAGGGAGGGTGCTTATTTCAAAATTACTAAGCGCCTGTCCGGGGGTCCAAAAAGGTACATTCTAATATATTTTTTTATATTAATTTTTATTTAAAAATATTGTACATTTTTTAATTTGAATTTCCCGCGCAAATTTTGTGTATTTAAAACAACATGCCCTAAAGCTATTGTTCGTTATAAAAGAGTAATTTAAATAGTTTTCGATGTAATACAAAATTTTAATTTTGATTTTAATGGAAAATTAACATTTGTGTGCTTTAACAGCTTTGAGAAATTTTTAAAGAAAATAATTCGGCTCTTGAAATAAATGACTCATAATACATTTTTGGCAATAACAGGATGTTTTAATTTATGGAAAATACTTCTTGCGTGCAAAATAATACAAGAAACGTTTATCAGTGTACGAATAGTCAATAAAAATGATTTCAATATTTATACAAGTTATTAGTACGAAATTTGCATAGTACAAAAAACCCGTCACGTAAGAATTTATTTTAATTTATTTTGCAACAATAAAAAAGTCGTTAGATATGTTTTTCTTAAAACCACGTAAATTGGTTACACTCCAAACAGAATTCTGCGAAACAAATCGAAAAGAAATTGTACATAAAAAAAAGCGGTAAATATCGACGAATATTCGAAGAAATTGATTTTTTTTATTACAAAAATTAAAGCAAATGTCATTAAATTTAATTGGAAAATGAATGTTCAATTAATGAGAATTTTTTTCACAGTGTATTTGTTAATACGAAACAAAAAAGGCATGAAATTGGATCAGCGATTGGACGATTTGTTTTCGGATGTCGTTTTCAATAAATTGAAAAATTTATGTCCCGAATTCCGTAAGAAAATTGTTGGTATTTCCGGGGATTGCAGTATAGAAAAGTTAGGCTTGGCTCAAGATGATGTTGACGTTCTAATTAATGACGTGAGTTAATATTAAATTATTTTTGAAAGAAACTGCTAAAAACCATTAAAAAAAATACATATGCGACAATATTTATTGCTATAATTAATTAAATTACGAATAAAAATTGTTGTTTGAAGAATAATTTTAGTACGTGTTTATAAATTTTATAAACAAATAAACATAAAAAATGCAACATCCTGGATTTACATTTTCAATAAAATAAAATACGAGATATTTTATTCAGCGCAAATAAAATGTTTAGAATAAATAGAATGCTGTAATGAATTAAGTAACTGTTAATGAAATGTTTGTAAATGTGTTACGTTATTTAAGGACGTGATTTAAATTTGAATTTGAATAGTAAAAGTGATTTTGTCGATACATTAAAAGACGTAAATAAAATAATGCCAACAATTATTGCTATTTATATATTCAATAAATTATTATAGTCTTTAATAAGCATTATTTTATTCCATTTTAAATAGACTTTGGTTAAATAAATCAAATTGTATCAAATAAAATAAACAAGAAAAATCCAATTAAAATTTTAAGCAATTCTTCTATAAAAATATTTTAATTTTTCCGCTTTATTTTTTAATTCATTTAATTTAATCTATATATTTCTCTTAAAATATAAAAATTGAAAAAAAATTAACATTTTATTAAGAATTGTCCTCTTTAAGTTTTTTTAATCCCTAAATTTTTCTCCATATTGAATTTTTTTTTTTTTAATACAGCACATTTTTTTAATTTTCCCTCTTTTAAACAGTTTTAATATCCTTTTTAAGTTTTTAACAATAATAGAAATATATATTTTTTATAATAAACTAAATCACAAAAAAATTACAAATTCACTTCTTAGGTTACTCTAGTATTCCACAGTGCCGCTACTGTTCGTTTCGACGAACCGTTGCGCACCGCCGTAGCGATCAACGTGCGCGGCACACGTGACCTGCTCACACTGGCGGTGCGCATGCGTAATTTACGTCACGTCATCCACGTGAGCACGGCTTATTCGCATTGCCCCCTCTCCCACATAGTGGAGCAATTCTATGCTACGCCAATGCCGCCGGAGCAACTCATTTGCTTAACGGAAACAGTGGCGGAGAGTGTCTTGGATCAAATCACACCCACGTAAGTGCGGTTGTATAATTCGCGGGAAAGAATTTTCTTTCATTAATAATTAACAAATCAAATGTTTAAGCGAAATAAATAATTAAAAAGTATTTTTTTTTTATAACAGTCTTTTAGGCAATTTTCCAAACACCTATGCTTATACAAAAGCATGCGCAGAAGAAATTGTGCGCAAATATCAAGGTCAAATACCAATAGCTATTGTACGGCCATCTGTTAGTAAGTATCTTAAGTAAACTATTAAAATTAATACTACTATAGCGACATCTATTGCCCAAAAAAAATAATTTGGATAAAATAAAATAAACAATCAAACAATGCATTTTTTGACATTAAATTGGTTTATTTTTTTATTTTTTAGTTATTTCAACGTATAAGGAACCGATGCCCGGTTGGATAAACAATTTGTACGGCCCGGTCGGTATTACAGCGGCCGCTATGCCCGGCTTATTGTGTAGCATACATTGCGACAGTGTTGTCAATGCTAATATTATACCCGTCGACATGGTTGCCAATGCTATTATTGCTTTACCGTGGGACGATGAAAGATATAAAGAAAATATGGAGGAAATGAATGAAATAAAAAATGTAGAGGATGAAAAAAATAGTAAGCATAAAATTTTAAGAAAAAGTTCTGAAAAAAATTAGATAAAATACAAGAATTAGTGAGTTATAATGCATTTTTTTTTAACAATACGGAATTGTTAAAAAAAAATTGTTTTTGATATTTTTAGAGGACGTAGATCAGGTGCGTATTTACAACTACGAGTCCAGTACGGACCAGCCGATTAGTTGGGGCGAATTTCAGCGATTGGCGTATGAAATGGGCAGAAGATGCCCAACCGTCCATTCGATTCGCTATTACAATTTAGTGTTGCGAAAGAATTTATTGTGGCATCAAATTTGCGTGTTTTTCTTGCATTTATTGCCGGCCTTTCTTGGCGATTTGGTCCTCAAATGCCTCGGCAAAAAACCAATGTAATACACAACTATTTTAACGTATGAAATTGCATTTAACTGATTGTTTTAAGGCTGATGAAGGGCTATGAAAAATTGCACAAATTCGCCACGTTCATTTCGTATTTTTCCACGTCGAATTGGACGTTCGAATCGAAAAATGTGCGGGAAATGTGCGACAGCATGTCGGAAAATGATCGGAAATTATTCCCGTGCGATTTGAAAGAATTGAATTGGGCGGATTATTTTAAATGGTACTCGCTCGGCGTTAGAACGTACCTTTTAAAGGACCCGCCAAGTACCATTCAAGATGCGCAACTTAAAATTAAAAGGTGCGTAAACAAAAATCATTTTAAAATTTCTTTCTTCTTCAAAATATGCTATTTTTAGGTTATATGTAGTACATCTCCTTATGACGGCCCTGCAAGGATCTGCAATTTTCTATATCTTATACTTATGCCAAAAGGCCTTATTTTAAGTAACGTGTAATTTTTTGAAAATATATTATTTAAATATATGCAACTTTACACAACGTTATTTATTATTCCTTTTAGGACCTTGTGTATATTTAAATAATAAAATATTTACCACGTTTTCTACCAAATAAGACATTCTTGAGCTGAGAAACAATGACAGTTACCGCAGTTTTGTTTCTATTATTTAACAATATATTTTGCACTGAAGTTGGTTTAAAAGAGCGACCGAAACGCGCGTTAATTTATCAGGAATTCATTGTTTTTCAAGTAGGTACAATTGAAAACGTTAAAATGCGCAAAAAGGCACACATATTCAATATAAAAAAATCGTTCGTTTTTTGTTTACTTACGGTTTAACGGTGTCTATGATTCTACCATCTCGTTCGATCAATTTTAGTTGCTGCCTTCAGAGGAATTTGGATATGCCGTTCAATATTAGCCATTATGATGCCTATTCAACGTTCTATGCGAAAGCATTGCCTAAAAAAATTTGATATAAATCGGCGGACGTTCTATAAATATATTATACACTATATAAATGGGTTTGTTTTTGGCAAAAATTGCTTTCGCTTTACAATAACAAATTAATACGAAGAAAAATATTGGGATTTGCCAACACCGCAGCTTAAATAATTGTTTAACGAACAAAAAAATTATTATACATTTTTAATGTGTTCAACATTTAAATTTCCCGCGGAATTTTTATATAGATTACATCTGCAAAAATGTATTATAGCCTCATATTTTTTGTGTAAAACATGTCTTCAGTTCGAATTTGAATTTCCCGCGAATTTTCACATAATTGACATATGAAACTTTTGACAAGACAATATATAGGCCCAGATTTTTGACGAAAAAAAAATTCTTAGCAACGAATTTTTTATTCTAGTTTGGGTTTGGATGGAGAAAACTGTTTATACCGAGCGATTTGTGAAATAGCTGAAGTTCCGATGTTCATTGACAGTCGAGACATTTTATTAGAAAGTTTAGTGCATTATATATTGATGTAAGGAACTGCACAATTTAATTTAAAATCCAAAAATAAAAATATATATATTTGCAGGCCTTCGCGTGATTTAAAAGGAAACGAAATAATTAAATCGTACTTACATAATTTTTCGTTTCACTTCGAGGATCGTCTACTATTGGTTGAAAATATTGGCAGGATTATGGGGAATTGTCATGAAGCATATCCATTGTGCGAAATTTCCTTATTGGATCATTTTACCAAGAAATTTCACGTTTATCATCTGTAAAAACACCAAGACGCGTTAGAACTAAATAAAAATTTGTATGAAGTAAATTAATAATGAATTTTTAACGAAACTTATAAAAAAAAAACAGTATAAATTAATTTACTTCATAATTATTATTTTTGTATTGGCGAATGAATATTTTTTGTTAATAAATTCTTACCAGCAAATAAGCAATCTCAATCTTTCGAATTTTCGTTTTTTTTTTTGAGGCGCCAATTTGAAACAATTTTTTTTTTGAATTAATGAATGTATAAAAATATTTTTTTTTGCTTGAATAAAGCTTTCTACAAACACTGATAATGATTTTTTTTGCGTGTTTGTTTCATTTTGTGTTCTTTTTTAAATATTTTTTCTCGCTTGTTGATCTTTTTTATTCTCTTCAATTTTTTTTTTTTTGTATTATGCATGTCTAATTTGGCGCCCCAATTGTATTATTATTATTTTTTATTATAATTACGATTATTATATATTTTCATATATAATAAATATTGTATATCAACAGTTTTCTTTGTAGCTTGTACAAAAAAATGGTACCGAAAATGACGCATTTCTGGTACGAACTGCTGATTCTAAAATAATTTCAATTTCAAAATGGCTATTACGTCATTTCCAGCTTACATTAATCAATTATCAAAGAAAATACCCATGTACATTGATGCCTTAATATTCTAGACAAACAAACAAAAATACTTAATTATACAATCATATTTTTATAATTGCATATTTTTTGACTATTTATATACCATTTTTTAATTTACTCGCAACTAGAAACTTAATATAAAATTATTATATTTCATGTGAGACTATACAAATCACGCGCCTTTGTAATCAAAATAATCAAATGCTAAAAATTGGAAGAAAAAAATATACGTGAAGAAGTTTAGAAACACCTTAGAAACTAACGAAATATATTTCTAATTAAAACTATCGACGCCAAGACCTGTCCTCATTCTCTTCATCTTCCTCCTCGTCATCTTGCAAAAGAACTTCTTCAGACATCTCAACGCCCAACTAAGCAAACGGAAAAATCTGCGTGAATACACGTTGTGTTGCCACAAAAATCACATACAAATAGCATAAACATACAAAAAGCAATAAAACAAATAGAATTTCACAGAATACCGCAACTCGCGGTATTTTATTTCGTTTTTATCTAAAGTGCTACTGAAGATAGGGATATAACTTATGAAATGCATATATCTAGCTATTAAATGCTTTGAGTCAAGGTATTTGGGTAATATTCTGTACCATTATTTAATACCGTAGTGACATTTTTTAAAATAAAATTTCAATAAATGTAAAAAAAAAACTATGTTACAATGAAAAAGCTTTTTTTTTTACTAAATAACCTAAGAAAATCTCACCTCATCTTCTCCTTCCGTCACACCCACGGCTCTGCTCCCACTTTTACCACCACTCTTCGCACCTCCGTCCAATATCCGATCCTCCTCCAAGTCTAGAAGCACGCCCTCATCAATCACGCCCATATTGCCATCATTAGAATCTAAATCGTCATTATCGCTGCTATTTGACAGCAACACTGTACGGCCGCTATTACTGACACCCACACCACCTGACAACGGCTTACCGTGCGCCTGCGCAGGCATTGCTGTCAATGTTGCTGCGCCAGCGCCGATTGAAGATGACGTATTTGTTGTGGGTAAAGATAGGTTATGTGAGTTTTGATCGTTGTTCAGGGTGGGCTGTGTGTTGGTTGGGGGTGTGAGACACCACGTGACACTCAGCGTACGGTCCTGGAAGTGTTTGCCGCGCAATAGCGCCTGTTCCGCTTCCTTGCGGAAGCGGTAATTTAAGATCACGTGCGGTGTCGATGGATCTGATTGGTGGTCGGAGATTTCACCGAATTGCTGAAGGTAATATACAAAAATAGCCGACCTCCGAGAAAGTTTAAAATATAGTATTGTAGAAAATTTACCTTGAAATATGTCAAAACGCTGTCAATTTCGTCATTTTCATAGCCAGAAACTAATAATCTAGTCGGTCTATGATCAACAGCATGTTTTTGTTGTTGCTGCTGCTGCGGCAAATGATTATTTAACGCCGATTTCTTCACATTACCTTTTAAAACTAAAAATGTTGTATTAATTATACGAACAATAACAGATATCAACAAAAAAATTAGAAAATTACAATATAATATATTATTATATAATACAATTGTATTTTTAAAAAAATGTTAAAAAGTTGAGAAATTTTTTTAAGGGTCAATATTGCATAGTATACAAAAAGTTCAATTTTTATATTTCTTACGGCTATTTGCATCTCCAATTAAATTATTCTTCGTTAATAACGTCCGATTCACTTGCAACGGATTATATCTTTTCCCAGCTTTATGGAAATTGCTTTTCATTGCCATCAGCGCCCTCTGTCGCACTTGGAGGTCCATTAATCTCTTTTGCACATCAGATGTGTCAACGCCCTCCTGTTGTTTCGTGATCAAATCCAATTCGGCGTCGAGCATTTCTTTTTGGACCTCCTCCTTCGATTTTGCTATAACAATGTCGATGTTTGATACATTCTTTGGTTCGTTATTTCGAAATATATATATACCAATTTGACTTGGCGTAACTAATTTTGATGTTGTTATGACTTGTTGTTGCGCCATCATGTCTTTGCGAATGGCTTCGATAGATTCTTGCGATTTCTTTATGGTCTCCAAGAGTTTATCACGTTGTACTCCAGCGGGTGCTTTAAATTAAGAAGAAAATCGGTTGAATTATATTTAAAAAAAAAGAAGGCCAAAGTTAATGCTTGAAGATTTTAGCAAAATATTTCTTCATTAATTGAAACACTCACTTTTCTCCATTTTATCAATAAGCAATTTTTGCTGTGCCAATTGTTTCTCCAACAGCTCCTGTTTCCGCTTGCGCAGATCCTGCGTTAACTTAACCGCCTCGCGCCGTGTCTCCTCTTGGTTTTTCTTCAGCTTCTCCTTGGCCGCGAGCAGTTCCTGTCCACGCTTAATCGCGGCAACAGCGACGGCCTGCTCCTTCTCCTTCTGACTGCACTCCTCGTTGCCCGTCGTTTCCTTGTCGTCACGCGGCCGAATATTGTTCTCCTTCTCGGCAGCACTAGACACGGACATAGTTGCTGGTGCGGCGATGACGGCAACGTCGGAACTTCCGACCGCCTTTCCTGTTTGTGCAGCGGAAATGTTTGAGGAAGCGGTTGTTGGAGAAGATGCAGTGGCGTTATTAACTAGATTTAGCACTTTATTTTGATGTTGTTGCATGTTGTTGTTTGATGCGGTTCCTAGACGATCTTTGACAGATGCAACAATGGCAACAGCGCCACGATTCGGGGCTGTGCTGTCGTTTGTGGATTTGTTGGTAGTAACACCTATTAAGTGTGTTCGTTTATATGCGTGAAAATTGCAGAAAATCTACTGAAGTATACAAGAAAAAAAAACTGGAGAACATGTAGGAAAAAAATACATGCCATGTTGCCAGAAGTACCAGAATGAAAAAAAAATCCAGTCAATTTGGAAACAAAAAATATAAATTAACGATAAAATACAGATTGTTTCCAAAACTATATTTAGTCCTTTATAGAAAAATGCATGCAGTATTGCCAGACCCAAAAGAAAAAAATCTCTAGATTTAAAGAAATGCTAAAAACAAAATACAACAACCAAACAAAAGTACAACCGAAAAAGTACAAAAAAAACAACCGGCAGTTTCGATTCTTCTATTTTTGAACTTACCATCTGGAGAATGCCAAAAAACTTTAATAAATCGATTATTTAGCACCGCTTCGGTACTTCTATAAGCTGCATTGGCCTCTGCGTGACTGCTGAACGTTACGATCGCAGCTTCCGGATCTCCTTCGAAAGACACCTACAACCAATTTTTAACAAAAACAATAATTTCAGTTAATATATTTTCCGATTATTTTTCAGAACCCACCTGAATATTGACAATTTTGCCGAACTTGCCGAAGTGATTATTCAAATGCGTGATGTTATTCATCCCAACTGGGACCTTCTTCAGCTCGAGGGCACAGTTCAGGCCGCCCCCAGCACCGCCCACACCACCAGCGCCGCCCAATCTGCGCGGACCTAATCGATTGTAGTCAAACATTTTCCTCTTGAATATACCCGCATTGAGGCCGCCGACCCCGTATTGTGGCCGACCGCCGTGCTGCATATGAAGATGATGATGATGATGCTGCAATTGCTGCTGGTTGTTGTAACCCATCGACGTTGAGTGTTGCACTTTCAGTTGATGGTGATGATTTAAACCACTTAGTAAATGCTGTTGTTGCGGACCGATTGGTGGCAGTTGTTTGTGCAATTGTTGCGGGTCGATCGTGGTGGGGATGGATATTAGTTCGCGCTGTTGATGTACTGGCGGTGGTTGGTTGGTGGGTGGTGGGGGTAGAGCGCCCGGTGGGCATGGAGGGGGACCGTAACCTATCTGTGTAAGTGTGTTCAATAATAATAATTTAAAAATTATTATTATTTTTTTATTAACGGACAGAGTTATGTGATACAAATTATGTAGATATTTAATTAATTGCGAAATAATAGTTAAGTCTAAATTCACAAATGTGTCCTTTATCAGGTACTATTGTAATTATAATTGCTGGTGATTATTTCCTACCCTCATTATTCTATTTATAGGGCTGTTGCGAATATAATTAGCGTTACTTATTGTTAGAGTAAATATAATTACCTGCCTAGTATCCCTTGATGGGATGTGAAAATTTATCGCTGCGAGTAATTCAAAGCAATCAATTTTATTATTTATTAATCGTTCAAGGAACATATAATCAGCCGTAGTACGTCGCTGCTATAAATAATCAAGGTTCATATAATTTCTCATAGAAGTTACAGAATAGTCATGTAAAAATATTCCAAATTTGAAAGCAGCGTACACTAAGAATTTATTTTGAACACATTCAATGAATTAATGTGCAAATTTAAAATGAAAAAATACACATTTGCCCTCAAAGACAAACTAACCTGTCCGATATTTCCCATTAGGGGCGGCCCACCGAGCACACCCAAGCCCATTTGTGGCGGGCCGCGCCATATTTGCGGCGCCTGCGGATTATATTCGGGTGGCGGTGGTGGGACGTTACCCACCAGTGGGGGCGGCGGTAATCTAGACAGCGGGTGAAGTCCACCAAGGGTGTGATGTACGGTGTGATGGTTGGGCGGTGGGCCGTCAATGGGCGGTAATACGATGGGTCCGTTCGCTTGCTGGGCGACGGTCGACGCTGAGCCCGCGTAAGCAAGCACTTGCGACAGTGTTGTGTCTTCTACGACTACCGGATCGATTCCGTGGTCGTAGGGGCACATTTCACCGCGCATACAATAACCTGTGAGGGTGTTCAATGATTCAGATTTCTTTGCAGAATAGTATAGTCTCAGTCGATATAATGTTTAGAATTTTATAAGAACCGGGAATAGATTATAAGGATAGAAGAATTATTTTCAATCTATATAAACATCAAATGGCTTTAGTTAGAATTGAGAGCGAAGAAGAGGTAGCGAGAATAGGAAAAGGAATCAGGCAAGGATATACACTTTCGCCATTGTTATTTTATTAATTGTTACCAATTACGTTATTTTTTGATATAATGCTGAACTTCGCCCAGAGCGATAATAAATATTATATACTTTTTAAAAATTATCACTACGGTGTTAAATATTAATATAGAATATCACCCAAATACCGTATCAAGCATTAAGTAGCTAGATGTACATTTCAAGGGCTATGCCCCCATCTTCAGTAGCACAAGATAAAACTAAATAAAATACCTGTCACGAATCGTGATATATATATATATATATATATAAATAACAATTTAAAAAATATATATAATTGCACTAACCTTTCTCATCATAATCCCTACACCGCCTCTTGCCACTGCCGCCAATGATCGGTCCGCCCGTAGTTCCTGGTGGCGCCACAATGGCAGCCCCTCCAGCAGCGGCAGCTGCAACAGCCGCCGCCGCCGCTACAACACTCTTTATGCTCTGCGCCGCGTTACTTAGACGCAGATCCATGTCGCCGTGCGAGGAGTCTTGCGTTGGGGTGCTGGTGCCGCCAACTACGCCCACTGTGCTGAGAGGGTTAACTGTGGTGGGCGCGGGGGGAAGAATGCGCTCCCTGCTACGGCTACGTGAGGCTGGTGAGCGGTGTGGTATCGGTGGTGGGGATCGGTTGCGATAACGATTGCTCCTTGTGGTTTGGTATAGTATTATTTTTATTTTTATTTTTGTCTGTCGGTGGATTTTGATGGGGTAGACAGGTATATTTGATAGGGGGGGTGTGTTGGGTAGGTTTGAGTTTTAGTTTGGTACAAATTGAACGAATTATGGACTAATGTTTTATATTTTGGTAAATGTCTAATTTTGTCAAATATACTTAATTTGCTGTCAGTTTTGTAGTTTTGGTAAGAATTTTGTAAAATTTGAATTGGACAATAGCTAAGACAATACGACAACTTATAATTTTTATATTATGTAAATGTGATGAAAATTTGTATAGTTATTGCTATTATAGTAAACGTCAAATTTCAATTTATTTGTCATTGATTAATGCCGCTACAGTTTAGGTTACTTTTAACAAATTTTGATAAAAATGAAATCAGAAGTTGGCCTAAACATTCAGAATACGAACACAACTTATTTGACTTAAATCGGATACATAATTAAAAACTTATAGCTAATCTAGTAATTGATCAAATCAACAATTTCAATAAAAATTCAAGTAATTATATTTACAGTATTTCTACAACAAAACACTCAAAGCAATATTACACTTTTTAATTTTCATAATAAATGTTGCAAAAATAATTAGTTTAATTCTATCGAGAATGAAATTAATTAAAAATTTCAACATCGCCACTAATTTAAATCCAAATAAATTTCTCACCTATAATTGCTATGCCTAGTTGGACTCCTACTCCGACTCTTCCTATTTCCGCCCTGCTCCCTCCCGGGCGGCGGGCTTTGACTCCCACCTCTCCCCCGTCTATCGCCCCCATATCTCCTGGGCGGTGGAGATTTATTCCTCCAAACCCCGCCACTTCCCCCAGATCGGCCACCTCGATCGCCCCTTCTATCGCCACGATCTCCCTTATCCCCACCACCAGACCTCGTGCCAACGCCCAGCGACGCAGAGGAATGGTGGTGATGGGAATGGGAGGACGCGGGCGGCTTATTACCAGATGTATTCGAACCGCTGGCACTTTGTTCGGCGTTTGTTGACTAGAGATTGTAATTGAGTTGTAATAGAATTTAGTAAAAGATCAGCCGTTTCGTATTGAAAAAGTAGCATAAAAAAGTTAAGAAATCTAAACTTTAACGTCAACGATTTCTTTGTGTTTATATAATAAAAGGCTGCAACTTTCTTACATTAGTTAATTAAAGGTATAATCGTGTAATGTATTTACTTGGGACGGTGGAGATCGACTGTTTTGTCGCCTGCATCTATCCCATGATCGAGAGCGAGACCGAGACATGTTTCGGTTCCGTTCCCGAGACATTGAGCGGTGTCTCGATCTACGACGGTTCGTTGGTAAAGAACCGGAAGCTAATGAACTGGTTGACGACGTTAGAGGCTTATCGTCACGCTCCTAATAAATATGTTAATAATAAAATAACGTATAAAATTTAATTGCAAACAATAAAAGCTCTATTTGTACGAGAATTGTATAAAATTGCGCGATAGTATTGTTTTTGCATCGAAACACTTTTTGTTGTGGAAAAATTCATCAATTCAATGACAAATTTTTAATTTGTTGTACGGTTACATTCGCATGTAGTTTTAGTGCATTTTTTTTGGAAAAACGAATATATTAGTTATTCACGCCACAAATTAAACTAAATTGACCTAAAAAAATCCAAAAAAATCTGGCAAACTACAACGCAAAAAAAAACGAATAAAATGTCGATATGTCAAAAAATATTAACAAACCTATGAAAAAGCATTAATATTCTATTCCAACTGCAATTTATTTGAATTTTTTACTCACCGTGTCATTCTTTTTATTATACTCTTTCTTTTGGCTCGGTTCATCCTTTTCCTTCTCCTTCTCTTTCTTCGTACCATTATTAATCGCATCGTTTAAACTAGGCAAATCCGACGCCAGAATAACTACAGGTTTACTTTGCTCTTTAGAAACAACATTAGTCGCAATATTTCTCGTAGCAGTGTCGATATCCACATGAGGATTGGGCGGGTTCGTACTTGGTATAATTGGCGTCAAATACTCCTGCGTTTCGAGCGTTTTAAACAGCA
Source organism: Leptodirus hochenwartii (assembly GCA_947310635.1). NCBI lineage: Eukaryota > Metazoa > Arthropoda > Insecta > Coleoptera > Leiodidae > Leptodirus > Leptodirus hochenwartii. The sequence continues at coordinate 944,789 of OX371186.1, forward strand.
AGTTCACGAACGACTCGGTTTCTAGAAAGCAACGCGAAATTGACGGTTTCTGCGAATAGTTTATAGATCGTACGACATACCTCCTTGTAAAAAGACTTCCAACTGATTTACCATACTTTCTCGCAAAGCGCTGGTTGACTTGTCTTTCTTAACCAGGGCTATGATATACTTAGCCAACGCTGCCGGGTCCGCATCGCACCTGAAATTGTTTCATTAAAAAGGGACAGTTTTAAAGGTACTCCAAAAAAATTATAGGTTATGATTCGACCTCCACCAAAGTGACCTAATTAAACAATTTACCAGTAACTTACTTTTATACGGTCCATTAAATTATTACAATTCGAGTTAACGTTTCATAGGCATTAGAAATTTGAAGCGGTTTAACATGTTTTTTTGTGATATATGACAAAAAGTTGTTGTTACGTACATGGGCTTTAGAATGGTCGTGAGCCAGACCTTGAAGGCCTCTGGTTCTTCTATAAACATCGCCAATTTTTTTTCCAGTGTTTTCTTAATGGTTATCTCATAGATGATCGGAATATCGGTGAAAATGTGCCTTTCCCGTAAAAAGGAATTATTTGCAAGAAGCAGGAGGTATGCTGCTGACAGTCACATAACAATTGACAGTCACATCACAATTGACAGTGACTGATACTCAATGGAAATTTCACAAAGAAATAATAAAACATGTATTATGATTTATTTCCTCTAATAAAAGTATTTACATTGCTCTAATATAAAAGCGTGTTATTATATGCGAAAAAATGATATATGTTCTAGACATCATGTAATAGTTTTAATTAAAAAAATTCTATTTGTGTCATTATTAGATTGAAACGGGACGTTTTGTGACAGCTAAAAATTAATGTCTAAAATACATAGCGCACTTAATAACTTTATATTCTTAAATATACAAAAGAAATAACTTTATTATAATATATATAAAAATAAGAAATAGAAAATGTTTTGAAATTGGCTTTTAAAAATGTCTTTTTGAAGAAAAACGCGTGCGCACGTTTCGCATACAATAGACAGTGCTGTCATCGTTGACAGACTATATGCAGTCATTGCACTAGTTTTTCTAGCGCAAAAACTTTGTTGGGACTTCCGTGGCGAAGAGACGGATCCCCGTACAAAACACGCGACCTCGCGACGCGATTTACCGTTACACGTTAAACCAAGAATCGATCGCAGCCTAAACGCCCAAGACACACGTAGATACGGCTGAGAGCCCCCCACGAAATCAACCCCCCATAAATGCCTTTTATTTTCTACGGCCAATAGTCTATTGATTACGTCACTAAGCCATTTTGTGCGCGCACTCCCGTACCCGTACCTCTGTCGTATTACGCTATAAAAAATAAGGAAGTATCGCGCGCGTGTTTATGTTTCACGTGAACTTGAACGGCGGGTAACAATAGCATCCGATCCAAGCAAATTGTGTGCGTGTGTGTGTGTACCCCGTGCGTGCGAGAACACTGCCAAGATTCCGGTGCCACAGAGAACGGCCGTTCCCACAACGGAGAGCACCGGCCCGGGCCTGCAACGCGGCAGTAGCGCCAGCAACAGCAATATGAACATGAACCGAAAGAAGAATCGCAATGCCCCGCCGCGGTACGTGAGCAACAACCCGTCCTCCGCCAGGCCACTCACCAACAATAATAATAACAACACGAGCAGCGGCAGCAGCAATAACTCCCCCACACAGATGGACAACACATACAACAGCAGCAGCAGGATGGGCGGTCGTGGGCCGCGCACAGCTGCTGCCACGGCGGGGGGAGCTGGAGGGGCCAGCGGCCAGGGTATACCCGATGGCGTTTACGCGAACCCCATGTTCATGCACGCAGCCACCGAACAAGTTGGAAACGTCGTGCGAATTGTCGCTGCTTCGGGGTGTGTCTGGGAAGGTATATAATACTTGCTCTATAATCTCTTGATTGAGATATTCTTCATTATTGTTTTTCAATTCGCATTTACGAATTTCATGACTCTACCCGTGTAGGGGTGTTCAAAACGTTCTCGAGCGCATTCGAGATTGTCCTCGAGGTCGCCACACGCGTCGACAATCCGGACAGCCCGAACTCGAGCTTGCTCAAGGAGACGCTGGTCGATAAACTTATATTCAAGCCGTCGGACGTGATCAGTATGCACGCGCGGGACGTAGACTTGGAGTTCGCCACGAAAGACACATTCCAAACGGACACGGCGATCTCGCAACGACTGAACGGCCAACGGTCCGAGAAGAAGCAGCTAGAGCCGTGGGAGGGCTACTGTATCAATGGCGAGGACGCTAGTCTGGAATTAGATCCTGGCAGTAACGGCTGGGACGTGAACGAAATGTTTAAGAAGAACGAACAGATTTATGGCGTGCAGAGTACCTACGATCAGACCTTGTCTGGGTATACTGTGCAGTTGACCAAGGCTGATACAGCGGATTATAGGTGAGCAATGGTGTGCGGTATATTAAAAAAAAGTATTGAATGTTTACAAAATGATTGAATTATCTTCGATCGAGATATAAGTATTTTCATTTATGTTTTGGTGTTAAATAGACAAGCGGAACTTAAAGCGGAAAAAATTGCCGCCGAAATAGAAAGCAGCCCACTATATAAAGCAAAAATGGAATTGGAGAATGGCGACGAAGAAGACAGATTCGCAGCTGTACATAGACCTAATCAAAATGAAAGTTATTCAGTACGTAGCCTCAATATATATTAATTTTTTTAAATATTAATCTTTGAAGCTACAAAAACGTTATTTCCATTGTATTTTTTTCAGAAACCGCATTTAGACTCGACCTCTTCAACGACATCAACGACTTCCTCCACTACGAAATACGTACCTCCCCAAAAACGCAACCCCAAAAACCAACAGACCAACCCCAATAACGCAATCACATCCAAACTACCCAACAACAACAACACTCACACCTCACAAACAGCCCGCAGCACACCCACACCTCCCAGCAACAGCTCAACGACAGCGTCCAGTGGTGCCACGATACCAACGGCGACAAGTATGCCCTCCATGGGCGCTCCCTCGAGTGGTAGTGGTGGTGGCGGCACCTCACCCTCGCCACCGAAGCACGTGTCGCAACAGCAAGGGCTGCCCAGCTCGCAGATCATAGTGAATCATATGACTGCGGGCGGTGGTGGGGGCAATGGACCGCCTAGTGGTGGTAGAGGAGGATATGGTACTGGTGGCGGGGTTGGTATGGGGGGTGTTGGACAGCAACAGCATCAACAGACGTCGGGTATTCCGCAGGTTAGTTGATTTTATGCAATATATATATATATATTTATATGTTTTTATTTACATGTTTTAAATTCCGAACAATAAAAACTGCTTTATTTATTATTTTTAACTCTATAAAATATCTTTATCGAAGGTTTCGATACGACAATCTGCATCTAATCAACAGCAGTCGCCGCAACCTCCACACCACCACTCTCCTCACATCGCCACATCAAACACCCCACCACAATATCAACAACAACATGCAGTAAATCAACCACCCGTTCAATCAACTGTGCAAAATAAACAGCACTCGTTAGGTGGTGGTGGTGGTGGTGGCTTAAATGGTGCTCCTGTGTCTTCGACCCTCGGTGGTGGGGGCTTGGATAAAGGAAATAGCGGTATGGTGCAGCAACGACCGTTGCGCAATGTTGCTAGTGCGCAGTATCAGGAGACCGGCGGTGGGGGGCAGCAGTCGTCCACCATACCCGCCGTTACGTCCGCCAATCAAGGCGGTGCTGTCAAGATGGAGTATGGCGCACAATGGAATAAGGACAATACATTCAAGGTAAGCAGTGTTGATTTAAATTTATTTAGATTTAAGTCTAATTTTAATATTATACGAAATTATTTCGATTATTAAAAAAATTATTTCATTTTACAGGAACTACACAAGTTCTCTCAGGACTTTCAGCTCGCCTCCACCACCACTTCGACAAACACTTCCCCTCCGCCAAACAGCAACAGCCAAACCGCGCAATTGGCACCAACATCCCCACCGTCAACTCAATCGCTACCAACGCAACAACAACAGCAGCAGCAGCAAGTGCCTGCGCAGACGCAGACGTCGGATCGGTGCAGTCCGACCACGTCCGGTATTGTTGTACCGTCGAAGCATCAGGGGCCGGGCGGTGTCCGAATGATTGACAGGGGACAGAGTGTCAGTCCGCCAAATAGCCGGGGGATGGACGGCGGTGCCATTGTCGTCGGCGGCGCGGGGCAGCGGAGTAATAGTCCAGCGATGGCCGTGCAGGAACAAGTTGACCTTAAAGTCAGTTGCTCGAGTACTTTATATGTCGTTAATTTGGACGAATTATTGTATTATTACTAATAAATGGCCTCGTTCTCTTTCAGGCAAACATCCCCAGCCACTCACCTCCAACACAACCCACCCCCACCACCTCCCCTTCAAACTGTACCACAACCCCATCAAATATGCAACAGCTACCACAAACCACCACACCCTCACCGACCACCCCATCACCATCATCATTATCTAACATAATTAATTCCGCCGCACCACCATCCAAGCCTAAATTCAATCTAAATCCATACGCAAAAGAGTTTGTTATGAAACCGGCAGCGCCGCTCACGCCTGTTCCACCAACGATGCAACAACAGCAACAACCCCAACAGATGACGTCGATGAGCTTTAATACCCGATCACCGAGTACGCCGAGTGCCAGTAGGCCGCACACGCCCCAAACGCCCGCCGGTGGTATGCCGCCGCAGCAGCAGCAGCAGTACATGACGCAGCAGCAATCCATGCAACAACAGATGCAGCAGCAGGTGCAGATGCAACAGCAGCAGCAACAACAGCAACAGAGCGGCCAGCAACAGATGCAGCCGCTGTTGCAACAGTTGCAGCAGCAACAGTATGGGGGTGAGTTATTTTTTGAAACGTTCTATTATGGTGGATTATGTGTGTTTTCTCAAGTTTAAACTATGTTCGATGTCACAACATGCTAATCGCGGGACAATCGATTTTTTTTAAAATAAATTCATTGTACAAATTTCTTTTCCTTTCTACTTATATTCTATTACGAATAAAAACTTTCGCTGTAGTTTAAGTTAAAATGTTCCAATACAGTCAATAATGTTTATCAATACGTATACCACAATACAATGTATTAAAATCTATTCGATTAACAATCTAACCAAACTGGATTGCAACTCTGGAATCTGCTGGTTCTTAAGAGTCTATACGCAAATAAATCACTTCTGCTTTTGGACCAACACATACACAAGCGATTATAAATCGATTTACGAATGAATTGTTCTTGTGTTTCCTCTTAGATCAAGGGTTTACCTCGTTGTGTTTAGGTGGGGGTGGTGTGGGCGTAGCCGGCCCGCCCCCAACTACCCTAAGCCTCCAACAAGCCGCCGCTGTCTCTCAGATGCCCCTCATGATGACCATGAGCGGTACGCCCCTGGGTTATATGTCCATGGGCGGGCATCATCCACACGCACATCCCGCCGCTGTTGCCGCTGCGGCCGCAGCCGCTGGCTACCAAACACAACCGCAGCAAATGTCGCGCCAACGAAAAAGTAACAGTACGTCTTTGTTCGGCGCTTATTTATTTATTCCTTTATTTGTTTATTTATTTTGTTTAATGCACATGGAGAGACAACAGATAAGATCATTAAAGTCTCTCACTTCTATACATATATAATTTTATATAGTATATACATAGTACAAAATTAAGACATTATTCGTAAAATACATCGCTTAAAAATTAAAAAAGAAAAATGAAAAACATCGAGGTTGTTAATTTTTTCATTAAAAGTATGCATAAGTCTATTATATGGGGAATTAAACCCTAAAGACGTTTTACATTTATTCACAGCAAAAGAATTATAATGTTAATAGATGGTATATAAAACCTGATGTAATCGATCAAACAAACATCAAACCTGTTATTTATATTTTTATAAAGGATACACAAATCATTATATGTTCTTCTGTTTTCTAATGAAATTAATTTATAACTCGACAAAGCATATTATATTATTATATTATATTGTATTCCACTACAAGCGCATATGTTCTAGAATTGCAATTTATGTGTGATTTATTGCAGTGCCCATGATGCGCAACGACTTAGTCAGTCAGATCCAAGTGGCAGCTGCTACAGGTCAACCCCTCCTGGCTCCACCGCCAACTATGCAATCGTACGCTGTGCCGTATCCCGCGCATCAGCCCAATGCAGCGGCGGCGGCTTCAGCTGCCGCAGCTCTGGCGGCTGCCGCAGCTAACTATCAACCCATTGTGCGAATGTTTGATGGGCAACATCAGTATCAGTACCAGGTACCAATACTATTTTATGTTTAGGTATACGGTAATTTCAAAGTTATAAGTAGATTGTAATGTGTTTTCTCTTGATGTACGTTCTTTTGTATTTAGTTAACACATCATAATGCGGCAACGCTGAGTGCCGCCCAAGTTGCAGCTGCTCAAGCCCAAGCGCAAGCTCAGGCCGTGCAGGCGGCGCAACAACAGCAGCAAGTGGTCGTCCAGCAGCAACAGGTGCAAGTACCGCAAGCGCCCAGTCCCGCCCACCATCACCAGCAAGGTGGTGGTGGCCAGGGCGGTCCACCTGGTGCCGGGGGATATAACCAACAAGGACAGCCAGGTAAGATATCTCATCACTTGCAGCATATAATTTAATATCTGCTCTTTTTAGATGAGATAATATAGATTTTTAATTAGTCGCAGGCTTTTCTGTGTCCGGCCCGCCGCAGCACCACAATCAGCACGTCGTTCACGCCCAGCAACCGCCGCCCCAACAGCAGATCGTTCAGCAGCAGCAGCAGCAGCAACAACAACAGCAGCAGCAGCAGCAACAACAGCAGCAGCAGCAGCATCATCCGTCTCCCGGCCAACAGTCGTCACAGGCAGTCCAGCAGCAGGTGCCGCCACAAGCGTACACAACACCACCGCACGGCCAACACCAACAACAACCGCCGCCGTCGCAACAGCAGCAGCAACAGGGCGGCCAACAGCAAGTGCCGTCGCACCACCAGCAGCAACAGCCGCCCAACGGCGGCCAAGTATCTGTCGTCGGCGGGGCGAATGGACATCCGCCCGGACCTGGTGGGGTGGTCGGTGTTCCCCAAGGGGGTGGAGCCGGTGGACCACCAGTAAGACGCATTTAATTCGATAATATAGTTTTATGATTTGAATTTTTGTAAAAATACGTAGGGTTCGCATCACGCTGGTCATCCACCAAGTCACCCGGGACACCACCAGCAGCCCCCTCCACCCCAACACTACCAGATCATGTGTCCCATGCCCCTACCCCCACCACCGCACGCCCAACACCAACAGCAGCAACACCAACAACAGCAGCAACACGTAATGGCCGCCGCCATGGTTGCCGCTAGTGGCATGGGCCAGTATCTGCAGCATCCCCCACCGCAAGGTTCGTTTTTGCCATTGCCGAATGTATAATTTCCTCGCGAAAAAAATCAGAATTTCATTTCAATATATTAGGTACAGTGAAAAATTGTGTAGGATTGCTGGAGGAAATATGGACAGTTTCTTGTAATAGCGTAGTGTAAACGTTGAGGAAGTTTGGGTGATCAATTATTGACTGAACTCTGTATATGTCGTTGCAGGTATGCAGGTAATAATGCAGCAGCAACACCACCAACAGCAACAGCAGCCGCCGCAACATGGCGGCGGTCCCTAACAGCGCAAGATGTCGCCGCCTTCAGCAGCCGCAGCTATGACAACAAGCAACCACCACAACCATCACGCGCACCCCTCCAACAGCAATTGTCCAACAACATCCAGCTTAAACAACAGCAACAACAACTCGGCGGTGGCTAATGCGGTGGTGACGTCCCATCAACAGCGCCCTAATGGCAACGGTGGCGGGGGTAATATCGTTGTTGGCCACGCCTCCGCATACAACAATAACGGTAGTAGCTATTATCACCAGCAATACAATCACCTGAAACTGTTATTAGGTGGTTCCAATGCTGCAAAATACTACAACTAATCTCTTTGTGTTTTTTTTTTGTTTTTTTTGTTTAGTCACTTTTTCCATTCTTCTCCAAAAAAAAAAAAAAACACTTATTTTTTCTGTTATTAAGTTTGGTGCGTATTATTGTTTATTGTTATTATTCTACAACTCTTTTTTTATTATTCTCTTGTCTTTATTTATTTAGGCGAATGTTCGATGTGTATAAAAAATCGGACGATAGGTTTGATTTAAAAAGGAAGCAAACAATTTCTTCTCTGATCTGAGGATTTAGGTAGATTAGTAGATCGTAACACTGGATTCGTTCAGGCTCGCTCTCAATACGCGCGTTTCACAGTTTTTGGATATACGTGCGAAGGAATGAGGATGGGGGCGAGAGGGACTTTTTCGCGCGTTGCCAATTATATATATTTTGTATTTGTTGAATTGACTGTTGTCTTTGGCTCGATGAAGGGCTGCAAATTGTACAGGGCGCGAGTAAATGCAGAATTTTTATGCGACGTTGTCGCGATCGAATCGTAATTGCGTTATTTAAAAAACGAAATGATTATCTAAAATCGAAAAATATATATAATTCTCAAAAATGGAGCGATTTCCTTATGCATCGGATTTGTTACAGTATAAAGGCAACGTTGCATCATCCTTATATATAATCGCTCCTACTGCACGTGGGCTAATTGAGAGCGACCCGAGAGTAATCTGTGATATGAATTCCTCCTCTTAGTTCAATTCTTTTTCTACATTAGCGGTTCACTGTTTAGCTTTGAACGGACTCGAATAAGTCGATCATTCCATTTTTTTTTTAAATATACATATATATAAATAAAGGAAGGTAATTAACGTTTCATTTGACGCGGTGCATTATAAAAATTTGGGATGTAAAAAGTTCACTGTTGATGATTTAGTTAATTACGAAGCAATGCTTTTTTGAAAAGATTAAAAACGGTAGCTGTCACTTTGACTGACAAGTGATTTTTTTTACATTACTGAAAAGTTTGGATCTTTAATATGAGCCGAAATTAAATGCGATTATTGTATGATTGAAATTTTTAGGGAAAACAAACTTGTATAATAAATTTATTGTTTGTTCGACAGTTTGTTTCTTCCCTTGTTTTTTTAATAAAACAGTCGTTATTTCCGTATAATAATGAATTTTTAGGCTCCCTAAAGAAGAAACTATTACGTGGAGCGAAATGACAACTGTATGTTGATCCGGTGCCTTATTAAATTGTTTTCACGAAGACTATCTCTTATTGTAACTATTGTTGTAACATTCGGCACCTGAACTAGAGCTATTTCTTATACGAAGGCAACAATTCTTGTGAATTCGTTCAGCGAACGTGCTTTTTTCATCATTAAAAATCGCAATAAATTGTTTAAATCGTCAGTTCAAATTTTTTAATGTATATAACTGACGTGTGGATTATTGACTTACATTATTACGACAGTTCTTTCATGCGAAATGAGATATTCCCTTCGATAGAAAACGTTTATTTTACAAAATGTTATTTTCGAGCTTTAAGTAATAATTTTTACAGTCATAATAAAATAAGCGTACTTTGTTATATTTTTCCGATTGCTGCAAAAAATAAAAAATTTACTCAAACTCTCACAATGTAATATTTATAAGATTAAAGTTACATCTCAACAAGTTATGCTATATAAACCATTCTCAAGAAAAAAAACATAAGAAACAGTTAATAAAATACAAATCTGGGTTTAATTTCTTGTTTTATTTATTTATTATTCCAACACATAAAAAGTAGTCTTAAAAAAACATTACAGCTAAGTAATAAACTCATATTTTCTTAACATCCAACCAAATTTTTCCAAGAGTATTGAACGTAAAAGAATACGGATCACAAATTGGCGGCACCACTGTCTTTTCATTCATACTCACAACGAAATTCTTTAAAATTGTCGCCAATCCAACCCTGGTTTGCATAACGCCAAAGCGTAGGCCTATGTAAATCAAAAATAACATTGGCCCTGCTTACACCTTTGCGGCTTTTTTTATATAAAAAAAAACTTACCAATACAAACCCTAGGCCCTTCTCCGAATGGTAAATAAGTATATGGAATGATATTTCCTTTATTTTCTTCTGAAAATCGGTCAGGATCGAATTGTTCAGGGTTTGGAAAGAATTCTGGATCACGCTGCATTCCATAAATTGGAATTGATATGTTGATACCTTCCTCTATGATAATGTCAGTATCTGGGAATTGATATGCTTTTGTGCAGGTTCTATTTAATATTGGAAGAGGTGGATACATCCGTAAAGTCTCTGAAAAATATATACATTTATTTAAAAAAAATCAAATATTTGTCGAAAGCTTTTTATTTAGATTTAATAGGAAATATTTATTAAATTTTTGTATTAATATAATGCTTTGATAATATCTTTGTATTTATTTTGTATTTCAATATTTATAATTTAAATTATTTGAATTAAAGTCTTCTATAGTTTATGCTTTATATGCGCTAGTGGCGCTAGTGCGCAACTGCATCTATCATTAAGTCGCTTGTGTCAGATCGGAAACATGCGTCAGTTTCAGTCGTGAATTTGTACAAAATTCGATAAGAAATACCGCGTTCCCAACTGAGCCTATATCTTTCAATCGTGCTAACAAGTGTCTTTTTGCCATTTTCAATAAAAAAACGTGCCCGCGCTGTCGATTTTTTTCAAAAAATAGCTTTTTTAATCGCCTTTGAGTTAACCTAAAAATTCTTCGTGTTCGGAAAAATGTCGCGCCGGTTCGCCACCAGATGGCGCGTTTCGACTTCGTTTAGATTGACAGTTTGACATTTAACGTTACGTTCGGTTTGTTTACTACTATTCTGTTGATAACGTAAAAACTGGCAATGAAGTGTTTTAAATGTAAATAACAATTATTTACCATATTGTAACAAACACAACAACGTATTGTATAAACGTGCTATCAAATTAAAGAATTGGGACAATTGTAAATATCGCCTAGAACAATATCAGTAAATCGTTGGTTAATAACTTTACTGTACGAAATGAACATATTATTTATGGCCCAAAAAATTGTATTGGTTGTCACATTTAATTAAGTTGTGATATAAATAAACTAATATATCGATAATTTTATACATACGTAACGGAATCTAATAATTTGGTGCCTTCATTGTGATTGTTTTGGATTACTGTTCCCATGCATTGAGCAAAAAGGTAGGAAATTTACCGACACTTCTATTTTTGCATGTACTTTGAGCTATTGTATCACTAAGTATATGAATGAATGATTTTTTAATTGGAAATCCAATATGCAATTAGTCACTTAAAGAGGTCGGTGCGCGCGTATTTTACATACAATTTTTTTTTAAATATGGATCTACGTATTGAAACTTACCATCAATAACTTGCCCTAGATACTTCATTTCTTGCACTGCTTCATAGGTGATTTGTCCATTATGTTTAGCTAAAACTTGCAAGATTTCTTCTCTCACATTGTCCTGCATATTTTTATTTTTCGCCAGTTCAAATAGGCAAAATGTCATAGTAGTACTAGACGTCTCAAATCCAGCCAGGAAGAACACAAAAGCTTGCGCTGCAATTTCCTCAATTGTCAGCTCATTCTTGGTACCTTCATTGCTCTTCTTTAAATCGATTAAAAGTTGCATAAAATCCTTTCTAACGTAATTGTTTTCTTGTCGATATTGGACTGTGCGTTTGACAGCATTCATGAAAAAAATTGAAACGTCTGGGTCTAAAGGTTTTATCCGTAATTTCTTCGCTAATTTAGGATTTATGAAGCTGAAGAATAGCTTTAGCGTTTGCAGTTTTGTTAGTTTAAACACCCTATTGCCGTAATAGCGAAATTCAGCATTTGGATCTCTGAAGCAATTGCATTCGATGCCAAAAGCGCAAGAACCGATCACATCCGTTGTATAGCAAGCTTAAAATAATCGATTTAACTTTATGGTAGTTGAAATTAAAAAAAAAAATACCGCAGACTTCTTTTACGTCCATTGGTTCGTTATTTTGTTCAACTTGTTGAAGAAACTCCATCATCTGCTCGCCACAATCCACCAGCGTTTGAAACATCATTTTCATTTTGCCTGATGTGAAGGTTGGAGTTAATTTCGCACGAAGATGTTTCCATTTATCACCTCCAATACTAAAAAAAATCAATTTCGTAACTCAGCCTTAATAAATCTTTCGAAATCCTCATACCTAAACAAATGGGCACTCAGCGGATCATCTCTTTCATTATAATAAATCCCCCTGTCTGTAAAATGGGTGAAATCTTTTGCCAAAATATCTTTAACATATTCCGGCTTGATTGTCATATACAACGGCCTGGCCATGATATAGATTCCTCCATGTCTCGCGCCCATCTTTCTAAACTCGTTGTACATCTCTGCCATCATCACAAACACCGGCTTCTTTCTTGTTAAGGGATTTGTGGTATTCCCAAATGGGATTCGAACTGGTAATGTTGGAACATTTCTTTTGGACCAATAGGTGAATGACCATTTGAAGTAGACTATTAGAATGACCAGTAAGGCCACCGATATTTTTAGGAATTCCCAAAAGAATTCCATTTTTTTTAAAAGGTGATTTTTGTATCTTTAAATTGTGTTTTTTGCAATGATTGAGTATTGTTGCTTTTGTTGAGTATAAATAATACAAATCTAATAAATCTATTTTTAATTATACTCTAAACTTGATTGCTAGGTTTTTGAAGGCTGATTTTTTTATTGTTCTGAAATAATAATAACGTTAATATCATACAAATAATTATATAACATCTACAAATACTTACTAATAACATATCAACTTTTATTTGACGCCGCACTATTTCAATTATTTTCTAAATTAAACAATTGTTTAAATACCGGAAATAGTTCTTTGTTTTCTTAATAAAACCGCAACATGTCTATTAATAAAAATGCTTTACAACAATTTTATAGTTTATTAGAGATGAATTTTGCTTGCTATTGCTCAAATATCGCGAATCACCTAACTGTAAAACAAGTTATTCTCTAGGAGGGTACAAAAGGATGAAATATTTCCATTAATAAAACAGTATGATCATTGTTTGCATTCTTATCTTTAACGAGTGCACTTTGTTTGCCTCATAATCGTTTAAATTAATTATTTTATGCATTGGCAGTGATATTTGCCAGAAACTACAATTTTATAGTAAAAAAACATATTACAAATACTTAAAACTTTCGAGTTGCTATGTAGTGGTATGTTGGTTATCGTTGGATTTTAAAAATAAATAAATAGTTTGGAACCATAAAATAAAAATTTCTTTAGCAGAAGAAAATTTAGAATAAATTCATAATATATAATTTGTTTATTCAAAGAAATTATATTTTACATCTTATTTTGAGCAATTTACAAGAATTGTTGAGAAGCTGCAATAAAACTATAAATTCAAAAGCATATAAATAAAATTTACAATTAAACAGATGTTGAAAAAGTACAAAAATCATCGTATAAATAAGTATTTTCATGGCACCTTAATGTGTAACATGTTTTACAAATATATATATTTTGTAATTTTCTTAAAAGGCCATCTTGAAATATCACACTAATTATTACAACACTAAAATATTTAAAAATGCAAACAAATATTTTGAATCTAAATTTATTACAAATGAAGTTTTATATTTAAACTAAACACAATATAAATTTTATAAACATAATTGAGTCGGTTTATAATAAAATATTTTAAATAAAGTAATTAGTAAACTAGAAAAGTGTCGTTTATAATAATTTACTAAATTATTTAACTATAATATCATTAAGTACTTTATTCTTGAAGGTGGAAAAAAAAATTAAACAAAAATCTCACTAAGCAAAGAAAATTTGTGAAAATTATATTCAAGACCCTGTGATTTTAATAAATATACCAAATATTTTTTAATAAAAACATAAAAATGCAGTAATATGTTAATCTCATACTATTTTGTCAAGATTTAATTTAATAAGTGCACATAGGAATACTGCCCAAATATATATTTTTTAATTAAATAAACTATTATAAAACTCCTAAAATAATATTGTTCTATTGAAGACTATGGCAATATATTGCAAAAAATAGAATACTTTTTAAACAATTTTAAACTCTAATCTAATATATTTTTTATAAGAGACTCATAATAAAATTTAACAGGCGCGTAATAAGTATGAATTTTCAATAAAGCAGATTAATTTGTATAAGATAATCCGAGATCTTCGTTAAATGTGTAAAAAATGTAAGTACAAAATAGCTGTAAGTCATTTTAACCTCAAAAAAAAAACGGATATACTGAAAATATTGTTAAAACGCTTGTGGAATTAATTACAATTCTCCAAATGCTGATTATTATACTGCGGCCTTCCCACTAATTCTAGTAAATATCGATCCGGATGGTCCTGCCATTCCACAGCGCTCAATTTGACGTTTTTTTGACGTTCCGCTTCCTTCACCTGCCACTTTTTAATATCCAATTGGACGTCTCTACTTGCTGCATCGCCACAACCCCACACTTCGATAGTTTGTAGGGAATATGGAATTTTACGAAATTCCACCTAAAAACATTCAACAAAAATCGTTTCGTTTTTATCCCCAAGGATTAATTAATGATTTAATAAACCTTTTCGAAACCCCCATCGATAATAATTATCGGATTTCTTGGATCGGAACCGGCCCTTAATCCAAGGGGGTATCCCCGGACAGATGGATTCAAATAGATCATTTTTGAGCCTCTTTCCAACAGTTGAAACCTTGGAAAATAAAGAAAATACGACAATTTTCTTCATTTTTAATCAATATGCTGAAAAATACACCAATTTAACTGATAAATTACAAAATAAAACATAACATATCGTTCGAAGTTTAATTGTTTCGATAAGAAATAAATATTTATAGACTGAAATATACACTAATTAATTCGCTAAATATTTTTAAACTTTAACAATGGAAATTATCAGACGATAAATATGAATAACACAATCGACATGATTCAGCCTTAAAATCATTTATTGATTTGCTCAAAAATATCCTTTAAAACTAATATCACAATAAACTCGTACATTTTTAAAAATAATTCCCACTTACTTGGGAAGTAATTGATAAACAGCGCTTTCCTCGCCGCCCCAATAAAGATGTGACTCTTTCCACTCACAGGGGTTCGCTATACAATACAGAGCCCCCGAATCGGTTCGAATCAAACACAAAGTGGGCCCTCGGTAGGCCAAAACATGGTGTAGGAAGCGATTACTTCCCAATCCATGGGCATCCGAGTCATAAAGGCACAACCAATGCGAAGGAACCGAACAGAGAAGTTTGCTCAAGAAGCCAGCGGAGGATAAACCTTCGAACAATGATTGAATGTGAGCAGATGCAAGGAGTTGCATAAAGAAAGGATTTTTTTTTGCTAAACTTACCAACGCCACTACTGCTGGGCGAGTGGGCTTTTTGAGGTCTGGAATATAGTGGGGGCAAAGCCCCAGCTAGTAACCAAGACATACTCATTTGCAGTAAATGGGGATGTGGTGGAATGTTCCCAAATGGGGGAGGTTGATCTAATACCGGCGTTGCTAGTTCTAATCCTAAACGAATATCGTATATAATCAGAATTTAATATATAAAATATTGTGAATATAAAAAAAAAAAATGCTGTGAATAAACATACATGTGTGAGTGACTAGTTGCATAGTACATTGAATAAGTGACGTGTCGGTGATTGATGCAATAAATGGATGATTAAATATGATTTCTAATGGTTATGACAGAGAATTTATTAATGTACATGAATAATTAATTATATATCTGGATTTTTTATAAAATTTATTTTAAAATATATTATATTTGATTGCAAATGAAGATTTCAATTTAATAATACGAGTTATTTACGGTGTTCGTGCGATGATACGCGTATTTTTTAAAAACAATGGTGTTTTATGAGAGTATTCGCCATAAAAAAACGTAAATTAGCGTGTTTTGTATAAAAAAAACATGCATCACATTGAAACAATACCTTTCTCGGTATCTATGCCGTCCTTGTCAACAGCTAGAGAATAAAATTATAAAAATTCGTTATTTTTATTAATCTAACATGTTCTTTTGTTAAATATAAAAACTAGGATTTGTGAAAAATGCAAAAACATTTTGGGAATGGCCTGTAAAAATATTACCGTTATAAAATAACTAAACCATCAATTTGTTTAAGTAGTTATGCAAAAGTGAAATTTGTTTATTATATGACATCAATTAGCATATTATTTACACAAATTAAAAAATCACCAATAGATTAAGTAAAGTACTCTACTAGTAATCATAATTTGACGTCATAGAAAAATGAATCAATATAATTAAATATACCGCGCAGTTTACCTAAAATAGACCGATGTATTTATTAATAATAATAATTGCTAATTCTTTGTACGTCTGATACAAAGTAATAATTTATAAATATAATATTAACTGATTTGCGTTAGTAAAATTTAAATTGGAGCTATCAATAAACGTGATACATATGTCAAATGGCAGAACACGTCAAAAATAATAGAAACGCAAAAAATAATAATTCGTTATATATATTGGAATAACAAAACATTTACCAGCTGCTAAAGAAGGCCCATGTCCACCACCATCACAATCCGCCACGGCATTCTCCAGGGTTCTGTAGGACGTTGCCAAACTGTGCATTGCATATCGATATACCGGATTGAGTAATCGCGGGCAATTTGCCTGCAGCCAATGGGAGACGTATTGAGCAATCAGTGTGTCTTTGCCGTGAAAACAACAGTCTACGACCGCTGAGAGGGTTTTGTTTATTGTCAGGCACATTTGAGGGCCCTAACAAGACAATAGAATGCGATAGGAGATAGTGAGATCGTGTTGATTGGAATGAGATGATAGATAGATGTCCTGTGTTGAGCATGCCAAGTGATTTTGGAGATTAAAAAATATAAATATGGTGCAAAATGTTATTTACGAGCGACGAAATTGAATTTTGAACTCTACCTCCGAATAATGATCCATGCTGACGTGGTAGGCGACCATAAGAAGAGAACGTAACGCTTCGGCATTGATCGTGCAGTTCTCGTCGACGCCGCCGTTGCAGGTGCTGGTCTCACCGAACATGCGCACTAACGTTTCGGGCATGCGCTCATCCTCCAAGCTCAACAGGAAGAATTTGTCGCATTGATTCTTGAATGTTGACGTGGAAATGCCGTGATTGGCTTTCTTCGACGTGGACACGTTTAAATACTGGTAAAGTTTCTCGGCGAGGATCGGATAACGCGGAAATAAATAGCGCTAAGTGAAGAAAATTGATTGTTCGATATATTTGATGGAATTTTTATAGAAATCTGGATTTTAATTGAAGATTTTTTTTTGGATGAATGATCTTAAATTAAACCCGATACACCTGCACGTGTAAAAACCTTGTAAATCTGTTGAAATATTCGAGATAAGAATAATAACAAACTTGAACTTATATTTACGATTTGAAAAATGTGTTACAAAGATTTGCCTCAAATAAGTAAGACGTACTTTAGATAAGTGTATAAAAAATCGATATAGCAGAATTAATCGATTTAAATAATAATTTAATGGCGTATGTATAAACGTAAAAAAATGCAATTTGCAATAAAATGCGACGAAATAAAGGTATACACGTAAAAATTTGCAGTAAATTGCGACAAAATAAAGGTATAAATATAAATAGCACGGGTGTTTTGTAGAACAAAATACTGATAAAAAATTATTTACTTATCCTAATTATAAAATATATTGAGGACAAAAACAAATTGCAACAAGTACGTTAAAATACGAGCGCAAACCACGCAGGAAAAAACGTATTATTCTGTGAAACATTCTCACTTCCATAAATTGCTTAATTAAAATTTAAGTATCTATTGTGGTAATTATAATATTTGGAACGCATTATCGAGCGCATTGATTAGGATCACCACAAATACAAAAGCGCGGCGTCAATTTGATGCCAAGGCTTGATAAAACACTTACCGAGAATGTATTCAATCCAATTCCGCTGATCAAGCCCTCCTCCTGATGCGACTTCTGCGCTAAAGCCTAAAACACCAAAGACACATCGCTATGCAAGACCTTCCACATTGAATACTCATCAAATCATATGGCTCGTAATTACCTTGGCCAGTATCTCCAAGGGAAGCATCTGCGACCTGTGCTTCTCCCCGTGGAGGTCCGCCCCCGAGTGCACACGAAACAGCTTCTTGGAACCGCTCCTGGAGACGTTCGCGCTTTCCGGGGCGCTGGATTCGCCGCCGCTGTTGTTGGGCGAGCCGCCCTTCAGGTGCCCGTTACCGTGATGATTCCCCATTGTTCGCTACAAACGACTAGAGCCCCATAGTAAGATAATTCGACCCACAGAGACGACGCACGTTTAAGTTACGACACGACGTGATCTACTACGATTGCACTCGCGACTGAAAACGTCACGGTCAGATACATCGTGCGACATCGTGGACATGATCATGTGGATACTCCATCACCTCCAGGAATCTTCCCACCTCGTTATAACTATAACGAACACTGTCGATAGATAATACGTGTGATTTGGGTACAAATCGAAAACAAGGTTAGGTCTTAATGAAAATTTTAAAGAAACGTGTGCTTTAAGTAGCAATTTCTTCTGGACATGACTAGCTCTAGCATAGTTGATATGACTTAAGATGACCAAATATATAGCCATATGATTATGAGGTGACCAATTGACCCAATGCGTTAGATCATAACCTAGTTTTTAGATGTTAACGTGTTGGAGCATTTTATAATATAGGCAATTCCATATACATATGTTTTTGCAACGTGACATTATTGACATGTGTTCTGGTTTCTCAAAATTACGTGGCTATCTATAACAATTCCCAAAGCCGAAAATGCTCTCAAATATGAAGTTAATCACGTTTTGCTTAATTATTTTCACCCTAAAAGCCGCCGCAGCGTATTTTATCACAGTTGACGCTCACGCTGAAGAATGTTTCTTCGACCGAGTAGAAGCAGGCACCAACATGGGTAATTATACACAAGAACCCGTTAATATTTGATAAATAGCGTAGGATTATTTTGGTAGGATTAACGTTCGAAATAGCCGAGGGCGGCTTTTTGGACATCGATGTACGAATAATCGCCCCGGATAACACAGTTATTTACCAAGGGGAAAGAGAATCCTCCGGGAAATACACCTTCTCGGCTAATAGTGCCGGTGTATACACATACTGCTTCTCAAATCGGATGTCCACGATGACGCCGAAGGTGGTAATGTTCAATATGGCGGTGGGCGAAGCGCCAAAAGTCGCGGAGGAAGGAAAAGAAGGCGAACCAGCCACAAAGCTGGAAGATATGATTCGTGAGCTCGGACGTAATATTTTATTGCGTTATAAAGGAATAGGATGGAATCTTAACGAAGTTTTTAACAATTTTAGAATCACTCAGCAGTGTTAAAAGCGAGCAAGAGTATATGGCGGTTCGGGATCGAATCCATCGGTCTATAAATGAAAATACCAACTCCAGGGTCGTATTGTGGTCGTTCTTTGAGGCTTTAATATTAGTCGCGATGACCGTCGGTCAAGTTTACTATTTAAAACGATTTTTTGAAGTTCGAAGGGTGGTTTAATTATTTAATTCTAGTTTATATAATTGCCGAATGTGTTTCTTTTGTATGTACTGTTATCTGTGAAAATTACAATAAAATTAGTACTTTATATAAGCTAAATTGTTCTTTATTTCGTATAATAATCTTAATAGAGTAGATATATGTTGGTGGAAGTTATTTTGAGCTTGTGATGTTTTGCCAAATTTAAAGTATAAAACTAATAGATATAGGCAACTAGAAATGCATAAAAAAACAGAAAACGATTTAAATGCATAGCAAACATAACCTCACATTATTATGTCTGATTGTTGTCTGAAATTTTGCGAAAAAAAAAACATAATTATTCACCAAAACTAGCGTTTTAATCGCAATAATAAAGTACAAATATGTTTCGATTGCGTTTACTTTTAGCGCACATATTGTGCTTAATTATAATATTTAACGATGGTATGTTAAAATCGATGTTAAAATCTAATTCCGCTATTCGATCTCGTTTCAGTTGATGCCCAGAAGCGATTAAAAGACCGAATGTACGATCCATTAAAAGCGATTTCTGTTTGCTTCCGGCGAATGAATGGAACCGCCCAAATTGGATGCTCCTGTAAGTAAACGCATGAAACATTTTATGTTTCGTACCCATGTAAATTATACGCGCCTTCCATAAAGGTTAAAAACCATTTAAAACCTGTTTTGACCTGCTGCAAATACATGTCGTAGCGAATAGACCCGGTTCTACCGGTGTGGTTCATTACATATCGTCTAAAGACGATCTGCAGATGGTTGTACAAACAGGCACAGCAGGCTCGTACATTGCTGTGCTACCAATAACTTTACTGCAGTCTCTCACACCGTTGCTGCAAGCCAGCGAACAGATATCTGGTGTTGTAGTGCATCGGGTGAATGATAGCGAGGCTTTAGCGCCTATGTCTCATGAGGACACGTGTCCTAATAGGGGCTACAACGCGCCTCAGACGTGTGAGACACGCTGGAATAAATACGGCACCGGTTTACTGCATTTCGATTATCGATTTCCCTTGATTTATTTGGACGAGGATGATGATATTGAGAAGGTGTGTGCTTTTTCAGTATATTGTGCATGTATGGTGTAATTAAAGAATAACACATTACGGATTTGTAGATTAAGAATTGTTTCGTAAAATTCAACAATTTCTCTTTAGAGCTGCAGAGAGATCGATCTCTCTGCGCTCTAGAATTGAACGCATTTATGTACGCTGCAGTTGATACACCAACCTGCCTAAGGTCAGTTTCTGCGTATTTTAAATGCTTTTCCTAATTTCCCCCCCGGATATTTTTTTTATGATATTAGACGTTCAAATTCGGCAGTGAACTTAAATCCCGTAAAATTCTGCGATCCACTCGGCGATCAAAGTATATGGGGCTCAATATTTCCATTAGCAAACAATTCGGAGGTTCAAATCAGTCCGGATATTAAATATATCGTCATCGCTGCACGTCTTGACTCTACGTCGATGTTTAATGAGATATATTCCGGGGCGGTAAATCCGGTCACCGGTTTAGTAACGCTTTTATACACCGCTAAATTATTGAAGACCATGCTGCCGATTTATGATAATTATAGTAAGTTTTTTGAGATCGTCTAGGAATGGTATATCGTTTCTCTAGCCTTTTTATTGTTTGTGAAATGTTTATTTTTGAAGGGAAAAATATTGTATTTCTTCTGCTTAATGGGGAAACCTATGATTATATGGGTTCCCAAAGGGTACTATATGATATGGAGCATGAGAATTTCCCCGAAAATAAAGATAAGTTGAATAAAATTCGCCCAGATGATATTAGCTTATTTATCGAACTAAATCAACTAAATTTGAAAACGAACAACGGCAAAAGTGAATTGCATATACATCTACCACGCGAATCAGACGCTGTAAGTCGAGATTCGTATAACATAAAAAAAACACCCTGTACAGTAAATCAACCCCATACTTCTAAAAAAATGTACAATGTCATTGTATAAATTTTAGGCGCGCGAGTTCATCTCGGCCCTCACCCTATCCCTACCCCCCACTCTCTCGCACACCGAGCACACCCCTAGTTTCCCCCCGTCATCCCTCCAAACCTTTATTTCAACCAATTCGTCCGTCCATTCCATGACCGGTTTGATTTTAACCGATCACGGTCCCGATTCATTTACGAACCGGTACTATAACGCCATCTATGATGATGCGGAACGACTGGACTACCATTATCTCAATCTAAGTGATGATGAGGGTGACATTTTCGTTGTCGACAAACACTCCATTCAACAGAGAGTTGTTGATTTGGCCGAGGCCATTTCGGGGGCTGTTTATAAAGAGGTCACGGGGGTGACGTGGGAGGGGGAACGGGGTGCTGCTGATGATGGGGTTGCTTTGGTGAGTTGTTTGATGCGGGGTGCTTTTTTCGGAGGGTTGTGTTAGATCTGACGATTTTTATGGCAGTATGGCAATGCTGTTTGAATGTTTTGTGTCATAAAAGAGATTGTTTGGTTCGGCGGTGTTTTCAATTTGTGATATAATTCGATGATTTTCGAAAACTATATATATAAAAAATTATGTGGTTTATTTTTAAATAGGTAGATGAATTATTTCATTGTTATTTGGAAACAGCTAATTGTAAAATTCACCGAGCTATTCAGAAAAAGGTATTTTTGAATAGAAAGAAAAATTAAAATGCGAAATAAATCCGCAACATGTATTTTTATAGAAATTAAAAGATGAACCTTTGAGTTTTTACGTTGGAGTGACGGTAGCTCCAAATTTGCTCACAAATTTAATTGGGCTGACCCTGGCCTGGTTTACGGGGGACGTTATTAAGACCCCCACTGGGTTCTGTCAAAAAAATATGACGTCAGATGTAAGCGTTTCTTAAAATTCAGTGGAGCAATCGTATGAAAATGATTTTTTTGAGCATTGTTTTGTGTTGTAAAAAAAAAATGTTGAGGTCATTTTTGTGTGCTTTTAGGTGTTTAAATTTTTTAACATGTCCACAAATATTCAGAATTTGAGTGATACTAGTTGTTTTAAAACTAGTATGGGTTTTACAGAGGCTGTAAGTCCAGCATTTCTTATAGACGGTGAGTGTTTGTGAAATTTTGAAATTTATGATTTTTTTTCTTCGTATTTCACACTGATTTTGGATATGTTAGATTATGATTGGAAGTCCGGTAAATACAGTTCATGGACTGAATCAACATGGCGGGAATTTTCAGCCAGGCTATTCCTGAAACCGTCACCAGCTCACGAAAGCATGACAATGGCAATTGGTTCCGTGACA
The DNA here is from genome assembly GCA_947310635.1 of Leptodirus hochenwartii. Taxonomy (NCBI): domain Eukaryota; kingdom Metazoa; phylum Arthropoda; class Insecta; order Coleoptera; family Leiodidae; genus Leptodirus; species Leptodirus hochenwartii. The sequence goes on from OX371186.1 coordinate 967,691, forward strand.
TTAGTTTTGTCTATTTTATTAGTATATTTCATCCAGTCGCGAGCGCATATATTGTTCGCACCTCCAATTGAAGTGTAAGATTTTTTTTTTTTGGTACTACTTGTAATAGTTCGAACGTTTGACATTTCATGTGAAGGTGGTTTAAAAGTTGCAAATTTCTGTAATTACACTTTTAGCGAAGTTTGTCAAATTTTAATTTGTTTTAGGTCTCCAACTAGCTGCTAATTTAATTAACCAACAAGTTTATTTATTATAATTAGTTCATTATTATAAAATATTTTCGTTTATGTTGGTATCAAAAGTTTCGCTACATTTTTACTTAAAAGTATTTCTCTTTTATTTGTGAATTGGTTTGATATAAATAAATAATCTTTTTTAAAAATAATATTTGTGTTTATTAAACATAAATAAAATATTTATTAATCACGCAATTAGATTACATAATCACATAAATTAAAAAATTTAAACAATTATTTTAAAGGCAAAACAGGCTATTTTATAAAACATCCATATAAGAAATGTATAAATGATGTATTTTAAAATCCTGTGAATTATTTTATACCTGTAATTATAAAAAAAAACACGTTCAGTATTAATTTTAATAAACAAATTCTTAGAGAAACAAACGTTTTACCTTTTCCACAGCCTCTTTCCTTGAGGCAAGGTCTTTATGTCATCATTAATTAAATACAGTCTCAATCCTAAGCAGTGCAATTGATGATGATAATCCCAATCCATGTTTTTAATATCAAAGTTGAAGTTACGCTTGTCAATGTCATTTAGCCCGTTCCAGAGTTCCTGCACGTTATTGTCGTCAAATGTCCATTCTTGTGTCGAGAAGTACGATATAACATTCGAAAATTTGTAGATTTTCTTAAAGACGTTCACTAATCTAAAATACATTTTATTTTATTTTAGAAATTTGGATCAATGCTATTTAGAAAAATGGCTATTTACTGCGCTTTTTTGCCTAATATAACGCATATTCCATCGACAATTAGCGCTGGCAGGAAATGCAAAAACGCAACGGCTAATAAGTGGGCGTATTTATATTTATTCAATGTCAAATTATACACCCAATGAGACACCGATGATGGCACATTCTTCCCGTAAAATGCCACGGAATTATCGAAATCCCGCCACGTTATCGGATTTTGCGCGTAGGACACGTAGTTATACACCCGCACCTCTTCGCATCTACAAACGAAACAATTCAATCAACGTGTAAACGTGTTTTAAACCGTACGCGGGTACTTTTGTACGGAGTTCTTGTACGAGGCGGCGATCAAGCCGTTCACCACCAGGTCCACCGGGACCATTTCGGCGTTCACCTCGGGGTCGCAGTATAGGCTCTGGATCAGGCCAATACCTGCGCCCGCCACGACCCCCGTGGGGCCATACATGTTGTCTATCCAACCCCTTATCGGCTCCTGATATGTCGATATCACTGCGCCCCAACACCATCAAGTATATAGAAGAGTAATTTTTGTTAATTAGTTGGTTATCGACGAGGGGTTGCGCACCTAACAAATCTGGTCTACAAATATGTGTAAATCTCAGCAAATACCTTCAAAGCGTATTAAGGATTGCTGAATCTCAAATCTGGTGTCGAAATTTTTACTAGTGATTCGCCCCTCGATTATCAAACTCGGGAATTGATTTGAAATAGTACGATCTTTGCTTGCGGCTAACTCTTTTATTTTCATGCTATAGCTAACTCTTCCTGAATTATCACAACTACATTGAAAGAAGAGTGGATAAAAGGAAACTGTGAGGATATTGAGGAGGATATGAGAAGAGGTAAAGTAGATTTGGGCTACAGGAAAATTAAGTCACATTTTTCTAAAGTAAAACCAATGGGTAACATTATATGTGATAAGCAGGGTAAGGAACTCACAGAAAATAAGGAAAAAGCTAGAAGATGGAAGGAGTATCTTGAAGATTTATATAAAGGTAGGCAGGACATGGAGGAGCTAGAAAGTGTGGAACAGATAGATGAGGATGACTTAGGTCCTAGCATACTTAGGTCAGAGTTTCATAGAGCATTAAATGATTTACGGAATAACAAAGCAGCGGGGATTGATATGATACCAGCCGAATTAATAAAACACGCAGGGGAAAAAATGCAGGAGCGATTATACAGGTTAGTTTGTAAAATATATGAGAAGGGAGAAGTACCACAGGATTTTCAGCGTAGTAGAATAGTAACAATGCCGAAGAAAATAGGAACTAATTTGTGTGAGAACTATAGGACCATTAGTCTACTATCACATGCATCGAAGATATTGCTAAAGATTATTTATAGGAGATTAGAAAATAAAGTAGAGGAAAGGCTAGGAGAAGATCAGTTTGGTTTTAGGAAAAACAGAGGGACGAGAGAGGCGATTCTAGCACTAAGAACGGTAGTAGAAAAAAGAAAGAGGGTAGGAAAGGTAACTTGCATAGCTTTTGTAGACTTAGAAAAGGCATTTGACAATGTAGATTGGGACATAATGTTTAGAATTTTAAAAGAAACGGGTATAGATTATAAGGATAGGAGAATAATTTTTAATTTATATAAACACCAAACTGCCTTAGTTAGAATTGAGGGGGAAGAAGAGGTAGCAAAAATAGGGAAGGGAGTTCGGCAGGGATGTACACTTTCACCGTTATTATTTAATCTATATATAGAAGATGCAATAAACAAAGTAAAAGAAGAGTATAGTGTAGGTGTGAATGTACAGGGAGAGAAAATATATATGCTGAGATTCGCCGACGATATAGCTATATTGGAAGAAAGCGAAAAGAATTTAGAAAGGGTATTGAATGGTATGCAGGCAGTATTGACTAGGGATTTTAACATGAAAATAAATATAGGTAAAACTAAAGTGATGAGGTGTGACAAAAAGGAATGCAGTAGAAAAATGAGGATCTCAATAGGAGATAATAGAATCGAAGAAGTGTCAGATTTTTGTTATTTAGGCAGTAGAATCACAAAAGATAATCGAAGCAAGGTAGATATAAAGTGTAGGATAGCACAGGGTAGGAAGGCATTCGTAGAAAAGGAACAGATTTTAAGATCAAATATTGACTTGGGTATTAGAAAAAGATTACTGAAGGCATATGTTTGGAGTGTAGCACTGTACGGGTGTGAGGCGTGGTCTATAGGAAAGGAAGAGAAGCGTAGATTACAAGCATTCGAAATGTGGTGTTATAGGAGGATGATGAGGATTGGTTGGGAAGATAAAGTAACAAATGAAGCTGTACTAGAGTTAGTAGGGGAGAAGAGAAGTATCTGGAGAGTGTTACAGCGTAGGAGAGACAGATTAGTAGGGCATATTCTTAGGCATGGGGGGATTATGCAATTGATCATAGAAGGTAGAGTGGAGGGAAAGAGAGGGGTAGGTAGGCCTAGATTGGAGTATGTGAGTCAGATAGTTGAAGACGTTGAGATGAATAGCTATAGGGAGATGAAGGGATTAGCTCAGGATAGATCGGCATGGCGTGCTGTTTCCAACCAATCTTTAGGATTGCGGACTCTTTAACTAACATTGTACTCTTCTTTAACATTGTTTTTTTTCGTTTTCTATATATAGATTAAATAATAACGGCGACAGTGTACATCCCTGCCGGACTCCCTTTCCTATTCCCGTTTTTTAAAAGATTCTAAACATTATGTACATTATCGAACGCCATTTTTAAATCAATGTAAGTTGTTAAATTTACCTATTGACGGTCTGAAGATGCAAAACGGCAGTCCTTTGCCATACTCCCTGACGATGCTTTCCGCAATCGCTTTGGTGAACGTGTACGTGTTTGGCCAACCGGCCAATAGACTAAATATTCAATAAAACAATTAAATAAAAATGCAATTTAGCAATAAGAACGTACTGTGGCGTGATCTTGTCCAATATTTGTTCGGGTGTGCCTTCGACGATGTTGATGATACACTCGGGATCTATGAATGGCTCGTACACTTCTTCGTTTATATGTTGTTCGGGACAGTTTGAGAATGCGGTGCTGCAATAGACGAACGATTCCAGTCGCTTGCAATCCTTGGCCAGCTCGAGGGCCGCTTTAGTAGCTTTTATGTTGAGTGCGACGGCCACTTTTAGTTTTTCGTCGAATTTTACGGTGGCTGCCATATGGAAGATTATTGATACCTAATAAATATATTTGAAAGTTATTTGTTTCTGTTGATTTTTTTAGTTGGATACTTTTTCTGTTATGGTTTGTCTGTCTGGTTTGCTTATCCCAAGATTTGCGTAGGCCGTATCTCCAGGGATTGCTACAATTTTTTCTCGAAAATTTGGATGTAGCTTTTCCAATTTTTTATACAACTGCGACCAGAAAATAACAATTAGAACGCTTGAAAAAAATTTGAAATAGTTATTTTTTTTAGTCATATATCTACCTTCTTTTATTACAAGATTTTTTGTTTATTTTTATGCATTCGATTATCGAAAAATTGTATATTTTCGACTTGATTGTTTAATACTATTAATAACAATCTTTTGTTCAGTTCTTGCTAATTATAATTTTTTATAATCTAGTACTTATATATTTTTCTAATCAATCAACAAAAAAACATGATTCATAGAAGACTTTTTTCATTTAGAATTTTGTTTGTCACAATCGCAAATCATTTTGTATTAAAATTCAATAAAAAAACAACTCATTATTCGTTATACAAAATTTTTTTTTCGAAATTATTATACAATTTGAATTGACCGTTTATATTAAATGATTAAATCTATTTATAAGTTCAATTGTTCAGTTAGGAAACGCATGTGTATATTTTTTGCTTAGAATTTCAACGAAAAATTAAAATTAAGTCTAGATTCGACCTTTGGTCAAGGGAATATTTTTTTAATAGCGCGGGAATTATTTAAATTCAAATTTCTATAAGTCCATTTTTTTAGTATTCCATATTGAATTGTAGATTTTTTTAAAACAATTTTTGAAAAACTTCGCCACAGAAACTTCTATTTGTTCTTTTTTTTAACGATTTTTCTAAAAATGGAATTAATCACTTAATTTTTCTGATAATAACATTATTATACCTAAAATTTAAATTAAAAATAAATGTTTTATAAATTTAAAAAAATTCCACTTCTTGAAACGCTTTGTTTTTTCACCGAACAAAACGTAATCAAAATATTTTTGCGAAATGTTTCTTACGATTTAATAAGATTCGTAGAATTACTCTACGTAGAATAATTATTTTTTTTTTAATTAAATTTAAATTTAAATTATATTAATTCGTAGAATTATTATGGTTAATATATTTAATATCATTAATATTCTTCCCACATTCTACGTGGTCAATGCTACAATAAATATTTATGCAATCTGATAAGCAAAAATTAATTCGCCGACATATATTTTAATAAAACAAGTTCGGACTAATACAGTTAATATGTTTTTTTTTTATAGTAAAAAAATATTTTCAATGACTAACGCTGTATATATTTGGAAAACACGTATTTAATAAATCAATATTTGTGCAAAAAACATTTTTTTTTGCTGTAGTGGCGAATCAGAACCAAAATACACCAAAAAAAATTTTTAAACCACTTACAACATTGCTGTAAATTTCATTTAGCCTCTGCTTAATACTTTTGCCCTTTTTCTCTCTGCACAGTATATACAGGGTGTCCAACGTATCACAAAATGACCGTAATATTTTTTCAACGAGTACCTTGCCCAAAAATCCCGTTCCACCGGTTATAAAAACACTCTTTCTTGCGAAAAAATTGCAAATATCACTTCCGCGCGGATTTACACTAACGTCATTTGCCCAATCGTCGTCTATCAGCTGATGAGCGTCGTAATTATTATTTTTTATCTGCATTTTTACGGATTACAATTTTTTTTTTGTTTTTCTCAGTTTAGTATCTAGAAATATTTAATTTTAGTTGATTTGCACCTAATTCACGTAAATATGTATATTTTAGACGTATTACAAATGAACTATTGTCAAATTTTTGACAAAGCGCTGTTCATCTAAGAATTGTCAATCTTCAAATAATCGCGCGCTTTTTTTTTTTGGTTTAAAATCTTTTACACGGTCCTCTGGATCGCGTACCGGCAACTGAAGAATGCAATCAACCGACTTTTGAGACTGAGCGCGGGTAACTGTCGCGTTCGACTTTTATTTCTTTTTATTATTGACGGTGCGCGAATATGTGACCTACAGATGCGTTTTGCGCGAAACGCAACAAATTGCGGCCGCCAGTCTTTGATTGAAAATGTGGAAAATTCATTTCACGATTAACGTCAGGTGATTTATTGTCATTTTGCTTAAGAACAAGCTCCGACTCATCGTTCGGTTATAATATTAAAAAAAATATGTCAAACAATAATAAATTTTTCGATATTTTATTAAGTTTTTTTTTAAATTATATATTACGTATTTCTTTTAAAATTTGCATTAAAAAAAATTATAGGTTATAATAATAGTAATATTTTTCTTTATTTATGTGTCTCAGAACAACGGGAAAAACCACCCTGTATATAATTAAAAAAATTGTGGTCTCAAAAATATCAATTTTGATTTTTACTTAAATAATTTAAATAATATCAAAATGTCCGTTCCTAAAAAATATTGCGATATTTTTTTATTATCTATTTTTAAATTTAAAAAATAGGACTCTTTTATTTTGTTATGTCAAAATGACGAATATGCGTGGAAATCACCCTGTATATAAAAAAAAAAAAAATTGTGGACTCAAAAAACATTTGTTTATAAAAAATAATCTCATAATATTTTTAAAGTTGTATATTTAAGTAAATTAAATTTTATTTTATATATATTTTTAAATAATTAATTAAAAAGTGTAGATTATAATTAAAGATAATTTGCATTTTCTTGTGTCAAATTAATACGTGAAAATCACCTTGTATATAATAAAAAATTTACAGGCTCGTAATAAAAATAATTAATTTTTTTTTATATATGAAATATATATATTTTTGTCTATTTTTATAAAATAAAAATAACCAATGACTTAAATTAAAAAGATCTCTACTTTAAATGATATTCTCATCCGACAAGTGCTGCCAAATCATCCCCTACAATTTAAACGACCAACTAGGAACGACCCTTAAAAATCACCCCATGTACGTGGCGCCTCCAGTATGAATACCGTGAACGATTATATTATTTTAACCCGTAACGTAGCGCCACGATTACTTGTGGCGGAAGTTCGGGGAACTATTATTAAGGGGGGGTAGCAAAGGTAATAATCAATAAGGGTGTAAGATAAGCGATAGTGGCGCCGTGCTTGGAATAAGGGTGCAAATAAAATTGGTATTTATTTGAAAGGGGATGTTTTTAATTTTTATTATTAACAGAAAATAATTAAAAAAAAAAAAACGATCCACTAAAAATGAAAAATGATAGAAAAAATGAACGATTTTTTTAAATAACGTAAAAAGTGTAATAAAAATTTCAAAATTAACAGAAAATTTATTTTTTTATTAAATCCTTTTTATTACCGATTCACTTTTATATAAAAAAAAAAAAAATAAAAGTACCCAAATTTTATAATAATCAGTATACTGAAGAATGTCAACAATTAACAAGAATTTTATTAAAATATAATTTTTTATATAAAATATATGATTGTAGTTTTAAATAATAAACTCTGAACGAGATATTTGTTTGTCCATTTCAAGAACAACTTGACCTACTAAAAACTCTTGTAAATTGCAACCGAGTCGTCCAACGTCTCGTTTTAAACAAAATCATTCTCAAACTATTTTGCAATTTAGCAGCCTACATTAGCCAATAGGAGCAATAAAAAATTATTTAAATTAAATGAAAACATTGTTACCTAAAAAACAAAAATTTGACAAAGTGGCCCCTTTAAAAGAGGGTATGTCAAAAATATCTACAAATATAATAAATATATATTGAAAAATATATAAAAAAAATTGTTGCTTTGTTTGTAATTTTTGATATAATAATTAAAAAAGAACAGGATTTTTTAACGTATTTTTAGTATTTGTACGGCACTGATTATTTTTAAAATAACCGTTAGGATAATTTTGACCCATTGAAATCCAGCGGGCACCTTTTCAATATATTGTATACGATTAAGGACTAAATAAGGACGAAATACTAGGCCAGGATGTATGTTGTGTAGCGTATATACAATTATCCTTTACCATTGTCCATAAAGTGAAAAAATTGGGAATATTATTTATAACGGCAGCTTCTATCTTGTAGATAGTTTGTTTGGTTCAGAAGAAAAAATGCAGTATCATTATTTTTTTAGGCAAATTATTGTTTTATTTTAATAATTTTTTTAAAGTTCATTTCAAATACATTTTTATTATATATTTTTATTCTTATTAAAAATTGAACATGCTGCATTTTCTCTAAGGAAATGTCTAAGGATATTTTCCCAGGACTGGTCAGGCCGGTATGCAAATTAGGGGTCAATATTTTTATAAAAATCTCGGCTATATTGACAAAAGGACCCCTTTTCTATGTCATAAGACCATCTACGAAATATACCAGGTGTTCGGTTATATAAAATATTGAGAATAATAAAATAATACATATTCACATTAAAGAAATATATATTTGAACGTAGGGAAATTAAAAATAACTTTCATTCATAATTTTACAGCCCATAGAAATAATAAATACAAAAACAAATTTTGTTAAATCGGATTTAATCTCGAAGAAATTAATGAATTTTTTATATTTCCGACAAATGGAATCCCAGACTACGTCAAGTTGCTTCCAAATTAGTCCAAATGCACAGACCATCTGTATATTATTATATAAAACGAACTATTGATATTAGTAACTTGAAACAGGCATTTTTTTAATTATTTTTATTAATATTTCACATTGAAAAATTCAATATATATATTTTTATAATTTCTTTCATTAATTTAAATTTATTATAGTTGACAAATTTGATAAATTGCGTTAAAATATCACGTCACGTTGTCTGCAAATTAGTTAATATAAACTTCAACAATTATTTTTCATTTTAATCTTTTTTTCGTGGAACAAAAAAAATTCAATTTTCTTCCTGCAAATTAAATTTTGTTAAATCGGATTTAATCTCGAATAAATAAATAAATTTTTGTTGTTTTTTTAAATATTTCCGACAAATGGAATCCCAGACTACGTCAAGTTGCTTCCAAATTAGTCCAAATGCACAGACCATCTGTATATTATTTTATCAAACGAACTACTGATATTAGTAACTTGAAAGAGGGATTTTTAAAATTATTTCTATTAGATTTCACATTGAAAAATTCAATATATATTTTTTTATAATTTCTTTTATTAATTTAAATTTATTATGGTTGACAAATTTTATAAATTGCGTTAAAATTGAAGGCCGGGATCTCCAAATTAGTTAATATAAATTATTTTTCATTTTAATCTTTTTTTTGTGGAACAAAAAAAAATGAATTTTCTTGCTGCAAATTAAATTTTGTTGAATCGGATTTATCTCGAAGAAATGAATTAATTTTTGTTGATTTTTTTAATATTTCCGACAAATGGAATCGCAGACTACGTCAAGTTGCTTCCAAATTAGTCCAAATGCACAGACCATCTGTATATTATTATATCAAACGAACTACTGAAATTAGTAACTTGAAAGAGGGATTTTTAAAATTTTTTCTATTATATTTCACATTGAAAAATTCAATATATATTTTTTTATAATTTGTTTTATTAATTTAAATTTATTATAGTTGACAAATTTTATAAATTGCGTTAAAATTGAAGGCCGGGATCTCCAAATTAGTTAATATAAATTATTTTTCATTTTAATCTTTTTTTTGTGGAACAAAAAAAAATGAATTTTCTTGCTGCAAATTAATTTTTGTTGATTTTTTTAATATTTCCGACAAATGGAATCGCAGACTACGTCAAGTTGCTTCCAAATTAGTCCAAATGCACAGACCATCTGTATATTATTATATCAAACGAACTACTGAAATTAGTAACTTGAAAGAGGGATTTTTAAAATTTTTTCTATTATATTTCACATTGAAAAATTCAATATATATTTTTTTATAATTTGTTTTATTAATTTAAATTTATTATAGTTGACAAATTTTATAAATTGCGTTAAAATTGAAGGCCGGGATCTCCAAATTAGTTAATATAAATTATTTTTCATTTTAATCTTTTTTTGTGGAACAAAAAAAAATGAATTTTCTTGCTGCAAATTAATTTTTGTTGATTTTTTTAATATTTCCGACAAATGGAATCGCAGACTACGTCAAGTTGCTTCCAAATTAGTCCAAATGCACAGACCATCTGTATATTATTATATCAAACGAACTACTGAAATTAGTAACTTGAAAGAGGGATTTTTAAAATTTTTTCTATTATATTTCGCATTGAAAAATTCAATATATATTTTTTTATAATTTCTTTTATTAATTTAAATTTATTATAGTTGACAAATTTTATAAATTGCGTTAAAATTGAAGGCCGGGATCTCCAAATTAGTTAATATAAATTATTTTTCATTTTAATCTTTTTTTTGTGGAACAAAAAAAAATGAATTTTCTTGCTGCAAATTAATTTTTGTTGATTTTTTTAATATTTCCGACAAATGGAATCGCAGACTACGTCAAGTTGCTTCCAAATTAGTCCAAATGCACAGACCATCTGTATATTATTATATCAAACGAACTACTGAAATTAGTAACTTGAAAGAGGGATTTTTAAAATTTTTTCTATTATATTTCGCATTGAAAAATTCAATATATATTTTTTTATAATTTCTTTTATTAATTTAAATTTATTATAGTTGACAAATTTTATAAATTGCGTTAAAATTGAAGGCCTCAAGTTGTCTCCAAATTAGTTAATATAAACTTCAACAATTATTTTTCATTTTTTGTGAAACAAAAAAAAATCAATTTTCTTCCTGCATATTAAAATTAAAACACTTCAATCACAACAAACTTATACAATTTCTCGTTCATTATGCAGATAAACCAAACACCCTGTATATGTAACATATTGCTTACAGTACTATATACATATATACCATAGAATATCGGGTCTGCACAGAAACAGGTAAAGGTAATGGTCAAACCGGTTTGGACCCGTTCTAAAGAATAATAGCTGAGCCGTGTACGTATGCGTCCAATTCCACCTTGAATGGGAATTTTTTAAGTCGCTATTTTTTTACAAACGTGCCATTTTTGTACGTGACGAGGTACTCGAGGAGGGAAAGTACCGTCGATTAAATGATAGAATGAAAGAAAGGGTCATCGCGATGATCAAATGTTAGTGAATATAATTGAGGTTGATGTTGAGTTTGTTGTTTGTGTTTATTGTTGATTTAAATTTTTTGTAGCATTTTTTTCCCTGCAATAAAATCGATGATTGTGTTTGCAGTTGAAAATAAATTTATTTTTATGCAAGTGATGAATTTTAAAAACGATATTATTAATTTATGTTACATGGATTTTATTTTTAATAAAAATGTTATTTTATTTGAATTAATTAGGTGAATTAATTATGAGAAATTTAATGAATCTATAAAAGTCATTTTTTTCTAGAATCTAGTTTTGATTACGCTTTTCTGCGCAAAAACTTACATTTTTTAACAATTGGTTTGATTATTAAGAATTAGTTTGAAAAAAATTTGACCAAGTATTTTTAAATGCAATATTTATTTTTTATTAGATCGATAAGTATCTAATAAAAAATAAATCATTTTCTACTAGAATTGTATAATTCTGCAAAATATTTTTTTAACACGCAATGACGCAATGACGCATTAACACACAATGCTTAAGTTTCTTGAAAATAATTTGAATATACAATTGCACCTCACATTCGAAATTAATCCAATTTTTAATGAGCGCATTTCGAAAATCGTATTTTAGTTTCTATATTTTGGAGAAAAAAAAACCAATGTTTAAGCGAAAATTCAAATTGGCATCGATTTATTGGGACCATCTTTTTATTTCTACTTCAATCGAAATAATAACCAATTAATTAGAGAGTGCGCAAAAAATAATTTCATTATCAGTTTGCTTTCATTTTCTAAATGGTACCAACAAAATAAAGGCCGAAGCTTGAAAATTTTGCGAATTTATTTAGCGACTTTGGCAATTAATTTTTTTTTTTAAATAAAATTACGCATATGAAGAATTATTCATTAGTTTCTATTACTAACGCCGCCATTTTCAATGGATCATCCATCTTTAAAATAAAATCAAATCAAATCAAATCATACATTTTATTCCGATTTTATTATTGCAAAAAATAAATAAATGGAATTACAAATCCAATATTTTATTCAAGCCTTTATATTTATTCGAATTAATTTTTTTTCCATAAGGGAAAAATATAATTAAATTCTAAATAAATTTTACTCTTAATTTTTCTAATCATTTATTGCCATCAATTCATTATCCAGTTTTAAACGATTAAAAAACCGAACTTCGATGAATAAAATCTCCATACTGGTCAAACAGCTTTTCCATCGAAAGCCCTTCTGTCCTTCGGCACTACAATCCTTTATAGTCCTTCCAATGGTGAGGACAATTACTTATATACAAGCATCAAAATGGCATGCGTATATTCAAGAGACGTAGGGCAGTTGGTCATACCTTCCAGTAATCTTTTTTGTAAAATATAAAGGTCAGATCTATACATGAACTCAGTCTTCAGCTAATTTTGTCCATAACAGTTGGGTTTTTCGTATTAGTTAACATTCGATGGTTGTTTTGGTGAAGACGTATTATAAAACGTGGTGTAATTTGATATAAATGTTTGTCGTGATGAGAAGAAAATGTTGAAATTGAACTTGAAGTTGAAAATAATTAAAAGTTTGTGTGTTAATTTTATTGTGGTGTATTTAAAAATGAAGTGTTTTATTAAAAACTTTTTATTCGTTAGTGAAATTTGACCATATATATTAAAAAAATTAATTAACAGCGTGTACTAAATTAATTGTCGTCTATTTATCAAATAACCTTCTAATTTTTAAAAATTCTTAAGCTGTTCTTCTAACTTCTTCAATTCGCATGTTCAACTATCATTTTTTACACATAAATTATACCAATAATTTTTTTAAACAAACATCAACACCCTACCATTTTTCTCTATCATCCCCCAACAAATTTTCAACATCACCCCCGCCGACGACCTCACCCCAACCCCCCAAAAACTTCTTCTACACGTACACACATATATATTTACTCCTTATAAGCTCAAGACGGTTTCTTTTCACTCTTTCATATTTCGCGGGCGCAAATTCAAACAAAGAAATCAATATGGGGGGCTGGGGGGGGATGGGGGAGGCTTTTATACCATCCCATGATGGCACGAGGAATAGAAATCGCCGCGTAGTAGGGTTCGGTGTATACGAGTTATAACGCTCGCAAGGGGGATGAAGTATTGTGAATGTGAAGGGTGAAAGGGTGAAGCGCGGGGGCGGGCGGGGTGGGCGTGAGCGATGATGGAACGGCGAACGATGGTAAAAGTATACGACAAGAAGAAAGAGCCTAGCGCCGTTCAGAAGAAAATGAAAATTCTCCGGCGATCTGTCTATATTTTCTCGCGGGAAGCTGTGAAGGGGTTAGATGGGGAGGCTGGAAAATAATTTTTCTTTGTGGTATTTTATATGATAATGTATTTGCGGGTAGTTTATTGAATTTTGGAAATCAGCTGTTTTGTATGGTGTTAAACTTCAATTTAATTTTCACGTGCAAATTTTATGAATTGCTGCAGCGATAACAATTTAAAAGATATCGCCTAAGAACTGATAATTCAAAAATGACTAAGGAATTTTCCCTCTTTTTTTGTAAAATTTTCACATTTTCGAATATCTCTTTATCCAAGGATTTGCAAGGGATTTTGATGGCGGATGAATATTTCGAAAGGTACAACTTGAAAAAAAAACGGAAATTGCAGTTTGAAATATTTTTATACGGACGTCCCATGTTCAAATGTTAAAATTTCCAATTTTTATTTTACATGATCTAATCAGTATTTCTTAGTGCCAACTATTTTTGCTGCACGGCTAACAATTTAGAAGATATTTTTGATAAAAAACTGAATTTGATAAAAATTCCTCTTTTTTATATTTTGATTAAAACTCTTACTTTTCTGCTTTTCCAACCAAGGCGTGATGATTTCTTATGGGTTTTACTAAGGGATGATATATTGGTGACAATACAGATTTTTGAAACGTGGGATATTTCAGTAGAAACATCTTCATGTTGAACTGTCCAAAGTTAAAATTTCCAATTTTTATTTTACATAGGAAAATGATTGAATGATTGAAAAGACATTTTCTAATGGGAAATCATCTCATAATTCTAAATGTGCCACTATTTTTGCTGCACCGCTAACAATTTAGAAGATATCTTTGATGAAAAACTGAAATTCATAAAAATTCCTCTTTTGAATATTTTGATTAAAACTCTCACATTTCTGCTTTTCCAACCAAGGCGTGATGGTTTCTTATGGGTTTTGCTAAGGGATGATATATTGTTGAAAATACAGATTTTTGAAACGTGGGATATTTCAGTAGAAGCATTCTTAAGTGGACCTGTCCAGTGTTAAAATTTCCAATTTTTATTTTACATGGGAAAATGATTGAATAATTGAAAGGACGTTTTCTAATGGGAAATCATCTCATAATTCTAAATGTGCCACTATTTTTGCTGCACCGCTAACAATTTAGAAGATATCTTTGATGAAAAACTGAAATTCATAAAAATTCCTCTTTTGAATATTTTGATTAGAACTCTTACTTTTATGCTTTTCCAACCAAGGCGTGATGATTTCTTATGGGTTTTGCTAAGGGATGATATATTGTTGAAAATACAGATTTTTGAAACGTGGGATATTTCAGTAGAAACATCTTCATGTTGGACTGTCCAGTGTTAAAATTTCCAATTTTTATTTTACATGGGAAAATGATTGAATGATTGAAAAGACATTTTCTAATGGGAAATCATCTCATAATTCTAAATGTGCCACTATTTTTGCTGCACCGCTAACAATTTAGAAGATATCTTTGATGAAAAACTGAAATTCATAAAAATTCCTCTTTTGAATATTTTGATTAAAACTCTCACATTTCTGCTTTTCCAACCAAGGCGTGATGGTTTCTTATGGGTTTTGCTAAGGGATGATATATTGTTGAAAATACAGATTTTTGAAACGTGGGATATTTCAGTAGAAGCATTCTTAAGTGGACCTGTCCAGTGTTAAAATTTCCAATTTTTAATTTACATGGGAAAATGATTGAATGATTGAAAAGACATTTTCTAATGGAAAATCATCTCATAATTCTAAATGTGCCACTATTTTTGTTGCACCGCTAACAATTTAGAAGATATCTTTGATGAAAAACTGAATTTGATAAAAATTCCCCTTTTTTATATTTTGATTAAAACTCTTACTTTTCTGCTTTTCCAACCAAGGCGTGATGGTTTCTTATGGGTTTTGCTAAGGGATGATATATTGTTGAAAATACAGATTTTTGAAACGTGGGATATTTCAGTAGAAGCATTCTTAAGTGAACCTGTCCAGTGTTAAAATTTCCAATTTTTAATTTACATGGGAAAATGATTGAATGATTGAAAAGACATTTTCTAATGGAAAATCATCTCATAATTCTAAATGTGCCACTATTTTTGTTGCACCGCTAACAATTTAGAAGATATCTTTGATGAAAAACTGAATTTGATAAAATTCCCCTTTTGATTATTTTGATTAAAATTCTCATTTTTCTGCTTTTCCAACCAAGGCGTGATGGTTTCTTATGGGTTTTGCTAAGGGATGATATATTGTTGAAAATACAGATTTTTGAAACGTGGGATATTTCAGTAGAAGCATTCTTAAGTGGACCTGTCCAGTGTTAAAATTTCCAATTTTTATTTTACATGGGAAAATGATTGAATAATTGAAAGGACGTTTTCTAATGGGAAATCATCTCATAATTCTAAATGTGCCACTATTTTTGCTGCACCGCTAACAATTTAGAAGATATCTTTGATGAAAAACTGAAATTCATAAAAATTCCTCTTTTGAATATTTTGATTAGAACTCTTACTTTTATGCTTTTCCAACCAAGGCGTGATGATTTCTTATGGGTTTTGCTAAGGGATGATATATTGTTGAAAATACAGATTTTTGAAACGTGGGATATTTCAGTAGAAACATCTTCATGTTGGACTGTCCAGTGTTAAAATTTCCAATTTTTATTTTACATGGGAAAATGATTGAATGATTGAAAAGACATTTTCTAATGGGAAATCATCTCATAATTCTAAATGTGCCACTATTTTTGCTGCACCGCTAACAATTTAGAAGATATCTTTGATGAAAAACTGAAATTCATAAAAATTCCTCTTTTGAATATTTTGATTAAAACTCTCACATTTCTGCTTTTCCAACCAAGGCGTGATGGTTTCTTATGGGTTTTGCTAAGGGATGATATATTGTTGAAAATACAGATTTTTGAAACGTGGGATATTTCAGTAGAAGCATTCTTAAGTGAACCTGTCCAGTGTTAAAATTTCCAATTTTTAATTTACATGGGAAAATGATTGAATGATTGAAAAGACATTTTCTAATGGAAAATCATCTCATAATTCTAAATGTGCCACTATTTTTGTTGCACCGCTAACAATTTAGAAGATATCTTTGATGAAAAACTGAATTTGATAAAATTCCCCTTTTGATTATTTTGATTAAAATTCTCACTTTTCTGCTTTTCCAACCAAGGCGTGATGGTTTCTTATGGGTTTTGCTAAGGGATGATATATTGTTGAAAATACAGATTTTTGAAACGTGGGATATTTCAGTAGAAGCATTCTTAAGTGGACCTGTCCAGTGTTAAAATTTCCAATTTTTATTTTACATGGGAAAATGATTGAATAATTGAAAGGACGTTTTCTAATGGGAAATCATCTCATAATTCTAAATGTGCCACTATTTTTGCTGCACCGCTAACAATTTAGAAGATATCTTTGATGAAAAACTGAAATTCATAAAAATTCCTCTTTTGAATATTTTGATTAGAACTCTTACTTTTATGCTTTTCCAACCAAGGCGTGATGATTTCTTATGGGTTTTGCTAAGGGATGATATATTGTTGAAAATACAGATTTTTGAAACGTGGGATATTTCAGTAGAAACATCTTCATGTTGGACTGTCCAGTGTTAAAATTTCCAATTTTTATTTTACATGGGAAAATGATTGAATGATTGAAAAGACATTTTCTAATGGGAAATCATCTCATAATTCTAAATGTGCCACTATTTTTGCTGCACCGCTAACAATTTAGAAGATATCTTTGATGAAAAACTGAAATTCATAAAAATTCCCCTTTTGATTATTTTGATTAAAATTCTCACATTTCTGCTTTTCCAACCAAGGCGTGATGGTTTCTTATGGGTTTTGCTAAGGGATGATATATTGTTGAAAATACAGATTTTTGAAACGTGGGATATTTCAGTAGAAGCATTCTTAAGTGGACCTGTCCAGTGTTAAAATTTCCAATTTTTATTTTACATGGGAAAATGATTGAATAATTAAAAGGACATTTCCTAATGGGAAATCATCTCATAATTCTAAATGTGCCACTATTTTTGCTGCACCGCTAACAATTTAGAAGATATCTTTGATGAAAAACTGAAATTCATAAAAATTCCTCTTTTGAATATTTTGATTAGAACTCTTACTTTTATGCTTTTCCAACCAAGGCATGATGATTTCTTATGGGTTTTGCTAAGGGATGATATATTGTTGAAAATGCAGATTTTTGAAACGTGGGATATTTCAGTAGAAGCATTCTTAAGTGGACCTGTCCAGTGTTAAAATTTCCAATTTTTATTTTACATGGGAAAATGATTGAATAATTGAAAGGACATTTCCTAATGGGAAATCATCTCATAATTCTAAATGTGCCACTATTTTTGTTGCACCGCTAACAATTTAGAAGATATCTTTGATGAAAAACTGAATTTGATAAAAATTCCCCTTTTGAATATTTTGATTAAAACTCTTACTTTTCTGCTTTTCCAACCAAGGCGTGATGGTTTCTTATGGGTTTTGCTAAGGGATGATATATTGTTGAAAATACAGATTTTTGAAACGTGGGATATTTCAGTAGAAACATCTTCATGTTGGACTGTCCAAAGTTAAAATTTCCAATTTTAATTTTACAAGGGAAAATGATAAAAAAAAACTTCTATTAAAAACCTAAGTACTTCTACGTTGATATATCATCAAAAAAGTTTTCTTCTGCAGCAGAACCTCAACAGTGGCACCCCCTGCATTTCCACTCCACATCCCTCACATATTAAAAAACCGTTCTTCGGCAGTCGTTGGCATTCGCTACGAACGAATGCCAACGGCTGCCATCATCCACAGAGTTAAAAGTAGGGTGAAAGAATAAAAGAGAGGGTCGAACCGTCCACCGCCCCCCCCCATCCCGCGGGTCGCTGACTGCATCTCCCACACCCGCCGCACGCTCCCATCAAACCCACCCCTACACATACACACCCTCCGCACGGCGCACCCTTACGTACACCCCGTAATCGCAATAGCTGATTGCTGTTGCTGCCAGTCGACCAGCAACTGTAGGTACAGCGAACACCCCACCACCCCCCCCGGAAAAACGCAGAGTGTTACCCCGAAATCGGGGGTGCATTATGACGATTGTATACACTGGCCAAAATGGCCTGGTGCATTGTTTTGTTGCGATTTAAAATTTGATTGTGCACAATTGGGAGTAGTGAAATTCACGTTGGATTGAAAACTCTGCGATTGCGCCTCAAAATAGTGAATTTATGTCTGCATTCTGTATTCTTAGACGTGTGTAATTTTTCTTCCGATTGTATTTTGAAATCGCCTCGATGAGATGTGATGGATTTGTTTTTCTCGCGTATAGTTTCCTCCATCTCAGTCTTTTTAGGAAGCGCGTAATTTGTTTTCCGCATATCACGTGGCGGATGGTAAATTTTTTTTTTCTGCAACTTTCCCGCGAAGTCGCCAGCTCTCCAGTTCGCGCTCATAGCTACTAAACCGGTGTAGGTATCTAAAGTGCTCCGGTGCTTTCGCTCGTATAAATTCTTCACAATTAGGTACTCCTTTGTTTTATTTGGGCCCATTCCAATTTAAAATGGTTTTTCCGACGAGCCAGCCAGCCGGGGCGAGAGCCGTTGGCTGGCTCCACTCAGATGAAGATGCAGAAGAAACGAGCGCGAGTTTCCCGCGAAAGTTATAAAAGCTTTCTTTCCGTTCCATAAAATTCTTATTGGACTTTGAGAAAGCGCCACACGCAACAGTCGCGTGTTAGACAGGGATGCCGATATCTTGTATACACTCGGTATATATATGTGTGTGTGTGTGTGTGTGTGTGTGTGTGTGTGTGTGTGTTTGGACATAAAAAGAATCTTAAGGGAAGGTATTTTCATCTCACAGACGGTTTATGACTTATTTATGCGGGATGTTAAATATTGCCTTTTTTCTACCATTTTTTTTGACGTTAAGAAAAGTTACCATTCTTATTATTATATATTTTTTGATAGATAAGTATCCATTTTATATATCAGTTTTTTTATTATAATAAAAAAAACTTTTCAACGATTTTGGCGGTGGTTTTCAAATATTTGTGTGACGTGTGTGGTATTTCTGAACACTGTTGCCAATATAACTTATCCATAAGTTAAAAAATGAAAACTACACATGCAGTTGTTTAAATAAAAAGCGTTATTTTTTTTAAATAGCGAGTTGTGAATGTAATTTAAAAAAACCCAGCATATAGTTTCGATACGGCAACGCTGGATGCCGCATTTTCTGTATGACGCATGCGCACTACATATATAAGTACTACCTACGTCATCATTTGCAAATTGCATTTATAAAACATATTTAACGTCTTTATTCGTCTAAGAATTGAGGATAACATATTTTGTGAAATAAAAATTGATGTTCTTCTTGATCAATTTGTCGTGGAAAAGTCCATTTCTTCTGATCTCATAACTCACCGAAACTAAATTGTCCATTTTCAATTTTACAAAATAATCTGAATTCGTCCTTTCTTGCATCGGAAATGACTTTTTTCTTTGACAACTCGACACGCGTTCTTTCAAAGAATTACCAAAAATAATATATTCCGGATTTCTTGGGGACAAATGCACTTTCGGGGGGTATATCTGTATCGGTAAGTCCCTTGAGCGGATCTACGAGGTCGGGCCGATGGGGGTAGATGGTAGTTGATAGGGTGCATATTTACCCCGAGCTATCCAATTTAAATATTCGTATTTTTAAACGAGAGGGTTGCGCTCTGCACGCAAAGAAACCGACACGCTCAAAAGAAATTCGATAGAAATGAAGATATTTACAATAATTTGTATAAAAAATAATTTTTGTATGGTGAATTTATTTTTAAAAATTTGTATAACAAGGTAAATATATAAAAAAAAAAAATCAGGGGAAGATATTTCTATTATATGATAAATTATTGTATAGTATATGATAAAATAACAAATATTTTTCGGAATTTTAAAAGAATATATAAAAAAAATCGGTCTGTCGATTTACATCGATTTACATCGAATATCTCATTAAAATTTCTCGATTACATTGAATCGAACATCCCTCGCCCCCCTGCCAATGCAACGTTTCGGCAATTTTTCTCGTCGCATGTCTTATCGGACTTGTTTCGTCAGCTATTTCTTGCGCCATCAGGGCCTCAAGTCCATACAAGTCGTAATGCCGGTGCATTTTGCATCGTGTATGGGATTAGCGCCGTGATTGGATTTTGGGGTGATAGATGTGCCATCGGGACGATTCCAAGGGGGTCGATTTACTTATTTCTGTTGGGCGAGGGTGCAAAAAACTTGAGGGACGAATTAACTGACTGGTCTCTCGAATTTCTGCAGTTGGGGTTTTTTTTTTGATAAATAAATTTGAAAGAATTCTTAAAGAAGTTTTTTTTGTATGAATTATTTTTATATATAAAAAACTTTATATATTTATTTTTAAGAAAAGAAAAAGTGGTTTAAAATTATATCGAGGATGTTTATATATATAAAAAAAAAGTGATTAATTTTATATATTTTTCAAAAATTGTAATTTAAAGTATTTGCAATCTAAATGCATTTTGATAAATACATTTTCGTTTTTAACAATAAAGTAAATATTGTATTTTATAACGAAAAAATATTGATCACAAAAATGATAGATAATTGAATTAATTTTTATAAAATAAGCCTTTTTTTTATAAGATAAGATATTTTTGGTTCTAACAAAAATATAAATTGTTTAAATCTTTAAAATATAAGGAGGGTGGGTCAGAAACATCAAATACATATTTATTTTATATAAAATAATTGATGAATATAAAAAAAATTGGGTGTCTCGACTGAGATTCGAACCCAAGACCTGACTGTGATTTTTCATCAACGACAAAGACATCAATAAATTTGTTTATATATAAAAAAAACTTATAAAATGACGCAATTGTATTTTTGATAACACTAATTCTGGTTATACTGAGGATGGGAGCTTACATTTCGAAATTCGCATGCATTTTGTGATTACTTGATTTGCGATTTTTTTGGTCGGTATTTAAAAATATTTTTGTGAGTTTACCACAGTATAAAAAAAAAACATTAAAATAAGAACGTTGATTTTTTTTCATTCGCTGTGCGCACTGAGACATATTTTCCTTTTGGCGAAAGGCATCATAATATCAGAGAGAAATTAAATCGGCTATACATAGGGGTTGTGCGCCATTGCAGGCAGAAGAAGCGTTGGTGTATAGGGGGTGGTCGTCATCCCTTCGGCGCGAGGGGTGGAAACGAGAGCGAAATAAGAAAAGCTTTTTAATATGCCGCATCCAGCAGTCTGTCTGTCTGTTGGAGCGCTTGTTCGAATGTTTCTTATGTAAGAAGTTAAAACGGAGCTGGGGGGGGGTCTTCGGATCGATAAAAAGTCTCGATTTTCCGCTGGCATTTTTTTTTTGCGAAGACGTATAATATTTGCGATTTTTTTTAAAGGGGTTGGTTGGCCGATTAAAATTTTAGTTGAGAATGAATGATGGAGAATCGTTGAAGGATCGTTGAAGCATATTCGGGACATTTTATTTGGAAAATATTTTTGTTGTTTTTGATGTTTTTTAATCAGCTGTTTAAGTATCAGTCTTTGAGGGAAGATACTAAATTAGTTAGAAAAAATAATCATTGATTTACATCTAAATAAGAAGTAACATTATATGTGATAAGCAGGGTAAGGAACTCACAGAAAATAAGGAAAAAGCTAGAAGATGGAAGGAGTATCTTGAAGATTTATATAAAGGTAGGCAGGACATGGAGGAGCTAGAAAGTGTGGAACAGATAGATGAGGATGACTTAGGTCCTAGCATACTTAGGTCAGAGTTTCATAGAGCATTAAATGAATTACGGAATAACAAAGCAGCGGGGATTGATATGATACCAGCCGAATTAATAAAACACGCAGGGGAAAAAATGCAGGAGCGATTATACAGGTTAGTTTGTAAAATATATGAGAAGGGAGAAGTACCACAGGATTTTCAGCGTAGTAGAATAGTAACAATGCCGAAGAAAATAGGAGCTAATTTGTGTGAGAACTATAGGACCATTAGCCTACTATCACATGCATCGAAGATATTATTAAAGATTATTTATAGGAGATTAGAAAATAAAGTAGAGGAAAGGCTAGGAGAAGATCAGTTTGGTTTTAGGAAAAACAGAGGGACGAGGGAGGCGATTCTAGCACTAAGAACGGTAGTAGAAAAAAGAAAGAGGGTAGGAAAGGTAACTTGCATAGCTTTTGTAGATTTAGAAAAGGCATTTGATAATGTAGATTGGGACATAATGTTTAGAATTTTAAAAGAAACGGGTATAGATTATAAGGATAGGAGAATAATTTTTAATTTATATAAACACCAAACTGCCTTAGTTAGAATTGAGGGGGAAGAAGAGGTAGCAAAAATAGGGAAGGGAGTTCGGCAGGGATGTACACTCTCACCGTTATTATTTAATCTATATATAGAAGATGCAATAAACAAAGTAAAAGAAGAGTATAGTGTAGGTGTGAATGTACAGGGAGAGAAAATATATATGTTGAGATTCGCCGACGATATAGCTATATTGGAAGAAAGCGAAAAGAATTTAGAAAGGGTATTGAATGGTATGCAGGCAGTATTGACTAGGGATTTTAACATGAAAATAAATATAGGTAAAACTAAAGTGATGAGGTGTGACAAAAAGGAATGCAGTAGAAAAATGAGGATCTCAATAGGAGATAATAGAATCGAAGAAGTGTCAGATTTTTGTTATTTAGGCAGTAGAATCACAAAAGATAATCGAAGCAAGGTAGATATAAAGTGTAGGATAGCACAGGGTAGGAAGGCATTCGTAGAAAAAGAACAGATTTTAAGATCAAATATTGACTTGGGTATTAGAAAAAGATTAATGAAGGTATATGTTTGGAGTGTAGCACTGTACGGGTGTGAGGCGTGGACTATAGGAAAGGAAGAGAAGCGTAGATTACAAGCATTCGATATGTGGTGTTATAGGAGGATGATGAGGATTGGTTGGGAAGATAAAGTAACAAATGAAGCTGTACTAGAGTTAGTAGGGGAGAAGAGAAGTATTTGGAGAGTGTTACAGCGTAGGAGAGACAGATTAGTAGGGCATATCCTTAGGCATGGGGGGATTATGCAATTGATCATAGAAGGTAGAGTGGAGGGAAAGAGAGGGGTAGGTAGGCCTAGATTGGAGTATGTGAGTCAGATAGTTGAAGACGTTGAGATGAATAGCTATAGGGAGATGAAGGGATTAGCTCAGGATAGATCGGCATGGCGTGCTGTTTCCAACCAATCTTTAGGATTGCGGACTCTTTAACTTACATCTAAAATAGGTGAAATCAAAACATTATTCATCAAAGAAATATTTAAAAATATATATTTTTTAAATTAAACATGCTTGACGTAAACAATTTGCATAATATTTACCTATGATGACGTAGGTGGTATTTAAATGTCTGATATGCATGGTGCGCATGCGTCACAGCAATAATCCCATACACCGTTGCCATATCTATTGATGCTAAAAGGAAATATTTTTATAAAATATTACTCACATTTTTTTTTATTAGGTCGTAATTTTTAATTTAATATTTGCCCGAAAGGAAATATTTAATCTTACTAAAATTTATACAAAAATATTATTAAATAAACCTGGCCTATATGAAATTAGAAACGTTTAAAAATTACTTCTTAAATAACAAACATCTGACACTTTTATCATCGGCTTTTCTTATCCTCATCTTTCGCCTGCATTCTTTTTTATCATCACTTTGCCTATGTTTATTGTCATGTTCTAATCCCTAGTCATTACTTCCCGCATACCATTTGCATACCCGTCGTAAATTCTGCTCCCTTTCTTCCAAGATATCCAACATATCTTCTTTCTTTCGATGTTAAAATCTAACATTGTACACACAAAATTTATATATCCCCTCCGCCCCCCCCGCTATGCATCAATCTTCACGCATTTTAAAACAACGTTATCCTCCGGTTGTTCCCTTCGCCGCTGAACTGTTGTACACTTCTTCAGCAGCTACAATACAGCTTGTTAAGATTTATCGTTTTTCCGGTGCTTAGTACAGAAGAGATCGCTATCTTTTTCTATAGTTCGCCCGTCTGTGTGTGTATGTGTTGGTGGTACCTATGCCACGTGAGAGGGCGAATACAATGATTAAAAGTATTATCTAAGAAGAAACTCCGCGTCTCTATCTCTCTTTTACCCGCCCGGCTCTCATCAGGATCGTAATTGTATTTTTGCGAAATATTTTTTTTTTTACAAATATTACAATTCGTTTCGAATTGGCCGAAATTAAATTAATTAAGGGGACACCCGTCGTTTTATATGTTGGCAATGGTAACGAGGTACTATACGCTGGACCTGTGCAAATTAGTACAACATTAAGTCATTCTATTTTTTATTCTATTTTTTTTTTTTCTAAGCGCAACAACAATTTTATTTCTCTGCAAAATAAAGATTTATAGACACGTTTTAGGGATTTAAAAATTTAATTATATATTTTTGTCTGTGTGTGCAGTGCGAATTTGTTTTAAATCAATTTTTTTCGTTGTTTCAATACATTTATTTTATAAAAAACGAATCTTCTTCATACAAATATAGTCCTGTCCTTCAATACATTTAAGGACTAAATAAGGATGCGAGGATCAGCGGCGTAGGGACAGACAAGGACCGTCCGTCCGGCCTGAGGTCCCCACGTTCTCCGTCGCACTACCGCTAGTCTCGTATAGTGCCATCTCGCTCCAGGATCTGTTCCTGTCTATCGCCGGCGTACATAATTCTTTCGCTTTGTTTTTGCCCGGCACCCTCTTTGAAAAATAATGTGACAGAGCTCGCGTTCGCTGCGCGCAAAAGGAGGCTCGGTATATATATAGGATAGGCTCGACACAAAAATACTCGCAAGACATAAATTAGTTAAATAATTTGATAAAAAGAATTTGAATTTGTGTAAAATTCGACAAATTCACGCCTATTTTCTGATTAAAGCTTGAAAATTGCAAATTTCCAGTGAAGCAATCGATAAAGGATTTGCAGCACGTGTTGCATATGTTTGCTAGTAGACAAAAATTAAAATTTTGCGTGGGTTTTTTTTTTTGAAATATCAGTGTTTGTTAGTTTGCTGCAATGTTTTGGATTATAATGCAACAAATACTGTAAAATTTATGCAAAAAAAAATTGCTTTCGAAAACGGGTGTGGAAATATCGACATTTTTATTGCAATTTTTGCACATTTTTCAAGATTTGTCAGTGCAATACTTTTAAATATTTTTTTTTTTGTGCGTATTTTTTTTTTGTATTTTTTGCTTCAATTATTTATCGTCCTACTTTTTTCTACAATTGATTATGATGGTTTTAAGAAAATCGGATGTCTTCAAAGGCAAAAGTAATTTTTTGATCATTTTGAAGAATTTCCAACTCGACTTTTCATATAAACGCAGTGGACCTCCTTAACAAAACGGCGGAGCAATCTTATCGGACAAGGATGGAGCACGTAAATTAGCAATTTTCATTTATTTCGTCCTGGTTTTCTGCTGTTAAAGCTGGTAGTCCTCCATTCCATTCCATTCCTTTCTCTTCTTTTTGCCATCATCTAATGTTTTGGTCCACGCTCATCTACTATTGCCTCTGACGATACTTAGCGAAAATAGTGAACACTTCTTGAATACATCGTTCGTCCTTCCTCTACGTAACACAACGGATTTGATGTGAACTGATTTTTCGCCCAACAATTTCATTGTATTTTAGCTCTACAATTTATTTCGTTCGAACATTTCTTATTTATTTCTCGCACCACAATCATTTATCACTCGTCTTGATCGCACCTACCCCTTAAAAAAAAGTCCTCCGCGAAGAGGACGACTTACATTATCGTCTGTGACAACGATACCCTTCTCCACTTTCACCGTGGAGAAAGAAAAGAACACCCCCGCCGTAACCCTACAGCAGTTTAAAACAACTTGCTGCAGTTTAAACGTTTCGGCAATTAGCTGTCCTCTTTCCTCCACCTCCACCTCCGCCATCGGCCTATATAGGCGTCCTCATCAGTGTCCTGGACAAAGCGAGCTCGTTTTTCAAAAATGTCGCATTCACGGTTCGGGCGAAATGAGACACAAAAACATCTATCCGAAGAAGATAGGAGGAGGAGGACGTCGAATACAGTGTCCTCCGGTTAAATAGCACAGTCGGCAGCACATGCAGGTGAAGAGGTGCCTGTGCATTATGTCCGTGTATTTTTGTTTTTTTTTCATTTTTTGTTTGTTTAATAACGCACAATAGATCCGTTATGTTGTTTGGTTAGTGGTTTTATGAAAATATTTATTTGTCAAAATGAACTGTATATAACTGGCAATATACAGGGTCGATAATATTAAAATTTTTGTACGACGTTCAAATATTTATATAGAATTTAAATATTGAAGATATTTGTTATTTTTTTTTAATGAAACTAAAAATATAACAAGTTTCTTTTCATAATTTTTCTATTATAAAATTGTATCGCAAATTTATTTCAAAATTCACTTAACACAGTAACTTAAAACAAACTTCGTGATTTTTTTAATAAAATATATTTTATTCGAACATGATATTTTTAATAATTGCCATGGACATTCCAACACTCAATTTAATAAAATAAAAATTTGTACCATCTCGTCTATCCTGTATATTGTGATCGTTAATTGTCAATTATTAAATATTTAAATATTACCAAACTTCACTAAACAATATATATTTTTTTTCTGTACAAATAAACTTATTATTTTCTAGAAATATTTTTAAATCTACAAGGTGTTCCATAATTTCACATTTTTTTAACATTATATATATATATATATCTTGCACGTATATATTTTCTCTTCGCCAAACATTTTTCTTTCTTTCCTCCGCGAGGTGTCTCCCAAACGACAACGAATCGCGTATCAGAAGAAGAAAATAGACTGATAACGCCCTTCGCACCACTTTCACCCCTATGTCTGCCTGACGCCCTCCAACCCCCAACCCACCCGCGCCACCCTCATCCACCAAACTAAAAGATAAATTACGCTTTCTTAAATATTCGTGTCATTATGTTATATTTTAAGATATAAGAAGACATCGATCAAATTTGCACGATATTCAAAGTTACTTTGCAGTATACGATTTTTTTGTTTTTATTTTAAATTAATTTTTGTTGTAAAAATTCGTGGCTGTATATATTAAAAAAAAATACAGGTTAAAATAAAAATATCGAACAATAATAAAAAACATGTCTATTTTTTTGAAAATGTTTTTTTTTTTAATTCAATATATTTATTAAAAAATATTTTTATATAACCGCATATACTGCAAATTGATTTTGGACAAAGTGAGCGCTGTTTTTGGTTGATGCAGAGATGATTCTTCCATTCTATTCTTCCTGTAAAGTGTTTTCGTTTTGGCGCCTCGCTGTTGATGGCTCCAAGCACTTCTTATGTTCTTTTACACAGCAAGGACACCGCGAAACCTTTGTTCCATATTATATATATATCCATCGCGCAAAGAAGGGTTCATAAATGATTGAAGATGGTTCTTTTAATCGGAGCGAAAGGCGAAACGTTGTATCGACCGCACTAATGGATAATGGCGTCGTGTCAACAAGATTGATAATCGTTGGCAGTGTTCGAATCAAAAATCGATTTGTTTTTCTTTGGCGTCTTTAGTTTTGATTTTTTTTCAAAAATTAAAATACTCTAAGACTAATTAATCTTAGTTTTAATTTTGGTTTTTGAGATGTTGATTTTTTTTTAAATTTTAATTATATTTCGATTTGTTTGCGATTAATAAAAATTTCTTTGAAAAAATTTGACGAAGTATATATTTATAAATGCAAGATTTAACTAGCAATTTTTAACGATTGATAAAATAATTTATTTTCTATTAGATTTTGTTTTGTTATAATTCTGCAAAATATTTTTTGTTAACACACAATGACGAATTGCTCAAGTTTCTTGTAAATAATTTGAATATACAATTTCACTCCACATTCGAAATTAATTCAATTTTTAATGAGCGCATTTCTTAAATCACACAGAACCGTACTTAGTTTCATGGACGTGTCTCTATATTTTGCAAAAAAAAAAACAAATTTGGTTTAAACCAAAATCAAATCGGCATCGATTTATTTGGATCATTTTTAAATGTCTATTTGAATCGAAATATTAACCAATTAATTAGAAAGTGCGTTCAAAATATTTTCATGGTACCTCCAAATGGTACCAACAAAATAAAGGCACATTTTTTTGCCAAATATGAAAATTTTGCGAATTTATTTAGTGACTTTTTACACATATGAAAAGTCGTTAATATTTTTTCATTAATTTTTAATACTCATGCCGCCATTTTCGATAGATCGTCCATCTTGGAATGGTATCCAATAAATTCCAATTCAACATTTTCTACAATTCCAATATTTGTATGTCTTCATTCCGATCAAAAAATCTACAAAAACAATTATATATATTTAAAATTCCTCATACCTTTACGTTTAATAAAATCTCCACAAACCTTTTAAAAATAAAAATAATTTCACCATCGGCCCTTAAAAAAAAAAACATTTACCTGAGGTTATATAACATAATACATACCTAGACATGACAATGTGTGAACTAGAGTATTGTAAGATAAAGACATTGGCACAGAAGACCACCTTTGCTCATGGGTCGACATTCTTTTGTCTTGAGCGAGGGCCAACAATTGCTTGAAGGGAAGCGAGCAACGGTTACCTCGGATAATCCATTGTCCTTTGTCCATGGATTCGTAATTCTGCATTGAGTTACCCTAGACTGACCTAAAGAATTCCTCCGGTTCAATCCAATAGTGCAGTATTGTGATTGCGCGGCTTTAGTAAAAGACTATAGCGAATACTGCAGAGAGACTTTGAATTGTTGTTTAGTACTGCTTGTATTACCCTTTTCAAATGTTAATTCGATCGCCCTAGGACTAGGAAGGACGCACTATGGAAGGACAATGTAAAAATTGGTGCTTTATATAGGTGACCATTCAAACATATTTTACAAGAAATCCGTTTCGATGCGAATGTTTTTTTACGATTTTTTTTTGAAAATGTGGTGTATTTATAAATGAACGTGTATATTCAAATTATTCGATTAATTTGCAACTGGATTTGTAATGGACTTGATGTGATATGCCCTTTTTGTGTAATTAACTATAAATTCTCTTCGCTGGTGTCCTTTTGGAACGACTAATTGCTATATATTAGAGCTAAAAACGACCACAGACTAATTAAAAAAATAAAATAAATTTAATTATAGGTGTGATTTTAAACGAGGATAATGTGTGCGTAAAAAAAGCGCAGGATGCGATTTTTTTTAAATATTTTCTTAGGGTTTAGAATTGAGAGTTTTTCATCAGAATTGAATATTATCCATTAAAGGCATTTGTGTGCAGATTTCAATTGTACGGTTGTGAGGCGTGGACAATAAAAAAATAAGTTCTTTAAAGCTTATTACAAATTTTGAAAACATTCTCGAAAAATGTTTTTTTTTTTTAGATTTATAGAATTGTTTTATCGCTGCATTTTTTAAAATTAAATTTCTTTATTTGGTGTTTTCTTCTTTACGATGGAATTTAATTCTTGAAAAATAAAATTATATAGTTGTAAGGCGTGGACAACAATAATAATAATATTTTCTGAAGATTTCTGTGAATAGTTTAATTGTACGCCTGTGAGGCGTGGACAATAAAAAAAGTAGTTCTTTAAAGATTATTACAAAATTTGAAAACATTCTCGAAGAATGTGTTTTTTCTTTAGATTTATAGATTTGTGTTCAATCGATGAATTTTTTTAAATTAAATTTCTTTATAGGTGTTTTCTTCTTTACGAATTTAATTCTTGAAAAATAAAATTATATAGTTGTAAGGCGTGGACAACAATAATAATAATATTTTCTGAAGATTTCTGTGAATAGTTTAATTGTACGCCTGTGAGGCGTGGACAATAAAAAAAGAAATTCTTTAAAGATTATTACAAAATTTGAAAACATTCTCGAAAAATGTGTTTTTTCTTTAGATTTATAGATTTGTGTTCAATCGATGAATTTTTTTTAATTAAATTTCTTTATAGGTGTTTTCTTCTTTACGAATTTAATTCTTGAAAAATAAATTGTAAGGCGTGGACAATGCAAATAATATTTTCTGAAGATTTTTGTAAGATTTAAAAACATTTTCTTATAATGTATATATTTTCCAAAATAATAATAATTTGTTGTTGGTGTCTTCTTCTACACGGTGGAATTTAATTCTTGAATAGTGAAATTGTTCGCTTGTGAGGCGTGGGCATTAAAAATGAAGATTTTTACAAAACTTGAAAACATAAAAAAAAAAATTTGTTTCGTTTTTACCCATGATTTTTTTTTTTAAATACAATTTCTTCGTTGCTGTTTCTTCATCGCGGTGGAATTTAATACCTGCGATGTAGAAAGCTTTTATCTATCGGTCGAATATAATTTATGCATTGCGAAAGAATATTGAATTAAAATTGGCTGGCTTTTTACCTTGCTCCCTTTTTCACCATTAAGATATTAATTACTTCTGTTGGGAGTAGACGAAATAAATTAATTAGCGAATCATTGCAGATATATACTTCATTTCTTCATTGGAAGTATTTGAGATTTTTTTTTTTGGCAGATTAGTTCAATTAATTTAACAAAAAATAAACGCAGTGACTATATTTTAATTATAATATAAGAAATCTGGTATAATATAAAAAAAAAATTATACAGGTAGGCAGGACATGGAGGAGCTAGAAAGTGTGGAACAGATAGATGAGGATGACTTAGGTCCTAGCATACTTAGGTCAGAGTTTCATAGAGCATTAAATGATTTACGGAATAACAAAGCAGCGGGGATTGATATGATACCAGCCGAATTAATAAAACACGCAGGGGAAAAAATGCAGGAGCGATTATACAGGTTAGATTGTAAAATATATGAGAAGGGAGAAGTACCACAGGATTTTCAGCGTAGTAGAATAGTAACAATGCCGAAGAAAATAGGAGCTAATTTGTGTGAGTACTATAGGACCATTAGCCTACTATCACATGCATCGAAGATATTGTTAAAGATTATTTATAGGAGATTAGAAAATAAAGTAGAGGAAAGGCTAGGAGAAGATCAGTTTGGTTTTAGGAAAAACAGAGGGACGAGAGAGGCGATTCTAGCACTAAGAACGGTAGTAGAAAAAAGAAAGAGGGTAGGAAAGGTAACTTGCATAGCTTTTGTAGATTTAGAAAAGGCATTTGATAATGTAGATTGGGACATAATGTTTAGAATTTTAAAAGAAACGGGTATAGATTATAAGGATAGGAGAATAATTTTTAATTTATATAAACACCAAACTGCCTTAGTTAGAATTGACGGGGGAAGAAGAGGTAGCAAAAATAGGGAAGGGAGTTCGGCAGGGATGTACACTCTCACCGTTATTATTTAATCTATATATAGAAGATGCAATAAACAAAGTAAAAGAAGAGTATAGTGTAGGTGTGAATGTGCAGGGAGAGAAAATATATATGTTGAGATTCGCCGACGATATAGCTATATTGGAAGAAAGCGAAAAGAATTTAGAAAGGGTATTGAATGGTATGCAGGCAGTATTGACTAGGGATTTTAACATGAAAATAAATATAGGTAAAACTAAAGTGATGAGGTGTGACAAAAAGGAATGCAGTAGAAAAATGAGGATCACAATAGGAGATAATAGAATCGAAGAAGTGTCAGATTTTTGTTATTTAGGCAGTAGAATCACAAAAGATAATCGAAGCAAGGTAGATATAAAGTGTAGGATAGCACAGGGTAGGAAGGCATTCGTAGAAAAGGAACAGATTTCAAGATCAAATATTGACTTGGGTATTAGAAAAAGATTACTGAAGGTATATGTTTGGAGTGTAGCACTGTACGGGTGTGAGGCGTGGACTATAGGAAAGGAAGAGAAGCGTAGATTACAAGCATTCGAAATGTGGTGTTATAGGAGGATGATGAGGATTGGTTGGGAAGATAAAGTAACAAATGAAGATGTACTAGAGTTAGTAGGGGAGAAGAGAAGTATCTGGAGAGTGTTACAGCGTAGGAGAGACAGATTAGTAGGGCATATTCTTAGGCATGGGGGGATTATGCAATTGATCATAGAAGGTAGAGTGGAGGGAAAGAGAGGGGTAGGTAGGCCTAGATTGGAGTATGTGAGTCAGATAGTTGAAGACGTTGAGTTGAATAGCTATAGGGAGATGAAGGGATTAGCTCAGGATAGATCGGCATGGCGTGCTGTTTCCAACCAATCTTTAGGATTGCGGACTCTTTAACTAACTAACAGTGTGTAAAATATGTTTTGCATATAATTTGTTCTTTCAGCCAAAAATACTGGTTAATTATTCGTTTGATTATGCTTTCTATAATCGATTATAGTTGATTGATTTTTTGTACATCCAATTTTATTAAAAAAAAAATCAATTACATTTTTTTTCAATGCACAAAGTTTCTACGTAATCTACGAATTGTGAAATAAGTTTACGTAAAATTGCGTCCAAGTAAAATTACGTGAAAATAGTGATCGATTTGTTTATCTTATCGAAAATCAATTAATTACATGTTATATGATCAAATATTACATATCCTTATCATATCGTGCAAAAAATAGCGTCTGAGTATTTATTTTAGTTTCACAAACTTGGAATTTTTTGAAGGATTTATTGATTATAAATAATCCCGCATTCTCTATTTTACTTATAAAAATATAATTTATGTGTAATACCTATTTAAAATATTAATTTATATTACATACTATAAAAATGTACGCCTTGGTTTAGATATAAGCGGGATCCCGGCATGTAGGAATGATTTTATTCATCAAAAATGTTAAATTTGTTAAAATACACGGATTCCAGGGCAAAATATAAATCCTTATAAAATTAGTAAATTTTTGTTAAAAAAAAAATTATTTACAAACACACTTTATGGTGTAAGTCCTCACCATCCACGTGGACGTAAGCTCTTCAATCTTCTTACGAAACAAATAGTTTAAACATGTAGAGAGCCGCTAATATCCGAAATGTCTTCACCGTACAATTAAAAACCAATTTGAGGACATCCAAATACATTTCTTCCTACTGTTAGAATTTCACGGTTGAAGCAAAAGATTCTTCGATTAACGCCCTTCAAAACAAATCAAATAAAACTCAATGTTCTTAAAACAGCGTCCACTCTTTCGATCAATTTATCTTTATACTTATGCACGACAGTGTCTTTCACCATATTCTTCTTCATCTCTTTGCAACTACTTAAATTATTGTAGCAATCGCTTCTATAATGATTCAGCTGCGCATCCTCTTGAGGCATGTGATAGTTGGTGCACTTGGTCAAACACGCAAGAGGAAAATGATTATGCAACGTAAGCACCTCCTCCGTATCCAAGAAGCACTTGTTATAATTGCCCGCTTTCGAATAATTCGCGGTACGATAGACATGCTGCAGCATATGGTACTTGTCCGGCACCCCTTCGACCAGCTCGTGTTGTTTCTTGAACTCGTCCAAGAAGTACACATTCTGGGCGGCGAAGCTCGTCCTCTTCGGCACTTTGGTCGCGTTCACGTTCCGTTTCGTACGCTGCATCAGTTCCGTCCAATTGTAGTCGACATTCGGCACGATTATCTCGTCGATGTCCAACAAGACGATGTACACGTAGCGGTACATGTTCTTGTAGAAGCAGTCGTTGTATGTGACGAGCTCATCCTGCCTCTTTCTACCATTATTGTTCATCATGTAGTAGTGTTGGAGTCCATCCAGGTTTGGCTGGTAACCAGCTAAAGTTATGTTGATGAAATCAACCATTCCCATCGATTTGTAGTACTGGAGTAGCTTAACAACGTTCGGATGGCTGTGGAGGTTGTAGAAAGACACTTTGGACGCTCCCAAAATAAACAACAGCTCGATCCATTCCGCCAGGCGGACGCTCAAGTCCATCTTTTGGAAGTCCAAACCTTTCACGCACACCGCAAACATTTCTTTTCGTTGGACCGTGTCGTAGTGAACCTTCAAATTGTTGGTGGCCGTATCGCAATACCTCTCCACCAACGAGACGGATATTGGTACGGTACCTCTCATATGTTCCGGTACCGCACAGCTGATCATATACGTGTAGTACACCTTCATCTTCATCATGCCGAATCTTTTATTCCACACCAGTTTGATGTTATTGACCGGCGCTACAGTCGGCGCGCTGGTATTTTGGTACCACAGTTGGCAGTGTAACGGTACCACGGGGTCCACCACGTCCACCTGCCCCAATATCCGAACACTAGCCACGTCCGTGTTGGCTTCGCGCGTGTCCAAGTACGCCCCGTACAATTGGAACGTGCCATTCGATGATTCCAGCACGTGGTAGTACAAATTGCTCAGATACAGATTGTAGAAATTGGGGAAGTGCGCGCAGGTTCGGTTGTACTGTTTCGGCAGTGTCATGTCATCGAAATACAACGGTGACATGTTGTACAGCGTTTCTTTAACACGTTGGCGCATGTTGTCTTCGTCGTAGTTTAAATCCGCTTCGTTTTGGATGTGGTCGTCTTCGTTCTGGTCGATTATGGTCTGGTCGTCGTAGTAGGATGCTTCTTGTTCGATGATCTGTTTCACCTTGACGCCGATCCGTTGTAGTCTTGTTGATTTCGTGGTCAACATGGCCAGCACGAAGATGCAGAGTAGCACGAACGTACCGATCATTAGTTTACCTATGCCGTTCGCTCGCAGAAACATGTTGTGCGTGCGCTCAGTGCCGTCTCAGATTAGTTGCGATTGATTTTTATTTTTTGGCGATGAGTTTTTATCAATATATTGATAAAATTTGTGGCGGGTGCTGATAAAATGATGCACCACGAGATATGGATTTTGTGGTAGTGTATAACAAATCCATTTTGTTTTAAAAATTTAAAAAAATTGCACGTCTATTACTGCAATAATAAAATTAATAACTGAATTAATAAAACACGCAGGGGAAAAAATGCAGGAGCGATTATACAGGTTAGTTTGTAAAATATATGAGAAGGGAGAAGTACCACAGGATTTTCAGCGTAGTAGAATAATAACAATGCCGAAGAAAATAGGAGCTAATTTGTGTGAGAACTATAGGACCATTAGCCTACTATCACATGCATCGAAGATATTGTTAAAGATTATTTATAGGAGATTAGAAAATAAAGTAGAGGAAAGGCTAGGAGTAGATCAGTTTGGTTTTAGGAAAAACAGAGGGACGAGAGAGGCGATTCTAGCACTAAGAACGGTAGTAGAAAAAAGAAAGAGGGTAGGAAAGGTAACTTGCATAGCTTTTGTAGACTTAGAAAAGGTATTTGACAATGTAGATTGGGACATAATGTTTAGAATTTTAAAAGAAACGGGTATAGATTATAAGGATAGGAGAATAATTTTTAATTTATATAAACACCAAACTGCCTTAGTTAGAATTGAGGGGGAAGAAGAGGTAGCAAAAATAGGGAAGGGAGTTCGGCAGGGATGTATACTTTCACCGTTATTATTTAATCTATATATAGAAGATGCAATAAACAAAGTAAAAGAAGAGTATAATGTAGGTGTGAATGTACAGGGAGAGAAAATATATATGCTGAGATTCGCCGACGATATAGCTATATTGGAAGAAAGCGAAAAGAATTTAGAAAGGGTATTGAATGGTATGCAGGCAGTATTGACTAGGGATTTTAACATGAAAATAAATATAGGTAAAACTAAAGTGATGAGGTGTGACAAAAAGGAATGCAGTAGAAAAATGAGGATCACAATAGGAGATAATAGAATCGAAAAAGTGTCAGATTTTTGTTATTTAGGCAGTAGAATCACAAAAGATAATCGAAGCAAGGTAGATATAAAGTGTAGGATAGCACAGGGTAGGAAGGCATTCGTAGAAAAAGAACAGATTTTAAGATCAAATATTGACTTGGGTATTAGAAAAAGATTACTGAAGGTATATGTTTGGAGTGTAGCACTGTACGGGTGTGAGGCGTGGACTATAGGAAAGGAAGAGAAGCGTAGATTAGAAGCACTTGAAATGTGGTGTTATAGGAGGATGATGAGGATTGGTTGGGAAGATAAAGTAACAAATGAAGCTGTACTAGAGTTAGTAGGGGAGAAGAGAAGTATTTGGAGAGTGTTACAGCGTAGGAGAGACAGATTAGTAGGGCATATTCTTAGGCATGGGGGGATTATGCAATTGATCATAGAAGGTAGAGTGGAGGGAAAGAGAGGGGTAGGTAGGCCTAGATTGGAGTATGTGAGTAAGATATTTGAAGACGTTGAGATGAATAGCTATAGGGAGATGAAAGGATTAGCTCAGGATAGATCGGCATGGCGTGCTGTTTCCAACCAATCTTTAGGATTGCGGACTCTAACTAAACTATTACTGCACGTGATTGTGAATATTTAATTTGTTAAATAAGCCTTGATAATTATTTAAAATGTACTAAAAAAAATCATTTTTCAAATTTAAACAATATAAAATGAAATGGATGTATTGTGACTTGCAAATTTGTATTTTTAATTAGAATTTTTTTATCTTCGCAGTTTTTTTTATTAAATGATTTTTTGCTAAATTAGTCGAAAATTTTGTAGCAAAGCAATCGCTGATGGCAATTTTTTTAAAACTTTTATTTATTTGTATGAAATTTGAATATTTGTAAAGTAGCTTAGTAACAATAATTTTATTAACATCTAATTTTTGAAAAAAACAACGTAATAATATATGTATTTAAAATATTTTTTTTATCAAATCTTTAAATTAACTGAGAAATTCGAATAAAAATTTTAAAAACATTTGTTTTTTTTCCGAAAGTTATTTTAACATACCATTTTGGACTACTAAATTTTACAAATCAACTAGACAAATATTTAAAAACTCATTTAATTTCTTCGATAACATTTTTTTTCTTTCCAAATCGGCATATTGATTTTAAAATTTGTCCAAACTCCATTTAAAGTCATTTCGAGTGAATTTAATTGGAGTGAAACTTTCAAACGCAGTTCAATATATTCTTAACCTGATCAGCGTCCGTCTCGTTCGCTCCCCTTGGACGTAGTCCTTGCTATAATCCTTGTTCGTCCTGTGCCGCGCTTCAGCGATAGGCGGCGCCCTCTAGCGGAAGGTAATGACCATCAGCAACAATCTGTCGGTGACACTGACGCGTATTTTTCAAACTGTTTTCCAAAACTTTTAATTGGGAACATTTTCCCGGAAATATACAGGATGCATTATTTCACAAAAACAACATTTCGACCGAGTGTACAATGTTCTTTTGCAATTTTTGCGTAATTATAAATCGAGTAATTTTTAATAAACTGAAATTATCGGTTTTTATATATTGAACATTTGATATTAAGATGTATTTGTATACATTTCTTACTTATCCTGTATAAGCGATCACATTCTTTTCGCATCAATTTCCTCTTCGTGTTTCGCGATTTTGTTTTGCCCGTCCGCATATTGTTTTAACTAGTAAAAAGTTAATTGATTCTATATTAAAGAGTCAGGGTGGTATTTAGGTAACATTCAAAAAAGAGAAATTAAACAGCGCGACTCTGCTTTGTATTTAAAAAAAATTTAATTACAAAAACTGGCTGTATCTTTTCTAGCTGTTTATTTGTTAGTTTGTATTTTTTTACTGGGTATATTATACGGGGTAGTCCATTTAAGATACCATGATTTTTTTTGCAAAATGTAGAAACATGAAAATTTAGATTTATATACTTTAGGTTGAAGTTTTATGGTATAAAATTTTTTTTACCAATACAGGATGTTTCATTTTGATGATATAATAATATTATAGGTAAAGTACTTTTATGGCGTAAAATTGTATTTTACAGTTTATAAAAATTGTTTTTTGTATTATGGTTGATCTTTTGAACATTTGGAAGAATCACAAAAAAAAATGATTTATGTCTAAAAAAATCATATTTATAAGAAAATAATAACACAACATTAAATAAGATAGAAAAAACTATATCAATGAATGATTAAAATTTCAAAAATTGGACTGCACATATAAAAGATGAAACACGCTGTATATAAAAAATATTTTTTAATGTACAGTTTTAATGTACAAATGTTTTAATGTTTTAATAAACAAATTTGTAGCATTTTTCTGTATTAATTTTTGCAAAAATTTCGTGGTATATGAACCACCCTATGTATATCGCAGTTTGTTTGCCTATAAAAAAAAATTTCAATTATATTTACCAACATATTATTAGGCAAGCAAAACACGCAGTATATACCGTTTTACTTAGCGTGGCACTTTTCTAAAAATACATCGTCTGCACTGCCATCGTTGGTCCTATTTGGCCCATCTAGTCCTTCCACCTCCTATACATTCGTCCTTGATAAGGACAACAACGCGATCTTGACGCTTCGCGCGCAATTCTAAACAAAAGAAAACGCTTCCGAGCGCCGCTCCAATGTAAATAGTGCTTTTTGCGATATCTTTTTAATGGACGGACCATCGAAACTAAGCGGCACACACACAGGGTGTTCCAAAATACACTAGGCGGCAATCAAAAATAAATTTATTTTAAATAATATCCTTACAATTTAACGAACAATTAAAAATGTCGCTTGTCGCCGCAAGTTTTGTTTTTTAGTCCAGCCAAATCGTCGATCGTTGTTCTTCGCTAGTGTTAATGTGTATCTAATGATGCCTATCTGTCTGGGTTTGTCCCGAGCTGGTTTGTATGTCGTTTTCTCAGTCCTTTGCTGGGATGATGGTGATGATGATGACGCTTCTTTCTGCCAGGCAGGACCTGGAATAGAAGAACAAAACACGGCCGCCTTTAACTACCTTTTGTCCGAATGTCACTTTCTTTTGTCACGTTGTTATATACAAGTGTATGTACGACGGAGATGGGGATAAAATGGGCATTGTGTATGGAGTTGTTGCGACAATGAGAGAAACAGAAACAGGAATGGGAATTGAAGAGTGTTGTGTTTTGTTTTGTTGAACGATGCGCAAAAAAGTTTTTATTCTGTGCTGCTGTTTGGTATTTTGAGATTATATCTTCTTGGTCTTCTGTTTTTTTTTGTACGGCAATGTTTTTTTTTTTAAATTCATGTAGCAATTTTTTATGTACATATATATTTTTTATATTTTTGAAAATATGAATATTTTTTTGGTACATCATGGAAGTGGCATTGTTGCCGCTTCTGGCAGCGTCGAGATAAGATGAATTTATAAAATATAATGCATAACAAGAAACGGAAGTTGCTTCCGCATAACGAATACGAAGAATTTAATAAAATAGACGAACTTTAATGCTGATATCCCGCCGTGGCTATTTATAATTTAAAAAGTAGCAAATCCATAATTTAACATTCCTCGCAATACATTTGCATATAACTAAAAACGTCGATGATATGTGATAAAATGATTTAACATTTTCTGTGCAAAAGAAGAGAGAAAATTGTATTGACGAATATAGAATTAATATTTTTTCAGACGTAGAAAAAGATGTACGTTATGTTACGAGGAGGCATCCTGTATATAAAAAAGCACATTTTTGTACAAGTATAAAAATGATAGTTAATTGAAATACACAACAGGTGGCAGCAGCGTTAGATACATATAAATAATCCTTAATAACTCGTATTAAAATAGCTTTTTAAGAAGACTCGTCTGTTTTAATTGTGAAAATTTCGCGAAATTTTTGATAAAAATTTTGGGGCTTACCTTGTGGAGTTGCTGCGTTTCGTTGCGGCATGTTCCCGTTGGAACGTTCCGCCGGGCTGCGGGAAAAATGCGCGTTGTTCGCTTGTTTTCGTGGCCGCATGCGATTCCTTCCTTGTAGTAATTAATTTTGTTTATTTCCTACGCTTTTATATTCCTCGACATTCGGAGGCGAATGTGTTTCGGGTGGGTGGGGGCAAGAGACGCCATTATACGAATGTCCTGCAGTTAGACTGGAACAGGATCACAATCCCGCCACGAAAAGGAAACATACTATACATCTTTTAATATTACGTAAAGGATATAAAAGAAATTGATACGGATAGAAATTTTCTTAAATAATTTTTTTTCCTGCAAAATATGTATATTTCCCTAATTTTTTTGATATATTATTTCATACATATGCGCATTTCGATATTAAAGCTGCCTTTTACAGCGTAAATATGAACTTGCAGCTTCCATTTTTACTTCGAATCCATTTTTTGGGAGCGTTTTTAAGCGCGGTCCTTTTCTAAGTGTCTATGGACATTGTTACTCCTTTAACGACGGTATGCTAAGTAGATACCATTCTGTCTTTGTTTTGTCCTGGCTGGCCGTGGCTTACTGAACCGAGACGCCAATTCTGTAATATCTTGGCGAAAAAATAAAATGGTCTAAAGATAAGCGATTTTGGAAGAATGTTCTTAGATAACTGAGTTGACTGTTTTTTTTTTATCTCTTTTTTTGATGTTTATATAAGGAAAAGACGGATGTAAAATTATGAGGACGCTGGTTATTGTTGAAATATTTGAAAACATTTTGTTGGATAAGAATAAAAAAAAATTGTTTGTATTGAGAATGATTTTGTTTGTACTCACTTTGAAAATCTGTATTTTTTGAGATGCAAGAGACAATTAACAGCGCGATTTAATTTGAAAACATAATTTTAATGTAAACATTGTCAGCTAGTTTGTTTTGATTTTCAAATTTATTTTTTTTTTGTTTTTTTTACTACCCAATATTATTCTCTAGCTATTTTCGAAAATATTTTTTTATAAATAAATACTCTAATTAAAAATGTATTATATATTAGTATTTTATATTTTATTACAGAGGTGTTTTTATTTTTATCTTCTGCGGTACTGAAGATGGGGGCATAACCTTCGAAATGCGCATCTAGCTACTTAATGCTTTAAGTTACGGTATTTGGATGATATTCTGTATATTTATATTTATATTTATATTTATATTTATATTTATATTTATATTTATATTTATATTTATATTTATATTTATAATTTATATTTATATTTATATTTATATTTATATTTATATTTATATTTATATTTATATTTATATTTATATTTATATTTATATTTATATTTATATTTATATTTATATTTATATTTATATATATATTTATATTTATATTTATATTTATATTTATATTTATATTTATATTTATATTTATATTTATATTTATATTTATATTTATATTTATATTTATATTTATATTTATATTTATATTTATATTTATATTTATATTTATATTTATATTTATATTTATATTTATATTTATATTTATATTTATATTAATATTTATATTTATATTTATATTTATATTTATATTTATATTTATATTTATATTTATATTTATATTTATATTTATATTTTCGCCAGTATTTTCATGTTGCCGGGGGTTAGAAAAGGGGGGTGCACGTGGAAGGCTTTTATCAGTGGCCATTTTCCATATAATACACAACCCTTTCTGTTTGAAATATCTATCATTTCACGCGCGATTGCGTCCGCGACGTCAGAAGCCATAGACGTCTGCACACCCCATTTACATGCAACCCTCAACGCACCACCCACGTCAAAAATTTCGACAACAAAAAAACCACCTCTTTTTATACTACATGCATTTCAAAAAAATGAATTTTATGAATTTTTCAACAAAAATTGTTTGAAAAATCATCAATATTTTTAATTGTTTTATTTGATCATAGTATAAAATAATTTTTTTTCGATATAAAGAAAATATATAGAAGCAATTAACGACGCCGATATAGAGACATCTATTGGTAGTTTCACGAATTACAATCAATCTAGCGATGATACAAACCGATTATGTTGAATTTCTTATAGCGCCACCTATCGTTTGTATCGTGAACTACAATTTCAAGTATAAAAATAATAATTCTGACAATTAATATGAGGCGAAAAAAATTCTGCGTTCATATGACTGGGATTAATTTTGTTGCGCTTCTTTTGGCAGAAGAAGAATGACTTGCCCTAATGATAAGAGGAGTGAAAAAGGTGCGCGCGGCAAGAAGGAGGCGAATGTCGAAATGGGGGACAGGGGGTGGCGGCGTGTCTGTGTGGGGGTGGTGGCGGCGGGGTACAGCTGTTGTGTAAAGATAATGTTCGAGTGGCGAAAAACCGTGGGGGTGAAAAATGCTTGTTGTAATTTTACGACGATATAAATAAAAAATTTTTTTTTTAAACAAGCGGATGGTTTTTTATAACTATTTTGAAATATGGTGCCGTGAGGAAGATGGGTGGATAGAGTGACGAAAAAAAAAATCATTCGAAAGAAATTTAGTGCGATTTAAAAAAAAAGAAACTGGCCGTAAATTAAATCTAGGTTTACCGAATTTTAGTGTCTAATCGTAGCGTAGATATTACATTTTCGGCTTGATTCTCGAATGATTCTTTTACTAATTATTTCTGTGTGCTGATGTGGAATTTCTTCAGCGTCCGAAACATCCCTTATACAAAAGTGGAGGGGTGAATTGAAAAACGGTTTTGTACACAATTATATTTAATAACAACAAGAGATGGAAGACT
Source organism: Leptodirus hochenwartii (assembly GCA_947310635.1). Lineage (NCBI taxonomy): Eukaryota > Metazoa > Arthropoda > Insecta > Coleoptera > Leiodidae > Leptodirus > Leptodirus hochenwartii. Next base: position 1,010,840 of record OX371186.1, read on the forward strand.
ATCAAGAATATACAATATTGCGCTGCCATGGACAGTGGTACATACAGGATGTTGCACAAATGAGATTTGTGCGACACTTTAATAATAATAATAATAATAATAACATAATAATTATATATAACGATTTAAAGACAAAATTGCTGTTTGAAAATAGTTGTTATACGACACTAATAAATAATAGTGTTCGAAATATTATTGCTTATATTTTAAATGCTCATTTCGAAGGACAATCTGCTATTTGCAGTACCATAATTATGAAACGATTAACATATTTCTGTCCCCAAACGTAATTATTGCACAATTTTAATTTAGAAAACGTTTCAATCGTATTTATAGTTAAAAAAGTTGCAGATACCTGATTTTTTTTATTAAAAAAAAAAAAGATGAAGCATTTTTTACAAAATAAATAAATCAAAAGGAAGTTACTTCTTCAAGTACTCAAATGACTTACAGATATATTGTTTTTGTCTGATAGTTGTGTTATTAATACTAATGATGATGTTTATCTTTCGAAATGCGCAGTTAGGGTAAAAAAGCTTTTGGATGATTTTACGTAAAACTTTTATAATAGTTTTTTTTTAATAAAGAAAACTTCTTCAATAAAATATTTTTTATTCTATTGTTTTGTTGAAAAAAAAAAGGGTTAGGTGAATTTTTGACACAGCTTTTAGATTTTAGATTTTAGCAAGTTTTTATATTTCATATAAAAAAAGCGGCAAATTAAAAAAATATTAAAATTTCTAAATATTCAATTTACCCCATTAAAAAAATATACACAAATATAATTATTGGCTTTTTGTATGATAACATTTGCGAGCATTTCTTGGAGGAAATATTTGGACGATTTTTAATCAGATTTGAGGGATGATGGTGGAAGATACAATGAATACTTTGACGAGATGGGTTTGAGTAAAGGGGGGTTGGAAGGGGTGAATATGGCCAGGAGAAGAGGAGGAGAGCGTAGTGAGGAGAGACCTCGGGTAAAACGCAAAAAGAATATCATCTTGCGTCGGAATAAATGAATAGAATATAAATACAAAGCGCTGAGTGGAATTCGTTTGAAATTGAAATAATTTTCACTTTGGATTCGGAATTTATAAATCCAAGATGAACACATTTTACATTCGGACTCGAGCGAGACGTTATCGTAAGATTTTACTACACATTGGTCCGTTTGAGTATTTTTTTTGTAATTTTAATTTGGTTCGTTCGAAAGCGCTGAAATTGAACGTATTCGTTTTTTAAGGTTTTCACGGATTTTGATCAGTCTTCAGCGGCTGAAATGCGACTGAGCGACGGGGTGTTAAAAAGTCTATTATCAAAGCAGCTGAAGAAGGCCTCTTGTACAGTTCGGTCCGAGCCAGAGCCAGAGCCCTCGTCCCAATTTAAGTTTTTAATGAGAATCCTTTATAGATTTCTTTGGTCGCCGGTTCTTTGCTTGGTCCCGTGCCACTTGGGTTCGTTCGGTCGCCTCGTTGGAGGACGCCGAATAAGAAGTATATATTTTCGTTTTTCGCGATGCCTTAATTTAACACTTTTCACTCACTACGACAGTCAAAAGATAACAAAACTAACTAATAAAACAACTGAGAAGAAGAATTTACAAAATGCGTCCAAACATTCGTCCAAATGAATTTTCAGGTGTATTAGCTAACTTGGCTATTAGAAATTATGTTTTTGGAACGTAGAATTGCGCATTGTACGGCTGTGTGGCGTGGACAATAAAAAAAAATGCTGAAAAAGTGCGAGTACAAATTTCTAACTTCGGAATTTGAGTTTGGAGACCAAATTGTACGGTGGTGAGGCGTGGACATTAAATAGGAAAACGATACACTTACACAGTGATCCATTTAGAAGTGCTGAAGATATTTTAGAAAGTCCAGTGGTGTTTTTAAAGCCAATGGAGGACTTTCTTCGCACGCACTCGAGTTAAAAAGTTTTAATAGAAATCTAACTGAAGGAAAGCGCCACCTTTGCGCGTGCATGCAAGTTATAGATGTAGTATTTTGTGAGATTTTACGATTATTGAAATTATTTTTGAATGGCGTTTCGAGGATTTTTCGTTTAGTTTGCGTGAAACGAAAAATGAGAGATTACGTGTTAATTTTTTTTTGTATAGGTCTTTTACTTCGTTTAAATTTTGTAAGGAAATATTTTCTTTTGAAAGGCGACGGTATAAGAAATGAAATTCTTCCACGGAGCTGCTTTAACCAATACTGAATTTAAATTTTTAGCCGAGTTAAGTTGGCGAATTTTAATTAGAGAGGAGAGAAAAATAACGGCTGAAAGTTTGGAAATTTTATATAAGAGAAATCAACTTTTAGAAACGTATCAAAAACTTATATAAGATTGTAAGATATTCTCAGGATTAATTATAAAAAAAATTCTTTTCTTTATATTTTTCAGCCAATTATTTTTTTTTGGAAATAATTGAACATGTAGAAAATTTGTAAAACTTTAATTTCGCTCATTATGAAAAATGATGCAACCAAAGTTCTTTTTATTTTTTTGCGCAATGAAAGACAAACGCCAACGCACCACCCCCACAATTTGTCCCCCAAAAAAACATCCCCTTTTCAATTTGAAACCAACAAAAAAAACAACACACATCCACCAATTTAATAATCATATTTTGAAAAACAACAATCAAATAAAAAAACCAATTTCCTCCACTTAAAAAATGTATTAAAAATATTTGTTTGAAACGCTTTGTACAAGCCAACATTCAGCGAAAGACGTAGCTCCGTCCTCTACTAAAGCTGTCCATCTGTCCTTTTCTTCTTGACTGCCAGAAAGCGGAGGAATAAAAAGAAATTGCTTTGCAAAATTAATTTCAACATTTAAATTCTACGTAAAGAAAATGCGCGGGTTGAGGACGATGGAGGACAGAGAAAGGTTGCTGGAATTTATATTAAAAAGAGATAACTATAGTTTCGTGTAATGGTAAAATAAAAAGAAGTAACTAACAATTCGCTCTCATGGAGAAAGATTATTAAATGTTATAAAAATTTAATAAAATGAGCGTAAAAAAACTTTAAAGGTATTTTTTAATTTCTTTTATATTAGAAAATGGTCTCGTAGTATTTTTTTTAAAATATGGTTTATTAAAAAAAATTTTGCAGCGCGTAATTCACTTTTTCTACACCGTTTCTACAATAAATTAATTTTTTTGCACTGTTAGTATTTTTTTTCAGTAGTTTTTGTTTTTTTTTTATAAAAAGGTATCAGTTATTTACAATTTTTAAAACTAATAATAAAAAAAAAAATTACACTACAGACAATGTTTCGTTCGTGTATTTTTTTAAATTAATTTTTGCAAAAATTGCAAAATTGACTTAAATTAAAAAATATATATTTAAAAATTAAATGATACTGACACTAATTTTTGCAAAATACAGTTTCTTAATTTTTTAAAGTAGATAATTCAGTTTTTCTACACCATTAATATTTTTTAAATATTTTACAATTTTCATATTCCTATGCTTGTTTTAAATTTTCTACATTTTGTTATTTTTCACATTTTCCAAATTTTATTACACTATAAATTTCAAAAATTTTCTACACAACAAAAAAAATTTGTCATAACTGTTTTTTACATTCATTTTGCATAAATCAACAACAATTATTTCACAACGCCACCTTTTATTACATTTCCAAATCACGCATTTCACCAAAACAACCCTTATCAAGACGAAAGGGTTTGCAGCACACCAACCAACCCCTTTTAAACCAACCACCCCATCTTTTATATACGAAACCTTTACTATCGACTTTTGGCATTATACTAGCAACTACTGAAAGTAGGGGTAATTCTTTGGGGGGGTAGTTTTTTTTACAATGACGACTTTAGATTTAGGGGCAGGTAAAAAAAGCCCACAAACGCGGCGTAAAAAAATTGTTTATATGCTTCGATAGGGGTGAGTGTTCGATGGACGGTTAGAATGGCGGTACATTGTGTGGCAAAGGGGTAGTTTTTTTGTGATTTAGGATGTAAGAAAGGGTGGAGTCTCGTTTGGTGTAGTTTTGTTTCGAATGGGGTGGAAATATTGTAGGTGTGGTTTATTGAATGTGGATTATAAAGAGGGGTTGGGTTTATTAAAAGTAGTTTCTAAATTGGGGTAGTTTTTTTTATGTAGATGTCACAGAAGTTTGGAAAAATTTGTAGAGTAGTTAAAACAACTAAGAACTAAAACAGTTTTTATAAAAAATAAATTCCATATAATTTGGAGATTGTTGAAATATATATTTTTTTCTTATTAAGAAAATATATTTAAAAAAAAATTATATATACTTTTTATTAAAGAAAATATAAAATAATAAAAAATAAAAAATAAAAAAATAAGCTTATAAATGAAGCTTTTGAAAAATTAAAAATGGTATATATATATATTGCTTAAAAAACCCTTATAATAAAATATTTCACACATAAAAAATATTATTTTTGACAAATTCACAGCTGACATATATTTTTTTTTATTAAAACAAAAAAGTTTAATTATTTTTAAAGGAAAACACGTGGAAAATAAAAACTTCGTTCTCAATTGACAATTTTCAAGAACAAACGTCACCTTAATCTGCTTTACAATTTTTTTAACGCCTTTTTATAGATTTTTTTTTAAATACCTAACCCTGCTTGTGACATATAATTAAAAAGCTCTTAATTAATACCTGATCAACGCGTACCAAATAATATATATTTAATTGTTTAATTTTCGTATAATAAAGCGATAAATTCATTCAAAAACGATTATTTCATATATAATAATCATTTGATTTGATGCAATATTCGATGCATTTGCACAATCCATATATATATATATATATGCGCATGTCGAAGATCAAGCTTCCATTTACAGTTTGTGTGTGATTATATTTTGTATTTAGTGAATATTCAAATGTTTATTCGTTCAAATCAAGAAACTCATCTTCACATTCTTTGGTCTATTCACCCCCCCACCCCCACACTTATGGAGCATTACCCCCCCCCCACCTCAGTTCTATTATTAAACGAAACTAAGACTCTCTACTAATACGGGTACAACATTTCCTACAAACTCTAAGAAACTATATAGTTCAACATCTATACAAACACGCACATATATGCAAACAAACATTCATATATAACGATCGAGCATAACGGGTTGCATACATACATACATGCTAAAGCTGATGCAATTAAACACTGCTAAAATCCAGCCATCCGTGAGCTTTCTCCTCTCCTTCTAAAACCACCCTCGCCCCCCCACACCCGCCCGGAGCTTTTCCCCCAAGGGTATGTTGCTTCTGCGAGTCCCCCGGGCCCCCCATCTTCTTCATCTTCTTCTTCTTCGTCGTTATGTACTTGGTAGAACAGAATCCATGTATATCTTTGTGTGCGGGATTTTGAATCTGGGATTTTCAATGGGATCGATGGAATAGAACACCCCCCCCCGGGGGGGGGGGGGGAGATTATTTTTTTGTAAAGGCTCAGTAAATATTGCAAAAAATTGTAATGATGATTTTTAAATGATAATTTATTTGTTTTTTGAAACTAATGATTGGCTTTTTGTTCAATTTATTCTTGGATTAAGTGTTAGTAGTACAAAGAACAATTATGTGCAGATTAAAAAAAAAATTCGTGAAGCAACTACCCATCATCCTGTATAACTGAAAATAATTCTAGTTTGTTCGCTTTATGTTAAGAAATGTGATTTTTTTAAATAATAGTTTGGTATACCCTGTATAGTTATCGAGACAAAGATATTAAATATATTTTTTCAATTTAATTCACTTGATAGATTTTACAAAATTTTAGTCGAGGAATATCGAAAAAAAAATTTAAGGGGGTCCATGGAAAAATTAGGGGGTCAATGCAACTTTTTTTTTATAACTTCTGATTTTATTTTGTACCATCAGAAAAAAAATTGTAGATATATTTTTTTGGTTTTTGCTTTGCATAATTAAAAAATATATACATAAAATTTAATATTTATACTAAATATTAATAATTTCGGAAACCTCCAAATGCCCACCGAATTTGTAAAGTGGAAAATATTATAAAATATTATAATTAATTAGAAAAAAAATAAGAAAAATTTATATTAATGAAAATAGGATAAAAATTTTTTTACATAGTTATCACTTCGTAGATTTGATATTTTTCTTCGATGATTATAATTTTTTTTTGATTTTCAAACATTTTCTTACGTTAATTCTTAAAATGGATAAAATCGCAGGTGATTTTTTGATTTCCTTCAATCATATATATTTTCTTGAGCTATACATCCTTCCCAAATATGGACTTACCTATACACATCTTTCCATTTGCATTACCTTCTATTTCTCTATATATATACACGCGCATGCCCCTCTTTTGTTTTATCAATTCCAATTTAAATATAAATATCACAAATTTAATGGAATTATCAATTATCCACTCACACGCCATATTTTCTTATACAACCAACTATACAGTTAGTTCGGTATAATGTCGACGTGTACATCGACGGCGGCGACGTCGTTACCTAGGCAACCCGCCGCCCAGCCCACGATTGCGCTTCCAATGGCGAAAGTATGCCATCTTGGATGCTACGCCACCGAACGTCTCTGCACAACTCGTCTTCTGCACTTGCACGAAGAAGAAGCAGATTTTACGCTTAAAATTTGCAATAAATCACATACTTGCCGCATGGGATTAATTGGATATAATACCTAACCTCAAATTGTTCGCCGATGTAGGCATTTTAACTATTTACCTCCAATCAACTTGTCGTTTATAATTCAACAGCTGCTTCATATATAATCGCGCCTTTTGGCAGGTAGTGTCAGTAGTTCTTATATGTATGTAGGTCTACTTGGGCAATATGCCTACTTTGGCGAAAAATATGGTGAACGAAATACGTATTTAATATCTTTCATTTCGAAAGTTTTAATTCATTTTTTGGTCGATGGAAATAGACATATTTTTCTAAGACACTTAAAAAATGTACATTTTTTTTACAAGTTTATAAGAAAAAAATTATTGTTTTATATATGATTAATCGGATATCATACCTAACCTGATAACTATCTCCAAATTAGGTATTTTAACAAAACTCGTCAGCTTATCATTAAATAATTCATATATAATCGCGCCAATAATTGACAGGTAGTGTCAGTAGTTCTAATGCGTAGTTCATATGAATATCGTTTGATATACTCGTGCCGTATGCCTACTTTGGCGAAAAATATTAATTTCTTATGGCATTACAAGATTTTACATACTTTATATAAAGTGGTAAATTTTTTACGACCAGCTGTTCTTGTTAATGCACGGAACGAGCGCGCTCAGCGAATAGTACGTCGGATTCTGCCGTATTTTTCTTCGGGAAACATTTGGCACATGACAGATTAAATTAGGAAACTTTATAATGAAATTAATTCCCAACTACTTCCCTTTGGTTATAACATGGCGCTGGCGCTGAAGAGAGGAACGTTGCGCATATTCGTGAGCGTTTACTCGCTTCGGTAAGCGAGGAACGGCGAAGAAGCAACGAGCCAGACCACCGCAACACCCTTAAAGGAATTGCCAACTATTTCCCCAACCAAATTGTATTATGCCGTGCTTAAATTTACTCTATAAGACAACTACTGTAGAAAAATTGGAATTTTCGCTAGTCAGATTTTTTAAATTTAAATACCTGTCCATTCCTCGATTTAAAATAAAAATTTGTTTATATATATTTCCCCATCTCTAACATTGCTTATTTCTCTTGTTTTTTTTTTAGATGACTCTTGATGACTTTTAGATGACTTCTGGTTGGTCAGCTGTGCAAAATTCAATTCAATATTTATTTGGGGTAAGTTTTGCTTTTTATTAATTTTTTTTTTGGAAAATTTTCTGAAAATCTCTTACTCATCGCTTGGATCGTGTAAAAAAAATGGAAATAATTCAACAAATCGAGAAATTTAATTTTCTTACGATGAACTACTTCAAATTTAAATCGTTAGTAAAAATATGCGTTTATTTTACATTGAAAATTTGCATAAAAATTATTATTTGCAAAAAAAGGAATTGTTGAATTTACCATCTACTTCTACTTCTACAAGTAGTTCAAAATTGATAAGTTTATATCGATAAGTGTGGCGCAATAAATGAATGATGACAATATATTGACAGATGTGTCAATGTGTAAAATTGGCCGTCAGTGCAAATGGAAATACTTTGACATTTTGCTTGAAATATTTTATTAATTGAAATTCTAATATTTTTTGATATAAAAGTCGTTTTTTTTACAAATTTCATTTAATTAATTAATTTTTTCTTAATTTTTACCAAACCCACCCTCGATATATATATATATATATATATATATAATATATATCAATCATTTAAATTTGCGAAATATTTTTTAGCTTAAATTGGCATTTTCTAAAATTAAATTTTAATTTAAAAATTGGATACTTTTCAGACCAATTCTTAATAAAAAAAAAAAAACCTATCTAACCTATAAAAACTAAACACCAAATATCTTGTCACGTTATATAAACCATACAGTTAAGGGATGACATAAAGAAAATAAAAAAAATCAGGTTTTCCAATTTATTAAATACAAAACTATATACAATAAAATCGAATCCCTTGGGAAAGTAACATTTGATAACATACATTTTTGTTTTGCTTAAGAACCGACCTTACCATACGAGTATATTATCTTGTAATGTATTAATACAGGTTTCGGACAGTGGTCAAGTATATATAATCTTCAGTCGCGATACAAATGCAATATTGTGTGAAATACAACTTCTTTGTAGAAACCTGTTTTTTTTTCGGGATATTTTCTGACGGCTTTAAATTTATTCTATTTATTAAATAAAAGTGTTGTTTTGGTAGGCAAAAGAAGTCTTTGATCGTATCATGGGAATAAATACTAAAAACGAATTTTATTCTCACAGTAGGTTTAAGTTTTTTTGAAAAACAAGTCTTGAATTGATATATTTTATCGTTTTAAGAATTGCATTTTTTGTTACGATTTTTCCTCATAATTTTATTTGTGCTTTTTAAACAATCCAGAATTTTATACAAAAAAATTGAAAATCGCTACTTGTTCTTTTCCCTTTTTTAACTGTAACCCATTCGATTTCGTATATAAAAAAAATTGTTCAAACTTCACCAATTAATTCCCTAAAAAGTTGCGTTCCCGGCCCGCTGCGGGGCAGCACGTTGTTAATATACGGGATAGATAGCAAGTTGGAAAAGGTAGTTTCGGGAAGATTTACAGGCCATTTCGTTCGCTAAATTAATACAGATAACTAAAAGGGGGGACGATAGAGAAACGACTGTTCGTTCAGCGGACGTTCAGAGTTCAAGTCTTCCTGCGCCAATAAATGTTTCGTTACATTTTGGTTTGACTTCGTTATCATTACATTCAGCGCAAGAAGTAAGAAATTACACCCCATTAATATTGCTCTACGATATTATTGTTAATTGGCGAAGATTTAGCGAGAAATATAAGATACGGTAGATATTGTGGTATATACAGGGTGTTCTATAGGGCAGGATTTATGATTTTTGGTCGGTGAAGCTATTGTAGGGATCTAGTATTTTTTTTTTAAATTTTAATGTTTTTATTTCTATATAAAAAAATTTTTTTTTTGATGATTGGTTTCTATATATTTTTTTAACGTTTTTTTTTTCGGTTGTATGGCAACAATGGCCTGATCTGTATAGATTAGCTGTATCTGTAACTGTAATTTTTTATTTGAAAATAAGCACAGTTAATTTTTAAATAATTAAAATATGAAATGATTGTGCAAAAAATATAATTATTAATTTAGTAATTTTTTATTTAAACGTATGAATATTAAATATACGCTGTGTATAAAAAATAAAAAGTGAGTCTACGAAATTTTGAAAAAAAATCTAAAATTGCCATAAAATATATTCGACAATTTTCATTAGTGGCATAAAACCATTTTTCCTGTCTTCTACTATATTTTTTAATGATATATATGGAAAAAGATTTTTTTTAACAAATTTATTAAATTTTGATTTAGACACTTTTCTTTCGCTCTTAAAATGTACAAAAAAACAAATTAATGCGAATTCAAAATAACTTTGTTTCTAAAACTACTCGATGTTGACGAGGAAGACAGGGGCGTACCAAAAATGTCTCTTTGAAAGTTGAAGATTTTTGCAAAATATATTTATAATTTCATAATAAGATTATGTTTATTAAAAAGCATCTTTATTGTTTTTTTTTAAATATTTTTTTCCGGAAAAATCTTATGTACTAACCTGGTCTTGATTTTTTTGTTGGAAAAAAATCCAAAGCGCCATATTTTTTAACAAGAAATCTTCTCTTGCTTGTATTTGAGATAATTCAAGCGACTTAAATTTAATTTTTTTAATCTGAAAAGAAAGCAGAAATTATTTGATTAAAAATAGATCTTTTTTCAAATTGCAAAAAAACTATTATAGTTAAAATATGTATTAAAATATACCAAGTGGTTTATAAAATATTACCTTTTGCTAGAAAAATGTTTTATAAACATTTATATACATTTTCAAATTTTATTATTTAAAAAAATACCCGTATTAACTTTGGTCACGTAAAAATTATTTTTTTTAATCGAGATAAATGAATGAAATATATTTTTACACCAGAATAGGGGATTTCTTCACCGAATTAAGAAAACATCACTTAAAAAAAAAAAAAAAGTAGAAAAATTTCACAAACAGCACTCTGCAATTTTCTCGTTCGAATCATCAAATCTTCACTAAATTTCCACGTAAAATTCCCCCATTTAAAAAATGTCTTCACCAACCATTTTTTTTATCACCCCCCACAAACATGACCACCATCCGTACATTGCAGATTTCGCATTACTGATTCAGAATTCGCACCGAGCACTCTTAATATTCGCCACGCCAAACCAGAAAACCCTTCATTACAAAAACGCTATATCCCTCTCCCTTTCTATACGCATTGCCGATTCAAATTGGTTGGACAGAGATGGCCGCTAAAATATATGCGGAAAAATTACATACACGCAAAAGCGCAAAAGAGATCTCTATGGGCTGCGCTCGGCCCTGTTACAAATGCACAGCTAAACCATTCTTAGCTCATATTTTCAATGCTTTAAAAAAAAATTAATTCGATAGGCAGTTGTGCCAAATTAATTAATTAATCGTTGATTTTATTGAAAAAAATTGTTTAATTTTACGTAGATAGCTGGATTAAGTTGGTTTTTCTAAAATGCGGATACTAAAAAGTGATAATTAGTCTTAATCACTATTTGGCAACACACTGTATATATTAACAACTCATGCAAAATTGGTGCATAAATTAAACGAATTTATAAATTGATTTTTATGCATTTGTAATTAATTAATTATTCATTTTTATAATAAATTTTGTTTGTAGCTGAAGAAATTCTTCGAGTTAATATCGTGTATGTGAGAGGATCGTTGACAGTGAGTCTTGCAACGGTTTTTGCAGATTTACCGTCGGTTTGATCATGCGCTTTCTGTACCATCACACGGTATATAATATATTAGATGTGTGCTCTTCTTCTTTTTGTTTTTTTATTGCCATACCTTTATTTACATTTATATATATGCCATTGCGCAAGCTGTAAAGGTTTTGTTGATTGTTTTTGAGTTGTGTTTTGTAAGAAGATATTTTGTGTATTCTTCCTTACCATTTGATTAAGATTAAGAATTCGCAAGTGGTTTCGATGGGGAATTGAATATTTCAAAGTGAGCAGTTTAAAACATTTTGAAGTCAATTTTTATTTTTCATGAAAAAAATGATTGAATGGGACATTTTCTAATTGGGAAAATGATCTGAGTATTCCAAATGTGCAACTAGATTTGCTGTAGGTCTAACAATTTAAAAGATATCGTAAAAAAATTGAAAAATGAAGGAAGGGTACCCCCTTTGGATTTTTTAGGTAAAATGTTGATATTTTCGATTGTCCGTTTAAGGCATTATTTGATCTAAGGATATAGAACAAATGAATATTTTCCACATTACATGTTTTGAAATTTGGAAAAATGCAGTTAGAAATATAAAATGATTGTATGGGACTTTCTTAATCGAAAATGACCCGAGGATTTTGATTATATACGATTGTTTTAGCAAGAAAACAAAATTCACTTGGCGTCTCCCATTTCTACCCTTAAATTTGATTAAAAAACATGCGTGAGACTCGCGCGGTAGAACTGAAACTTCTTAGCTCCTAGGAAAAGTTGATTTTATGCATTGCGTCTTTTCCATTTGTTAACGATTTGATTTTGATTGATTTTGATTGACACTCTGATGATCAAAGAAAGCATTATTAACTGTAATGTCGTACAAAGAGGAGTTTGGATTAAATTTTGTATATGATGCACTAGTGGGTGCATTTCTATTTGTCGATAGGTCGCTCAGCTGTATCAGATTCATTTTGTTGCTCTCTCACACTGCGTGTATTTTCACGTATAGACTCAATCAGTGGCGTTCAAATTCTCTATACCACTCACTGTGTCCTCACTTAACGACGGTATCGATTCATCTAGTGTATTTGAGGTCGTTGGAAGGTTATGTTGTCCTTTAACCCCCTTTGCCTGGCTCGATACTCTCTACTTCTACTCCAAGGTACTTGTTGGCACTTTTCTTGGCGGTTTATTCGCTTTCTTCCGTTCTCTAAAGGCTCGCACTCTGTCTGTACTTGTCTTTTGCTCCATTTCACTTTTCACACAATGGAAATTGTTAGCTAAAAGATTAAGCTGTAATATAATAAAAGACGCAAGCGTCTACTGGTTGGCTTATGGTACGTATACGCACAGTACACGCGGCGCATGCGCGTAGCGTGCATTTCACTTATCGTGACGTTCAGGCCAATTTGCCCTACCGCGCCTATAAAAGTTTCACTTCAATAAAATAAAACGTTAACCCGATGCACACGCACATTTCGATAATTAAGCTTCCATATTTATTAACAGCGTTTAACTTTTCGTGACGTTCAAGCGAATTTCAGGTATTTTGAAAATTATATTGTTATTTTTGTACATTTTAGCCTCTAGGAAGATTTCAAATAAAAATCGAAACGTTGGCAAAAACTTATATAGTGTTTGCTTCATTTGTGTCCGCTTCCCGTTATTCATTATTAAATTAAATATTTTTTAAATAATATTAGTGGTAGGTACTTTTCATAAATTTGCAAAAAAAAATGTACTGCACATGGAATATTCAATGTGCCGCACGACCGACGCCATACAATTTTGAATAGCACTGCTCTGTACTGTATTGGTCAAGCCATTACACAGGTCTTGATTTATGATGCGTGATTTCCTGCCACTTTCAATAAAACGGTGTGTGTATACATTTCTAAAAGCGAATTTCTTGCTTCTATTTCTTCCACATAACACCTCGACTTACCACATCGTTGTTCTTGGACCAGAACACCATCTTCCTACACAATTCTTCATACCACCATTTCCATAGAACACACCCACCGCTATGTTTCATTTCGCATTATATGGAAGCCTCGCTGCAATAAGCAGCACAACAGAAACGTTTCGTATCCCTTTATACTACACCAACGAACGTCTTCAGAATTTAGATTCGTGCCTCTCCTCCCCCACCGTCACCCCCCGCTAGATATACATATTCCTTGAGGAGGCATAAACTTACTATCTTAGATATTTGCATTTATATTAAGTTGTGAATGTGTATAAAGTCCAACCAGCGAGCTTGAGGATGTCCAAATTTTCTGCAAATTTTGTTTATTGATGGCGAGGAAGCTTTTTTATTTTAAATTAAGGAAATTTCAGGTTTAGGTATTTTTTTTTTGGAATAAATGTGGTATTTTGTAAATGATTTTGAATTCAATCAGTAAATTTTAATTAAAGCAAAGTAAAGAGACTTTGTGGCAGATACTCAAAATTTTACGAAAGAGAAACTCGATTTTGTCATTTGTTTTATAAAGAAATAATACGTGCAAAATTTGTTATTATCTAACGAAGAAAACCTTTCTTAATGTATGTTAAAAATATTACATCCTTACGACTTTTCCAATAAAAAAAAATCTAACCTCAAAATACACCATACTTCTAATGGAAAACGAACATGGACAAACCCACCTTAACATTAAATCCTTTATGGAACTTAACAATTTTTTTTCACTCCGGTAATCCAGTCTAAGAACAAAATTCCCATCTCGATGTTAAAATAACTTCTGCAAGGATTATTAACCATGAGCTCATTGTCATATAACACACCGAAGATAGCGGATCCCTAGATTATATATACAGGGCCCTCTTAACATACAAAAAAAAATCTCCTGCATGAGTCCTCCTGATCTCCTCCAGAATGTACAACTAAATATTTACGAATTTGCTGGATGAATAATTTTGTTTGTTTGTGTTTGCTTTTATGGAACACCCGGTGTACTGTGCGATGGTATATATTTGTGTATATTCAACATCTCTTCCTTTAGATTGGAATGATGGAATGTAAACTGAAGGATGTGCCATGATAATAATAAGACTAATATTAGTTTATCCGAACTTCACGCTTAGGAGCTTTCGTGGTTTCAATTTTCCTTCGAGAATTTGATGTTGGAATAATGTTTTCGCCTTTTAGTGGTGGTAAAATATTAAATAGTCTAAAGACATTTTGGCGATGGATTCTTTCTATTTCTTGGGCCAGAGCGAGATGAGAAAGTGTAATGGTGACAATTTTTTTAGGACGTGATGTTTCGACAGCTACTTTTTTGATATGAAAATATATTTTTTATTAAGAAAATTTGCTAAAACTTTTTTTTTTGGAAATATAGTGTTGATTTCTTAACGGCGCGGTTTACGATGTTAATTTTTTATAAAAATAATGGTATATTTTGATCGAAGAAATTTTTTTATACAAAGGTCACAAAGACGTAATATTTTTAACACACGATAAGAAATGTTTAGATTTGATAATGACAGATCCAGACTGTATAAAATATGTTAGTAGCTGTTTGAAATTTTTCTTAAAATTGAGCGTTTTTTCCTTCTTTGATTCCTTAATATCTAAGTTGGATTATTTTGACCCACTGAGAGTCAAATTTACATTACCGCAAAAAGTTGATAAATTGATTCAAAAGTTGGAAAACACTTTTGAAGTTCAAAATAAAACTTTTACACTTTTCGTCAAATATTTTACCACAAGAGACGTCAGAAATCACAAAGTCCCAATTGACTGATCGAATTATGTTCAAATACGTTTTTTTTTCTCAATAACCGCTCCTTCAACGATTTTTTTAAAAATAATTCGCAAGTAAATGACCACAAATAAAGCTTAGAAATAGTAATCATTTTCAATGTTGCGTTGTAATACCATCCTCCGCAAGTCTTCTTAGCATCTATTAATAATTATTAATCCAACCCCAACATCTTACACAACGTCTTCAGCACCTAACACACGCACACACCACGACATCTTTCCTCTTGCCTCCATAACACAAACGAAAAGCTCATTAACTATACATTGATCTCCTTCTGCGCTGCTCCATCGCATCATCCTCGTCCTACGTTCTTCATCTCCTTCTCCATCTTCTTATATACACGTACAAATGACGAAGGAACGAGGAGGTTTTCCACTGTGGAGGACGGGGGAGGTTTTGGTGTATATCTTGCGCCACTAATGGAGAAACCTTTGAAAGGAAAGCAATTATCTTTGAAAGGTGCGCGCAAGCTCGCGTGTCTACTCGTGCAGATATGTTTGCCTCCAGATTCGAAAGCAGAACAGCAGCGCATATTATACATAGGTGGATGTGTGAGGGCATATACTGGGTGCTTATCGTAACACAAAAGTCTTAAGATAAAAGACCTGTACCTGATATCTTGAATACTCCGAAATAAACCGTCTAAAAGTTTCGTTTCTAAAAAATCGATTCTGCATTAAATGTACCACCCCAGTATATTGACAAAAAAAATTGTTGTTGATGATTCAAGAATCCATAAAAAAATCCTTCCGAATACAACGTCCATTTATTCTTCCATCGAAGAAATGGAAATTGTTGTATTAGTTGGACTAGCAGCGTTTTTGCTGGCTCTTCCCGTATTTAGATGTTAATCTTAGTTCGGAGTAGAATTACATCTCAAGAACCCGTCAGGCATAAATAATGACGACATCCACCGCGGTGCCAACGTCGCTTCTCTTTACATATACCGCCGCCGTCCTCCACCGTCCTTCTATAAAGTCTCAAGTCGAAACCGATGCATCGGTGGTGGCGGCGGTTCGATGGTAATTATTCTATGTCGTTCTACCAGTTATATCTATAGCAAGAATTTCCTTTTCTACCGCTGGTTCTAGTTGATTAGTTGCAGGGTCTTTCGATCTATATAACATCGTCGTCGATACTGAAGAAAATCAATTTTGTTAATTTGATGATTTTTTCTCAATCATCCTTTTTTCTATGTACAAATTTTTTTTCGTTTAATAGATTAATAAATCTGCTTTTCCATACAATTTCGTATAGTATAAAAATATCATATTAAGTAATATACATATACAGAGTGTTTCCTAATTATAAGTAAAAATTAAAACGAATCAATTCCAGATAAATGTTCATAAAATCCAAAAAAATGTTCATAAAATCCAAAAAAATGTTATTTTCGTATGCTGTTTTATTAACTAAAACATTCCCCCCGCAAGAAATTGCGTTCTAATAAAACACCCTGTACATACACATTATAACTCCCCTTGTAGCTTCTACTGTTCGTACAGAAATTGAGAATTCTCCAAGGTATTAATCTAACTTAGCAAAGAGCGAGCGAGCGAGCGAAATATAGGCAACCTATATCCCTCTTCCAGGCTCCCAAGTCTCCCCAGCACGTAAAACCTCCCCCGCAGATGTATCCATCCCTTATATTCCAAGTGTCAGTTCTTCCGCTGCCTCGTGCTCCATGCAAATGCACAGGGTGACTTTGCATCTGCAAAAGATCACCTGAACAATCATTGATCATGTTATTCACTTTTTATTAAATTAAAATTTCTATCGAACCGTTATATTTTACGGGGGGGATGTTAGAGAAAAGGTAATGGGGATGGAGCGCGGTTTACGTGTGGATGGGGTGGTTTCTTCCGTATGTAAGGGGATGATGTAGAATGGGATGCGAACGTTGACTATAGCGCTGTGTGTTAAGATGTCTGCACGCGATGCAAAATGAACGAATGGATGAAGATTGGGGGTGATGGTACAGGGTGTTTTTCATCAATGCCCAGTGCCCAGTTTTGGCCTTTTTGTAATGTTTAATCGTTCGTTTTGTTGCTGAAGATTGATTGTGCGTTGTAGAAATGGACGTGAGAGGTAATTGTATAAAATGTAATATGTTGTGTATTCTTGGGGGTATTATGCGAGTAGTTATAGAAGGTAAGTACAATTTATAAGTAAACATTTGTCTTGTTTGATCCAAATGTCTTTTGGAATTGCAAATATCATCTCCCCATCGAATGGTTTAAAGATTCTTTTCTTTACGAGCATCTGGTATATTTTAACTGAAGATACTATACGAAACCATCTAATATACCAACTTCCATCCCCCGTATATAACTTCCCTGTAATATATATATATATATGCTGCACGGCTGTTCGGCGCGAGATTACAGCTTTAATATATTCCTAAAACTTGCTGTGCGCGCGTATACTTTGCCTCCTCCTCCACCACCGCCGCCACCACCTCCACCAACATACCCCAGCACGTCCTGACGAAGAGGCGGCTATATACACACACCATCCGGGTTCTTACCACACGTCAGCAAAATTCCTTCATAGAATAGATGGTATATTCCCTTGTTGAGCTCTTACTCTCCCTAAGATTGTTTCTCAATGGCAGCGGCGATGGTTTTGACATTTTGATAGAATTTCGGGTTAAATTTCGTTTTTTTATTAGCGAAGAATGGTGGTTTTTATCGATCTTGTCAACAAGAACAATAATTGTCAGAAAAATGAATCCTTCCATTTGGAAATCCGTCCAACTCATGTTGGTGGCAAGCAAAGACAACTTTCTTAAGAAGTCGAGCAGTTTTTTTGTGATATCTCCAGAGGTTTTTTTTCTTTCTGTGTGCTCACAATGCAGTGAGAAACACATGAAAACTCGAAAATGGTACAACAGGAAATGTCCTCTTTTTCTTGAGAAAACGAGGACTTTTCTTGAGAAAAAAGAGAAAGTTGTTGAAGGCAGATTAATTCGTAAATATAATACCTGACGAAAATGTATGCTGTTAGTTGTGTGGGTGCAGGAGGTGGACGAGGTGAGGTGAAGCAGAAGAAAACGGCCGAGGAGAGTTGTTGGTGGAATAGAAGGACGAGGGGGAGGACGCGCGCTGTTGCGGTGCGGTGAAGCCTTCCGCCATCTTAAATCAATATAAGTATAAAACTAAGGTGGCGTATACGATGCTGGTAGTCGCTAGATTGCGCTTCATACGTGCAGGAGCGGGTTCGAACTTGTTCAGGAAGAGCTCCTCCTAAGATGGTCTTATAACACCCATTGGTTTATTGCTACAGATGATGTTGTTGTTTAAAATCCCCCCCCGGTGCATATAAGCAGGTCGTATTCTTATACAATGCAACAAATTAATCTGACAGGAAATTTTTATCATCAAATATTCCTCAGTTTGAATGGGAGCTAGAACATCGCTCCTTCAGCAGAAGATGTATATATATATATACGTGCTGCGGAGCAACATTTGCTGGCTGCTGGTGCTCTCGTTCGTTTCCTCCTTCTTCACGGAGCAAGGCGTCGCGGTGCCCGGGAAGAAGTCTCAACTCGCAGCCGTCGAGGTGGGCGCACCTATACGTGCACACACTCTTGCGCGGCGGCGGCGGCGGCGGCGGTGGTGGCGGCCCAGCATCTTACATACCGTACACCGATACTTTAACGGGCGACTAAAACTCGGGAATAAACACAGCAGTATGTCGCTGGAAATCGATTTGACGATCGAAATTGCTGATTTAATTGAATGTCGATTGCGTAGAATTTTGTTAGTTAGTCATCAATTGTTTTTGGGGATTGTTTAGAAACAGCACACCATCTGCCGATCTCACCGCAGCTAACCCTTTCATTTCCTACCACGTGCTTTTGGTTTTCCTGATATTTTTTCCATGTTATAATCCCTAGAGTCATCACTCCCTGCATACGATTTAATACATGTACTAAATTCTGCTCCCTCTCTTCCAAGATTGCTACATCATCAACGAACATCAACATATATATACTTCCTTCTCCCTGAATTTTTTTCACACTTACACTATACATAGTTTATTGCATCAACAGTATTAAAATTTTCAAAATGATTTTCTATTTTTCAAAAATATTATCGACCTTTAAAAATTGATTTTCGTTATACTGCATTTAGTGGTACACCTAGCAGCATTTTGCTGGATTTTCTTATTGATTTTCTTAGCGGCACACCTTAAACCACCCTTCCATTGCACCCCTGTCGCACCAGGGTAGCTACGAACTGCGTTTTACCATCATCCCAACCACTCGGTACTTATACAGTTCCCCCCATTATATTCGTTCGTAGCGTGAGCGAGGAAATCGGCAACAACGGGGGAGGAGGGCGGTCGTTTTAACATGCAAAATCTCATTCTCTTTGCCTCTTTCATCCCCTAAGATATCAACGCTCGCTCGTGCTTCTGTGTATCTTAAGACATCGCGCAGCGGGCTGTGACTGTCTGCGTCCTCTACCATCCTCTACGCGGCCACGCTTGTGTCCTCGCTTCTTATATATTCCGGCCCGGATCGTACATGGACCTGAGAATTTATGGGGGATAAACAAGGATGGCGTATGGAATCATTTTAGAGGGGTAGTTTTATTGTTTGACTAGTTGTCTCTGTCTTGCTCGTGGTTTGCGTGGAAAGTCTCGAGTTGAGTTCGCTTTTATAAACAAATGCGTCTAGATTTTCATCTTAATCGATGTTAGAAGAAATATTAATAATTCAAAATAGGAATAAAAACTCATGGTGTTGTTTGGCTTCATTATATGACGTTTTTTTTGTTCTATTTCTTCAACTATACATATTAGGAAAGTTACAATATTTATAGAAAAACGTTACTATTTATTTTATTCTATTCTATAATCTATTTTACATTCTATTCTTACAAATAGAGCAGAAAAAAACATAAGATTCTATAATTCTATATATTTTTTTCTGCTTTGATCAAAATACTTGAAGAATTTTGGAAATAATGATCAAATTCTCATTGTTTATTCTATTAAATTTTATTGAAGATTCTTATTGTATTTTATATTCTATATCTAAATAATCTTCATCATTCTCTTCTATCTATCTATTCTATTTATATTTTATTCCATATTCTTCGTCTTCTACCTTCTGTTTTTTAAAATCTTTCTGTTGTTTTATTTATTCCAAATAAAAATGTATATGGGAAAGATTCTATTCTGCATTCTATTCTATATTCTGATCAATAATCTATTTTATTTAATCAATTTGTTGTTTTTTTATTCGAAATTAAAATCTGCATCAGAAATTTCGCAAACTGACGCAAAACAAAAACACTATATTCTATATTCTGTTCTATTCTATTCTTAATAAAACTGGAATAGTTTTATCGATTAAAATGACTAATATAAAATCTGGAAAATCTATACTATTTTCTTTCCAATTCATTTATTCTTCTTCTAAAATTTAATCTAAATTCTATTTTATATTCTGTTCTATTAAAAGTTATATATTCCTTTTAATTTTCTATTCTATGCTCTATTCTCTATAATCTATTCTATATTCTTTTCTACATTTGATTCTGTATTCTATTCTATAGTATATTCTATATTTTAATTTATAATCTATTGTTTATTCTGTTTTGTATTTTATTCTATAATCTATTTATATTCCATTCTATGCTCTATTCTCTATAATCTATTCTATATTCTTTTCTACATTTGATTCTGTATTCTATTTATAGTATATTCTATATTATAATTTATAATCTATTGCTTGTTCTATTTTGTATTTTATTCTATAATCTATTTTATATTCCATTCTATGCTCTATTCTCTATAATCTATTCTATATTCTTTTCTACATTTGATTCTGTATTTTATTTATAGTATATTCTATATTATAATTTATAATCTATTGCTTGTTCTATTTTGTATTTTATTCTATAATCTATTTTATATTCCATTCTATGCTCTATTCTCTATAATCTATTCTATATTCTTTTCTACATTTGATTCTGTATTCTATTTATAGTATATTCTATATTATAATTTATAATCTATTGCTTGTTCTATTTTGTATTTTATTCTATAATCTATTTTATATTCCATTCTATGCTCTATTCTCTATAATCTATTCTATATTCTTTTCTACATTTGATTCTGTATTTTATTTATAGTATATTCTATATTATAATTTATAATCTATTGCTTGTTCTATTTTGTATTTTATTCTATAATCTATTTTATATTCCATTCTATGCTCTATTCTCTATAATCTATTCTATATTCTTTTCTACATTTGATTCTGTATTTTATTTATAGTATATTCTATATTATAATTTATAATCTATTGTTTATTCTGTTTTGTATTTTATTCTATAATCTATTTATATTCCATTCTATGCTCTATTCTCTATAATCTATTCTATATTCTTTTCTACATTTGATTCTGTATTCTATTTATAGTATATTCTATATTATAATTTATAATCTATTGCTTGTTCTATTTTGTATTTTATTCTATAATCTATTTTATATTCCATTCTATGCTCTATTCTCTATAATCTATTCTATATTCTTTTCTACATTTGATTCTGTATTCTATTTATAGTATATTCTATATTATAATTTATAATCTATTGCTTGTTCTATTTTGTATTTTATTCTATAATCTATTTTATATTCCATTCTATGCTCTATTCTCTATAATCTATTCTATATTCTTTTCTACATTTGATTCTGTATTCTATTTATAGTATATTCTATATTATAATTTATAATCTATTGTTTATTCTGTTTTGTATTTTATTCTATAATCTATTTATATTCCATTCTATGCTCTATTCTCTATAATCTATTCTATATTCTTTTCTACATTTGATTCTGTATTCTATTTATAGTATATTCTATATTATAATTTATAATCTATTGCTTGTTCTATTTTGTATTTTATTCTATAATCTATTTTATATTCCATTCTATGCTCTATTCTCTATAATCTATTCTATATTATTTTCTACATTTGATTCTGTATTCTATTCTATAGTATATTCTATATTTTAATTTATAATCTATTGTTTATTCTGTTTTGTATTTTATTCTATAATCTATTTATATTCCATTCTATGCTCTATTCTCTATAATCTATTCTATATTCTTTTCTACATTTGATTCTGTATTCTATTTATAGTATATTCTATATTATAATTTATAATCTATTGTTTATTCTGTTTTGTATTTTATTCTATAATCTATTTATATTCCATTCTATGCTCTATTCTCTATAATCTATTCTATATTCTTTTCTACATTTGATTCTGTATTCTATTCTATAGTATATTCTATATTTTAATTTATAATCTATTGTTTATTCTGTTTTGTATTTTATTCTATAATCTATTTTATATTCCATTCTATGCTCTATTCTCTATAATCTATTCTATATTCTTTTCTACATTTGATTCTGTATTCTATTTATAGTATATTCTATATTATAATTTATAATCTATTGTTTATTCTGTTTTGTATTTTATTCTATAATCTATTTATATTCCATTCTATGCTCTATTCTCTATAATCTATTCTATATTATTTTCTACATTTGATTCTGTATTCTATTTATAGTATATTCTATATTATAATTTATAATCTATTGTTTATTCTGTTTTGTATTTTATTCTATAATCTATTTATATTCCATTCTATGCTCTATTCTCTATAATCTATTCTATATTCTTTTCTACATTTGATTCTGTATTCTATTTATAGTATATTCTATATTATAATTTATAATCTATTGTTTATTCTGTTTTGTATTTTATTCTATAATCTATTTATATTCCATTCTATGCTCTATTCTCTATAATCTATTCTATATTCTTTTCTACATTTGATTCTGTATTCTATTTATAGTATATTCTATATTATAATTTATAATCTATTGTTTATTCTGTTTTGTATTTTATTCTATAATCTATTTATATTCCATTCTATGCTCTATTCTCTATAATCTATTCTATATTCTTTTCTACATTTGATTCTGTATTCTATTCTATAGTATATTCTATATTTTAATTTATAATCTATTGTTTATTCTGTTTTGTATTTTATTCTATAATCTATTTATATTCCATTCTATGCTCTATTCTCTATAATCTATTCTATATTCTTTTCTACATTTGATTCTGTATTCTATTTATAGTATATTCTATATTATAATTTATAATCTATTGCTTGTTCTATTTTGTATTTTATTCTATAATCTATTTTATATTCCATTCTATGCTCTATTCTCTATAATCTATTCTATATTCTTTTCTACATTTGATTCTGTATTCTATTTATAGTATATTCTATATTATAATTTATAATCTATTGCTTGTTCTATTTTGTATTTTATTCTATAATCTATTTTATATTCCATTCTATGCTCTATTCTCTATAATCTATTCTATATTCTTTTCTACATTTGATTCTGTATTCTATTTATAGTATATTCTATATTATAATTTATAATCTATTGTTTATTCTGTTTTGTATTTTATTCTATAATCTATTTATATTCCATTCTATGCTCTATTCTCTATAATCTATTCTATATTCTTTTCTACATTTGATTCTGTATTCTATTCTATAGTATATTCTATATTTTAATTTATAATCTATTGTTTATTCTGTTTTGTATTTTATTCTATAATCTATTTATATTCCATTCTATGCTCTATTCTCTATAATCTATTCTATATTATTTTCTACATTTGATTCTGTATTCTATTTATAGTATATTCTATATTATAATTTATAATCTATTGTTTATTCTGTTTTGTATTTTATTCTATAATCTATTTATATTCCATTCTATGCTCTATTCTCTATAATCTATTCTATATTATTTTCTACATTTGATTCTGTATTCTATTCTATAGTATATTCTATATTTTAATTTATAATCTATTGTTTATTCTGTTTTGTATTTTATTCTATAATCTATTTATATTCCATTCTATGCTCTATTCTCTATAATCTATTCTATATTCTTTTCTACATTTGATTCTGTATTCTATTTATAGTATATTCTATATTATAATTTATAATCTATTGTTTATTCTGTTTTGTATTTTATTCTATAATCTATTTATATTCCATTCTATGCTCTATTCTCTATAATCTATTCTATATTCTTTTCTACATTTGATTCTGTATTCTATTTATAGTATATTCTATATTATAATTTATAATCTATTGCTTGTTCTATTTTGTATTTTATTCTATAATCTATTTTATATTCCATTCTATGCTCTATTCTCTATAATCTATTCTATATTCTTTTCTACATTTGATTCTGTATTCTATTTATAGTATATTCTATATTATAATTTATAATCTATTGTTTATTCTGTTTTGTATTTTATTCTATAATCTATTTATATTCCATTCTATGCTCTATTCTCTATAATCTATTCTATATTCTTTTCTACATTTGATTCTGTATTCTATTTATAGTATATTCTATATTATAATTTATAATCTATTGCTTGTTCTATTTTGTATTTTATTCTATAATCTATTTTATATTCCATTCTATGCTCTATTCTCTATAATCTATTCTATATTATTTTCTACATTTGATTCTGTATTCTATTCTATAGTATATTCTATATTTTAATTTATAATCTATTGTTTATTCTGTTTTGTATTTTATTCTATAATCTATTTATATTCCATTCTATGCTCTATTCTCTATAATCTATTCTATATTCTTTTCTACATTTGATTCTGTATTCTATTTATAGTATATTCTATATTATAATTTATAATCTATTGTTTATTCTGTTTTGTATTTTATTCTATAATCTATTTATATTCCATTCTATGCTCTATTCTCTATAATCTATTCTATATTCTTTTCTACATTTGATTCTGTATTCTATTCTATAGTATATTCTATATTTTAATTTATAATCTATTGTTTATTCTGTTTTGTATTTTATTCTATAATCTATTTTATATTCCATTCTATGCTCTATTCTCTATAATCTATTCTATATTCTTTTCTACATTTGATTCTGTATTCTATTTATAGTATATTCTATATTATAATTTATAATCTATTGTTTATTCTGTTTTGTATTTTATTCTATAATCTATTTATATTCCATTCTATGCTCTATTCTCTATAATCTATTCTATATTATTTTCTACATTTGATTCTGTATTCTATTTATAGTATATTCTATATTATAATTTATAATCTATTGTTTATTCTGTTTTGTATTTTATTCTATAATCTATTTATATTCCATTCTATGCTCTATTCTCTATAATCTATTCTATATTCTTTTCTACATTTGATTCTGTATTCTATTTATAGTATATTCTATATTATAATTTATAATCTATTGTTTATTCTGTTTTGTATTTTATTCTATAATCTATTTATATTCCATTCTATGCTCTATTCTCTATAATCTATTCTATATTCTTTTCTACATTTGATTCTGTATTCTATTCTATAGTATATTCTATATTTTAATTTATAATCTATTGTTTATTCTGTTTTGTATTTTATTCTATAATCTATTTTATATTCCATTCTATGCTCTATTCTCTATAATCTATTCTATATTCTTTTCTACATTTGATTCTGTATTCTATTCTATAGTATATTCTATATTTTAATTTATAATCTATTGTTTATTCTGTTTTGTATTTTATTCTATAATCTATTTATATTCCATTCTATGCTCTATTCTCTATAATCTATTCTATATTCTTTTCTACATTTGATTCTGTATTCTATTTATAGTATATTCTATATTATAATTTATAATCTATTGCTTGTTCTATTTTGTATTTTATTCTATAATCTATTTTATATTCCATTCTATGCTCTATTCTCTATAATCTATTCTATATTCTTTTCTACATTTGATTCTGTATTTTATTTTATAGTATATTCTATATTTTAATTTATAATCTATTGTTTATTCTGTTTTGTATTTTATTCTATAATCTATTTTATATTGCATTCTATGCTCTATTCTATATTCTATTTTATTTTATTTCCTATATTCTAACGTGTATTCTGTTCTATATTTTCCTTCGGATTTCTATTCTATTATTCTATTCTAATCGTGTAATTTATTTGTTCGTAATTAATATTTAAATGAGAAAAATAATGTTAAAAAATTCACCGTTTATTCTATTCTAGATTTTTTGCTATCTATCAATTCTATTCTAACAATCGAATTAGCGCCGGAGTAAACCAAAGAAACCACCATAGTTATTCTTCCTATTTTTTGCATTTTCAACCCTTATAAACAACACTATCCGAAAACATGTTTCTTAACCATTTTCCACCTCAAATTCTTTATTACCCACGCATAAATAAGTGCACCCTCCACACCCCCATACATCATCATCATCTAGTTGCTTGCTTAAATGCTGAACCATGCTATTCTTAGGGGTTCATCTTTATGTTCAACCCCTAATATATATATAACATGCACGTAATATCTCCCCCTATTCATTGCCAGATTTCACGAACATGAAATGTTTCTTTGAGGCAACTGTTTATCCTGTAATCCTATATATGTATAAGGGTGGTTTTAAGATGCTGATTCAGTCTTATGAAATGGAAAGGTGGATTATTAGGGTTGCTAATTTAAGATGGGGTGAAGTGAGGAATGTTTAGTGCGGGGGTTGATTTTAATTAATTAAAATCATTGAGAAAATTTGGTTTATTTATGATTGTGGTGTAAGTTTTTTTTTTAGGGTATTGATCATGTGCTAAAAAGCTGATAGTTTGCATAAAAAAATTGATAAATTCGCATTTTGTGCGAAAAAAATTCTAGCAAACTTCGATTTAGCTCATGAAGATTGTGGCCTTCAAAATATCTTCACCTAACCGAAAATTCCGATCGCTCAATTTTGCAATATAACGGCACACAAACGGCAACTCGAACACACGATATTAAACGAAACTAACAATATACGATATTGTTTATATATATAACGATCGGATATATTGATCCTGGACGTGTTTTGATTTTTGACGTTTTGACGTTTTGAAATTTGATTGAAAGCTGGTGTTTTGATTTTTGGCGTTTTGAAATTTGATTAAAAGCTGTTTATAGTTCGGCAATTATTACAATTTGAATATTTCTCAAAGTTCTCCATGAAATTGTTGTTTGAGTTGCAGACTTAACTGTTGCGAAAATTTTATTTTTATCGGTAAAGAAAATTGTTGTAGATATCATAAATTGTTTTTGTTGCTAATTTATATTTTTGGTATATTTTCGTGTTTATGAAAATTTTAGCAAATTGAATGGCAAATTGCTGCAGATTTCTAACCGGAGATAATCAAATTAGCAAAAAAAAGTAGTTTTTTTTGCGTAATAATGTGAAATAAATTAATGGTTGAATAAAACTTTTATAAAACGTTTTGCAAAAAAAATACAATTTTTATATTAATTCAATGATTTTTATTAAAAAATTTTTTTTTAACATCTATACAGAAATTTTCATAAAGAATTTATTAATAATACAAAAAACTTTTTGACGTAATTATCTAAAAAAAAATTCTTTAAACGATATATGTAAATGCTTTTACCAAAGTTTTAGCAAATATGATAATTTTTCTTTGAGATTATAATTAAACTACCAAAAAAATAATAATAGTAATAAATAAAAAAAATAAAAATAGTAATAATATGAAACTATTATTAATTGATAATTTTTTATAACATAATTTTAAAAAAAGTGCATAAAACAATTTTTATATTAACGATAATGATTAAAATGTTATAATAAAGACATGTTAAAAATATTTATAGATTTTTTTGACAAATTTTTATAAAAATTTATTATATAAAATACAATGCTTTTATCATATGTAAAAAAAAAATATCGAGGCTTATTTTTAGCAAAATTTTAACAATATGTCAATTTTAAGTTAAGATTAAAATATTATAGAACCAAACACTTTTTTTTATTAATACAAAACATGTCTACAAGATTTTTTTTTGAAACTTTTATAAATATTTATTATATAATAAACCTTTTGCCATATCAAAAAAAAATGTATTGAATGAGAATTTTAGCAAATTTTTGGTAAATATGGCAATTGAGATTACAGTTACAATTAAAATTGTTTTCTACAATTAATTATTAGTTGAGCAACAATTTTTATATCGCAATTATAAGTACTAAACAATTTTATATCAACACTTAAAAAAAACACTTAAAAAATCACCGAATAAACTGATTTAATTTGAACTTTCAACACATCCAAAATCAAGTTTTACTTCACGCAAACGTTCATAAATCTTTCACACTGTGAGAAATTTCCAAATCTAAACAAGTCTCAACTTTCAACAATTCCTTCACATCGACCGACAACCAAATCCACAAATCAAACACGTTCTTACGAAACTCGTAAATGTTCTCAGAGTACCACTTTTAATTTCATTCTGGAAAGTGCGTCGGCACCCTTTCGATCCGATTTTATTTGAAGGTACCACTTTCGAGTATTATGCATATATAAGAAGGTACCATCAAGGTACTACCAGAAGCATGCTTGGGTAACATCGACGGGTCAAAATATGAGAACTAGAACATGTTGGAGGTTCATTAAATTTTATTTCGTAAAGTAGTTTTTGTTAAAAAAAAAATTTTTTTCTTGAGGCGAGTTAAAACATTTTCTTGTGGAAGCGCGTTTGGTTTTGTAAATTGATTTTTGTAATAATTTATTTGAGTAGTGAAAATGTTTGTTTAATTAACGAACTCCCCGTAATAAACCGTTTACAAATACAACCCCCTGGGGATGTCCAAATCATAAATCATCCCTTCTGTCGAAAAATCCTTTTACTAATTTCCTAAAACTGTAGTTTCGCCACACCATCCCAAATATACGTACGAATAATCCATTATTTCGCCATTATACGGGTGGGGGGGTTGCTGAATGCTAAAACTAAATAATGGCCGCCAAACCGCAACCACCCCACCCCCTATACAGTTTCCTTCAACCCCCTAAGCTGCCGTTAGAAAGGGCTCAGCTTAGTTTTGCACACAGCAAAGTTTTAATCGATTTTTAGAGGGTAGGTGCGGATCGACATTGGTGCGGGGGTGGCGGAGGACAGGGGGTGGTGGTGTTAGTTTTTAGGGGTGGTGGTGTAACGTTCGTCGCTAGGATACGTCTAAAATTCTAGTTTCTAAACTAAATAGGAGATGAGTTTTGTTTCGAGCATATCAACGTTGTTCGTTTTAGAGACTAGATCTCCGGTGGTTGGCTTTGTCTCTTGCAGATGGTGCGGAAAGAGATGGGCATATCGAAGCGCAATGAGACATGGAATAGGGAAACTATATGACATGCCGGGAACAAGTTTAATTTCCCTTTATATTAATTAGGATTTAATCAACGCAAACTAGATGTGACGGACTATTATAATAATATCGCGTTTTCGTGGTCTCTTTTGAAAATCCGCATTTGCCATATTATAGTTTTTATTGCGTCATACATTTTTTTTTAATCAGTAATTTTTTAAATTTTCTAATCTTTACGCTAAAGCACTTTTTTTGAATTGTCCTTTTTAATTGCATCTTCTTCATTACAAAAAATCCTATATTTAATCGATACACTAAAATATGCATTTTAAGCAACGAGATAGTAAAAAATTATACAATTTGCTTATTTTAAAATATCTAATTTGGCATACAGAATGATTTAAAAAAAATCTATTTGCTATATTGTTTTATTAATTGTCAATTAATAATTTATTAAAATGCTTCTTTCAATCTCAGCATTTAGATTCGATATGGCAACGGTGGATGGGTCGGTTGCTATGATACGTGCGCACTGTGTATATTTAAATACTACCTACGTCATTATAGGGAAATTTAATTTTCCTTTATGTTAATTGGAATTTAATCAACGCAAACTAGATGTGACGGATTATTATAATAATATCGCGTTTTCGTGGTCTCTTTTGAAAATCCGCATTTGCCATATTATGGTTTTTATTACGTCATACAATTTTTTTTAATCGGTAATTTTTTAAATTTTCTATTCTTTGTGCTAAAGCACTTTTTTTGAATTGTCCTTTTTAATTGCATCTTCTTCATTATAAAAAATCCTATATTTAATCGATACACTAAAATATGCATTTTAAGCAACGAGATAGTAAAAAATTATACAATTTGCTTATTTTAAAATATCTAATTTGGCATACAGAATGATTAAAAAAAAAATCTATTCGCTATATTGTTTTATTAATTATCAATTAATAATTTATTAAAATGCTTCTTTCAATCTCAGCATTTAGATTCGATATGGCAACGGTGGATGTGTCGGTTGCTATGACACATGCGCACTGTACGCTTAAATCAGATGTTTAAATACTACCTACGTCATCATAGGGAAATTTATATTGGGTCTAATCAGCGTATTTTTAGAAAATATTAGAAAAGCAGATTTTTCTTGCTTTTTTTGTTTTTAATTAACCGTTTATATTTCTCTGATGAAATATATTAATTGGCAAATATTTTTTATTTTAATATACTCTAGCCGTAGTATATTTATTAAACAAATTCTAAGAATGCCAGCAAAATTTTCTATAAACAATTAATTATAATTATAGTCGAGGATGATAAAAAAAAAAACAGGATTATATATTTGAAATATATTTAATAATCTGGTGGCAAATATTCCTATTTAAAATTTTTCAAGCTGTAGAAAAAAATTCTTCAGAATTTCGCGAAATTATATTTCTTTTCTAAGGATTATATTCGACAAAATGAATTTTATGGTATAATAAATTTTTAAATTTTGAAAAAAATATAGTACATATATTTTTAGTGTTATTTCTATTGCAATATCTTCATCTTTATTATTCATTTATAATGTTTTTTAGAAACTAATATAATATAAATTAATATCCTGTCTTCTTCCAAATCTCTCTCAGCTAAATCTAATACGTTTTCTTCATTTTATCTGCTCAAAACTTTTCCAAATTATTTAAAATTTTCTGAATACTTGTATTTTAGAAAAATACTCATATATACTGAGATTTACAAAAAACAACGTTGCATTTTCATTCCAGGATGATAAAAAACTGAAGCATTAAAAAGAATATTTTTTATTCTAGGTATAAAATTCTTTATTTGATCTGTTCTTTGGAAAACTCCAAAATTTTCTGTAGACATTGTAGAAAAATTATAAAGCACAATTAATAGCCAGAAAAATAATATTAGAATATATCTATCGGGTGTTCATAGAATCATCCATAAATCAAAAAAAAACAATATTGAAGAATGTTTCCAAATTTCCTCATCCTTCATTTAAAAATAACCATTTATTTTTCTACTCCGCCCAAATTAAAATAATTCCTCTTCAACAACACATTTATATCCCATCGCCATTTTACCACCTCCGAGCCCACCAAATTTTCTATTCCACAATATACTTCCACATATATTATATTTTCCACATTTGTGCCGAACTTCTCCTTTCTCGCAACCAAACTTTTCGGGGCAACAAATCATATATTCCACACCCTTATCTATTCTGCCCTTATCTCCGCCGCGTACGTTAATGGGAGGTTAGGTGTTTTGGGCCGGGGGACGGCGGGGGGGACTACGTCTAGTTCACCCCCGCAAAATTAGTTTTCATTTAACCACAAACATATTCTCCACGAGCGAACGAAGGAAAACGGTTGCGGAGGAATGGGAATAGTTATGGAAGGGTCAAAAGACCCTAAAATCTCGGTTCAGATA
Source organism: Leptodirus hochenwartii (assembly GCA_947310635.1). NCBI lineage: Eukaryota > Metazoa > Arthropoda > Insecta > Coleoptera > Leiodidae > Leptodirus > Leptodirus hochenwartii. The sequence continues at coordinate 1,042,787 of OX371186.1, forward strand.
CGTTAAAATAACAGCGGTAACGTTAGCCGTGCTCTATATATTTTCCGAAAATATTCGTACAGGGTGTTTTGTGCAGAATATTTTATTTTAATTTGCAAGACTTTGGAAAAATTCTTTTATTTATTATTTTTTAAATATTTTCTTACGTATGATTTTTTTTTCAAAATTACAGTAGCAGAAAACTTTGCCATGCTTTATACATTTTGTGCAAATAAGCCTACAGGGTGTTTTGTGCAGAATATTTTATTTTTATTTGCAAGACTTTGGAAAAATTCTTTTATTTATTAATTTTTGAATATTTTCTTAACGTATGATTTTTTTTTTCAAAATTAGAGCAGCAGAAAACTTTGCCATGCTTTATACATTTTGTGCAAATAAGCCTACAGGGTGTTTTGTGCAGAATATTTTATTTTAATTTGCAGATTTTGGAAAAATTCTTTTATTTATTAATTTTTAAATATTTTCTTAACATATGATTTTTTTTTTAATTAGAGTATCAGCAAACCTTGCCATGCTCTATACATTTCGTGCAAATAAGCCTACAGGGTGTTTGTGCAGAAAATTTAATTTTTTAGGTTTATTTGAATTTGCAAGAGTTTTGGAAAAATTCATTACATATATTTAAAAAAATATTTTTATAAACACTTACCAAGATTTTTTTTTCGTAATTAGAGCAGTATAATTAGAAAGTAATTTTTACTTCCGGTTATCAAATATTAACCAAAAAAAACATTTTTTAAAACATTTTTTGAAATACTAAATAATTTTCAAGACGATCCAATTCATCCACCCTATATACACCGCCATCGACCATCGTGTTATTAAATGGAATTATACTTTAGTTGGCCATATTTCTAATATCACACCCCCGTGCCACTGCAACTACCCTTACCTAATTCCCACCCCCTAATATAGACCAACAACTAACTATATACTTCGGCCATTCTTGCCAACAACCCCCTGCTATTATGCCACGCTATTGGGGCATTATGGCATCCATCATTGCGACTTTCACCCCCATGTGTATCGGCCATCGGGGGTGACATACCCTTACCTCGAGCCAGCTTATTATGTCTTCCTTAACATTTGGTACAGGGTAATAATAACAAAATAAGATTAACTGAGCCGTTTTAATTTTTTTTTTTGTTTGAAAAAAATCTTCGCTCATAAAACTACCCCATTGGTAAATTGTATATGTTTAAATCGCAAATGCGATATTTATATTTCGTAAATTAAATAATCCGTTTATATGATAAAAGAAGCAAATTTTACATTGACGTGTCGATTTGCAAATAATTCGAAAAATAAATAATGCAGGCAGATGTCGAAATGCCGTTTCGCGTAAAGTAATAATTAGTTAAATTATTCAAAAATCGAACAACTTAATCGTACGTTAGCGGAGTATTAAAATCGAAAATGTATTTAATCCTCATTTCTTGAAATGTAATTATACGTTAAAATGACACGCAACTCGACGGCAAGACTCTTAGAAATCTGGTTAAAAATTCATTTTGATTATTCTGTATATACAGCAGTATATCGCTTAAAAACGTACTTAATTTAAAAATTTTAAAACATTTTTTTAAGCTAATATTACAAATCTAAAACTTAACATTATTAAAACAAATCTATCGTACATTTTCTTTCTAATACATTTATGGTATAGAGAAGGTGTTATAGGTTTGCTTTTTTTGTTGTTAATTGAAGAACTACTTCATTTGATATTTCTATAATAAATATGTCATCTTGTATAAGCCAGATAGTTATAGTCTTCTTGTCAGTAAAAGTTGACAATGGTCGAGTCAGGTGTTTCGGTTCCCTTCGTTGGCTTTTATGCATTGATCTGATAAATAAAAGAGCTTTCTGCAAATAAATGCTTTGGATCACGCGATGTCTTGTAGATGAAATGAAAGTGTACGATGGAGCAGGTAATTATAGGGGGGAATAAAATCTGGAACTGAATTTTGTAAATGGCCGTTCTTAAATTTAATAAACAGGTTTTTTTTTAGGTATATCGGAATAAATTGTTAATTTTTTTTGGGCAAATCTCAATATTTATGAGGATTTATTAAATGTTTAATTTTTTCTTAAATAATTTGGGAACAGTCTTCAGTATAAAATTGATAATAGTGTTAGATTTAATTGTGAAAAGAAATATTTCGATTAAGACAGGATTTTATTAAATTTTATTAAATTTGTTTTAACCATTTTTTTTTAATGATAGTTAGTTAAAGAGTCCGCAATCCTAAAGATTGGTTGGAAACAGCACGCCATGCCGATCTATCCTGAGCTAATCCCTTCATCTCCCTATAGCTATTCATCTCAACGTCTTCAACTATCTCACTCACATACTCCAATCTAGGCCTACCTACCCCTCTCTTTCCCTCCACTCTACCTTCTATGATCAATTGCATAATCCCCCCATGCCTAAGAATATGCCCTACTAATCTGTCTCTCCTACGCTGTAACACTCTCCAGATACTTCTCTTCTCCCCTACTAACTCTAGTGCAGCTTCATTTGTTACTTTATCTTCCCAACCAATCCTCATCATCCTCCTATAACACCACATTTCGAATGCTTGTAATCTACGCTTCTCTTCCTTTCCTATAGTCCACGCCTCACACCCGTACAGTGCTACACTCCAAACATATACCTTCAGTAATCTTTTTCTAATACCCAAGTCAATATTTGATCTTAAAATCTGTTCTTTTTCTACGAATGCCTTCCTACCCTGTGCTATCCTACACTTTATATCTACCTTGCTTCGATTATCTTTTGTGATTCTACTGCCTAAATAACAAAAATCTGACACTTCTTCGATTCTATTATCTCCTATTGTGATCCTCATTTTTCTACTGCATTCCTTTTTGTCACACCTCATCACTTTAGTTTTACCTATATTTATTTTCATGTTAAAATCCCTAGTCAATACTGCCTGCATACCATTCAATACCCTTTCTAAATTCTTTTCGCTTTCTTCCAATATAGCTATATCGTCGGCGAATCTCAACATATATATTTTCTCTCCCTGTACATTCACACCTACACTATACTCTTCTTTTACTTTGTTTATTGCATCTTCTATATATAGATTAAATAATAACGGTGAAAGTGTACATCCCTGCCGAACTCCCTTCCCTATTTTTGCTACCTCTTCTTCCCCCTCAATTCTAACTAAGGCAGTTTGGTGTTTATATAAATTAAAAATTATTCTACTATCCTTATAATCTATACCCGTTTCTTTTAAAATTCTAAACATTATGTCCCAATCTACATTATCAAATGCCTTTTCTAAGTCTACAAAAGCTATGCAAGTTACCTTTCCTACCCTATTTCTTTTTTCTACTACCGTTCTTAGTGCTAGAATCGCCTCTCTCGTCCCTCTGTTTTTCCTAAAACCAAACTGATCTTCTCCTAGCCTTTCCTCTACTTTATTTTCTAATCTCCTATAAATAATCTTTAACAATATCTTCGATGCATGTGATAGTAGGCTAATGGTCTTATAGTTCTCACACAAATTAGCTCCTATTTTCTTCGGCATTGTTACTATTCTACTACGCTGAAAATCCTGTGGTACTTCTCCCTTCTCATATATTTTACAAACTAACCTGTATAATCGCTCCTGCATTTTTTCCCCTGCGTGTTTTATTAATTCGGCTGGTATCATATCAATCCCCGCTGCATTGTTATTCCGTAAATCATTTAATGATAACATTAAAAATATTTGTTTGCACAAATTTTTATATACCATCAAATTATTTAAAAAAGAAATATGAATTGAAGTTCGCTTCATTTTATGCAGAATATTGTTTATGATTTTTTCCTACAACTGAAAAAAACATAAAATAAGAATATTTGCCGAGAAATATTTTTCGGGTTTTCCGCAAAAAATTATAAAAATCAATACAATTAGCATACATTAAAATAAAATCAATATATTGCACCAGAGAATTTTTTTTCATTAAATATAGAAATAAAATATTCTTAAGGTAGGCAACTGGCAACATTTATGACACAATGTACATTCCCCTATGATGACGTAGTTAGTATTTAAATGTATGATATGCGTGGTGCGCATGTGTCATGGCAACCGACCCATCCACCGTTGCCATATCGAAAAATCTAAACACTGACGTTTAAAGAAACATTTTACAAGATTACTCTTATGCGCCATTCGAACGTAGTATTCCAAAAGAATTATATTAAAATCTATATTAACAAAATCATATATATTTTTTGTTAAAAATATACATTTTCAATAAATTACGCCCGTAAATATGAACAGCTGGATTCACACCAGACACCCCTCATCTTCCCGCCCCGTCAAGATGTACATGACATCATTACATGCCCATATCGACTTGACTTCTCAAGGAATTATTTATTCTAGTCGCTGGATGTGCTCGGCAACCATGGCAATGGTTGCGTGGCGCGGTGCCGCACATTTTCCTCTTGTCTTCTCTTCACTTCTCTTCATACATAAATACATACGTCACGTTACGTACGTACGTACGTAGGCAACCCGCATAAACTATTAATTATTCAAATCCTATCAGACAACGTGACGTTTTAATCATCATCCAAGGCCCGCTCGGTTCCTCCGCGCATATATATGTGAAGTTAGCTGCTTAGACAATTTCCTACACCAATTTCCATATGTCGTTTTCCTCTCTCCCTCAAGTGACATTATATTCCGCTTCTGCACCACTCGGTGTCTGCAGGGACGTACTCGAACACCTCCTCCACTTTAATATCAGCCCGATTTGAGAAGATCCTCGTGCATTTTTGTGAAACTTGGCAACGCTGCTTTAGTAGGTAATTTTTAATTTTTACTAAGTGTATATACCTTTTTTCAAATTATAACTGCGGTGTTAAATAATAGTATAGACAAACACGTAGACCAATCGAAACTAGATATAAGGAGCATTTCAGATTAAGTAGAATAGTTAAAAGTGCTGTAGCCGACCATATTTTTGTTAATAAATATGGAAGCTTAATTATCGAAATGTGCGTGTGCATTGGGTTAACGTTTTATTTTATTGAAGTGAAACTTTTATAGGCGCGGTAGGGCAAATTGGCCTGAACGTCACGATAAGTGAAATGCACGCTACGCGCATGCGCTGCGCGTATACGTAGCGTAAGGCAACCAGTAGACGCTTGCGTATTTTATTATATATTACACGAACAGAGCTTAATCTTTTATCAAACAATTTCCATTGTGTGAAAAGTGAAATGGAGAAAAAGACAAGTACAGACAGAGTGCGAGGCTTTAGAGAACGGATGAAAGCGAATAAACCGCCAAGAAAAGTGCCGACAAGTACCTTGGAGTAGAAGTAGAGAGTATCGAGCCAGGCAAAGGGGGTTAAAAGACAACATAACCTTCCAACGACCTCAAATACACTGGATGAATCGATGCCGTCGTTAAGTGAGGACACAGTGAGTGGTATAGAGAATTTGAATGCCACTGATCAGGCACGTGAAGATACACGCGGTGTGAGAGAGCAACGAAATGAATCTGATACAGCTGAGCGCGCGCCATCGACGAATAGAAATGCACCCACTAGTGCATCATACACAAAATTTAATCCAAACTCCTCTTTATACGACATTACAGTTCATAATGCTTTCTTTGATGATCAGAGTGTCAATGAAGATCAATCAAAATCAAATCGTTAACAAATGGAAAAGACGCAATGCATAAAATCAACTTTTCCTAGGAGCTAAGAAGTTTCACTTCTACCGCGCGAAAGTCTTTAATAATCCGTACATCTCGAAGGTTTTTTTTTGTTATCATGTCAGTGCGCCTCTGGCGCATCTTTTCGTTCGTGTGGCACCCATTCCTCCCGGTAGGTGGCGTTCGCGTCGCGCATATGTTAAAGGAAGCGACAGCAACAGCCGCTGCATCTCGGTTCACGTTCACGGCGCTGTATATTCATTTCTGTACTCCTTCTCTTTCGGCGTAACTGTTGTGCGTGTGTGTCCTCCTTCACCGCCACTTCTTCTCAGCCTCCTCCTCCTTCTTTACTATCCTTACATAAGGACGACTACGGCTGCGAGTCAGGGTACTCGCTACTTGTATGCCGCCTCCGCCACCGCCGCCGCTCTTTGAGTTTCATCTTATATAACACTCGCTTCCAAGGCGCAACACCGCGGCGCGTTCCTTCCGATGGGCTGGCTGCTCCTGCGGGATCTATTCGGTGCCGGGCTGGCACTCTAGATGCCACTCACAGCAAACGAAATTTCATATAATCATCATTTCGGCAAATAATGATTATTGTTATAAATTCTTCGTATAATAGCAAAAAATTCCGTGTTTTTTTTTTGTTAATCCTTTTGGATTCAGCGGTTTTTAATTTATTGAGTTCTTTTGATTTAAAAAAATATATAATAGCTAAACTTGTTGTCTATTTTGACGAGGCAATTTTTCTTTATTATTTCCAAAGGAAATTCTTCATCAATTTATTTTAGAAACTTTTTTTGTTCAATAATATCTTTCGCTGGGAAAAAGGATCGCACAAATTATTTTCAAGGTACCTAAAATATGATTAAATCCCTTCGAGTCGAGTCGATGCGTTCCAGTTTTTTTTTTTAAATTGGTACTTCCACGAACGCTGTAACAATTTGTTTGATTTAACTTTCGAATAACAAGTTAGAGGCTCTTCACTTGAGGTACTGAGACGTACACAACATTCGCAACATCGTCAAGAGAATTGCAACCATTTCAGGAAATTCTATACACATTTCAAACGAAAGACATTACCACTTGTATATCTCAAATACACCCTCGACCATGTCAATTTATTTACTTGCTTTCGCCAAACTTTTAGCAACCAAAGAAAGCATTTCTTCATCCCATTTTTCAACTCGAAAAATAAACACATCCTTCAAAGTATATCTTCAGGTACACCTCCAAATCTTAAAAAATAAATTTCTAACCCATCGTACCTTTTCACATTCTAAAACATCTTTCCTGATAATTTCACCCCCTTTTATGTTTACGTAAACCATCCCCCCAGCGACCAGATAACCCAAGACAAACATATAATTCATTTCCCGCTCCTTGCGCGTGCATCTTAACATGTTTGTAAGCGCACCACGTTTGTATCGATGGAAAACAACCAGAACCTAGAAGTGCCAATGTCTTCGTCTTCCCTAAGGGAGTTTTCCTGTGGGGAGGACGAAGACAATGGCATATTGAGAGCGTTCCATCCAATTAGAATGTATAAACATGGCATGGGTGAGGTTTTCCTTGCGTGGGAAGAACTACCCCGTCTTGCCTCGGAGTCGAGGGTGGGATGTGGTTGTTGGTGTGTTAGGGTGGCTTGGGAATTGTTGCAGTTTTTTTAGAGGGTTGTGTGGATTGTAAAATGAAAATTCTTTGCAATATTTGCCGGAAATGTTAGTACAAATAATTAATTGAAATTGTAAAAGCGAATAAAAAAAAAAGTTTACTTTGTGAGTGCATACATTTTTTCAATTATAAAATAAAACTTTGTGAAGATTATCTGAATTATTATTTTTATTAATTATACTGTAATAATATTCAATACGCGATTTTTTCCACCCCAAAAAATACTTTCCAAAATATTTTCCAATAAAAAGCTATTTTATATTTATGACTTATTTCAGTCACTCATTTTTTCCACGATATATTTTCATTTTTGACATATTATAAAAAAATATGTACGTATAAAATATTTCATCTAATCAATTTTCTTTACAATATTTTCATTCTACAAACCTTTCTAAATTTCTCTTATACCAACTTACCACTCTTAGCTAAGTTTCACACCGATCCATCCCTACCACCAACACTAAAGTAAAATTCTACAACCCTTATCATGAATCTGCTTACATCCAACCCTTATATGTTCAACCCTTCGTTCCATAATATGGTACGCTGCTAATAGAGGGCAGCACAAGCCTTAAAAATGAAGCGACGAAAGTTGCAGTTTATCAAAATTTAATAATAAATTAAAAAAATTGTTGATTCCTTGCAAGAATTATTGTTGGTGAATATTTTCGGCTGTTGCATTTTCAATATACAAATTTTTTATTTGATATTTAAATATTTTTACGTATTGTTTGAAGTTGAACAATCGAATTTTGTTTCTTATAAATTATATTTTCCGCATATATATATTTTTTGATTGGACAAACAAAAAAATTTAAAAAAATAAAAAATAAATCGCACTTCAGCAGTTTTAATTTAGCTTCTGTCAAACACCTGATCGAAGTATAATTCTGGTATAATGTCTTCGCCTGAAACTAATCAAAAACAGTTGCGATCGCGTAATTAGCATGCAATATGTCACCTAGCGCACACAGCGGCGACGTATCGAAGCTCGTGAACTTCTCCCACGACAGGACGAATTTATAACTTGCAAAACGTCGGTTTTAACTTTGTCCTTGCGGCTGATGTACCAACTGCAATGTGCTTCCTTTCGCCTCTTAATGGTAGCTTACTTCGCTAGGTCCGAATCAGTAGCGTGGCTGGCGTTTTTAATGGGCAGGGATGTACAATTTTTTAGTTAATGTTAATAGACAACAATTATCAATTTTGTTAAAAAAAAAATTGTATAGTTCTTTATTATATTTTTGAAAAATATTCAAAGATTTTATAATATTTTAGAAATGAATTTATTGAATTTCAATGTCACAAATTTTTTTCTTAATTTTTTTTGGAATTTTCTTGAATATTCGGTTGGTTTAAGTGAATTCCTCCAGGTCTTGGATATTGCTGCAGAGTGTTGATTGCTTACTTAGAGGGGACAAAATTCCGGCGATTATCTTTAATAGAAAGCTTAGGAACTGCGATTAGGAAACTCACAAACTGTCAAACACATCAATTATTTTAATTTTCACTCATTAAGGAAAGCTATTTTGTCCTGGAAGGGTAAATACAGAAACTACTAACTGAAACTCTTTGATTGCTTATTTAAGTTTAACCATTCAAATAGCATTATTTTGCATTTTCTTAAACAAAATTTCCATTTTCGTAATATTTTTTGTTACTTTATTGAACATCAAAGATTTTTGGAAGATTTTTTTTGGTTGAAAAATATTTATTTTAGTTTTCTTGTAAATTTTGTCAATCGCCTTTGAGCAAAATTTTAATTAATAATTTTTGGAAAATAGAATAGAGAAAAATAAACCGAATATCCTGTAAATAAAAAATATATATATCTCAAATTCAACAAAACATTTAATTAATTTATTAAATAGTTTTAGACGTTTTGAAATTTTTTTAATAAGTCAGAAATATTTTTTACGGCCTTAGGAAATAAGTATATTAAAAAAAATCAGGGAAATTTTTCTGGAAAATATTACATAAACAAAATATAAATTCAAAAACGTTTCTTCTAAATTACGCCTATTTTATTTATATACAAAGTTTCTTGCTTTAAGTGATTAATTTTTAATAAAACTCGTAAAAATTCAACGAAAAATATACCAACACGTACGTTAATGATTGAAAGTGTATTTTTTGATTAATTTACACTTTCAAAAGTTAAAAATTAATGAAAAGAAAATATTGCTAATTAAATAAGCAAAGAAAAAGGGAATTTTCTAAAATAAGTTGTTTTTTTGTAAAAACAAAATAATTCTTGAGTTATTTCTTTATGTAATAAAATTTCTATATCGGTATTCAATTAAATATTATTAATTTGATTACCAAAAAATGGCTTTATGCAATAATAATATAATACAAATTCGTAATAAATCGAAAAATAACTTTATTCCTCATGGAATATTCTAGAAGAATTTAGTAGATACAAAAATATTACGCAATATATAGTTACATGTTGCAATAAACAAAAACTAGTATTAATGTTATCGCAAAATAATGTTTACGTTACTGAAAATATCAACCGAATATACTTTCCAACGAAATATAGTGGTAATAAAATATGATTGTGCTTTAAATTTATTTAAAAAAAAATTTTAAGGTTTAAAAAAAATCCAAACTAGCCATTTTAAAGCCTATGTGTGTGTCTTTGGATTTTTAAAGTTTTATTAAAAAATCATAAATATTTTTCTATTAATTTCAATTAAATTAGAACTAAACTTTGAATGGGCAAAATTGAGTATTTAAGTTTTTATCTATAACTTCGTCGGTACTTAATAAAATCAAAGAATTTTTTGTACAAAATTACATATATATATTTTGTCTAATAAATAACGTTTTAAAATTGTTAAAATATATATTTTTAAATTCAGGAAGAGCTTCTATACAGGAAATATAGTGGTAATAAAAAATGGTCGAGATTTAATTTATTTTCAAGAAAATTTTGGAGGTGTAAAAAAAATTCAAAATAGCAATTTTAAAGCCTATGTATTTGTCTTTGAATTTGTAAAGTTCCATTATAAAATCCCAAATATTTTTCTATTAATTTCAATTAAATTAGAACAAGAATTGGAATGTGCAAAATTGAGTGTTCAAATTTTTATGTATAACTTCGTTGGTACTTGATAAAATCAACGAATTTATGGTATAAAGTTAAATATACATTTGCCTAATAAATGCCGCTTTTAAATCGTTAAAATGTATTTTTTTAAATACAGCGTGAGCTTCTATAAAGGAAATATAGTGGTAATAAAAAATGGTCGAGTTCTTAATTTATTTTCAAGCAAATTTTAGAGGTCTAAAAAAAATTCAAAATAGCAATTTTAAAGCATATGTATTTGTCTTTGGATTTGTAAAGTTCCATTAAAAAATCACAAATATTTTTCTATTAATTTCAATTAAATTAGAACAAGAATTGGAATGTGCAAAATTGAGTGTTCAAATTTTTATGTATAACTTCGTTGGTACTTGATAAAATCAACGAATTTATGATATAAGGTTAAATATACGTTTGTCTAATAAATGCCGCTTTTAAATCGTTGAAATGTACTTTTTTAAATTCAGGGCGAGCTTCTGAAATTGAAATATTGTGGTAATAAAAAATGGTCGAGATTTAATTAATTTCCAAGAAAAAATTGTAGGAGTAAAACAAATTCAAATTGGCCATTTTATAGCCTATATACTTGTCTTTGCATGTTTGAAGTTCCATTAAAAAATCACAAATATTTTTCTATTAATTTCAATTAAATTAGAACTAAAATTGAATGTTCAAATTTTTACGTATAACTTCGTTGGTACTTGATAAAATCAACGAATTTATGGTATAAGATTACATATACGTTTGTCTAATAAATGCCGCGTTTAAATCGTTAAAATATATTTTTTTTAATTCGGGGTGAGTTTCTGAAAATGAAATATTGTGGTAAGAAAAAATGGTCGAGATTTAATTTATTTCCAAGAAAATTTTGTAGCAGTAAAAAAAATTCAAACTGGCCATTTTATAGCCTATGTACTTATGCTTGCATTTCTGAAGTTTCATTAAAAAATCACAAGTATTTTTTTATTAATTTCAATTAAACTCAATCATGTAATCATTTTTTTCTGCACCAAAAAAAATGTTCTGGAAACATCTAGCTCGTTCAATAGTTAATTTCTGTAAAAAATATTTAATAAAAATTCGTAACTACATCAATGAATAGCTCACAAATATATTTTCGGCATCGAATAATACACCATATTATTTAAATAAATAGATTTCATTTCCCTTTTCTCTCTAATGCATTATTTATCATCATACGTGTCCTTATCTCCCGTAATGCTAAGTGCTTTCAATGTATTTCTTATGGGAGTTAAAATTTCTTATTAGAGCGATTTTTACATATATTTATGTCTTTGTTATGAAGCCTCCAGATGTCAATCAATACAACCCACACACATAAAGTACATTATTATAAACAATCGTAGCGCAGGTGTCTATATATTAGCGAACCATCGATGCGTAGCCAAGACAGCAGTAAGTGCGCTTGCCATAGCCACATATATAACATATGACTGTACCAGCTGCACTCGCTGCTTTTATTAATCGCAAATATCGTTAATTTTTCTATTAATCGGTCGCTACGACGAAGAATTCGTTGCGTCTTATCAGTTGAGCGTGTGGCCCCAGTACGTTCTAATGCTCGCTCGTGCTCTTCGGTCGTTTTAAGCTGATTTTCTATTGAAAAAATGTAGATAATTTAACGAAAATGTGCACCGTGGCTCATAAACTAGTTCTCTACCAAGTGGCTGTTTTTAAATTTTATAAATCGGTTTGGTTGTACGCGATCCTTGGTGAATTATCATTTGTGTCTTCGTTAAGGTGAGTTTCTTTTAATGTATTATTTATTTTTGGTATAAAAAAAATTGTATATCAAACATTTTCAATAAAAATCATCGTACTATATGCAAATTTGTATTCACACAAAAAAAATTCTAATGTTGTCTAACCGGATTAAAAACTAGTTATAAAACGCAGCGCAAAGGGAAAGACAGGTTAGTTCAAGTCGAAACAACAATCGATTGACATTTTAAAACCCCCCAAAAAAGGTTATCTTTTTAAAAGAATTTCGTACGGATATATTTCTGATGCGATAGACTTTTATGTGGCCCCCCGGTATATTAGCGAGTTTTTGCACGTATGCGAGTCCTCTACATTTTTTTTTGTATATTAATTTTTGGCTTAAAAACTATTTGAAATTTGCTTATAATTCGTAAAACAAAATCAATTGATTTTAGCGGTTATTTCCCAATTGAAAATATTTTTTTTACCCTTACTTACCATTGCGCCGAAATCGAAAATATTTGAACTATTTGCATAATGTACGGGGATCTTGTATATCCGAAGTTATTCAGGAAATTTTCGATAGTCTCGGTGGAAATCGATGAAATATTTCCTCTATATACCCTTAGACAGATTATCTTACACTATTTAGCGCCCCAACCCTTAATTATAGTCTATTGCGTCGAGGTAAAACTAGCCGTGCAATTAAAATATTTGCGGTGGCAAAATATTGGACGCAAATCGCTCCTGTATTAACTAATTAATCGCCTGTAAGAATTAATTTAAATTTCGGCAAAATGTCGTTTTTGAAGATCTGAAATATTTTTTTTTTTATAATAATAACTCACGCCAAAATGAATATACTTTATTTAAAAAAACGGTGTACAAAAAAAACCATACAAAATACAAAAATATGTTATTTTACAATAGAATAACTTAATTAATAAAATAAATAGAATTAATTCTCAAAAATATAAAAGCTACGATATATGTTAACTTAACAGAAGTGGATCAGAAAATTGAACAGAGATATCTGAAAAATACAATAAAAAAAACATTTAAAAACTACCGAACTATAAAAGCTCAATTAACCTAATTAACAATAAATCTAATTAAGAGCTACGAATTAAATATCTAAGCTCAAGCAAGCAGTTGTATGTGTATTTTGTTTGTCCTCTTAAAAATCTAAATAAATATTTATTCTTACTAGCTAAAAAGTCTTAAGACTAACAGAAACTTAATCTAACTTTATATAAAAAAAAAACTTGTTGAAGTTGAACAATTTTTTAAAACAAAAGAAATTATGCTAAAAATGCAACACCTTACATATACGTTTACAAACAACTTTTTATTTTTATTTATTTATTTTAATAAAAAAAAAAACAGAAACTTAATGTAGTAACCTAAATTATGTAGTTTCGATGTTTTGGGCTTTTTTTTTTGGAATATTTTTCGATTTTTTTCTGCTTTTTAAAAATGTTCAGTTTGAAATTAACGAAAATAAAAAGAATAATTGCCAAACAATAATTTCGCTATATCGATACCTTTAAACTAAAATTTTTTTACTAATCGAAAAATAAACAACAAAAAACTATATAGTTGTTTGTTAGACGTTAAGGTGGTTACCGTTAAATTTTTTTATTCCAAATATTTTATTTTTATATTTCGATTTTTTTTTCTCAATATGTCGCTGCGTTAACATGTGGCTTATATACAGGGTGCTTAAACGATTATTTTAAATATTTTCTATTGCCTATATATATATATATTTATTGAGATTTCTTGCCAGTACCGTGCTCAGTACTTCGTGACAAATTATAAATAAAATATTATTTTGTTAAAATTACCTTTGGATTGTAATATTACACTATATTGTTTATATTTTTAATTAATTTGAAAGAAATTATGTTTAGAAATTGAGTTATTTTTTCATAAAATCTTGAAATCGGTGAAAAAAATTTTTTTAAACTAAATTATTCACAATTTTTTTTTTTAAATATTAAATTACTTCTTTTATCGATGATAAATGATATATATTATTTTTTCTAATTTTTATTTTTTAATCACTTAATACGGAATATAAACAAAACTTTTTGAAAAAGATAACGTTGTTTCTTCAATTACTCTTATTAAATTTTTTCTTTAGTTATTTTTTTTCATTGAAGAGTCCTAGTTTTTTTTGAATACTTTTTGCTCGTTTATACGACATTTTAATATGTCAAAAAAAAAATATATTTTTTTAATTGGTAAACCCTTTTCAGCTCGAGTGAAATAAAAAATTAATGAATTACCCCTTGTAACCAATATGTTCAATTAAAAAAACCCCTTGTAAATTAGATTGGTGAACAAGTGGTCGTTTTGCAAATAATCAGGACCGGAACTAGTTTTTTTTTTAAATTGTATACGCTTAGAAAATCCTCACACGAATATTAACAGATTTTATTTTAAATACCATATTTCGAACAATCTTTTAAATCGTTAAAACTATTTTGTGACTTCACGTTTTCCTTATTTATAAAAAAATTAATATCTGTCTTCTAGGTTTTTTTAAAACATTTTTTTTTCCAACAAAAAAAATCTTCTGACAAAAACACGTTTTGTTCATTACAAAAAAAAATCAATATTAATTCCGGCTCTGTACGAGCGCTATATTTTTCGACTGAAAAGTGATCCTGTGTAAAAATCGGGGATAATCCGGGGGAAACAGGATTTTTCCATTGGGATAATTAATCCTGGCAGAGGAGAAATGACCGTTCGCAAACCTGTTGCTCGCCAGCACGAATAAAAAAATCGCGAATTAACCACCCCATTAGCTGTGGGTTTTGTGCCTATAGCTTTCGTTTACATTTAGGGGTAGATTGGCGGAATGTACATTAGTACACCCTTTCAGCGTAAAAAAAACACTCATTCGCTGGAAAAACGTATTTTTTTGGGGTTTAAAAGTAATTTCCGCACCATGGAAATAAGGGTCGCTTGTTTGTTTTGTTTGGTCTCCTTGGTGTATATATAGGGTGGCTGAATAATAACGTAAATAAAAATTTGATAAAATTAATTATTTTATTTAAACGAGTAAAATAGTTTTTTTAAGGCTATTTTATTTTATTTCATGTATTTTTTTAATGCTTAGAATTTTATTAGATTTTTTATAAAATGGAAAATGCGAGCAGTTTTATTTTTTCGGCTGTTTTTTTAAACAATTAGGGATTCACAAAAAATGTACCTTATTTATTAATATTTCTTATTTTGCGATAAAAAAATTGTAGAATATAACATTTTTTATTTCAAGATTTCAAAATTTATTGCAACACTTTTTTTTGTAAAATTTTCAATAAATAATAAATAATTTCTTGCTATAATTTGATTTCTGAATTTTGTGCAATAATTTTTCACTTTACAATTTAACATTCTTGAAATGAATTAGCTAAAAAAATAAAATAAAATACAGGGTGATTCAATTAACTACATGCCATTTTTTTTTTCGGATTTTCATATGGAAAATTAGAATTTCTTATAGTTTCGGGGATAAAAAAAAAAACGCAGGGGTGTATACACAATTTTTTCACTTAGCCACTTTGTAAAAATTTTCGAAATTTTTTGAATTTTTCTTCTTCATACAGTTCAGTACTTTACATTAATTTAACGATTGCAAATTCCTGAATTTAATCGATTTTAACGAATACAAGCATCCACTCTGTATAGGACAAATCACATCAATACACTGTCAGGTAATTTCTCTTTTTCGCCTAATTGTTTGCCCTTCATCCACATGTACATTTATTATACCGTTACAATGACGTTAGCGTATTATTTGCGGTTCTCTCAGCGGTTTTTTCCTCATTTTTATTCAGTGTGTTTTCGCGGAGCTTTACAGAATGAGCTTTTCGCATTCGCAGTGCTTTTATTGGGGCTCATTGTTGCGGTTTTTACAAGCCGTTTTGTTCCGGTTATGTTACTCTATTAAGTGCTGCCATCTATGCTGTTATCCCAGCGAATATTTAATTGATGAGAGTTTTATGGTTGGTGTGGATTAATTGTAAAAAAGACACGTGTTTTTTTATCGGATTTTTTAAAATGTTTCGTATTTTAGAAGACGGAAAATGTCGGCTGTTTAAAAAAATGTTTTTTTTGTGGAAGATTTGAGGATGGAAAAAATTACCGGTTGATTTAATTTTTGTTATTTTGCGATTATTTTTTATATCAAGATTTAAAAAGTATGCAATCTTTCTTTGAATATTTTATTTTAGTACTCTGAATTTTTTTTTATAAATTGGCCATATTTTTTAAATTTGCTTTAATTTGATTTTGAAGTTTTTATTATATTTTTTTAATATTTTCCATAAAATTTTTTTGTGATAAATATTTGAAAAAATTACTAGATATTGTACTTATTTAATTACTTGTTTTTTTTATATATGAAAATTATTTGGAACATTTGAATTTTTTATTTCAAGATTTAAATAAATTAATTTGATTCTGAAATTTGCGTAATAAACAAAAAAAATATATTTCTTTGAAAATTACTTAACTTACAACCACTTTTGTAAAATTTGTGAATAAACACAATTAAAAAAAAATCTTACTGATTTGATTTTGAAATTTGTGTAATAAAAAATATTTTAGAGATGTTTTCTCATTTTTTTTTAAATATTATTTCATATTATACTCTATATTTTTTTATCAGATATATAATTTTTCACTTTTTTCCAGAAAAAAATCATTTTCAAACTTAAAATTGCAACTTTTACGAATCGGCGAAAATTTGTTTACTAAAAAAATTTTTTTTAAATAATTTCCGCTAAAAACAACAAAATTTCCTGCAGCGAAAACAATTCCGTTCTGCATAATAAACTAAGCCTTTCGGGGTAGTATATTTATTATTTCGGTAAAATTTCGCGAAAATTCCACCCTTAAAATATTAAATTGGTTTTCTCATCTACGTGCGCACCATAAAACGTGAATTGAATAAAAATTACCCCCCCCACTAATATAATTTATATTAAACGGCACCTAAAAATGGCGTCCATATTAAAATATGGCGTCCGGATTAATATTTACGCGTGGCCTAATATAATATATAAGGCTCGAAATATTATACGGTAGATTTTATATTATATTTTACGGCAGTGTTGCCGTCCTTTTCTTGCCAATTCGAATTTCGTATGTAAAATATTTTATCTTTGTCGACTGGGGGTTTAATGAGCAAATTGCTGTTGTAATGTTCGGGGGTTGCACGAAGATCTAGGGGTACAAAGCAAGGCACAATAAGTCCGTTTTATTGCATTAAAAAAAAATTTTTTTTAGTAAATTTTGGCTGAGATTAGAAATTTATTTGCATTTCGTTTGTTAGTAACCATTAAAAAGTTTAAATGAATTTTGGGAATGTGTTTTAAATAATTGCTTATTAAACAAAAAAACACTTACTGTTTTTTTAAATGTTACAATTTTTCTTAATAAAGAATACTTTGAAAAAATCTCAAAATGACGTCGGACGCGTTTCTTCAAGCGATTTGTGTTGTATTGTAATGGATCTATTGTGACTGTGCTCATGTTGGGTTTATGTGGTTGATTTTGGCATTGGCGGCGGGACGAAATTAAGATATTCATAGAATTAAAGATGAAGGAATGTATTATGCATCGCGTGTTCCGTGCTTTAGCCGAAGGAACGGTAACAGCAGCGTCAGCAAAGAGAAAAGCTAAGAGAAATGCTTCTGCGAATGACTGCAGGAGTAATTCGGCACGCAGCAACGTTGCCTTTGCAATTAAAAAATCTATTTTTGCGGATTTAATGTAGGGGAGGGAAGAAGTTCGATTTGATTTTTGTTTTTAATTTATTTGGACGTACCCAAATTAATTTTATTCAACTAATTTTTTTTATCGGAAAAGTAGGTACACTAACTTTGATTTGGTCATTTAAAAAAAAAATGTTGTCTACTATTATTTTTTTATACAGCAAAATTAGAATTAATTTAAACTGGAAAATGTTTTTATTTAATAGAGTGGTGTATTTTTAAATTAAGTTAATCGAAAATGATTTAAAAATTACTACGTTTTTGTTAAATTATATACAAAAATAAATTCAAGGGATTTTTTGATAAATTGTTATAATTTAAATTAAAATAAATGCACGCCTGACGTTATTTAAAAAAATATTATATAGCTCTGAAAACGTTTTTTTTTTTTTTTTTGCAATTTAAACTGAAAGTACATTAATTAATTAATTAATTTTAACATTAAAAATAAATCTAATCAATTAAAATAATTGGACTGTAAAGATAATTAAAATAAAATAATTATAAATGTAAGATTTTTCGTTAAATTATGTAAAAAAAAATTCAGGAGCTTATTAAAAAAATGATAGAATTCTATTTTAATAAATACAGGATAGTTCGGATTTTTTTTTGTAAAAGTATTTAATATAAAATTAAATAATAATTAACTAACCATAGAAAATTAATCGACGGTTAGTTCATTTAAGCAAATTCTAAAAATACAAAATCCCTTATATATATATGGATTGTTTTAACTAGTTGAAAACTGGGCAGGTAATTTTAGTAATTTTAGTAATTATTTATTAAGTATTTAGTAAATTTGGCGTTATTTATTGATTATATAAAATTCACGAAATATAAAAATCATCATTAACTTTTCGTTCGTTTCTATTCACATTACGGATCGTGTATAGCGAATTGAATACCGCCCTTTCTACCAGCTGAGGGCGAGGGTTGAGGGTTGTTGACTTCCTACTTGAAACACAATATATAAGATGAAATATCGCCCAAGACGAAGAATTATTTAATGTTTGCTACACGAAATTGCTAATGTTTCTTATCTGCCGGCTTCTCTCTCCCCCCCCCCCCCCCATCGAATTGACTCTGCAATTAATTATTTCAGAATGTTTAATATCGCGACGTTGCCATATTTCATTTAACTCGGGAATTTGACTAGAAAATCACATATACAAAGCGAAATTATTGTAAATATGTGAAAGTTAGATTTTGTTGAATTTTTTTTATGAAGAAAAAAAAAACAAATTGAAGTTGAAATGAAATTATATCGAGTTAGGAGATGCAAATTTTTCCGATGAATAAAAAAATAGCCATTTTGATCCTTGCCGAACACCTTGTGTCGACTACAGATGTATTTCTTCATTAGCATACAAGTGAGAATTTATTTATTTTTACTAATAAATAATTTATTCATAAAATTAATTGAATGAATTTGATATTTTTTTAATAACAAGGGCATACATTTGATATTTGCGGAACACCCTATATGAACTACAGATTTTAATCATTATTTTACAATTGAGAATTACAATTTTTTTAAATAATAGTTAATTTAGATGACCTAATGAATGATTTTGATATATATATTTTTAAATCTAACTAGTTCAAATATTTTTTTTATTTTTTTGTTATTTTGTGAATTCAACTATTTTTATTTATATATTTTTTCTTCAAATTTCTATCTAGATACTTTGTATTAACAATTTTTTAAAAATATAAATCAAATAAAAATGTAAATTTTGGAAAACGTGACTTTTTTAAAAGGGGGTATTTTAAAACACACCCCTCAATTTTTTTTTAGTTATTTAGTGAATTCAGCCATTTTTATTTATATATTTTTTCTTCAAATTTCTATCTAGACACTTTGTATTAATAATTTTTTAAAAATATAAATCAAATAAAAATGTAAATTTTGGAAAACGTGGCTTTTTTAAAAGGGGGTATTTTAAAACACACCCCTCAATTTTTTTTTAGTTATTTAGTGAATTCAGCCATTTTTATTTATATATTTTTTCTTCAAATTTCTATCTAGACACTTTGTATTAATAATTTTTTAAAAATATAAATCAAATAAAAATGTAAATTTTGTAAAACGTGACTTTTTTAAAAGGGGGTATTTTAAAACACACCCCTCAATTTTTTTTTACTTATTTAGTGAATTCAGCCATTTTTATTTTTTATTTTTTTCTTCAAATTTCTATCTTGACACTTTGTATTAACAATTTAAAAAATATATAAAAATTTAAAAATGTAAATTTTGTAAAACGTGACTTTTTTAAAAGGGGGTATTTTAAAACACACCCCTCAATTTTTTTTTTAGTTATTTAGTGAATTCAGCCATTTTTATTTTTTATTTTTTTCTTCAAATTTCTATCTTGACACTTTGTATTAACAATTTAAAAAATATATAAAAATTTAAAAATGTAAATTTTGTAAAACGTGACTTTTTTAAAAGGGGGTATTTTAAAACACACCCCTCAATTTTTTTTTAGTTATTTAGTGAATTCAGCCATTTTTATTTATATATTTTTTCTTCAAATTTCTATCTAGACACTTTGTATTAACAATTTTTTAAAAATATAAATCAAATAAAAATGTAAATTTTGGAAAACGTGGCTTTTTTAAAAGGGGGTATTTTAAAACACACCCCTCAATTTTTTTTTAGTTATTTAGTGAATTCAGCCATTTTTATTTATATATTTTTTTCTTAAAATTTCTATCTAGATACTTTGTATTAACAATTAAAAAAAAATATAAATCAAATAAAAATGTAAATTTTGTAAAACGTGACTTTTTTAAAAGGGGGTATTTTAAAACACACCCCTCAATTTTTTTTTAGTTATTTAGTGAATTCAGCCATTTTTATTTATATATATTTTTCTTAAAATTTCTATCTAGATACTTTGTATTAACAATTTTTTAAAAATATAAATCAAATAAAAATGTAAATTTTGGAAAACGTGACTTTTTTAAAAGGGGGTATTTTAAAACACACCCCTCAATTTTTTTTTAGTTATTTAGTGAATTCAGCCATTTTTATTTATATATTTTTTCTTCAAATTTCTATCTAGACACTTTGTATTAATAATTTTTTAAAAATATAAATCAAATAAAAATGTAAATTTTGGAAAACGTGGCTTTTTTAAAAGGGGGTATTTTAAAACACACCCCTCAATTTTTTTTTAGTTATTTAGTGAATTCAGCCATTTTTATTTATATATTTTTTCTTCAAATTTCTATCTAGACACTTTGTATTAATAATTTTTTAAAAATATAAATCAAATAAAAATGTAAATTTTGTAAAACGTGACTTTTTTAAAAGGGGGTATTTTAAAACACACCCCTCAATTTTTTTTTACTTATTTAGTGAATTCAGCCATTTTTATTTTTTATTTTTTTCTTCAAATTTCTATCTTGACACTTTGTATTAACAATTTAAAAAATATATAAAAATTTAAAAATGTAAATTTTGTAAAACGTGACTTTTTTAAAAGGGGGTATTTTAAAACACACCCCTCAATTTTTTTTTTAGTTATTTAGTGAATTCAGCCATTTTTATTTTTTATTTTTTTCTTCAAATTTCTATCTTGACACTTTGTATTAACAATTTAAAAAAATATATAAAAATTTAAAAATGTAAATTTTGTAAAACGTGACTTTTTTAAAAGGGGGTATTTTAAAACACACCCCTCAATTTTTTTTTAGTTATTTAGTGAATTCAGCCATTTTTATTTATATATTTTTTCTTCAAATTTCTATCTAGACACTTTGTATTAACAATTTTTTAAAAATATAAATCAAATAAAAATGTAAATTTTGGAAAACGTGGCTTTTTTAAAAGGGGGTATTTTAAAACACACCCCTCAATTTTTTTTTAGTTATTTAGTGAATTCAGCCATTTTTATTTATATATTTTTTTCTTAAAATTTCTATCTAGATACTTTGTATTAACAATTAAAAAAAAATATAAATCAAATAAAAATGTAAATTTTGTAAAACGTGACTTTTTTAAAAGGGGGTATTTTAAAACACACCCCTCAATTTTTTTTTAGTTATTTAGTGAATTCAGCCATTTTTATTTATATATATTTTTCTTAAAATTTCTATCTAGATACTTTGTATTAACAATTTTTTAAAAATATAAATCAAATAAAAATGTAAATTTTGGAAAACGTGACTTTTTTAAAAGGGGGTATTTTAAAACACACCCCTCAATTTTTTTTTTGTTATTTAGTGAATTCAGCCATTTTATTTATATATTTTTTGTCTTAAAATTTCTATCTAGACACTTTGTATTAACAATTTTTTAAAAATATAAATCAAATAAAAATGTAAATTTTGGAAAACGTGGCTTTTTTAAAAGGGGGTATTTTAAAACACACCCCTCAATTTTTTTTTAGTTATTTAGTGAATTCAGCCATTTTTATTTATATATTTTTTCTTCAAATTTCTATCTAGACACTTTGTATTAACAATTTTAAAAATATATAAAAATTTAAAAATGCAAATTTAGTTAAACGTGTCTTTTATAAAAGGGGGTATTTTAAAACACACCCCTCAGTATATAATCTAGTATCGATGATATAAATGGGGGGTCTAAAAGTACACCGAGCCTTATTATTCTCTTACAACCCTCCAGGAGAGGGCGCGCAACGTTTCCCGTTTCTATATCATAACTAAGAATAATTGACAATTGTTAAGGCTCGGGGGGTGAAATAATCGCGATAATGGGCTGGCACAGATTTCTTAATAAGTTTCTCGAGACGATATTGTAAGGGTTGTTGTATGTAGAAATGGGGGTTGAAATATCCTCGCTGATGATAAATGTTTTTTTTAGTATCGATTTTTGATTTAAACAAGAATTAAAAATATTTTGCTATTTGTTAAGTATATATAATTAGCACTTTTATTTAATTTTTTTTTGAGATATAATAAAATATAAATCGATGATGTGATGAAAAGTTTAGAAAAAATTTGAGTAGTTTATTTTTTATAGGATTTTTTATTTATTAGATTTTTTGTAATTTCTATATCCGATGTGACGTTATATTTTTTCACCATGCTCTTCATTTTTATTAATTTTCGAATTAATTACTTAACAGATTTAATTTTTATTTTGGCATTGTTTGAACAATATATTCTTCGGTTTAAAAATATTTGGACATTTCCAAGAAATTTGGAAAATGAGCTCGGTTCATAAATACAGGGAAAGTCTCCTTTTCCCGCAGGAGAAATCATTGATTTCTTACCATTGGCCACTCCCTTCCTAGCAGCGAGCACGCAGATGTATCTCTCCTTCTTCTTCTTCTTCTTCTTCTTCATCCCCGCCACGAGCGGCAACACCGCGCTCGTTCCTTCTGCTCTACCATTTCTTACATTCTTCTACTTATGCAACCACCTTGCCACCACCAGCCCGCCGCCGGTGGTTGGACCGCTTATATTCGCTCTTTCGTTCCGCTACGATTCCCATTCTGCATGGTTATCATGGGGGTTGGTTCATTCTCCCTCCACAACGACCCTTAGCTGCTTCTAGCTACTGCTGTTTGCCTTATGTCATCTGTTTGTGTGCACGGATATAAGAACCGTTGGCATGGGGGATGTTAGATTGCCGGGTGAGATCCGCAGGGGGTAGTTTTCGCCTTCTTTTTTCGCTGGGTATTTGGGATGGTTGATTGTGTTTAACATTCTTCCCGCGCGAAATATGTCTTTAGTTATATAAACGTTTATATGGGGTCGTTTTTTGTTTTGCAGATTTTAGGGGTTGGTTTTATATGAAATTTTTCCATCAACCAAAAAAATTGTTCGAAATTCGTTTTAATTCGAGCAAAAAATGTCCATTGCAATCTTTGCATCCCTTATACGGTGTTTCGCACCCCTATACGGTGTACACGCACCTTTTCTCCTGCCATCTAACAGAAATGGTCGTAGATTTCTGTTTCTGCGCAGCTTTTAAAGGGAAAGAGAAAGACGCTGGTGTTGGGGGCTGCGCTGCCGAGTTCTTTATCTTTATTCTCGGTCTCTTTCGCGGTTGCGGGGGGTTGCAAAACGGCACACGTACGGCTGGGATAGAGAACGAGCTAAAATCTAGAAACATTAGACTATATGGATTTTCTCTGCTCTGACGAAAGATCCTATTTAACAAATGACAAAAAAATTGAGTTGTTTCTTTAAAGGTTTGGTCAGTTGGGGGGTGAGTCCTTAATTTTTTTTTATTTTATTCAAACATTTTTTGGGTGCAGCATTCGACTTGATTTGATTTAGTAAAAAAAATAATATGTTCTTAATTAACCATTGGAATATTTTTATTTAAAACACCCCTAAGTTTATCAGAATTACTCTTATTTCTAGTATTTATTATATTTTACTGCTTTATTTTTCGCCTATTAAATTTACAAAAAAATTAGAAAACGCAATATATAAAAAAAAAAAATTTAACCACCCCAAGGGGAGTGATACTTTAATTTATTAGAAATTTTTTTGAATAAATACGTACAACCCAAATTATATATTAAAAAAAATGATTTCTTAGTTATTTTTCCGTTTTCTTTACTGCATAAATTTTTTTTATAAACAGCACTGCATAATATACCCAAAAAATTTTTAGACACCCTTTAAATATTCCAGTGAGCGTTTTTTTTTAATTTTTCCTTTTACATTCCACAAATTCACTATATCCAAACATACGAGGTTATGCATCCACTACCACCCTTGCCTGGGAATTTCTTTCTTGCTGCTACCCCTTTGCCTCCCCCCCCGACCCCCTTTCCAGACGGTCCCGAGCAGTTTCTCATTTCGTTCAGCCTTACTTCTTCCAGCACTCTTTCCATTCTCTCTGTCTTATTCGTTCTCTCGCATCTATTTCTCCTTTCCAGCGTCGGAGCAACCCCGTGCTTTCATCTAACAGGGGTAGCCAACCCTTCTTTCTATATACGTCTTTCTGCGAGTTGCCAGTGTTGCACATGTATACTATCTACGTATGGCAGCTGGAGAGCCAATTATTTCACAGCAAAAATAGAGATGTCTATTAAAAATGTATTATTTCGTCGATACCCTTTTTTAAAGACGTGATTTAATAAATTTTAGTAAGTCTTTTAGTAAGTTAAAATTTCTGCTTTGAGAATTGTGTTTTTTCTTTTTAAAATTGTTCGGTATTAATTTTTTATTGCGTTTTGTTTGATTAAACATTTTTTGGGCGTTGCAATTTTTGTTGGTAGATTTTTTTTTATTGTTTCTTTTTTGTTGATCTTTCGTTTTTTAATGATTTTATTGATTTGATTTGATTTATTGAATTTATTATGTTGATTGATTGTTTTTAAAACGGAAGTATTTTTTTTTCATCACTAAAATTAAAATTTTTTATTTTCAAAACATCCCTCATCTCTAATGTTGAAAAGAACAAGAGACCTTATATACATCTACACGCCTTTATAGGACGTATTTCAGGAACTTTCTCGTGGATATAATTTCCATCCCCCCCGTCCTCCATCCCCCAGCTCCCTTAACCAACCCTTGTCTTCTTCTTTCCACCCCCCAAGTGAATATATTCTTCGTCTGTAGCTCTCTTGAAGCAAGCGACTATAAGCTTTTCTCATTTTCTCCCTCTGCGCACTCCTCTCGCTCTTTCTGGTTATATAACTACCCTCCCCCAGTCCGCACGGCGAAGGGGTGGTTTAACTGGTTTTTGTTGCGATATGAGAAGACCCGTTTCACTCAGAAAAAGCATGAAATATAAATGATAAAAGTTGCTATAATATACCTGAAAATAAACGCCCGTGCTTGAGAACTGGAAATGTTTTGTAGGGTGTGTTTTTGGGGTGGTTTTGCTGGCGTAATAGCAACCCTTGCGATATTCAAGCGATTTGATTCAGTCGTCTGGCAATGGAAATGTATAAAAAAAATTTTTGTAGATTCATTTGTGCTTTAGACTAATTTTTTTTAGTCTTTTATTCCATTTGTAAATTATTAAAATTTAGTAATAAATTTTTGTAAACCGAAAAAATCTTAAATTAATTTCTAAAAGATGTTGCAACAATTGCATCTTTTTACTTACTATCTCCCTAGTAAAAAAAAAATTTTTTAAACTACATTTTGTTTTCAAAACAATTTCTTCAGTTATTGTAATTGTACGTTACTTTATAAATTACGATTTTTTTGGATTTTGAAGACTTTTTAAGGATTTTTTTATGTAAAAAATAACGAAGTAAATTTACAAGCTGGTGAATAGTTTTTTTTTTTTTTTAAGTCTGTAGTAAACGAAGAATCTTTGTCAGATTTTAATAAAATTCAACTTTTGAAAAATAAAAATTTTATCAATACGAATTTGTGATTTTATGTAATGGTTATGAATTTTAATATTTTTTTTGACGACTTATAAAGAGGTTTTGTAGACTGAATAATTTTTTAAAAAATTTGTTACTATCCTAGTCGATTAGTTGCGAATAACATAAAATTTGTTTTTGTGGTTTTACAGTATTGGAATAAGCGTAATATGTTTCATGGTTTAAATTCAATTTTTTTTTCTATTTCTATTTTTTAATCGTTGTTTTTTGAGAATATTTTTTTTAATGTCAATAGCAATTTTTTTGTTTAATTATGACCTGTTAGAATTTTTATATCTTTTCTAAAATTCTATAAAGTAATTCCAATATTTTTTTATTACTTTGTCAATTGAATAAAAAAATTATAGCGACTTCTATTTTGATAAAAAAAAATTCATGCCATTGCGAGTCAGAAATTAGTTCAAATCTCGCAAGATTTTTGAAAAATATTTTCACCACATTTATTGCTAATAATATTTACTATCTGTTTTCAAAAAAATCGAAAAATATTCAACAGTTTCTTGAATATTATGCACAATAAAAAATTATTCTTCGGTTTTCTGATTTATTTAACGTTTGCTTTGCTTCGAGCTTTTATATAAATAAATTGGCGAAAATATTCGATATTTAAAAATACAATTTACATGTAAATGTATGTGAAAATTGTATATAAAATTATTCTTTGTTGAGGTTTGAATTCTGCATTTTTCGTGCGATGTCTATTCTTGTGTTAGTATTGAAATTATTGAAATTTTGATAGTTTTAATGGATATAAAAAATATTATGCAAGACGAAAATGTCTACATAAAAAGTATATAACATCTGAAAGCTCTAAAAAATTGCTTGAACATGCTTTTTTAAATTACCCGAAGCTAAAATACGTTAATTTGTAAAATTTATTTATTTCAACTAATTTAATTTAAAATTTTAAAACATTTGCATGGCTTTTTGTATCATTAAAAATTTTCTATTAGAAAGCATCTAACTTAAATTTTAATTAAATCAACAAAAAATCGATATTTGTTCAATTTTTTTCAATTTTCGCCAATTACCTTGAAAATCGAATTTTCAAACACAAAAATTTCTAAAAAAAAAAACAGCTTCTACAACTTTTTTAAAAATGTCCCCTGCGACCTATCAAAAATTTCCAGCAATTTTTTTCAACACTTTACTTGTAAAATGATTATCTTCTTATCTGTCAATTTTAGTATTCTTCGAAATAGTCAAGCGGCAATTTTTGTCCACAGTTGCATTCTTTCTTGTCCATTTTCTATATTGTTTGTCCTCGCTAATAAAGTCAGCTTCCGAAGCGTCGTTTTTCCGTCGGAAAATGAAGCGTCGCGACGTCGAAATCGACGTCTCTCCCAGTTCATGTTGCATGTCTGAAATAATATGACAAAAAAAAACAGTTAGTTTATTCGCAAATATTTAACTGTTTATTTTATTTGTTTCTTAAAGTTTTGATAACATTAGAGATGAGCAAAAAGCATGCAAAAACTAAGAAGTTATTATAATTGGCTTGTACAATGGTTTCTTACACTGTGCTTTAGTTTAGGACAATTAAAAAAAAAAATCTTTTTAAACAAGCCCCTTAGAAAATCATATTTAGACAAAATAGAGAAATTTGAAGGTATATAACAAGTTTCTGCCCGTCCGTTCAAATTTTAATTAGTTTCAGAGCAGAATCCTACGGCTTTACTTTTTCACAATGTACAAGGTGTTACGTTTAAATTTTTTTCCTACTCACAAAATGTTTTGTTCGTGCACGAACAGTTTAGTTAATTAAATCAATCGGTATTAATATTTTTTTTACACAATTAATTAAAAAAATATATTTTTTAACGACTGAACTATCGGCGTACCAAATAAAAATTGAATTAGTTTATTTTTTATTTGAGGAACAAATCTACGTTGCAAATCTCTTTAGATTTTTGACATTTATTGATTTTGGATCACCCTGTATGTATATAGCCCGTGCACTGAGGATGGTATAGTTCGGGGTAGCGGACGAAACTTTGCCAATATCGTAGAACGGAAATTAAAGATAAGAAAATAAGGATCGCTCTCCCACTCTTCTAGTAAAGGTAGCGGCATTTGTAATTCCGAAATTCTCGAATGAAAACTAAAATTAATTGTATATTGAGTTGCCTACACGAATAGATTATATATATGTAATTTAAAAATATTCCAATGTCTGTTTATGGTATTTTTTTTCAACAATAGTATTTAATTCAAGAATTTCGAACGTACTATCGTTTTTTAATAAGATTTTGCATATTTTTAAAAATTTCAAATTTTTGAAATGTGCATATCGAAACAATGTTATTTTTTTTGTTATAAAAATTTAATTTTCGCATAAAAAATTAACGGCTTCAAAGATTTTGTAATCAGAAATTTTAAATATATTTTTTTAAATTCCGAACTTAACCGCAACCAATAATTAATTACTTTAATTCCGAAATTCTCAAATGAAAACTAAAATTAATTTTATATTAAGTTGCCTACACGAATTGATTATATATATATATAATTTTAAAATATCTTAATGTCTGTTTATGGTATTTTTTTTCAACAATAGTATTTAATTCAAGGATTTGAAACATACTATCGATTTTTCATGAAATTTTTGCATATTTAAAAAAAAATTCAATTTTTGAAATGAGCAAATCGAAACAATGTTATTTTTGTTTTTATAAAAATTTAATTTTCGCATAAAAAATTAACAGCTTCAAAGATTTTGTAATCAGAAATTTTAATTATTTATTTTTTTATACCGAACTTAACCGCAACCAATAATTAATTACTTTAATTCAGAAATTCTTAAATGAAAACTAAAATTAATTGTATATTGAGTTGCCTACACGAACTGATTATATATATATAATTAAAAAATATTCCAATGTCTGTTTATGGTATTTTTTTTCAACAATAGTATTTAATTCAACGATTTTCGAACATACTATCGATTTTTCATGAAATTTTTGCACATTTTTAAAAAAAATCAATTTTTCGAAGTGAGCAATTCAAAACAATATTATTTTTCTTGTTATAAAAATTTAATTTTCGCATAAAAAATTAACGGCTTCAAAGATTTTGTAATCAGAAATTTTAAATAATTTTTTTTTAATACCGAACTTAACCGCAACCAATAATTAATTACTTTAATTCCGAAATTCTCAAATGAAAACTAAAATTAATTGTATATTGAGTTGCCTACACGAACTGATTATATATATATAATTAAAAAATATTCCAATGTCTATTTATGGTATTTTTTTTCAACAATAGTATTTAATTCAACGATTTTCGAACATACTATCGATTTTTCATGAAATTTTTGCACATTTTTAAAAAAAATCAATTTTTCGAAGTGAGCAATTCAAAACAATATTATTTTTCTTGTTATAAAAATTTAATTTTCGCATAAAAAATTAACGGCTTCAAAGATTTTGTAATCAGAAATTTTAAATAATTTTTTTTTAATACCGAACTTAACCGCAACCAATAATTAATTACTTTAATTCAGAAATTCTTAAATGAAAACTAAAATTAATTGTATATTGAGTTGCCTACACGAACTGATTATATATATATAATTAAAAAATATTCCAATGTCTATTTATGGTATTTTTTTTCAACAATAGTATTTAATTCAACGATTTTCGAACATACTATCGATTTTTCATGAAATTTTTGCACATTTTTAAAAAAAATCAATTTTTCGAAGTGAGCAATTCAAAACAATATTATTTTTCTTGTTATAAAAATTTAATTTTCGCATAAAAAATTAACGGCTTCAAAGATTTTGTAATCAGAAATTTTAAATAATTTTTTTTTAATACCGAACTTAACCGCAACCAATAATTAATTACTTTAATTCAGAAATTCTTAAATGAAAACTAAAATTAATTGTATATTGAGTTGCCTACACGAACTGATTATATATATATAATTAAAAAATATTCCAATGTCTATTTATGGTATTTTTTTTCAACAATAGTATTTAATTCAACGATTTTCGAACATACTATCGATTTTTCATGAAATTTTTGCACATTTTTAAAAAAAATCAATTTTTCGAAGTGAGCAATTCAAAACAATATTATTTTTCTTGTTATAAAAATTTAATTTTCGCATAAAAAATTAACGGCTTCAAAGATTTTGTAATCAGAAATTTTAAATAATTTTTTTTTAATACCGAACTTAACCGCAACCAATAATTAATTACTTTAATTCCGAAATTCTCAAATGAAAACTAAAATTAATTGTATATTGAGTTGCCTACACGAACTGATTATATATATATAATTAAAAAATATTCCAATGTCTATTTATGGTATTTTTTTTCAACAATAGTATTTAATTCAACGATTTTCGAACATACTATCGATTTTTCATGAAATTTTTGCACATTTTTAAAAAAAATCAATTTTTCGAAGTGAGCAATTCAAAACAATATTATTTTTCTTGTTATAAAAATTTAATTTTCGCATAAAAAATTAACGGCTTCAAAGATTTTGTAATCAGAAATTTTAAATAATTTTTTTTTAATACCGAACTTAACCGCAACCAATAATTAATTACTTTAATTCAGAAATTCTTAAATGAAAACTAAAATTAATTGTATATTGAGTTGCCTATACGAATTTATTATTTATATATATAATTTAAAAATATTTCAATGTATATTTATGGTATTTTTTTTCAACAATAGTATTTAATTCAAGGATTTGAAACATACTATCGATTTTTCATGAGATTTTTGCACATTAAAAAAAAATGTCGAATTTTTGAAGTGAGCAAATCGAAACAATGTTATTTTTCTTGTTATAAAAATTTAATTTTCTTTTAAAAAATGAAGCGCTTCAAAGATTTTATAATTAGAAATTTTAAATTCCGAACTTAACCGCAATGAATTCTTAATAATTAATTACTTGCGTAAGCGATATAATATATCCATCTATCTATCTCACTATACATAACATATTAAGATATATCTCTACGAATATATATATAATATAAAGGCGCAACTGTTTAGGAGAGTTATTTCGATTTATAGATGGCAACCACTTTGAAATTACTTTGTCAAATTAAAATTAGTCTCAAATTACTCCGATCGGATATGTTGTCACTAAAAGCACTCGATTCATTTATAATATATACAATGCGAATCATAAAATATACTTGGAAATCTATTTGAATTCCGTCTAACAAACAAGAATCCACATTTTCAGTTCGTCAGTGAACGTTTTCGCATTAAAAGTTTTTTTTTGTCAACGTAAACAAATATTTACTACAGTAGTTCAAATAATATTTTTTTAAATATTGAAATAATGAAATATGTCAAAATATCAAACGAACTACTGAAATATGTCAAAAAAATCGAATATGCTTCTGTTAATACAATCAAATGTCAATATGTAATTTGACCTAACTTGGATACAAATTTGACATATCGGTCGATTCTTTCCCAATAAATTGTTCAATTTGTTCTAATCGTTTCGTATAATAATAAATGTCGGGGCCTGTGTATATACGCGATATTAAGAATTGAAATTGTCGCCGGTGTCGATTGAAGACTGAAGACGCCCCGAGGATAATCTTCGTTTAACTGGCGTATGGATATTACGTTAGAGTTTGTAATTTGCGCATTTATAGATTAAAACGAATTCGAATTAATCCGACGATGATGATCTAAAGTGGGAGCTTATAAATAGCGATGGGGAAACTCGCAGAATTAACTACCAATCGTTTATTTGTCAATATATGAAGAGGAATATTATTGCCCAGGTTGCTGTTTCAGGCCGTATAACGCAATCGTACCTTAAGAAAGGAATTTTGTCAGTTTAGGGTGTCAATTAACATTTACAAAGGTTTTATTAAAAGTATATCTTGAGTAGATTTTTTTTTTGAGATTGGAGTGCATTTTTAACTTTTTTTTAACATTTTTAACACAAGTTAAATGTAAGAAAATTTGCAAATCTATTTAATATTTTTTACCCATTTTTAAAAAATAAATATATTAAAATGTTTATGCTA
Organism: Leptodirus hochenwartii; assembly: GCA_947310635.1. Classification (NCBI taxonomy): domain Eukaryota; kingdom Metazoa; phylum Arthropoda; class Insecta; order Coleoptera; family Leiodidae; genus Leptodirus; species Leptodirus hochenwartii. The sequence goes on from OX371186.1 coordinate 1,075,098, forward strand.
TTTTTATTCGCGATATTTTTGCTGATACTAAAAATTGTATATCTAAAGCTATAAGTTAAAATTTCATTAAAAATTAATTAGATTTTAAAAGAATCAATTAAATTAAAAATATCTATCGAAAAATATTGGCGATTAATCGGAACAACTAAGAAAATAAACTTTCAAACGATTTTTCAAACTTTTGACTCAGTTAAAAAAAAATTATGTCTATAAGCAATTTGTGAACAACTAAAAAGCTTTTTTTTTTTTAACTAAAAATTGCATATCTATTCGTTTTATCCCATAAAATAAAATTTCGACAAATTTTAGCAAAAAAGTAAAAGCTAACGGTGAATTAGCAAAAAAAAAATGAGCGTAGAATTTTTTTTTTTGTACTATACTATTATAAAAAAGAACGCTCGCGTTAAATTAAATAAATTCTTGGTAAATTAAAAATTTCTTCGCAATTATAAAATAACGTATATTATTTTATAATTTAAAAAATGTTCAGTACATTTTATTTTCAAGCAATTTATTCGTTCCTTAACTCACTATAGCACCATTATTATTCCGAAACTAAATATACACTAAAACATATTTACTACCCCTAAAACCTTATATAATGTAACCTTTTCCACCCCAAGCGCAATCTATGTGTTCTTACACAGACGCTTGTTACAGCCCAAAATTGGGTGATCCTTAAAATTGATTTCATTTAACTTTGTAAAATTTTAGATAGAAACGAATACATTTTTACATTTAAACATGCCTTCTTAGTAGAAAAATTTCTTTCTTATTTGTTTTTAAACTATACAATTAAAATTTTATTGAAACTAATCAGTTTGTAAAAATAAAAATAATAAATTTATTTGATTTGATTTTATTTTGATTGGAAAATTATTTTATTAGTAAACAGCAAATTTTTGAAAAAAAAATTGATTATTGAACCTGTCTTTTTTCTTGATTAAAAAAATCAATGAAATCTTACCGAGAAAAATTTTTTTTTGTTAAACATAAATAAAATTTGTAAAAATATTTTGTAAATTTCCGGACACAAATCCCATTTAAATGTTCGTAGCGATATCTTTCATCCGAAGACAAAATAAGTACGTCTCATTCCTCCTCAACCATACACACAGCTACGTAAAATCAACTTAAAAACAACCCTCCAACCCCCAAACAAGACATCCACCTCTCATCCACCAGCACTTCTACAATCATCCACAATACGATAGACAGAGCACACTACACCACCCCACTGTGAGACACATATCCAGTTTAAAACCAAACCCACCCTTATATATATCCTTTTGCATTTCATTTGAGTCGCTTTCAAAACCCACCCCAGCCAGTTGTATAAGAACAAGCGAGACGGACGGATATTCGTAGTTATAATAGTGATAGTAAAGGAGCGAGATTCGACTTGTATAGTCCTGTCATGTGCACTGGGTAAAAACCACCCTTATCTAGGGGGTGATTTAAGGTTAGTAGAAGTTGCGCGCCGCTCCGCATGTGCATGTATATGCGAGAGGGATTTAAATACTTCTGGAATATCTCCGAGATGCGAGTGTTAAAGGAAAAGGGGTTGGTTAGATAAATAAGCGAGTCTTCTAATATACAGGGTATAAAAAAAAATTAAGGAACATTTAGAGTATTTTACATTAAATGGAAAATGTAAAAGTGCCGTAGCCGAGCATATTTTTGATCATTTAAGTCATCCTATGCAAATTAGTTCACTTAAATTACTTAAAAGTGTTTCGAGTTAATTGCTTATGAAAGTATATACATGCATAAATTTAAATTAAATTTTGAGGTATAAAAACAATCGAATTCGATATATTCTAAAGAATATTTTGCATATTTCTGTCTGCTCTACCTTATATAACAAATTACATAATATTTGGGTAATTGCTTTTATTACAAACGAATATTTGCTTAATTCGTTTTTGTTGATATCAAAAGAAAAATATATTGACTTGGAAAACGTCTTAAAAAATTAGCACAGGTGATATTTAATTAATTTTTTTTACGAAAAATTTAACGCACTAGATCGATGAGTATTTGAGGTGGAAAGATCCAGGTTGATATTGCGTTATAAAAGATATTCGTTTCGTGGTATCGTGCACGGCGTGATGTTATGTATTATCCTGTATGATGGGAGATATTAGAAAATGTGATCCCTCGTTTATACGGATTCGTCGAGGCGAGTTCCTTTCATATCCTGGCATGCAAATGTGAATATATATCGCAGTAAAAGCCTAAAATTTTTCTTGAAAATTTTAATTATGAAGCAATTAAAGAAAAATAAGGAATTTTTATGTTCTCTTATTGGGGTGGGGGAGTAATTAGTCTAATGTTTTATGATTTTTATAATTCTCGTGATTATTATTAACCTCGTACACTTATGATTTATGAAAATTGTAACTTTTATGAAAAATTAATTTTTCATAATATTATACACTAGATTTAATTTATTTGGATTGATCAGCACATTTGATCTGATCGAGAAAAAAAAACCAATTTCTAAAGCTGACTACACACTACTGACCATTAAATGATCCATACAAACATAAAGTACGTTTATGCACAAAACATCTTCAACAAATTCCGGGTGTTTACTGTGTTTACCAACCCCCCCGTTCGTGTCTGCACAAGGTACAATATAATACAAAAGAGCATGTATGTGTGGGGCTTGCTTTAGGCCGTCTAGATTTTATAGTGCGCGCATATTTAAGATTGTGGACAGCTGTGTGCGTGGGCACGGGGGCGGCATCGCCACTAAGGGCGACTTTGCCTTCGCCTTCGCCTTTTCTCCCCCCCCCCCCCCCCGCCAGTTCACCTCTTCGCCCAAAGCAACCTCTGCCTTGATTTTTGAGATATACCGTTTCCCCCTTTGCCTCTCCAAACTTCGTTAGTTCCAACGAATTTATACCCGGAATTATACATTATTATTATGTCGACGTAAAATAATGATTAGAGATGCGCTTATATATATTTTTGTAAAAAATATATTATACCGGGTGTTGCGCTGGGGGGCAGGACATAAAAAATCACATGTTCATTTGGTAGTATCGGTGTAAAAAAATCCCTAATCACTTTACAAGAAAATAGTATATATAAAAAAATACTACAATTTTATTATGTATCTAGAATATTTGATTTTGATTTTTTAACTTCAGCAGTTTCCAAGAAAATTGACGAAACGTCGACCTACTACAATAACGGCAAATGTAAGATGTAGGTTCACGTGTCGTCAATTTTCTTGAAAACTAGTAATGTTAAAGAACTAAAATAAAGTGTTCCACATTCAAAATAAAATTCCCCCACACATTTCTAGTTACTATTTTGCTGTCGAGTGACTAAAAAATCTTTTAAACGGCCACTTCAAAATTAATAATTAACGTAAGTTCGCTTTTCTTTAAAACAACAATCTTCTCAATTCTTTTAGTTCATTGAAACTACCAAATTAAAAAAAAACTCGTATATTATATATATATTTTTTTAACACTCCAAATTTTTTTTAAAAAAACAACCCCATCTAACACTAAAAAAATCAACGACGTGAAATTTTCTCTACTTGCATCTCTACAGCGACACGAAGATCTGGCGGATTCGAAAAGGGTATTTTAAGGGTGATAGTTGTAATGTCAGAATTGAAAATGGCGCGGGGGTGGTTATATTTAATCTGCGGGGAAAGTCGTCGGCGCAACCCTTAGTGCCGCTGCGGAGATTTTAGCTCATGCTTCTAAGATACGTTTCACGTAATCGCACAAAACTGCAAACGAGTATAAGGGTTGCTTTGATAACGGGGGTGGTTGAACAATCTTTATTCTGCACAAATATAACGTGCGGATAATGCGTGATTATTATACACACGGTGTATAATAAATCATGAGTAATTAAAACAAATAGTTGTAATTTAAAAAATTGATTACGATATATTTTTTTATTATTCAAAACGGTTGTTAAATTATTCTTGTTAAAAAATATATAAAAATTCTTGATAGCGGTACATATTTTTTTTAATTCATTTTCGATTGAATATACATAATGTAAGAAAAATTATTATATACACGGTGTTCCCTAAGTTTGATTTTGTAATTTGAAAAATTGACAATTTATTTTTTATATTAAATCATGCTTGTTAAAAATGTGATGGGTATATAATTTTTTTTGCATATGCAGATTGAAAAAAAAATGCTTAAATTATAATTTCCGCACCGCCTGCAAATTTAATTGTATTTCTCACTTAATCAAGCAGATTGTAGCTCAACACAAAAGATTCTTATTTGACACCTTTGTCTTTGTATCAATTTCAACACTTCTGCCTCTGTTAATAACATCTTTCATCTTCTATACGAGCTTTGTTACAGAACAATATTCCGATTTCCTTTGAACATATTTAATCAATTAAAATCGGCATATAGTTATATGAAAGCAATCAAATTCCCTTCGGGTAATAATATATATTGTAAACTAAGAGATTTATAAATCGCATCAATTTGATTAAATTTATTATGAACATTTTCTTATGTTGTATTAAGAATTGGATGTTTTTTGAATTTTTTGAAAATATTTTTCAACTATTTAGAAAAAAACAACGTATTTCTAGAGTTGTCTTGGAAAATTTAGCTTTACTTTTAGTGTTTGAAAAGTACGTTGTTTTGTATTTAGATGAAAATTTTTACACTGCACAAAATCGCGTTATATTAGCTTAGGGATGCATTGATTAAAAAAAAAAGCGTGAGAAGTGACACTTCTTAGCTCCTAGGAAAAGTTGATTTTATGCATTGCTTTTTTCCCATATGTTAACGATTTTTTTTATTCGATATTCGATCACATATGGAACACACTGTACCGTAGCGGATTATTGAAAATTTGTTTATCAAATTCGCGATGAGCAGGTTGAAAGAATGTATGATGCACTAGTGGGTGCATTTCTATTTGTCGATGGCTCGCTCAGCTGTATCAGATTCATTTCGTTGCTCTCTCACACCGCGTGTATCTTCACGTGCCTGAATCAGTGGCATTCAATTTATCACTGTGTCCTCACTTAACGACGGTATCGATTCATCCAGTGTATTTGAGATCGTTGGAAGGTTATGTTGTCCTTTAACGCCCTTTGCCTGGCTCGATACTCTCTACTTCTCTCCAAGGTACTTGTTGGCACTTTTCTTAGCGGTTTATTCGCTTTCTTCCGTTCTCTAAAGGCTCGCACTCTGTCTGTACTTGTCTTTTTCTGTCATTTCACTTTTGACACAATGGAAATTGTTAGATAAAAGATTAAGCTGTGTTTTTGTGATATATAATACAATACGCATGCGTCTACTGGTTGGCTTATGGTACGTATACACGCGGCGCATGCGCGTAGCGTGTCTCACTTATCGTGACGTTCAGGCCAATTTGCCCTACCGAGCCTATAGAAGTTTCGCTTCAAAAAAAAAAAAAAAGAACCGCCCTGTATATATATTCCTATCTTATATTCTAGCAGCAATAAATTTGCGCTACGGGGCCGCATTTGGGGCTCCCTTAAACGCGCCGATTCCTGTCAGGAATTCCATTTGCTTCGTTCAACCCTTCGCAGTCTTCCACTTCTTGCAATATCACCGCCACCGCCACCAGAGGGCGCGGCATTCATCTTCCCTTATTTTCTCTTAACAATGTCTCCTTACAGCCCGTTCCAAGTCGTTATTTCTCACCACCCTTACAACGGCAAAACTCAACAACCTACCCAGTACCCACCCACAACGTTCCTTCTCACCATCTTCTTCTTCTATTCTATTCTGTATGTTCTCTTGCGCGTCTACCATCGCTCTAAACGTGTCGTCGCCTTATTAAAGCATCCTCAAGAATTTCCACCAGAAGAAGTTCACTTATTCACCCGCCAGTCGCATGTCTTTTGTTAATATACGGGGTGTTGCACTTAAATGTACGTAAAAAAAGTCGAATGTCACTAAGAATTTACGTGAAATGTAAATTAGTGTGCTGTCACTAAGAATTTATTTGAAATGTAAATTTGTTGAAAAAAAATTCGTTAGAAACAAATTATTAATTCCTAGAAAATGTATGGTAAAACTAACAAAAAAAAACAAAAGATTTCGGTTCGAAATTGTATTATTAAGGGATAGTAAATTCTGGGAAAACGCGAGGGACCTCTACCGTGATAATTTCTAATTAATGATACCTTGTGCTATGGCGTCGCGACGTCAACTATAATGCGCGTCGTCATTACTCAAAAAGCTCGTTATTCTCTTTAAACTTTGCGCTAGCGAGCTGGAGCATGTGCAAAATTAAATTTGCCAAATTGTAAATAAAAACATAACAAAATATAACTTGGTATTGGCTTTAGCGAAGAACAAGATTGAAGGATTTTATTTTTGATTTATAAAATAGAATAATATTTTTTTTCAATCCATTTCCGAGCATAGTTGTCGTATTTCATTTGTGTAGATGACAGCCCGAATTTATAATCGGTATAACCTGATTTTATGGTGACTAAGGGATGAAGCCTCTTCAATTTTCTGGCCGTCGAACAATCCAGCCCCTTTCTCGAGTGTGTGTTGATATAATAATATCGAAATAATTCGGAAAATACGCCCCGTGAACTAATTAATTAATAACGCCTTCGCTAATTTGATAAGGTGCAATATTTAATCAAGGTTCGATATGATATAAAGGTGCTTCAGTTTACGCTGTAATTTATTAAGTACACACCTCGTGATATATATTTTTTTTAAATACTTTTTTTTTTATTCTTACACTAAATTGATTAATAGCTCTCTATAAATTGATTTTTTTTCGTACGAGTTATTTTAATAGTTGGATTATTGAAGCTTTCTAATGAATATCCTGTATATTAATTTTTTGCTTTTAAATTTTGATATTAATTTAAACATATAATTTTTTTTTTTTAATATCCCACTTTAATTAGTCGTTTTTGTTTAAACGCGTTTTTTTTTTAAATTGTCCATTTTCAGGAATTTATCACTTGTTTCCTGAAAGTATTGTATCATCATTAATAATAACGATAATTTTTTTTTGTAAACTACTTTTGAGAGTCACGTAAAATATCTTTCAGAAAAACTATACAAGAATTTTCAATTTATTTAAATTTATTGCAATAATTATGCAAATTAAATTGTTATATTTTTAAGAAGATTTTGACGTCACATTTCTGAAAGCGTTGTAATTTTTTTAATATATAAGATAAACTGCCAAAGTAAAGTGTTTCTGAGAGACAATTAAATAGATTTTTATAAAATAATTAACTGAATCTTTTCATAATATTTCAAAAATATTATAGTTAAATTACAAGTTTTCATTATTATTTTTACTTTGTTTAATGAGGCTTTCTAATGAATATCCTGTATATTAATTTTGCACTTCCCAAATTTTGATAATAAATTTAAATAGCAGCATATATTAAAAATATTTTTTAAATATGGCATTTAATTTAGAATTAACTGGCTTTTTAATAACATTCTCCATTTTCAGGGATTTATCATTTGCTTCCTGAAAATGTTGCATCTTTATTAATAATAGCGATAAAAAAAAATTGTTAACTAATTCTGAAAGACAAAGAAAATGTCCTTCAGAAAAGTTAAACTAGATGTTTCGAAAAAATTTTTTTTTATTGTAAGTCAATTTTTTACATTTTTAAAGAAAAATTCGACACCTGACTCCTGAAAACGTTGTAACTTTTTTATTATTTAAGGTAACTTTTTGAAATTACGTATATTTGAAAGCCAGTTAATTTATTTTTTCAAAATCATTACTTGAGCTGTCAAAATTAAACAAAATTTTAATAGAATATCATAACATTTTTCAAGAAATTTATGATATAAATTTATTGAATTCGACAATTTATATTTAGCAAATTTTTGTAGAATAATATTCAAATTTCCCGACATTATCCCCAACGTCCGCTGTGGAGGATATCCTCTACAAATCCATCAATACATTGTCCTCCTATCCAACAGAAATATCCCACAGAATCAAACACTTTCCATCTATAGACTTAATTGGTAAATCACAATATCTCCCACAGATTCCCCCCGTCTCCCTCGCACACATCATCGCCTCTATCATTCCATCTCTCACCATCCTAAGGATACACACGTCCGCAACAATGCGTCGGACGAGGACAGCGACAGAACATCCTATAGATTGTGATTAATATCGTCAATAGCTGCGAGTTGATTAAATTTTCTATACGCTCTCTTATGGCCTAATCGTATTATGAATTAATTTTAACACACACACTGTACGAATATATCCGTTAATTTTACCCACGTCCCTCCGCGGGTGCCGTTTTCCAAGACAATATTTCATTAATCAAACGAGCAATTTGATTTTCTTCAATTTGACTGAAAATATTTTTGATCTTGTTGTGGTTGGCTTCTTCGCTAAATATATATTTTTCTTGATCAATTAAAGTACAAAATTTCGAAGCATCCATTTTTTTTTTGTTATAAAATTATTTAGGAAAATTGTGATTTTAATGAATAATCGAAAAAATAATTGATTTAATTCAATTAATTTTTTTTCTTTATTTTGCAACGATTTAGAACACCTTGGCAACACTGCAAAAAAAATCTGAGAGCATTAAATACAAAATATACATTTTTATAACGTAAGCATTTTAATTTGTTTAATATTTGCAATTATCGTCGATTTTTGTTTAAATAGATTTTTGATCGATGCCTTTTTTTGCTGCGTTAATTTTCTTCTTTTGCCGCAAGAAGAATGATGTTTTAAATTATGGCAGCTTATGGTGGACTAAATGAAGTCGTAAATTATCCCTTTCCGCCCTTGTTTCGGGCAATTGATATAAAAACACACCCTCAGTGCGGCTGTTAAGGGTAAAAGTGCGGCAATTTTCTGGGTGAAAAATTGCCATTTTCTCTCGTCGTTTCGGGAAGCGCAATTTACTAAGCAAATGTGCTCGAGGCTTGTTTATAAGGATTTTTTTGGGGGGCTGTTTCATGTCTCAGCTACTACTGCATTATTTAAATTATTTTAAATGCGGCTTTCATTTTAATAGTTTATTTAATTCATTGTTTTAAGACAAATTTCTATAAAAGTGATTTAAAAAAAATAAATCATTTTGTAATAAATCAAATAAAAATATTTTAAATTTATTATTATTTTCAGGTGTGCCATCTCCGTGCTGCTACTTGAGATAGCTAGGGTTCGATTCCCACTAAGAACGATTTTGTTGGTGAGTTTAATAATTTATCTTTTTTTACTGAAATATTGAACGAAATAATATATTTTTTCGATTTTTTCGAATTATTTTCTTATACTTGCATTCTATGCGAAAATTAGTGAGCGAAATTGACAAGGCACAAAAAAAGTCTACGAAAATATTTGAAAAAAAAATTATGTGCTCTTATATTATTCGACGAAAGAATTTCTCATAACATTTACGAAATGAAAAATTTATCTTGACACACATTTTTGTACCTTTCTGATACTTTATATACTTCCATATAAACGGGGCTTATTTTTTATAACACCCCTATGTGTTGGAGGACACGATGATCATGATAATAGCTTGACCGTGTTGTTTCCTCGAGTTTAAAATGCTGAAAAGTTGTGCTTGAGTGTATATATGCGTAGTGGATGGAGAAATTGGCACGGTATTTGCCTGGGAAAGTGGCCAGTTGAAAAATGGTCCAGTCTGGACAGCTGTAAAGTGAATTCTAAGCGATGGACATTATTTGCCACTTAATTCCGCAACGTGTTTACACCGTGTAATCGTGTTTCGTTGAATTTGCATCGAGCAGATGTGGATATGTTGATGAAAATAATAGAAAGTGACGTAAATGTGCTTAGTGAAAGCAAAAATTTACAAAAAAACTGGTTTTTTTACTGACAAATAATAGAACAAAATGTTTTGAACAATTGATTTCTTCCTAAAATATGAAATAGTGTTAAATATGCCAATTGACGCTTCTTAACAGCTCATGTAATTATTTTGCAAAAAGAGAATTTAACTGGCTCTCAAAATTACGTAATTAAACAAAATTACCTTAAATAATAAAAAAGTTACAAAGTTTTCAGGAGTCAAGTGTCAAATTTTTCTTTAAAAATATAATAATTTGACTTATATACTTATTACAATAAATTAAAAAAAAATTAAAACATCTAGTTTAATGTTTCTTAAAGATATTTTATTCGTCCTTCAGAATTAGTTTACAAAGTTTTTTTATCGCGATTATTAATAAATATACAGCATTTTCAGGAAGAAAATGATAAATCCCTGAAAATTGAGGATATTATGAAAAAGCCCGTAAATTCTAAATTAATTGCGATAATAAAAAATTCTTTTCGATATATGCTGCTATTTAAAATTACTATCAAAAATTGAGAAGTGCAAAATTAATATACAGGGTATTCGTTACAAAGCTTCATTAAACAAAGTAAAGAAAATGTCTTTACACAGAATATTCTTAACAAATGCAATAATGTAATTTGCCTAATTATTGCAATAAAATAAAAATCTATCAAAAATTCTTGTATCATTTTCCAGAAAGGTATTTAATTTGGCTTTTAGAAATAGTTTACGAAGATTTTTTATCGTAATTATTAATAAAGATACAGCATTTTCAAGAAGAAAATGACAAATCCTTGAAAATTGAGAATATTATGAAAAAACTCGTAAATTTTAAATTAATTGCGATATTTAAAAAAATCTTTTTGATATATGCTGCTATTTAAAATTACTAGTAAAATTTGAGAAGTGCAAAATTAATATACAGGGTATTCGTTAGAATGCTTCATTAAGCAAAGTAAAAAAATATGAAAACTTGTAAATTGACTATAATATTTTTGAAACATGCAAATATTATAAAATATTATGGAAGTTTAGAAAGCTGTAAAAGACCCATTTAATTATTTTATAAAAATCTATTTAATTGGATCTCAGAAACACTTTATATTATATATATAAATATAAACTAATACAAATATAAATATAATATAAAAAATCACAACTCTTTTACAAAAGGTTATTTAATTGGCTTTTAAATACACTTTATTTCGGAATTTTAGCTTAAATAGTAAAAAAGTTGCCCATTTTTCAGGAATCAGGCGACAGAATCTTCTTAACAAATGCAATAATGTAATTTGCCTAATTATTGCAATAAAATAAAAATCTATCAAAAATTCTAGTATCATTTTCCAGAAAGGTATTTTATTTGGCTTTTAGAAATAGTTTACGAAGATTTTTTATCGTAATTATTAATAAAGATACAGCATTTTCAAGAAGAAAATGACAATTCCTTGAAAATTGAGAATATTATGAAAAAACTCGTAAATTTTAAATTAATTGCGATATTTAAAAAAATCTTTTTGATATATGCTGCTATTTAAAATTACTATCAAAATTTGAGAAGTGCAAAATTAATATACAGGGTATTCGTTACAAAGCTTCATTAAACAAAGTAAAAAAAATGTCTTTACACAGAATCTTCTTAACAAATGCAATAATGTAATTTGCATAATTTTTGCAATAAAATAAAAATCTATCAAAAATTCTTGTATCATTTTCCAGAAAGGTATTTAATTTGGCTTTTAGAAATAGTTTACGAAGATTTTTTATCGTAATTATTAATAAAGATACAGCATTTTCAAGAAGAAAATGACAAATCCTTGAAAATTGAGAATATTATGAAAAAACTCGTAAATTCTAAATTAATTGCGATATTAAAAAATTCTTTTCGATATATGCTGCTATTTAAAATTACTATCAAAATTTGAGAAGTGCAAAATTAATATACAGGGTATTCGTTACAAAGCTTCATTAAACAAAGTAAAAAAAATGTCTTTACACAGAATCTTCTTAACAAATGCAATAATGTAATTTGCATAATTATTGCAATAAAATAAAAATCTATCAAAAATTCTAGTATCATTTTTCAGAAAGGTATTTTATTTGGCTTTTAGAATTAGTTTAGGAAGATTTTTTATCGTAATTATTAATAAAGATACAGCATTTTCAAGAAGAAAATGACAATTCCTTGAAAATTGAGAATATTATGAAAAAACTCGTAAATTTTAAATTAATTGCGATATTTAAAAAAATCTTTTTGATATATGCTGCTATTTAAAATTAATAGTAAAATTTGAGAAGTGCAAAATTAATATACAGGGTATTCGTTAGAATGCTTCATTAAGCAAAGTAAAAAAATATGAAAACTTGTAAATTGACTATAAATTTTTGAAACATGCAAATATTATAAAATATTATGGAAGTTTAGAAAGCTGTAAAAGACCCATTTAATTATTTTATAAAAATCTATTTAATTGGATCTCAGAAACACTTTATCTTATATATATAAATATAAACTAATACAAATATAAATATAATATAAAAAATCACAACTCTTTTACAAAAGGTTATTTAATTGGCTTTTAAATACACTTTATTTCGGAATTTTATCTTAAATAGTAAAAAAGTTGCCCATTTTTCAGGAATCAGGCGACAGAATCTTCTTAACAAATGCAATAATGTAATTTGCCTAATTATTGCAATAAAATAAAAATCTATCAAAAATTGTAGTATAATTTTCCAGAAAGGTATTTTATTTGGCTTTTAGAATTAGTTTACGAAGTTTTTTTATCATAATTATTGATAAAGATACAGCATTTTTAGGAAATAGGTGATAAATTCCCGAAAATGTAGAATATTTTGAAAAACGCGTAACTTCTAAACTAATTATGATATTTGAAAATTTCTTTTCAACGCAAATTACTATTTTCGTCAAATACTTAAATCGGAAGAAATTATATACAGGCGATTCAACAATTTCCTTTATTGTTTTTTACATTTATATTATTGAACAAATTTTCAAAATTCTTGTATATATAAAATTCAATTCGTCGAATTTTGATCTAGAATATTTATTAAACCATAAATTTTGACTGAATTAAAAAAATTATTATTATAGACTGTTTGTTAAAAAAAATCTTCTTCAAACTACATATAAAATAAAACATGTTTTTACAACAAACCCTTATCGACACCAGCGACTCTATATACCTATGCAACAATCAAAAACGAACAAGACTTTATTACCACTCACAACAAATCCTATAGGAATGTTCCTGCTCCAATAGAAATCTCTGAATTTTAATTGCATCTTAAGTAGCTCCTCTTTTGTTTCTAGCTAGCTGTAAACTATACCGTTGCCACGTTACGGTATGTACGTTCGCAATACAATATAGCCAAATGAACGTATACAGGGTAACACGAAATGCCGTAATTATCGAACGTTTCTTCGCGAAGACGTTCTCCCCCCCCCCGCCCAGTTTTAATTTTTAATGATTATTAAACAGCGTGTCGTTTTTTCTTTAATTAGTCACGATAAAGTAACATAAAATCTAGTGTAGTGATATTTTTTTTGGTAATTTATTCGACATCCTGTGGTATTTATCCCAACAGGAATTACATTTATCCTGAAACATTAAAATCCTATTTAAATTCAGGGAGCGCTAGCTCCGAAGACTGCAGGAGGAATATACACTAAAACTCCGCTACGATAGTTGAGGAATATAAAGGCATGGCTGAATTACCCAATTTTCAGACAGAAATTATTCCTCGATTTACATGACGCGATGTTTTGTTAGTTTGAACGAAAATTGACAAACTTTCGCAATAGTTATACCGAAGGTATATTTATTTAACATAAGCAATTTTGAAAACCCACCGATCTTTTGTTACGTACAATTTTTTTATTAAACTATTACATTAAAAAAAAATTTGAAATTAATTCACACTATGCAACCAATAAATCTTCTATGCAAGCTCAATACTCGCATCTCTAATGAGCGCGATTTATTTCTACATAATATGACGAGGAGACGTCACTTCAGAACCATCTCTCTCTCTCACAACTCTTCGCAGAGAGCATTTTACTTGATGTTTTGCATTTCGCCGTCGTGCGTTAGACGGAAAACTTTCCCCGAATACAGAATAGCAACATGCCATCCATCCATGCACGGGGGGTTGCGTTAGTGCCACATGGGGGGTGGTCTCAGGAATGGTATCGTCGTCTGTGAGTGGCAAAGATCTATATGGCACGGAAGAGGAATTGTGTTAGGGAATAGGGACGGTAGTTTAAGTGAAAATAATAATAATATTGATAACAATGATGATGATGAGGAAACTGATGGAAATAATAATGGTTTGGAAGAAAAATGATAATGGTAATAATGATTGTAATGGTAATGATGGTAGCGGTAATATCTCTGAAGAATATGCTAATACTGATGATAATAATGACGAGGAAACTGATAACGATCATGATATAACAATGATAATGGTGATAATAATGACGAGGAAACTGATGAAGACAATGATGGAAATAATGATATTAATAACAATGATAATGATGTTAATAATGACGAGGAAACTGATGAAGACAATGATGGAAATAATAATATTAATAACAATGATAATGGTGATAATAATGACGAGGAAACTGATGAAGACAATGATGGATATAATAATATTAATAACAATGATAATGATGATAATAATGACGAGGAAACTGATGAAGACAATGGTGGAAATAATAATATTAATAACAATGATAATGATGATAATAATGACGAGGAAACTGATGAAGACAATGATGGAAATAATGATATTAATAACAATGATAATGATGTTAATAATGACGAGGAAACTGATGAAGACAATGATGGAAATAATAATATTAATAACAATGATAATGGTAATAATAATGACGAGGAAACTGATGAAGACAATGATGGATATAATAATATTAATAACAATGATAATGATGATAATAATGACGAGGAAACTGATGAAGACAATGGTGGAAATAATAATATTAATAACAATGATAATGATGATAATAATGACGAGGAAACTGATGAAGACAATGATGGAAATAATGATATTAATAACAATGATAATGATGTTAATAATGACGAGGAAACTGATGAAGACAATGGTGGAAATAATAATATTAATAACAATGATAATGATGATAATAATGACGAGGAAACTGATGAAGACAATGATGGAAATAATGATATTAATAACAATGATAATTATGTTAATAATGACGAGGAAACTGATGAAGACAATGATGGAAATAATAATATTAATAACAATGATAATGGTAATAATAATGACGAGGAAACTGATGAAGACAATGATGGATATAATAATATTAATAACAGTGACAATGATGATAATAATGACGAGGAAACTGATAAAGATCATCGTGGAAATAATAATATTAATAACAGTGATAATGATGATAATAATGACGAGGAAACTGATGAAGACAATGATGGAAATAATAATATTAATGATGATAATAATGACGAGGAAACTCATGATACTGATAATAATATTGGCGATAACAGTGATAATGAAAATTATAACAGCAATGATAGTGATAAGGAAAATGTTGACGATGTTGATGATTATAACGAAGATAATAATGATTATAATGACAAAAATGATAATATTAGTGATAAGGATGATAACAGTTATGAGGAAATTAATGATAATTATTAATGATAATGATAGTTAATAATGGTACTGATGTTAATAATAGTAGTAATAATGATAATAACGAGAAATATTATAATGATGAGTACAAATACACAGAAATAACGATAAAAAGTGATAAAAATGATAATAATGATCGCTATAAATATGATGATGGTGATGATAATACTAGTACTAATAATTGTACTGATATTAATCGTTATAGTAAAGATACTAATTTTAAATAATGGCGATAATGATAAGGATAATAATGATTATAATGAGAAATCTATATAAAGTAGACTTTGAAATTTACAAAATAATGTGGGATCTAATAACTGCGATGTATATTGCGATAAGATAAGAAATAGGTGTGGTCCTGTAATGGATCCTTGTGGAATCCGTAATATATTATACTTGTGGAATTTTGCAGAAAATCTGTCATAAAAGAAGGATTGTTTTTGGGGAAATGTGTTGATATAGCAAATGTGATGAATTTAGTAGAAAGATTGTGTTTAGAAAAGATTGCGTCGAGAAAAGAACGATTGACAACGAAATGTGTAATTTAGGAAAAAAGGAACTGTATATGCGGTTGCCTACTAGCAAGTTGTTGTGTTGCCATTTGCGTTTTGCGTGCGAGGTCCTGCGAGGTTTTACTCGTTTTACTCTTGCCTCGCTCGCTGCATATAAGAGGTTTTAAACAACCATAGAAGTTGTCGCGCTGAAGCGGAGAAATGAGTACGGGAAATATTATTCAGCGCTGTCTCGGATGGAAATTTAATTAAATACGAGATAATGCTGCTTCTTCGAAGTATAAATGCATATTCGTCGTCGTTGTCCTTGTTGTTGTTGTTGTTGCTCTACCTCTATGTATAGCACAAGTGCAACGCCGCCTGCTATATGAAATGAATGACATTAGAATGACATTAGATGAAGTTATTTCAGTTGCATAATGCTCGGAGAGTATATGATAATGGAAACGTTTTTATTCATACAGTTTCTCGCTCTGGATGTTTCGTGTCGGAATCAAAATGAATCGTGAAACAATACGAAATTCAAATGATTATTTTAGCTAGTTCGTTAGATAGTCCTCAATCCTAGGGATTAATTGTTTCCAATCTCTTCTCTGCTAACTTCTTCATTTCCCCGTATGTATAGATAACTCTCCCTGGTGAATTTTCACACCTACACTATACTCTTCTTTTACCTTATTTATTGCATCTTCTATATACAGATTGAATAATAACGGCCCAAGTGTACATTCATGCCTGACTCCCTTTCCTATTCTCGCTACCTCTTCTTCCCCCAAACAATTCTAACTAAATGTTTGTATAGATTAAATACCTTCGTGTCACTCCTCATCACTTTGGTCTTGCCTATATTTATTTTCATGTTATAATCTCCAGTCATTACTTCTTGCACACCATTTAATACCGCTTCTAAATTCTGTTCCCTCTCTTCAAAGATAGCTCTATCGTTGGCGAACCTCAACATATATATATTTCTTCTTTTTCTTTTCTTCAACTCTTCTTTTCTTCAACCTTATTTATTGCATCTTCTATATACAAATTGAATAATAACGGCGCAAGTATACATCCCTGCCTGATTCCATTTCTTATTCTTGCTATCTCTTCTGTTCCCTTAATTCTAACTAAAGCCGTTTGATTTTTTTTACAAATTTAAAACAATTCTCCAATTCTCTTTTAAAATTCGTAAACCCAATCTAAATTATTGTTCCTATCTAATTGACAGTTTTAATTTAGTTAATTGATTATTTTTTTTTATATAATCCTAATCGTATGTTCCCAAAGAAAATCCTAAACATTTTCGTAATCCTAATCAAAGAACATTTATAAATTAGTGACAGAGGTATTTTATTTCGTTTTTATCTTGTGCTAGTGACGATGGGAGCACAACCTTCGAAATGCGCATCTCGCTGTAAAATTATCTGCGCTATATTCTACACAACAATTAAGTTTGTTTAATTTCAAATACATTTCTACAGGAATTTCGAAATATCTCGCGTCTAACTTTTCCAGACAGTTAATAATTTTTTTTAAACTTCAATTTGGTTATGTCAAAAGTTTAATTGTAGCGAAGCGACGCGATATAAGTTAGCTATTACCGCGTACAGACAGAAATTATGTAGATTTTATAATTCCCCAAAGTCGACCCTAAAGGTGGTTGATAATTTTGACATCATCTCCAGTTCTGCTGAAGATACAACTGCGTTGTACGTTGTGTCACGCTCTCCGTCAATGTATCCAAGCGAAGAACTAAAGATATGCTTTGTAGCGATTTAATTGTACCTTTAAATTGGACCAAATATTTTATACAAGGGATCTTCTTGGTAAACTAATGTAGATTGACATTTGAAAGTTTCGATTTGCATGTAAAAATATTTTTTTTACTATATAAGGTGTTCCATTGTAACATTGCATATACCATTTTTTTTTTAATTTGAATGGCAATATAATATTTTTGCAAATTCTTATAATCCTACAAAAAAATAACATATTTTTTTAATTTCGATTTTTGGTTCTCCAGTAATTAATTATTTTCTGTTTTTTTTTGTTGAAATTTTACGATTTAATCAATACAGAACATGAAATAATTTTTTAAATTTCACAAATAAATCTTATAAATAAAATACAGAGTGTTAGTAATAATTTCAACAATACAAATGCCGATATTTGTTTTTATTAATTAAATGGACCACCCTATATATTTCAAATGATATTTTGCGGAATTTTCTTGTCTTATTGCATGTAAAATACAATAAACAATTGCAAATTTTATATCGGTATATACAGGGTGTCTTTAAAATTTCTTTTAAAAAACACGTTTTTGAACACCGCTAATCTCTAAATGGGGACGAATTGTAACAATACCTCTTAGCGTTTTGTGTTGCATACTCTGCGAGAGTATAAGGAGAAAGGATCCGAATGCGAAATGGAAGTCTGATAGAATGGCAACCGGCAACCGGCAACGGCGCCCACATTGGGCAAATTTAATTTAAGACACTCAGAATCTGTAATAGCGAGCTAACAATGCACGTTACATACAATCCGATACAATGGAACCCACAGCTGAAGAGTATTTGCTCTAAAGAGACACAAGTGTGAAAAATGTTTAATTAAAAAAAAAATTTTACGCGCTCTGTAAAATCGACAATGTTTCTGCGAGCAACAAAATGTTTTTTCGAACGAGTTTTATAAATTAAAAAAAAATTGTTTTGACAACTTAATGATTGTAGATGGTATTATTAATGGATTATTCATTTTTTTATTAATAGGCATTTAGATTAAATTTTTTATTATTATTATTCATTGTTGTAAAATAAAATAAAATAAAATAGACCAAATATATATTTTTTTAACTTATGGTTTTTTTTAGCTTAAATAATTTAAAAGAACAAGCAAAAGAATTCTGTATTTTCTCGGAGGATCTCCATTTTAGCATTTTGCTCCTTTAGAATTTATGTATGGGCAATTGGTACGCGCGAATCGGTCCTGAGGAAGAATAAGGGTTGACAAATCCTAACCCTATCTGCTGCTTTGTGGATTGTTGCTCAGTTCGTTCTTAAGATGGCTCAAAGGGAGGGTATATAAGATTCTGTGCTGTGTTGACGACACACATACACAATAATTGTATAAGAGAGAGTCTTTGATTTAATTAAACAATTTGTAAAATCGTGCTCGGCATTGGCGAATGACAATCGCAAAATTTGATTAGGTTTCTATTTAACCAAATCCAACAAAAATGTCCATATATATTTTTTTAGAATATTTTTTTAGAATAAACTTTTAAAAAAACACAAAAATTTCGACTAGATATATTTTTGCATCGAAATATGAGCTATTTTTTTTTAATTTGTTTTTTTTAAGGACGAATTCTTTTTTGAGGATCAAATTATTTCGCGTCGTCAGCTAGTATTAAATAACTTAATAATTTTTTTTTTAAATTATCAAATCGTATCCTAAATTAAAAAATTGGTATCTCATAAAGGATTAAAAATATCAAAAATTTTTAAAACAATTTTTAAACATTTTTTTTGAGTGATTCGATTTATAGACTTTACAAAATCTTTAGAAATTATAATAAATTATATAAATAATATAAATTATAAAAATAATATAAATATTATAGAAATTATAATAAATAAATTTGAGGGTGTCGATTAGAAAAATATTTTTCCTAGGGGGTTCGAGATAGTAAAAAATTAGGATTGGAAACCCTTGATTTGGAAAATTACGCATTAATCGAAATTTTATCAAGATTTTAGAATATTTATTAAAAAAAAACACAAATGTCGAAAATTTCTATTTGAAAATGTAATTTTATATGAAAATCACAGCTAATTTTTCATTTTTAATTTATTTTTTTAAAGGAAACCTATTAATATATATTTTTAAATATATATGCATGTATTTTGTCATCATCTTCTATTAAAAACTTTAATTAATTTTCATCAAAATTAATAGAACCATGCCCTAAATTAAATTTTCTATTTTATAAACGTTTAATTTTTTTCTAAAAAATATTATTAGCGAAACAAAGGATTTTTTTAGCTGACTGAATTTTATAGCATTAAAAAATATTTTTTTTTAATTCTATTTTTATATTAAGCAAAATCTTGAGAAATAATTTTTATAATAACAGTTCGATTAGAAAAAATATTTTTATAGGGCAAATTGCAGAGTAAAAAATCCTCACAAAAAAAAACATGAGCGGCTAAAATAACAAAATATTTTTCGCCAATCAACAAAATATTAAGTGGCTTTAAATAAAATTAACACCCCCAAACAAAAAAAATGTTTTTTCCATTTCAAATCGCAAAATAAATTTTATTCAATCATCTAATATTTTCTCTTTGTTTCACTACTCCCCCGCCTCCTCCGCACAGCACACACTAAATTCAATTGTTATCTGATTTAAGACTTGCCCAGTTTCAGCGACACTAGCGCCACCACGTAGCGGCAATAGTAATAACAATATATTTTATTAGAAATCGCAAATTGGTGAGCGTGGCGTCCTGACTCCTATTCTGTACAGGAGCGTCTCTTATCAGTGGCACAGCCAAGTTTCTCTTTGCCAGCGTTCGTTGTGCACTACGTGCCAACCAGCTGATAACGTCAAATGATTCTACGGGCAAATGGTTGTCTTGGTTTGTCCTCCCGTATACATGTAAAGTGCC
This sequence comes from Leptodirus hochenwartii, assembly GCA_947310635.1. Classification (NCBI taxonomy): domain Eukaryota; kingdom Metazoa; phylum Arthropoda; class Insecta; order Coleoptera; family Leiodidae; genus Leptodirus; species Leptodirus hochenwartii. The sequence goes on from OX371186.1 coordinate 1,095,806, forward strand.
CTCAATTGGGAATAAGAACGGATTCCCTCAGCGAGATGTTTGATCAAATTGTTAGATGGATAGATACGGGATTTTGTTTAAGCTATTGGCATATGCTGAGGATTTTTTTCTAGTTATTTATTTTTTATATATAGAAAAAATATTAGTAAATATTTTAGATAAGGGTATAGTTCGATATAATAATTTTTCGCAAGAAAAATGGTATATTTTGAATTTAGAGGTTTTTTTTTAGAGAAAGGTCGCGAAGACGAAATATTTTTTGACACACACATTAAGAAAGGTGTAGATTAAATAATGATAGATTTGAGGTATTACCTATGTTTGTTACTTTTTTTTATATAAAACTTTAAAATTGACCTTATTTTTTGTCCAATTTTTTTCTCGATTTTGAGACTGCCATAAACTAAACTAAAAAAAATTTGCCGAAACCTTACTATTTAAGTTTGAATATTTTGCACAGCTGATTTGTCAACTTACTGCATTGTTTATAAATAAAAAAATTTCGACTCCGAAATACTTTTGAGGTTTAAAATGTAAATTTTTAACATTTTGACACATTTTTTGTATTGAAGTTTTGTTTAAGGAAATTCGCTAGAAATTGTCGATTATAACTGACTTTTACAACCACAGATGGAGCTGATGTTCAATTATACTTGTCATTGATCAAATGATCAAATGATCATCATTGATCAAATCAATTGATCAAAGAAATTCTAAACATTTTGTCACATATTTTGTATTGAAGTTTTGTTTAAGGAAATTCGCTAGAAATTGTAGATTATAACTGACTTTTGCAACCACAGATGGAGCTGATGTTCAATTATACTTGTCATTGATCAAATGATCAAATGATCATCATTGATCAAATCAATTGATCAAAGAAATTCTAAACATTTTGTCACATATTTTGTATTGAAGTTTTGTTTAAGGAAATTCGCTAGAAATTGTAGATTATAACTGACTTTTGCAACCACAGATGGAGCTGATGTTCAATTATACTTGTCATTGATCAAATGATCAAATGATCATCATTGATCAAATCAATTGATCAAAGAAATTCTAAACATTTTGTCACATATTTTGTATTGAAGTTTTGTTTAAGGAAATTCGCTAGAAATTGTAGATTATAACTCACTTTTAAAACCACAGATGGAGCTGATGTTCAATTATACTTGTCATTGATCAAATGATCAAATGATCATCATTGATCAAATCAATTGATCAAAGAAATTCTAAACATTTTGTCACATATTTTGTATTGAAGTTTTGTTTAAGGAAATTCGCTAGAAATTGTAGATTATAACTCACTTTTAAAACCACAGATGGAGCTGATGTTCAATTATACTTGTCATTGATCAAATGATCAAATGATCATCATTGATCAAATCAATTGATCAAAGAAATTCTAAACATTTTGTCACATATTTTGTATTGAAGTTTTGTTTAAGGAAATTCGCTAGAAATTGTAGATTATAACTGACTTTTACAACCACAGATGGAGCTGATGTTCAATTATACTTGTCATTGATCAAATGATCAAATGATCATCATTGATCAAATCAATTGATCAAAGAAATTCTAAACATTTTGTCACATATTTTGTATTGAAGTTTTGTTTAAGGAAATTCGCTAGAAATTGTAGATTATAACTGACTTTTACAACCACAGATGGAGCTGATGTTCAATTATACTTGTCATTGATCAAATGATCAAATGATCATCATTGATCAAATCAATTGATCAAAGAAATTCTAAACATTTTGTCACATATTTTGTATTGAAGTTTTGTTTAAGGAAATTCGCTAGAAATTGTAGATTATAACTGACTTTTACAACCACAGATGGAGCTGATGTTCAATTATACTTGTCATTGATCAAATGATCAAATGATCATCATTGATCAAATCAATTGATCAAAGAAATTCTAAACATTTTGTCACATATTTTGTATTGAAGTTTTGTTTAAGGAAATTCGCTAGAAATTGTAGATTATAACTGACTTTTGCAACCACAGATGGAGCTGATGTTCAATTATACTTGTCATTGATCAAATGATCAAATGATCATCATTGATCAAATCAATTGATCAAAGAAATTCTAAACATTTTGTCACATATTTTGTATTGAAGTTTTGTTTAAGGAAATTCGCTAGAAATTGTAGATTATAACTGACTTTTGCAACCACAGATGGAGCTGATGTTCAATTATACTTGTCATTGATCAAATGATCAAATGATCATCATTGATCAAATCAATTGATCAAAGAAATTCTAAACATTTTGTCACATATTTTGTATTGAAGTTTTGTTTAAGGAAATTCGCTAGAAATTGTAGATTATAACTGACTTTTGCAACCACAGATGGAGCTGATGTTCAATTATACTTGTCATTGATCAAATGATCAAATGATCATCATTGATCAAATCAATTGATCAAAGAAATTCTAAACATTTTGTCACATATTTTGTATTGAAGTTTTGTTTAAGGAAATTCGCTAGAAATTGTAGATTATAACTGACTTTTGCAACCACAGATGGAGCTGATGTTCAATTATACTTGTCATTGATCAAATGATCAAATGATCATCATTGATCAAATCAATTGATCAAAGAAATTCTAAACATTTTGTCACATATTTTGTATTGAAGTTTTGTTTAAGGAAATTCGCTAGAAATTGTAGATTATAACTGACTTTTACAACCACAGATGGAGCTGATGTTCAATTATACTTGTCATTGATCAAATGATCAAATGATCATCATTAATCAAATCAATTGATCAAAGAAATTCTAAACATTTTGTCACATATTTTGTATTGAAGTTTTGTTTAAGGAAATTCGCTAGAAATTGTAGATTATAACTGACTTTTACAACCACAGATGGAGCTGATGTTCAATTATACTTGTCATTGATCAAATGATCAAATGATCATCATTGATCAAATCAATTGATCAAAGAAATTCTAAACATTTTGTCACATATTTTGTATTGAAGTTTTGTTTAAGGAAATTCGCTAGAAATTGTAGATTATAACTGACTTTTGCAACCACAGATGGAGCTGATGTTCAATTATACTTGTCATTGATCAAATGATCAAATGATCATCATTGATCAAATCAATTGATCAAAGAAATTCTAAACATTTTGTCACATATTTTGTATTGAAGTTTTGTTTAAGGAAATTCGCTAGAAATTGTAGATTATAACTGACTTTTGCAACCACAGATGGAGCTGATGTTCAATTATACTTGTCATTGATCAAATGATCAAATGATCATCATTGATCAAATCAATTGATCAAAGAAATTCTAAACATTTTGTCACATATTTTGTATTGAAGTTTTGTTTAAGGAAATTCGCTAGAAATTGTAGATTATAACTGACTTTTGCAACCACAGATGGAGCTGATGTTCAATTATACTTGTCATTGATCAAATGATCAAATGATCATCATTGATCAAATCAATTGATCAAAGAAATTCTAAACATTTTGTCACATATTTTGTATTGAAGTTTTGTTTAAGGAAATTCGCTAGAAATTGTAGATTATAACTGACTTTTACAACCACAGATGGAGCTGATGTTCAATTATACTTGTCATTGATCAAATGCTACGTTGCAATTCATTAGCCATTCAAAATTTCATATAAAAGACGATTTTCAAATAAATGATTTTGTAAAATAGAAAAATTTATTAAAGAAAATTTCTGTAACGTATCAATTTCTGTAATTCTCAACAATTGAATTTTTCGTTGCATTTCTATTTATTTTATTAATGCAATTTATAAGTTTATTAATTACAATATAATTTTTTTTAAATAAATTTTAGGCACTTTACGTGTTATATATATTTTTAAATATTTTATTAATCGCAATATGTGGCAACATCGTATATGCGATGAAACTTTTATATAGAAAACTGTATTTCAACTTACATTCACAAAACACCTTTATTAATCACCCCCAAAAACCAAAACATCCCCAAACCTTCTTCGAGGTCCTTTTCTATAAACCTCACCTCCCCAATCGAACGTCTAATATAATTTCTACCAGCAAAGCGAACTTTTTGCTTATCTTAAGATATTGATGATTGTATCTTTGGCAGTTTAGCGCACCAAAGTGGCATTTCTTGAACGATGGCGTAAACGAACACTCGGTATTATTATAGATAAGGCTAAAGTTCGTTCGAGGCAAACTATGTCTTGTTGCAAAAGTGCCTTCGGGCTACCTTTATTGAAGATACGCTGTTAATCCGAATTGATATTTTGCGAGAGATATTGTAGCAAATATTTGGTTGTCAAAAATTTGTCAACTTTTTGCTCAATTTCCTGCAACAGGACGAAAGAAATTCTATTTTATAGACTATGTTTTTTTTTACTAGTTTAAAATATTCTTCTTTAAACTACGTACTTAGTGCAAAGTTGTACAATGTGCCAAATTTTAGCAGTATATATAATGGGTGATTAAAAAAAATCTTAAGCACTCGGAAAAAAAAAACCACCGATTTGTACATAAAATCGTAGATAATACAAATATTTTTTGAAATTCAAATATTTTTTTAAATATATTTTTCAAATAGACTATATTCAGTAGCGGGACTTGGCATGATTGCTCTGTGTTCGGAGAAAGGCGAAAGGGGGGTGGCTCTTTTCACTGTTAACTCTTTGATGAATTATATAAGACACAGCGCGTTCCTCCGGTTCGTTTCTGTACGCTGCGAAACGAGGACTCTTTGTCGTAGATTAATTCGTCAGTGGAACAATTTGTCTCTGCTAGAGGTGGAAGTTTACACCTTGTCCCATTAGTCTTAGTCGCGTTTGTTCTTGCGCGAAGAAACTGGGTATGGGGGAGGTATGATAAGGAGTTGCTCTGCTCCACACTCTGCTCTGCTCTTGTTGGCGCAAATATTAACAAGGATTTTCTCTATATTTTAATTTTTTTTTAGTCTCTTCATTTAGTGCTAAATTTCAATATACCTCATCCTTATTGTTTAATAATGTTTTTTTCGTATTATTTTGTCGAAGTCTTGGAAGAATATAAAATATTTTTTTCATGTACTTTTTATAATCTTAATTTTTTAACTCCCGTTTATCCCAATTCAATTTTTACCTTTTACTTCATCATTTATAAATTCTTTCGTTTTTCTTAAAACAGCCTTGCACGTATTTTTTTTTTAAACAAAACTCCTGCAATATTTTTCCGATTTCAGTAAACAATACACCGAGTGGTTGATAAAATTGAATAAAAAGCACAAATCCAAAGAAAAATAATAACTTATTTGGTTTTTTTTTTTATATATATATAAATATCTCGAAAAGAGTGCAATTTGAAGAAAATTTCAGCGTGCTTTTATTTGTTCACCTGAATATAGTTTTTAGAGACATTAGTTTGCTATTTTTTTTAGTTCCGATTTTTATAGATCTCCCTGTGTATATATATTTCAAATATACGTTGAAGTAACTTTCTGAGGAAACTATGCTCTTTAATCTAGCCTGTGGAGGAAATTTTCAATCTGTCTTCTCATCTAGTTAAATGAACGACTATACCATCAAGAAAATTGCAATTTGCCATAGTGACAATATACCGGGTGTACATTTTTTTGTTTAAAATGTATAAAGATTTCAATTTCGACATTGTTTTGGTGTAATTTTTTAAACATTGTATTTTTTATTACTCTTCCCTTATTATATATTCTTTCGCACCCCGTCCACGCCTCGCACCCGTACAATTAATTCGTTGAATTCTCGCACATCTTCAGTTCATTAAAAAAAAAATTGTATCTACTATATATTTTAAAGTCGTTACTTTTTTCGCCAAAGAAGATTCGGAATAGTTCTTGATGGTTAACGGTAACGAATAAAACTCGAATATCGAATGCCGACGTGGCTTCAACATCCCAACATATATATATACACCGTGTGAAACGCGAGAAACAAACTTTCCGCAAAATAAACATTAATTTCCTTACCAAATTACGCGGCGACTTATTTGCGCGCCGTAGACGCAGGCAACGTCCTACAATTTGGAACAAGTACCCCCGGCAAAGCCGAAACAATGGGGATATTCGGTTACGTAGCGACTCCTCCGCCACCGCACATCGCAGCACTTGTTCTTGCGGATGAAACGAGCGATTAAAGCGCTCTTAACACACGAGAACCGACTGTTGCGCGAATGTTTCGCGGGCGACTCCTTTCCGTGCGTCGAGTGTTTCGTTAACGTGCCGGGGCCATTTTAAAGCCGCCTAGCTTTCTGTATAGTTTTAGAATTTAGAATCTACATGGGGATATGTAGACGTGGCACACTGGGTTAGAATTGAAAACATTGTGGACTCGAAGTTTGTCTGCGAATATGCGCGCGGGGAACGTGTGTTTGCATTTCGATATACGCTAAGAAGAGCGGTGCTGTACCATGCGATATCTTTGGGGGCATTTGGGGCCGAAGGTCATGAGGCAAAAATTTGCAAAATATATGTTCAAATTTCACGATGCAACGTTGAAATTTCTAAATGTTCGCAAAAACACACGTAAAATGTAAAATTGAAAATATACGGGGTGTTCCATTTAAAACGTCTCAAATAAAAGTGTCCAAACTATAATAGTAAAGTCTATATATATATATTAATAAATTAATTAAATAATAATATCGTTATTTCGATTAATAGTGAAATTCTTTGTAAAAATTTGGAAAAACTAGATTTAGAATTCTAATTAATTTTCAATAATTTAGCTGCATATATAAAAAAAAATGCAACACCCTATATAAGTGAAATTTTTATATTATAATATAAAATTTTCTAAGTTTTGTTTTTGAAATAAATCAAGTTTGTCAAAAAAATCAATTGATTTTTATATATGATGTCTTAAATGGAACACCCTGTATATTATCTATAGATATTTAATATAATATACAATCAATATAGTACTTACCATAATCCATAATCGATAAGTAAAAAATTCAGTCAAATTTTCAATGAAAATAGCAATAATACAATTTTCGGGTAATTTGACTTGAATTATTACCCCACGAATTTCAATCAGTACCACCACAACCAGAAAGTACCACAATTTCCATCAATGATTTAGTTACGAGAAAATATATTTACGATTGTTTTTTTATTATTATTATACCGCCACATGTTAACAAAAACAACAACAACAACAAATTACTAGTTGATTGTCCGAAAATTGTACCAATGAGTACCAACTAGTACCAAGGGGTAAACGAAAGAGCCGAAAGCGGCTGCGGTGGATGTTATCGGTAACCACCTTAACGTCCAACTGACCAGCACTCTGGATCTTGCTGGTGAGGTACTATATGGTGGTAGTGCGTGCGAAAGGATTGTAGGGATTTAGAGCAGGATTTAGTTTGGTGTGTGTGTGTGTGTGAAGAGTTTTGTAGTGGGAACGGTTCGGACATGTGAATGTAAAGGTGCGATTCTATAAAGTACTTGCGGAATTGTTGGTACTTTAGTGGGGAATTGGAAAAGGAAATAAGTGGATTTTTGTTATGGAGGAGTGATGAGGAATTTATTTAAGTATTATTGAAATGGAATAGGAAATTATGAAAATTGCAAAAATGGTAAAAATTGAAGAATTTTTTTGAAGAAAAAGAAAAAAATTGAAGAAAAAATTATAGATATTATAGAAATTAGAGAAATTTGAAAAATTATGGAAATTAGAGAAACTAGAAGCCTAAAATAATAATAGAAAAGATGGAAATTGTGAAAATTGGACAAGTTTGAAAGGAAATGGAATATTTAGAAGATATTTGAATAGTTGTAGAAATTGAAAAATTAGAAAAATCACCTGAACTATAAAATTGAGAAATTGGAGCAATTAGAAAATTGCACAAATTGAAGAAATAGGAAAAATTATAAAGAAAATAGAAAAGTACGGGAAATTTTAGAAACTAGAAAAAAAATGAGCAATTGTACGAATTAGAAAATAGAAAAAATAAAAAAAACCTAGGTATTAGAGTAAATAAAATATTAAGAGGTTTCGAAAAATTAAAAGAAGAACAATTAGGATAAGCAAAAAATAAAGAAATTGCAGAGAAATTAGTGGAAATTATAGGAATGATAGAATATTTAATATATATAGAATATATATATAGAATTATTTAATAGATATTTATTTTATAATAATATATATAGAATTATTTAATATATATAGAATTATTTAATATATATTAATAAAATACTAGGAGGTTTCGAAAAATTTAAAGAAGAAAAACTAGGATAATTAAAAAATAGAGAAATTGGAGAGAAATTAGTGGAAATTATAGAAATTATAGAATATTTAATATATATAGAATATATATATAGAATTATTTAATATATATTTATTTTATAATAATATATATAGAATTATTTAATATATATTTAATATATATTTAATAATTATATATTAAAGAAGAAGAGGTAGCAAAAATAGGGAAGGGAGTTCGGCAGGGATGTACACTTTCACCGTTATTATTTAATCTATATATAGAAGATGCAATAAACAAAGTAAAAGAAGAGTATAGTGTAGGTGTGAATGTACAGGGAGAGAAAATATATATGCTGAGATTCGCCGACGATATAGCTATATTGGAAGAAAGCGAAAAGAATTTAGAAAGGGTATTGAATGGTATGCAGGCAGTATTGACTAAGGATTTTAACATGAAAATAAATATAGGTAAAACTAAAGTGATGAGGTGTGACAAAAAGGAATGCAGTAGAAAAATGAGGATCTCAATAGGAGATAATAGAATCGAAGAAGTGTCAGATTTTTGTTATTTAGGCAGTAGAATCACAAAAGATAATCGAAGCAAGGTAGATATAAAGTGTAGGATAGCACAGGGTAGGAAGGCATTCGTAGAAAAAGAACAGATTTTAAGATCAAATATTGACTTGGGTATTAGAAAAAGATTACTGAAGGTATATGTTTGGAGTGTAGTACTGTACGGGTGTGAGGCGTGGACTATAGGAAAGGAAGAGAAGCGTAGATTAGAAGCACTTGAAATGTGGTGTTATAGGAGGATGATGAGGATTGGTTGGGAAGATAAAGTAACAAATGAAGCTGTACTAGAGTTAGTAGGGGAGAAGAGAAGTATCTGGAGAGTGTTACAGCGTAGGAGAGACAGATTAGTAGGGCATATTCTTAGGCATGGGGGGATTATGCAATTGATCATAGAAGGTAGAGTGGAGGGAAAGAGAGGGGTAGGTAGGCCTAGATTGGAGTATGTGAGTCAGATAGTTGAAGACGTTGAGATGAATAGCTATAGGGAGATGAAGGGATTAGCTCAGGATAGATCGGCATGGCGTGCTGTTTCCAACCAATCTTTAGGATTGCGGACTCTTTAACTAAATATATTTAATATATAAAGAATTATTTAATATATATTTATTTTATAATAATATATATAGAATTATTTAATATATATTTAATATATATTTAATATATATAGAATTATTTAATATATATTTAATATATATTTAATATATAAAGAATTATTTAATATATATAAATAAAATATTAGGAGGTTTGGAAAAATTACAAGAAGAAAAATTAGGATAATTAAAAAACTAGAGAAATTGGAGAGAAATTAGTGGAAATTATAGAAATTATAGAATATTTAATATATATAGAATAGATATATATAGAATTATTTAATATATATTTAATATATATAGAATTATTTAATATATATTTAAGATATATTTAATATATATAAAATTATTTTATATATAATAAATATATACTTAATATATATATATATATATATAATTATTTAATATATATAGAATTGTTTAATATATATTTAATATATATAGAATTATTTAGTATATATTTAATAATAAAGAATTATTTAATATATATTAAATATATATTTAATATATGTAAAATATATATTTAATATATATTTAATATATATAGAATTATTTAATATATATTTAATATATATTTAAAATATATAGAAATTATAGAAATAGAAAAGGTAGAGAAAATTTGTAGAATTTATAAAAAAGAAAATTAACATACTAGTTACTTTTTAAATTTTTATTATTAATCTAATTCTCATAAATATGTTAATTCGTTAATTAAATTTTAAATTATGATAGATATTCCTTGCTACATTTGAGACCTACCCTTACATTTACCATTCCATATGTAGTACTTTCGCATTGAATTTTATAAACTAGCTCGACATTAGTCCAGTTTTGCTCTTTGCTGTCCGATATATAGTCTGCATATATATATATATAATTCCTCGGACTTCGAATGACAATAGCGAAATTAACATACTTGAATACCTGATGCAACATTGCCTTCTATAACTACACAGTACCCATAGTACCTACGGTACCATATACCTTGCATTAGTCGTGCATATTACAGGGTACAACTGAAATACTATGAAAAATAGGAAAATGTGAAATATAGCTATTAAAAATACTCATTTCTTCACGTCCTTAAAGAATGCTAGGTCTATATACAGGGTACCACTAAATTTTTATTGATTTAAATATGTGGAAGCATATTTAGGTTATTTTTTATATTTGCATCTGAAAATATCACCTTGTATATAGTTTCTTTTAAATTTCTACGCAGACTATATACTATATTAAGGTACTATACATTACATTGGATAATTTGAATACCAAATTTATATGGACACTCTGCATTATATGGCATGTCCGAAAGTATCTCAGTGTTATTCTTCGGTACAATACATTCTGTGCTTTGGATTTGGAAGAAGAAGTACTGCCGATTGTTAGTGGAAGACCCAGAACAGGTTTGGTATAGTACTTGTCAGATTGAAAAGGGGGTTCGTTTTAAAGAAAAGGGTGATATTGAGGATTTTAGTTGTAGTTCAGGTGTTTAGTTTTGTAAAAAGTAAATTAAAATGTCTTCTAAATTTGTTTGAAAGGATAATTATTGTTGAAAATTAAGATTGTTGATTTTTTTATTTTAATAAAAAAATCCTGCTATTTCTGTTTAATTTCTCTAATTTTTATATTATCTCTAATTTCTCGTTTTCTATTTTATTTTAATTTCTCAAATTTGCATCATTTTTGGTATGTTTTTTTTAGTTTATTTTGCCAAATAAATTAGCACTTATTCAGCAATTTCCATCATCCAAAGCAAAGACATGTCTTTGTCAATAAACGCATTTAATACTAGCGAGAGAAAGATTAGTTAGTTGTCGGATAGAGATAAATGAGGGAGATAGATGAAAAGGTGTTGTAAGTCTAAAGATAAATTTATAATTTAAAGAAATTGAAAGAAAAAGTGAGGTATCATAAATAATAATAAATTTGAAAAATAATAGAAATTAAAGGAATTGGAGATATTAAAAAAAATTATTTAAAAAATTCGAAAAATTACAAGAAAAATAATTGAATAATTGGAGAGTTAAGGGAAAGTTGAAAAAGTAGAGAAATCGGGAAAAAAAACAATACATAAAAATTAGATGAATTAGAAAATAAGGAATTTTATAAAATCCAAAGGAACAGAAACTATGAAAAATTCTGCACAGCAAAAATAAATTGAAATTTATAAAACGCTAAGCTAAAATAATATGATTGATTAATCTTTTCTTTTTTTTTTATATAATTATTTTACCTATAACTCTTTATTTTGCGAAACTTTTCAATAAAACCGTACCCTTTCTTAGTTACAATTTTTTAAACAAACAACTAGTTGATATACTAATTAAATATACAATCTAATTTCCTACATTTTTCGTGCTTAATAATTAATTAAACAAACAAAAAAACAAATTAAATTTGACTCATTCAAAAATACATCGAATTCGTTGCATTTACTGTGCGTGCTTTTGCATCTTGACGCTTGGCCGTAGTTCCATTGGCACGCGAGCACTGTGCCCTTATTGTCGTAAGATGAAATAACAATAATAAGTCTTGTATACGGCGCTCGCAGGCACTCGCAGTCTTTAGATTTTCGTGCCTTTGTCACCCAACGCAATCATATTGTACAGATAATGACTTCGTTCCAATTGCACAGAGCGCGAGAGTACATCATTAACCGAACGAAATTGCGAAAGGAACAGAGATGGAGAAATTGCCGCCACAAAGCAATTTCCCCATACAAAAATTAAATTGGAATTTATGCAGTGCCAAACGAAATAATTGAATTATTGCGATTTTTATTTATTGTTATAAAAATTGATATTAAGGCAGAACGAATGTGTCACTTTGACTGATGTTTTCAATTGTCAATAGTCGATTGTTAATATTTGTCACGTTGACAGTTGTTTAAATTAAATAACAATATTTTTTAAATCAATTAAAATCTGCACATTTTATTTTACATTTAATTAATTAATTAGATTATTAATTTAACATCCAAACAACTTTTTAAAAAGCATTTTGACTTAACCAAACCAGGATATTTTAATGGTCAGCAGACAGGCATCAACAATACAAAAATTTCTGTGAACAATTCTCACCAACTTTTGTGAGGCAACATTTTTTATTTTTCAAAACGAAAACTAGTTTTCTTCTATCCGCAACTGGGAAAACAGGTTTTTTTTTTTGAATTGTTACCCGTTTCAATATTGCTGTTGCTTTTCGAGCGGTCACCACAGAAGAACGGACATTATATATATATCTATAGTCCCTTCGCAGGACACTATAGATCGGACTCCGTGAGAAAGTCCTGTGAATGTCTCATCTATTTAGGTGACCGGTAAAAGTTGTACAATACATTCTTAATCACCGCACCAATCTTAATCTTGGTGAATATGTTACGATGATTCGTAATAATTTTATTATAGAATTGAATGAATGGACAATTTGAATATTTTTAGTTTTTTTTTTTATGGTAATTGGATAATTTATTGGCAATTGAATATTGTAATAATAATTGTCGGTTTACAAAAAAATCGTCGCAATGTTTGTGTTTAAAGATAATTTCATAAATGTTTGTTTGATATAATTTTTTTATTTAAAAAAAATCATACGTCATTTTTAATAAGATTATCTATTTTTTTTCTTTAATGTATATATCAGAAATGGGTTAACTACAGCAGCAAATGAAGTATTAGGCACAAAGAAAAGGGCAGGTAGGAGGGAATGGATCACGGAAGAAATAGTTGAAATGATAGAAGCAAGAAGGAAAATTAAAATTGGAAACACAGAAGCAGGACAGAAAAAAATATAAGGAACTAAGGAACTTAATTAATAGGAAATGCAAGCTAGCGAAAGAAGAGTGGATAAAAGGAAATTGTGAGGATATTGAGGAGGATATGAGAAGAGGTAAAGTAGATTTGGGCTACAGGAAAATTAAGTCACATTTTTCTAAAGTAAAACCAAAGGGTAACATTATATGTGATAAGCAGGGTAAGGAACTCACGGAAAATAAGGAAAAAGCTAGAAGATGGAAGGAGTATCTTGAAGATTTATATAAAGGTAGGCAGGACATGGAGGAGCTAGAAAGTGTGGAACAGATAGATGAGGATGACTTAGGTCCTAGCATACTTAGGTCAGAGTTTCATAGAGCATTAAATGATTTACGGAATAACAAAGCAGCGGGGATTGATATGATACCAGCCGAATTAATAAAACACGCAGGGGAAAAATGCAGGAGCGATTATACAGGCTAGTTTGTAAAATATATGAGAAGGGAGAAGTACCACAGGATTTTCAGCGTAGTAGAATAGTATCAATGCCGAAGAAAATAGGAGCTAATCTGTGTGAGAACTATAGGACCATTAGCCTACTATCACATGCATCGAAGATATTGCTAAAGATTATTTATAGGAGATTAGAAAATAAAGTAGAGGAAAGGTTAGGAGAAGATCAGTTTGGTTTTAGGAAAAACAGAGGGACGAGGGAGGCGATTTTAGCACTAAGAACAGTAGTAGAAAAAAAAATGAGGGTAGGAAAGGTAACTTGCATAGCTTTTGTAGATTTAGAAAAGGCATTTGATAATGTAGATTGGGACATAATGTTTAGAATTTTAAAAGAAACGGGTATAGATTATAAGGATAGGAGAATAATTTTTATTTTATATAAACACCAAACTGCCTTAGTTAGAATTGAGGGGGAAGAAGAGGTAGCAAAAATAGGGAAGGGAGTTCGGCAGGGATGTACACTCTCACCGTTATTATTTAATCTATATATAGAAGATGCAATAAACAAAGTAAAAGAAGAGTATAGTGTAGGTGTGAATGTACAGGGAGAGAAAATATATATGCTGAGATTCGCCGACGATATAGCTATATTGGAAGAAAGCGAAAAGAAATTAGAAAGGGTATTGAATGGTATGCAGGCAGTATTGACTAGGGATTTTAACATGAAAATAAATATAGGTAAAACTAAAGTGATGAGGTGTGACAAAAAGGAATGCAGTAGAAAAATGAGGATCACAATAGGAGATAATAGAATCGAAGAAGTGTCAGATTTTTGTTATTTAGGCAGTAGAATCACAAAAGATAATCGAAGCAAGGTAGATATAAAGTGTAGGATAGCACAGGGTAGGAAGGCATTCGTAGAAAAAGAACAGATTTTAAGATCAAATATTGACTTGGGTATTAGAAAAAGATTACTGAAGGTATATGTTTGGAGTGTAGCACTGTACGGGTGTGAGGCGTGGACTATAGGAAAGGAAGAGAAGCGTAGATTAGAAGCACTTGAAATGTGGTGTTATAGGAGGATGATGAGGATTGGTTGGGAAGATAAAGTAACAAATGAAGCTGTACTAGAGTTAGTAGGGGAGAAGAGAAGTATTTGGAGAGTGTTACAACGTAGGAGAGACAGATTAGTAGGGCATATTCTTAGGCATGGGGGGATTATGCAATTGATCATAGAAGGTAGAGTGGAGGGAAAGAGAGGGGTAGGTAGGCCTAGATTGGAGTATGTGAGTCAGATAGTTGAAGACGTTGAGATGAATAGCTATAGGGAGATGAAGGGATTAGCTCAGGATAGATCGGCATGGCGTGCTGTTTCCAACCAATCTTTAGGATTGCGGACTCTTTAACTAACTAATGTATATATTTACATTCATTATTCCTTTACATTTTTTTTTAATTAAACAAAATTTACTTTGTCGCATATTTTCGCAATTTCTTTTTAATAAAAATGATGTAACAAAATTTTCATTTGTATATAGCTTTCGGAAAATGCATTATTTTTTTAAACAAAAATTGTTTATATTTTAAAAAAATTATTACAAATTTGTATATACATCTAATTTTTATTTTTACAATTTTTTTATTATTAAAGAAAGCCTGAAATCTTTCTTTGCCACATTTGTGTGCATTGATTATCTTAAATTTAAAAAAAATTACTAAATAAACTTTTGTATATATTACATATAATAGCCAGAACATGCATTGATTTTTTGTATAATTTTTTTTAATTAGAAAAAAATGAAAACTAGAGATTATCAATTTTTTTCTTTTTTTATAAGTCTGCCGTTGTAAATACAATAATTTTTCTTAAACAAAATTATTTCCTCTAATCGCTGCTAAGGACAATATAAATAATTCTTCTCTTCTTCGATGAAAAAAATTTTTTTTTATTAAAAACCTATCTAAACATCTCCAAAACTACAACAAATAACAATCCAAAATTAGACATGCAAATCAAATCTTCGCCTTCGTCTTTCCCCATACATGCAACACTGTACACCCAGCATATACTATGCAACCGTATATACACACATGTATACACGTACACCGTATACAATACGAAGAACGAAGCCGCTCTGCTAATTGGCAACTTCTTAATGTCATTTTATTACGCCAGGCACGTTGGCTTTGATAAATACAACCCTCAAGAATTGTACTCAACCTATAACATAGTGTCGTCTACGACGACATTTCCATCCATCCCACCCGCACCCCTATTTATAATATATACCCTTAATTTTGCCTTTTGTTGCTTGGGTCTTTGTTTTAGTCGAATTGTTTTTTAAACAAGAAATTTTATTAAAATATCGACTTGAACTTGTTTTGAATTATGTAGTTGTAAGTAATATTTGGGGAGGTTTTGTTGTAATGTCAATGTTTTTCAATAAAGTGCTATAAATGTGAAAAAAATTGTAAAATTATGGTTATAAATGTCTTTTCATTAAATTATAATTGTATTGAAAAAATTTTTTTTATTAATTTTGCTACAAAAACAATTTTGTTACAATTTTTTAAATAATTCAATTATAGAAAAATATATAATTGAATATACTGCTCTATATGCATTGGGTTAAGGGTTTATACTAAGAGCAGTAGCTTAAGACTTACTACTGAAAAATGTAGCCAAATTTTTTTTTACATTTTTTTTTAAAACCGCGATTGCATAAAAATTAGCACATTTGGTTAGGTTATGTCAGGTCAGGTCAGG
This sequence comes from Leptodirus hochenwartii, assembly GCA_947310635.1. Lineage (NCBI taxonomy): Eukaryota > Metazoa > Arthropoda > Insecta > Coleoptera > Leiodidae > Leptodirus > Leptodirus hochenwartii. The sequence goes on from OX371186.1 coordinate 1,112,151, forward strand.
TCAGGTCAGGTCAGGATAATGTTATATTTTTATAATTTTGCATTTTAGAAAAACGAATTTAATTTTATTTACGTATAATTAAAAAATTTAAATAGAATTGGAAAATTAGACATACTGCACTGTATGTATATGGTTAAGAACTTATGCAAGGATCGTTGGCTTAAGACTGACTACCCAAAAATGCAGCAATATAAATGATTTTCAATTTTTATGCTTCTTACTAAATTACGTATAAAATGTCAGTTTTATAAAAAAAATCAGCTGTTTCAGAAATGTCAGCCAATGCAGTAAATAAGGTTAGGTCTCAGGTTAAGCCAAGTAATTTTTTAAATATTTTTTCATATTGAATTTTATGTACTTTTACATATATTTGAAAAAATAAATTAAAATTGGATATACTGCTTTACGTACATTGGCTAGGGATTTATGGCAGGATCATTATCTCAAGACATACTACTCAAAAGTGCAGGTTTTTTTTGTCACTTTTTTCTTATTGGACGAATAAAAAAATCAAAACAGGTATTTTTATAAATATTTGCCAACTTATTTTTGGCCAATTTGGTGGCCCACCTATGTAAAATCGAACCCCTTTACAAAATCGCACCAAACAAATCAACCAAACACTCTTGTTCGCTCACTTTCGTTGTACGCGCGCAATGAATCTTCTTCACGCAACTTCTCGCATCTTATCGACTGTTGATAGTCGATAAGCGTCCTCTTCGTCCATCCTCCTGCAAACTTCCAATCGCATATTGTAAGAACGTCTGTCCTTCCGTTCGAGGTACAGAACAAGAACTCTTGGCGCACCGCTTTCGCAGCTCTTTCTCCTTGCCCTAATTCTTGTAGAATTCAGTTTGGTAGCTGCTGTTAGTTGATGATGATGATGATGATGATGATGATGATGATGATTTTACCGGCACAGAGAAAGTTTGATCATTAGTAGTAAGACGGGCAAAGTCAAAGTGGAAGGCGCAGGAAAGGAAAGGAAAGGAAAGGCTGTGAGTTGTGCAGAAGGAGCTGGCGACAATTAGCGCTCTCATCAAATGTCTGGAAGTCTTATAGATAGTTTTGTGGATTTGTTTGTAGTGTGTTTGTTGTTGTTGAGGAATTATTTTGATGGTTAGTTGAGGGTTTATTTTTAAAAAAGATATTAGAATTAGAATAAAAAATTTCTGAACAAAATTTCTTAGAAATTTACTATACAAGAAATTATTTTACAGAGAAGTCGTAAGGACGTAATATTTTTAACATTTGTTAAGAAAGGTTTAGGTTATATAATAGCAAATTTTAGAAATATTAGCTATGTTAGTTATTTTTTTAAAAATTCTCAAAATTGAGCTTCTGTTTTTGTTGATTTTTTCTATTTTGAGAATTAGCCAAAATTCACTGAAATAATGATTTTATTTAAAAAGATAGGTCATATTCTTAGACACGGTAGCAGAAAATAAAATTATAATCAAATGAAGTAATAGCCATAATAGAAATTAAAAAATATATTTTAATGATTTTTAAACAATTTTTTAAAGTGGCTTTTTGTGATTTAAAATTTCCATGGGAAATATGATAAATTTTAATTCGAAAATTTTTTTTACGGAAAAGTGGTAAGGACTAACGACGTAATATTTTTAACATTTATTAAGGAAGGTTTGGATTAGATAATAGCAATTTTTTAAAATACTAGCTACGTTAGTTATTTTTTTAAAAAAATCTCAAAGTTGAGCTTCTGTTTTTGTTCATTTTGTCTATATTGAGGATTTGCCAAAATTCGTAAGAATTAATGTTTTATTTTTGAAGATGGGTCATATTCTTAGACACGGTAGCAGAATATAAAATAATAATCAAGTGAAGTAGTAGCTATAATAGAAATTAAAAAATATATTTTAATGATTTTTAAACAATTTTTTAAGGCGGCTTTTTGTCATGAAAATTTCCATGAGAAACTTGATAAATTTTATGTCTAGAAATTTTTTTACGGAAAAGTGGTAAGGACTAACGGCGTAATATTTTTAACATTTATTAAGAAAGGTTTGGATTAGATAATAGCAATTTTTTTAAATATTAGCTACGTTAGTTATTTTTTTTTTAAATCTCAAAGTTGAGCTTCTGTTTTTGTTCATTTTGTCTATTTTGATGATTTGCCAAAATTCGTAAGAATAAACGTTTTATTTTTGAAGATGGGTCATATTCTTAGACACGGTAGCAGAATATAAAATAATAATCAAATGAAGTAATAGCTATAATAGAAATTAAAAAATATATTTTAATGATTTTTAAACAAATTTTTAAAGTGGCTTTTTGTAATTTAAAATTTCCATTGGAAATATGATAAATTTTAATTCGAGAAATTTTTTTACGGAAAAGTGGTAAGGACTAACGACGTAATATTTTAAACATTTATTAAGAAAGGTTTAGGTTATATAATAGCAAATTTTAGAAATATTAGCTATGTTAGTTATTTTTTTTTTAAATCTCAAAGTTTTTGTTCATTTTCTCTATTTTGAGGTTCGCCAAAATTCGTAAGAATAAAAGTTTTATTTTGGAAGATGGGTCATATTCTTAGACACGGTAGCACAGAATAAAATTATACTCAGATTAAAAGTAATAGCTATAAAAAAAATTAAAAAAATATTTTAATGATTTTTAAACAATTTTTTAATGCGAGTTTTTGTCATTTTAATTTCAATTAAATTTTCGCTGTTCGATTAAATATTTCTAATTATTGTATTCAATTAAAATATTTAAAAAAGAATTGTATAAGATTTCGTAAAACACATTCTTTAGCAACAAAATTTCCAACTTACATTTTTTAAATATTACTTTACAATAATTTTTTTTCAACGCTACTTTCAAAGAATAAACAAAAATACACAAAACGTAAAATACAAAAAATTGTATTTTACTTTTTTTGGGGTTGCATTCTACTCTGAAAAATCATCAATCCTTTATTCAACTTTTATCGTTCCGAAATCCAGTTTTGCAAGTATTCTTGCAAACAAAACACTCTACGCAATACGGCAATCCTTAGCCCGGTGCTACAACAAATGTAACACGATTTTATATATACATTCTTCGGAACTCGTTAGTTGTTACTATTCAATTCGAACAATTGACATACAACTGACCGTTGGTCAGTCGGCCTAGCTCCATATTTCACCCTCAGGATAAAAACTGGAAATCGCCAGACAATGGTTATTTGTCCACTAGTTATTTGTATTAGCTTGCATCTACAGGATGAATTAGAAAATTAACTAGTTCATTATTAGAATTTTTTTTTATTTGGATTGCTAGAAGAATTGTTTTTTTTTGCGTAAATCTTCGTTTGTAGGATTTTTTATAAATAGCTGATGAATTGCAACGCTGCATTTGATCATTGACAAATGTAGTTGTACTTAAGCGCCATCTATGTTCGTAAAAGTAGACTTAATCAAATATTTGACACAAAATGTTTCAACATTTTTCAAAGTTTCAAAATTGTTTTGTAATTTTAAGTTAGTTAATAAAACTTGAATTTTTTTTTAGTACAGTGATGCCAATTCAACAATTAGTTCAAAATAATCCAACTTTTATATTAAAGTTTCGGCAAATTTTTTTGATGGCGCGTTATTCTTAAAATAAACAAAATTGTTGATAAAAAAGTTCTACTTTAAAAATAAAAATAACTAACATAGGTAATATCTTCAAAATATATCGTTATCTATTTCAAACCTTTCTAAATGTATGTTAAAAATATTACGACCGTACGACTTTTCTGAAGAAAATTTACTTGACTTGAAATAAATCACGTTCCTTGTGGAAAATAAAAATGACAAACCATCCCATTAAAAAATTGTTTAAATGTTATAAAAAAATTTTTTTTCACTATTGTTTTATTTAATCTTATTATAAAATATGTACTCCCATGCCTAAGAATATGACCCATCTCTATATAATTATTTTCTCAAGCAAATATATCATTTTCAAAATACAATTTTTATTCTAACGAATTAAATTTAATTTGGGCCGTTTCCCACGTCGACTTTTTCAATAAGTAACACCCTGTATATAAATTGCGCTATTGTATTGTATTCTATTTATTATACATTATTTTGGGTAATTGAAACTGGTTCGGTCACCATTTCAAAAATATATTCGCAATTTTAACATTTACCTTACACATATATAAATAAATAAATAAAAATAAAATATTTATATATATACAGAGCGAATATAATTTACACGAAATTTAGGCACGATACTTAGGCACGAAAAAAACAAAAAAAAAACAGGAAATTTAATCTTTCCACCCCACAAATTTGAAGCATTAAAACATTGTTTGTATTTTTAAAATTCGGTCTGCTTTATTTTTGTAATTTGTATGTCAATTTTTGATATTTTAATTGTCGATTATATTTTTTGAGAAACAAAATATGTTGCCCCCAAAATTGACCAACAAATTCCGCAATTTCAATATTTATTTAAACAATTAACAAAATTTAATGTCAATATTTGTGAAACTCGACAAAATTACGAATAATCAATATTACAATATACACTGCTGTATAAAGTCAAAGACAAGAGTAATGTGTCGCTATAGAAGCGCATTTTTTGCATACACGTAATACATTGATACTGTGGCACATTACTATTGTATCTTAGTGCACATATACATATATATGGGTACGATAAAGGCCACTGAGTGGGCCACAATTTGGTCACAGCGGTCACCGCTGGACACCATACAACTTACTCACCATGAAAATAATTAGATTTGTTATTGGCATTCTCCAGAAACAATTCTCTCTATATACTCACACATATACACTTCTAATAGTCTAGTTCATGTCTAGTTCTATAGAATTCATTTTAGTATATATATAAATTTGAAAAAAATAAAAAATCTTTATATTAATAATTTTTTTTAAATATTTTGTGGCGAGTAAAAAGATTTTTTTTTACAATCTTTCATATACGATCATTTTTCGTTTGAATCGTTTCATTTCAATTTTTTTTTCTTCTTGATTAATTGAAATTAAATAATTAAAAAGTTCGTAAATATTCTTAACTACGCATTTATTTTTTAAACTTTATATATGGCGATAAAATTTATTTAAATATCCAAAAATAATTTTTTTGTTAACAAAAAGGAATTCTTTAAAAGTTGTGTATGCTGAAGATTCAGCGGCGAATAGTTGGTCCTTGAAGAGCGAAGGGAAGAAACGTGGGCGGACGTTTTTTTTTGCTGTTTTTAATCTGACTGGGGCGTGTGTAATGTTTGGGGCATAGTTTGATATAGGGGTGGCATTGCGGCTAGTTCTTGCTGTAGGAGGGTTGGTATAAGAAAGGTGGTTGAAAATGTGCGCGGCGTGAATTCTGACGTATTAAAATAAATTGTATGTTTTTTTAAATCTTTCGCATAAATTTATAAAAAAAAAATTAATTCTTACTGTTTTTTTGGGACATTTGATGAAATTATTTATTATCGTATAAATTTTTATTAAAAAATAGCCGAGTTATAAATCTAATTAATTTACAATTAATCGAGCGAAATAATTATTAAATAGATTTCAATACAAAAAATAATTCGCTTCGTCAAAAAATTTCTTTCACAAATATTTTAAAATATCATTTTCCATTTTTTATTATCCAAAAATATAATTTCTTAATTTCATTTAGAAGTTTTTTGATGCAAGAAAATTGTGTGTAATTTTTTTTTATCAGGTATTAACGACGCACGGCTAACATTTAAACCTTCATCTAAAAAAGTCTTCTTTGTTTTACAACAATATTATTTACAACATTTCTACCCCCCCAATGATTTTTTACGTTTACATTTTTTCAAAGAACTTCAACAGTCCATCATCTACCTTTAAAAATGCACCCCTAAAATACCACCCTTATTTTTTTTTTTACAATTGTCCTATTTGAATTCTATGTTAAGTAGAAATCCTTTATGAACAGTCTTTACAAAATTCAACCCTTGCTTTCTGTAAACATCACCCCTTAATCCTGCGAACGTTAGTGTAGACTCTTATTAATAGAGGGCAGCATGTTGGTATTACTATGCCATAGTTTATAAAAATATTATTTTATAAAAAAAATTGTTAAAAGTATTTTTTTTTTTTATATAAAGATAAAAAATTTTTTAGTCCAAAATAATTTATTTCAAATGTTTTTGTTAGTCTGCAATATGATGTAATAAATAATTAAATGTATATTTTTGCTCGTTTAAAAGAGTTTAAAAATTTGAATAATTATATATATTTTTATTATTCAGGGTCGGATTGCTGAATATTGTATATAAATAAAAATAGATTCATTTTTCCGTAAAACTATGGGTTAATTTTTTTTTCCCGTATGAATTTATACTTAAAAATTGCGTCGTTAATACTCGATATGGAATATGATTATAAAAAACGTAACAGTAAATATTGTAAAAAAAATATTTATACGTGGATGAATAAAATTTTGATTTTTTTTAAGTTAAATTAGTTTAAAAAATTTAATTGGAAACACAGAATTAATTTTTCAAAAAAAAAACTAAAGTAATTTATAAATATTTATACCTTTATATATAAACTACATGCGAAATAATTTAAAAAAAAACGCTCTCTGAGCTTAATATGTTTTTTTAAATACAATTTTAAACTATATTATTTTTACAAACCACAATTAAAATTCTAACAAAATAAATTGAGCTAAAAAAACATAAAAATACAATAAAACAAACATTCACAATAACGCGAAATTTCATAATGGTTTATAATCCAGCGTTGCCAAGTTGTGCATTTATTGTATATGTTCCGGGTTGATTTATTAAAAATATTCTACATGTTATAATGTTATATCTTTATCTTTTTTTGCTTATTGCGATGATGGCAAACATTAAACAACAAGCAGAAGCGCACAAGCGCGAAAGGATTTGCAGAAAAGTTATAATGCTATGTAGAAAAATGAAACTTTTGAATTAATGGCTGACCAAAATATCAAAAATATATATATTTTTAATTAAAAAATGTCTTGTAGTTAAATATAAGATTTATTAACGAAGGATTTATGTATTTATTCTTTCTCCGCGAAATAATTTAAATACACAAAGAAAATTATCTTCAATATCGTTAATTTTAGATTAAAAAAAATTTAATTTATATGTAAAAAAATTCACTGAAAGTTGTGCCATTTTTCATTATGAAAAATTTTTTTCTCATCCTCATTCATTTGTTTTTTTACTGGTGGTAAGATAGGGGGTCGATCGATAAGTAAAATATTTTTTCTATAAAAACTTGGATTAGTTTTCAATAAAACGACCATGTGAGAATTTTCTAATTTAATCAAATTATTTATTTATTTATCATAGAAAATTGTTGCGAGTGAAGAAAAATTTCAGCTTGTAGAATTTTAAATCTAATTAAAAAAAATGAATTGGCCACCCACTACTAATGTCATAGCCAAACATTTTATACTAGATTATAATATAAAATAAAACAGGAGGAAGAGTTGCACAGGAAAGTTTATAAATTAAAATCCACCGCCTGCTTTAATTTAGTACTTTTTCCGCTTGATAAATTTAAGCTGTTCAGTTGGACATATTCCCATCTCCCTTTCCCATACACACCCCACATCTCACCATCCTCCTTCTTCCGCATCCGTTTATTTTCTATACGCACTTGCTTCCTCATATCAGTGCTGTATTTATTACTGGTAAAAAAATTAAAATTCAGTGACATAACTGAAAAAAAATCACTTTTTTTTGTTGCGTTTTGTATTGAAGAGCCACTGTAGATAAAACCAACTTAATAAAAGAATTTTTTGTGTTGTAAAATTTCTAAAAAGTATTATAGAACGTTCACAAGTCTAGTATTCGTTTTTTATGCGCATTTCGAAGTCTAAGCCGCTATTTCAGTAGCTCCATAAATACCGCCGTTATCTTACAGTTACAAGTTATTCGAAAAAAACGATTTTTTTACAAATTTTTATGTTTCAACAAAAACTTTCACCAAAATTAAATAGAAATTTTGTATAATAATAATTTATTGTATATCAGCAATTACATTTATTGGTGGAAGTGTGGATGGAAGCTTAACTTTTGAAATTCGCAATTAATTTGAAAAAATATTTACATTTTTATAAATAATCAATTATTTATTACTATATTAATAATCGTGGTAAATTTTTTGATTTCTTTTATCAATTATGCCTTCCTTTATTTGTATTTAAAAAAATATATATATAATTTTTTTTGTTAGCGTCACTTGTTGTAGCGTTGATATAAAGATATATATTTCGTGTTATATGACTAAGGATAATAGCGCCAGGATATGTGTGTGCGGAGTAATTTGAATTAATCCTCGGGATTAATCCTGGGAATAAAAAGGATATTCAGGGATACAAATTAAATTATAAAAGTCGGGATTTATCGTAACAAAAACCGGGTTTGTTTAACCGACTTAAATTTTGCTTACAATGAATGTTTTTGTCTTGAAAGACAAATTTTGATTTTACAAAGAATTTTATATAATAATTTTTTTTTGATTTTACGGCAGTTTTATTTACATATAAAAATTGATTGAAATGTACATTTTCGAATGTTAAATTTTAATAATTAACGCGTGTGAACTTGTCTAAATTATTAATGATTTCCATTTTGATTTATCGCAATTTAGCAATTTTGTTCGTCGCTCTGGCGTTCGTTGCCGTAAGAAGAACGCATCCCGTTTCCATTCCCAGCCTTTACCCAACGAACGCTCGAAGATTTCTAACAATATGTCTTGGAAAATACGGTTTTCCAACGCACCGACAAGTATAAATGACTCTTTTACTTCAACGGGAACCGCAAAACCATCAGCCGTGCTTCTGGCTGGGCTCCCCTTGTTTATAAACACACCCATACCGGGCGTTTTCCACAAAGAAATTTATTTGTAATTACGTGCACAGTCGCCTTTCTTCGGTTGGCCAAGTATCCTGGAAATGTTGTCCTCGTCCCGTTTTTCTTTACGTACATAAACTGCTGAAGGTAGTTGAAAAGTAAAGTTTCGCGAAAATGATGAAAGTTGTATGAAAAATTGACTTGTATGTGGTCATATGCTCAGACACGGAGGTATTATACAGATAGTTATAAAAGGTGGGGTATATTTATATATAAGAAGATTAAGGAGTTAAATTGATGTAGTTTTTGGGGATGAAGTATGTTGAAAAGTAATCTCCTAAAATTTATGTGGGTGATAATTTTTGGTCAGCCCTAGAGGGTGGTAAGTGTTCTATATGTATATATTTTCGTTTGCGGAGTGAATATGTAAAATAATAGGTAAAATATGGCAATTTATCAAATAAATTCGAGGTATTGTTTGTTAAATTTTGTGCAATTCGTGCTGTCATATTGAACCGTTAATTTAAAAGCATATATATATATTTTTATATATTTTTTATTGTGAGGGTTTTTGTAAAATAATTTTGTTTATTAAATGTGTTAAAATGGGTTAAAAGGAAGCGAATTGTTAGAAATGCAATTTGACAATTTTTTTCATATAATATTTGAGCCTTCGAATTTTTATGGGCCGCGCAAATTGATAATATTTTTTGTTTTAAAGAAATTCGGATATTTTTTAACAAAAATTAAAAAAAACGACGTTTACAAACCCGATTTTAAAAATCGGGTTTTTATAAAATAAAAAAATTTATGCGGTTTTTCTTTGAGTAATTTTTTGCGCGTTTTAAATAGAAATGAAAAATATAATAAATATCTTTTGAATTTTTCAGAAAAACATAAACAAACAAATAATAACCACTGATTTGTTAAAATTTACGTTTAAAATACGACTGCGAACATTTTTAATTTAGTTCTTCACATGTTTAAAAAAACAAATGATAAGATAGACGTAAAAAATTGGAAAGGTCCTTTTTAATGGACCAAAGTTTTAATATGTGCTATGAATATAATCCTTATATAAAAGATGTGTGTGCAAACTAACCACGCATTAAAAATAATACGTTCAAAATTTAAATGATCAAAAAATCAAAAAAAAATTCTTCCCATGCCAAATTTTCTTAAATTATTTTTTATGTACGCTAATAATCTAAAGAACTTGTCTAATATTTGATTTAATTCTAAAAATTTCTTCATTATCAAATACTTAATGCCAATTCGAAAACTTTTGTTTAAACCTGTTCCGCTTCCTGTATATACACCTCTCTGTCGAATACATGCACTATTGTATGCGAGGACACAATAATAGATAAGGAGAGCATCCACGGCAATAAATATGAATCCATCTAGTCGGAGAAAGAGGTCTTTGGAAGTATAGCGAAGCAAGTAACGTATTGTTCTTGCTTCTCCGCTTTTCTATATATATATATATATATATGTACGTGTAATCGTTATTGTAAAGTATATATGTTGGCTACAATGGAAATATGTATTATACTCTTGTATAGTACAGAAAACTCATTAATAACCCCAATATTAGATGTTGTTTCGCATTTATTTTCATTTATTTCTCTCGCGCGAGCGAGCGCCACCTCGCGTGTGTTCCCACACATAAATACATGGACGCGAATATCCGTATAGAGATGCGCAGGTGCCATTTTGATTTTTTTTTTTTAACTAATTTATCGTGGAATTCTCAATTTTATTGCCGATTTGTTAATTGTAGCAGATGTATCGAAAAAAAAGTTTTTTTGATTTTTATTTATTTTTGGTAAAGAAATGATATTGTAATATATTTAATTTTTCACTATTAAAATTTGCTGCACGAAACGGTATATTTTTTTATATATGACAATTTTTTAATATCTCATTATAATCTCATAGAATCCCAACCAAAATCCCACAGCAATTTTTTTAGATAAATTTTCAGTAAATGTCATTTAACTTCGATAAATTTTTAGAACAGTTCAATAAATGTCAATAAATTGCGGACAAATGTTCAATACGTGCCAGGAAATTTTAAGAAATTCCAACAATCACAGCGGACATCAAAAATTTTCAATAATCTCTGAAAAAGTTTCAAAAATCCCATCGAGTTTCCTAGATATAACAATAAATCCCAGAAGATTCTAAAAATCTAAATAAATGATTGCAAATTTCAATAAATTTTAGAAAAATGCAATAGAATTTCGATAAATCCCATCAAATTTCAAAAAGTCGCAATATCAGTTAACAAAATTCGATAAATTTTAGTTAATACCCAATCAATTCCAGCAAATTTTCGGAAAATTATAATAAATCTCGTGTACAAATTTGTTCCTAATTGTAATGTAAATTAGCCAAGGCATATCCTACACTTTGTAAATTTTTCACAAAGAATATCGTGAAATATTTTCCACCATATTTTTAAAAAATACTTCTGTCATGTTCACTTATTTATTTAATATTATATCAATCACGATTCGTGACAGAGGTATTTTATTTCGTTTTTATCTTGTGCTACTGAAGGGGCATAACCTTCGAAATGCGCATCTAGCTACTTAATGCTTTAAGTTACAGTATTTGGGTGATTTATATTTCTATTTATACTTATACTTATATTTATACTTATATTTATATTTATATTTATATTTATACTTATACTTATACTTATACTTATACTTATACTTATACTTATACTTATACTTATATTTATATTTATACTTATACTTATACTTATACTTATACTTATATTTATATTTATACTTATACTTATACTTATACTTATACTTATATTTATATTTATACTTATACTTATACTTATACTTATACTTATACTTATACTTATACTTATACTTATACTTATACTTATACTTATACTTATACTTATACTTATACTTATACTTATACTTATACTTATACTTATACTTATACTTATACTTATACTTATATTTATATTTATACTTATACTTATACTTATACTTATATTTATACTTATACTTATACTTATACTTATACTTATACTTATACTTATACTTATACTTATACTTATACTTATATTTATATTTATACTTATACTTATACTTATATTTATATTTATACTTATACTTATACTTATACTTATACTTATACTTATACTTATACTTATACTTATACTTATATTTATACTTATATTTATATTTATATTTATACTTATATTTATACTTGTATTTATACTCATACTTATACTTATACTTATACTTATATTTATATTTAATATTTATATTTATATTTATATTTATATTTATATTTATATTTATATTTATATTTAACACCGTAGTGATAATTTTTATAATCACCTAGATAATAGCATCTGTTTAATTTCCAAATGTAATATATATATTTTTTGCTTTTCTCCAGTAAAGTTAAAAAAACAACCACGATCGCTCTTATTCCCATCTCTAGCTAGTCATTCGAGCTTTTAGTAATACCAAGCAAATATATATTGTCGAAATTATATAATAAATGTGGATACTTTATCTTTGTATCTTTGTTGGAAATGCTGCCTTACTTTACTTGCTTTTCTCTTCCTTCTACAAAATTATTGAACATTCTACTCTGCATAATTCAACAATTATTTAAGAAAAACATACTTTCGTGCAAATATTTTATATTTTAATACTTGCAAACTTTGCAATTTTTTATTATCTAGAATTAGTTGTTTTTTCTTCTTCTTTAAAATAAGACTTGCAAATGTTCAGTGGGTAAAAGAATTAAAATTTTTTTTTTTTATTTAGTAAAAAAAATTTTCCAACTTGCCCATTATGTACTAAGCTAAAACGTTTACTATAATTACAAAAAAAAAATTTATTATTAAACTTATCTTCTACAAAAAATATATTTCAATATTTATTAATCAAATACATCATTTCTAATTTTTTTTTTCCTTTATTATAAAATGATATAATTACATACATTTATGCCTAACCTCTTTACTTTAGTACCATTACTACTTATACTATTTATTAACACATCTATCATCATTTCTTGCGACTAAAAGCCTATAATTTTCGATCCAAATAGAGTATACTTTACGCAAAACACATGTTTATTTCACAGTAAGTTGGTCTGCTTCAAAAATATACCATCAATAATAATTACGCGATACAGGACCCGTTTGTGGTTGTGGTTGTGGTTTTTTGAGAAAATCCGGTGGACTTAATTGAAATTTCCAGCTTTGTACAGGGTATTTCAAATTTTTACCAATCTCTTAGTTGCAATTGAATTTTTTTTTAACTTTCACATTTTTTCTCGATTTTTTAAATTGTATAGAATATCAGCTAGATGCACATTTCGAAATATTCAGTATCACTATAAAAATATTAAATTATAATTAAAATTACAATAATTTTTATTAAAAGGATTTTTTCCGGTAGTATTTTTTTCTGAAAAATATTCACGATGTAACTTTTTCTTTTATCTTTAATCTGTAATGATTTGTCATAATAAAATCAATTAAATTGATATGGAAAGTAGGGGAATATATTGCTCACTCTGTATATATTAATTTTCTTAGGAACTATTAAAAAAATACCATATACTTATTATTATATAAAATTACTCCATATCGGCTAAAAAAAATTTTCTTCTTCTGTGTACTGTAAAATTACAGTTAAAACCCATAAAATGGAAAATGATTTGTTATATTTTTCTTTTGTCTGATAATATTATCTATTTTGGAAAATTTACATAAGAAATAATATTTTTATCAATTTTTCATTAGGTGCATTTTTTTTTATTCAAATATTTGTACATCAACAAAACAAATTGTATTTATAACATAAAATTTTAATCAAAAAATTTACAAAAAATATTGCTTCGCCAGAAAATTGTTTGTTAAAAATTAAAAAAAATAAATTTCACATTTTCACTGCAAATCTCAAATTAAACACCAAAATAACACAAACTAAAACCGTCTTTCGCCACATCCTCAGCCCTACCCGCATAACAAACCCTTTCGAACAAAAAGGGTGATTTTCTAGTCTTCTTCCACAATGCATTTAAACCGCCGACAAGCAGCGCTTGACCACATGTTTCGTTGCTTTTCCAAAGCCGAATTTGTTTCGGTACACGTTCTGTTAACAACATCCCCGAAGTGGTTAACCCCATCCACATATCGGCTCGTTTTCTTCTATACGTATTGAAAAGTAATTATTATACCCAAGGGTATAAAATAAGGGCTTAAAACGACCACAAATTACAACGGATTATACTGAGATATATATTTACGATATTGACAAAAAATATTATGGAATATTAGTTATTTGTAGCTAGGTGTTTTTTTTTTTAAATAATAAATTTATTTTTTGTTTTTATTAAATAAAAAAGGCTGTTTCGTTGAATGATGATTGGTGGTTTGTATTGACCATATGATGTCTTGTGTTTAAAATTGCTGTTTTTTTTTTTTTTAATAAAAATGGCAACAAAAAATTGTATTTGGGATTTTTTTTAAATACAATTTAGTTTTTACATTTAATTTTGTTGAAGAATGAATTATTTTTGAACATACAGATTTTCAAAATGAGCAGTTGGAAACATTTTTATATGTAAAAATTTACATTTTTTATTTTACGTGAAAAAAGGTTTAACAGTTTATAAAATATCGTTAAAATAAACTAAAAATTGAAAAACAAGAAGGGTACCCCCTTTGAATTTGTTTGGCTAAATTTTGGCCTTTACAAAAATGAGTTTATTATATTTTCTAATCTCAGAATTTAGAATCTGCAAGTGATTTTGATGAAGAATGAATATTTCTAAAATTACAGAATTTCAAAATGCGCAGTTAAAAATTTTTTATATGTACGCCCATGTAAAAATTTACAATTTTTAATTTACATGATTAAATGGGACATTTTCATAAAATTACCATTGAATGGAAATGATTCGATGATTGTAAATCTACAAGAATTTTGTAAAGGTAGATTAATAATAAAAAAAAATGTTTTTGAAAATTTGAAAATTGCAGATATCAGAATTTTTTCAATCCTAAATTTTTTTCTTCAAAATATACAATTCTAAATTTTCAAGCGTCCTCAAAATAGTTGTCAAATAAGTACTTAACATGTTCCCTTGTTCGTTTCCAAAATTCATTCCTCCACTTCTTCTAAATAACAAACCGCGAGCATTTTGCCATCGCCCGGCACAAACGCACCCTCTCCGCGGCGGGTAGTTTGTGTGCACGTAGGGGTGGAGCCGCTACTCCTCCCACGCTGCAGCGTGGATCCGTTTCTTGCGCGCGGATCGGTTACTTGATCTAGATTAATGAAAGTATTTTCTCCAACTAATTTATCTCTTAGACTTTCGAGATTAAGACATCTTCGAACGTCCCGGGGTCTTAATTTGTCATTGTAGTAGCGCTCGAACAGAAGAACGAACATCCTCCCCTTGTTCCTTTCCATGCCACGGACGATATTAGAAGAAGATACGTATATAGCCTAATTTATATGGAACTTCACCTGTTGGGACATTCGAAAAAAAATCAAATTATTATTTTTATAAAATTTTATTTACCTGTCTTTAGGTTATAATAATTTTTGTTGAACACAACAAAAAATTGAATAATTTGCTTTTATAAAAACTTCAAGTTAAGGGCGAGTTCTGCGTCAATTTCCTGACCTCATTAAGTGAACTAGCATTGCGAATTTATTACGCAGATAATATTTTGCTCTTCAGTTTATGAACGAACGTTCGTGCATCGTTGTCTGCTATTATTTTCCTCCTCCTGCTTTATGGCTGATGCACAAGAAGTAACCATTAAAATATGGATGTCATTCGCAAGAAACGAATAAAGCATCGTCTCTAACAGACTGAAGTTGCTGAAGGAGAATCGGCTCCAATCCCAACCGAGGAACGTATTGTATTTAATCTGAGATGCAAATGTATGCCACCCCGATCTACCCTTAATTAACCCTTAGAGGAAAAAAATTTGGCTGATGGCTGTAGAAAATGGAAGGTCTTTCACGGTAGATTTTTGTAATGCAATATATTTTTTTGAGTTTAAAACAAACGATTATCGTACAAAAAAAATTGAACCGGTTTTTCTTTGATTAAATGATTTTATTTGTAAAAAATATCACCTTTTTAAAACGTCTTTATTAAATAGAGATATTTTCGCGAATAATTTTTCGTTCGGTAAAAAATTAATTTATATTTTGACATCTTGAATTCATCGATTTATTTAAAAAAAATTACAAAATTTTCTACTTAATTAATATTTTTTGGTATCTAATATTCAGTTTGGTTGTTTCTTGTTGAGTGTGTAAAAAGAATTAACATCTCCTTAAGAAGTCCTCAGCGTCGCTTTGACTCATAAATAAGTCCGTGGTATTATTAAGTATTAACGTAGTCCTATTCTAGACTACATAGTAATAAACTAGCAAACGGTAGTGTTAATTGCAGGGGTGGCCAAATAAAATGAACAAAAAAAATTGGGATCTTAAGAAGAAAGTGTTGAGAAAAATTAAAAAATAAGCCACGTTAATGGGCTTAAAAAGTAATTTGTTGCTATATGAGAATGGTGAGGATTGGGCAGGTGAATAGATTGGCAAATGAAGCCATGTTAGATTTTTTATTTTTTTTATCACAGCGTAGAAGAAAGTCACATTCTCAGACATGCTTGTCTTAAGAATTGATATAAAAGGTAGAGTATACGGAAAGACAAAGAATAATAGAATTTGGTTTATATTCTAAGGTGTTATATTTACCTAGGTATTAGGAAAAGGACTTTATTTAATTAAATACAAATACTTTTATAAAATCGTGTTTAAAAATGCAAAAAATTTGCTGATAAAGAAAATTGCAACTTTATTAAGAGAAATGAACCTAAGCAACCTTATGTTAGCATATCTTAAGTTGTTAAGGAAAAGTTGTTTCCCTTTTGTATTTTTTTTTTGCTGAAATCAATTTTTTTTTAAATAAATTGAAGAACCAAAAAAATTTGAAGTCTCGTAAATAGTAATATATATATTTTTTGTATCGTTTATTGGTTATTGAGTAGAAGAAATGAAATACTTGTTTAATTGTTGCTCCACTGGTGATGGAAGCTTAGTTTCAAAATGCGCATTTAAACAATTTTAATTTGGAGTTTTTTTTTTTAAATTAATATGTTTTATATGTTTAATTAATATGGTGTTAAATTTTAAGGTGAAAAATTTGCAGTCACTTTTACGCATTTTATTTAATAGGCACGCATGAAAATGTCGCAATTTTTTTTTGTCTTCTTTAGTCCATTAAATTGAATGATTTTCCAAATTATTTAAAAAATTCAATCAAAAATTTCTTGAATTAACCTTTGAAACAGCGCAATGAAATTTTTACAATACGCCAAATTCTTCTTTCAACTCAACTAAAATGTTATTTAATTAAATACTTTTGAAAATCAATTCAAACTATCGTTTCTTTTAAACCACGTGATAAATATTAATATAAATGGTGTTTTTATTTCAGCCCCCTCCGCCCCGTTAAATGTTAACTTTATGTCTTCAGGAACGCAACACTTTTCCCGATCCACTCCTCGTACGTTCGCGCAAATGTAAAGTAAGTAAAGTCTTCGTACGAACGCTAAAATATGCAGGAAACCAACCGACTTATTCTAAATATAACACATCGTATATAGCACGCCGCCTCTTCAGCAGAACGTATATACGGCGCACCGAGAGCGACCTCTGGACGGATTTGGCGGTTTTAAAATTACCAGCGTGGAGGCATTAGAGAGACAAGTTTTAAACTAATCCCGCCAACGGCAATCTCTGTCTTACGAATGGATTAAAATCCTGTCCCGAAGACACTCTGGAATACGAACCTAGTTCTTAACACTGCGTTGTATTTTTTAAATACCCCCCCCTGTGCCTAAGAATACGACCTACTGCATAGTCGTATATCTTCTATAGTTTTTCGACGTTACATTACAAAAAACAAATTGTTTTTTTTTTTACTGCGTTTCATTTTAGTATGTCTTAAGCGTCGACTCCTGGCGTTCATCCGTGAAATGTCGTTAAAAAGCAGTAATGTTTGTTCTAACACTGATTGTGCGATATGATTGAGATTTTAAATGATTTTTCGTTGTTTTTCAGAAGCGATTGGGGTTGAAATAGTGATATTGGACGAGGGCTGATTTGCACAGTCTGAGAAGGAAGAACGCATGGAAAAATTAAATGAATATAAGATAAGTTATCGATTATGCGCATCTTATTTTTGGCATAGCCAATTTTTTTTTTACATTTACAATATTAAGAAAGTTCAGTGCGAAAAGAAGAACTATATCGTATTTTTCAAAAAAATTGAAAACATTAGCTAGTCGTTTTAGGCCATTTTCCGAATTTTCTAATTGTTCACCTCTTTTTCATATTTTTCGACGATAATTTCAACTTTTTCCGTTTGAACCGGAAATCAGTAAAATAGAGTTTTAAGACGATTTATAGTCATTTTGCATTGTTTTGGGCATTTGTTATTAAACTTTGACCAAAATCGTAAAAAAATGGAAATATTTCAAAGGTATATATACACCTCTTTTTCACATTTTTCGACGATAATTTCAACTTTTTCCGTTTGAACCGGAAATCAGTAAAATAGAGTTTTAAGACGATTTATAGTCATTTTGCATTGTTTTGGGCACTTGTTATTAAACTTTGACCAAAATCGTAAAAAAATGGAAATATTTCAAAGGTATATATACACCTCTTTTTCACATTTTTCGACGATAATTTCAACTTTTTCCGTTTGAACCGGAAATCAGTAAAATAGAGTTTTAAGACGATTTATAGTCATTTTGTATTGTTTTGGGCACTTGTTATTAAACTTTGACCAAAATCGTAAAAAAATGGAAATATTTCAAAGGTATATATACACCTCTTTTTCACATTTTTCGACGATAATTTCAACTTTTTCCGTTTGAACCGGAAATCAGTAAAATAGAGTTTTAAGACGATTTATAGTCATTTTGCATTGTTTTGGGCACTTGTTATTAAACTTTGACCAAAATCGTAAAAAAATGGAAATATTTCAAAGGTATATATACACCTCTTTTTCACATTTTTCGACGATAATTTCAACTTTTTCCGTTTGAACCGGAAATCAGTAAAATAGAGTTTTAAGACGATTTATAGTCATTTTGCATTGTTTTGGGCACTTGTTATTAAACTTTGACCAAAATCGTAAAAAAATGGAAATATTTCAAAGGTATATATACACCTCTTTTTCACATTTTTCGACGATAATTTCAACTTTTTCCGTTTGAACCGGAAATCAGTAAAATAGAGTTTTAAGACGATTTATAGTCATTTTGCATTGTTTTGGGCACTTATTATTAAACTTTGACCAAAATCGTAAAAAAATGGAAATATTTCAAAGGTATATATACACCTCTTTTTCACATTTTTCGACGATAATTTCAACTTTTTCCGTTTGAACCGGAAATCAGTAAAATAGAGTTTTAAGACGATTTATAGTCATTTTGCATTGTTTTGGGCACTTGTTATTAAACTTTGACCAAAATCGTAAAAAAATGGAAATATTTCAAAGGTATATATACACCTCTTTTTCACATTTTTCGACGACAATTTCAACTTTTTCCGTTTGAACCGGAAATCAGTAAAATAGAGTTTTAAGACGATTTATAGTCATTTTGCATTGTTTTGGGCACTTGTTATTAAACTTTGACCAAAATCGTAAAAAAATGGAAATATTTCAAAGGTATATATACACCTCTTTTTCACATTTTTCGACGATAATTTCAACTTTTTCCGTTTGAACCGGAAATCAGTAAAATAGAGTTTTAAGACGATTTATAGTCATTTTGCATTGTTTTGGGCACTTGTTATTAAACTTTGACCAAAATCGTAAAAAAATGGAAATATTTTAAAGGTATATATACACCTCTTTTTCACATTTTTCGACGATAATTTCAACTTTTTCCGTTTGAACCGGAAATCAGTAAAATAGAGTTTTAAGACGATTTATAGTCATTTTGCATTGTTTTGGGCACTTGTTATTAAACTTTGACCAAAATCGTAAAAAAATGGAAATATTTCAAAGGTATATATACACCTCTTTTTCACATTTTTCGACGATAATTTCAACTTTTTCCGTTTGAACCGGAAATCAGTAAAATAGAGTTTTAAGACGATTTATAGTCATTTTGCATTGTTTTGGGCACTTGTTATTAAACTTTGACCAAAATCGTAAAAAAATGGAAATATTTCAAAGGTATATATACACCTCTTTTTCACATTTTTCGACGATAATTTCAACTTTTTCCGTTTGAACCGGAAATCAGTAAAAGAGAGTTTTAAGACGATTTATAGTCATTTTGCATTGTTTTGGGCACTTGTTATTAAACTTTGACCAAAATCGTAAAAAAATGGAAATATTTCAAAGGTATATATACACCTCTTTTTCACATTTTTCGACGATAATTTCAACTTTTTCCGTTTGAACCGGAAATCAGTAAAATAGAGTTTTAAGACGATTTATAGTCATTTTGCATTGTTTTGGGCACTTATTATTAAACTTTGACCAAAATCGTAAAAAAATGGAAATATTTCAAAGGTATATATACACCTCTTTTTCACATTTTTCGACGATAATTTCAACTTTTTCCGTTTGAACCGGAAATCAGTAAAATAGAGTTTTAAGACGATTTATAGTCATTTTGCATTGTTTTGGGCACTTGTTATTAAACTTTGACCAAAATCGTAAAAAAATGGAAATATTTCAAAGGTATATATACACCTCTTTTTCACATTTTTCGACGATAATTTCAACTTTTTCCGTTTGAACCGGAAATCAGTAAAATAGAGTTTTAAGACGATTTATAGTCATTTTGCATTGTTTTGGGCACTTGTTATTAAACTTTGACCAAAATCGTAAAAAAATGGAAATATTTCAAAGGTATATATACACCTCTTTTTCACATTTTTCGACGATAATTTCAACTTTTTCCGTTTGAACCGGAAATCAGTAAAATAGAGTTTTAAGACGATTTATAGTCATTTTGCATTGTTTTGGGCACTTGTTATTAAACTTTGACCAAAATCGTAAAAAAATGGAAATATTTTAAAGGTATATATACACCTCTTTTTCACATTTTTCGACGATAATTTCAACTTTTTCCGTTTGAACCGGAAATCAGTAAAATAGAGTTTTAAGACGATTTATAGTCATTTTGCATTGTTTTGGGCACTTATTATTAAACTTTGACCAAAATCGTAAAAAAATGGAAATATTTCAAAGGTATATATACACCTCTTTTTCACATTTTTCGACGATAATTTCAACTTTTTCCGTTTGAACCGGAAATCAGTAAAATAGAGTTTTAAGACGATTTATAGTCATTTTGCATTGTTTTGGGCACTTGTTATTAAACTTTGACCAAAATCGTAAAAAAATGGAAATATTTCAAAGGTATATATACACCTCTTTTTCACATTTTTCGACGATAATTTCAACTTTTTCCGTTTGAACCGGAAATCAGTAAAATAGAGTTTTAAGACGATTTATAGTCATTTTGCATTGTTTTGGGCACTTGTTATTAAACTTTGACCAAAATCGTAAAAAAATGGAAATATTTCAAAGGTATATATACACCTCTTTTTCACATTTTTCGACGATAATTTCAACTTTTTCCGTTTGAACCGGAAATCAGTAAAATAGAGTTTTAAGACGATTTATAGTCATTTTGCATTGTTTTGGGCACTTATTATTAAACTTTGACCAAAATCGTAAAAAAATGGAAATATTTCAAAGGTATATATACACCTCTTTTTCACATTTTTCGACGATAATTTCAACTTTTTCCGTTTGAACCGGAAATCAGTAAAATAGAGTTTTAAGACGATTTATAGTCATTTTGCATTGTTTTGGGCACTTGTTATTAAACTTTGACCAAAATCGTAAAAAAATGGAAATATTTCAAAGGTATATATACACCTCTTTTTCACATTTTTCGACGATAATTTCAACTTTTTCCGTTTGAACCGGATATCAGTAAAATAGAGTTTTAAGACGATTTATAGTCATTTTGCATTGTTTTGGGCACTTGTTATTAAACTTTGACCAAAATCTTAAAAAAATGGAAATATTTCAAAGGTGTATATACACCTCTTTTTCACATTTTTCGACGATAATTTCAACTTTTTCCGTTTGAACCGGAAATCAGTAAAATAGAGTTTTAAGACGATTTATAGTCATTTTGCATTGTTTTGGGCACTTGTTATTAAACTTTGACCAAAATCGTAAAAAAATGGAAATATTTCAAAGGTATATATACACCTCTTTTTCACATTTTTCGACGATAATTTCAACTTTTTCCGTTTGAACCGGAAATCAGTAAAATAGAGTTTTAAGACGATTTATAGTCATTTTGCATTGTTTTGGGCACTTGTTATTAAACTTTGACCAAAATCGTAAAAAAATGGAAATATTTCAAAGGTATATATACACCTCTTTTTCACATTTTTCGACGATAATTTCAACTTTTTCCGTTTGAACCGGAAATCAGTAAAATAGAGTTTTAAAACGATTTATAGTCATTTTGCATTGTTTTGGGCACTTGTTATTAAACTTTGACCAAAATCGTAAAAAAATGGAAATATTTCAAAGGTATATATACACCTCTTTTTCACATTTTTCGACGATAATTTCAACTTTTTCCGTTTGAACCGGAAATCAGTAAAATAGAGTTTTAAGACGATTTATAGTCATTTTGCATTGTTTTGGGCACTTATTATTAAACTTTGACCAAAATCGTAAAAAAATGGAAATATTTCAAAGGTATATATACACCTCTTTTTCACATTTTTCGACGATAATTTCAACTTTTTCCGTTTGAACCGGAAATCAGTAAAATAGAGTTTTAAGACGATTTATAGTCATTTTGCATTGTTTTGGGCACTTATTATTAAACTTTGACCAAAATCGTAAAAAAATGGAAATATTTCAAAGGTATATATACACCTCTTTTTCACATTTTTCGACGATAATTTCAACTTTTTCCGTTTGAACCGGAAATCAGTAAAATAGAGTTTTAAGACGATTTATAGTCATTTTGCATTGTTTTGGGCACTTATTATTAAACTTTGACCAAAATCGTAAAAAAATGGAAATATTTCAAAGGTATATATACACCTCTTTTTCACATTTTTCGACGATAATTTCAACTTTTTCCGTTTGAACCGGAAATCAGTAAAATAGAGTTTTAAGACGATTTATAGTCATTTTGCATTGTTTTGGGCACTTATTATTAAACTTTGACCAAAATCGTAAAAAAATGGAAATATTTCAAAGGTATATATACACCTCTTTTTCACATTTTTCGACGATAATTTCAACTTTTTCCGTTTGAACCGGAAATCAGTAAAATAGAGTTTTAAGACGATTTATAGTCATTTTGCATTGTTTTGGGCACTTATTATTAAACTTTGACCAAAATCGTAAAAAAATGGAAATATTTCAAAGGTATATATACACCTCTTTTTCACATTTTTCGACGATAATTTCAACTTTTTCCGTTTGAACCGGAAATCAGTAAAATAGAGTTTTAAAACGATTTATAGTCATTTTGCATTGTTTTGGGCACTTGTTATTAAACTTTGACCAAAATCGTAAAAAAATGGAAATATTTCAAAGGTATATATACACCTCTTTTTCACATTTTTCGACGATAATTTCAACTTTTTCCGTTTGAACCGGAAATCAGTAAAATAGAGTTTTAAGACGATTTATAGTCATTTTGCATTGTTTTGGGCACTTATTATTAAACTTTGACCAAAATCGTAAAAAAATGGAAATATTTCAAAGGTATATATACACCTCTTTTTCACATTTTTCGACGATAATTTCAACTTTTTCCGTTTGAACCGGAAATCAGTAAAATAGAGTTTTAAGACGATTTATAGTCATTTTGCATTGTTTTGGGCACTTGTTATTAAACTTTGACCAAAATCGTAAAAAAATGGAAATATTTCAAAGGTATATATACACCTCTTTTTCACATTTTTCGACGATAATTTCAACTTTTTCCGTTTGAACCGGATATCAGTAAAATAGAGTTTTAAGACGATTTATAGTCATTTTGCATTGTTTTGGGCACTTGTTATTAAACTTTGACCAAAATCTTAAAAAAATGGAAATATTTCAAAGGTGTATATACACCTCTTTTTCACATTTTTCGACGATAATTTCAACTTTTTCCGTTTGAACCGGAAATCAGTAAAATAGAGTTTTAAGACGATTTATAGTCATTTTGCATTGTTTTGGGCACTTATTATTAAACTTTGACCAAAATCTTAAAAAAATGGAAATATTTCAAAGGTATATATACACCTCTTTTTCACATTTTTCGACGATAATTTCAACTTTTTCCGTTTGAACCGGAAATCAGTAAAATAGAGTTTTAAGACGATTTATAGTCATTTTGCATTGTTTTGGGCACTTATTATTAAACTTTGACCAAAATCGTAAAAAAATGGAAATATTTCAAAGGTATATATACACCTCTTTTTCACATTTTTCGACGATAATTTCAACTTTTTCCGTTTGAACCGGAAATCAGTAAAATAGAGTTTTAAGACGATTTATAGTCATTTTGCATTGTTTTGGGCACTTGTTATTAAACTTTGACCAAAATCTTAAAAAAATGGAAATATTTCAAAGGTGTATATACACCTCTTTTTCACATTTTTCGACGATAATTTCAACTTTTTCCGTTTGAACCGGAAATCAGTAAAATAGAGTTTTAAGACGATTTATAGTCATTTTGCATTGTTTTGGGCACTTATTATTAAACTTTGACCAAAATCTTTAAAAAATGGAAATATTTCAAAGGTATATATACACCTCTTTTTCACATTTTTCGACGATAATTTCAACTTTTTCCGTTTGAACCGGAAATCAGTAAAATAGAGTTTTAAGACGATTTATAGTCATTTTGCATTGTTTTGGGCACTTATTATTAAACTTTGACCAAAATCGTAAAAAAATGGAAATATTTCAAAGGTATATATACACCTCTTTTTCACATTTTTCGACGATAATTTCAACTTTTTCCGTTTGAACCGGAAATCAGTAAAATAGAGTTTTAAGACGATTTATAGTCATTTTGCATTGTTTTGGGCACTTATTATTAAACTTTGACCAAAATCTTTAAAAAATGGAAATATTTCAAAGGTATATATACACCTCTTTTTCACATTTTTCGACGATAATTTCAACTTTTTCCGTTTGAACCGGAAATCAGTAAAATAGAGTTTTAAGACGATTTATAGTCATTTTGCATTGTTTTGGGCACTTGTTATTAAACTTTGACCAAAATCGTAAAAAAATGGAAATATTTCAAAGGTATATATACACCTCTTTTTCACATTTTTCGACGATAATTTCAACTTTTTCCGTTTGAACCGGAAATCAGTAAAATAGAGTTTTAAGACGATTTATAGTCATTTTGCATTGTTTTGGGCACTTGTTATTA
Source organism: Leptodirus hochenwartii (assembly GCA_947310635.1). Lineage (NCBI taxonomy): Eukaryota > Metazoa > Arthropoda > Insecta > Coleoptera > Leiodidae > Leptodirus > Leptodirus hochenwartii. The sequence continues at coordinate 1,137,530 of OX371186.1, forward strand.
AACTTTGACCAAAATCGTAAAAAAATGGAAATATTTCAAAGGTATATATACACCTCTTTTTCACATTTTTCGACGATAATTTCAACTTTTTCCGTTTGAACCGGAAATCAGTAAAATAGAGTTTTAAGACGATTTATAGTCATTTTGCATTGTTTTGGGCACTTGTTATTAAACTTTGACCAAAATCGTAAAAAAATGGAAATATTTCAAAGGTATATATACACCTCTTTTTCACATTTTTCGACGATAATTTCAACTTTTTCCGTTTGAACCGGAAATCAGTAAAATAGAGTTTTAAGACGATTTATAGTCATTTTGCATTGTTTTGGGCACTTGTTATTAAACTTTGACCAAAATCGTAAAAAAATGGAAATATTTCAAAGGTATATATACACCTCTTTTTCACATTTTTCGACGATAATTTCAACTTTTTCCGTTTGAACCGGAAATCAGTAAAATAGAGTTTTAAGACGATTTATAGTCATTTTGCATTGTTTTGGGCACTTGTTATTAAACTTTGACCAAAATCGTAAAAAAATGGAAATATTTCAAAGGTATATATACACCTCTTTTTCACATTTTTCGACGATAATTTCAACTTTTTCCGTTTGAACCGGAAATCAGTAAAATAGAGTTTTAAGACGATTTATAGTCATTTTGCATTGTTTTGGGCACTTGTTATTAAACTTTGACCAAAATCGTAAAAAAATGGAAATATTTCAAAGGTATATATACACCTCTTTTTCACATTTTTCGACGATAATTTCAACTTTTTCCGTTTGAACCGGAAATCAGTAAAATAGAGTTTTAAGACGATTTATAGTCATTTTGCATTGTTTTGGGCACTTGTTATTAAACTTTGACCAAAATCGTAAAAAAATGGAAATATTTCAAAGGTATATATACACCTCTTTTTCACATTTTTCGACGATAATTTCAACTTTTTCCGTTTGAACCGGAAATCAGTAAAATAGAGTTTTAAAACGATTTATAGTCATTTTGCATTGTTTTGGGCACTTGTTATTAAACTTTGACCAAAATCGTAAAAAAATGGAAATATTTCAAAGGTATATATACACCTCTTTTTCACATTTTTCGACGATAATTTCAACTTTTTCCGTTTGAACCGGAAATCAGTAAAATAGAGTTTTAAGACGATTTATAGTCATTTTGCATTGTTTTGGGCACTTGTTATTAAACTTTGACCAAAATCGTAAAAAAATGGAAATATTTCAAAGGTATATATACACCTCTTTTTCACATTTTTCGACGATAATTTCAACTTTTTCCGTTTGAACCGGAAATCAGTAAAATAGAGTTTTAAGACGATTTATAGTCATTTTGCATTGTTTTGGGCAGCACTTGTTAAACTTTGAGCAAAATCGCCAAAAAAATCGGAATATTTCAAAGGTATATATATACACCTCTTTTTCATATTTTTCGACGATAATTTCAACTTTTTCCGTTTGAACCGGAAATCAGTAAAATAGAGTTTTAAGACGATTTATAGTCATTTTGCATTGTTTTGGGCACTTGTTATTAAACTTTGACCAAAATCGTAAAAAAATGGAAATATTTCAAAGGTATATATACACCTCTTTTTCACATTTTTCGACGATAATTTCAACTTTTTCCGTTTGAACCGGAAATCAGTAAAATAGAGTTTTAAGACGATTTATAGTCATTTTGCATTGTTTTGGGCACTTGTTATTAAACTTTGACCAAAATCGTAAAAAAATGGAAATATTTCAAAGGTATATATACACCTCTTTTTCACATTTTTCGACGATAATTTCAACTTTTTCCGTTTGAACCGGAAATCAGTAAAATAGAGTTTTAAGACGATTTATAGTCATTTTGCATTGTTTTGGGCACTTGTTATTAAACTTTGACCAAAATCGTAAAAAAATGGAAATATTTCAAAGGTATATATACACCTCTTTTTCACATTTTTCGACGATAATTTCAACTTTTTCCGTTTGAACCGGAAATCAGTAAAATAGAGTTTTCAGACGATTTATAGTCATTTTGTATTGTTTTGGGCACTTGTTATTAAACTTTGACCAAAATCGTAAAAAAATGGAAATATTTCAAAGGTATATATACACCTCTTTTTCACATTTTTCGACGATAATTTCAACTTTTTCCGTTTGAACCGGAAATCAGTAAAATAGAGTTTTAAGACGATTTATAGTCATTTTGCATTGTTTTGGGCACTTGTTATTAAACTTTGACCAAAATCGTAAAAAAATGGAAATATTTCAAAGGTATATATACACCTCTTTTTCACATTTTTCGACGATAATTTCAACTTTTTCCGTTTGAACCGGAAATCAGTAAAATAGAGTTTTAAGACGATTTATAGTCATTTTGCATTGTTTTGGGCACTTATTATTAAACTTTGACCAAAATCGTAAAAAAATGGAAATATTTCAAAGGTATATATACACCTCTTTTTCACATTTTTCGACGATAATTTCAACTTTTTCCGTTTGAACCGGAAATCAGTAAAATAGAGTTTTAAGACGATTTATAGTCATTTTGCATTGTTTTGGGCACTTGTTGTTAAACTTTGACCAAAATCGTAAAAAAATGGAAATATTTCAAAGGTATATATACACCTCTTTTTCACATTTTTCGACGATAATTTCAACTTTTTCCGTTTGAACCGGAAATCAGTAAAATAGAGTTTTAAGACGATTTATAGTCATTTTGCATTGTTTTGGGCACTTGTTATTAAACTTTGACCAAAATCGTAAAAAAATGGAAATATTTCAAAGGTATATATACACCTCTTTTTCACATTTTTCGACGATAATTTCAACTTTTTCCGTTTGAACCGGAAATCAGTAAAATAGAGTTTTAAGACGATTTATAGTCATTTTGCATTGTTTTGGGCACTTGTTATTAAACTTTGACCAAAATCGTAAAAAAATGGAAATATTTCAAAGGTATATATACACCTCTTTTTCACATTTTTCGACGATAATTTCAACTTTTTCCGTTTGAACCGGAAATCAGTAAAATAGAGTTTTAAGACGATTTATAGTCATTTTGCATTGTTTTGGGCACTTATTATTAAACTTTGACCAAAATCTTTAAAAAATGGAAATATTTCAAAGGTATATATACACCTCTTTTTCACATTTTTCGACGATAATTTCAACTTTTTCCGTTTGAACCGGAAATCAGTAAAATAGAGTTTTAAGACGATTTATAGTCATTTTGCATTGTTTTGGGCACTTATTATTAAACTTTGACCAAAATCGTAAAAAAATGGAAATATTTCAAAGGTATATATACACCTCTTTTTCACATTTTTCGACGATAATTTCAACTTTTTCCGTTTGAACCGGAAATCAGTAAAATAGAGTTTTAAGACGATTTATAGTCATTTTGCATTGTTTTGGGCACTTATTATTAAACTTTGACCAAAATCGTAAAAAAATGGAAATATTTCAAAGGTACATATACACCTCTTTTTCACATTTTTCGACGATAATTTCAACTTTTTCCGTTTGAACCGGAAATCAGTAAAATAGAGTTTTAAGACGATTTATAGTCATTTTGCATTGTTTTGGGCACTTGTTATTAAACTTTGACCAAAATCGTAAAAAAATGGAAATATTTCAAAGGTATATATACACCTCTTTTTCACATTTTTCGACGATAATTTCAACTTTTTCCGTTTGAACCGGAAATCAGTAAAATAGAGTTTTAAGACGATTTATAGTCATTTTGCATTGTTTTGGGCACTTGTTATTAAACTTTGACCAAAATCGTAAAAAAATGGAAATATTTCAAAGGTATATATACACCTCTTTTTCACATTTTTCGACGATAATTTCAACTTTTTCCGTTTGAACCGGAAATCAGTAAAATAGAGTTTTAAGACGATTTATAGTCATTTTGCATTGTTTTGGGCACTTGTTATTAAACTTTGACCAAAATCGTAAAAAATGGAAATATTTCAAAGGTATATATACACCTCTTTTTCACATTTTTCGACGATAATTTCAACTTTTTCCGTTTGAACCGGAAATCAGTAAAATAGAGTTTTAAGACGATTTATAGTCATTTTGCATTGTTTTGGGCACTTGTTATTAAACTTTGACCAAAATCGTAAAAAAAATGGAAATATTTCAAAGGTATATATACACCTCTTTTTCACATTTTTCGACGATAATTTCAACTTTTTCCGTTTGAACCGGAAATCAGTAAAATAGAGTTTTAAGACGATTTATAGTCATTTTGCATTGTTTTGGGCACTTGTTATTAAACTTTGACCAAAATCGTAAAAAAATGGAAATATTTCAAAGGTATATATACACCTCTTTTTCACATTTTTCGACGATAATTTCAACTTTTTCCGTTTGAACCGGAAATCAGTAAAATAGAGTTTTAAGACGATTTATAGTCATTTTGCATTGTTTTGGGCACTTGTTATTAAACTTTGACCAAAATCGTAAAAAAATGGAAATATTTCAAAGGTATATATACACCTCTTTTTCACATTTTTCGACGATAATTTCAACTTTTTCCGTTTGAACCGGAAATCAGTAAAATAGAGTTTTAAGACGATTTATAGTCATTTTGCATTGTTTTGGGCACTTGTTATTAAACTTTGACCAAAATCGTTAAAAAATGGAAATATTTCAAAGGTATATATACACCTCTTTTTCACATTTTTCGACGATAATTTCAACTTTTTCCGTTTGAACCGGAAATCAGTAAAATAGAGTTTTAAGACGATTTATAGTCATTTTGCATTGTTTTGGGCACTTGTTATTAAACTTTGACCAAAATCGTAAAAAAATGGAAATATTTCAAAGGTATATATACACCTCTTTTTCACATTTTTCGACGATAATTTCAACTTTTTCCGTTTGAACCGGAAATCAGTAAAATAGAGTTTTAAGACGATTTATAGTCATTTTGCATTGTTTTGGGCACTTGTTATTAAACTTTGACCAAAATCGTAAAAAAATGGAAATATTTCAAAGGTATATATACACCTCTTTTTCACATTTTTCGACGATAATTTCAACTTTTTCCGTTTGAACCGGAAATCAGTAAAATAGAGTTTTAAGACGATTTATAGTCATTTTGCATTGTTTTGGGCACTTATTATTAAACTTTGACCAAAATCGTAAAAAAATGGAAATATTTCAAAGGTATATATACACCTCTTTTTCACATTTTTCGACGATAATTTCAACTTTTTCCGTTTGAACCGGAAATCAGTAAAATAGAGTTTTAAGACGATTTATAGTCATTTTGCATTGTTTTGGGCACTTGTTGTTAAACTTTGACCAAAATCGTAAAAAAATGGAAATATTTCAAAGGTATATATACACCTCTTTTTCACATTTTTCGACGATAATTTCAACTTTTTCCGTTTGAACCGGAAATCAGTAAAATAGAGTTTTAAGACGATTTATAGTCATTTTGCATTGTTTTGGGCACTTGTTATTAAACTTTGACCAAAATCGTAAAAAAATGGAAATATTTCAAAGGTATATATACACCTCTTTTTCACATTTTTCGACGATAATTTCAACTTTTTCCGTTTGAACCGGAAATCAGTAAAATAGAGTTTTAAGACGATTTATAGTCATTTTGCATTGTTTTGGGCACTTGTTATTAAACTTTGACCAAAATCGTAAAAAAATGGAAATATTTCAAAGGTATATATACACCTCTTTTTCACATTTTTCGACGATAATTTCAACTTTTTCCGTTTGAACCGGAAATCGGTAAAATAGAGTTTTAAGACGATTTATAGTCATTTTGCATTGTTTTGGGCACTTATTATTAAACTTTGACCAAAATCTTAAAAAAATGGAAATATTTCAAAGGTGTATATACACCTCTTTTTCACATTTTTCGACGATAATTTCAACTTTTTCCGTTTGAACCGGAAATCAGTAAAATAGAGTTTTAAGACGATTTATAGTCATTTTGCATTGTTTTGGGCACTTATTATTAAACTTTGACCAAAATCTTAAAAAAATGGAAATATTTCAAAGGTGTATATACACCTCTTTTTCACATTTTTCGACGATAATTTCAACTTTTTCCGTTTGAACCGGAAATCAGTAAAATAGAGTTTTAAGACGATTTATAGTCATTTTGCATTGTTTTGGGCACTTGTTATTAAACTTTGAACAAAATCTTAAAAAAATGGAAATATTTAAAAGGTATATATACACCTCTTTTTCACATTTTTCGACGATAATTTCAACTTTTTCCGTTTGAACCGGAAATCAGTAAAATAGAGTTTTAAGACGATTTATAGTCATTTTGCATTGTTTTGGGCACTTGTTATTAAACTTTGAACAAAATCTTAAAAAAATGGAAATATTTAAAAGGTATATATACACCTCTTTTTCACATTTTTCGACGATAATTTCAACTTTTTCCGTTTGAACCGGAAATCAGTAAAATAGAGTTTTAAGACGATTTATAGTCATTTTGCATTGTTTTGGGCACTTGTTATTAAACTTTGACCAAAATCTTAAAAAAATGGAAATATTTCAAAGGTGTATATACACCTCTTTTTCACATTTTTCGACGATAATTTCAACTTTTTCCGTTTGAACCGGAAATCAGTAAAATAGAGTTTTAAGACGATTTATAGTCATTTTGCATTGTTTTGGGCACTTATTATTAAACTTTGACCAAAATCTTAAAAAAATGGAAATATTTCAAAGGTATATATACACCTCTTTTTCACATTTTTCGACGATAATTTCAACTTTTTCCGTTTGAACCGGAAATCAGTAAAATAGAGTTTTAAGACGATTTATAGTCATTTTGCATTGTTTTGGGCACTTGTTATTAAACTTTGACCAAAATCTTAAAAAAATGGAAATATTTCAAAGGTGTATATACACCTCTTTTTCACATTTTTCGACGATAATTTCAACTTTTTCCGTTTGAACCGGAAATCAGTAAAATAGAGTTTTAAGACGATTTATAGTCATTTTGCATTGTTTTGGGCACTTATTATTAAACTTTGACCAAAATCTTAAAAAAATGGAAATATTTCAAAGGTATATATACACCTCTTTTTCACATTTTTCGACGATAATTTCAACTTTTTCCGTTTGAACCGGAAATCAGTAAAATAGAGTTTTAAGACGATTTATAGTCATTTTGCATTGTTTTGGGCACTTATTATTAAACTTTGACCAAAATCTTAAAAAAATGGAAATATTTCAAAGGTATATATACACCTCTTTTTCACATTTTTCGACGATAATTTCAACTTTTTCCGTTTGAACCGGAAATCAGTAAAATAGAGTTTTAAGACGATTTATAGTCATTTTGCATTGTTTTGGGCACTTATTATTAAACTTTGACCAAAATCGTAAAAAAATGGAAATATTTCAAAGGTATATATACACCTCTTTTTCACATTTTTCGACGATAATTTCAACTTTTTCCGTTTGAACCGGAAATCAGTAAAATAGAGTTTTAAGACGATTTATAGTCATTTTGCATTGTTTTGGGCACTTATTATTAAACTTTGACCAAAATCGTAAAAAAATGGAAATATTTCAAAGGTATATATACACCTCTTTTTCACATTTTTCGACGATAATTTCAACTTTTTCCGTTTGAACCGGAAATTAGTAAAATAGAGTTTTAAGACGATTTATAGTCATTTTGCATTGTTTTGGGCACTTGTTATTAAACTTTGACCAAAATCGTAAAAAAATGGAAATATTTCAAAGGTATATATACACCTCTTTTTCACATTTTTCGACGATAATTTCAACTTTTTCCGTTTGAACCGGAAATCAGTAAAATAGAGTTTTAAGACGATTTATAGTCATTTTGCATTGTTTTGGGCACTTGTTATTAAACTTTGACCAAAATCGTAAAAAAATGGAAATATTTCAAAGGTATATATACACCTCTTTTTCACATTTTTCGACGATAATTTCAACTTTTTCCGTTTGAACCGGAAATCAGTAAAATAGAGTTTTAAGACGATTTATAGTCATTTTGCATTGTTTTGGGCACTTGTTATTAAACTTTGACCAAAATCGTAAAAAAATGGAAATATTTCAAAGGTATATATACACCTCTTTTTCACATTTTTCGACGATAATTTCAACTTTTTCCGTTTGAACCGGAAATCAGTAAAATAGAGTTTTAAAACGATTTATAGTCATTTTGCATTGTTTTGGGCACTTGTTATTAAACTTTGACCAAAATCGTAAAAAAATGGAAATATTTCAAAGGTATATATACACCTCTTTTTCACATTTTTCGACGATAATTTCAACTTTTTCCGTTTGAACCGGAAATCAGTAAAATAGAGTTTTAAGACGATTTATAGTCATTTTGCATTGTTTTGGGCACTTGTTATTAAACTTTGACCAAAATCGTAAAAAAATGGAAATATTTCAAAGGTATATATACACCTCTTTTTCACATTTTTCGACGATAATTTCAACTTTTTCCGTTTGAACCGGAAATCAGTAAAATAGAGTTTTAAGACGATTTATAGTCATTTTGCATTGTTTTGGGCACTTATTATTAAACTTTGACCAAAATCTTAAAAAAATGGAAATATTTCAAAGGTGTATATACACCTCTTTTTCACATTTTTCGACGATAATTTCAACTTTTTCCGTTTGAACCGGAAATCAGTAAAATAGAGTTTTAAGACGATTTATAGTCATTTTGCATTGTTTTGGGCACTTATTATTAAACTTTGACCAAAATCTTAAAAAAATGGAAATATTTCAAAGGTGTATATACACCTCTTTTTCACATTTTTCGACGATAATTTCAACTTTTTCCGTTTGAACCGGAAATCAGTAAAATAGAGTTTTAAGACGATTTATAGTCATTTTGCATTGTTTTGGGCACTTGTTATTAAACTTTGAACAAAATCTTAAAAAAATGGAAATATTTAAAAGGTATATATACACCTCTTTTTCACATTTTTCGACGATAATTTCAACTTTTTCCGTTTGAACCGGAAATCAGTAAAATAGAGTTTTAAGACGATTTATAGTCATTTTGCATTGTTTTGGGCACTTATTATTAAACTTTGACCAAAATCTTAAAAAAATGGAAATATTTCAAAGGTATATATACACCTCTTTTTCACATTTTTCGACGATAATTTCAACTTTTTCCGTTTGAACCGGAAATCAGTAAAATAGAATTTTAAGACGATTTATAGTCATTTTGCATTGTTTTGGGCACTTATTATTAAACTTTGACCAAAATCGTAAAAAAATGGAAATATTTCAAAGGTATATATACACCTCTTTTTCACATTTTTCGACGATAATTTCAACTTTTTCCGTTTGAACCGGAAATCGGTAAAATAGAGTTTTAAGACGATTTATAGTCATTTTGCATTGTTTTGGGCACTTATTATTAAACTTTGACCAAAATCTTAAAAAAATGGAAATATTTCAAAGGTGTATATACACCTCTTTTTCACATTTTTCGACGATAATTTCAACTTTTTCCGTTTGAACCGGAAATCAGTAAAATAGAGTTTTAAGACGATTTATAGTCATTTTGCATTGTTTTGGGCACTTATTATTAAACTTTGACCAAAATCTTAAAAAAATGGAAATATTTCAAAGGTGTATATACACCTCTTTTTCACATTTTTCGACGATAATTTCAACTTTTTCCGTTTGAACCGGAAATCAGTAAAATAGAGTTTTAAGACGATTTATAGTCATTTTGCATTGTTTTGGGCACTTGTTATTAAACTTTGAACAAAATCTTAAAAAAATGGAAATATTTAAAAGGTATATATACACCTCTTTTTCACATTTTTCGACGATAATTTCAACTTTTTCCGTTTGAACCGGAAATCAGTAAAATAGAGTTTTAAGACGATTTATAGTCATTTTGCATTGTTTTGGGCACTTGTTATTAAACTTTGAACAAAATCTTAAAAAAATGGAAATATTTAAAAGGTATATATACACCTCTTTTTCACATTTTTCGACGATAATTTCAACTTTTTCCGTTTGAACCGGAAATCAGTAAAATAGAGTTTTAAGACGATTTATAGTCATTTTGCATTGTTTTGGGCACTTGTTATTAAACTTTGACCAAAATCTTAAAAAAATGGAAATATTTCAAAGGTGTATATACACCTCTTTTTCACATTTTTCGACGATAATTTCAACTTTTTCCGTTTGAACCGGAAATCAGTAAAATAGAGTTTTAAGACGATTTATAGTCATTTTGCATTGTTTTGGGCACTTATTATTAAACTTTGACCAAAATCTTAAAAAAATGGAAATATTTCAAAGGTATATATACACCTCTTTTTCACATTTTTCGACGATAATTTCAACTTTTTCCGTTTGAACCGGAAATCAGTAAAATAGAGTTTTAAGACGATTTATAGTCATTTTGCATTGTTTTGGGCACTTGTTATTAAACTTTGACCAAAATCTTAAAAAAATGGAAATATTTCAAAGGTGTATATACACCTCTTTTTCACATTTTTCGACGATAATTTCAACTTTTTCCGTTTGAACCGGAAATCAGTAAAATAGAGTTTTAAGACGATTTATAGTCATTTTGCATTGTTTTGGGCACTTATTATTAAACTTTGACCAAAATCTTAAAAAAATGGAAATATTTCAAAGGTATATATACACCTCTTTTTCACATTTTTCGACGATAATTTCAACTTTTTCCGTTTGAACCGGAAATCAGTAAAATAGAGTTTTAAGACGATTTATAGTCATTTTGCATTGTTTTGGGCACTTATTATTAAACTTTGACCAAAATCTTAAAAAAATGGAAATATTTCAAAGGTATATATACACCTCTTTTTCACATTTTTCGACGATAATTTCAACTTTTTCCGTTTGAACCGGAAATCAGTAAAATAGAGTTTTAAGACGATTTATAGTCATTTTGCATTGTTTTGGGCACTTATTATTAAACTTTGACCAAAATCGTAAAAAAATGGAAATATTTCAAAGGTATATATACACCTCTTTTTCACATTTTTCGACGATAATTTCAACTTTTTCCGTTTGAACCGGAAATCAGTAAAATAGAGTTTTAAGACGATTTATAGTCATTTTGCATTGTTTTGGGCACTTATTATTAAACTTTGACCAAAATCGTAAAAAAATGGAAATATTTCAAAGGTATATATACACCTCTTTTTCACATTTTTCGACGATAATTTCAACTTTTTCCGTTTGAACCGGAAATTAGTAAAATAGAGTTTTAAGACGATTTATAGTCATTTTGCATTGTTTTGGGCACTTGTTATTAAACTTTGACCAAAATCGTAAAAAAATGGAAATATTTCAAAGGTATATATACACCTCTTTTTCACATTTTTCGACGATAATTTCAACTTTTTCCGTTTGAACCGGAAATCAGTAAAATAGAGTTTTAAGACGATTTATAGTCATTTTGCATTGTTTTGGGCACTTGTTATTAAACTTTGACCAAAATCGTAAAAAAATGGAAATATTTCAAAGGTATATATACACCTCTTTTTCACATTTTTCGACGATAATTTCAACTTTTTCCGTTTGAACCGGAAATCAGTAAAATAGAGTTTTAAGACGATTTATAGTCATTTTGCATTGTTTTGGGCACTTGTTATTAAACTTTGACCAAAATCGTAAAAAAATGGAAATATTTCAAAGGTATATATACACCTCTTTTTCACATTTTTCGACGATAATTTCAACTTTTTCCGTTTGAACCGGAAATCAGTAAAATAGAGTTTTAAAACGATTTATAGTCATTTTGCATTGTTTTGGGCACTTGTTATTAAACTTTGACCAAAATCGTAAAAAAATGGAAATATTTCAAAGGTATATATACACCTCTTTTTCACATTTTTCGACGATAATTTCAACTTTTTCCGTTTGAACCGGAAATCAGTAAAATAGAGTTTTAAGACGATTTATAGTCATTTTGCATTGTTTTGGGCACTTGTTATTAAACTTTGACCAAAATCGTAAAAAAATGGAAATATTTCAAAGGTATATATACACCTCTTTTTCACATTTTTCGACGATAATTTCAACTTTTTCCGTTTGAACCGGAAATCAGTAAAATAGAGTTTTAAGACGATTTATAGTCATTTTGCATTGTTTTGGGCACTTATTATTAAACTTTGACCAAAATCTTAAAAAAATGGAAATATTTCAAAGGTGTATATACACCTCTTTTTCACATTTTTCGACGATAATTTCAACTTTTTCCGTTTGAACCGGAAATCAGTAAAATAGAGTTTTAAGACGATTTATAGTCATTTTGCATTGTTTTGGGCACTTATTATTAAACTTTGACCAAAATCTTAAAAAAATGGAAATATTTCAAAGGTGTATATACACCTCTTTTTCACATTTTTCGACGATAATTTCAACTTTTTCCGTTTGAACCGGAAATCAGTAAAATAGAGTTTTAAGACGATTTATAGTCATTTTGCATTGTTTTGGGCACTTGTTATTAAACTTTGAACAAAATCTTAAAAAAATGGAAATATTTAAAAGGTATATATACACCTCTTTTTCACATTTTTCGACGATAATTTCAACTTTTTCCGTTTGAACCGGAAATCAGTAAAATAGAGTTTTAAGACGATTTATAGTCATTTTGCATTGTTTTGGGCACTTATTATTAAACTTTGACCAAAATCTTAAAAAAATGGAAATATTTCAAAGGTATATATACACCTCTTTTTCACATTTTTCGACGATAATTTCAACTTTTTCCGTTTGAACCGGAAATCAGTAAAATAGAATTTTAAGACGATTTATAGTCATTTTGCATTGTTTTGGGCACTTATTATTAAACTTTGACCAAAATCGTAAAAAAATGGAAATATTTCAAAGGTATATATACACCTCTTTTTCACATTTTTCGACGATAATTTCAACTTTTTCCGTTTGAACCGGAAATCAGTAAAATAGAGTTTTAAGACGATTTATAGTCATTTTGCATTGTTTTGGGCACTTGTTATTAAACTTTGACCAAAATCTTAAAAAAATGGAAATATTTCAAAGGTGTATATACACCTCTTTTTCACATTTTTCGACGATAATTTCAACTTTTTCCGTTTGAACCGGAAATCAGTAAAATAGAGTTTTAAGACGATTTATAGTCATTTTGCATTGTTTTGGGCACTTATTATTAAACTTTGACCAAAATCTTAAAAAAATGGAAATATTTCAAAGGTATATATACACCTCTTTTTCACATTTTTCGACGATAATTTCAACTTTTTCCGTTTGAACCGGAAATCAGTAAAATAGAGTTTTAAGACGATTTATAGTCATTTTGCATTGTTTTGGGCACTTATTATTAAACTTTGACCAAAATCTTAAAAAAATGGAAATATTTCAAAGGTGTATATACACCTCTTTTTCACATTTTTCGACGATAATTTCAACTTTTTCCGTTTGAACCGGAAATCAGTAAAATAGAGTTTTAAGACGATTTATAGTCATTTTGCATTGTTTTGGGCACTTATTATTAAACTTTGACCAAAATCGTAAAAAAATGGAAATATTTCAAAGGTATATATACACCTCTTTTTCACATTTTTCGACGATAATTTCAACTTTTTCCGTTTGAACCGGAAATCAGTAAAATAGAGTTTTAAGACGATTTATAGTCATTTTGCATTGTTTTGGGCACTTGTTATTAAACTTTGAACAAAATCTTAAAAAAATGGAAATATTTCAAAGGTATATATACACCTCTTTTTCACATTTTTCGACGATAATTTCAACTTTTTCCGTTTGAACCGGAAATCAGTAAAGTAGAGTTTTAAGACGATTTATAGTCATTTTGCATTGTTTTGGGCACTTGTTATTAAACTTTGACCAAAATCGTAAAAAAATGGAAATATTTCAAAGGTATATATACACCTCTTTTTCACATTTTTCGACGATAATTTCAACTTTTTCCGTTTGAACCGGAAATCAGTAAAATAGAGTTTTAAGACGATTTATAGTCATTTTGCATTGTTTTGGGCACTTGTTATTAAACTTTGACCAAAATCGTAAAAAAATGGAAATATTTCAAAGGTATATATACACCTCTTTTTCACATTTTTCGACGATAATTTCAACTTTTTCCGTTTGAACCGGAAATCAGTAAAATAGAGTTTTAAGACGATTTATAGTCATTTTGCATTGTTTTGGGCACTTGTTATTAAACTTTGACCAAAATCGTAAAAAAATGGAAATATTTCAAAGGTATATATACACCTCTTTTTCACATTTTTCGACGATAATTTCAACTTTTTCCGTTTGAACCGGAAATCAGTAAAATAGAGTTTTAAGACTATTTATAGTCATTTTGCATTCTTTTGGGCAGCACTTGTTAAACTTTGAGCAAAATCGCCAAAAAAATCGGAATATTTCAAAGGTATATATACACCTCTTTTTCACATTTTTCGACGATAATTTCAACTTTTTCCGTTTGAACCGGAAATCAGTAAAATAGAGTTTTAAGACGATTTATAGTCATTTTGCATTGTTTTGGGCACTTGTTATTAAACTTTGACCAAAATCGTAAAAAAATGGAAATATTTCAAAGGTATATATACACCTCTTTTTCACATTTTTCGACGATAATTTCAACTTTTTCCGTTTGAACCGGAAATCAGTAAAATAGAGTTTTAAGACGATTTATAGTCATTTTGCATTGTTTTGGGCACTTATTATTAAACTTTGACCAAAATCTTAAAAAAATGGAAATATTTCAAAGGTATATATACACCTCTTTTTCACATTTTTCGACGATAATTTCAACTTTTTCCGTTTGAACCGGAAATCAGTAAAATAGAATTTTAAGACGATTTATAGTCATTTTGCATTGTTTTGGGCACTTATTATTAAACTTTGACCAAAATCGTAAAAAAATGGAAATATTTCAAAGGTATATATACACCTCTTTTTCACATTTTTCGACGATAATTTCAACTTTTTCCGTTTGAACCGGAAATCAGTAAAATAGAGTTTTAAGACGATTTATAGTCATTTTGCATTGTTTTGGGCACTTGTTATTAAACTTTGACCAAAATCGTAAAAAAATGGAAATATTTCAAAGGTATATATACACCTCTTTTTCACATTTTTCGACGATAATTTCAACTTTTTCCGTTTGAACCGGAAATCAGTAAAATAGAGTTTTAAGACGATTTATAGTCATTTTGCATTGTTTTGGGCACTTATTATTAAACTTTGACCAAAATCTTAAAAAAATGGAAATATTTCAAAGGTATATATACACCTCTTTTTCACATTTTTCGACGATAATTTCAACTTTTTCCGTTTGAACCGGAAATCAGTAAAATAGAGTTTTAAGACGATTTATAGTCATTTTGCATTGTTTTGGGCACTTATTATTAAACTTTGACCAAAATCTTAAAAAATGGAAATATTTCAAAGGTGTATATACACCTCTTTTTCACATTTTTCGACGATAATTTCAACTTTTTCCGTTTGAACCGGAAATCAGTAAAATAGAGTTTTAAGACGATTTATAGTCATTTTGCATTGTTTTGGGCACTTGTTATTAAACTTTGACCAAAATCGTAAAAAAATGGAAATATTTCAAAGGTATATATACACCTCTTTTTCACATTTTTCGACGATAATTTCAACTTTTTCCGTTTGAACCGGAAATCAGTAAAATAGAGTTTTAAGACGATTTATAGTCATTTTGCATTGTTTTGGGCACTTGTTATTAAACTTTGACCAAAATCGTAAAAAAATGGAAATATTTCAAAGGTATATATACACCTCTTTTTCACATTTTTCGACGATAATTTCAACTTTTTCCGTTTGAACCGGAAATCAGTAAAATAGAGTTTTAAGACGATTTATAGTCATTTTGCATTGTTTTGGGCACTTATTATTAAACTTTGACCAAAATCGTAAAAAAATGGAAATATTTCAAAGGTATATATACACCTCTTTTTCACATTTTTCGACGATAATTTCAACTTTTTCCGTTTGAACCGGAAATCAGTAAAATAGAGTTTTAAGACGATTTATAGTCATTTTGCATTGTTTTGGGCACTTGTTGTTAAACTTTGACCAAAATCGTAAAAAAATGGAAATATTTCAAAGGTATATATACACCTCTTTTTCACATTTTTCGACGATAATTTCAACTTTTTCCGTTTGAACCGGAAATCAGTAAAATAGAGTTTTAAGACGATTTATAGTCATTTTGCATTGTTTTGGGCACTTGTTATTAAACTTTGACCAAAATCGTAAAAAAATGGAAATATTTCAAAGGTATATATACACCTCTTTTTCACATTTTTCGACGATAATTTCAACTTTTTCCGTTTGAACCGGAAATCAGTAAAATAGAGTTTTAAGACGATTTATAGTCATTTTGCATTGTTTTGGGCACTTGTTATTAAACTTTGACCAAAATCGTAAAAAAATGGAAATATTTCAAAGGTATATATACACCTCTTTTTCACATTTTTCGACGATAATTTCAACTTTTTCCGTTTGAACCGGAAATCAGTAAAATAGAGTTTTAAGACGATTTATAGTCATTTTGCATTGTTTTGGGCACTTATTATTAAACTTTGACCAAAATCGTTAAAAAATGGAAATATTTCAAAGGTATATATACCACCTCTTTTTCACATTTTTCGACGATAATTTCAACTTTTTCCGTTTGAACCGGAAATCAGTAAAATAGAGTTTTAAGACGATTTATAGTCATTTTGCATTGTTTTGGGCACTTATTATTAAACTTTGACCAAAATCGTAAAAAAATGGAAATATTTCAAAGGTATATATACACCTCTTTTTCACATTTTTCGACGTTAATTTCAACTTTTTCCGTTTGAACCGGAAATCAGTAAAATAGAGTTTTAAGACGATTTATAGTCATTTTGCATTGTTTTGGGCACTTGTTATTAAACTTTGACCAAAATCGTAAAAAAATGGAAATATTTCAAAGGTATATATACACCTCTTTTTCACATTTTTCGACGATAATTTCAACTTTTTCCGTTTGAACCGGAAATCAGTAAAATAGAGTTTTAAGACGATTTATAGTCATTTTGCATTGTTTTGGGCACTTGTTATTAAACTTTGACCAAAATCGTAAAAAAATGGAAATATTTCAAAGGTATATATACACCTCTTTTTCACATTTTTCGACGATAATTTCAACTTTTTCCGTTTGAACCGGAAATCAGTAAAATAGAGTTTTAAGACGATTTATAGTCATTTTGCATTGTTTTGGGCACTTGTTATTAAACTTTGACCAAAATCGTAAAAAAATGGAAATATTTCAAAGGTATATATACACCTCTTTTTCACATTTTTCGACGATAATTTCAACTTTTTCCGTTTGAACCGGAAATCAGTAAAATAGAGTTTTAAGACGATTTATAGTCATTTTGCATTGTTTTGGGCACTTATTATTAAACTTTGACCAAAATCGTAAAAAAATGGAAATATTTCAAAGGTATATATATACCTCTTTTTCACATTTTTCGACGATAATTTCAACTTTTTCCGTTTGAACCGGAAATCAGTAAAATAGAGTTTTAAGACGATTTATAGTAATTTTGCATTGTTTTGGGCACTTATTATTAAACGTTGACCAAAATCTTTAAAAAATGGAAATATTTCAAAGGTATATATACACCTCTTTTTCACATTTTTCGACGATAATTTCAACTTTTTCCGTTTGAACCGGAAATCAGTAAAATAGAGTTTTAAGACGATTTATAGTCATTTTGCATTGTTTTGGGCACTTATTATTAAACTTTGACCAAAATCGTAAAAAAATGGAAATATTTCAAAGGTATATATACACCTCTTTTTCACATTTTTCGACGATAATTTCAACTTTTTCCGTTTGAACCGGAAATCAGTAAAATAGAGTTTTAAGACGATTTATAGTCATTTTGCATTGTTTTGGGCACTTGTTATTAAACTTTGACCAAAATCTTAAAAAAATGGAAATATTTCAAAGGTGTATATACACCTCTTTTTCACATTTTTCGACGATAATTTCAACTTTTTCCGTTTGAACCGGAAATCAGTAAAATAGAGTTTTAAGACGATTTATAGTCATTTTGCATTGTTTTGGGCACTTATTATTAAACTTTGACCAAAATCTTTAAGAAATGGAAATATTTCAAAGGTATATATACACCTCTTTTTCACATTTTTCGACGATAATTTCAACTTTTTCCGTTTGAACCGGAAATCAGTAAAATAGAGTTTTAAGACGATTTATAGTCATTTTGCATTGTTTTGGGCACTTATTATTAAACTTTGACCAAAATCTTAAAAAAATGGAAATATTTCAAAGGTATATATACACCTCTTTTTCACATTTTTCGACGATAATTTCAACTTTTTCCGTTTGAACCGCAAATCAGTAAAATAGAGTTTTAAGACGATTTATAGTCATTTTGCATTGTTTTGGGCACTTATTATTAAACTTTGACCCAAATCGTAAAAAAATGGAAATATTTCAAAGGTATATATACACCTCTTTTTCACATTTTTCGACGATAATTTCAACTTTTTCCGTTTGAACCGGAAATCAGTAAAATAGAGTTTTAAGACGATTTATAGTCATTTTGCATTGTTTTGGGCACTTGTTATTAAACTTTGACCAAAATCTTAAAAAAATGGAAATATTTCAAAGGTGTATATACACCTCTTTTTCACATTTTTCGACGATAATTTCAACTTTTTCCGTTTGAACCGGAAATCAGTAAAATAGAGTTTTAAGACGATTTATAGTCATTTTGCATTGTTTTGGGCACTTATTATTAAACTTTGACCAAAATCTTTAAAAAATGGAAATATTTCAAAGGTATATATACACCTCTTTTTCACATTTTTCGACGATAATTTCAACTTTTTCCGTTTGAACCGGAAATCAGTAAAATAGAGTTTTAAGACGATTTATAGTAATTTTGCATTGTTTTGGGCACTTATTATTAAACTTTGACCAAAATCTTAAAAAAATGGAAATATTTCAAAGGTATATATACACCTCTTTTTCACATTTTTCGACGATAATTTCAACTTTTTCCGTTTGAACCGGAAATCAGTAAAATAGAGTTTTAAGACGATTTATAGTCATTTTGCATTGTTTTGGGCACTTATTATTAAACTTTGACCAAAATCTTAAAAAAATGGAAATATTTCAAAGGTATATATACACCTCTTTTTCACATTTTTCGACGATAATTTCAACTTTTTCCGTTTGAACCGGAAATCAGTAAAATAGAGTTTTAAGACGATTTATAGTCATTTTGCATTGTTTTGGGCACTTATTATTAAACTTTGACCAAAATCTTAAAAAAATGGAAATATTTCAAAGGTATATATACACCTCTTTTTCACATTTTTCGACGATAATTTCAACTTTTTCCGTTTGAACCGGAAATCAGTAAAATAGAGTTTTAAGACGATTTATAGTCATTTTGCATTGTTTTGGGCACTTATTATTAAACTTTGACCAAAATCGTAAAAAAATGGAAATATTTCAAAGGTATATATACACCTCTTTTTCACATTTTTCGACGATAATTTCAACTATTTCCGTTTGAACCGTAAATCAGTAAAATAGAGTTTTAAGACGATTTATAGTCATTTTGCATTGTTTTGGGCACTTGTTATTAAACTTTGACCAAAATCGTAAAAAAATGGAAATATTTCAAAGGTATATATACACCTCTTTTTCACATTTTTCGACGATAATTTCAACTTTTTCCGTTTGAACCGGAAATCAGTAAAATAGAGTTTTAAGACGATTTATAGTCACTTTGCATTGTTTTGGGCACTTGTTATTAAACTTTGACCAAAATCGTAAAAAAATGGAAATATTTCAAAGGTATATATACACCTCTTTTTCACATTTTTCGACGATAATTTCAACTTTTTCCGTTTGAACCGGAAATCAGTAAAATAGAGTTTTAAGACGATTTATAGTCATTTTGCATTGTTTTGGGCACTTGTTATTAAACTTTGACCAAAATCGTAAAAAAATGGAAATATTTCAAAGGTATATATACACCTCTTTTTCACATTTTTCGACGATAATTTCAACTTTTTCCGTTTGAACCGCAAATCAGTAAAATAGAGTTTTAAGACGATTTATAGTCATTTTGCATTGTTTTGGGCACTTGTTATTAAACTTTGACCAAAATCGTAAAAAAATGGAAATATTTCAAAGGTATATATACACCTCTTTTTCACATTTTTCGACGATAATTTCAACTTTTTCCGTTTGAACCGGAAATCAGTAAAATAGAGTTTTAAGACGATTTATAGTCATTTTGCATTGTTTTGGGCACTTATTATTAAACTTTGACCAAAATCTTAAAAAAATGGAAATATTTCAAAGGTATATATACACCTCTTTTTCACATTTTTCGACGATAATTTCAACTTTTTCCGATTGAACCGGAACTAAGTAAAAACGTTAGCTAGGACCATTTATAGTCGTTCTAGCCTATTTTCGGAATTTTTTAATTCATCGCGAAAATCGACGATTTTTCCATAGTATAGCCTTCAACTTTTTTTCGATGATTTCCGCGACTTTTTCCGATTGAACCGGAACTAAGTAAAAACGTTAGCTAGGACCATTTATAGTCGTTCTAGCCTATTTTCGGAATTTTTTAAGTCATCGCGAAAATCGACGATTTTTCCATAGTATAGCCTTCAACTTTTTTTCGATGATTTCCGCGACTTTTTCCGATTGAACCGGAACTCCGTAAAAACGTTAGCTAGGACCATTTATAGTCGTTCTAGCCTATTTTCGGAATTTTTTAATTCATCGCGAAAATCGACGATTTTTCCATAGTATAGCCTTCAACTTTTTTTCGATGATTTCCGCGACTTTTTCCGATTGAACCGGAACTAAGTAAAAACGTTAGCTAGGACCATTTATAGTCGTTCTAGCCTATTTTCGGAATTTTTTAAGTCATCGCGAAAATCGACGATTTTTCCATAGTATAGCCTTCAACTTTTTTTCGATGATTTCCGCGACTTTTTCCGATTGAACCGGAACTAAGTAAAAACGTTAGCTAGGACCATTTATAGTCGTTCTAGCCTATTTTCGGAATTTTTTAATTCATCGCGAAAATCGACGATTTTTCCATAGTATAGCCTTCAACTTTTTTTCGATGATTTCCGCGACTTTTTCCGATTGAACCGGAACTCCGTAAAAACGTTAGCTAGGACCATTTATAGTCGTTCTAGCCTATTTTCGGAATTTTTTAAGTCATCGCGAAAATCGACGATTTTTCCATAGTATAGCCTTCAACTTTTTTTCGACGATTTCCGCGACTTTTTCCGATTGAACCGGAACTAAGTAAAAACGTTAGCTAGGACCATTTATAGTCGTTCTAGCCTATTTTCGGATTTTTTTAAGTCATCGCGAAAATCGACGATTTTTCCATAGTATAGCCTTCAACTTTTTTTCGATGATTTCCGCGACTTTTTCCGATTGAACCGGAACTAAATAAAAATGTTAGCTAGGACCATTTATAGTCGTTCTAGCCTATTTTCGGAATTTTTTAAGTCATCGCGAAAATCGACGATTTTTCCATAGTATAGCCTTCAACTTTTTTTCGATGATTTCCGCGACTTTTTCCGATTGAACCGGAACTCCGTAAAACGTTAGCTAGGACCATTTATAGTCGTTCTAGCCTATTTTCGGAATTTTTTAAGTCATCGCGAAAATCGACGATTTTTCCATAGTATAGCCTTCAACTTTTTTTCGACGATTTCCGCGACTTTTTCCGATTGAACCGGAACTCCGTAAAAACGTTAGCTAGGACCATTTATAGTCGTTCTAGCCTATTTTCGGAATTTTTTAAGTCATCGCGAAAATCGACGATTTTTCCATAGTATAGCCTTCAACTTTTTTTCGATGATTTCCGCGACTTTTTCCGATTGAACCGGAACTAAGTAAAAACGTTAGCTAGGACCATTTATAGTCGTTCTAGCCTATTTTCGGAATTTTTTAAGTCATCGCGAAAATCGACGATTTTTCCATAGTATAGCCTTCAACTTTTTTTCGACGATTTCCGCGACTTTTTCCGATTGAACCGGAACTCCGTAAAAACGTTAGCTAGGACCATTTATAGTCGTTCTAGCCTATTTTCGGAATTTTTTAATTCATCGCGAAAATCGACGATTTTTCCATAGTATAGCCTTCAACTTTTTTTCGATGATTTCCGCGACTTTTTCCGATTGAACCGGAACGCCGTAAAAACGTTAGCTAGGACTATTTATAGTCGTTCTAGCCTATTTTCGGAATTTTTTAATTCATCGCGAAAATCGACGATTTTTCCATAGTATAGCCTTCAACTTTTTTTCGACGATTTCCGCGACTTTTTCCGATTGAACCGGAACTCCGTAAAAACGTTAGCTAGGACCATTTATAGTCGTTCTAGCCTATTTTCGGAATTTTTTAATTCATCGCGAAAATCGACGATTTTTCCATAGTATAGCCTTCAACTTTTTTTCGACGATTTCCGCGACTTTTTCCGATTGAACCTGAACTCCGTAAAAACGTTAGCTAGGACCATTTATAGTCGTTCTAGCCTATTTTCGGAATTTTTTAAGTCATCGCGAAAATCGACGATTTTTCCATAGTATAGCCTTCAACTTTTTTTCGACGATTTCCGCGACTTTTTCCGATTGAACCTGAACTCCGTAAAAACGTTAGCTAGGACCATTTATAGTCGTTCTAGCCTATTTTCGGAATTTTTTAAGTCATCGCGAAAATCGACGATTTTTCCATAGTATAGCCTTCAAATTTTTTTCGATGATTTCCGCGACTTTTTCCCATTGAACCGGAACTAAGTAAAAACGTTAGCTAGGACCATTTATAGTCGTTCTAGCCTATTTTCGGAATTTTTTAATTCATCGCGAAAATTGACGATTTTTCCATAGTATAGCCTTCAACTTTTTTTCGACGATTTCCGCGACTTTTTCCGATTGAACCGGAACTCCGTAAAAACGTTAGCTAGGACCATTTATAGTCGTTCTAGCCTATTTTCGGAATTTTTTAATTCATCGCGAAAATCGACGATTTTTCCATAGTATAGCCTTCAACTTTTTTTCGACGATTTCCGCGACTTTTTCCGATTGAACCGGAACTCCGTAAAAACGTTAGCTAGGACCATTTATAGTCGTTCTAGCCTATTTTCGGAATTTTTTAAGTCATCGCGAAAATCGACGATTTTTGTATAGTATAGCCTTCAACTTTTTTTCGACGATTTCCGCGACTTTTTCCGATTGAACCGGAAATCCGTAAAAACGTTAGCTAGGACCATTTATAGTCGTTCTAGCCTATTTTCGGAATTTTTTAAGTCATCGCGAAAATCGACGATTTTTCCATAGTATAGCCTTCAACTTTTTTTCGACGATTTCCGCGACTTTTTCCGATTGAACCGGAACTCCGTAAAAACGTTAGCTAGGACCATTTATAGTCGTTCTAGCCTATTTTCGGAATTTTTTAATTCATCGCGAAAATCGACGATTTTTCCATAGTATAGCCTTCAACTTTTTTTCGACGATTTCCGCGACTTTTTCCGATTGAACCGGAACTCCGTAAAAACGTTAGCTAGGACCATTTATAGTCGTTCTAGCCTATTTTCGGAATTTTTTAAGTCATCGCGAAAATCGACGATTTTTCCATAGTATAGCCTTCAACTTTTTTTCGACGATTTCCGCGACTTTTTCCGATTGAACCGGAACTCCGTAAAAACGTTAGCTAGGACCATTTATAGTCGTTCTAGCCTATTTTCGGAATTTTTTAAGTCATCGCGAAAATCGACGATTTATCCATAGTATAGCCTTCAACTTTTTTTCGACGATTTCCGCGACTTTTTCCGATTGAACCGGAACTAAGTAAAAACGTTAGCTAGGACCATTTATAGTCGTTCTAGCCTATTTTCGGATTTTTTTAATTCATCGCGAAAATTGACGATTTTTCCATAGTATAGCCTTCAACTTTTTTTCGACGATTTCCGCGACTTTTTCCGATTGAACCGGAACTCCGTAAAAACGTTAGCTAGGACCATTTATAGTCGTTCTAGCCTATTTTCGGAATTTTTTAATTCATCGCGAAAATCGACGATTTTTCCATAGTATAGCCTTCAACTTTTTTTCGACGATTTCCGCGACTTTTTCCGATTGAACCGGAACTCCGTAAAAACGTTAGCTAGGACCATTTATAGTCGTTCTAGCCTATTTTCGGATTTTTTTAATTCATCGCGAAAATTGACGATTTTTCCATAGTATAGCCTTCAACTTTTTTTCGACGATTTCCGCGACTTTTTCCGATTGAACCGGAACTCCGTAAAAACGTTAGCTAGGACCATTTATAGTCGTTCTAGCCTATTTTCGGAATTTTTTAATTCATCGCGAAAATCGACGATTTTTCCATAGTATAGCCTTCAACTTTTTTTCGACGATTTCCGCGACTTTTTCCGATTGAACCGGAACTCCGTAAAAACGTTAGCTAGGACCATTTATAGTCGTTCTAGCCTATTTTCGGATTTTTTTAAGTCATCGCGAAAATCGACGATTTTTCCATAGTATAGCCTTCAACTTTTTTTCGACGATTTCCGCGACTTTTTCCGATTGAACCGGAACTCCGTAAAAACGTTAGCTAGGACCATTTATAGTCGTTCTAGCCTATTTTCGGATTTTTTTAAGTCATCGCGAAAATCGACGATTTTTCCATAGTATAGCCTTCAACTTTTTTTCGACGATTTCCGCGACTTTTTCCGATTGAACCGGAACTCCGTAAAAACGTTAGCTAGGACCATTTATAGTCGTTCTAGCCTATTTTCGGAATTTTTTAAGTCATCGCGAAAATCGACGATTTTTCCATAGTATAGCCTTCAACTTTTTTTCGACGATTTCCGCGACTTTTTCCGATTGAACCGGAACTAAGTAAAAACGTTAGCTAGGACCATTTATAGTCGTTCTAGCCTATTTTCGGATTTTTTTAAGTCATCGCGAAAATCGACGATTTTTCCATAGTATAGCCTTCAACTTTTTTTCGACGATTTCCGCGACTTTTTCCGATTGAACCGGAACTCCGTAAAAACGTTAGCTAGGACCATTTATAGTCGTTCTAGCCTATTTTCGGAATTTTTTAATTCATCGCGAAAATCGACGATTTTTCCATAGTATAGCCTTCAACTTTTTTTCGACGATTTCCGCGACTTTTTCCGATTGAACCGGAACTCCGTAAAAACGTTAGCTAGGACCATTTATAGTCGTTCTAGCCTATTTTCGGAATTTTTTAAGTCATCGCGAAAATCGACGATTTTTCCATAGTATAGCCTTCAACTTTTTTTCGACGATTTCCGCGACTTTTTCCGATTGAACCGGAACTAAGTAAAAACGTTAGCTAGGACCATTTATAGTCGTTCTAGCCTATTTTCGGATTTTTTTAAGTCATCGCGAAAATCGACGATTTTTCCATAGTATAGCCTTCAACTTTTTTTCGATGATTTCCGCGACTTTTTCCGATTGAACCGGAACTAAATAAAAATGTTAGCTAGGACCATTTATAGTCGTTCTAGCCTATTTTCGGAATTTTTTAAGTCATCGCGAAAATCGACGATTTTTCCATAGTATAGCCTTCAAATTTTTTTCGATGATTTCCGCGACTTTTTCCGATTGAACCGGAACTAAGTAAAAACGTTAGCTAGGACCATTTATAGTCGTTCTAGCCTATTTTCGGAATTTTTTAATTCATCGCGAAAATTGACGATTTTTCCATAGTATAGCCTTCAACTTTTTTTCGACGATTTCCGCGACTTTTTCCGATTGAACCGGAACTCCGTAAAAACGTTAGCTAGGACCATTTATAGTCGTTCTAGCCTATTTTCGGAATTTTTTAATTCATCGCGAAAATCGACGATTTTTCCATAGTATAGCCTTCAACTTTTTTTCGATGATTTCCGCGACTTTTTCCGATTGAACCGGAACTAAGTAAAAACGTTAGCTAGGACCATTTATAGTCGTTCTAGCCTATTTTCGGATTTTTTTTAAGTCATCGCGAAAATCGACGATTTTTCCATAGTATAGCCTTCAACTTTTTTTCGATGATTTCCGCGACTTTTTCCGATTGAACCGGAACTAAATAAAAACGTTAGCTAGGACCATTTATAGTCGTTCTAGCCTATTTTCGGAATTTTTTAAGTCATCGCGAAAATCGACGATTTTTCCATTGTATAGCCTTCAAATTTTTTTCGATGATTTCCGCGACTTTTTCCGATTGAACCGGAACTAAGTAAAAACGTTAGCTAGGACCATTTATAGTCGTTCTAGCCTATTTTCGGAATTTTTTAATTCATCGCGAAAATTGACGATTTTTCCATAGTATAGCCTTCAACTTTTTTTCGACGATTTCCGCGACTTTTTCCGATTGAACCGGAACTCCATAAAAACGTTAGCTAGGACCATTTATAGTCGTTCTAGCCTATTTTCGGAATTTTTTAAGTCATCGCGAAAATCGACGATTTTTCCATAGTATAGCCTTCAACTTTTTTTCGACGATTTCCGCGACTTTTTCCGATTGAACCGGAACTCCGTAAAAACGTTAGCTAGGACCATTTATAGTCGTTCTAGCCTATTTTCGGAATTTTTTAATTCATCGCGAAAATTGACGATTTTTCCATAGTATAGCCTTCAACTTTTTTTCGACGATTTCCGCGACTTTTTCCGATTGAACCGGAACTCTGTAAAAACGTTAGCTAGGACCATTTATAGTCGTTCTAGCCTATTTTCGGAAATTTTTAATTCATCGCGAAAATCGACGATTTTTCCATAGTATAGCCTTCAACTTTTTTTCGACGATTTCCGCGACTTTTTCCGATTGAACCGGAACTCCGTAAAAACGTTAGCTAGGACCATTTATAGTCGTTCTAGCCTATTTTCGGAATTTTTTAATTCATCGCGAAAATCGACGATTTTTCCATAGTATAGCCTTCAACTTTTTTTCGACGATTTCCGCGACTTTTTCCGATTGAACCGGAACTCCGTAAAAACGTTAGCTAGGACCATTTATAGTCGTTCTAGCCTATTTTCGGAATTTTTTAATTCATCGCGAAAATCGACGATTTTTCCATAGTATAGCCTTCAACTTTTTTTCGACGATTTCCGCGACTTTTTCCGATTGAACCGGAACTCCGTAAAAACGTTAGCTAGGACCATTTATAGTCGTTCTAGCCTATTTTCGGAATTTTTTAAGTCATCGCGAAAATCGACGATTTTTCCATAGTATAGCCTTCAACTTTTTTTCGACGATTTCCGCGACTTTTTCCGATTGAACCGGAACTAAGTAAAAACGTTAGCTAGGACCATTTATAGTCGTTCTAGCCTATTTTCGGATTTTTTTAAGTCATCGCGAAAATCGACGATTTTTCCATAGTATAGCCTTCAACTTTTTTTCGATGATTTCCGCGACTTTTTCCGATTGAACCGGAACTAAATAAAAACGTTAGCTAGGACCATTTATAGTCGTTCTAGCCTATTTTCGGAATTTTTTAAGTCATCGCGAAAATCGACGATTTTTCCATAGTATAGCCTTCAAATTTTTTTCGATGATTTCCGCGACTTTTTCCGATTGAACCGGAACTAAGTAAAAACGTTAGCTAGCACCATTTATAGTCGTTCTAGCCTATTTTCGGATTTTTTTAATTCATCGCGAAAATTGACGATTTTTCCATAGTATAGCCTTCAACTTTTTTTCGACGATTTCCGCGACTTTTTCCGATTGAACCGGAACTCCGTAAAAACGTTAGCTAGGACCATTTATAGTCGTTCTAGCCTATTTTCGGAATTTTTTAATTCATCGCGAAAATCGACGATTTTTCCATAGTATAGCCTTCAACTTTTTTTCGACGATTTCCGCGACTTTTTCCGATTGAACCGGAACTCCGTAAAAACGTTAGCTAGGACCATTTATAGTCGTTCTAGCCTATTTTCGGATTTTTTTAAGTCATCGCGAAAATCGACGATTTTTCCATAGTATAGCCTTCAAATTTTTTTCGATGATTTCCGCGACTTTTTCCGATTGAACCGGAACTAAGTAAAAACGTTAGCTAGGACCATTTATAGTCGTTCTAGCCTATTTTCGGAATTTTTTAATTCATCGCGAAAATCGACGATTTTTCCATAGTATAGCCTTCAACTTTTTTTCGACGATTTCCGCGACTTTTTCCGATTGAACCGGAACTCCGTAAAAACGTTAGCTAGGACCATTTATAGTCGTTCTAGCCTATTTTCGGAATTTTTTAAGTCATCGCGAAAATCGACGATTTTTCCATAGTATAGCCTTCAACTTTTTTTCGACGATTTCCGCGACTTTTTCCGATTGAACCGGAACTAAGTAAAAACGTTAGCTAGGACCATTTATAGTCGTTCTAGCCTATTTTCGGATTTTTTTAAGTCATCGCGAAAATCGACGATTTTTCCATAGTATAGCCTTCAACTTTTTTTCGACGATTTCCGCGACTTTTTCCGATTGAACCGGAACTCCGTAAAAACGTTAGCTAGGACCATTTATAGTCGTTCTAGCCTATTTTCGGAATTTTTTAAGTCATCGCGAAAATCGACGATTTTTCCATAGTATAGCCTTCAACTTTTTTTCGACGATTTCCGCGACTTTTTCCGATTGAACCGGAACTAAGTAAAAACGTTAGCTAGGACCATTTATAGTCGTTCTAGCCTATTTTCGGATTTTTTTAAGTCATCGCGAAAATCGACGATTTTTCCATAGTATAGCCTTCAACTTTTTTTCGATGATTTCCGCGACTTTTTCCGATTGAACCGGAACTAAATAAAAATGTTAGCTAGGACCATTTATAGTCGTTCTAGCCTATTTTCGGAATTTTTTAAGTCATCGCGAAAATCGACGATTTTTCCATAGTATAGCCTTCAAATTTTTTTCGATGATTTCCGCGACTTTTTCCGATTGAACCGGAACTAAGTAAAAACGTTAGCTAGGACCATTTATAGTCGTTCTAGCCTATTTTCGGAATTTTTTAATTCATCGCGAAAATTGACGATTTTTCCATAGTATAGCCTTCAACTTTTTTTCGACGATTTCCGCGACTTTTTCCGATTGAACCGGAACTCCGTAAAAACGTTAGCTAGGACCATTTATAGTCGTTCTAGCCTATTTTCGGAATTTTTTAATTCATCGCGAAAATCGACGATTTTTCCATAGTATAGCCTTCAACTTTTTTTCGATGATTTCCGCGACTTTTTCCGATTGAACCGGAACTAAGTAAAAACGTTAGCTAGGACCATTTATAGTCGTTCTAGCCTATTTTCGGATTTTTTTAAGTCATCGCGAAAATCGACGATTTTTCCATAGTATAGCCTTCAACTTTTTTTCGACGATTTCCGCGACTTTTTCCGATTGAACCGGAACTAAGTAAAAACGTTAGCTAGGACCATTTATAGTCGTTCTAGCCTATTTTCGGATTTTTTTAAGTCATCGCGAAAATCGACGATTTTTCCATAGTATAGCCTTCAACTTTTTTTCGATGATTTCCGCGACTTTTTCCGATTGAACCGGAACTAAATAAAAACGTTAGCTAGGACCATTTATAGTCGTTCTAGCCTATTTTCGGAATTTTTTAAGTCATCGCGAAAATCGACGATTTTTCCATAGTATAGCCTTCAAATTTTTTTCGATGATTTCCGCGACTTTTTCCGATTGAACCGGAACTAAGTAAAAACGTTAGCTAGCACCATTTATAGTCGTTCTAGCCTATTTTCGGATTTTTTTAATTCATCGCGAAAATTGACGATTTTTCCATAGTATAGCCTTCAACTTTTTTTCGACGATTTCCGCGACTTTTTCCGATTGAACCGGAACTCCGTAAAAACGTTAGCTAGGACCATTTATAGTCGTTCTAGCCTATTTTCGGAATTTTTTAATTCATCGCGAAAATCGACGATTTTTCCATAGTATAGCCTTCAACTTTTTTTCGACGATTTCCGCGACTTTTTCCGATTGAACCGGAACTCCGTAAAAACGTTAGCTAGGACCATTTATAGTCGTTCTAGCCTATTTTCGGAATTTTTTAAGTCATCGCGAAAATCGACGATTTTTCCATAGTATAGCCTTCAACTTTTTTTCGACGATTTCCGCGACTTTTTCCGATTGAACCGGAACTAAGTAAAAACGTTAGCTAGGACCATTTATAGTCGTTCTAGCCTATTTTCGGATTTTTTTAAGTCATCGCGAAAATCGACGATTTTTCCATAGTATAGCCTTCAACTTTTTTTCGATGATTTCCGCGACTTTTTCCGATTGAACCGGAACTAAATAAAAACGTTAGCTAGGACCATTTATAGTCGTTCTAGCCTATTTTCGGAATTTTTTAAGTCATCGCGAAAATCGACGATTTTTCCATAGTATAGCCTTCAAATTTTTTTCGATGATTTCCGCGACTTTTTCCGATTGAACCGGAACTAAGTAAAAACGTTAGCTAGCACCATTTATAGTCGTTCTAGCCTATTTTCGGATTTTTTTAATTCATCGCGAAAATTGACGATTTTTCCATAGTATAGCCTTCAACTTTTTTTCGACGATTTCCGCGACTTTTTCCGATTGAACCGGAACTCCGTAAAAACGTTAGCTAGGACCATTTATAGTCGTTCTAGCCTATTTTCGGAATTTTTTAATTCATCGCGAAAATCGACGATTTTTCCATAGTATAGCCTTCAACTTTTTTTCGACGATTTCCGCGACTTTTTCCGATTGAACCGGAACTCCGTAAAAACGTTAGCTAGGACCATTTATAGTCGTTCTAGCCTATTTTCGGATTTTTTTAAGTCATCGCGAAAATCGACGATTTTTCCATAGTATAGCCTTCAAATTTTTTTCGATGATTTCCGCGACTTTTTCCGATTGAACCGGAACTAAGTAAAAACGTTAGCTAGGACCATTTATAGTCGTTCTAGCCTATTTTCGGAATTTTTTAATTCATCGCGAAAATCGACGATTTTTCCATAGTATAGCCTTCAACTTTTTTTCGACGATTTCCGCGACTTTTTCCGATTGAACCGGAACTCCGTAAAAACGTTAGCTAGGACCATTTATAGTCGTTCTAGCCTATTTTCGGAATTTTTTAAGTCATCGCGAAAATCGACGATTTTTCCATAGTATAGCCTTCAACTTTTTTTCGACGATTTCCGCGACTTTTTCCGATTGAACCGGAACTAAGTAAAAACGTTAGCTAGGACCATTTATAGTCGTTCTAGCCTATTTTCGGATTTTTTTAAGTCATCGCGAAAATCGACGATTTTTCCATAGTATAGCCTTCAACTTTTTTTCGACGATTTCCGCGACTTTTTCCGATTGAACCGGAACTCCGTAAAAACGTTAGCTAGGACCATTTATAGTCGTTCTAGCCTATTTTCGGAATTTTTTAAGTCATCGCGAAAATCGACGATTTTTCCATAGTATAGCCTTCAACTTTTTTTCGACGATTTCCGCGACTTTTTCCGATTGAACCGGAACTAAGTAAAAACGTTAGCTAGGACCATTTATAGTCGTTCTAGCCTATTTTCGGATTTTTTTAAGTCATCGCGAAAATCGACGATTTTTCCATAGTATAGCCTTCAACTTTTTTTCGATGATTTCCGCGACTTTTTCCGATTGAACCGGAACTAAGTAAAAACGTTAGCTAGGACCATTTATAGTCGTTCTAGCCTATTTTCGGAATTTTTTAATTCATCGCGAAAATTGACGATTTTTCCATAGTATAGCCTTCAACTTTTTTTCGACGATTTCCGCGACTTTTTCCGATTGAACCGGAACTCCGTAAAAACGTTAGCTAGGACCATTTATAGTCGTTCTAGCCTATTTTCGGAATTTTTTAAGTCATCGCGAAAATCGACGATTTTTCCATAGTATAGCCTTCAAATTTTTTTCGATGATTTCCGCGACTTTTTCCGATTGAACCGGAACTAAGTAAAAACGTTAGCTAGGACCATTTATAGTCGTTCTAGCCTATTTTCGGAATTTTTTAAGTCATCGCGAAAATCGACGATTTTTCCATAGTATAGCCTTCAACTTTTTTTCGACGATTTCCGCGACTTTTTCCGATTGAACCGGAACTCCGTAAAAACGTTAGCTAGGACCATTTATAGTCGTTCTAGCCTATTTTCGGAATTTTTTAAGTCATCGCGAAAATCGACGATTTTTCCATAGTATAGCCTTCAACTTTTTTTCGATGATTTCCGCGACTTTTTCCGATTGAACCGGAACTAAGTAAAAACGTTAGCTAGGACCATTTATAGTCGTTCTAGCCTATTTTCGGATTTTTTTAAGTCATCGCGAAAATCGACGATTTTTCCATAGTATAGCCTTCAACTTTTTTTCGATGATTTCCGCGACTTTTTCCGATTGAACCGGAACTAAATAAAAACGTTAGCTAGGACCATTTATAGTCGTTCTAGCCTATTTTCGGAATTTTTTAAGTCATCGCGAAAATCGACGATTTTTCCATAGTATAGCCTTCAAATTTTTTTCGATGATTTCCGCGACTTTTTCCGATTGAACCGGAACTAAGTAAAAACGTTAGCTAGGACCATTTATAGTCGTTCTAGCCTATTTTCGGAATTTTTTAATTCATCGCGAAAATTGACGATTTTTCCATAGTATAGCCTTCAACTTTTTTTCGACGATTTCCGCGACTTTTTCCGATTGAACCGGAACTCCGTAAAAACGTTAGCTAGGACCATTTATAGTCGTTCTAGCCTATTTTCGGATTTTTTTAAGTCATCGCGAAAATCGACGATTTTTCCATAGTATAGCCTTCAACTTTTTTTCGACGATTTCCGCGACTTTTTCCGATTGAACCGGAACTCCGTAAAAACGTTAGCTAGGACCATTTATAGTCGTTCTAGCCTATTTTCGGAATTTTTTAAGTCATCGCGAAAATCGACGATTTTTCCATAGTATAGCCTT
The DNA here is from genome assembly GCA_947310635.1 of Leptodirus hochenwartii. Classification (NCBI taxonomy): domain Eukaryota; kingdom Metazoa; phylum Arthropoda; class Insecta; order Coleoptera; family Leiodidae; genus Leptodirus; species Leptodirus hochenwartii. The sequence continues at coordinate 1,170,542 of OX371186.1, forward strand.
CAACTTTTTTTCGACGATTTCCGCGACTTTTTCCGATTGAACCGGAACTAAATAAAAACGTTAGCTAGGACCATTTATAGTCGTTCTAGCCTATTTTCGGAATTTTTTAAGTCATCGCGAAAATCGACGATTTTTCCATAGTATAGCCTTCAACTTTTTTTCGACGATTTCCGCGACTTTTTCCGATTGAACCGGAACTCCGTAAAAACGTTAGCTAGGACCATTTATAGTCGTTCTAGCCTATTTTCGGAATTTTTTAAGTCATCGCGAAAATCGACGATTTTTCCATAGTATAGCCTTCAACTTTTTTTCGACGATTTCCGCGACTTTTTCCGATTGAACCGGAACTCCGTAAAAACGTTAGCTAGGACCATTTATAGTCGTTCTAGCCTATTTTCGGAATTTTTTAAGTCATCGCGAAAATCGACGATTTTTCCATAGTATAGCCTTCAACTTTTTTTCGACGATTTCCGCGACTTTTTCCGATTGAACCGGAACTCCGTAAAAACGTTAGCTAGGACCATTTATAGTCGTTCTAGCCTATTTTCGGAATTTTTTAATTCATCGCGAAAATCGACGATTTTTCCATAGTATAGCCTTCAACTTTTTTTCGACGATTTCCGCGACTTTTTCCGATTGAACCGGAACTCCGTAAAAACGTTAGCTAGGACCATTTATAGTCGTTCTAGCCTATTTTCGGAATTTTTTAAGTCATCGCGAAAATCGACGATTTTTCCATAGTATAGCCTTCAACTTTTTTTCGACGATTTCCGCGACTTTTTCCGATTGAACCGGAACTCCGTAAAAACGTTAGCTAGGACCATTTATAGTCGTTCTAGCCTATTTTCGGAATTTTTTAAGTCATCGCGAAAATCGACGATTTTTCCATAGTATAGCCTTCAACTTTTTTTCGACGATTTCCGCGACTTTTTCCGATTGAACCGGAACTCCGTAAAAACGTTAGCTAGGACCATTTATAGTCGTTCTAGCCTATTTTCGGAATTTTTTAAGTCATCGCGAAAATCGACGATTTTTCCATAGTATAGCCTTCAACTTTTTTTCGACGATTTCCGCGACTTTTTCCGATTGAACCGGAACTCCGTAAAAACGTTAGCTAGGACCATTTATAGTCGTTCTAGCCTATTTTCGGAATTTTTTAAGTCATCGCGAAAATCGACGATTTTTCCATAGTATAGCCTTCAACTTTTTTTCGACGATTTCCGCGACTTTTTCCGATTGAACCGGAACTCCGTAAAAACGTTAGCTAGGACCATTTATAGTCGTTCTAGCCTATTTTCGGAATTTTTTAATTCATCGCGAAAATCGACGATTTTTCCATAGTATAGCCTTCAACTTTTTTTCGACGATTTCCGCGACTTTTTCCGATTGAACCGGAACTCCGTAAAAACGTTAGCTAGGACCATTTATAGTCGTTCTAGCCTATTTTCGGAATTTTTTAATTCATCGCGAAAATCAACGATTTTTCCATAGTATAGCCTTCAACTTTTTTTCGACGATTTCCGCGACTTTTTCCGATTGAACCGGAACTCCGTAAAAACGTTAGCTAGGACCATTTATAGTCGTTCTAGCCTATTTTCGGAATTTTTTAAGTCATCGCGAAAATCGACGATTTTTCCATAGTATAGCCTTCAACTTTTTTTCGACGATTTCCGCGACTTTTTCCGATTGAACCGGAACTCCGTAAAAACGTTAGCTAGGACCATTTATAGTCGTTCTAGCCTATTTTCGGATTTTTTTAAGTCATCGCGAAAATCGACGATTTTTCCATAGTATAGCCTTCAACTTTTTTTCGATGATTTCCGCGACTTTTTCCGATTGAACCGGAACTAAATAAAAACGTTAGCTAGGACCATTTATAGTCGTTCTAGCCTATTTTCGGAATTTTTTAAGTCATCGCGAAAATCGACGATTTTTCCATAGTATAGCCTTCAAATTTTTTTCGATGATTTCCGCGACTTTTTCCGATTGAACCGGAACTAAATAAAAATGTTAGCTAGGACCATTTATAGTCGTTCTAGCCTATTTTCGGAATTTTTTAAGTCATCGCGAAAATCGACGATTTTTCCATAGTATAGCCTTCAAATTTTTTTCGATGATTTCCGCGACTTTTTCCGATTGAACCGGAACTAAGTAAAAACGTTAGCTAGGACCATTTATAGTCGTTCTAGCCTATTTTCGGAATTTTTTAATTCATCGCGAAAATTGACGATTTTTCCATAGTATAGCCTTCAACTTTTTTTCGACGATTTCCGCGACTTTTTCCGATTGAACCGGAACTCCGTAAAAACGTTAGCTAGGACCATTTATAGTCGTTCTAGCCTATTTTCGGAATTTTTTAAGTCATCGCGAAAATCGACGATTTTTCCATAGTATAGCCTTCAACTTTTTTTCGACGATTTCCGCGACTTTTTCCGATTGAACCGGAACTAAGTAAAAACGTTAGCTAGGACCATTTATAGTCGTTCTAGCCTATTTTCGGATTTTTTTAAGTCATCGCGAAAATCGACGATTTTTCCATAGTATAGCCTTCAACTTTTTTTCGATGATTTCCGCGACTTTTTCCGATTGAACCGGAACTAAATAAGAATGTTAGCTAGGACCATTTATAGTCGTTCTAGCCTATTTTCGGAATTTTTTAAGTCATCGCGAAAATCGACGATTTTTCCATAGTATAGCCTTCAATTTTTTTTCGATGATTTCCGCGACTTTTTCCGATTGAACCGGAACTAAGTAAAAACGTTAGCTAGGACCATTTATAGTCGTTCTAGCCTATTTTCGGAATTTTTTAATTCATCGCGAAAATTGACGATTTTTCCATAGTATAGCCTTCAACTTTTTTTCGACGATTTCCGCGACTTTTTCCGATTGAACCGGAACTCCGTAAAAACGTTAGCTAGGACCATTTATAGTCGTTCTAGCCTATTTTCGGAATTTTTTAATTCATCGCGAAAATCGACGATTTTTCCATAGTATAGCCTTCAACTTTTTTTCGATGATTTCCGCGACTTTTTCCGATTGAACCGGAACTAAGTAAAAACGTTAGCTAGGACCATTTATAGTCGTTCTAGCCTATTTTCGGAATTTTTTAAGTCATCGCGAAAATCGACGATTTTTCCATAGTATAGCCTTCAAATTTTTTTCGATGATTTCCGCGACTTTTTCCGATTGAACCGGAACTAAGTAAAAACGTTAGCTAGGACCATTTATAGTCGTTCTAGCCTATTTTCGGAATTTTTTAATTCATCGCGAAAATTGACGATTTTTCCATAGTATAGCCTTCAACTTTTTTTCGACGATTTCCGCGACTTTTTCCGATTGAACCGGAACTCCGTAAAAACGTTAGCTAGGACCATTTATAGTCGTTCTAGCCTATTTTCGGAATTTTTTAAGTCATCGCGAAAATCGACGATTTTTCCATAGTATAGCCTTCAAATTTTTTTCGATGATTTCCGCGACTTTTTCCGATTGAACCGGAACTAAGTAAAAACGTTAGCTAGGACCATTTATAGTCGTTCTAGCCTATTTTCGGAATTTTTTAAGTCATCGCGAAAATCGACGATTTTTCCATAGTATAGCCTTCAACTTTTTTTCGACGATTTCCGCGACTTTTTCCGATTGAACCGGAACTCCGTAAAAACGTTAGCTAGGACCATTTATAGTCGTTCTAGCCTATTTTCGGAATTTTTTAAGTCATCGCGAAAATCGACGATTTTTCCATAGTATAGCCTTCAACTTTTTTTCGATGATTTCCGCGACTTTTTCCGATTGAACCGGAACTAAGTAAAAACGTTAGCTAGGACCATTTATAGTCGTTCTAGCCTATTTTCGGATTTTTTTAAGTCATCGCGAAAATCGACGATTTTTCCATAGTATAGCCTTCAACTTTTTTTCGATGATTTCCGCGACTTTTTCCGATTGAACCGGAACTAAATAAAAACGTTAGCTAGGACCATTTATAGTCGTTCTAGCCTATTTTCGGAATTTTTTAAGTCATCGCGAAAATCGACGATTTTTCCATAGTATAGCCTTCAAATTTTTTTCGATGATTTCCGCGACTTTTTCCGATTGAACCGGAACTAAGTAAAAACGTTAGCTAGGACCATTTATAGTCGTTCTAGCCTATTTTCGGAATTTTTTAATTCATCGCGAAAATTGACGATTTTTCCATAGTATAGCCTTCAACTTTTTTTCGACGATTTCCGCGACTTTTTCCGATTGAACCGGAACTCCGTAAAAACGTTAGCTAGGACCATTTATAGTCGTTCTAGCCTATTTTCGGAATTTTTTAAGTCATCGCGAAAATCGACGATTTTTCCATAGTATAGCCTTCAAATTTTTTTCGATGATTTCCGCGACTTTTTCCGATTGAACCGGAACTAAGTAAAAACGTTAGCTAGGACCATTTATAGTCGTTCTAGCCTATTTTCGGAATTTTTTAATTCATCGCGAAAATTGACGATTTTTCCATAGTATAGCCTTCAACTTTTTTTCGACGATTTCCGCGACTTTTTCCGATTGAACCGGAACTCCGTAAAAACGTTAGCTAGGACCATTTATAGTCGTTCTAGCCTATTTTCGGAATTTTTTAAGTCATCGCGAAAATCGACGATTTTTCCATAGTATAGCCTTCAATTTTTTTTCGATGATTTCCGCGACTTTTTCCGATTGAACCGGAACTAAGTAAAAACGTTAGCTAGGACCATTTATAGTCGTTCTAGCCTATTTTCGGAATTTTTTAATTCATCGCGAAAATTGACGATTTTTCCATAGTATAGCCTTCAACTTTTTTTCGACGATTTCCGCGACTTTTTCCGATTGAACCGGAACTCCGTAAAAACGTTAGCTAGGACCATTTATAGTCGTTCTAGCCTATTTTCGGAATTTTTTAATTCATCGCGAAAATCGACGATTTTTCCATAGTATAACCTTCAACTTTTTTTCGATGATTTCCGCGACTTTTTCCGATTGAACCGGAACTAAGTAAAAACGTTAGCTAGGACCATTTATAGTCGTTCTAGCCTATTTTCGGAATTTTTTAAGTCATCGCGAAAATTGACGATTTTTCCATAGTATAGCCTTCAAATTTTTTTCGACGATTTCCGCGACTTTTTCCGATTGAACCGGAACTCCGTAAAAACGTTAGCTAGGACCATTTATAGTCGTTCTAGCCTATTTTCGGAATTTTTTAATTCATCGCGAAAATCGACGATTTTTCCATAGTATAACCTTCAACTTTTTTTCGATGATTTCCGCGACTTTTTCCGATTGAACCGGAACTAAGTAAAAACGTTAGCTAGGACCATTTATAGTCGTTCTAGCCTATTTTCGGAATTTTTTAAGTCATCGCGAAAATTGACGATTTTTCCATAGTATAGCCTTCAATTTTTTTTCGATGATTTCCGCGACTTTTTCCGATTGAACCGGAACTAAGTAAAAACGTTAGCTAGGACCATTTATAGTCGTTCTAGCCTATTTTCGGAATTTTTTAATTCATCGCGAAAATTGACGATTTTTCCATAGTATAGCCTTCAACTTTTTTTCGACGATTTCCGCGACTTTTTCCGATTGAACCGGAACTCCGTAAAAACGTTAGCTAGGACCATTTATAGTCGTTCTAGCCTATTTTCGGAATTTTTTAATTCATCGCGAAAATCGACGATTTTTCCATAGTATAACCTTCAACTTTTTTTCGATGATTTCCGCGACTTTTTCCGATTGAACCGGAACTAAGTAAAAACGTTAGCTAGGACCATTTATAGTCGTTCTAGCCTATTTTCGGAATTTTTTAAGTCATCGCGAAAATCGACGATTTTTCCATAGTATAGCCTTCAAATTTTTTTCGATGATTTCCGCGACTTTTTCCGATTGAACCGGAACTAAATAAAAATGTTAGCTAGGACCATTTATAGTCGTTCTAGCCTATTTTCGGAATTTTTTAAGTCATCGCGAAAATCGACGATTTTTCCATAGTATAGCCTTCAAATTTTTTTCGATGATTTCCGCGACTTTTTCCGATTGAACCGGAACTAAGTAAAAACGTTAGCTAGGACCATTTATAGTCGTTCTAGCCTATTTTCGGAATTTTTTAATTCATCGCGAAAATTGACGATTTTTCCATAGTATAGCCTTCAACTTTTTTTCGACGATTTCCGCGACTTTTTCCGATTGAACCGGAACTCCGTAAAAACGTTAGCTAGGACCATTTATAGTCGTTCTAGCCTATTTTCGGAATTTTTTAAGTCATCGCGAAAATCGACGATTTTTCCATAGTATATAGCCTTCAACTTTTTTTCGACGATTTCCGCGACTTTTTCCGATTGAACCGGAACTCCGTAAAAACGTTAGCTAGGACCATTTATAGTCGTTCTAGCCTATTTTCGGAATTTTTTAATTCATCGCGAAAATCGACGATTTTTCCATAGTATAGCCTTCAACTTTTTTTCGACGATTTCCGCGACTTTTTCCGATTGAACCGGAACTCCGTAAAAACGTTAGCTAGGACCATTTATAGTCGTTCTAGCCTATTTTCGGAATTTTTTAAGTCATCGCGAAAATCGACGATTTTTCCATAGTATAGCCTTCAACTTTTTTTCGATGATTTCCGCGACTTTTTCCGATTGAACCGGAACTAAGTAAAAACGTTAGCTAGGACCATTTATAGTCGTTCTAGCCTATTTTCGGAATTTTTTAATTCATCGCGAAAATCGACGATTTTTCCATAGTATAGCCTTCAACTTTTTTTCGACGATTTCCGCGACTTTTTCCGATTGAACCGGAACTCCGTAAAAACGTTAGCTAGGACCATTTATAGTCGTTCTAGCCTATTTTCGGAATTTTTTAATTCATCGCGAAAATCGACGATTTTTCCATAGTATAGCCTTCAACTTTTTTTCGACGATTTCCGCGACTTTTTCCGATTGAACCGGAACTCCGTAAAAACGTTAGCTAGGACCATTTATAGTCGTTCTAGCCTATTTTCGGAATTTTTTAATTCATCGCGAAAATCGACGATTTTTCCATAGTATAGCCTTCAACTTTTTTTCGATGATTTCCGCGACTTTTTCCGATTGAACCGGAACTAAGTAAAAACGTTAGCTAGGACCATTTATAGTCGTTCTAGCCTATTTTCGGATTTTTTTAAGTCATCGCGAAAATCGACGATTTTTCCATAGTATAGCCTTCAACTTTTTTTCGATGATTTCCGCGACTTTTTCCGATTGAACCGGAACTAAATAAAAACGTTAGCTAGGACCATTTATAGTCGTTCTAGCCTATTTTCGGAATTTTTTAAGTCATCGCGAAAATCGACGATTTTTCCATAGTATAGCCTTCAAATTTTTTTCGATGATTTCCGCGACTTTTTCCGATTGAACCGGAACTAAGTAAAAACGTTAGCTAGGACCATTTATAGTCGTTCTAGCCTATTTTCGGAATTTTTTAATTCATCGCGAAAATTGACGATTTTTCCATAGTATAGCCTTCAACTTTTTTTCGATGATTTCCGCGACTTTTTCCGATTGAACCGGAACTCCGTAAAAACGTTAGTTAGGACCATTTATAGTCGTTCTAGCCTATTTTCGGAATTTTTTAAGTCATCGCGAAAATCGACGATTTTTCCATAGTATAGCCTTCAACTTTTTTTCGATGATTTCCGCGACTTTTTCCGATTGAACCGGAACTAAGTAAAAACGTTAGCTAGGACCATTTATAGTCGTTCTAGCCTATTTTCGGAATTTTTTAAGTCATCGCGAAAATCGACGATTTTTCCATAGTATAGCCTTCAACTTTTTTTCGACGATTTCCGCGACTTTTTCCGATTGAACCGGAACTCCGTAAAAACGTTAGCTAGGACCATTTATAGTCGTTCTAGCCTATTTTCGGAATTTTTTAAGTCATCGCGAAAATCGACGATTTTTCCATAGTATAGCCTTCAACTTTTTTTCGACGATTTCCGCGACTTTTTCCGATTGAACCGGAACTCCGTAAAAACGTTAGCTAGGACCATTTATAGTCGTTCTAGCCTATTTTCGGAATTTTTTAATTCATCGCGAAAATCGACGATTTTTCCATAGTATAGCCTTCAACTTTTTTTCGATGATTTCCGCGACTTTTTCCGATTGAACCGGAACTAAGTAAAAACGTTAGCTAGGACCATTTATAGTCGTTCTAGCCTATTTTCGGAAATTTTTAATTCATCGCGAAAATCGACGATTTTTCCATAGTATAGCCTTCAACTTTTTTTCGACGATTTCCGCGACTTTTTCCGATTGAACCGGAACTCCGTAAAAACGTTAGCTAGGACCATTTATAGTCGTTCTAGCCTATTTTCGGAATTTTTTAATTCATCGCGAAAATCGACGATTTTTCCATAGTATAGCCTTCAACTTTTTTTCGATGATTTCCGCGACTTTTTCCGACTGAACCGGAACTAAGTAAAAACGTTAGCTAGGACCATTTATAGTCGTTCTAGCCTATTTTCGGAAATTTTTAATTCATCGCGAAAATCGACGATTTTTCCATAGTATAGCCTTCAACTTTTTTTCGACGATTTCCGCGACTTTTTCCGATTGAACCGGAACTCCGTAAAAACGTTAGCTAGGACCATTTATAGTCGTTCTAGCCTATTTTCGGAATTTTTTAATTCATCGCGAAAATCGACGATTTTTCCATAGTATAGCCTTCAACTTTTTTTCGATGATTTCCGCGACTTTTTCCGATTGAACCGGAACTAAGTAAAAACGTTAGCTAGGACCATTTATAGTCGTTCTAGCCTATTTTCGGAAATTTTTAATTCATCGCGAAAATCGACGATTTTTCCATAGTATAGCCTTCAACTTTTTTTCGACGATTTCCGCGACTTTTTCCGATTGAACCGGAACTCCGTAAAAACGTTAGCTAGGACCATTTATAGTCGTTCTAGCCTATTTTCGGAATTTTTTAATTCATCGCGAAAATCGACGATTTTTCCATAGTATAGCCTTCAACTTTTTTTCGACGATTTCCGCGACTTTTTCCGATTGAACCGGAACTCCGTAAAAACGTTAGCTAGGACCATTTATAGTCGTTCTAGCCTATTTTCGGAATTTTTTAATTCATCGCGAAAATCGACGATTTTTCCATAGTATAATAGCCTTCAACTTTTTTTCGACGATTTCCGCGACTTTTTCCGATTGAACCGGAACTCCGTAAAAACGTTAGCTAGGACCATTTATAGTCGTTCTAGCCTATTTTCGGAATTTTTTAATTCATCGCGAAAATCGACGATTTTTCCATAGTATAGCCTTCAACTTTTTTTCGACGATTTCCGCGACTTTTTCCGATTGAACCGGAACTCCGTAAAAACGTTAGCTAGGACCATTTATAGTCGTTCTAGCCTATTTTCGGAATTTTTTAAGTCATCGCGAAAATCGACGATTTTTCCATAGTATATAGCCTTCAACTTTTTTTCGACGATTTCCGCGACTTTTTCCGATTGAACCGGAACTCCGTAAAAACGTTAGCTAGGACCATTTATAGTCGTTCTAGCCTATTTTCGGAATTTTTTAATTCATCGCGAAAATCGACGATGTTTCCATAGTATAGCCTTCAACTTTTTTTCGACGATTTCCGCGACTTTTTCCGATTGAACCGGAACTCCGTAAAAACGTTAGCTAGGACCATTTATAGTCGTTCTAGCCTATTTTCGGAATTTTTTAATTCATCGCGAAAATCGACGATTTTTCCATAGTATAGCCTTCAACTTTTTTTCGACGATTTCCGCGACTTTTTCCGATTGAACCGGAACTCCGTAAAAACGTTAGCTAGGACCATTTATAGTCGTTCTAGCCTATTTTCGGAATTTTTTAATTCATCGCGAAAATCGACGATTTTTCCATAGTATAGCCTTCAACTTTTTTTCGACGATTTCCGCGACTTTTTCCGATTGAACCGGAACTCCGTAAAAACGTTAGCTAGGACCATTTATAGTCGTTCTAGCCTATTTTCGGAATTTTTTAAGTCATCGCGAAAATCGACGATTTTTCCATAGTATATAGCCTTCAACTTTTTTTCGACGATTTCCGCGACTTTTTCCGATTGAACCGGAACTCCGTAAAAACGTTAGCTAGGACCATTTATAGTCGTTCTAGCCTATTTTCGGAATTTTTTAATTCATCGCGAAAATCGACGATTTTTCCATAGTATAGCCTTCAACTTTTTTTCGACGATTTCCGCGACTTTTTCCGATTGAACCGGAACTCCGTAAAAACGTTAGCTAGGACCATTTATAGTCGTTCTAGCCTATTTTCGGAATTTTTTAATTCATCGCGAAAATCGACGATTTTTCCATAGTATAGCCTTCAACTTTTTTTCGACGATTTCCGCGACTTTTTCCGATTGAACCGGAACTCCGTAAAAACGTTAGCTAGGACCATTTATAGTCGTTCTAGCCTATTTTCGGAATTTTTTAATTCATCGCGAAAATCGACGATTTTTCCATAGTATAGCCTTCAACTTTTTTTCGACGATTTCCGCGACTTTTTCCGATTGAACCGGAACTCCGTAAAAACGTTAGCTAGGACCATTTATAGTCGTTCTAGCCTATTTTCGGAATTTTTTAATTCATCGCGAAAATCGACGATTTTTCCATAGTATAGCCTTCAACTTTTTTTCGACGATTTCCGCGACTTTTTCCGATTGAACCGGAACTCCGTAAAAACGTTAGCTAGGACCATTTATAGTCGTTCTAGCCTATTTTCGGAATTTTTTAATTCATCGCGAAAATCGACGATTTTTCCATAGTATAGCCTTCAACTTTTTTTCGACGATTTCCGCGACTTTTTCCGATTGAACCGGAACTCCGTAAAAACGTTAGCTAGGACCATTTATAGTCGTTCTAGCCTATTTTCGGAATTTTTTAATTCATCGAGAAAATCGACGATTTTTCCATAGTATAGCCTTCAACTTTTTTTCGACGATTTCCGCGACTTTTTCCGATTGAACCGGAACTCCGTAAAAACGTTAGCTAGGACCATTTATAGTCGTTCTAGCCTATTTTCGGAATTTTTTAATTCATCGCGAAAATCGACGATTTTTCCATAGTATAGCCTTCAACTTTTTTTCGACGATTTCCGCGACTTTTTCGGATTGAACCGGAACTCCGTAAAAACGTTAGCTAGGACCATTTATAGTCGTTCTAGCCTATTTTCGGAATTTTTTAAGTCATCGCGAAAATCGACGATTTTTCCATAGTATATAGCCTTCAACTTTTTTTCGACGATTTCCGCGACTTTTTCCGATTGAACCGGAACTCCGTAAAAACGTTAGCTAGGACCATTTATAGTCGTTCTAGCCTATTTTCGGAATTTTTTAAGTCATCGCGAAAATCGACGATTTTTCCATAGTATATAGCCTTCAACTTTTTTTCGACGATTTCCGCGACTTTTTCCGATTGAACCGGAACTCCGTAAAAACGTTAGCTAGGACCAGTTATAGTCGTTCTAGCCTATTTTCGGAATTTTTTAATTCATCGCGAAAATCGACGATTTTTCCATAGTATAGCCTTCAACTTTTTTTCGACGATTTCCGCGACTTTTTCCGATTGAACCGGAACTCCGTAAAAACGTTAGCTAGGACCATTTATAGTCGTTCTAGCCTATTTTCGGAATTTTTTAATTCATCGCGAAAATCGACGATTTTTCCATAGTATAGCCTTCAACTTTTTTTCGACGATTTCCGCGACTTTTTCCGATTGAACCGGAACTCCGTAAAAACGTTAGCTAGGACCATTTATAGTCGTTCTAGCCTATTTTCGGAATTTTTTAATTTATCGCGAAAATCGACGATTTTTCCATAGTATAGCCTTCAACTTTTTTTCGACGATTTCCGCGACTTTTTCCGATTGAACCGGAACTCCGTAAAAACGTTAGCTAGGACCATTTATAGTCGTTCTAGCCTATTTTCGGAATTTTTTAATTCATCGCGAAAATCGACGATTTTTCCATAGTATAGCCTTCAACTTTTTTTCGACGATTTCCGCGACTTTTTCCGATTGAACCGGAACTCCGTAAAAACGTTAGCTAGGACCATTTATAGTCGTTCTAGCCTATTTTCGGAATTTTTTAAGTCATCGCGAAAATCGACGATTTTTCCATAGTATATAGCCTTCAACTTTTTTTCGACGATTTCCGCGACTTTTTCCGATTGAACCGGAACTCCGTAAAAACGTTAGCTAGGACCATTTATAGTCGTTCTAGCCTATTTTCGGAATTTTTTAATTCATCGCGAAAATCGACGATTTTTCCATAGTATAGCCTTCAACTTTTTTTCGACGATTTCCGCGACTTTTTCCGATTGAACCGGAACTCCGTAAAAACGTTAGCTAGGACCATTTATAGTCGTTCTAGCCTATTTTCGGAATTTTTTAATTCATCGCGAAAATCGACGATTTTTCCATAGTATAGCCTTCAACTTTTTTTCGACGATTTCCGCGACTTTTTCCGATTGAACCGGAACTCCGTAAAAACGTTAGCTAGGACCATTTATAGTCGTTCTAGCCTATTTTCGGAATTTTTTAATTCATCGCGAAAATCGACGATTTTTCCATAGTATAGCCTTCAACTTTTTTTCGACGATTTCCGCGACTTTTTCCGATTGAACCGGAACTCCGTAAAAACGTTAGCTAGGACCATTTATAGTCGTTCTAGCCTATTTTCGGAATTTTTTAATTCATCGCGAAAATCGACGATTTTTCCATAGTATAGCCTTCAACTTTTTTTCGACGATTTCCGCGACTTTTTCCGATTGAACCGGAACTCCGTAAAAACGTTAGCTAGGACCATTTATAGTCGTTCTAGCCTATTTTCGGAATTTTTTAATTCATCGAGAAAATCGACGATTTTTCCATAGTATAGCCTTCAACTTTTTTTCGACGATTTCCGCGACTTTTTCCGATTGAACCGGAACTCCGTAAAAACGTTAGCTAGGACCATTTATAGTCGTTCTAGCCTATTTTCGGAATTTTTTAATTCATCGCGAAAATCGACGATTTTTCCATAGTATAGCCTTCAACTTTTTTTCGACGATTTCCGCGACTTTTTCGGATTGAACCGGAACTCCGTAAAAACGTTAGCTAGGACCATTTATAGTCGTTCTAGCCTATTTTCGGAATTTTTTAAGTCATCGCGAAAATCGACGATTTTTCCATAGTATATAGCCTTCAACTTTTTTTCGACGATTTCCGCGACTTTTTCCGATTGAACCGGAACTCCGTAAAAACGTTAGCTAGGACCATTTATAGTCGTTCTAGCCTATTTTCGGAATTTTTTAAGTCATCGCGAAAATCGACGATTTTTCCATAGTATATAGCCTTCAACTTTTTTTCGACGATTTCCGCGACTTTTTCCGATTGAACCGGAACTCCGTAAAAACGTTAGCTAGGACCAGTTATAGTCGTTCTAGCCTATTTTCGGAATTTTTTAATTCATCGCGAAAATCGACGATTTTTCCATAGTATAGCCTTCAACTTTTTTTCGACGATTTCCGCGACTTTTTCCGATTGAACCGGAACTCCGTAAAAACGTTAGCTAGGACCATTTATAGTCGTTCTAGCCTATTTTCGGAATTTTTTAATTCATCGCGAAAATCGACGATTTTTCCATAGTATAGCCTTCAACTTTTTTTCGACGATTTCCGCGACTTTTTCCGATTGAACCGGAACTCCGTAAAAACGTTAGCTAGGACCATTTATAGTCGTTCTAGCCTATTTTCGGAATTTTTTAATTTATCGCGAAAATCGACGATTTTTCCATAGTATAGCCTTCAACTTTTTTTCGACGATTTCCGCGACTTTTTCCGATTGAACCGGAACTCCGTAAAAACGTTAGCTAGGACCATTTATAGTCGTTCTAGCCTATTTTCGGAATTTTTTAATTCATCGCGAAAATCGACGATTTTTCCATAGTATAGCCTTCAACTTTTTTTCGACGATTTCCGCGACTTTTTCCGATTGAACCGGAACTCCGTAAAAACGTTAGCTAGGACCATTTATAGTCGTTCTAGCCTATTTTCGGAATTTTTTAAGTCATCGCGAAAATCGACGATTTTTCCATAGTATATAGCCTTCAACTTTTTTTCGACGATTTCCGCGACTTTTTCCGATTGAACCGGAACTCCGTAAAAACGTTAGCTAGGACCATTTATAGTCGTTCTAGCCTATTTTCGGAATTTTTTAATTCATCGCGAAAATCGACGATTTTTCCATAGTATAGCCTTCAACTTTTTTTCGACGATTTCCGCGACTTTTTCCGATTGAACCGGAACTCCGTAAAAACGTTAGCTAGGACCATTTATAGTCGTTCTAGCCTATTTTCGGAATTTTTTAATTCATCGCGAAAATCGACGATTTTTCCATAGTATAGCCTTCAACTTTTTTTCGACGATTTCCGCGACTTTTTCCGATTGAACCGGAACTCCGTAAAAACGTTAGCTAGGACCATTTATAGTCGTTCTAGCCTATTTTCGGAATTTTTTAATTCATCGCGAAAATCGACGATTTTTCCATAGTATAGCCTTCAACTTTTTTTCGACGATTTCCGCGACTTTTTCCGATTGAACCGGAACTCCGTAAAAACGTTAGCTAGGACCATTTATAGTCGTTCTAGCCTATTTTCGGAATTTTTTAATTCATCGAGAAAATCGACGATTTTTCCATAGTATAGCCTTCAACTTTTTTTCGACGATTTCCGCGACTTTTTCCGATTGAACCGGAACTCCGTAAAAACGTTAGCTAGGACCATTTATAGTCGTTCTAGCCTATTTTCGGAATTTTTTAATTCATCGCGAAAATCGACGATTTTTCCATAGTATAGCCTTCAACTTTTTTTCGACGATTTCCGCGACTTTTTCGGATTGAACCGGAACTCCGTAAAAACGTTAGCTAGGACCATTTATAGTCGTTCTAGCCTATTTTCGGAATTTTTTAAGTCATCGCGAAAATCGACGATTTTTCCATAGTATATAGCCTTCAACTTTTTTTCGACGATTTCCGCGACTTTTTCCGATTGAACCGGAACTCCGTAAAAACGTTAGCTAGGACCATTTATAGTCGTTCTAGCCTATTTTCGGAATTTTTTAAGTCATCGCGAAAATCGACGATTTTTCCATAGTATATAGCCTTCAACTTTTTTTCGACGATTTCCGCGACTTTTTCCGATTGAACCGGAACTCCGTAAAAACGTTAGCTAGGACCAGTTATAGTCGTTCTAGCCTATTTTCGGAATTTTTTAATTCATCGCGAAAATCGACGATTTTTCCATAGTATAGCCTTCAACTTTTTTTCGACGATTTCCGCGACTTTTTCCGATTGAACCGGAACTCCGTAAAAACGTTAGCTAGGACCATTTATAGTCGTTCTAGCCTATTTTCGGAATTTTTTAATTCATCGCGAAAATCGACGATTTTTCCATAGTATAGCCTTCAACTTTTTTTCGACGATTTCCGCGACTTTTTCCGATTGAACCGGAACTCCGTAAAAACGTTAGCTAGGACCATTTATAGTCGTTCTAGCCTATTTTCGGAATTTTTTAATTTATCGCGAAAATCGACGATTTTTCCATAGTATAGCCTTCAACTTTTTTTCGACGATTTCCGCGACTTTTTCCGATTGAACCGGAACTCCGTAAAAACGTTAGCTAGGACCATTTATAGTCGTTCTAGCCTATTTTCGGAATTTTTTAATTCATCGCGAAAATCGACGATTTTTCCATAGTATAGCCTTCAACTTTTTTTCGACGATTTCCGCGACTTTTTCCGATTGAACCGGAACTCCGTAAAAACGTTAGCTAGGACCATTTATAGTCGTTCTAGCCTATTTTCGGAATTTTTTAAGTCATCGCGAAAATCGACGATTTTTCCATAGTATATAGCCTTCAACTTTTTTTCGACGATTTCCGCGACTTTTTCCGATTGAACCGGAACTCCGTAAAAACGTTAGCTAGGACCATTTATAGTCGTTCTAGCCTATTTTCGGAATTTTTTAATTCATCGCGAAAATCGACGATTTTTCCATAGTATAGCCTTCAACTTTTTTTCGACGATTTCCGCGACTTTTTCCGATTGAACCGGAACTCCGTAAAAACGTTAGCTAGGACCATTTATAGTCGTTCTAGCCTATTTTCGGAATTTTTTAATTCATCGCGAAAATCGACGATTTTTCCATAGTATAGCCTTCAACTTTTTTTCGACGATTTCCGCGACTTTTTCCGATTGAACCGGAACTCCGTAAAAACGTTAGCTAGGACCATTTATAGTCGTTCTAGCCTATTTCCGCGACATTTTCCCATTGATTTAAAAAATAATAATAATAATATTAAATATTTTTTTTATCATTATTCTTATTTATTTGTAGATGATTAACCGGAAAAGGGAAAACCAACAACCGGAACTATTATTTCCTGGACAAAGTGATACGATCAGACAAAATGTGGCCGATACGTAAGTATTATTTTATATACGTACTTAAAAAATAATGACCTTCTCTGAAAATGTTTTGTTATTTTCTATTGTTTTTAAAATATTTGTTTTTGTTCAAATTTTTCCTGACATAATTTTTTTTAATTCAGGAACAAAAAAAAATGCCGAAATGACCGAAGAAGTAAAAGAAGGTATGATTAAATTAAATATAAGATCATTAATATAGAATTTGCTACTTTTTTTTCTAAAATAAATATTACGTATATTTTTATTTTAGATTTTTTTAAATAAGTATGTGTTTAGTAAATGAAACAACTGTATTTATTAATGAAAAATTTTATTAGCTAAATTAACAATACATCGCCTTTAATGTAAAAACTCTTGAAAATTGTAATTAATAAAATATTTAAAACTTCCGACCTACCTTATGTGACCCCACTCGACCTTGAACGACCTTGACCCACTTTATGCGAAATTCGTGTTTTTATCTGACCCCCATTTGACCTTGACCTACTTTATTCGAAATTGGTGTTTTTATTTGACCCCTATTTGACATTGAACGACCTTGAATGACCTTGTTTGCCCTTGAACGACCTTGACCTACTTTATTCGAAAATGGTGTTTTTATTCGACCCCTATTTGACCTTGTATGACCTTGTTTGACATTGAACGACCTTGGTTGACCTTGACCTACTTTGTTCGAAAATGGTGTTTTTATTTGACCCCTATTTGTCCTTGAACGACCTTGGTTGACCGTGAACGACCTTGTCCGACCTTGACCTACTTTATTCGAAAATGGTGTTTTTATTTGACCCCTATTTGTCCTTGAACGACCTTGGTTGACCGTGAACGACCTTGTCCGACCTTGACCTACTTTATTCGAAAATGGTGTTTTTATTTGACCCCTATTTGTCCTTGAACGACCTTGGTTGACCGTGAACGACCTTGTCCGACCTTGACCTACTTTATTCGAAAATGGTGTTTTTATTTGACCCCTATTTGTCCTTGAACGACCTTGACCTACTTTGTTCGAAATGGGTGTTTTTATTTGACCTCTATTTGACCTTGAACCAACCCATTTAACATTGAACGATCTTGATTTGACATTCACCTAGTTCTTTCGACATTGACGAAAGAAAAAAATTCGACGATTTCCGCAAGTTTTTCCTATTTTAAGGTATGCGCATTTATTAGTAACGTCCGATACAGAGGATGCGCCCAAGCTGCATGTGGCGTAGGATGGGATTATAATAGGGGTGTCGTGACGATTCGGAAGCCTCCCGTGGCGTACGATGGTCCTGTGCAAAATCTCACTGCACCAACTGCAGCTGATGAACTTCGCCCAAGATCTGCGCGCGCATCTATCGGTAACATCCGATAGAGGAGAGGATGCGCCCAAGCTGCATTTGGCGTACGATGGGGTGAGAATAGGGGTGTCGTGACGATTCGGAAGCTCCTCCGTGGCGTACGATGGTCCTGTTCAAATATCTCCCTGCACTAACTGCAACTGAAGTATCGTATTATAAACAAGAAATGTTACATTCAAAATTAGATGTAATAGCGACTAAATAAATTATTACTAAATACTATTTTGAAATATTTTTCATGTAAAAAAATATAAAATTTCCACAAAATGCTGTAATAAATAATGCATCGATGCGATCAAAGGGCAGTTCGCCCTGCAAGATATCAACCTTCTCTTAATATTTGGACGTTTGGAGTTCCCAATTAAGAGGGAATGGCCAAATCTTACGATCTGGTTCTCCGAATCGCCGTATGAAGTGCTAAACTACAGAGCCCTATCTTTCATACTGATGTTACTAACTATATTTTATATATATCTAAAAGATCTTAACTAAACAATCAATTTTTGAGAAAAAGAAATAGTTCAATCTATTATATTTATCGTATTTTATATGAAGCAATCGCAAGTAGATTCGAAAATGCGTTAATACCCAACAGTACATAATTTTTGGACACTGTCAATACTTCCATTCGCGCATGTTATGCAAATTCATTTACAGGGACTTATTAATCGACTTAGATAAAGGGGTGGTTCGTGTTTAACTTCCTCAAGACATAAACCAACGCAACGTCTGCTCGTGGAAAAATGAGTCCACTAATTAATCTTAATTTTAAATGAAGAAAACTACTCTTGTACAGGCGAAGGAGTCCTAAAGCAGCTAAAAGTATGAGAAAGTTTGAGTGCGCCGAGTATAAAATTACGGCATAATTTATGTCGGAACTTTCCGCGAAACGAAACGAAAACATCTCAAACTAAATTCAATATTAAATTTGCCAACTTAAAAATTTTGGAACGTCTAATTTAGCAAGTTTTCCGATTTAAATTTGCATTATATTGACTATGGGCGAATTTAAAATAAATTGCGGATTTTTCAGATATTTTTTGAACAGCTCTTCCCCTGTTTTACCCTATTTTACCCTTTAGAATTGTATAGCAATCAGTATTAATTCCAAAAATAAATACAATGTACATTTTTCTGACCAAATGTGATTTTTTTTTGTAATAAAACGCTTAATTCATTTTTTTTAAATAAATATAACAAAATATTAATTTTTCTTTTACCCGGATGTTCTCCAATGCAACCCTAACATACAAATATTTTAATTAAAAAAATATTCGTACAAAGAGTAAGAAATATACAAGCAAAAACCAATTTACCAACGTAAAATTATTCAAACAATTTGAAATCGAGAAATTGGATCTTATATTGCAATTAAGGGAGGGCTGCAGTTTTGATAGGGTGGCTTTGATGCGAGGCAAGGGAGGGTCGCAGTTCATTCTGACATTCTGAAGTCTTTGGCTGCACCTAAAACAAAGCGCCAGCATTTGTTTCAGTCGCCCATTTGATATGGTGATAAATTTTAAGGCGTTGCATTGCGATAGCACAGATAGGGGATGAAGTTAAGACTGCTGGGGTGGCTCGGAGGATTGGTAAGAGGTTGTAAATGGCAAGTGGCTGAATGTAAGAATATATGCGTGTTTGGGGAAGGAAAAAGGGGGCCTAAAAAAATTGGGGGTTTTTTTTTAACAAAAAATATATTCAATTGTGCATTTAGATACTAAATATTATTTAAATTATTTTCTCGAGTTTATTTCTTTGGTTTATTCTAATTTTATATTTATGCTATGCTGTTTTAAAAAAAACAATTAAAAAAATAGCATATTTTAAATAAATTTCTTCATTCGTTTCTTTTAAACCAAATAAAAATAAAAAATTAATTAAATTAAATTTTAAAAAACGAATGAATGGTAAATATTTCGCAAAAAAAAATTAAATCGCCTCTTTGTCAACTTCCTCAACTTCCTATCGACATCTATTCTTATTTCACCGGCCACCATCTTTAACCCACCCCTTCCACGGCATAGCCCACCCCCTTCAGAACAAAGCCGCGCGCTTTTTCCTCCGTTCATATCGCTCCCCTTTGTCTTTAATTTCGGATTTTAATTCCACGATCGTCTACGGCTTTTAAACTTCTCCATCCACTTATACGTATTGTACAAAGGGGGTAGTTTCTGCCATTATTATTTCACCCTCAACACGCGATGTACCAAAGTTGAACACAATAAATCTCATGAAATTACAAGTTTATCTACTTTTCAAGAAATTTCATCAAAATCGAGAATTTTTCCTTAATATAGATCGAAATTTTCAGTTTGGTAAGTGTTTTAAAACGCTCTTATATTCAAAATCTAGCCTTAGCGTAATTTCCTATACGTTCCTTTTTATTTCGATCAAATATTCCAAGAAAATCTCTAAAACAACACTGTTGCAATTGTTAAATCAACTAAACACATCTTAGAGAATATTATTAAATAGTTAAATTTACTATGAATTTTTATTTGCATTTGATAAGTTCGTTTAATATTTCATTTACTAATCCAAATTTACTTATCCGTTCATTGAGGATGTATTGATGCTCTTTTGACTATATTCATTTACAATGTACGGATGGGTATTTTGACTTCATTCCTTTACGATCTTTTAACTTCGGTAATCTTCGGTTTTTTTATTTTGTCGTTGCTAATGACAACGGTGAATTCATGATGGCCGCCGATTTGATTTTCGCATTGATAGGGACACAACTCAAAAATTATAAATTTTATATGAGAGCCGTTTTTAAATTTACATTTTTGAAGCTACTAAATACAGAATTAATTAATAATTATTAATTATTATATATATAATTATTATGAATACGCCATTTTACATAATAAAAATAGAAACATAATGTAGACCTTGTATTCAATACACCAAATTTGAGTTTTTTGAGTTATGTCACTATCAATCAACGCCAAACAGCGATATTTTGACAGGAGTGTTTATTTACATATGTCAAGACATAACCTAAATGTGGCAAATATTGCAATTTTTCCAAATGTACCTATTGCGGACTTGATTTAAAACAGTAAATTCGACTTTTCTTGTTAGAACTGCATGTGTAATATATAATTTACTAAAACTGAGGTTATCTACCGACAATACAACGTCCAGGAAGGACGCTATAAAATTCTATTTACCAAAACCTGGCACCTTGAAAGAGTTCTATTTGGAAAATTGGAAAAATGTTGGACGCTTTTCTATATATTTTCCGATCGAACCGGTCTCAATGAACCCGACGAATCGAATCGAACTCAATGAAAACGTTAGCTAGGACCAGTTATAGTCATTTTGGGGTATTTTTGAACCGGCAATCACAAAAATTAATTTCTAGGACGATTTTGTGGTAAGTTTTAAGGATATTTGTAGGTGGTAGTATTTTTGTAACTTTTGCAGTTATCACAGGATTTTAGATTTGATGGTTCTTAGGCTGGACAAGATTTTAAATACTAGATTCGGTGGAAATAATTTTGTAAAAGGTGATTTTGTGGCGGCCTTTGGTGGGATATATTTAGTCAGGATATATACGAAACGCCGGCAGCGCCATCATCGCTCGATTGCCTCAATTTAGATAAGTTACAACACGGAGAAGAAGTGCAGAAGAACGCTGAGTGGAGGAAGAGCAAAGCACGAACAGAAGGAAGAAACGATCATTCTGCTAAGACAGAAAACGGTTTATAGAGTCGGCGGAACACCCGGTATATAATGCGAAGTACTGATACATTTTTGGGGAGGATGTGAGAGGACATTTCAGTAAAATAATTAATTTTTTTTATACCAAAATTTAGCTTAAGAAAAATCCACAAGAAATAAAAATATATATATTAGAAAATGTTGGTAAAATGTTAAATAAAAAATCATAAAAAAATTCTTTTAAATATTTGCTACTTGTAAAATAAATCCAAAGTCAATTTGTCTATTATTCTAATTGAATTTCTACTATACTTGATTTTGAATCAAGAAATTTACAAAACGAGAGATTTTATCGAAATTATATTTTTTTATTGTTTTGTGCGTTTAAATTAAATGTGCCGGCATTCCATGAATGGAATATTTGGAATGTATTTTGAGTATGAATCTTCGAGACGAAGAATGGTTTAATTTTGTGGTGCTAAGGGTGGTCAAAATTGCAAAGAAATTCGACGAAATTATGCGCTTTAATATTGAACTAATAAATTTATTGGTCACGGAAATAATTATTGTTGCAAATGCGTTTTTTTCTTGAATTTTGTGTATTTTTTATAAAAAAAAAAAAACTGAATGGATATTATATTACATGGATTCAGCCCAAGATTTTTTTTTTAATTTTTTTTAAACGAACTTTGCAATAATTATTTTTGAATTGATAATTCTTTTAGATAATATAAATTATATTGATATCTAACGAAAGATATTTTTTTCTACTTAGATTACTGATATAAAAAAATAATTAATTAAATAAATAAATATTGAAGATGTGCACATTTTGTAAAATGTAAAAAAAATATTTGAATTAAATTTGAAAATCACTTGTTCTTTAAATTGGCAGATTTTTTTAGGTAATTTCATTTCAAACAAAATGGATATTAAAATAAAAGTAGATATAATTTCATCATTCGCTTTGAAAATGTCGTAATAAAAATATTTTTATGCAAAAATAAAATAATCTAAAGCTCGCCACAATTTTTGAATTGAATTATCCTAAAATTGATTTCATAAAAACCCGAAATAATTTGAGGCAAGTTTTTTTTGACAAAAAATTATATTTTGAACACAAAATAAAAAATATTTTGAATTAGCTAAGTTTCAAAATAAAAAAATCTCAAAATTGAGCTTATCAAATTTGTTTCTACATCCAAAGTTTGTCAAAATCTAACGAACCATCCAAGAAACAAATATTTCAAATTATAATCTCGCATACGGTATTTTGCACACGCCTGAATAATAATTATAAGTATAACCGGGCAATTTAAAATATGCTCGAAGGCATATTCGGATGTGTTTTACCGAACAGCATCTATCTGCCGTACAATTGGCCGCATCTTCGGTAAGAAATACACTTAAAACTTATCCCCCGGTGCCTGCGCGAGCGAAGTTACCAACGCGAGCCCTCCGTTTCTGATAAGGCCGTGCACTTTGTTAACTAACATAAAAGTTAATAAGAAGTATGAGATATCTGCCGAAGAAACGAATATAACCAATTACAGAATCGCAGAAGTTTCTACCGAAGATTTTGCGCAACGATAATGCCAACATGGGGTGGAAGAAATCATTTTTTAATATATTTTGTTAACTTTGCATTTCGGAAAAGCAAAAACGACGAAATGAAACATTTTTTTTTTTTTTGAAGGGAGTCAGAATTCGAAAAGATTAACGTCTTCTCGGAGGGGCTAACAAAATAATGTGTAAAATATTACGGAATTACGAAGTTGCTTGTATAAGAAAGTTTCGCTGGCATGAAACTTGCAGCTTGGGTGATATACGCAAGTTTTCCAAATGATTCATATACTTTCAGGAGTAGAAAACTTTGCTAAAAGGGCTTTAAATTTGCCTCTCCGTAGGGTGATTGTATTTGGAAGAAGTGTGTTGGAAATTTTCCTATTTCGAAGTTTTTGATTTAAAGTTACATTAAATTTGATTTGTTAACATTTTATTTTGGAATTAGAAAATGCAAAGAACATACGTTATATATGTTTTTTTTTCTAGTTAAAAAATGTTTAGTGTACAAAGAGAAAAATAAAAAACTTGAATTATTTTTTCGAAATCAAACAAATGGTTGCATCTGAATTGAATAATTTTTTTTTTGTTAATTCGAATTTTTTTCTTCATATAACATGAATTTTTTTTGAAACTTAGAAACATACAGCGTGAGAAATAAATAGAAATTCTAGAAATAGCCATTTTTATTTGATCGTAAATTGAATCGTAAATTACTCGTACAATTTTGAAATGAAAAATCTTCGAAATAAACGATTT
The DNA here is from genome assembly GCA_947310635.1 of Leptodirus hochenwartii. Lineage (NCBI taxonomy): Eukaryota > Metazoa > Arthropoda > Insecta > Coleoptera > Leiodidae > Leptodirus > Leptodirus hochenwartii. Next base: position 1,194,370 of record OX371186.1, read on the forward strand.
TTTTTTATAAGAAAATTTATTAAAAAACAATGTGAGCAACTCACTACACTACCAAAAAATAAAATCAGAGTATATTTCGGTTTCTTGTGTTTGTAAAAATTTTTGTTTGAAAACGGTTTAAAAAAATAATTTTTCTTTCTTTCATCGGGAAAAATCATATGTTGATTCTCATTACTTTTTGCAAACATTTTTTAATATATTAAAATAAATAAATCGTAAAAAAATAGCCACTAAAAAGCTGAGATCTGAAGTGATTAAAAAAATCCTTTTAAAAGCTATTTGATTTATCCTTTAATAAATTTGTATGAAATTTTTTTTAATTACCAGCTGATGAAAGCTGCTGATATTATTTTTTAATAATAAAAAATCATTGTGGTCACAACACGACTATCATATATATCTAATTCATTTTTACAAGTGATTTGAAAGCTGAAGAGATTAAAAAAAAAATCCTCTACTTTTTCCAAAACACGATTGTATGTATACAAATCAAATAATAATTTTAGAAAACTGTCATTTTTGGGGGGTATTTCCGAAGGATTTACTCCTTAATTGAGGGAGGAACAAGGAAGAGTTTGTTATGCAGAAATGTGGAGAACGTACGGATTTCTTTGTGTAATTCAGAACGTCCAACAATGTCTACCGTTAGCTATGTTTTGTACACTCTGATTAAATTTTAATTAAAACAAACGGCCATTCCGTAAAATTACAATCTAAGCAACTTGTGCACAGATATAACCGTTATTTCAACTAGCTTTTATAATAACATCGCTACAATTGAGAAATCTCAAACAACAACCAAAAAAACAACCGAAAAATTAACAATTTTTGGTTAGATACGAATCTTAATTAATAACCTAAAATCATACAAATTCCATCAACAATAAAAAAAATTGTTTTTCCTCAGAAACTATATAGTCTTGTAGTAAATAAACTATCTATGCATTTAATAACATTTTTCAAGTGTATAAAAAATTATTCGAATTTTTTAAACACATTAATAACAAAAAAAACTTTTTTGCCAATTTGTTTAGTTCAACTTTTCAAAAAAAAAATCACGTAGTTTTTCTAGGGTTTTATGGATTGTATGAGGCGGGTTGGTTTTAATATCATTCTATAATGGGATATATATATAAGGGCAGCGCAGAAAATGATTTTCTTCTTCTCCTTGAGGGTAGGTGGACGGGGGGGTGCGCAGGGGGCTGTTCTAAAATCAATAAAGGACCTGTCTGTAGCATCGCGTTTCTCCTCTATGTGCATATATATACTTTCCCTGTTCATTATAAAACTCGCTGCCTCTTTCCCTCTTTGCGTTCGTAATTTATAAAATGAGTGACGCGATAAGCGGTGGCGCAAAGCATTAGTTGCCCCCAAAAATATTGCAAATCGTACAGAAAATAGCTCGTCATTTAAAAGTGAATGTTTAAATCGGGCTATTTTTTATAATTGAAATGTTACAAAAAAAAATTTACCGTTTAAAAATTTGTATGATATTAAAACATTTTTTTTTTTAAAGAAAATTTATTTTTTCAATTTAATTTAATTATCTTATCTATTTTTACTAGTACATTTCAAGTAAGAATTTTCAATTTTTTTTCGAATGTATCGTAAATCGAAAATTAATTATCTAAAAAATAATATATACCTTATTTAACGGAAATTACGATAAAATTTCAGTTTTTCGTAAAAAAATTTCATTGTTATTGTAAATTTTTAACGAAGGCTTTGCGCTATCCGTTACCAAGGCACAGTACATATTTAAATATATTCAAGACGCTTTGGTTTCGTCTCTGTTTAAAAAGCGACGCCCGCCGCGACGCCAACGACGCCGACGTAAGCTGGCGTCCATCCTAACCACATCTAACATCGCAGCAAGTACAAGAAATTGAAAAAAATTATCTTTGACGTGCAAAACGATGATAATTAAAGATATTTACTTACAAATTTTTAAAAAAACTATTGAAGAAAAGTGGTACAATTTTTTTTATCGAGAAAATTAGAACAGGTTAATTATGTAAATAAATTACAAGTTATTTGATAATTGAAATTTTTGAAACATTTATTTTCAACAATAGATATATTTTTCCCTATGCTCGCCAAAAAAATGGTGTCGTTTTATCAAGTATAAACGACGAAGTTTTCTACACACAAAAATTGAACTAAATTAAGTACCAAAAAAAATACAGACTACAACTTTCTGCGCGCGAAATGTCATCAAAATTAACAATCCGCCCTCAAAAAAACCACCCTTAAAACCCATCACATACTGCCTTCAAAGCTCCTACAGACCATAACAGTATACTTTCTCGGCAGGGACTCTTTCTCGGTGGAGACCCAACAAGAAAATGTCCGCCTCTTTCAACCCTCGCCGTCCTGCCCGCCCGCTTCCGCACAGCCCAGTCGGAACAACCCCCTGTTCATCAGAGCACAGAACAACCCCCGAACTGAAGAGCAGCTCCTCGCAAAGCGAGGCGAACACACACACACACACACACACACACTGCACAGAACCGAAAAACACTCTTCGGTTCGGCTGGGTGTTGTGTGTAGAGTAGCAAGCCAAGGAAGCACCCTACCCCTAACTGGGGATGGGGTGGGCAGGATAAAGTGGTGGCGGGCAGAGAGGGGTGCAGGGTGTGTGCGTTGCGAGCCGGGGGTGGCAAGGAATCCATCAAGGATTCTTGCAATTAAGTCGAATTCAAATTTTATTCATTATAAATTGCTAAGGAAGAAAACGACGTTCGTGGATGGAACAGAAGGGTGGATGTAAGATTATGTACAGGGTGTTTCCATATGGAAATTATAACAAAGTCACTTGGTGAGGATTAAAACTCAAATGTTAATTGATTTCTACAATAGAAAATGGCTCTGCTAAAAATTTTGATTTTTTCATTTTCTTTCTGGGTCAGATCAAGTTCGTTAAATCCAAAGATATTTTGAACAGACGTAAAATCCCATTGGGCATTTGTACCTGATAAAACATTAAAATATTTAAACAAAAATCGCGGCTATCAACTAAATTCTCTAAATTCTCTAAAGATTTTTTTCACATAAATTTATTAAATAAGAAATAAATTCACGAATAATTCGAAAAAAAATCTATAGACCTGACCTGACTTCATTTGACTTAATTCTCAAATATCTCTATTAAAATCTATTGATTTGACCTGGATTGACTTGAGCTGACTGCGAATGACAGCGAAAGAAAATGTTCAACATATTTTTATTGCGTAGAAAATAATTTTTGGTGGGTGCAAGTTTTGTGTAATAATTTAGGGGTGAGTTCGAGCACGCTGTACGAAATTAGTGAGGGACGACAGAACAGTTAGGGGCGGCAAAGGCGCGCTCGCAGCGCCACCAGTCTCTTTCTGTACTCGGTGTAGAAGAACGACAAGAAGAAATGGAGAAAACGATAGATTGACTATCAGGGACGGAGGTCGTGCAAAATGTGCGAAATTTTAAGAAAAGAAATTTTTAAATAAAACAAAATAAGGGTATACTTTTCAAGATAGCCACTTAAAAAAAAAATGAATATGAGAGAAAAACAAATATAATTACTGCAATCAAAAATCGTGAATGTATAAGCAATTTTAATAATGAAATATTAAACAAAAAGATTCGTTTTTTAAATTATGAAAAAATATATATTCCTTTTTGAATTGTAAATGTCTAATCAGACAAAAAAAAATTATTGAAGAATTAAATGCAGTTATTTTTGATTTAAGAACTAAATTAACCCATATCAAGTATAAAAATCAATGTTTTCGCACAGCACTGACCTCTTCACGACCCCAGCCTCGTTCACCCACCGACTGGGCGAGCGAGAAACATCGGCGCATATAAGAACTTTTCGCGCCGAGTAATCTAAACTTCGCTCACACAGCGGAGGAGCGTGGAGCTAACGAATACATACATATAGAAGTATGGAAGAAGAAGAAGAAGCAGAAGAAGAACGAGCCTGCCGCTACATGTGCCTGCCACCCGCGGCAGGGTAGCGCACCCCCAGCGAACAGTCCCCCCCGCTTGTTCGCCAGCGAGTCGCGAAAGACCATTCGAAGCTGGGAGCCTGGGCAACAGGAAAAGACATAACGTACCGTCACAGACGGACACAAGCGGTGAAATGGGTGATTCATTGAGGGATGATGGCGAGGGTGGAAGGGGGGTGTGTGCTGGCCGTAGAAAACGCTGCGAAAGATGTAAGATTGGAACTGAAGTTTCGGAGATTGAGATCGATTTTTTGGTTGGGGGGTGTGAAGGGGCCGGGTGAGATTTTTTATGGGGCGTTCGGATTGGAATCACTGGGGGTGATTTGGCTTTCATGTGGAGAAAGAATTTGAAAAATTGGTTTGGTAATAGTTGAGATAATGATTTTTTTTGGTAATTTGATAGTTGATGAAAGAAGGTTGTTTAGGGGATGATTTAACTTTGAAATATATAAGAAAAAAACGGAATTTGGTTTGGTGAACGTTGAAATTTTTGTGGAGAATTCTCAAATAGATATACGATCAATTTTAGAAAGAAGTAAAAGAGGGGGTGGGATGATTTTGTTTTGATTCGATTTTGAAATAAAGAAAGACTGGAATTTTCGAGGTACAAGTTAAAATATTTTTTTTGTAAGGGCGTATTGTAAGAAAAGGAAGAATTGGTCCAGAAATTTGAATAAGAATCAAAATAGGGGATGGGGTTAATTATTATTTTTATGTACGCAACTGATGTTAGGTAGCAAAAAATGTCTAAACAATGAAGATATTTGTAAATTAAAATAAAATCGATGATTCTAAGAATTACCAAAATGGATTTTAAAATTTAAAAAATACAGGGTAAATTAAATGGCCGTGTAGAAACTTATTAAGTGTAACAAATGATTGAAAAAATACCAAACAAAACAACAAAAAATCCTCCCTAAAAACCAATTTCCATTTATATACTTGAAAATGTCTTAATATAATAAAATCACCCAAAACCGTTCCACATCTAATTCACCCCCGCATCGGGGGGCGCTACCTATCGATTTTCTTGCCATTTTAAAATAACATTCTACGCTCATAAAATATATAACGCCCTATATATATACACACATACCCGAGCAAAATATACGCGAGCAAATACAGGCGTCAGCGAAATTTTCTATTGAATTTTCTCTGGAGCATCTCACCGTCGCTGGTAACGGGCAACGGGAACCACCGGGGGCGGGGGGACAAGACGCCGTACCGGGCGACAAGGGGTGAGTTTCAGCCAGCAACCCTTCAGCTGACGGTGGGAGTTGGTCCACCGTCTCGCGCTGTAGAAGAGTGTGCAAGAAGAAATATGACAGGGTGGTAGATGGATATAGAATGAATCGAGGGTGTTATTTGCTGATTGGGGTAGGCTATGGGGTAAGGGAAGATTTGTGGAGGGAAGATATGGAAAAGCGTTGTTTGATTTAATCCAAAGAAATTTTTACTTGATTAAAAAGTCACGCGATTTTAATTTTTACAAAAATCGCACTTTTCGTTTGTTAAAAACATACACAGATTTTTGATTAATTAATTAATATTAAGCAATCATTTAAAAAAACACTTCACATTGCCAGCAGAACATAACAGCTATGTACAAACTATAAAAAAAAAATCCGAAATTTTCTTTTAATTTCTTAACAAGACGATGATATTTCGGTCACGAATTGCGCTTGGAGACTAACAGCAACGTTTCGTAAAAATGACATATTCAGTACTGACCTCACATATACATAATATAAAAGCTGAACGGTTGTAAGTACGTACATATGTCCGTATAGAAAAGGTTAAATAATATTCTGCATAAAAATCGCCTTCGTATGTGTTTTGGGCTTTTTAAAGAAAGGGTCAATACCAGCGAAGCGAAAGGGTACTAGCTAAGAGGAAAGGAAGGAAGATTGTATGTGTCAGTGGTATGGTAAGGGATGGGACGAGTTTCGTTGATATTGTGTGATTGTGTAGATGAAGATGTAGAAGCAAAATTTTGGGGGAAAATTGAAATAAAAATGGGTTGTTTTTCTCGTTGGTGGTTGTAATCTTGATATTGGTAACGAAAGTTTTTTGTAGATTTCAAATGATACATTTTTTTTTGTATAAAAAAATATGAGAGTTTTTCTTATATATATTTTTTTCATTTTTAAACTAATATAATTTTTATTTCTGTTTTTCTTCGATAAAAAATATTTTAAGTTAGTATTTTTTATAATCGTTACTCTTGTTTTCTTCGATTTTTATTTTTGTCAAAAATAATTGGATTAATATTATTTATTTATTTCATAGTAATTATAATATTTTTCATCTTTAAAAACTTAAGAAAATAAGAAATATATTTTTTAATGAGCAAAAATTTTACATTTAGAAAACCAGATAGCTATAGCTTAGAAAACTATGTAAAAATAATTTTTATTATTAAAAATGAACGTACGATTTTGATTCTACACTCGTCACATCAAAATTACAATCACAACAATATTTTTCAATTCACCAGCGAAGGGTCAACCGTCCTGATTTTCGGAGAACTGGTCAAACGGGTCCTGAAACCAGTTTTCCCAAACTATACATTTTTTTAATTAAAAGGGTCCCCTTAAGGTACCGTTTTTCAAGGAAGGGTCAACTATATGACCACTTGCGTCATATCAACCCTTTTCGTTCGATGTGTACGAAAGTTATAGTTTCGGTCACGTAAGCTATAGAAGAATGGTACCATACCTTGCAGGATTGCGTGAAAGTGAGTACCTAAAGAAGGGTTGAAGATAATTTACTGGGACTAAGAATAGTTGTGATTTTGTTGATGAAATTATTTGGCTTGGATTTTTGTTGCTATAAAAAATTTTAAAAAAATGTTTGGCGTAGTTATAGTACTTTTAGTACTAGATAAACAAATGGCAAGACAGAATTTTTTTTTAGAAAAAATTTAAATCGATTATTAGCAAGTTTAGAATATTTTGTTTGGTAATAAAATATTTTGTCTTTACGGAATATTTCAAAGAAATTAAAAAGTACCTTTTTTTAGAAAAATAAGTACATTTTTGACAAAAAAATAAATAAAAACAGCAATACATTCCCATTTTTTTCTACACACAAAATTTTTTTCAACATTCAAAAACTCGACTTCATTCAATCGGAAACTACTCGCGTTTGTTACTTCAGTTTTTGGTACTTTTGGCTCGCCTGTATAATGGCACAGGTACATAAGTGCGGGTTAGCCGTTGGTCGTGAGAAATAAATATTTGGTACCTTAAAAAGGGCTATTCATTTCACCGAAAGCCTTGCCAGAGTAACAGTTGTGCAGCATTTCTACAAGAAGTTTATAAAAGTGTTATGATGTGTTCAAACGGGTGATGAGTGAAGAAATATTTGATATAAGCGACGATGGGATGGTGTTGGTCCACGTGGGGATCAATTTCCAGACGAGTAAAGAAAGAAGGTGTTGATGTGAAAAGGTAATTTTTTTTAATTCGGCGAAGAAAAATTTGCATAATTGGAAGTTGGTGGTTTTTTATGGTACAAATGTCTTGAGTTGATAAATAAGTTGGTAATATAGTATTTTTTGTTGGTAACTAATAGTTGTATTTTAAGACGAGCCTAAAATTTTTCAAACAACATTTTTTTTTATAAAGAAAATCTACACCAAAGCTACATTTTCTTAAAGAAAATAATTAACAAAACTTAACTTTGTTGTAAAATTGAACAACAAAACCCCGCTACAAGTCAAAAAGTTGACCATCCCCCTTATCAAAACTAAATTTCCTGTTCATTCTACCCCTTTAAAAATATGTTATTTGCCTGGCACGAGTCGAGCAGGGACATTAAAATTCGTATAAAACGACATATTTTTCGTATTCCGAAAGCGACGGTCGGCAATGCGCGGGACAAAAAGAAAAGTTGGCTGCGATAAGGAGGCGGTCCGTGGTGGCCGCCTCCGTCACCTAAATGAATATTTTCCACCCCTCGTGGAAAATATGCAGATGCTACGAAAAGGGAAATGGCTTGTAAGTGAAAAGTCGTGTTGAGAAAAATTAACGGGTATAAAGTATTTTTTTTAAATAATATATTAGAGGGTGAAAAATATGATATAATTAAATTTATAATGTATTATTATTATATTTTGAAAGAACAAAATTTATCGAATCAAATTACGTAATTTAATAAAAAAATTATTACAAGAAGCTTTACTACTTTTTTATTGAAAAATAAATTGTTGGTGATAATGTTTCGATTAGTTCTAACAAAAGTCGCCAAGTTTATACTAAACTAAGGGGAAGAGCACGTTTAAATTCGATCAATTCTTCGCAAAATCGATCAATTTGATTAAACCATCGATGTATAAAATAGTTTTGGTCATAATAACATTTTCCGCTAAGAGAAAATTAAAATTCATCATAGTTGACAATGTTAACTATGTTATTAATAAACTAGATTATATTATATCGCAACATAGTTGCCAGGTTTATCAATTATTAAACGTCACATTCAGTGACGTCAATATTTGCATTTCGAAAAATGATTGTACAAAACGAATACGTCAAATCAAAGAAAAGTTTGAGAATCTGTTTCAATTCCTGTAGCTGAATTGTTACAAAAAAAATGGTATTGCAATCAAACAAAAACATGTATATCTTCTATAAATGTGTAATGTTTTAAAAATAATTAGTAATCTCAAAAGCGGTCCACAATTTGATACGCACAATTTTCTTTTTCTTTTTCTAATTCCGCCTTTTACTTTCTCATTCATTTTTAAAATTTTTTAAATAAATTAATTCTTCCGCACCTGTCAAAACTTTTCGATACCTATAATTAAATGAACTATACAACATCTATGTGGCGAGATCAGGACAGGTCAGGTCAGGTTAGGTCAGTTTATATCAGGTCAAGTTGACTTTCGTCTACTCTGGTCAACTTTCATCCACATGAGTCAACATCAGTCAGTGCTGGTCAATTTCGGTCAACATTTTGGTTAACACCGATCAACTTTAATAGCACCGTTCTACTTCAGTCAACTTCAGTGATTACCGGTTAACTCTTTTCAACTACGATCAACTTCTGGCCACTACTTGGCCAAGTCTACGACAGGTCAGGTTTACCATCGTCTACTCTGGTCAACTTTCATCAACATCAGTCAGTGCTGGTAAATTTCGGTCAACATTTTGGTTAACATCGATCAACGTTAATAGCACCGTTCTACTTCAGTCAACTTCAGTGATTACCGGTTAACTCTTTTCAACAACGATCAACTTCTGGCCACTACTTGGCCAAGTTTATGACAGGTCAGGTTTACCATCGTCTACTCTGGTCAACTTTCATCAACATCAGTCAACATCAGTCAATGCTGGTCATTTTCGGTCAACATTTTGATTAACACCGATCAACTTTAATAGCACCGTTCTACTTCAGTCAACTTCAGTGATTACCGGTTAACTCTTTTCAACTACGATCAACTTCTGGCCACTACTTGGCCAAGTCTACGACAGGTCAGGTTTACCATCGTCTACTCTGGTCAACTTTCAACAACATCAGTCAACATCAGTCAGTGCTGGTCAATTTCGGTCAACATTTTGGTTAACATCGATCAACTTCAATAGCACCGTTCTACTTCAGTCAACTTCAGTGATTACCGGTTAACTCTTTTCAACTACGATCAACTTCTGGCCACTACTTGGCCAAGTTTATGACAGGTCAGGTTTACCATCGTCTACTCTGGTCAACTTTCATCAACATCAGTCAACATCAGTCAGTGCTGGTCATTTTCGGTCAACATTTTGATTAACACCGATCAACTTTAATAGCACCGTTCTACTTCAGTCAACTTCAGTGATTACCGGTTAACTCTTTTCAACTACGATCAACTTCTGGCCACTACTTGGCCAAGTCTACGACAGGTCAGGTTTACCATCGTCTACTCTGGTCAACTTTCAACAACATCAGTCAACATCAGTCAGTGCTGGTCAATTTCGGTCAACATTTTGGTTAACATCGATCAACTTCAATAGCACCGTTCTACTTCAGTCAACTTCAGTGATTACCGGTTAACTCTTTTCAACTACGATCAACTTCTGGCCACTACTTGGCCAAGTTTATGACAGGTCAGGTTTACCATCGTCTACTCTGGTCAACTTTCATCAACATCAGTCAACATCAGTCAGTGCTGGTCATTTTCGGTCAACATTTTGATTAACACCGATCAACTTTAATAGCACCGTTCTACTTCAGTCAACTTCAGTGATTACCGGTTAACTCTTTTCAACTACGATCAACTTCTGGCCACTACTTGGCCAAGTCTACGACAGGTCAGGTTTACCATCGTCTACTCTGGTCAACTTTCAACAACATCAGTCAACATCAGTCAGTGCTGGTCAATTTCGGTCAACATTTTGGTTAACATCGATCAACTTCAATAGCACCGTTCTACTTCGGTCAACTTCAGTGATTACCGGTTAACTCTTTTCAACTACGATCAACTTCTGGCCACTACTTGGCCAAGTTTATGACAGGTCAGGTTTACCATCGTCTACTCTGGTCAACTTTCATCAACATCAGTCAACATCAGTCAGTGCTGGTCAATTTCGGTCAACATTTTGGTTAACACCGATCAACTTTAATAGCACCGTTCTACTTCAGTCAACTTCAGTGATTACCGGTTAACTCTTTTCAACTACGATCAACTTCTGGCCACTACTTGGCCAAGTCTACGACAGGTCAGGTTTACCATCATCTACTCTGGTCAACTTTCATCAACATCAGTCAACATCAGTCAGTGCTGGTCAATTTCGGTCAACATTTTGGTTAACATCGATCAACTTTAATAGCACCGTTCTACTTCAGTCAACTTCAGTGATTACCGGTTAACTCTTTTCAACTACGATCAACTTCTGGCCACTACTTGGCCAAGTCTACGACAGGTCAGGTTTACCATCGTCTACTCTGGTCAACTTTCATCAACATCAGTCAACATCAGTCAGTGCTGGTCAATTTCGGTCAACATTTTGGTTAACATCGATCAACTTTAATAGCACCGTTCTACTTCAGTCAACTTCAGTGATTACCGGTTAACTCTTTTCAACTACGATCAACTTCTGGCCACTACTTGGCCAAGTCTACGACAGGTCAGGTTTACCATCGTCTACTCTGGTCAACTTTCATCAACATCAGTCAACATCAGTTAGTGCTGGTCAATTTCGGTCAACATTTTGGTTAACACCGATCAACTTTAATAGCACCGTTCTACTTCAGTCAACTTCAGTGATTACCGGTTAACGCTTTTCAACTACGATCAACTTCTGGCCACTACTTGGCCAAGTCTATGACAGGTCAGGTTTACCTTCGTCTACTCTGGTCAACTTTCATCAACATCAGTCAACATCAGTCAGTGCTGGTCAATTTCGGTCAACATTTTGGTTAACACCGATCAACTTTAATAGCACCGTTCTACTTCAGTCAACTTCAGTGATTACCGGTTAACTCTTTTCAACTACGATCAACTTCTGGCCACTACTTGGCCAAGTCTACGACAGGTCAGGTTTACCATCGTCTACTCTGGTCAACTTTCATCAACATCAGTCAACATCAGTTAGTGCTGGTCAATTTCGGTCAACATTTTGGTTAACACCGATCAACTTTAATAGCACCGTTCTACTTCAGTCAACTTCAGTGATTACCGGTTAACGCTTTTCAACTACGATCAACTTCTGGCCACTACTTGGCCAAGTCTATGACAGGTCAGGTTTACCATCGTCTACTCTGGTCAACTTTCATCAACATCAGTCAACATCAGTTAGTGCTGGTCAATTTCGGTCAACATTTTGGTTAACACCGATCAACTTTAATAGCACCGTTCTACTTCAGTCAACTTCAGTGATTACCGGTTAACTCTTTTCAACTACGATCAACTTCTGGCCACTACTTGGCCAAGTCTACGACAGGTCAGGTTTACCATCGTCTACTCTGGTCAACTTTCATCAACATCAGTCAACATCAGTTAGTGCTGGTCAATTTCGGTCAACATTTTGGTTAACACCGATCAACTTTAATAGCACCGTTCTACTTCAGTCAACTTCAGTGATTACCGGTTAACTCTTTTCAACTACGATCAACTTCTGGCCACTACTTGGCCAAGTCTACGACAGGTCAGGTTTACCATCGTCTACTCTGGTCAACTTTCATCAACATCAGTCAACATCAGTTAGTGCTGGTCAATTTCGGTCAACATTTTGGTTAACACCGATCAACTTTAATAGCACCGTTCTACTTCAGTCAACTTCAGTGATTACCGGTTAACTCTTTTCAACTACGATCAACTTCTGGCCACTACTTGGCCAAGTCTATGACAGGTCAGGTTTACCATCGTCTACTCTGGTCAACTTTCATCAACATCAGTCAACATCAGTTAGTGCTGGTCAATTTCGGTCAACATTTTGGTTAACACCGATCAACTTTAATAGCACCGTTCTACTTCAGTCAACTTCAGTGATTACCGGTTAACTCTTTTCAACTACGATCAACTTCTGGCCACTACTTGGCCAAGTCTACGACAGGTCAGGTTTACCATCGTCTACTCTGGTCAACTTTCATCAACATCAGTCAACATCAGTTAGTGCTGGTCAATTTCGGTCAACATTTTGGTTAACACCGATCAACTTTAATAGCACCGTTCTACTTCAGTCAACTTCAGTGATTACCGGTTAACGCTTTTCAACTACGATCAACTTCTGGCCACTACTTGGCCAAGTCTACGACAGGTCAGGTTTACCATCGTCTACTCTGGTCAACTTTCATCAACATCAGTCAACATCAGTTAGTGCTGGTCAATTTCGGTCAACATTTTGGTTAACACCGATCAACTTTAATAGCACCGTTCTACTTCAGTCAACTTCAGTGATTACCGGTTAACGCTTTTCAACTACGATCAACTTCTGGCCACTACTTGGCCAAGTCTATGACAGGTCAGGTTTACCTTCGTCTACTCTGGTCAACTTTCATCAACATCAGTCAACATCAGTCAGTGCTGGTCAATTTCGGTCAACATTTTGGTTAACACCGATCAACTTTAATAGCACCGTTCTACTTCAGTCAACTTCAGTGATTACCGGTTAACTCTTTTCAACTACGATCAACTTCTGGCCACTACTTGGCCAAGTCTACGACAGGTCAGGTTTACCATCGTCTACTCTGGTCAACTTTCATCAACATCAGTCAACATCAGTTAGTGCTGGTCAATTTCGGTCAACATTTTGGTTAACACCGATCAACTTTAATAGCACCGTTCTACTTCAGTCAACTTCAGTGATTACCGGTTAACGCTTTTCAACTACGATCAACTTCTGGCCACTACTTGGCCAAGTCTATGACAGGTCAGGTTTACCTTCGTCTACTCTGGTCAACTTTCATCAACATCAGTCAACATCAGTCAGTGCTGGTCAATTTCGGTCAACATTTTGGTTAACACCGATCAACTTTAATAGCACCGTTCTACTTCAGTCAACTTCAGTGATTACCGGTTAACTCTTTTCAACTACGATCAACTTCTGGCCACTACTTGGCCAAGTCTACGACAGGTCAGGTTTACCATCGTCTACTCTGGTCAACTTTCATCAACATCAGTTAACATCAGTCAGTGCTGGTCAATTTCGGTCAACTTTTTGGTTAACACCGATCATCTTTAATAGCACCGTTCTACGTCAGTCAACTTCAGTGATTACCGGTTAACGCTTTTCAACTACGATCAACTTCTGGCCACTACTTGGCCAAGTCTACGACAGGTCAGGTTTACCATCGTCTACTCTGGTCAACTTTCATCAACATCAGTCAACATCTGTCAGTGCTGGTCAATTTCGGTCAACATTTTGGTTAACACCGATTAACTTTAATAGCACCATTCTACTTCAGTCAACTTCAGTGATTACCGGTTAACTCTTTTCAACTACGATCAACTTCTGGCCACTACTTGGCCAAGTCTATGACAGGTCAGGTTTACCATCGTCTACTCTGGTCAACTTTCATCAACATCAGTCAACATCAGTCAGTGCTGGTCAATTTCGGTCAACATTTTGATTAACACCGATCAACTTTAATAGCACCATTCTACTTCAGTCAACTTCAGTGATTACCGGTTAACTCTTTTCAACTACGATCAACTTCTGGCCACTACTTGACCAAGTCTACGACAGGTCAGGTTTACCATCGTCTACTCTGGTCAACTTTCATCAACATCAGTCAGTGCTGGTCAATTTCGGTCAACTTTCTGATTAACACCGATCAACTTTAATAGCACCGTTCTACTTCAGTCAACTTCAGTGATTACCGGTTAACTCTTTTCAACTACCTGCAACTTCTGGCCACTACTTGGCCAAGTTTACTTAACCCTACCTGTGTTCTGTCTTATACAATTGTATAGTAATCTTGGTGCTACTGAAGAATGGGGCATGCCTCCGAAATGCGCGCATCTAGCTCATAAATGTTTTATGCTACGGTATTTGGGTGATATTCTACACAATTATTCAACGCCGTAGTGACGATTTTATATGAATGAATGTGGAAAGTTATAAAGCGTGCAGATTGTGAATATTACATAGTCCTTGGTTGTGAAGAAAGAACATTGTGCGGCATTCATAACTGCGTGACTTTGTTAAATTTACTCACTATTTACGAATTGACTTTTGAAAGTTTGTACGAAAAAATATATATTACGGTAGCTTGTATGGTTTGAAAGTTATGATAAGTTAAAATAACAGAAAGAATTTTTTGGTAAATCGAAAATGGATTGGAAATACTTTCGCCTAAATACTAAATACTAATTTATAAAATTAATAGTTAATTTTAGCTACCTTTAGTACAACCCTTATGTGTTTCTATAAAAAAAAATCCAGCAACAATTTTTTTTTATCCTTTGCGCCACCTACTACACTTCCTCTTCACCGTTTCCTTAGTTTTTCAACAAACTTTCGTCCTTCTTCCATCGCACCACCTTAAGCTCACAGTACAACACCTATTATCAACCATTACCTCTCTCATCCCTTAAGAAAGCTCACCGCAAACGAAACACACTGTCTGTTTAGTTTGATGTAAACTTCGCGCTCCCCGGCTAATGACATTCTACTATTAATGAGATTAGCGTGTTGCGACTCGGCCTCAAAATGGCCGCCCACCACCCCCCCTAACCACCCCCTTGGCCGCCCACCCTGCCAACCTTCCGGTCCGCACTTGGGGGTTGGGAGAGGGTGACTACTCGGATGTCACTCGCAATGCTCGCCAGAAAAGTCGATTCTTCAAGAAAGGTAGAGGGAGAATTAGAAAATTTTAGGGGTTGGATACAATGCAATGGATATACGAAAAACTACCCTTAAAATTGTCGAAGAAAAAATGAAAATGTTTGGGTATATAAAAAATATTTTGATAGAAATTAATTTGAAATTTTTAAACAAACTGTAATAAAAAAAGCACCCTAACAAAAAATATCATAACTAACAAGCTAATTTCACCCCCGATACGTGTCTACTTGTCCACCCGTCCTCTGCATCCCTTACAAGCCACCCCTAAGTAAATATATAGGCCATAGGTTTCATAATAATGGTAATATAATATCCGATATAGTCTCATATACGGTTGTTCTATAGAATTAAATAAGTGAAGCAAAAACAAGATGGCCGAAAGTGACGTCTGTAGAGAAATAGAAGGGGTAAGACACAATGACTGGATGGGGTGATTGTGTTGAGTAGAAAAAAAAATCGTTTGGAGGGTAAAAAAAATTGTTAGTAAATGATTTTTGGTTGCGAATGTTTAAAAGTGCGTAAAAAAATTTTTGTCACTTAAAAATTATGGTTTGGAATTTTTTGTGGGATATTTCAAGGGTGGTTTAAAAAAATTGAAAGTCTATTTTGAGTATAAAAAATTTCTTACTCGAACAAAAATTAATTTTAATACGAGTAAAAAAGGATATATTTTTTAAGAGGCATTTTACATATAATGTCGTTGAACGAGGATCTATTCTTTTTTTGAGGGTTGAAAAAATTGACATTGAATGATTTTGGATTGTAAATGCTTATAGGTTACAAAAAATAATTTTATATCCTAAAAATTATAGATTTGAATAATTTAAAATCAAATCTATTCAATTAAAACATTTCTCTAATGCAAATGTAAAATAGAAGAGGAAGAAAAAAATTAAGATACCGCTTAGGTGTCCTTAAACGGGGATCCATTGTATGCATTCGTATCAGGAAAATACATGTGCAGAGACAATATTTTCCCTTAGTTTTACCTAATTAGAGGCTCTCATTTGCAATCTACCAAAGAGAGAATACTTTAGAAATTCAAAGTGTATGCTCAGAAAGAGAATCTTTGTAATGAAAGGAGTGCCGTTGTGGAGCCAAGCAAAAAGGATACAGAGCGGTGAAAACGGGGCATTATTTCTGCGCAGGGAAATGATTTTAATGAGGATATACAAGAGAATGAATGCCAATTGGGATGATATATTATTGGGCTATATGGGAAGTTAGTTGGGTAATCGTGGATGGGGTATATATATTTTTTGTAAATATGGATGGGGTATAAGATAATGACTTTAGATTTTTTTTTTAATAATATTTTAGTGAAAAAACCTTAATATATGCAACTGCTGATGCTTTGGATTAGAAAATTATGTTTTGAGTTCGAATCATCATGATAGAATTTTTTGGATTTTTTTTCTACTTTATTTCGACTGAATTTAATATTAAGTGAAAATATTTTTAAATGAAAATTTCAATTTTTTGAGATTTTTACTTTAAAAAGTAGCGATTTTTAGAAAGTAGCGATTATTTTTAAAAATTACATTATTTTTCCAAACTCTCTTATAAAAATTACTAATTGTAAAAAAATATTTTTCAATATACCTATTGAACTAGAAATTGCCCGTTTTTTTTTTATTAAAAAATTAAATTAAAAACAGACGTTTCCCAGCTGATAATTTGCAATGCAAAATATGGGAAAGGAAAGAATTTATTCAAATAAATTCGACGCAACGGTATAGGGCAATTTTTTGACGTACGTCAATTTTTTTTTGCATTTGTAATAAAGTTTTTAAAAGCAGGTAAATTTATATTTGAATAAAAATTGAATAGAAAGCGGGTACTATTTTAATGGGCAATAGGAAATAAAAAGTTACTTGAATAAAATAAAATTAGAACAGAAAACTGCAAAAACAAAACCAAAAAAAACGGCAAAATATATTCAAAATAGAACTTTGAAATTTTGGAAATAAAAAGTATAAATTTGTAATGTGGTGGTAATATAGGAGGATGCTGAGGATTGGGTGGGCAGAT
The DNA here is from genome assembly GCA_947310635.1 of Leptodirus hochenwartii. NCBI lineage: Eukaryota > Metazoa > Arthropoda > Insecta > Coleoptera > Leiodidae > Leptodirus > Leptodirus hochenwartii. The sequence goes on from OX371186.1 coordinate 1,211,660, forward strand.
AAAATGGCGTGTAAAGTCGTACTGGAGTTAATAGAGGAGAAAATAAAAAACATTTGGAATGGCAGGTCGTATTCTTAGACATGCGGGGGGCATTAGGCAATTAGTTATAGACGGTAGAGTAGAGGGAAAGATATATACTGATGGTACGTCATTGTCATTCTATTCTAATGATTGAAAATTATTAAAATATCGATGTATTAATACAAAAAACAAATTGATTTCTATCGAAAGATTCCGCTATTTTCTAAACTACTTCAATTTTTTTGTTTAGGCCCTCCAGGTGTTGACCATCCATTCACACTCCCGTTCAGCACCAGAAGGTACTACATACAAAAAAGTACCACCATATAGGATCCCTCATTCAATTTACTAAATCGTCATTTTTCTGCATTTCTTTTGTGCAGGTCCTGGCCGGCGAACACATGTCCCACAGGAAGGACAACTGTCCGGGGCATACCGTTCTCGGACAATAGCGAAGAAGTGGTCAAACCAGTTTCGCGCCCGCTGGTCACCATCAGTACCAAATACAAAAGGCTCTGCGCGTAATGTATATATTTGAAAATGAAATAAAAGTGGACGTTGCGTGCGGGCATATGTGTCGCTCTAGTTGTCGGTTTAAGGGTGGCGTAAGGGTTGCAAGGGGGTGCACATTGATTTTGAAGGGATGAAGGGTGAGTGCTGCGACCGAAGGTGGGCTATCGCAGATTGTTCGAGATCAGTTAATATTCGAAATAGAAAGTTTATGCACCGAAAATTTTGTTTGCACGTTTTCATATATAGATATTTTTTTGAAAAAAATATAATTTGATTATTTATTTTGATAATTCTATTTGTTGTTTGTTACTGCTCCACGAAAATATTGAATGTTTTTAATTATCTGCGACGCTCATCATTTAATGACTAGATATAATGAAAATGTTATAGTTAAATTAAAGTGGTGAGATATTCACATAGACTGCCAATGTGATAAATGCATTCGCACACAACTAGATTTTTTTTAGATCGTAAAAATTTTATTGCTAGTATAATTTTTTTAATATTTAAATTGTCTCTCCAATTTTTCTAAAAAAAAAAAAACGATCTCGACGATTTTGATTTTATTTAAAACCAAACACACGCATTCTATTTCTGTGATCTATATATATCTATCTATGTATTACCATATTACGAAATGTATATTCAGTTTCTGCATGTTTTATGAGCGAAAATAAAATTTTACTCGCTCGTGTCTAGTTATTACAATCCAAAATATGAAACTTTTATTAATAAAAGTTATTGCCGCCGCTTTAAATGCACACGAAATAAAGTTGCTACGACAATGGCAACAGCCATTCATTTAATTCCCAAACTTTTCTTTGTTTTGTACCATATTTAATTTGTATTAAAGGTAATAAGAATTTAAAAAAAAATGTTTGCCTCACCCGAATTCTCTCATTTCGTAGAACCTTTTTGCGGGTACCTGTAAATAAAACAAACTGTTTATTTTCAAATTATTAATAAAAAAAATTTAAACGAAACACCCTGTACAACAATTCCATAAAAGTAAGTCACCTAAAGACCATTCTGTCATACGACCACTCAGATTGACGTACTTATCTCGAGTTCTAGACGGTGGAGGAGGGTAGCGAGTTTGCACAAAGGTTTCCGGGGGTGGTAAATTAGGGTGGAAGACGTGAAGACAGTGACGGAGAAGGGACGAAGGGCCCAGTAGATAGATATAGATATATTCGCCGATCGTGTGGACGTTGACTATACGTAAACAAAAGATGTCGGGGGACGTCCTTTAGATGGCTGATATGCGAAACAAAATAAATGCGCGTTTCCATGGAAGTCTGCAGTGAGTTGTTAACGGTTGTACAGGGTGGAGGTATAAAAGCAGTTACTTCTAATGAAGAAATTGTGCAAGAAATAAAAAATATGTCGCATCTTTTTGGGTTTTTTTTTTAAGTATTTTCAAAAATATGTTAAAAAAAAATATATATAAAAATATAAGATGGGTTATATAAAAATATAACCCATCTTCGTATACAAAATAATTTTTTTAACACTAAATCTTTTTTAAAAAATATTTTTAACATTAAATTACTTTTCATTATATTAACTTTATTATTAATAAGAAGAATCGTATATTATGATATTTAAAAAAAAATCATTTACTGCTTTTTTGTTTCCCGTACACACGCACACCTGTCCTTTTCTAATTCATTGTTTTCGTCCTTACAATCGGCCATCTTTATCACTCTCACATCATCCGCAAACACGCAGTGACATGGAAGAGGACAAGAAGTGCAACAAGAAGAAGAACCGAGACAAAGAATTAGGTGAAAAGGAAGATGGATCTCTGGATGACTCATAGATATGTTTAGAACGCCCAGAAGGAATCGACTCTATTTTACATGAATTCTTATAGGCGAGTCCTTAAGATGAAAGTAGTTAAAAAAATCGATTGAGGTATTATAGGGGAGGTGGGGGTGTATTCGAAGGGATATTAACATTTTTGATATATACAGGATATATATTGATCAAAAAACATATTTTCTTTCTATTGTTTTCTTATTTCTACACCCCCGCAACTGGGCTATAGTAATTTTACGTAGTCACTATAATAATGTAGTCTTGGTAGAATAAGAGTGTTTGTATCTCGTTCGCAACTAAAGTAAATGAGCCATAACAAAAGCACAGCGGACGCTCACACGTCGTCTACTTGATAAATATATACACAGCCAGGGGTTGGCATATACAGGGTGATTTCTTTGCTCCAAAAACGCATCGCGAATTTTTAATTAATTTAATTAATTTTTCTATTTTTAGTAGGCAACCCTAATATAGACCACGCCCCACAACCATACAATACTACACTCCAGACAATCGCGCTTCACAATTTTTTTTTAACTCGCAATTTACTAAATTAATAACAACAAAACTAAAAATTCGCAAGGAACAATATATATCAACACCCTGTATATACGTCATGAACCCACCCATATGAACTATCCATTGCATTTGCATGTGAATCGTCCTGCGTATTCACTTGTTTTCTACGGCGAAACGAAGGACTAATTCAGCGTTCCAGCGTACGCTGCAGTAAATCGATGGCGATTGTATTTGGTTTGTACTGCGCTGTTTCTGTGTAGTTTAGAAAATACGACGATTCTAAATCTAAATAATAGGAAAATGTATTGTGGAAGTCTTTTGTTGGTTTGTTTACAACATGCGAGCCGAAAGGGGAAAGGAATGTTGGCAACAGCGCGAAAGAATGACGGCGTTGCTGGTTGAAGTGAGATAAAGCAACCTGTCACGTTGTTTGTTGGTTAGGAATGAACATAGTAAAGGTATTTGATACGAAATGACGTCAATGAGTTCTTATAGTATACAGTTTTCTGTTTTTATTGACTGAATAAAGAGATTTGTTGAATTGATGTCGTGTCATTTTAAAAGATTTTTTTTTTAATTGAGTAGGTTATGAAATATAAGCGCGAATTATTTATCGTATAAATAAAAAAAGAATGCAGAAAATCGGTCGTGTAGAAAACGAAATATTTTTTTTTTTGTAATTGTATGAACGCTTGAGGGGTGGAAGAGCTTGAAAAAAATCTAAAGATGCAAATTATTAATTTTTTACCAATTCGAAAATACTCGAGAGAAAAAAATCATATTTCTTATTGCTTACCAATTTTTTTAAGAACGCAAAAATTAAAAAATTAAGTTTTGACGTCAATGAGTAGTAGTTCTTATAGTATACAGTTTTCTGTTTTTATTGTCTGAATAAAGAGATTTGTTGAATTGATGTCGTGTCATTTTAAAAGATTTTTTTTTAAATTGAGTAGGTTATGAAATATAAGCGCGAATTATTTATCGTATAAATAAAAGAAGAATGGAGAAAATCGGTCGTGTAGAAAACGAAATATTATTTTTTTTGTAATTGTATGAACGCTTGAGGGGTGGAAGAGCTTGAAAAAAATCTAAAGATGCAAATTATTAATTTTTTACCAATCTGAAAATACTCGAGAGAAAAAAATCATATTTCTTATTGCTTACCAATTTTTTTAAGAACGCAAAAATTAAAAAATTAAGTTTTGACGTCAATGAGTAGTAGTTCTTATAGTATACAGTTTTCTGTTTTTATTGTCTGAATAAAGAGATTTGTTGAATTGATGTCGTGTCATTTTAAAAGATTTTTTTTAAAATTGAGTAGGTTATGAAATATAAGCGCGAATTATTTATCGTATAAATAAAAGAAGAATGGAGAAAATTGGTCGTGTAGAAAACGAAATATTATTTTTTTTGTAATTGTATGAACGCTTGAGGGGTGGAAGAGCTTGAAAAAAATCTAAAGATGCAAATTATTAATTTTTTACCAATCTGAAAATACTCGAGAGAAAAAAATCATATTTCTTATTGGTTACCAATTTTTTTAAGAACACAAAAATTTAAAAATTTAAAAATTTAGTTTTGACGTCAATGAGTAGTAGTTCTTATAGTATACAGTTTTCTTTTTTTATTGTCTGAATAAAGAGATTTGTTGAATTGATGTCGTGTCATTTTAAAAGATTTTTTTTTAAATTGAGTAGGTTATGAAATATAAGCGCGAATTATTTATCGTATAAATAAAAGAAGAATGGAGAAAATTGGTCGTGTAGAAAACGAAATATTATTTTTTTTGTAATTGTATGAACGCTTGAGGGGTGGAAGAGCTTGAAAAAAATCTAAAGATGCAAATTATTAATTTTTTACCAATCTGAAAATACTCGAGAGAAAAAAATCATATTTCTTATTGGTTACCAATTTTTTTAAGAACACAAAAATTTAAAAATTTAAAAATTTAGTTTTGACGTCAATGAGTAGTAGTTCTTATAGTATACAGTTTTCTGTTTTTATTGACTGAATAAAGAGATTTGTTGAATTGATGTCGTGTCATTTTAAAAGATTTTTTTTTTATTGAGTAGGTTGTGAAATATAAGCGCGAATTATTTATCATACAAATAAAAAAAGAATGGTGAAAATCGGTCGTGGAGAAAACGAAATATTAATTATTTTGTAATTGTATGAATGCTTGGGGGGTGGAAGCGCTTGAAAAAAAGATGCAAATTATTAATTTTTTACCAATCCGAAAATACTCGAAAGAAAAAAATCATATTTCTTATTGTTTAGGAATTTTTTTACGAACAAAAAAAATTTTTAATTTAAAAATTTAGTTTTGACGTCAATAAATAGTAGTTCTTATAGTATACAGTTTTCTGTTTTTATTGACTGAATAAAGAGATTTGTTGAATTGATGTCGTGTCATTTTAAAAGATTTTTTTTTTATTGAGCAGGTTGTGAAAGATAAGCGCGAATTATTTATCGTACAAATAAAAAAAGAATGGTGAAAATCGGTCGTGGAGAAAACGAAATATTAATTATTTTGTAATTGTATGAACGCTTGAGGGGTGGAAGCGCTTGAAAAAAATCTAAAGATGAAAATTATTAATTTTTTACCAATCCGAAAATACTCGAGAGAAAAAAATCATATTTCTTATTGCTTAGGAATTTTTTTAAGAACGCAAAAATTTAAAAATTAAGTTTTGACGTCAATGAGTAGTAGTTCTTATAGTATACAGTTTTCTGTTTTTATTGTCTGAATAAAGAGATTTGTTGAATTGATGTCGTGTCATTTTAAAAGATTTTTTTTTAAATTGAGTAGGTTATGAAATATAAGCGCGAATTATTTATCGTATAAATAAAAGAAGAATGGAGAAAATCGGTCGTGTAGAAAACGAAATATTATTTTTTTTGTAATTGTATGAACGCTTGAGGGGTGGAAGAGCTTGAAAAAAATCTAAAGATGCAAATTATTAATTTTTTACCAATCTGAAAATACTCGAGAGAAAAAAATCATATTTCTTATTGCTTACCAATTTTTTTAAGAACGCAAAAATTAAAAAATTAAGTTTTGACGTCAATGAGTAGTAGTTCTTATAGTATACAGTTTTCTGTTTTTATTGACTGAATAAAGAGATTTGTTGAATTGATGTCGTGTCATTTTAAAAGATTTTTTTTTTATTGAGCAGGTTGTGAAAGATAAGCGCGAATTATTTATCGTACAAATAAAAAAAGAATGGTGAAAATCGGTCGTGGAGAAAACGAAATATTAATTATTTTGTAATTGTATGAACGCTTGAGGGGTGGAAGCGCTTGAAAAAAATCTAAAGATGCAAATTATTAATTTTTTACCAATCCGAAAATACTCGAGAGAAAAAAATCACATTTCTTATTGCTTAGGAATTTTTTTAAGAACACAAAAATTTTAAAAATTAACAAATTTAGTTTTAAAATCATCAAAAATCATTTTTCAGTCCACCTGATAAACCGTCTTCACTGAAATATCATTAACATCCTTCCGCACCTCCGCATATAAATAACAACCCCATCATATCTACCCCCCCAACAACCCGCCCGGTCCAACCAAACGCAACCGCCCTCCCCAGAAGAGCGAAAACGAAACAATGGCACATCCACTAAAGACTTGTTCTTCTGCATATTCCTTATAACTCAGTGAGCGAGTGTGTGTGTGTGTTAGATTTAATAGCGGCAAGGCCTTGGTCATTGTGGCGGCTGTTTTGTTTTCGGAGATATTACGTTGTTTTGTCGCCCCCGCGGTGGGGGTGTGTAGTCAACTATACCGTCCATAGAGGGCGTGGGGGAACATTGACAAACGGAAAGAAGTAAACGAAATTATGCGAAGATTGATTCATCGGCGAGTTGAAAATGGTTCGGTTCAAAGTAATTGTCTAACCTAAGTGGTTTTTCCATATTCTCTACCTTTTATAATTAATTGTTTTATAATAACGATGAAATTGCACGAAATTAATATTAATTATTTAACAAATTAAACGATATAGCTATCTCGGAAGAAATGGAGCAGAATTTAGATAGAACATGTATTAAATGGTGTGCAGGAAGTAATGACTGTAATAAATTAATAAATATAGGCAAGACCAAAGTGATCAGATTTGACAAGAACGAATGCAGGCGAAAGATGAGGATTGGAGTAAAAAAATACATTCGAAATGTGGTGCTATAGAAAGATGATGATGAGGATTGGGTGGGCAGATAAAGTGACAAATGAAGTCGTGCTAAAGTTAGTTGTGGAGTAGAGAAGTATATATATTTAAAAAAATATTGCAGCGTATAAGAGATTAGTAGGTCATATTCTTAGACATGGGGGGATTATGCAATTAGTTATAGAAGGTAGCGTATAGGGAGAGATCGACAAATGACGTGCTGTTTCCAGACAATCCTTAGGATCTATCTGACCAAAAGAAAAAAGAAAAAGCAATTCAATGATTGACAAAAAATGTATAACCCTGTATATGTGACATGGCGAGAGGACAAACCGACGACACGAACACACACACACACACAAGTATAAACACATAAGCAAGCGAAATAACAATGGATGTTTTACGTTCGTCGGCTATTGTTTCATGTTATCTTGAAGACATTGATAAATTGACGATAGTTTTAAGGCAGCCATCGTCGTCTTTGTTCCGGAGCAGCGCGGAGCGGCTTCCGAAATTGTTAATGTCTTTTGCGCTTGAGGACGGCGTCTATAGCGAGCAGGCGAGCAGCGCCACCTAACGGTACGCGGTGATGTTCGCTGATGGTCCGCGCGAAATAACGCGTAATGTTTAATTTCGGGTGGTTTTGTGGCGGATGAGCAAAAATCAAATGTCAATCAAATATTTGTCAAAAGAAATTTTTCTTAGTAATAAAAAAAATCAGAACATTAATTGCTGCGTCTTTTTTTTCTACAAGTACATTATTATTATTATTTTTTTTAATTATCCCTTAAAAACCCTAAGAAAAAATCGAATGGATGAAGAAATAATACAAAAGATTTTTTATATTTTCTTTGAACTAATCATTCTTATTTTCTCTAATATCTAAAAAAAAAAAATATTTTGAGGGTTGTTTTAATATTTTTTAATCATCATTTATTACAATGTTTTTTTTAAATCTTTGCATTATAAAAAAAAAATTTAAATTGCTGTATTTATAAATATATTTTATAAAATACAACCTTGAAATCATCCCTTAATAACCCTGTATGAAAAAAATATATATTTTTTTCGTGCTTACTTTAATATTGAATTTTAAATTTTTTATTATTTAATTTCGATTTTTATTGATCTTTTGTGTTTTTTTCTACCACCATCTTATCTATTTATTTTTTATTATTTTATTATTAATAAAAAAAATCAGAACATTAATTGCTGCGTCTTTTTTTTCTACAAGTACATTATTATTTTATTTTTTTTTAATTATCCCTTAAAAACCCTAAGAAAAAATCGAATGGATGAAGAAATAATACAAAAGATTTTTTATATTTTCTTTGAACTAATCATTCTTATTTTCTCTAATATCTAAAAAAAAAAAATATTTTGAGGGTTGTTTTAATATTTTTTAATCATCATTTATTACAATGTTTTTTTTTAATCTTTGCATTAGTAAAAAAAAATTAAAATTGCTGTATTTATAAATATATTTTATAAAATACACCCTTGAAATCATTCCTTAATAACCCTCTATGAAAAAAAATATATATTTTTTTTCGTGCTTACTTTAATATTGAATTTTAAATTTTTCATTATTTAATTTCGATTTTTATTGATCTCTTGTGTTTTTTTCTACCACCATCTTATCTATTTATTTTTTATTATTTTATTATTAATAAAAAAAATCAGAACATTAATTGCTGCGTCTTTTTTTTCTACAAGTACATTATTATTATTTTTTTTTTTAATTATCCCTTAAAAACCCTAAGAAAAAATCGAATGGATGAAGAAATAATACAAAAGATTTTTTATATTTTCTTTGAACTAATCATTCTTATTTTCTCTAATATCTAAAAAAAAAAAAATATTTTGAGGGTTGTTTTAATATTTTTTAATCATCATTTATTACAATGTTTTTTTTTAATCTTTGCATTAGTAAAAAAAAATTAAAATTGCTGTATTTATAAATATATTTTATAAAATACACCCTTGAAATCATTCCTTAATAACCCTCTATGAAAAAAAATATATATTTTTTTTCGTGCTTACTTTAATATTGAATTTTAAATTTTTCATTATTTAATTTCGATTTTTATTGATCTCTTGTGTTTTTTTCTACCACCATCTTATCTATTTATTTTTTATTATTTTATTATTAATAAAAAAAATCAGAACATTAATTGCTGCGTCTTTTTTTTCTACAAGTACATTATTATTATTTTTTTTTTTAATTATCCCTTAAAAACCCTAAGAAAAAATCGAATGGATGAAGAAATAATACAAAAGATTTTTTATATTTTCTTTGAACTAATCATTCTTATTTTCTCTAATATCTAAAAAAAAAAAATATTTTGAGGGTTGTTTTAATATTTTTTAATCATCATTTATTACAATGTTTTTTTTTAATCTTTGCATTAGTAAAAAAAAATTAAAATTGCTGTATTTATAAATATATTTTATAAAATACACCCTTGAAATCATTCCTTAATAACCCTCTATGAAAAAAAATATATATTTTTTTTCGTGCTTACTTTAATATTGAATTTTAAATTTTTCATTATTTAATTTCGATTTTTATTGATCTCTTGTGTTTTTTTCTACCACCATCTTATCTATTTATTTTTTATTATTTTATTATTAATAAAAAAAATCAGAACATTAATTGCTGCGTCTTTTTTTTCTACAAGTACATTATTATTATTTTTTTTTTTAATTATCCCTTAAAAACCCTAAGAAAAAATCGAATGGATGAAGAAATAATACAAAAGATTTTTTATATTTTCTTTGAACTAATCATTCTTATTTTCTCTAATATCTAAAAAAAAAAAAATATTTTGAGGGTTGTTTTAATATTTTTTAATCATCATTTATTACAATGTTTTTTTTTAATCTTTGCATTATAAAAAAAAAATTTAAATTGCTGTATTTATAAATATATTTTATAAAATACAACCTTGAAATCATCCCTTAATAACCCTGTATGAAAAAAATATATATTTTTTTCGTGCTTACTTTAATATTGAATTTTAAATTTTTTATTATTTAATTTCGATTTTTATTGATCTTTTGTGTTTTTTTCTACCACCATCTTATCTATTTATTTTTTATTATTTTATTATTAATAAAAAAAATCAGAACATTAATTGCTGCGTCTTTTTTTTCTACAAGTACATTATTATTATTTTTTTTTTTAATTATCCCTTAAAAACCCTAAGAAAAAATCGAATGGATGAAGAAATAATACAAAAGATTTTTTATATTTTCTTTGAACTAATCATTCTTATTTTCTCTAATATCTAAAAAAAAAAAAATATTTTGAGGGTTGTTTTAATATTTTTTAATCATCATTTATTACAATGTTTTTTTTAAATCTTTGCATTATAAAAAAAAAATTTAAATTGCTGTATTTATAAATATATTTTATAAAATACAACCTTGAAATCATCCCTTAATAACCCTGTATGAAAAAAATATATATTTTTTTCGTGCTTACTTTAATATTGAATTTTAAATTTTTTATTATTTAATTTCGATTTTTATTGATCTTTTGTGTTTTTTTCTACCACCATCTTATCTATTTATTTTTTATTATTTTATTATTAATAAAAAAAATCAGAACATTAATTGCTGCGTCTTTTTTTTCTACAAGTACATTATTATTATTTTTTTTTTTAATTATCCCTTAAAAACCCTAAGAAAAAATCGAATGGATGAAGAAATAATACAAAAGATTTTTTATATTTTCTTTGAACTAATCATTCTTATTTTCTCTAATATCTAAAAAAAAAAAATATTTTGAGGGTTGTTTTAATATTTTTTAATCATCATTTATTACAATGTTTTTTTTTAATCTTTGCATTAGTAAAAAAAAATTAAAATTGCTGTATTTATAAATATATTTTATAAAATACACCCTTGAAATCATTCCTTAATAACCCTCTATGAAAAAAAATATATATTTTTTTTCGTGCTTACTTTAATATTGAATTTTAAATTTTTCATTATTTAATTTCGATTTTTATTGATCTCTTGTGTTTTTTTCTACCACCATCTTATCTATTTATTTTTTATTATTTTATTATTAATAAAAAAAATCAGAACATTAATTGCTGCGTCTTTTTTTTCTACAAGTACATTATTATTATTTTTTTTTTTAATTATCCCTTAAAAACCCTAAGAAAAAATCGAATGGATGAAGAAATAATACAAAAGATTTTTTATATTTTCTTTGAACTAATCATTCTTATTTTCTCTAATATCTAAAAAAAAAAAAATATTTTGAGGGTTGTTTTAATATTTTTTAATCATCATTTATTACAATGTTTTTTTTAAATCTTTGCATTATAAAAAAAAAATTTAAATTGCTGTATTTATAAATATATTTTATAAAATACAACCTTGAAATCATCCCTTAATAACCCTGTATGAAAAAAATATATATTTTTTTCGTGCTTACTTTAATATTGAATTTTAAATTTTTTATTATTTAATTTCGATTTTTATTGATCTTTTGTGTTTTTTTCTACCACCATCTTATCTATTTATTTTTTATTATTTTATTATTAATAAAAAAAATCAGAACATTAATTGCTGCGTCTTTTTTTTCTACAAGTACATTATTATTATTTTTTTTTTTAATTATCCCTTAAAAACCCTAAGAAAAAATCGAATGGATGAAGAAATAATACAAAAGATTTTTTATATTTTCTTTGAACTAATCATTCTTATTTTCTCTAATATCTAAAAAAAAAAAATATTTTGAGGGTTGTTTTAATATTTTTTAATCATCATTTATTACAATGTTTTTTTTTAATCTTTGCATTAGTAAAAAAAAATTAAAATTGCTGTATTTATAAATATATTTTATAAAATACACCCTTGAAATCATTCCTTAATAACCCTCTATGAAAAAAAATATATATTTTTTTTCGTGCTTACTTTAATATTGAATTTTAAATTTTTCATTATTTAATTTCGATTTTTATTGATCTCTTGTGTTTTTTTCTACCACCATCTTATCTATTTATTTTTTATTATTTTATTATTAATAAAAAAAATCAGAACATTAATTGCTGCGTCTTTTTTTTCTACAAGTACATTATTATTATTTTTTTTTTTAATTATCCCTTAAAAACCCTAAGAAAAAATCGAATGGATGAAGAAATAATACAAAAGATTTTTTATATTTTCTTTGAACTAATCATTCTTATTTTCTCTAATATCTAAAAAAAAAAAAATATTTTGAGGGTTGTTTTAATATTTTTTAATCATCATTTATTACAATGTTTTTTTTAAATCTTTGCATTATAAAAAAAAAATTTAAATTGCTGTATTTATAAATATATTTTATAAAATACAACCTTGAAATCATCCCTTAATAACCCTGTATGAAAAAAATATATATTTTTTTCGTGCTTACTTTAATATTGAATTTTAAATTTTTCATTATTTAATTTCGATTTTTATTGATCTCTTGTGTTTTTTTCTACCACCATCTTATCTATTTATTTTTTATTATTTTATTATTAATAAAAAAAATCAGAAAATTAGTTGCTGCGTCTTTTTTTTCTACCAGTACCTTATTATTTATTTTTTATAAAATATACCCCAAAAATGAACCCTTAAAAACCCTAAGAAAAAATCTAATGGATGAAGAAATAATTCAAAAGATTTTTAATATTTTTTTTAAACTAATCAATGTTATTTCCCTAATAACTAAAAAAAAAAAATATTTTGAGGGTTGTTTTAATATTCTTTAATCAACATTAAATACAATGCTTTTTTAAAATCTTTGCTTTAGTAAAAGAAAATTAAAGTTACTGTATTTATATATATTTTTTTATAAAATACACCCTTGAAATCATCCCTTAATAACCCTCTATGAAAATAATTAAAATAATATTTTCGTGCTTACTTTAATATTGAATTTTTATATTTTTTATTATTTAATTTATTGATCTTTTGTATTTTTTTCTACCACCATCTTATCTATTTATTTATATATTTAATTTCGTTATATAATACCCGCGTAAACCACCCTTTAATTATATTTTATATTAAAAAAATTACCTCAACGAATGAACAACAAAAAAAAGCACGATATTAATAAAACATATCATCACACAAACACACAATAAAAACCAACCCCAAACACGAGCGCTTTTTTCCATACGGTTTTTTTTCGGTGTAATTTCAACCCTTAGCCGCACGACAGCGATAAAAACAAACATAATACTAACTGAAAACAACAGAAAAAGCGGTTGTAAAAACGCGGAGAAAGTAAACTGACAATTAACACATGCCGGGAGATAAAAAAAAAAAAGGGGGATGCAAAAAATGCGGATTACGTGTAAAACAACCCCTCTGGTGGCGACCTACTCCATTAAAAAACAATTGAGCAGAGTTTGCGGACAGCGGTACAACGAAAAAAATATTGGAGATCGTGCTAAAGAGATGTAAAGCGGAAATAACGTAAGTCCAATTTTGTTTGAGCGCAATGTTTGAATTTTATTGAATTTTTTGATAAATGAATTAAAGAAAAAAAAATTTTTATAGTTTGGATTATTATGAAAATGGGGGTGGATTTTTTTTCAAAATTAGTTTTTGTTTTTATAAATATTTTTAATTTTTAGAGTAATAATTTTAAATTAAAAGAAAACGTAAAAATTCCAACGCTAGATTTATAATCAAAATAAGGGTTGGAACATTTTTTTCCACTGTTATTTTTTCTAATTAAATATATTTAATTATTTTTTGAAATGAATATATTTTTTCATTTAAAAATAATTTCAAATTACAACAAAAAATCTAACGTTTGAATTATTACGAATCTTAAGGGTGGAAAAAAAAATTTCTTTCAAAATAATTTTTTGTAGGTAATTAAATATATCTGTAATTTATCAAATTAATATTGTACTTATTTCAAAATATTTCAAATCAAAATTAATTTAACAAATAAAACTAAATACGACTTACGCCCTTATTCCTTTTACCCCCCAACAATTTCCACACACGCTTTTTTTCCGTTAATTTATATATCTATACAAGTAAAATTGCAAAAACTCACCCCCAGCGAACGGGACTGACCACCCCTAGATAAGGGTAGGAGCTGCTGTTTAGTAAATGGAGGGGTAGAACTGCATCTACGAGCCGATAGAGGGCGAAATGTGGGGAAAAGTTGGTGAAAAGTCCGCTAGGTGGCGCAAGTATTCGTGGAAAATGTGCTCGTGTTAAGGGAGGATTTATTTTTAAGGGTTGATTGTGAATTTTTGTAAGAAAGGATTTTTTTTATAAAAATGAAATTTTATAAAAAAAATTAGTTGAATAATTAATTAACTGCTTAATTAAAAGAATTAATTAACGCAATATTGTTAAAGGCATGTGCAAATTACTAATATAGACATTTGATTTAAATAAAAATTTGGTATTAATTAAAAAAATATCAAAAAAATCGATTTTATAAAATATTATAAAAAATAAAAATGCACATCCGCTGCGATGAATTGTTTGACGTTTTTGTGTCTGGAACGCACCCCTTTTATATGCGCAGAACATCCATTATTAAATTTCTTACGCAGTACCGTATGGAGGTACTTTTATGTCATTTAAATAGGTTGGGTATATGAAAAGATATTTTTATTCAAGTAAATATTGCAACCATGTTTTTTACAGACAATTTCGATGTCTTGACCCCTGCAAATTAAATTTGTTTAATGAATGCGCGTCCACATCGGGAAAATGTTACTTTTTTTTATGGTAAAATGACGTTTTTAAATATGTTTATTAGTTTTAAAAAAAATTTCAAATACGTTTGATTATTATTTTTAATACATGCCAAAAAGTCATCTATTAAAAAGAATTAATTTTATCTCATTTAATTAAAAAGAATTAATTAATTAAAAAATAGTTTTCAAAAGTGCAATTTTTTTACGTTGGTTTTGTTGGAAATGGCAAAAAAAAATTAATCAAATAAATTTAATTAAAAAAATGTGTTTTTTAAACCTGAAATGATTAAAATTTTAAATAAATTAATTGAATAATATTTTCAGAGTGAAATAAAAAAAAATTAATTGAAGTAAAAGATCGAATTTCTGATTTTTAAGTTAAAATTTGAAAAGGTACAAAAAATTAACCATTACAAAAGTAGAAATTTTAAATAAATTAGTTGAATAATATTTTCAGAGTGAAATAAAAAAAAATTAATTGAAGTAAAAGTTAGAATTTTTGATTTTTAAATTAAAATTTGAAAAGGTACCAAAAATTAACTATTACAAAAGTAGACATTTTAAATAAATTAGTTGAATAATATTTTCAGAGTGAAATAAAAAAAAATTAATTGAAGTAAAAGTTAGAATTTTTTATTTTAAAGTAAAAATTTGAAAAGGTACAAAAAATTAAACATTACAAAAGTAGCAGATTTCGAAATTGAAAGAAAATTGAAAAGAAAAATCTGTATTGTGGACGCAACTTTACTCAAATCTTAACACCGAGCTTTCTGCACATACAACAAAGTCCAGGCAGGACAGCCACCCCTTTGCCCCTTGATTATCCTCGGACGCCAGGGGTAGAACAACGTCATAGTACTGTCCTTTAGTACCGCACGTGTTCAGAGCAGACATAGACGTCAATTTCGGCCAAAATGACGCTCAAAATTCGGAATAAAATCGCTTTAAAATTGGGAAAATCGTATCCCAAAACGAAGGACAAACGGCGAAGACATAAATAACCGCAGAAACCACGCATATATCGGCAACTTGGCAACGTATAATGATTTTTGATTGACACGGGCTTACGAAAAAATAACTAAAAGAAACAGCGCCGCAACGGCGGCATTTATTTAAACAATCGAAGGAAAACAAACGAAGGAAATATCGATTCCAATGATTGCTCTTTTCCATGGCGACCGGAGGGCTTAGGAACACCATGGAAACTCAGCGAGATTAATGGAATCTGGAACGTACTCAGGAAATATATGCAATCGGGCTAATTAGTTTTTAAGAATGTTAAAAATAAGTGGTTAAGTGTAAATATTGTTAAGTTTTTAGTGGTAAATGTAAAGAATATCGTGTTATAGAAGATATATAGTGATTTGTATCGATAAATCAAGGACGATCCAGGACGAAAATGGACAAAATGAACAAGGTGAGTTTTTCCACAAAAAAAAACATATTTCCTTGTCGCATGTAAATTAATTATTTGATATAAAATAGAATAAATTAAAAATTGTGGTAAACTCACCTAATGTTTTGTAGTTCCTTTCTTTCGCCACCAGAACAACGCCACTGTTTGAAAATGTTCTTGAAAAGTTGTTCTGAAAAAAAGAAATATATATTTTATTAAATATAAACGAGGAAACATATTTTTATATTTATTTACAACTATAAAAACAAAAAGATAATTTTTCATACAAATCTGTCGGTTAGAAATCCAAAAATAAAATAGCGTGTTTAAAATATTATCGTATGTTTGTATTTTTTTCTAGACAATTTATAAAAAAATATTACGTTGTAAAGAATCAAATTTTAGAATTTTTAATTTTTTTTAAATTTTAATTTAATTTTTATTGTTATATCAAAAATTTTACTTAAAAACAATTCTATTAAATTCAAATAATATTGAAAAGATTTTCAATTTTACAATTGATGATTTAATTAAAAAATTCCTTAATTGTTTGGTTTCCTAATTTTTCAATTCTTACAATTTTTTGATTTTCAGATTATAAAATGTTTCCGATTGATTAAAAATTTAAAAAAAAATGTACGTTTCCTTTTAATTTTTCATACTTTTCAAACTTCAAAACTTAAAAAAACAAACAATTTTCATTTTTAAGTATCATTATTGCGATTATTATTTAAGTTTTATTTAAAAAAAAAATTATAAATCGACAAAAATATTCGAATCTATAGAATTCAAATCTTCCACCCTTATTCTTAAAGCGAATGCAAATAGAAATGCGTCTGATTTTTCTGCAAGGGTGCTTTTCGTACAAGGGTCGCGTCCATACATCCCATACATAAAAAGTAGGGTGGTTTTATACTGAGCAGACAGTAAGGGGTTGTACAAGAAGGGTGAAAAAATCGCCACGACGAAGATGAGCTGAGATCAAAATTGAAATGTACAAAAGTAGTGCGATCTTAAAATTTCATCTATTCCTTGGAGATTCGATTCTGGGAATTAAATATAAATGGAAGAAGGATGTATGAGGGCTGCAATGGGGTGCGATAAAATAAGGGTGGTGTTGAATTTCTGCAGTATAAGATGGTGGCGAAATTAAATTTTTCAAAATTTTAAAAGAATATTTTTTGTTAGATTTAATTAGAAATTCATACAAATTTAATTCGAAAAAAGTTGCCTACCCAGTTCTCAACAAATTTTCACATTTTAAGGTCTCATAAAAACTTGAACTAAATTTTTATTCGTTAGCAAACTAAATGTACAGCCCAAAATAATTTGATATAAAATAATTAAAAATCAGGGACAGCTGCAAGTACGCAATGGTACCAACATAAAAACCATTATGTACGATCGCCTTTTGTTTAATAGGGTCCTGCTAATCCCCAAATTTATTTTATTGTTTGTACAAGAACTAGATCTAACATCAATGGTCAATTCTCAATGGAATTCTCTATATATGCTATGTTGCATTTTCTATTCAGGTATAATTTTTTTAGTGGTCAAAGATACAGGGTGTTTAAAATAAACCACACACATTTTACGTAGTTAATAATAATCATAACAACGTAATAGCGTTTTTTTTAAACTCGTTATCAAATGCCAATTTTCAATACAATAAATTCGATATTTTTTAATTTTTAAATATTGGCTCTCTAAAATTTTTTACAAGAATATACTAAAGGGAAAAGTTTTAGAGATTTTGCGTACGATTTAAAAAATCTTTATTTATTTTTTTTAGCATTGTTAGTTTTCGAGATATTTTTAAAAAACTTTGACCTAATTTAAAATACTATTTCTTAAACATAAACTAACAAAAAAACACAAATGATTGTCAACGTCTGTTATTTTGACAACTGATTTTTTGGTAATGTATATATTTGCAGATTGTCAATCAATTTCCTTGAAACTATTGTTGCTGGCATACAATTTGCAGCAGCACCCTGTATATACAACACTATCCACAGCAAACCTATCTTTGATATGCAGCTCTGAGCGCGCACACACGGTATATATATATCCTTCCGCGGCATGAACAGGGCACAGGGTTGACCCTATGACGGACCGGTCCCTATCCCTTCGACCGACCCTTCATTATAACATATGGTTGCATATATAGCTTAGTTAGCGTAGGTAGGTTGCGTCGTTGCTAGCGGAGAATTGTGCAAGCTGCACGTATAGACATATCGGGACGTGCCATTGGCACTGGCACTGGCAGTGACTAGTCACTAATGTTGCGAGTGACCTCTGATATGCCGTGATGTTTTAACTCTGCCGTTGGATGTATATATTATTGGGGAAAGGGTCAATAGGGCAAAGAGAAGAATTGGTTTGGAAAAAGGTCAGGATGGTTTGAAATGAAGTTTCTTTTTATAAAAAAAAATATGAGAGAAACGTTATTTCAATTAATTTCGATTAATTATTTAGGTTTGGCTTAAAAAAACACATTTCTTCATTGAAAATTAAAAAATTTAAAGGCTCGTTTGGGTGTTATAATTTTTTTATGTAAAAAAAAAAACATGGTATATTTTGGCACAAGAATTTTGCCGCAAAAAAAACTTGTACCGACATAATATTTTTAATATATATTAAGAAAGGTTTGAATTAGATCAGGGCAAATTTTTGAGGAATTTGATTCGTTTGTTTTTTTTTTATTAATTCTTAAATTGTGGTTTGTTTTTGTCAATTATTTGAAACATTGCTAAAAAAAAATTTTATATTCAAATATTAAAAAAATACATTTTGTTGAAAACTAAACTTGGAATATTTTTTTTACGGATGATTGGTAAATTTTACAACACTGTGCAAAGTTTATTGACAAATTTCTTGATTAAAAAATTTAAAAACATGTTCGCGGTTGATATTGATTTTTTTAATACTTTTTGATACATTTTGAAAGAAATATATGTGTAGGGGTTGTTAAATTATGATTGACTTTGAGGAATATAGATGGCTTTTAAGTCCAGTTATGTTTGTCAGTGATCAAATGCTGCGTTGCAATTTATCAGCAATTAAAATTGCGTTATTTTACGACTAATGATTTTTCTTTAAATTTATTAAAACTAATAAATGACAAGACTCTATCGTAGACAATCTTTCAATTAATTATTTCCACAAACCAATTGCTCTCTCGAAAATTATAAAAATAAAAAAATTGAAAATTTTACAATCACTGTTGTCCAACAAGAAATATTGCAACACGAAGTCTTCTTATTAAAATTTCTTGAACACTTTTCCAAGTGCAATAATAAATCTTCCCTTTCAGAGACAAAGAATTATTATCATAATGTTTAAAAACAAGTCATGTTTTTAACCATTGTCACACTCGTATTATATATTAGCCCACCAGGAACAAAAGAAGGCAGTCTGACCACGGAGGAACAATTAAAAAAAAAAAAAATTTAATTTTGCTCAATACTAGATGTTTTATTTAAAATAAAATCTTAAAGAACTTATAAAATAAAATAATGATTTTTTTGTAATATTTAAGAAAAAATAAAAAAATAAATGTATATGCAAAACAGCTTTGTGGTCACCACACGACTTTTCCTTGAAGAAATCATTTTTATATCTACCCGAATTTTTTTTTTTATATAAATTATTCTTTCATGTAATGAACTTTTTATAATTAATTTTTTTTCTGGAATACAAAAAGTTTTTGTTGTACATTGACTTTAATAAAATGTTCCTCTATGGTCCAGAGGCTCGTTTAGTCATTTGCTCGTTTATTACTTTCTTTCTATGGGGTAGAAAAGTTTCTTTAGTAGAAGAACAAAAACAAAAACTTAAAGTTAAAGAAGAAGCAGAAGAAGAGGAAAAGTCGTGGATGGTTTCACTTCTGTATTCTTTCCATGTTGATCTTGAGCAACTTTGTCGTGATATATCTACAGGGTATTACGTTTATATAGGGATATTGTTCTAATTAAATTTTTACATCAAGTGATTTTTGATTTTTTTTTTAATATATTAAATAATGAATAAATAACTATGAAATGTTAAAATGTTTTAATAAAATAAATGTTTTTTTTATTCGTCATTAAAAAAATTTCTACGAGTTTTGTTGAGTTTCGTTAAATCAAAATAATACTATTTTTTAATTGTCAAATTAGAAATTTTACTAAGCCCGGGCGTAAAAAGAACTAAATAGATTCAATGTGTTTTAAGTGCGTCGTTTTTTCGCATGTAAAAGAAGTGGTAAAGCATAAAGAAATTAATCTTATTCACTTTGGGAAAGCTGTACGTTGCAAGACATTTAGTTAGGCACAAAAATTTTATTCGAATTTATTAAAAATTCGTTACTAATTGATAGTTTTTTTTCGGAGTAGATTAAATTAAAATAATTAGTGCGGTAAAACAAATACTTTGTTATAAAAAAAATTCTTTGCGTAAAGAAATGTCTTAATTCTTCTATATTTTCGTATAAACTAGAGTAAATGTCTTAAATTTTCATGTATTTAAACGTTTTTTAAACTTGGCAACTTTCGCCAAGAATAAAAAAACGCTGAGAAACTTAAAGGATGTCTAATTTCAAAATGATTTACAATTCCCGCTATTTTTTTTTTAATGGAAGATATTTCAAAACAAGGATTTTTCTAATATTAAAAAAATTCATTTTTCGTATTTGTAAATATTAAATTATTTTTTCTACGAAATAAGACGAAAGAAAATCGAGTCGCTTCAATTTTGTCGGTGAATTTTCTCGCTACGTCTTTTATAAATATCAATATACAGGGTGAAATATTTAAATTGATTGAATTATTTAAAAAAAAATCACAAGTGTTTAATTATTAATTATTTGCAAGTAGACACATAAAAAAATTGCAAAAAGCAAAAATATAAGATTAAAAATATATATATGACAATAAATTGGCGAATATTTTTTGTAATAAATTTTGAAATCCTAAATTTTTGCATTTTATGTAAATGCTTGCATGTATCGCTGTATATATAATATTTTGTACGAGAAAGGGTTAAATGGGAGCTGTGGCAACTATGGCTGAGTGTCCTACTGTTTTTCTTCGTCAATTAAAGTGGGTCCGGACAAAATGATTCTATATACCAAACGTAAGGAGTGTCCAAACACACAATAAAATCCATTCTCAAAAATAAATTTTTGATTTGACTATTTTTTGATATTTCATTCCGCGTTTATTAATTCATTATTTTGGGTTGGCAACACCGCTGTTAGAATACCTTAACAAAAAAAATAATTTTTTTGGTAAATATGATATTTAAATGTATAAAACGACAATGCAGGAATCATAAAAAAAAATATTAAATTAAATTAATGTTTTAAAAATATATAAAATGGCAGTGGTATGCAACTGTTCATACACACATGTAGGTAGAATCAACTAATATTTAGTTTCATACAAAAATGACGTAAAAAAACGCTTTTTTTAAATAAAAATCTTGTTTTTTAATTAAATTTAAAAATAAAATATACTAAATAGTTCGCCCCCTGTTCAAAAAAGCTGTATAATCTTATATATTTTTAATAAAATAAAATAAATAAAATATAGGTACTGAAAAGGCACTCGTTGGTCACCCCTGTGCCAAAAAAAAGGCTACAAAACCGCGCTTAGATCGCTGTTATTTTTAGATCATTTTTAATTGGTTCCACGCGTCTGTTGGGGGGGACCGTTTAGGTAAAGACCATCAGAGCGTCGTCGTCGGGACGCCGGGCGTCTCGACGACGCTATTACTGTTACTGTTAAGACGCGACCACTTAGAAAGAATATCATCAGGCATGAAATATTTCATTTACCCAACGAAAGGTCTTCACCCGTAATTAAAAAGACGCGCTCCAATTTATTTTTGAGAGGGGGCGCGGGGCGAGGGGGTGGGGGGTGGTGCCACTTTCGCACGAAAGTGGCAGTCCCCCCCCCCCAAGAAAAAACAAAACGAAAATCGAACAAATGATGCGCAGATTCGTTTTCAATTGTTTTGCTTTTGGCGAGTTTTTGTTTTTGTGTGTGTGGGGGGGGGGGGGAGTTTGGATAGATAATATCGATTTTAATTAGCATATATAAAGTGTTTTTATGATTTTTTGTAAGGAAACCACCAAATGACAGAAAATATCCTATAAAATTTCAGAATAATGAAGAACATGTTAAAAAATTTTCACCAATTTTTAAATCAATTTGTAAAATATTTTAGAAATAGCGGGAAGAAATGTAAATAGATTATATCAATTTTTATAAACTATATTTTATATGATTATTTCAGGAAACCACCAAATGCCTTGCGAATTCAATGAAATTTTTTCGCAATTTTTTTGTTTCTTCGTTAAAAAAATGCTAATTTTTTGAAGAAGATATTTTTTATAATATATTTAATAGGTTCTTTTAAGGAACCACTAAATGTCATAAAATGTTCTCGAAATTTAAAGCAAATTTAATAATAGATAATATTTTTATTTGATTTTACCAAAATATTGTGTTCGTTCTTTGAAAAACTGTTTTATTTTTTAATAGAAAAACTATTTTGTAAATTTTTTGAAACAGCTAATTTTTATATTATATTGCCAGGTTTTTTTATATTAAATTTGCTAAAAATCGTAAAAATCATAAAAATCAGCGAAATTAATTTTTTTTTTATATTTTTCGATTGTTGTAATGAAATTTAAATAATTCCGAAATTTTCAATTTTTTTTTAATAATGCATTTCTAGTTATACTTAAAAAAAACATATTATTTGAGCAAATATATATTTGTTTGAAAATTTGGTCAAAATGGTCAATTTTGAAATGAAAATCGATGGCGGAATAATAAATTCAAAACTTTGCAATAAATATTTGATATAATGAAATGTAAACATATTCCATGCAGAATAATTTAATTTCTAGTTGCATACTAATTGGAAAACATTTTTTTAAATTTTCATACCAAAAAAAATTTTTTTTTGCGATAGCAGCAAAATAGAATGAAATATAAAGCGCTGCATTTATTTTAAGTACTTTATTCGGTGAGAAAAAAATTGTATGTAATATTTTTTCACTAAATATAAATTAAAACTTTTCAAATTTTATCCTATAAAATAAATTACAAAAAAAATCGATTGAAAATGTTAGAGCCGCCATCTGTCAAATGTGAAATTCATTCAACTAAGCAACAACAACAAAATTAAATTAAAAATGTCCAGTGGCTGTTTTTAATTATCACAAAGCTCGAGGAAAGGGTCAACAATTTCAATTTGATTTCAAATGCTTTACGGTACCAAAGGGACAATAAAAGGCTACAAAAATGGTACCCAGGCCATAAGAAGAGTGTATTATGTTACGTGTGAGCATGTGACCCTTTTCGTCGACGTTTCGACGCATTATTTCGATACTATATATCGTCAGGGCTGAACGATTGGATGAAATAGCAGTATGTTTGAGAAATAACTTTTTAATAATGTTGAATTTTTCCCCCAAAAAAAATATCTTTCGCATCTTTTTCGATGCAAGAAATTTTACAAAATTTTACAAAAAACAATTTTCATATACGACATTTCTGCTTAGTATATGGAATAATGATCAATCGAGGGGTGTGTGTAAAAAAAAAAAAAGGGAGCGACCCTTTCTTAATTCACTGTCCTCGAAAATAACCTCAAAATGGCGATAAAAAATGTATACCTGAATGGCTGCGTTGTATGACGCCATACAGAAAAATGCAGTGTTTTAAAAAATAATTTTACTAAAATTTTAACTGTTGATTAAATTTTATATTATACTGAAAAACGCCGTATTCGTTTTTCATATTTTTTTTTATATTTTATCAAGTAAAAAATTACTTACTGCCATTTTATCTATAAAAATTCGTGGTCGTTACCAAGGAAGCGTTCTTGTACCAAAAAAAAAAGAACCGAATTATTGTCATTTGTTCTGGTAGATCGGTTTTCTTAGCAACATCACAAGTCGGTCCGAATTTTTATTTTTAAAACAAAGGAACGCCGTTACGCCGTGTTTTTTTTTGGTGTAATTTAATATTGGTGGTTCCTGAGCAACGCACGGTACAATGGTTCTTATTGTTACGAAAATATGAAGAGGAAAGGAT
This sequence comes from Leptodirus hochenwartii, assembly GCA_947310635.1. Taxonomy (NCBI): domain Eukaryota; kingdom Metazoa; phylum Arthropoda; class Insecta; order Coleoptera; family Leiodidae; genus Leptodirus; species Leptodirus hochenwartii. The sequence continues at coordinate 1,235,907 of OX371186.1, forward strand.
TGAAAGAACAGTCGCTAGGCATCAAGATTTCGTGTTATGGCATAATTGAAAATTGTTGTGAGAATTTCGTTTAAAATTTTTTTTTTAATAGGTCCAGTGTGAGAAAATAATTTTTAAAAATTTTATTAAGTCGATGATTTAATGTAAAATATTTATTATATTTTATTTATATATATTATAATTTTTCTATATGGAAAAACGAGTAATGGAAAATCATTTTTATTGTTTTCAAATCTATGAATTCAATAATATATATTTTTCAAATGTGCAAGTGAATTTTTTTAAATTTTACTTAAAAAATAGAAAATTTTACAAATTTTTTAGAATTTCACATTCTCTCGTATTTTGATAACTTCAAAAATTTCGAAAGTACAAAAGAAATTACTCTTTTTGTTTTTTCACGAAAGTACAAAAGAAATTACTCTTTTTGTTTTTTCACAAAAAGAAGTTCTAACTTAATTATATTTTTCAAATATTTTTTAAAAATTATATATACATATATATAATGTGTTTGTTTCTAATTGTAGAATTTCGATTGTTTTGTCTTGTATTGAGAATTAACAGTTTTTGTTAGATGACAGAAAACAGTCGCTGGGCTAATTTTCTTAATTACGCTTTAATTCACTCACGATGGCTTCTGCGATCATATTTTTAGCAAATGTCTGCAGTATTTACAGAAATAATTGAAGACACAAAACAAAAACACAAAATATACCGAGTGTTCGTTATTTCACAAATAAATTAATCTTAAACATGATTTTTCGAAATATATTTTTATATCGATATATATATATACGTCAATAAACATTTTTTAAGACAACAAAAATTATTTTCTAATTTTAGATACGCCAAAAAAACAAATTCGTATCATAATTAAAACAAAAGCCGCAATAAAAAAACACTTTCAGGTGTGAAATTCCACTAAAGTAGAATTTACATACACAAATGACGTAAAATATTAAATTAATAAATTAATCCGTTCGCGAACTTTTATACATTATTATCGGGAATTTATTTTTGTATTTAATATTTTAAATATTCATTAAACGTTACTATAATCCATCTAGCGCGCCTTGATGCACAATTACAAATGAATTATCGAAACAAAATATTTTTAATATAGCTTTTATTGTATAATATCATCGTAGGTGGCGAGTGGATCGGCTATATACAGCGTGAATAAGCAAAAACACAATGAAAACAATTTTTTCACGAACAAATTATTAAAAAACAATTGTTCCTGGCTATTAAATATTTACTCGGCTTTTGAAATTATTTAATAGATTTTTGTATTGGAAATTTCGCCTGCGGCATAATTTTTATTAATAAAAAATACACACTTAAATTAGAATTAACAGCTAAAATTCGCGCGCGATTTTTTTTCCCAAACAAGTACCAGGAACTTATAAAAAATAATAAATTTCGTTCTAAACACAAAATTTTTCATCAAATAATGTTGGGGGAATTTTTATTCGCAGTTATTTTTATTGATATTCTACTTTTTATTAAAAAAATATTTTTTTAAATTTGTAGTTAATCATTTATTCTATAATAAAAATATCTAATTCGAGTGGGAATATGTTTTTTAATAAATTTAAAAAAATTATTACAAAACACAAACAAAATATATGTTTCTGGCTTCACGCTGTATATATTTGAATACAATCATTTGTTATTTTTAATTTAAGAAAAGGGTTATAAAAAAAAATTGAAGCAACCTTTTTTGGAATTTATGTGTTGTTAAAAATATTATTTCGACATAAAATACATGTATTTTTGCATCACGCTGTATATATATATTCGAATGCAATCAATTGTATATAAGACTTATTAATAAAAATATTTTTTTATATAAGAAAATTTGAAGAAATGTTATTTTCTTTGGAAAAAGGTTGTCAAAATAATTTTTTTAGGAGAAATTGTCAAGGAATTAAATTATTCCATTTTAACAAAAACATTTCTTTAGGACAATGTGTTGTTAAAAGTATTATTTCGATATAAAATACATGTATTTTTGCATCACGCTGTATATATATTCGAATGCAATCAATTGTTTGCGATGAGAATGCAATAATTATATTAAATAATTACATTAGGGAATTGGGATGAATTTATATAAAATACTTTGAAATTTTATTCCGAATATTTAAAAGGCTTTGATTTTATTGGCTGCTAATTGCGAATTAAAAATTACCACTTGGTCAGATTTAATTGCTCTCATATTTATTTATTTATTTATTTATTATCATCGTTTGTTTTATTTTAGATTGTATTTGTTTGTATATTTCTATTTAAAATTTTATATATAATAAATTATATATATACAGGGTGGTAGAATTTTTTTTTTAATTACTAAATATTCTGTAAATATAAAACAATTAAAAATATACAAAATATAAATGGGATTTTTTTTTAGGAATTTTTTTTAGTATTGTACAAATTTCTTTCCTTTCTTTCTTTTTATAAAACTGAAAATGAATAAGATTTAATATAAAAAATATTGTTTTATTAATTAAAAAAAAAACTGTAAATACAAAAATAACAGAGAAAAAATTACTAAGAATTTTTTTAGGAATGTTAATATTTTTTACTGACAGAAAGATCGTAAATACGAAAAGTTTAGGTTAAAAATATATTGTTTTTAGAAAAATACCAAAAAAATTAAATCACCCCGTATATATATTTCATTAATTCATGACTAAATTTGATTTCATTTCAATTGTAATTATGTTTTAAATCGAAATAATCGAAAATATGTAACTATTTCCATTTATTTTAATTAAACTAATCTCATAAACTAAAATATATTTTTCCTTTCCCATTAACTTCTAATTAATTTTATATAATTAATTTAATTCTCCACTTGTTTATTTAATATTATCTAAAATAAAAAGCAGCTTCAATTATGCAATTAAATCGCACCATATAGGACTATATATGTATAGTTGGTTGCCCCCCTACATATATAAAACAAATGAACAAAATAAACTGACCAATGGGCATTAATACTGTTTATATTGTCCAGTTTATTTATTATGCTAAATTTATTACTCTTTTGTTTATGTGTATATAAAATTTAACAAAATACAAAATTTCCCAGATATTTTGTAATTAATTACTATATACCGAGTGTTAAAAAAAAATTTTTTTTCAACAAATTATAGTATATTAAAAGTTTATATTTATTAGAATATATTTTTAGATTTTTTTATATACCGGATTTACGTTTCGATTTTTTTTTATAAGACAAAAAGTGTAACGGGAAAAGGATAATAAATTTTCTTTAAGAAAAAAAATTTGTCATATACCGTATGTTTCAAAAAACTTTTTTTAGTTGATCATTTTTTTTTTCATCAAATTTATTTGGTCACCCAGTGCACATATAATGGCAGTATAAATAACATTTTTCAGTAGCTTAAAAACAGTTGAAATAGTGATGTAATTGATGGCCCCGTAAGCTTATTGTATTCTATAATTTATAATTGTCATTTTATGAAAATGCAGATTCATTTTTATTATAATTTCATGAAAATGGTAATTACTTTAAGCTAATAAATAATTAATTAGCGCGAATTGAAAATTATGATAATTTCCAAAATTGAAATCGTTTATTTATCGCTGCAAAAATTGGGTGAAAATTATTTAAATCGCGTGGATATTATTTTGGGAATTCAAGTTTTATTAAAAGGGTGACAAAATTTAATTTTGTCCCACAAGTTTTTTTTTAAATTTTTTGAAAAAGTATACGAAAACATTTAAAATAACTTTTTTTTTGTAATTGTATAAAAAAAATTATAATTTTTCCATGAAAGTGCTAAATGCTGCATTTTTGAATAGTATTGCATAATAACATTTGTCCTTATATAAATCCTACACATATTAATGAAAAAGCAGTAATTTAGTTAAAATTGTAAGGTTAACAAAATTTTCAAAAAATAAAATGAAAATTTAATTTTCTGGACCATATACAAGGTGTTAAAAATAATATATCAAAAAAAATATTATATTCAAATATTTATTATAAATATGTATATTTATTGTTATTTTGAATCAAAAATTATCTAACATATTTTTTCAAACGATCTAATAGCACTTTAAAAAAAATTATATCATTTTAATTTTTAATAAGACAGATTTTAATTCCATTAAATAAAGCATCCCTTAAAATTACGTAAGGGTAGAAAAAACAGGAAAGAATAGAGACAACGGGGTTGGAAAAAACAATCTTCCGGAAAGAAGATGGACTCGTTTAAAACGTTAGGGGTGCAAAATGATAAGTGGTAGTATTCAATACAGGGTGTCAACATATTTTTTTTTAAATATTACTTACAAAATTTGACAATTTTTTTTATTGTTAAATAAAAAAAAATTCAAGGCGTCCCGACCATCGAAAAAATGTTTTCATTTCTTTTATTAATCGAATTTTTAATAAATTGTCTTTAAAGAGTGACCACAAAAAAAAATATTTTCTAATTTAATTTTTTTCGCACCTTAATCGTAAAAATAAAACACATTTTTCTGCAGTAAAAAAATTGTTAGATATTTTTTTCTTGAACACTCGTTATATGTAGCGTGTGTGACGTTACTGATGGTTCTGTTCTGATTACAGACCGAGGCGTGAAGAGAGCGACAGGCCCTTGAGAAAAAATAATTACGCCGAAAAGGCCTTAAAATGAATGCCAGCCATTTTAAAACTCTAAAAAGTTTTCACGTAAATCTAATTTCGGTAGACATTTTTATATGTATAGATATTTAAATATGGCCGGAAAAGAAGGGCGTAGATTCAATAAACAAATTCGCTTTTAATTGGTATTAATTAAACGGTAAAATTTTATTTGTTTGTATTTTTAAATGTTATTTTAAATTTGTGTTTTGTTTGAAAAATTTTGCGGGACAAAAATATTAAAATATGAGATTTTTAAAGGGTGTCAGGGTTGATTCGTAGAATTTTATAAATCTTTAATATTTTTAACGTACTTGTCTGAACTATAAATTTTTTTTTTTTTAAATTAAATATTTTACAAATTTTTATAAAATGACTTATGTTTTACAGGCTCAAAAATATTGACTTCAGATTTAAAACTCAAATAAAAAGTTTATTTTTTAAGATATCAATAAAATATCGATAGCATATTTTAGCTGTATCCTTTGGCAATAAAAAATATATATTTAAAAACTGAAATATATTTTTTTCATATATATGTCGCTACGAACAAAAAAAAGCGTTTCGCTTCTTCATACCTCGCAAAATATTGGGGTAACTTTAAAAAGGAATTTTAAGGGGTAGAAAAACTGCTATCAAGTGTCAAAGTGGCATAAATTAAATTAGGAAATATTCAAATTGATCAAGTGGAAAGCAGCTTAAAAAATTATCATTTTAAACACTTTAAAAGTAAATCTAAATTTTTATATACATTTTATTTTATACACAAAAATTTAGATTTATTTAAAAATCGTTAATAAAAATAAATATCAACTAGATGCGCATTTCAGAAGCTCATCTGTCATTTTCTTCGGCACAACAAATATATAGAAAAAAAAAATTACAGTCAATCATAATTTATTGTAAAAAAAAACACAATTTCAAAAATTCTAATAATTTTTTTTTGGTCGGCTGTAAATAATTTTCGGTTATGTGCGATTGCATTGCCAATATAATACTACAGAGTTTTCAAGTTTCAATTAAATCGATGGTCATAAATTTGGCAATAATTTCATTATATATATATACAAAAGGCAAAGTCCATATATCAACATTTTTGTTACTACTGGATTAATTGCTCGGCAATATATCGTTCGATGGCCAGCGCAGAATTGTTAAATATATGTAAATTAAAATAATATAGGTTGCAGTCCGCTAATATGTCACACTTACAAGTGACATATAACAGTTTCGAACCAAAGTAGTTCAGTTTGAATTTTTTTGTAATTTGCTTAATTTATTTTATTGAAAATAAATTTGTTTTGTCGGAAAAAAATGGCGTACGGTATTTTTAAATTGTGACATGTGACATTGACAGTTGAAATTTGATAAATTCTATAAATTTATACCATTCTATAAATGTAAAACAAACAAAAATGTAAAAATATTCTTGAGAAAACGAAGAAAAATTTTTTTTTCATAAATAAATTACATTTTTGAAAAAATTCAACGATTTAGGAGATTTTAAAATTATGCCAAGTGACGATGACGATTCAATGAAGAATTTCGCTATACCAAATTTTTGTTTATTACATTTAAAAAAAAAAAAAATCAATAAAAGCTGTGTATTGTAAAAAGTGTGATATAAGTTGAGATTTTTTAACGTGACAAGTTTTGACGTAGCCATGTTAACATGACAACGGATATATATCTATATAAACAATTAAAGCCGGGCCTGGTTGCGTGGCAATGGCAGCATCGCCTGCAACGAATAGTTCAATCATATTTTTTCACAATGAACAAGTGACTAGCGAATTTATCTATCTATCTATGTTGTATCATTATGTATATATAGATGAAAAATTTTGTTTTGTATTGGGCTATGTGAGGATTTTATTAAATTCGCAGTGAAAGTTTTCATAAAACGATTTTCATGGAAAATGCCATGAAATTGAAATATATCGTATTATATATATATATATATATATGCATATCTATATACAGCGTGTTGTAGAAACATGTTTCTCTTATTAGGTTTTGATATATTATCTGGTAAGGACCAAAAATATGTTTTTTCTTATAATCAAAATTTAAAAAAAAACGAAAATCGTAAATATATTAATTTTCATAAGTATTAAAATTTTAGTGGAGATTTTTTTTTTGAAGAAAAATTCTATAGTATTAAGTATTCTACAAAATTTAAAATATCAAAAATTTAATTATCTATTCAAATAAAAAAAAATTTAATTCAAATGTTTGAAAATAGCAGAAATTGTAAAAGAAATTTTAAAATACTCAAATAGTTTTATTACAAAAAGATTGTTTAGGAATCATTTACATTTTTTGTTTTAATAAATATAATTAGTTTATAAAAAATAAGATTTTTTACTACTACTTTTTAATAGATATTTTCTAATATTTCCAATATTTTTAATATCTAACAATTTTCTTCTAATCGGGACGAAAATGCAGTGAAAAAAAAAACTATCGTAATTATTTCGAAAAAAAACACAAAATAAATATGTATTAAAATTTTAGTGCAGATTTTTTTTTAAAGAAAATTTCAATATTATTAATTATTCTACAAAATTTAAAATACCGAAAATTCAATTATCTATTCAAATAAAAAAATTTTTGATTCAAATGTTTGAAAATAGCAGAAATTGTAAAAGAAATTTTAAAATACTCAAATAATTTTATTACAAAAAGATTGTTTAGGAATCATTTACATTTTTTTTTTTTATAAATATAATTAGTTTATAAAAAATAAGATTTTTTACTACTACTTTTTAATAGATATTTTCTAATATTTCCAGTATTTTTAATATCTAACAATTTTCTTTTAATCGGGACGAAAATACAGTGAAGAAAAATACTAGCGTAATTATTTCGAAAAAAACACAAAATAAATATGTATTAAAATTTTAGTGCAGATTTTTTTTTAAAGAAAAATTCAATATTATTAATTATTCTACAAAATTTAAAATACCGAAAATTCAATTATCTATTCAAATAAAAAATTTTTTGATTCAAATGTTTGAAAATAGCAGAAATTGTAAAAGAAATTTTAAAATACTCAAATAGTTTTATTACAAAAAGATTGTTTAGGAATCATTTACATTTTTTTTTTTTATAAATATAATTAGTTTATAAAAAATAAGATTTTTTACTACTACTTTTTAATAGATATTTTCTAATATTTCCAATATTTTTAATATCTAACAATTTTCTTCTAATCGGGACGAAAATGCAGTGAAAAAAAAAACTATCGTAATTATTTCGAAAAAAACACAAAATAAATATGTATTAAAATTTTAGTGCAGATTTTTTTTTAAAGAAAAATTCAATATTATTAATTATTCTACAAAATTTAAAATACCGAAAATTCAATTATCTATTCAAATAAAAAAATTTTTGATTCAAATGTTTGAAAATAGCAGAAATTGTAAAAGAAATTTTAAAATACTCAAATAGTTTTATTACAAAAAGATTGTTTAGGAATCATTTACATTTTTTTTTTTTATAAATATAATTAGTTTATAAAAAATAAGATTTTTTACTACTACTTTTTAATAGATATTTTCTAATATTTCCAATATTTTTAATACCTAACAATTTTCTTCTAATCGGGACGAAAATACAGTGAAGAAAAATACTAGCGTAATTATTTCGAAAAATACCGCGCAAAATAAATAATATATATTTCATACACCCTTTACTTATTTATAGAAATTTTGAAATTGCGAAACGTTTATTTGTATCGCACGAATTATTTATTCGATCGAAATACCGACATACATTTTTTTTTCTTCTGAATAATAATATTAATTTAAAAAAAATAATTTGCGTAAACAATTGAAAGCAACGTGGAAATCGTCCAATAAAATTTCAAAAAAATCCAATTATTTGCGGACACCCGACAATTTTCTTTGCTAGTGTACACGTGGGCTGGCTATCTTTAAAAATTGGCAAAATTCAATTATGACAGTGGAATTACGTCTGGTCGAGACGTTTTGCCCCTTTTATTAACACAAGACAAATTGAACAAGGACGACTATAGTCCGAGGCGCTATATGTGCCCGTGTGCGAGACAGAGATGGGAACAGTGGGGTCGGATTTAACTATAGATTCCAATCTGACGAAATTAAGAAATGAGAGCAATTAATTCGCAATTGTAGCTGTGGAGGGCGCTCTTCTACTTCTTTGCCCGGAAAAATGGCCAAATTTAAATTAATATCGGAGACGAAGAGAAAGACTTAAATGTGTAAAGAAGATGGCGAGATTGCGTGAGATTTGATTAGAATCTTGTTCAAATTTTGTCCAATTGAGAAATCATGTTTGTTTAATAGTTGGAAGTTTTCGTGTTTAAAAATATTGATGTACAAATATCATTTGATGTCTAATAATTTATTTCAATTTTATTTTCACGTGAAAATAAGATTTTTTTAACGAGAAATTATGTCAGGAATTTTAAAGTGCAAGAATTTTTGCTATCGGATTAAAAGTTTGGAAAATATCGTCAAAAAACTGAAAATTGAAAAATGAGACGGGTCCCCCCTTAAGAATTTTCACATTTTCCAAAGTGAGTTTATGATATTTCCTAATAGGAATTGGTGTTCGAATTTAGAATTTGAAGTGATTTTGGTGGGAAATGAATATTTAAAAAATTACTAATTTTTTAAATGAACAGTTAGAAATATTTTTATATGGACTAGATTTTTTTAATTCTAAATTCACGCTATAAATAAAAGAATATAAATACTTTTTCTGTAGCTTCAAAAGTTTCGGAAAATATCGCTAAAAAAAACTGAAAATGTTAAGGTGATACCCTCTAATATTTTTCTGTTAAAATAATCACATTTTCAAATGTCCATTTATTAAAGAAAATTTGTTAAAAAATTAAAAATCTGGCAGATGAATATTCGAACATACACACCTGTTTAAAATAAATATATATATAATATCCAGTTAGTAATATATATTTTTTAATTACAGCAAAAAGAAAATGAAAAACAATAATTAATAATTTTTCATTTGCCAAATTAAAAATCATTTGTTTAGACTAGTTTTGACATTCTGTCAATCGATAGAAAAGAAAAAAACGTACGGACCAAAAATATTATTTTAAAACATCTGTTGGTTTGTTCCGAGCCGAAAAAAAACAGCACATAACTCGGGAAAATATGAAATTTTTATTCAAATTTGTGAAAAATGTTAGTGCTTTCCATTGTTTGGCAATTTTTCGCTGTTATTAAGCTAAATAACATTTGCTAGCGGCAGAGCGATAGTCAGATATTGTTTGTTATAACGCGCTTTTGTTATATTACAACCACTAACATACAGGGTGTTTATATATGTAGCCATGTTAACGAAGAATTGGTTAAAAAAAAATTTTTATCGCTTATTTTTTTGTGTTTTTATGTGACTAAGTAAAAATTGAACTGAAATTATTTGTTTGTCTGCATGTGTCCATTCGGACTGTTAAAAATAAACTGTCGTATCGATTTGGAAAAAAATTTCAGTATTATAAAGTCTGGTCTTACCTGAGTTTTTATGTTAAGTATTATTAAATTATTATAACAGGTGTCTGAGTAAAACTCGTAAATATAAAGCAATTCATTAAAAAAAATATGAAATGGTAGATGATTTTTTTTTAGATTTTTTTTTAGATTTTTTTTTGATTTGTAAAATAAATACTAAAGTGAAATCGAATATTAAAAAAATTGTGGAAAACGTTTTCAATTAAAATTTTGAATATTAAATATATTTTATAAAAATTTATATATATTAGAAAAATAATCCGCAAAATTCGATTTTTTAAATGATCTAAAATTCGAAAAAAATCCACTATATATTTAAAATGACCGAATTTTAGAAGAAGGAAAAACTAAAATTTAAAATTGTACAAAAATCGAAAAAAAAACAATAGTACTGAAATTCATTCATTTTTTACGAATCTATTTGATATATTTAAAAAAAACTACATCGCCGATCTCAAAAATTCTTTCACTAATGGCAACAGGTGGCTGAACAGTGGAGGAAAGTAAGAACCAAATCGCTAAAAAGTGGCAAAGTTATCTTACATACAGGATTAAAAATTTTAAATTAAAAAATTAATATCCTGTATGCGTTTTATAGGCTGTATTTTTGATGGACACCGAACTGGACCCAATCAGAAGCATTTATAATTCAAAATGCCTGTGAAATGTTTTCTATGTTTGTACTCTATTTTGCCCGGATGATAATTGACATGTGAATGTACCGTCTGTCCCTGTTTGCCAGATAGAGATGTGGACACGTCAACAATGATTGTTTGTTAGTTAGTTAGATTGCAACACTGCGCACTAGCCATTCGTCTCATTCAACCGTTTCCAACAAATACTAAATTCAAAGTTAAGTGATAGTTTATCAATTTCGCATTTATATCGAAGTGTTAAAGCGGACGATGAATTTATTTTTAGCTCATTTTTTTAAATGGAAAAATAGAAAAATTATTAAAATACATTTTTTCTTTGCTGTACACGAAGAAAAAAAAATTTTTTGTTTCCTTTTTCCGTATTTTCTAACAATCGAATGGTTAAAATATATAGAAGATATTTTTGGTTAATATTTTTTTTTTGCAAGGATAATTTGATTCTAAGTTCACGAGTTCATTATGAGAAGTGGGCGATGAGCGTGACTTGATAGCCCTTTGTTTTTCCGCGGACATTGTGATTTTTCGCCGATTTATAAAGGGCCATCCATCGGGAATCTTCAGTGTAGAAGAATGGCTAATATTAAAATCGATTTCGCTTTGCATACTTCATTAAGCCTTTTCTAAGAAAATTATATGAAATAACCGACTTTTCGTGGAAAAAACGGACGTTCAAAGAAATTGTATATAATTATTTGAAATTTTACGTCAGTTGAAAATTCTGAATTTTTATTAATTTTTTCATAATTCTTCTCACCTTACAATTTCAATTTATTTTATGTTTAAATTTTATACAGGCCATTTGGTGGTTTCCTTAATATAATAAATAAAATTAATAATGTGGCATAAATTCGGCTTATATCAGCAGAAAAAAAAATTAAAATTAATTACAAAAACGTCCGCTTAACCACGGCACTGAATATAATAAATAAAATAAAATTGATTCAATTAATAACATCCATTTTAATTAAATTTTACAGTAAAAGGTCGTTAAAAGGAAATTTTAATTGCGAAAACGTTTAATTTAAATTCATATCTTGTTCCTTGAGCGAGGACCTCTATACATATATATATATATATATATATTCAAATGAAAGGACGAAAGCGAGATATTTTAAAATAAATTATTTTTCCAGTTGCTTAGGTCCTTGTCCTTAAGGACGAGACATTCATAACTGTCAGAAGGACAATAGGATGGCAAAGAATCTCAGTGCGACTTACAAATTAACAATATGTTTTAGAGATGGGCACAAAAAACGCTCGAAATATTAATTCAAAATGCAAAAAAATTTGGCAAAAATTTTTTTTTAGAAAAACAGAGAGATTTGTTTAAAAAAAAAAATTTTTAGGGAACGAAAGTGAGCTGGACACATGATCGTGGTCACCGGTGCTGGGCAACATTGGAAAATAGTTATTTTCCAAATGAAAATCGACCCCTATGTTCAATTGGTGCGGATTTTTTTTTTGTTATATAGAGTGCGCTGTGAACCAAATGCATGTATAGCAGCAGTCATTATTAAATGCAATGACAGAACGGTAAAATATCATCGTATAGCCACCAGCATTTGTGTCATATAGATCTACAGGGTTGATCAAAAGTGTCGTTCGAATTAGGGGAATTTTGATTTTGATTTTTTCAATTAAGACTGATTTAGAATTTTTTTTAGAACATTTGGCATCAATGGAACTATTAATTGAAATAGGCGCGTTTCTGCAAGAAACGAATTTTTTTCAAAAAAAATTGCTAAAATTTAATTTTATTGAATTATAGATTATTGTGCGTACGTATTTACGTTTTCTCGATTTATTTTTATTTTTAGTAGAAGAACAAAAAAACTCGTCAAATAAAATTTATAGAGGATTCAATTTCTAACATTTTTTGTAATAAATACTTTTGGCATAGCTGCCATATTTACAAAGTTATTCTTCAAAATATAACAAAAAACGATCCTCACTAAATATGATCTCATTTTAATCGTACGTAACGGAATTTTGGCCACCCCTACGGCATTATTTAATGCAACAGACATTTTGGTTCGTTCAATTTTGGACAAGCACAGAAATAACAGACACACACAAATAGACACATGGCAGAGACGTATATATTTTATCACTGACAGAAACAACGGCAGAATTTCCTCTGAATGTACCATCCACATACCCCTATCGGACACTGCAAAAGCGCCCCCTACCGTTGGCATCGCGAACTAGCCTCAAATTGGCAAAATTGCATGTGGTAAATATTTTAGGGTAAATCGAAAAATGGGAAAATGTTTGAGAATGAATTTGAAGAATTTTTTAGCAATCTGGCAACCCTGCTCGATACAAATGGGAATTTTATTGTGGGGAATAACTGGATTGCGATTTTACACTGTTTTACAGCTATTAAAAATGCGACATGTTTAGATGGATAAAAAATTGCTTATTACTCACCCGGTATATCTGCGTGAAAATCTGAAAAAATAGAAAAATTGTATAAGTTTCTTGGCAATTTTAGCATTGATTTTTTAAAACAAAAGCATCACAATTAAAAAAAATACAGTATTTATTAATTAAACGAAGTTATGTGATTTTCAAATTTTCCTGATAATTTTTCAATTTGTACATGAACATCCTGAAAGAGCTATATTTTCGTAAATTTTTAAGATATTTTCGTTAAAAAATTCTTTTGGCAAGCCAACTAATTGATCTTGCAAAACTATTTAAAATATTTTATAAAAAAAAATATTTCGTTAATAAAAAAAATTAAAATATTCAAAATTCTTGTAATTTCGTTGAAAAATAAACTTTAATTTGAACACTGGTCACTGAAAATTTTATAACCTTGTTAATATTAAAGATATATTCGAAAAAAAAAATTAATCTGAAATATATGTATCGTATCTTTAATTAACATGTATAGAATTAGGTATTTTTATATTACAAATTAATTTTATTAATAAAAACTTTTAGGTTCTTTAAAACGTCAGTGAATTTTTTAAGTAGCCATTGATAAATGAATATCTCAATTAATTTTTCCGATAAGTAACTGAAGAAAAATACACTATAAAGCTAGGTTTCAGAAGATTTTTGAAATATTTTTTAAAAAATATTTATTATATTCGCCAATAATTTATTATAATAAACAAGTAGTATATAAATTCCATTTTCTCAGGCGCTCACTATAACCTTGATAACTTTTTAAGTTTTAATTAAAAATTACTAAAATAAAATGAAATACAACTACAAATAAACTATCTTTCAAAATATAGCAACAAAAGTATAAATTTTTAACGTGCGTTTCAATATTTCAAGACGTAAACGAAATTATAGATCATTTTCAAATGGCCTAGTGCTTTCAGGCCTATAAACTATATGTATGTATAAACGACGCTAGCGTCGCGACGTGCGTAACTGCCGCGGGTAGAGACATATATACATAGTACAGTGTTGCCGCTCTAGGCAGCCTCCGATAACCACAATAGATCATGTCTAGATAATCAAGTTTATAAGAAACAAAAAAGAAGCGCAATTTTCAAAAACGAATATTTATTGAAAATGTTCAAAAAAAGTCAAAATTTATGGAAGATTGGATTAAGAAATGATTTTTTTAATAGAATTTTTTTGGGGAGGAATTTTTGAAAAAATAGTTTAACTGTAATAAATTACTTAGTTTTAAATGATTTTTTTTAATAAATTAGAGGTTTGAATAGTTTTTGTATTTTTGTATCTCTTAAGATTAATTAATTATTTTGAAGAAAGATTTGAAACGTATGTTTTTTTAAACGTATTAATTTTTAAGAAATATCTTTTATACAATTTTGTTGTTTAAAAAATAAGAATCATTGACGTAGAATTGACCAAAAATCATTGACGTAGAATATAAATTTTTTCAAAATACAATTTTCACTGATTCGGTCTGTATGGTTCATATAAACGGTCCCAGGGCCAGCAAAGGGCAACGAACAAAACGGGAGTATCTGCGAGGCCTATCCCTACTCAAATAATGATGAGGATGTTCGCTTAGGTGGACGAAACAGGGGGGTTAAATGTGCATCATCAGAGATCATAAAAACGTGCAAAATCACGAGTGAAAAATTATTGTGCATTGGAAAATTCTAACTGGGTGGTTGGAAAATATATTAGGAAGTGTTAAAAATTTTTTTTTCAAATGAAAATGTATTTAGTAAGCATTAACGTAATTAAAAAAAATGTGATAAAATTTGTATGCCATTTGAATGGATGTATTATACACAAAATATTTGATTATGAATTAAAATATATAGAATTAAACGATAAATCATTTTGAAAAAGGAAATTTTTTTCAACAATCAAAATAAGAGTTGCAATATTTTAATTTTGATTTTTATACTGGTAACACAATATTTTATTTTTATTAATTTAGAATTTTTTGAAATAAAAAACGTATTGAGACCTATTTTGAAAATAAAGTATTTTATATTTTTAAAAAATTTGAGAAATAATTGATATATTTTTGCTATAAGATTTATATATAAAATAACTTATTTTTATAAATTAAAAAATATATTGATTTAGGCTTATTTCAAAAATTTAAAATCAAATTTTAAAAACTAATCAACGAAGAACGTAGCTAAAATATTTTTATTGCAATAAAATATTTATTTATACATAAGATAATATTATTTTTGAAAAAATTTAAAGAAAAATTATATTAAATGTCTCGTTTCAGCTTCATAACTGCATTCAAGATTTTCACAAATGGTCATCAAAATACTAGCATTTTTAAATTTTTTGCTTCAGTTAAAAGTTTATTTAAAAAACGCAATAGTTTATTAAAAAAAAATCTCCAACTCATTCACCAATAAGAAAAATTTAATATAAAAAAATACACGCACTTTTATACCACTAGATTCATATAAATTGTTTGCAAAAAAAAATTCAACCACCGACCACCAGCCAATTTTTTCGCTATAATGCAAAATTCATTTCGACCAAACAACAAATTCAGTTATAATCGTTGCATATGCATGAAAATGCACTCCTGCGGACGCCCGTCCTTATCTACCACATTCAATTCGCAATAGTTTGCACTATTTAGGCCTATGCGTTCGTATATAATACACGATGGTATTGATTTGAATTTAGCAAACACCGATTTGCGCACAGACTCAAATTTAGAGGACTCGCATACGTGCAAAAACTCGCTAATATACCGGGGGGGCACATAAAAGTCTATCTCATCAAAAATATATCTGTACGAAATTCTTTTAAAAAGATAATCTTTTTTGGGGGGTTTTAAAATGTCAATCGATTGTTGTTTCGACTTGACCTAACCTGTCTTTCCCTTTGCGCTGCGTTTTATAACTAGTTTTTAATCCGGTTAGACAACATTAGAATTTTTTTTGTGTGAATACAAATTTGCATATAGTACGATGATTTTTATTGAAAATGTTTGATATACAATTTTTTTTATACCAAAAATAAATAATACATTAAAAGAAACTCACCTTAACGATGCCACAAATGATACTTCACCAAGGATCGCGTACAACTAAACCGATTTATAAAATTTAAAAACAGCCACTTGGTAGAGAACTAGTTTATGAGCCACGGTGCACATTTTTGTTAAATTATCTACATTTTTTCAATAGAAAATCAGATTAAAACGACCGAAGAGCGCGAGCGAGCATTAGAACGTACTGGGGCCACACGCTCAACTGATAAGACGCAACGAATTCTTCGTCGTAGCGACCGATTAATAGAAAAATTAACTATATTTGCCATTGATAAAAGCAGCGAGTGCGGCTGGTACAGTCATATGTTATATATATGGCTATAGCAAGCGCACGTACTGCTGTCTTGGCTACGCATCGATGGTTCGCTAATATATAGACACCTGCGCTACGATTGTTTATAATAATGTACTTTATGTGTGTGGGTTGTATTGATTGACATCTGGAGGCTTCATAATAAAGACATAAATATATGCAAAAAACTCTCTAATAAGAAATTTTAACTCCCATAAGAAATACATTGAAAGCACTTAGCATTACGCGAGATAAGGACACGTATGATGATAGATAATGCATTAGAGAGAATAAGGAAATGAAATCTATTTATTTAAATAATATAATGTATTATTCAAAGCCGAAAATATATTTGTGAGCTATTCTTTGATGTAATTACGAATTTTTATTAAATATTTTTTACAGAAATTAACTATTGAACGAGCTAGATTTTTCCAGAACATTTTTTTTGGTGCAGAAAAAAATTATTACATGATTTAGTTTAATTGAAATTATTAAAAAAATACTTGTGATTTTCTAATGAAACTTCAGAAACGCAAACATAAGTACATGGGCTATAAATGGCCAGTTTGAATTTTTTTTACACCTCCAAAATTTTCTTGGAAATAAATTAAATCTCGACCATTTTTTATTACCACAATATTTCATTTTCAGAAACTCACCCTGAATTAAAAAATATATATTTTAACGATTTAATAGCTGCATTTATTAGACAAACATATATGTAACCTTATACCTTAAATTCGTTGATTTTATCAAGTACCAACGAAGTTATACATAAAAATTTGAACACTCAAT
The DNA here is from genome assembly GCA_947310635.1 of Leptodirus hochenwartii. Taxonomy (NCBI): domain Eukaryota; kingdom Metazoa; phylum Arthropoda; class Insecta; order Coleoptera; family Leiodidae; genus Leptodirus; species Leptodirus hochenwartii. The sequence continues at coordinate 1,253,308 of OX371186.1, forward strand.
TTTGCACATTCCAATTCTTGTTCTAATTTAATTGAAATTAATAGAAAAATATTTGTGACTTTTTAATGGAACTTTACAAATTCAAAGACAAATGCATAGGCTTTAAAATTGCTATTTTGAATTTTTTTTACACCTCAAAAATTTTCTTGGAAATAAATTAAATCTCGACCATTTTTTATTATCACAATATTTCATTTTCAGAAACTCACCCTGAATTTAAAAATATATATTTTAACGATTTAATAGCGGCATTTATTAGACAAACATATATGTAACCTTATACCTTAAATTCGTTGATTTTATCAAGTACCAACGAAGTTATACATACAAATTTGAACACTCAATTTTGCCTATTCCAATTTTTGTTCTAATTTAATAGAAATTAATAGAAAAGTATTTGTGATTTTTTAATGGAAATTTAGAAATCCAAAGACAAATAAATATGCTTCAAAATTGCTATTTTGAATTTTTTTTACCTCCAAATTTTTCTTGGAAATAAATTAAATCTCGACAATTTTTTATTATCACAATATTTCATTTTCACTAGCTCACCCTGTATTCAAAAAAATATATTTTAACAATTTGAAAGCGCAATTTATTAGACAAACGTATTTTATACGTAATCTTATACCATAAATTTGTTGATTTTATCAAGTACCAACGAAGTTATACATAAAAATTTGAACACTCAATTTTGAAAATTCCAATTTTTGTTCTAATTTAATTGAAATTAATAGAAAAATATTTGTGATTTTTTAATGGAACTTTACAAATTCAAAGACAAATACATGGGCTTTAAAATTGCTATTTTGAATTTTTTTTACACCTCCAAAATTTTCTTGAAAATAAATTAAATCTCGACCATTTTTTATTACCACTATATTTCCTGTATAGAAGCTCTTCCTGAATTTAAAAATATATATTTTAACAATTTTAAAACGTTATTTATTAGACAAAATATATATGTAATTTTCTACAAAAAATTCTTTGATTTTATTAAGTACCGACGAAGTTATAGATAAAAACTTAAACACTCAATTTTGCCCATTCAAAGTTTAGTTCTAATTTAATTGAAATTAATAGAAAAATATTTGTGATTTTTTAATAAAACTTTAAAAATCCAAAGACACACATATAGGCTTTAAAATGGCTAGTTTGGATTTTTTTTAAACCTTAAAATTTTTTTTTTAAATAAATTAAAAGCTCAATCATATTTTATTACCACTATATTTCGTTGAAAAGTATATTCGGTTGAGATTTTCAGTAACGTAAACATTATTTTGCGATAATATTAAAATTAATTTTTGTTTATTGCAAGATGTAACTATATTGCGTAATATTTTTGTATCTACTAAATTCTTCTAGAATATTCCATGAGGAAGAAAGTTATTTTTCGATTTATTACGAATTTGTATTAAATTATTATTGCATAAATCCATTTTTGGTACTTAAATTAATAATATTTAATTTATAACGATATAGAAATTTTATTACATAAAGAGAAATAACTAAAGAATTATTTTTTATACATTTTAGACATAAAATATATTTTTTTTATAGCAAAATCTGTATTAAAACATAAGAAAAAAAAAATTTACAAACCACTCTCAAAAACAAGCTAAATACATCAAAATTTCTATATAAAAAAAAATCGATTAAAAAATCATTCAATCTGCAATGTTCATAAATCTTTATCTACATGATTCCACCCACCAAATAGCGCCCCCCACGTCGCACAGTGGTGTTCACGAGGTACCCCTTTTGCGTGGTGAGCGTGAGCAACGCTAACTGGGATGCATTCGCAGGAATTTTATCAATAATATACAAACGAAGAGGACGAACGCACAAACGGACACACATTCGCTAATTGTACATTCGCACATACACACATATATACATGGACGACAGAAGGACACACATAGTCAATATATAAGTGCATGAATTTCAAACTAACAAATCGATTAGTGCGTTTGTAATTTTTTCAAATTTTCCAACGAACCAAATGCGAAACTTTTACCATCGCTTATTACAGTAGTTCGAAAAATAGTCCGCAAAAAATCGTATTTTTATATAATTCTTTTCTGGCACCAAAATTAAGAAAAATATAAAAATATGTGATTAATATAAATTAGTTTTTTGTTTTTAATTTCTCCAAGTCGATGTATATATATTTGTTTAAATATAGCAGTCAACTACTAATATTAAATTATATAGGTGATGTATTTAAAAAAATATTTATTTTTTGCTTTTTTTTAAATTGCAACAATGAACGTCATATAACTTTTAAAAATTCATTTAAAAAACTAAGAAAAATTTTGGATGGCGGAGGTGCCTGAAAATATTTTTACTCGGTTTTTTAAAATGCCGAATTCGATTTTCTGCAACATCAAAAATTATATTAATTAATTCGTTGATTAATTGTAACAGTAAGCCAATTGGTAGTTGATTACGAAGACTAAATACGGTATTTCGTCGCTTCGCTATACCCTGTATATCGCAACTAGAATAAATGAAATTCAGAATAAATGGTGGACATTTTGACAATAATTTAATGATATTAGAATTATATGTTAATTTTGAAATAGGTGTGGTTCGTGTACTGGTTGAAATTTTATAATTTTTTATATTTATTTAAAATATTCAGCCAGAATTTGAAATTAACTACGAAAATAGTTATTTATTTAATCGATGCAAATAATTTTTTTTAAATTTAATTACAGTTAGGTACATTTATTCTATTTTCCTGAACTTTGTACTTAAAAATGAGTTATTTTTGTTAATATAGGCAACTTTAAGTCCTGATAGCTTAAGCCTTGTAGGAAAGAAAGTATAATATAAGTTGTTCAATAATTTAATTAAAAATTTCATTTCGCATTAAAATTAAAATTTTAAATATAAAACGAAATATTTTATTGAAAAAAAAATGTACAAACTAAAATAAAATAATAATACAAAAAACAATAATAAAACTTTCGTTGTACAAACGAAATAAATCCACAAATAAAAATATATTGCACCGAATTTTCGATTATATGAAAAATCGAAAAACTTCAAAAACTTCCAAATTTATGTTCGACATAAAAACGACCCTCGAAACAACAACAACATAAACAAAAATCAATTTTCAATCAACAAAAAAGCTGCAATATTTATTTCGCGATACTCGCGCAGCATTATCAAACAAAATTGCCAACTGAAATACTATAATCTAAAATCCGGCAACAACTGACAACTGCCAACCCCCCGCAGCCCCCCAAAAAAGCCACCCCCATCGCATTCGCACCGATCCATAGGTATACAAAATCGACTACCGAGCCACCCAAAATGCGGTGATATTGCAATACTACCCTCATATGTGTGCGATGTACCTACCAACACTGCATGGCTAGTCTATGCCAGAGCGGGGTGGTTTGCCACCACCACCCCAATGGGGTGCACCCCCGTTCGAGCATTATTGTAGGCTGTATGGGCATAGAATCTAGAATGTCGTGTATATGTGCGCCCGGTATAATGTTATGTCGATGGGCTGCGTGGCGTACAGGGTGGTGGGAAACGGGTGCATGTGATTGGGGGGGTGGTATTTTTTTTTTTTTGGAAAAAAAATTTGTTACTCTGTTTCGCGTTGATTCAAATTCTATATAAGAATGTTTTTTGAATTTTATTTTTAAAAAATATGAGGGTAGTTTTTAATAAAACAAATTTATTGCAATTTAATTTTAATATTACAATATTCAAATGTAAAATTCGATTTTATGAAGTAAAAAAGTGATGCAATTAATAAAATAGATGTAAAAGACGATAGTTTTCAAAATAAAAATTACGCTGAAAATATATTGTTTATAAAAACAAAACTGCCCCTAATAAAAAAAATTCGACCGATAATAAATCTGCTTTTTAATATACTGCAACCCTGTGCACATCCCCATGCAGTGCACCACAGTGCATATTATGTACAATTGTGCATACAGCACGTTGTAGCCGTCTCCACACACACACACACACACACCGCCACCCCCACCGGCAGACAAAGACAAACCACCCCCAATGGCCCGTAACATAGAGCGAGATAGTACAGCGCGTTGTATATGTCCCGGGTAAAGGCCGTACAGCGTTGGGGATGTTCCCACCACCGGGTGGTAAGAGCAGGGGGTGTGTGTGTGGGGGTGGGGGGGGTTGATGGGACGCCGCCGCCAACGATTTCGGCGGTGGCGGCGACGTTCAGTGCATAGCCAACTGCCCACAAACGTTGTAGCTCTCTCAAACACTCTTATCCATACTCATATCAAATAATCCTTATACCCAAATCGTCTCCTACAGTTTATATATATTAAAAAAAAATCTACAAAACCCAAGCCACCAACTGACAGTTAAAAATCACCCCAAACAAACCTTAAACTACCCCCTAAAAACAAAAGTGAATACAGTTCGATTATTTTTGGACTACTAAAAGTGCGGACCAAACAATTAATTCGTCAGCGGTAAGTGCCCAAATCAAAACTACCCCCCATGTCAATTTTACAAACCCCAAATCTGTTTTACCACCCCCCATATAGATGGGCAAGCGCCGATATAATAAACCATTTTTGTCGGCGCGCTATCCACTTTCTTTCGAGGTTAATCTCTTCATTTTTGGGGTAGGTTAAGAGCAGCCACCGGCTCGTCGACTATATAAGATAACACGAGGCTCGAATTTAGGGGTGGGGGTGTTGCTTTTATATATCTATACACATAATATCTAGAAGATGGCTAGCTAGAGCTTCTATAGATATATGAAATGTTCTTCTATAATGAGGGGTAGTTGTATAGTAGGGGTGGTCTACTACGAAGTGGGGGTAGCGGCCTCTAGCAGCGACGGTTAGTGGGTGAAAGAATGCCACATAAGGGTAGTTTGCTTGCTTAATATGGGGGGGTAAGAATGAATGAATATAAGATCATGTGAGTTTATGAATGAGTTTTATATTTAGGCGTGGTTTTGGGGTTGTAGTATGTGTAGGTGGTTTAGTATAGGGGTGGTTTTGGTTTAGATTAGGGGTTGTTCTAGTTGTTGATTTTTATTAAAATTATTTCAACTGAAATTCACATCATTTTCTTTGATGAAATAAAATTTTATTAAGCGTTGTTTAGATCAAAGAACTTTTTTTATCTTCCCCTAATTTAAGCTCTTCCAGAAATAATTTTAAGTTTTTTCCTCAATTGTTCTCAACCAGAAAATATATTGAACAACATAATGTTCATTTTTTTCAAAGATGGCGCCGGTTGCTTCCATATTTAAAATAAAATATAAATGTCCGCTTTTATTTCGAAAGCATACATTTTTTTTTATATCGCTATAAAGTTTTTTAAGGCAAAAGTTAAAATAGCTTTCGGTTAAGTAGCTCGTTAAAACTTAATAAAACTACCCCTAAATGACATAGGTAAAAGTATCAAAGTTTATAGGAAAGGCGCCAGTAGTACTACATTATACAGGGTAGAAGAAAATTACAAATACCGTTTTTTTTCATAAAGCTAGCAATTTTTTATTTGATATAATATATAGAAGGTGTAATTTTAGATATTAAAAAAAATATTCAATACCCTGTATATCTTTTCTTGCAGAACATTCAATTCTTTACGGACAACAGCAAAAACTTCTAAGAAACAAATCCTTCGGCAACTAAAAAATATTAAAACAAAAGCAAAGTTCCTATTTTCTACTACGCAATTATTAAGAAACCAAAAGAAAAACAACCAACAAAAAACTAAAGCAAAAACGATTGATCCCCGAATCCTTATCCCGTCCCTGCATCGAGAGAGAGAGAAGCGAATATAACCAATGTGGGCTAATTACGGCAGTTAGAAAAGAACAACAAATAGCACTAAAAAAAAAAACTATCATTTGTTTATCATAAGTTGTGATTCGTTTGAGTTGAAACTTTCGGAAAGCAAAATCAACACAAAAAAAAAACCTCAACAAGAAAAAAATTGAAAATATGGGCGAAAATTTTGAAAACAGACGACTTTTACACGCGCCACAAACGTATTGAACTTATTCGGGCAAACCAACATCAAAGAATATAAGTTCGGTACCATACAGGGCGTTCCAGTTAATTTGTATAAAGCAACAAGCGTTATATAACTGATCATTTTTCACGTTTTTAATTCAATGATAAAAATAGGGCAAGCAAAATCCATCCTCAACAGAACTAATAAAAGGAAAAATTCATTGAGATAGATTTTAAGTATTTAATATTAAATGGGCTATAATATTTAAAACACACACACACAGTATATATATATATATAGTATAATTGAAACAAACCCGGGCTAATTTTGTTATAAACAATTGCAAAAGAAATTTTGCGCATAGCAACAGAACTATAGTAAAAACAAGTGAACTACAAAACGTCATCACTAAACTACAACCGACTTTTGTTCGAATATTTTAAGCAACAACAATTTTGTTCTTAAAATCGATTAATTTCAAATTAAACAAAAAGAATAATTTCGGCCCACGATTATTTACTCAACATATAGATTTATAAAAAAACAAAACAAAAGAATAATAAGTTTATACTTGGAAACAAACTGTGATCTATTTAAAAAGAAATAAATATAGTAAAAATTAACTAAAAACAAAAATCTATTTATTCTACTCAAATTAACGTTAATAAAATTAACTATTTCCGTTGGACATTTAGGTGTGTATAGTTTTTTAATTTTTGAAACAAAAGTACTTTAACATTAGTGAAAACTTAAAGTGCCTTAAAACTCGGCCTTATCCTTAGTACCCTCCAAAAAAAATCCTCAAAATATCCTTAAACAAAAGAAATCACGAGAAACCCGTTTAGTACCTAAAAAAAAACAAAAAACTCTAACATATTTACAATACGCGACAAAAAAAAAAAAACACTACAGAAAATAATAAAATAAAATCACGTGGCTTATTCATGAAAAAGTACAAAATATCCTACTCTAAATTATAAAAAAAAAAATATTTATAAGTACCAGAAAAAAACAAAAATTATTAAGAAATTAATCCAACCCGATTGTGACTATTTAAATATCGCCTTACTAAACAAACCAACAAAAAGGTACTACTAAAAAAAAAAAAAAACGTTAGTACCGTTCAAAATCGCCTTACAATAAATCGAGGCACTATATACATTCAAACAAGTAGTGGTACCAACCCAATTAGTAAAAAGCAACAACCACAACAGCTACAACAAACAACTCCCGGTAGTACCTCGCCTAGTGGTAGTACCCATCCGGGATTGAAGAGCGACAGCGACACAAGTGACGAAACGTGGTCTCGGCGATGAACGGCCTATTAGCAGCGCCAACTAATTGGTGAGTTTTATGTCGTTGTGTCACGTGGTTATATATCTTGTTGTTTGGTACTACTATTCGCCTGTAGTACCCACTGTCAAATAGTCTACAAGTTGATCGAGTGTTTTTGTGGTTGATAATGAAGTGATGTGTACAAAGTACATTTATTTGGTACTGTATACTATGTAGTACCATTTTGAAGACATGTCGAATTTATATTTTCCAATTTTAAATACTACGATATACAGGGTGTTCTGCAAGACGTATAATAATGTGTAAAATAATGTCTGTTGTTGGTACTAAGAGTAGTGCGTATAAAAGTACTAATAAAATGGAACGTAAATTGCGTATAAGAGTATATTTCTGTGTACCCTGTATTTTTGTGAATCGCTTTATAGTACCAAGATGTAATTGTATTAGTACTACAAGTTAGTACTGACTAGAAACTGTGTGTTTTTAAGTATGGATGTTTGCAATGAATACATTTTTTTTTAATTCGAAAAAAATTGTTAGGCCGTATTAAAATATATTGGGTAAAGTTATGTTGGTACGACTACAATAGTACTATGAGTGAATAAACTTGTTTTTTTTTGGATTTAGAAATTTCCTCACCGTGTTTTCGCAAAGTGTGTTTTCTTCACAATTATTTTTTAATTGAAAAAAAGATTTCAGAGTAATAGATTTTTTTTTTTAATATTGTGGTACTAATAAAAATTGAAATATCAAAAAATGTGTGTTATGCCTTGTTAAGTAACATGGCTAAGTAGGTTTTTTTGTTTAATGTCGAGGTAGTTCAAATAACCGAACTATTTCTATTTAATTAATTCAACTATATTAATTAATTCGATTGGTCACTAGCTAAAAGCACGAACGAAAAAATAATTGTTGCGCACGGCCATTAGCCTATCCAAATAGCGAACATTAGCATTTTAATGGCGCCCCAACGCGTAATGGCGGCCAGAGCACAGCCAACTGGCATCCAGAACATGCATGTTTCAAATAAATCTATTTATTTGTTACAGCTCAAAATGTCAATATATGTACAGATACCACACATATACACGGGGCATATAGTAGAGAGTGCATTTCATCCCCCCAAAATGGAAACCACCCCCCACCCAACCCCGCATGACACTTATCATCCCCCACCGCCATTGAATCATGCGACTCATGCAACCTGCTCGTGTGGTTGGTGTCGGTCAAACCTTACCGGGGGTTGGGGGGCAATTGTATTCCGAGGGTGGGTTTTTTGGAACACGCGGGGATTGCGTTGGGGGATGTATCAGTGGTTTGGAAAATGTTCAGTGGTGAAAAAGAATTTTTTTCGTAGATATTTTTAGTTGGTTCTGGAGTTTGGAAAAAATAAATTATTTTGATGAAGAAATTGGACCGATGTCTTGAAATTTTTTTTCGAAAAAAGATTAATTAACTTGTATCCGAGGGGTGGATTTTTGGAACACGCGGGGTGTACGCTGGGGCATCTATCAGTGGTTCGCAAAATGTTCAGTGGTAAAAAAGAAATTTCTAGTTGGTTTTGGAGTTTGAGAAAAAAATTATAATTTGATGAAGAATTCGACAGAAGTCTTGAAAATTTTTTTCGAAAAAAGGATAATTAACTTGTATCAGAGGGGTGGCTTTTTGAAACACGCGGGGTGTGCGTTGGGGGATCTATCAGTGGCTCGCAAAATGTTTAGTGGTAAAAAAGAAATTACTAGTTGGTTTTGGAGTTTGAGAAAAGAAATTTAATTTGATGAAGAAATCGACAGATGTCTTGAATTTTTTTTTCGAAAAAATAGTAATTAACTTGTATCCGAGGGGTGGTTTTTTGGAACACGCGGGGTGTACGCTGGGGCATCTATCAGTGGTTCGCAAAATGTTCAGTGGTAAAAAAGAAATTTCTAGTTGCTTTTGGAGTTTGAGAAAAGAAATTTAATTTGATGAAGAAATCGATAGATGTTTTGAAATTTTTTTTCGAAAAAAGAATAATTAATTTGTATCCGATGGGTGGCTTTTTGGAACACGGGGGGTGTACGCTGAGGGACTCGCAAAATGTTCAGTGGTAAAAAAGGATTTTTTTATAAATTTATAGTTGGTTTTGGAGTTTGAGAAAAAAAATTATAATTTGTTGAAGAAATCGACAGATGTCTTGAAAAAAAATTACGAAAAAAGAATAATTAACTTGTATTCGAGGGGTGGCTTTTTGGAACACGCGGGGTGGACGCTGAGGGATCTATCAGTGGTTTGGAAAATGTTCGGTCGTAAAAAAAAAAAAAAATTCTTTTGAAAATTTCTAGTTGGTTTTAAAGCATGTGAGGGTTGATGTATGAAAAAAATAGATTTGATGAAGAAATCGACAGATTTCTTGAAAAAAAAATTATGTAAAAACAATAAGTAACTTTGTTATTTGAAAATAAAAAAATGTCGAGAAAAAAATGATTGGAGGTATTCTAGTGGAGCGATTAGTTTGTCCCATTGCCAACAGAAAGTCTGATACAAATGCAATAAATTGCAACACAGCACGCACTATCAAACACACACACACACACACACTTATGCATTCGAATATATAGATGTTCCCCGATATACAATGGAACAATACGTATATATATCCAGTGCAGTAGAGGAGAATAGCGCGCCAGCAAACCCGGATAGATATACAGGGACAATTTCGAATCGCCATCAGGCGCGAGAGCATTTGTTCCATCAAATGCCACTTTGGTCATCTATATCGCATTGTTACGTGCATGTTTAAATGTAAATTGTATAAGCACGGACGGGGGGGGGGGGGGGGGGAGAGAGAGAGAGAAGGAGAGCGAATGCTAGATGCGCGGCGATACATCGAAAAAGGATAAGGTCGTTCGGAATGGGGGTGGGGGTGCGGGGGGGCGGGTGGGTCGTTTTGGGAGGTGTCCTGCGGGTTGTGTAACAAATAACAATCGGCTGAAGGAAATTAAAGTTGGATGATAATGTATTGATTAATGGGCAGAACCTCGATTATACAACCAGATTGCGTTGCGAATTATTAATTAATGTATTCCAGAAAATGTTAAAATTAACTATTAATTTTGACGTGGTCTAAATAATATTTCGGCAACGTTACACGAGGTATTAATATATTTGCCATTATAAATATTTATTAGAAAAAATGCGCCAAATACGAAGAGATGCTAAAAGATATTCTAATCGCAAAATTCCCAATCATACCCATACCTCACAATCACTTCATACGTACACGTTTTTTTTTTAATTAATCTCCAACATACAAACCTAAATCGCATTTTAAAAAATGACAATTTGTTTTAAAAAATCTTCTAGGTCAAAAAATCCTAAAACTACTTTCTTATTTGAAATACTATTATAAAATCAGCTCAAATATTTTTTCAAACCTATTTTACTTGATCCACCTGGTATATATATATCATCCCTTATTCGTAGCAGCAATTCATGTAGTACAAATGTATTTTGCATGGATATGACACATTGGTCGCAATGATCTAATGCACCGCAGCATTAATGTGCGTGAATTAGTAATAGTTCGGGAAAAAGTGCTGCCATCTATTTGAGGACACTACAATTTGCAGTTCGCGTTCGAGGGCGCTAAATACGACCAAACGTCACATCACTTATATATATATATACAAGTCGTCCGTAGCTTGCATTATTAGCGAAAAAAATACAGTATATAATTTGTTTCATTCATATTAATGTTAAATACGATTAATTTATAAATAAATATTAAAAAATAAAAATTTATATAAACAAACGATTTTTGCACGATTCGTCTATTTCCGCTTTTTTTTAATGACCCTGTATATTGATATAAGCTACGATTCATTTATATAACACTAAAAAATTTTTGCTTTTTTAAGTCAACTAAAAAAAATTATTTTATAAAATCGAATGAATAAACATTTTAAAATGCACCAACAACCCCCAACAAGAAATGCACCAGCAAAAGCAACGTGTCTACGCACCACCTACCCCAACAGCAAAGCAGATACGTGCTAATTCATATGCAGGCCAGTGCATAAGCTAAACATCCCCTATATATTCGGCGTCCATTGCGCGCGGCCATGTTGATTCTAACAATACCATCCAGCGCCGCCGGTGGCGGCGGCGGCGGCGGCTACTGGACACCACCCCATGCCCCCCCTCTACCCCCCCCCCCCAACTGTCCTCCACGGGGGTGCACACGATACGCGTTCGCACGATTTTCCGATTTCGTGAGATCAAGTCGCGTTATGGGGTGCGTTTCGCTATGCACGATCAGCTGCGATTTAATGGTTGCGTAATGGGGGGGCGGGGGCGTGGAGTTCAACAAAATATTTACGTCGCAAAATGTGATTGCATTTGAGGATTTATTTCTTAAATTAAGATAAATTTAATTTGTTAAGATACAAACTGAAAAAAAAATGTATACTAGTCGTAATAAAATTTATAACTGTAAAATTTAAAAAAAAATATATCAATAAATACAGGGTGATTTTTTTAAAATTACAATTAGATAATATTAATATTAATATTGCACTTTTTAATATGATTATTTAATCGGAACAGCTGTATATATTTTTCCACGCCACACCCATACTATTGCACCCCCACCAACTAGTTCACCCCCACCCCTGACATGGACAAAACACTATCGCCTGGCATATCTATTTAATTATATATATATATACGCGCTTCATAATGTGATTGTATAGATTTTCGATATAAATATATTACAGCATTCACTATAGATGTCGCTAGTATATTCAAATCACATTTAAAAGGACATGCTAGAGTAGGTAGGGCAGAAGAGAATTATTTCGAGAGCATTACAGAGTATTACACATTCTTAGAAATTGGGGTGCCATTAGTTATAGAAGGTAGGGTTTTTTTGTCAAACCAGACTAAAAAATTTCTTTAAATTAATTTCGTTTCCTTGTACGTAACTTTTGCGAATAACTTGATTTTTTTTTTTTAATACACCCTGTATATCTATTATATAGCGTGCTGTAATATAAAATAAATTATGCATTGCAGCAAGCCGGGGCCATATTGTACGCGGTCGTTTAAATTATATCAATAATTATATATTCCATTATGAAATTGATTAAAATTTGATGATATTGGATTAATTCGTATTTGGATGCAAACACGTTGCGGTTCTGCAAATATTTTTCAGCGTAGGTTATGGTATTGTCACTTATTTTGGTTATTTTATTTTAATATCGAAAATAAATCAAAATTCGGCAATATAATAATTTGTAGTGTCTTTATATATAGTATGTCCTAGTCCTTTTGGTTTTGACTTTTCGACTCCGATAAGTACCTTCTGTTATGCAACCTTTTTTATTTTTTACTGAGTTTATTATCGACGAACTAACGAGTGATATAAAATAAAATATAAATAGATATTTTACAAATAATACAGAGTGATTCCGCAAATTTCACATGATTGCGATTGTTTGGCAATTTTAATGAATGAATGAATGTAATTTCTGCAATTTTGAATTTTTGTACATATTACAGATTCGAATTTATTTTTTATTCGAGTCCATGGAAATTAAATAAATTAGCTTTCCTATATTCCACGTCTTACAGCCGTACAATGTTGCACTTCTTCAATAAGCCAGTAAAAATCTTCTAATAAAATCTACGTTAATGTTAGATCGAAAAGAGATATTATTGAACGAATGAATTATTTTTAATAAAATATTTTCACTGCTATGTTTGCGTTAGATTGTGCGTTGTATAAGAATGCCTTTATTGCTTAATTAAAAACGAGATTTAAGCCGTAAATAATTTCTTCCACTTCTTCGCCTATATATGCGTCTTTTACATGTTGCATGGTGGAAGAAGTATATAGAAAAGACCGAACGACCTGATGCTAACTAATGCTCATATGGACACTAGCGAACTTATCGAAAAATATTATTTAAAAACAAATGCTCATTAAAAAGGGTTTAAATCAAAGTTAAATAAAATATATTTTTTGGATTTTTTTGATAATATTTTTTTTGATTAGGAATAAGACCCTGTATGATTTATAATTTTAAAAAATATATATTTTTTTTAGATGACCTTATTGTTTTTAACGCGCAAAAACATATATTTTAATAATAACTGCAAAAATTATAATTTCTGTGCTAAAAATCTATTTTTGCTTTATAGTTTTGTAAATGCGAAAACGACTAAAAATTCTATTATTAAGGCCGGGCTTATTAAATAGTAAAATTTCGCAAATATAATAATTAAAATATACAAAAACTGATTAATAATCTTATTAATTATTGAAGAAAAGAAAATGTTGCTATAGAAAAGCACAAGATGAAAAATTTGCTTTGATAATTGTCCATACAGAACATGGTATATTTTAAACGAAGAAATTTTTTTTACAAAGAAGTCGTAGGGACGTAATATTTTTAATACATATTAAGAAAAGTTTATATTAGATAATGACAGATTTTGGGGGTAGTAGCTATGTTTGTTACTTTAAAAAAAAAACCTCAAAGTCGAGATTCTTTTTTTGCCATTTTTTTCTTCTAATTTATGATTTATGCCAAAAACTAAAAATCTTTGCCCAGTACTTAAGTTGGAATATTTCAAACGGCTGAGTAAAAAATTAACATCTCAAAAATTATAAAACATTTTTTAAGTTCCAAACAGAAATTTTTATATTTTTTTGGCATAATTTTAATCAAATATTTAGCCAAGAGTAGTCGTACATTAAAAATCGTAAATTTTTAATCCATAATATTTTACGCAAAAACATATTTGATCGCTTAACAAAAATTTGCAAATGCCAAAAAAATTGCACGGGTTTTCAATAATCACAAAAATATATAAAACTAATATTTTCAAACTAAAATAGTGCACACGCGAAAAAACTAACGAAAAAACATGTCTTTTTGTAAGTTTTGCACTAACATGTGAAAATACGCGTTAAAATAACAATAAAAAAAAAAATATTCTAACGCGCATATTTCGTGTGACTGTGGCACGCCCGGCACTGCACGTTCATTACAAACAGACAAGCTTCGACTTGCAATAAGGAAGTAATTTGAGGCAGCAAATACTTGCATAAAGTAACAGTATAACAATATTTTTGTCGGCCAACAATTAATGCACAATCTTATATAGATAACTATAAAATTTATGGGGCCTTTTTTTAATGTCGCCAATTTAATCCGCGCGTTATAAGCTAATTTGCTAAAATAAGCTAATTTGCCATAAAAAATAATCAACGCGAAATTGTGCGTAATTGTACATATTTTAACAGGTCGATTCAATAAAATTTATCGAAAAACAAAATTGTTTTGTTCAAAGTTTTCGTTTAGAAATTGACTGAATACATAAAATTTAAAAAAAAAATACCTAGTAGAAAATATTAAGTAATTTTAAATTTTATCTATATATATAATGCTGTTTTATATAATATATATAAGTTTTTATTTTTGTAAAATTATTTTTGCAATAAAATTTGCACGCTAATAAAAAGATGTTAATTACGCATCTTATATTTTTTATTACGCCTCTGTATAATTATTTTTACAATAATCGGCAATTTTGGTCTGATGATGAGTTAATACTCGAAACCGATAACCAATATATATTTCATTGCTTCTAATAAGGAAATATTTTCGCCATCTTTAAATGATAACCAAATATTTCTATAATAATTAATGTGATAAAAAATTAATACTAAGAAAATGAAATTTTTAATTTTTTTCTAATTGGTTTTGAGAAGTTTTACGAACCATTAAATTTAAGGGCTCTAGAATTGTTCTCATGTTAAAAAAAATATGATTTTTTGGATACTTTTTATCAATTAATATAAACACTTTAACATTAAAATGAAAAAAATAGAAATTTGTTGTCTACATTTTTTTTCAATTTAAAGGATTATTGAACTTAAGATGTACTATCGCTTATACAGTTAAATTTTATGATAAGTGACACAACTCAAAAGTAATGACTAATTGCAATTTAATTGACCATGAAATTATTTTTTCAATGGACTTTTTATTAAGCGAAAAAACGCATTTACTTTTGACCTACTAATTAATGCAATATTTGATAGGTAGCTCAAATTAAATTCTGATTAATTTACAGTTTTCCATGCATTTTAAAACGATTTAACAATTATTATAAACAATTTATTTATTACTCAATACGAAACTATTTTTAAATCGCCTGGCCTTTTTAAATTCGCAATTCTTTTCCGCAATGAAATAAAGCAAACTGATAAGCTCGAGTTGCGTCACTCGATTTTTTAAATTCGCACGATACAAATGATATATTTAGAAATAGGAAGAATCAATTTGTACAATTCTATTTTCGCATTTATATATATATATAAATCTTTTATTGCCGATGTATAAAAGTTAACGTCTTCGACACTAATTTCAACAAATCACACAATTTTCTTGCGAAAATCCCCTTTTTTATAATTTACAGAAATCGTCCTTAAATCCTGCCAATTTTTTTCAACTAATAACATGTGCAGTAGATAATATATCTACGATTTATTATTTTTTCAAAAAACGATAATAATTTTACATAAATCTATCGAATAAATGTATTTGATTCATTCATTCAATTTTAATTTTATTTTTTTTTGATAATATATATTTTTCTAACTAGCCATTTCTACAGTGCGTTGCGCTTGTTTCAAAAATAGCAATATTTGTTTGCATGTACATCACAATATCGGAGAGTCAAATGAAATAAACCATTTCATTGCGAACCGGGTAGAATAATTTACAATGCCTGCACAATATACAGGGTGTTTGTCTTAACACTCCATAGCAAAAAATTTAATTACCATAAAATGTTAATACCTTCAGTTTTTTTGCAGTCGAATTTTCCTTGTATCAAAATTTTATAGGGGGGTGGGGGGGGGGGCAGAAAATTTGGACCAAGAAAAAGTATTTACAGCAATCGTGAAGACTCGGTATACATTTTTATTCTAAAAATTCATGAAAAAAATTGTCCGTAACTTTATTTGTCTCTAGTCCATGTGCAGTGTTTTTTTTTTAATCTACTAAATATATATTATTTAATTTAGAATCTCTCCCCCCCTTTAAGCGATGCTACTGTTACACACCACTGTTAGATTAAATATAATAAATTATATAAAAAAACTTGTTAAAATCCTCATCATTTGAACATATAAAAGTACCAACATTTATTTAAAAAAAAATCAAATGGATCACCCTGTACATATACCATTTGACCAAACTCGTATTATACTACATGGTTTAGTCCAACGACTGACTACGCCTATACCAACCGTGTTCTGGACTAGATGGATTAGAGAGCGAGGGAGACGGGGCTAAGTACGGTCCCGTACAAGTTAGCAGAGGACACGAGGATGTGCAGCATCCAGTGTGAAGGACCTCTCGTTCATATATTTCACGATCATAAATAACAAACAGCTCATACTACGTTCGGCCGGCCCACGAACGTAACATACAACAAATCTATGCTGATATATATGGGTATATACCCAGTGAACCATAAAATAATGCACTACGCTGCACCGTGCTTTCATATACAAGGCAGCGCAATAGGCAAGACACGCGCTATTAGACCTAACTCTGATTGAATTGATTTTTTGTTGTTGTTGAGTGCAGGGCAAAGAAAAACACTGGATATATGTAAAGTAGGTTAGCTAAAGTTAAGTCATTTTTATGTTAAGTTAAGTCATTGAAATGTGCCTGTGCACTGTAGATATTTTTGTAGAAAACAGAACGTTAATTCGATTTAAGGTAGATTTTTGTTGTTGAAGGTAGCGCAAAAGGAAAGATGAATGATGGTCGGGCAACAATTATGATTGGTTGTTACAATGTCACGAGAAAATATATGTTTTAAAGCGCGCGGACGTTTAGTTGTCGTATTAGTTCAAATACCTGCCAGAATGTGAACTAAAGTGAGGTTAAGCGTGTTCTGAACCATCGTCAACGTCATGCGCATTTCGAACTAATATCACCCAAAGAAAATTTGATATATTTTCGGCAAGAATAATAACTGCTGTTTTTTTGATGCGTTCGCAAAATTGTGTTTATTTGACAGAAACTTATCGCAGTACGACCCTGTAGTGTATGCTTAGACATCACTATTTTTGCAGAGTTTACTGACTTTTGTACGCAAAAATATCCTGCTCAAAGAATCGCAAACGAGTAGAAGAAAATTGAATGTTTAACCGCTGGAATATTACAAAATTATTTCGCGAAAATTATGCAGAAATATTTAAAAAAAAATCATCCAGAAGAGCGCTACCAACATACCGGCAGGTACTCTAGGTACTACCTGATCGTAGTTAATTGATTCCTCGACCAATTAACTAAGACTAAATGGTTCTCGCCCCATCGCAAAGAGTACCGTCGTAGTATTGGAGGTACAATATGACTTGTACCTTCAATTGGTACTATTTCTGCACGAATTACTCGAATTCAATTTATTAAATATGGTAAGACATGACGCGTGATTTTAAAAAAGACTACTCCGGGTACGATGTGGTACCTCGTACTTGAAAAAAACATTAAGGGCTTCCTAGAACTAGAACCAGCGCGAAGAGATTATATTATGGTATTGAAAGTGAGGTAACATTTATTTTAGACGAATGGTACTACCAAGTACTTTGATTTACCACGAATATTATTATTTAAGAAAAGCCTGAACTTGACTTAGCTGTCAACCTTGACATACAACCTGTCATTTTTGACATTCCTGACGTTTAGTTCAACAAAACCATTAACAACGTAACATTAATTTTTCAAATCGTATCTTTTGCACGCGCACATCCTCCATCGTACCAACGTAATAATTCTTCTTTATATCGCCTGCGTACTTTTCTCTTCTGGTACCTCGGGAAGAACTTACGCAGATCTTTCTATATAAGTACCGAACAAACGAAATACATTTATAATAAATAACCGTACGATTAATACAAGTCATCCAGCGCACGCGGACCCGCTCGGTTCAACCCAGGAACAACAAATGAACAAGTACCAAGACCATACTTCAACCTCAAACTCCCCACAGAGCTACCACAATGAAAAACCAATTTTTTTTTTCCTACCAACAGCAACAGCAAATTTAGTTCAAATATATTTAAAACTGCAATCGAAAAATACGGTTGTGAGGCGTGGGCATTGTATATATAGAGGATGCGTTAAACAAAGCTGAAGAAGATTGTGGTATAGGAAATGAAAATTCTTCGGGGAGAAGCTTTGATATGTTGTGGTGAGCTGATGTGGTGTAGATATCTTTGAAGAAAGGGAGCAGAATTTAGCACGGCTATTAAATGGTGTGTAGGAAGTAATGGCTGGGATTATAATATGAGCGTATGTCAAGCAAGACCAAAGTGATGAGGTGTGACAAGAAGGAATGCAAGCGGAAGATGAAAGTTAGAATTAGAAATTAGAATTTCTTATAGAGGAAGTAGGATTATGAAGGATAATCGAAGTGAGGTAGATATAGAATGTAGGATAGTACAGGGTAGGAAGATATTCGTAGGAAAGGAGCAGATTTTAAGATCAAATATTGTCCTCTACCTCTTAAAAAACTTTTATTAAAAGGGGAAACTTTAAAACTTTTAAAACTTAAAAAACCAATAATAATAATAATATGTGTTAAGTGTAGCGTTGTACGGATGTGAGGCGTGGACTACAGGTGATGAAGTGACGCATGTAGCGTAGAAGCAATTGAAATGTGGTGCTACAGGAGGATAATGCGGATTGAATACCATTTTTTTTTGTTATTTGGTATGGACGATTTTTTTGATAGCAAATCGATATTTGGTTGGTTCGTTGTATATGGGAACAGGTTGGAGATGGATGCCGGATGGGTAGCAACGCGGTATGTGAACTGAAGACCTTTAAAAACTCTTTTGATTGGAGAATTTTCAACGTGTATGTTTATATGCGCTTGATAAACCTCTCCCGCTGAATAGTTAAAATTTCTCGGAATTAATCAATGGAAAAGGCGATAATAACTCGTCAATATAAATTTAAAATTGCTGCAGTATGCGAATGAAAATAGGCCTTGTTTTTCTTCCGATCCTATACGGTACCTTTTTGTAATCGGAATACTATGAGAATAATTAAATTAAATTTATATTCTGATTTTTACAAAAATCATGACAAAAACTTTCGTGTTAAATTCAACACTTAATTAATCAGCGTGCTAAGTTTAAGCGTTCTATGTAACCTTTCAGTTGATATAACAGCTGACCAAACAATCAGACACAATATGTATGTCATATATTCATATATTTTTTTGGGTGGTATTCGATATTCATATAAACAAACTTTTTTTCTCAATATTTAGTGCATGATAAAAATGATCACTACGGTGTTAAATAATTGTATAGAAAATCACCCAAATAGAAAATCAGCCTAATAGCTAGATGCGCATTTCGAAGACTATACCACCCATCTTCAATTATTACTGAAGATGGGTGGTATATAATTTAGTGGATGATTTTAATTGCAAATTGAAAAAAAAAAATTGACAAATCGGTGGGTAAGATTCATTCTGCAAGCAATCTTATAGCATCTAGAGATAATCCGTCAAACAACAACACATGTATATGTAAAGTATATTGAACTCGGTTCATTCTGTGCGGGGCAACAAATATTTATACCATAGCCATAGCCAACTGCGACTGAGATAAAGCCGGGCGCTGCTTTTTCTAAGCCAACCGATACAAAATTGTGCAAGGTTATGGGTATTAGCATACCGTGGGCGCGACAGAGACGGCGATATGTGCAAGAGGCTGCGAGCGCCAAGAAATTAGCCGCAGCCACTCTTTGGACCGGGAATCGACTAATCGAGATATCGAATCGAGACCGTCCCGTATGCGGGATTTGTTCACAAACGATTTTTTGTTTTTTCAAAATTGATTATGTCGCTCATTAAATTTTTTTTTTGCAAGTTTTCATCCTTTCGCACTTGTATACACTTTTCACCAATCAATCGATATATCGCTCATTAAAATCGGATTGAAACTGTAGGGGTAGTTTCCTGAAGAAAAATGACTTGTTATAAGTCTACAATTGCGGCGCTCCACTTTATTGCACCCTAACCACGAATTTTGTAGTGTTAATGTTTGTAAATTTCGAATCGGCAATCTTTCGGCTGTATTAACTTAGTTTTTGCAAATTCCCGGTCTTATATTGGCCAGAAATTCTTATATATATATAGGAAAGAAACGATAAATCTGCGGATCGGAACATATATGATGTAGATGAAGGTTAATAACCTTAAAAAATTGCACATTAACCTAAACAAAAAAAAAAGTCTAAAACGAAAAAAACTCGTTGTTTTATAAAGCGCTTGTTTTGTATAAGAACCAACCATTTTGTTTTGCGAGAGGTATTTTTTCTAGCCGATTCTTTTATTATAAAATATTATGCTCTCTGTCTAGTATCGAATGCATTTGGACGCGCGTCTGACGGAGAGGGAGATAATAGTAAGCATGTATGCAACTTGTGGGCCATTGACCCTATAAAGTTACTGCACTTCTTTCTTGCTCACATATACACACACATATACACTATATTTGCATGTCTTTTTTTCCGCGTATGTTCAGTTTTCTAAAGAACTCAGGCACACAGCTTCGGATCTGCAACAGTTCTTCCGCTTCAAACGAGATTCTCAATTTTTCCATAAATAATCATTTTCGTGCTTATATAAAAGTTTTTTTTATAGAAATGTAGCGAAAAATAAGCAGCATAAGAAGATTTATGAAAAAGGGCACCGAATTTTCTTTGAATACAATCCTGACTTGTTTAGATTTATATAAAAAATCTATACGAAATATTTTGCTATAATGAATTTTTAAATTTATCATTGCGTATATAAAATTATTTAAAAATTCTTCTTGAAGTGGGCACTGTCTTACATATTATAATTATGAAATATAAAACTCCAGTTTTTCCTGTAAGTATTTTTTGGCAACAGTGCAAAATTGTTTTTATAAACTATTTTTTCACGGCAATATTTGTGGGCATATAAAATTAACTACACCCAATCCTGGAACACGTAAAGTTGATTTCTACAAAATTTGTAAAAAAAATATTTCAAAATAAAATTCGGCCTTAAAATTTCACTAAATCCGAACCTAGCAACAGCAAACAAAATTACCAATTGTAATTTATTTCAAATAATTGCGAAAAGAAAATCTCTTAGCGTTCGATGGCATTTCCGAGTATTTTCTGCGTGTAAATTGAACTAGAGCCGGGCCTGTTAGGTCCTCGGCAGCCTCCGCAACATCTCATCAAGAGAGTAAAGGCAAAGTTCTTCACCGTTTGCTGCAGTAAGAGAGTTCGGAGCTCTTTTACTTTTCTTATTGCGTTCTTTCTAGAAGCAGAGCCTACTTATAACAGAAATAACTCACGGTTGCCTCGGATAGGTTAGTTTTCTTCTCTCTCGTCCTCTTCTTCTGCACTCAACTCATCTCTCAGTTCTTTTTCTCCACACGTTACATATGTAGTAGGCTTTGTACAGGATAATAACTTCTGACAATTGCAAAAATTGTTTACAGAAAAAAAAATGCGAATTAAATTGTAACTCGTCCAGATGTGGTGCTAAATGCGCATGCGCATACATACACTAGTACTTGGCTATCTAGCCAAAATATGGTATTAGTAATATATTATTAAAAAGTATAGTAATATACTAATACCATCAATACCATATTTTTAAACTATTATATACAGCTTCACGTTTTTCTCGAGATATCTCAAAAACTAAATTAGCTACAGCTGATTTTCGAAAAGATATCTGTAGCCACAGAAAATGAGCAACTTATTCATATATCACCAAACTTCATACCTCCTTTAAATTTCGAGATATTACACAGAAATTATGAAAAGGATACGAGACCTTTAACATTACTAATTGCTGCCAACACAGTTTTAGATTTTTCAAGATATTTCAAAAACTAAATAAGATACAAACGATTTGTAAAAAGAAGTTTGCAGCCATAAGGATACCACAACTTTTATATATTACACAAATCGTAGTATCTCATTTAAATTTCGAGATATGACACAGAATTTATGAAAAGGATACGAGGCCTTTAGCTTTACTAATTGTTGCCAAAACACTGTTTCAGATTTTTCAAGATATTTCAAAAAATAAATTAGATACAAACGATTTGTAAAAAGAACTTTGCAGCCATGAGGATAGCACAACTTTTTTATATTACACAAATCGTAGTATCTCATTTAGATTACGAGATATGACACAGAATTTATGAAAAGGATACGAGACCTTTAGCATTACTAATTGCTGCCAACACAGTTTTAGATTTTTCAAGATATTTCAAAAACTAAATAAGATACAAACGATTTATAAATAGAAGTTTGCAGCCATAAGGATACCACAACTTTTATATATTACACAAATCGTAGTATCTCATTTAAATTTCGAGATATGACACAGAATTTATGAAAAGGATACGAGGCCTTTAGCATTACTAATTGTTGCCAAAACACTGTTTCAGATTTTTCAAGATATTTCAAAAAATAAATTAGATACAAACGATTTGTAAAAAGAACTTTGCAGCCATGAGGATGGCACAACTTTTTTATATTACACAAATCGTAGTATCTCATTTAGATTACGAGATATGACACAGAATTTATGAAAAGGATACGAGACCTTTAGCATTACTAATTGATGCCAACACAGTTTTAGATTTTTCAAGATATTTCAAAAACTAAATAAGATACAAACGATTTATAAATAGAAGTTTGCAGCCATAAGGATACCACAACTTTTATATATTACACAAATCGTAGTATCTCATTTAAATTTCGAGATATGACACAGAATTTATGAAAAGGATACGAGGCCTTTAGCATTACTAATTGTTGCCAAAACAGTTTTAGATTTTTCAAGATATTTCAAAAACTAAATTAGATACAAACGATTTGTAAAAAGAACTTTGCAGCCATGAGGATGGCACAACTTTTTTATATTACACAAATCGTAGTATCTTATTTAGATTACGAGATATGACACAGAATTTATGAAAAGGATACGAGACCTTTAGCATTACTAATTGCTGCCAACACAGTTTTAGATTTTTCAAGATATTTCAAAAACTAAATTAGATACAAACGATTTGTAAAAGGATATTCCTAGCTACGAAAATGGCCCAACTTTTTTATATTAGACTCATGTTTATATCTCGTTTAGATTACGAGATATGCTAGGGGGAATTGTGAAAAAGGTATGATCCTGTATGCAAAACTTGCATAGCAAAGGTATATGACTCTTTCCATTTCTTTCCGACTCCTACATGTAATCTCCATACATATATGCATCTCTGTTTAGTATATAAATGCTTTTTATGATTGCATACAGATTGTGTGTATCGAATATACATGGTGTTCCATTTAGAATTGAAACAAACACGATCAGAAAACGAGATAAGCGAAGGAAAAACATTATTCCATCGAAATATAGTAATTTATTTCTGCTAGAGTGGAAATTAAAAAATAATTTGAATATGTCAAATTTGATAAATGTGTCTTAGAACAAATGCAATGGTGGGACGCCTGGGAATTTTTTTTTGTCGCTATTTTTGCATTTTTCGCGGTTTTATAATATTGATTTAAGTTCCCAACGCCCTGTATATGGACAGTATAATGAACTACATAGAAATAGGTGTAGCGAAAAAGCTCTTTTGCTATTTTACTTAGCAAAGACCTAACCTAAGATGTTTTTTCTCCATTCTATGCTGGTACAGATAATTTATATAATCAGTTTAAGTTTAGGAAGCATGAAATGTAAAGTAGAACCATTTAAAGTACCTCTGGTACTTTGCCCAACATTAAAAAAATCGCGCAGAAACAATTTCCTTAATACGTGTAATTAAAATTGATTTTAATTAGTCAACGAACATTGGAACGTTTTTAACGATTTTTTTAAACAAACTATTTAATAGCAATCATTCTCTTACGTGATTATTTTTGTGTAATCTAATTTTTATACATTCCATTATTTACAAAATTAAAATTGTTTGTATTTTTCTTATAAACAAATTTATATAATTTATAAAAGATTTTTTGACCGAACAGTTCAAAATTTGCGTTTAGTAAATTCTTTTTTATTTTTTATACCACCATTTTTTTTTCATAAATAATTCCGTCAGAAATCAATTAAAAATTTAAAAATTTCGCAATTTATTAATCGTATAAGAATCTAAAATTTTATGCTACGTTGAAAAAAAATCCTACTTATACGAATTAAAAAAAAAAAAATTGAAGTTGTATTTTTTTTATGTTGAGCGAAGTATTGCTATATAAAATAAAATCAGCGTTCTATAAAGAAATATTACAAGTGAATAGTGTATATTGTATCCAAGTAATCACGATAATAAGAAATAATAATTGCAACTTTCTATTTAGTGATAGATTTGCGTTTTACGGTACATGATGTATATATATATATAAATAAGTATATAAATCTATAGTGTAATGTTTTTTGCTTATCTCTTTGCCAATGTAGTACCCAAGTGAATAGGTAGTACCAATTCATTGAGTGGGCCGCATTGCCACGATGAAGAAAAACGTTCCTTATGAACATCTATTGTGTTTAAAATGCAGGAAATTGTTCAGTTGCGACATTTCGTGCCAAATGATTTTTTTTTCAAATTTTTTTTTTTCAATTAATTGTTCATTTTAAATTAGCATTTCTTTGAATTTTTTTAAGAATTATTAGAAATGAATAACAATAAGTTTTCAATTTTATGTTAAAAGATTGATATAAAAATATATTATTATATATATGGTTCTTTAAATAATTTTTTTTAACAGTTTTTTCAAATTTTATAATTAGAAATTAATAATGTATATATATATTTTTTAATTTACTAGAACATATTACAAAAAACTAAATAGTTTAGGGTGAATTCGTATTTTTTTGCAATTAATTATTTTTTAATGTGTTTTTAAACTTACAAATAATTGACAAGAAATTATATAATTATATAAGAAAATATTTAGGAAAAGTGTTTGTGCATAAAAAAATATATTCTAAAGTTATAAAAAAAAATTCCAAAAAAAATTGTAGTAATTAAAAACATTGGCAGTAAAAAGAACAGATTTATTATCGAGTTGGCTTTCGAAATAGTGACTTATTGAAGTGCAGAACGAATTCCGTTAATTTATTTCTATATTTATAAATGTAATCAATTCAAAAATTGAAAAAACGCGCTCAGGCTATGATCCCAACGGAATGTGTATGTAAAAACAAGCGCTCAACAAATACTTATAAATTATAATTGGAAAAACATCGATTCATAAATCAGCGGCGTTTTTTTTTTTTTTTTTGTTTCTACACGCTAACCGATTGACCCCAAAAAATCGTCGCGGCCATTTTATATTTACAAATTTATATGCGTAGATTATATTTATGTTTAAGCACGTGATGGAAACCGTCGAACAAATCTATAGGCAAGAATGAGAACGAAAGATGGGAAAATGTAAACATTAAAAAAAAATAAAATCCTGTTTTTTTTACAGCTGTAGCGTCTGGACAGTTTGATCAATCCCAACCAAATTTTTATGGCGAGTTTTTAGTGTCCCCCAAAAGGGCTGTATTATTTTTTGTCAACATCCGATAACCGGATGTGCAAGCAATCTTAAATTAAAATCGCTGAAGTACAAAAACGATTGGGATATATTAAAAAATATATATCTAGACGACTAAAAAATTTTTTAAAGTTTTTTGCTATGAAGTAGATAGTTTTTTTAAATATTAATTTAAAAAAAAATTAACCTTTCCAAAATATTGTTATTTCGTTTTTTTAACTGGAAAATTAAAATTTGTTGAAATAAATATTTGATTTAATTATTTATTTTATAAACTAAAGTCAAATAGTCTTATATTTAAGTTAGCCTAACCATCTGTTGATTTTACTTCAAATTCCAATAAAAATATTCTTTAAAAAACGTTAAATATAATAATTTTAAAATATTTTGAAACTGAATGTACAATTTGTCATATAAATTAAGAATGTACCTAAATCGATTCTTCCCATCTCTAAATTAATCATATCTTTGCTTAGTATTATTATTATTTTATAACAATATTGTGTATTTCTTCCTGTTGATAACACAGAAAAACTGATAAGAATATTTTCAGGAATAACAAATGCATTGTCGAGTTCTAAAAAAAATTAGTTATATATATATATATATATAATAGAAAAGTAGGTTTATTAAAGTTAAATATTAGCAAAATGATTTTTTTTTAGATTGTGGAATAAGTTTGTCGCATCTCTAGGAAGTAGTTTAAAAAATATATTTAAATAAATTTGATTAAAAAAATGTTTTGAGCAACATTTTAGTGATTTCAATATCAGAAGGATTTTTATTTCAGTTTTTGTTTTTTATATACAGTTCTTTAAACAATTTTTGTTTTTTAATTATACAACCACTG
This sequence comes from Leptodirus hochenwartii, assembly GCA_947310635.1. NCBI lineage: Eukaryota > Metazoa > Arthropoda > Insecta > Coleoptera > Leiodidae > Leptodirus > Leptodirus hochenwartii. The sequence goes on from OX371186.1 coordinate 1,280,059, forward strand.
CGTATAAAGATTTTAAAATTCAATTATAATATTTAAAAAAAAATATTTAAACAACCACTTGTTTTAAAATCATTATAAAATGCCATTTAAAAAATCGAACGAAACATATTTCTTCTAGCCGATTATAGAATATTATAAGTAGTACCAACCGAAGAAGTAGTACTCGCCAGCGGTACTCTTTTCGTTCTTCTGCACTCTAGGATTAGCGCATTGCAAAGAGAGGGAAAAAAGAAACGACGTCTATCTATTGAAAAATCCATTTCACATTCATCACAAAGTACTGCGGACCCAACAAACGTACATTGGCTGAAGATATGCGGTACTATGGGTTAGCGTGGTAATATGGTGGGTGTACGACGAATATATGTAGGCAGGAACTATGGGAATATATAGGGTGACTCAAATTCCGTCCAAATTTCAAATTCCGCGCAAAGTCCAAATTTTTATGTTATATGAACATTTATTTTAAGAGGCGTAATTCATCAGTTGAGTATATGCTTCATTTCCATGCCGAATAATTTTTTAAATAAATAAATTTGTAATATACAGGGTACTGTTGTAGATTCCCTATAAAATTACCATTTACTATTATATAAAAATATTTTTTGTAGCTTTAAAAACAAGCGAAATCCAATGTTTGTAGTTTTTGTGATTTTTTTTATTTTGGACGCACTGTATATACTAGTAGTGCCGCATATTATAATAGTACCATATAACTGATGCGAGCGCCATTTTTAATACACTCAGATGGATACGAATGGTACTTTATAGACAAAAGAAACGAGTTTTAAACATAGATTTACACGAAACTGGTAAAAAAAAAGCATATTTCAAAATATTTTTACCATATGCAAAATTCAATGAAACGGTACTTCGTTTCGGAAGGTACTATCGCGTAAATTGATTTAGAAAATATTCGAAAGATTTCCGTTGTTTAAGAAGATATTTTCTGAAGAAGTGAACTTGCAATTGAAAAATAGAAATTGAGGTACTACCAAATTTCTTAATTGTGGTACTACCAGAAGCAATAAAAAATTGAACATTTATATGATTGAAAAAAAAAAACGTATTGAAAGATGCTATTTTAATTTTAAATTGATGAATTTGTTTAAAAAAACTATTTCAAAATTTTAATAAAACGGTACTTCGTTTGTTAGGTACTACAATTCGAAAAATCATTTAAATAGAACGCAGTAATTTACGAAAATATTTATTGAAGAAAGAGATTTTGGATGCTAAAAAATTATACCTCAAGAGATGTTATTTCAATTTTCAAATATCGAAATTCAGGTACTACCAAAAGCTTTTTCCATATTTACAAATTTAAAAATTGACACTAAACAGATTTATTGTAACATTAGACACGATTTTCGATAGAAAGATTGCTCTTCGGCTATTAGACAGCTGCTGTTGACCGATCTTAGGCAATTGTTTCGTTGTAGTACCTGAGTGATTGCGAATGAAACTAAGTAATAATGTTCAATGCAAAAACTAGAGGAATAATTAGTTATGTAATATCTTTAATGTAAGATATAGCGAGCGGAGGTTTGGCATTTTGTTGTTGTACGAAGAATATTGCGATAAAAACAATCGGCGGCTTAGAAATTGTTATTAATTAGAAGAATGGATGACGTGTCGGCGCTCAGCGTCTCTATTTTGTATATAAACATGTCGAAGCGTTCTTGAAGCGATAATGAAGGTTCTTTTTAATTTCGTAATAGAGATGATTTAATAAAATACTAATTTTGGAAATAATAATAGATAAAGGTGTTTAAAAAAAAATTGCAGGCGATTACTAATTTTGGTGCAGGCTTTACAAACATTTATGTATATTTCTTTATATTAGCGCACATCTTCTAATCTACCTACTCCTACAAATAGACTATAGTCGGACCTGGTCTAACACGGAAAGGCTTTAAAAAAATTGAAATGTTATTTTAGTAAAATGGTTTTTCAACGAATTTTATAAGTTTATTGAAAATAATATACTTGTTGAAAATAAATTTTTGTTCGTTGTCAAAATTTAAAGGTAGTAATATAATGGGAGAAGAAAACGTGGTGAAGAGAAATAAAATAAAATTTAGAGAAATTAAATTAAATTAAATTGTGATATAAAAAATCACAACATAACGGCAAAATTTGTAACGTATAGAAAAAGTGGTATTTTCAAAAAAATTTCAGGTTTTTGTTTAGAATAGAAAAATTCGAATATAAACTAGTTTTATTTTAGTGTAAGAAAAATTTTAGTGAAAGCCCTGAGAAAAAATCGTTGATATATTAAAATTAGAACTAAATAGAAAATACGCGAAGAAAGTAAACAGAAAATACCCACCTTCGCTGTAAATGTGATAAAATCGACTGAAGAGTTCAATTTTGAACTAGCGCAGCACAGCTCGCCCAACAGCTGATATACAAAACAACAGGCAACAATGATCTAAGTACGATCAACGAACGGATCGGATCGGATCGGATCGGATCAACAGCCAACCACCGGCGTGCGGTGCACCAGCAGCACCACGTACCTAGTAAGCCTACTTAGCGCTAGGTGCAGCTGCAGCTGCAACTGCAGCTGCAGCTGCGCTGATCGGAGATCGGACGCTGCCTGCACCGCTCTGTCACACAATTCTCTCGTTGCGTAAACTGAGGCACTGCTCTAGCTAGCGATGCATGTAACTACTAAGCTAGCTTAGCTAGAGTAAGGAGGCGATCTTCTCCTCTTGGTTTTAGCTAGGTTTGCTTAGTAGACGCATAGAGATAGTGCAACTTGCCTACACCACCGCGACGGCAGTGTTGTGTCTTCATCTGCGCGCCGCGATCCTCAAACGGATCCACGCGTTGCCGATTTATCGGAACATTAAAAGAACGAGCGAATAAACTTGCTGCTGGCGATAAATTGTCGGGGACCGTTGTTTTTTTTTTGGTTGTGGCATTTTTTTCTGTCTAAAAAATTGCATTGTGCTAGTCCGCCGGCTAGTTTGTTGGATTGTTGTAGAAGGCGCGATTGTCGGTATGCGCAAGGGTGGTGAAAAGCCGGTACTATAAATAACGAAAAAAGTTTTGACAGGCCAAAACACGTGTTGCTCGCGAGCATCCATGGATATGTAATAAAAGAAAAGTTTCGTGAAGGGATTTAATATACTTTTAAGACGAAATTTAAAATATTTTTTAAAAGACATCCGGTAATTTAAAAACGACATTTTTTTACAAAACATATTTCGTTGTTGTATAATAAATTGTATACGTATTTTTTCGTAATTCTAAAAAAATTGTGTTCCATTAAAATGATTTTTTTAAATTAATAATATCCCACAATAAATCACCGCTTAATATAATTATTTAAAAAATCGTTTTTGAAAACAAATGAAGGCGAGTGTTTTTGCCCTGCAATAGTTTTAAAAACAGTACAGGATTTTTTCAAAAAAAAAAAATTAAATTGCGGAATATAAAAAAAAATCCGATGAAATATTTAAATAGCGTGTTTACAATTTTTGTTTTGTGTAATGATTGTTGTTGCGATTGTTTATATACAGTGCGTTATAATGGAGATCGCTGTGCAGGTTTGGACTGGCACTTGAGCAGGGTGGACAATGTTTCGTAAATATTAGAAGAGGATTAAATGATTGAAACGTGAGTTTTAGAGCGAAAAAAATGGTCGATGAATTCATTTATAACGATTGCTATTTATATTAACGCTGTGGTGAGCTCAAATGTGAATAAATTCGCATTTTTTTTTGATTAAAAAAAAATTAGTCAATAATAAAACTGGTCCGCACGAGAAAGGTATAAATAAAAATGTGCGTAATATGTGATGGACGTCGCTTTAAAAAAAATTAATCAATGAAATCGTTTTTTTACGAGTTTATTAATTCGGAAAAAATTATAGTGTATTTTTTATATGCGCTCAAATTGTAATTTAAAAAAATGTTTTTAGTGTCCGTTAACGTATGCGTCACATTCAATTTTTTTTTGTATATAATTTTTTTTCGCATAAATATATATGCACTAAAATGTGCGGTTTAGAAAAAGTATGGCCACTATATAAATATTGAATTTACGATAAAAATAGCTAGCCGTTATGCCATTATTTGCACAACCATGTTGATTTTTTCGCCTATTCGCGGATCCGCATCAATTTTAAAAAATACTATGCGAAAATATTACACGAAAACGAAGCCAAATGTCCCTACAAACAAATTATTAAAAATATTGCAAAATATATTGATTTTAAACTAATTTTACAGAAAAAAAATTTTTTGCTTAAAAAGAAATGTATTAATAATTTTTGTATAATAATTATCGCCTTACCAACATAGCAAAAATATTTAAAAATCACATTTTTTTTATGGCGTTTCAAAAAACATTTGTACAACATTTGAAAATGAACTTAATCATGAGAAATCGGCCGTAATTTTTTTTTTAATTACTCAAAAATTCCAAAACAATATAACACTCAAATTAGCAAATATGGGTATAAAAAAAAAAAATTTTCAACTTTTTTTTAACAACTTCTAGTTGAATTTTTTTACTAATAAATCAAATGTTCTTGAGCGCTTCTTAAATCGTACAAGACATAGAAAAAATATTAACCAATAGTTACGTTACAAGAGGAAGGCATGTCCAAAAGAGTATATAAAAAAAAAACTGGTAGTTAGTCAGCTCTGGTGCCTATCTAAAAATTATCTGAAGCTCTCAAGCAAATAGGCGAGTATATAGATAGATAGATAGACAGGAGTGTGGATATTCGTGTCTTTTGCTGTAGCGTGGAGGAGCTTAAGATATGTTGAGGAGTGTGACGTGAGGTTGTTGCATGTGAGTCACGCTCATTGGTTCCTCTGCTGATAAATTGGATAATGTATAGATTGTTCGTCCATTTTTGTTTAACGATGGCTTGGTTTAAAAGTTTTTTTCTTAATCGATTTATTTTTATATATATAATTTTTTTTTGGGTCGATTGTTTTGAAATTTTCAATTATTTTTACTGTTTAATAAACAATATCTTCGTATAATATTTTGTGGAAGGCTTCGAATTTTTTTTGATAAATTTTCATGGCTATTCATTGAAGTGTTAATAATTTCAAGAACTCTTATACTTAATTAATAATCTCTTAAAAAATGTTGATTTTCCTTGACTTTTTTTTAAATCTTGCTATATATACAAGTGTTTAAGAGTAAATTTTTACTTTCTTAACAATTTTGGTTTTCGATTTTCTTATTTTGGCTGTTTCTAATTTTTTTCTGATTTACAAATTTGCAAATAAAAAATAAATATATAAATACATACACGAAAATGTGAAAATGCAAGAAATATGCCAAGGAAATTTTATTCCTGCAATATAAAATGCATCACCCTGTATACATACATCCGCGATATCTATTTACATTCATTTTGGACTACATTTTGTTAGATTTTAAAAATACAAACGCTAGGAGCGATTTTATTTTTCAGGATGTTTTTCTTTAAAACACGACACGCCGAGTTGTGAGATAGATCGAAAAAAATTTCTTGGCAACTAGTTCCGATTGGCTGGTAAATTTGGAACATTTGTTTAATTTTTAAACTAGCAGCGATCCGTGGCTCGGTTACAAGATGACCAGCTCGAGAAAAGGCGTGCTCTTTTCCACCGGTGCTCGCAAAGCAAATTTTTTCCATACGGCGTTTTTTGTACAAATTCGTCGCCGTTAATTTTAACGCATAAAATTTTACAAAAAAATAAATTAATAGCTTAATCTGTGCTGCCAAAAAAAAAAATTAACGGTAATAATTACGAATTGAAATTTGCTGCGTGGTAAAAAAAACGCGATTTACGAATTTTGCTGTTAAAAAAAAATTTTTTTTTTGATACTTGGCAATGTAAAAATGTTGAAGATTTTGTTTTTACACTTTTTTTTTATATATACGAAACTAGAAACAACAGGTACTAAAAAACGTAACATGAAAAATCTAAATTATTCATCACCGCGCTCAATAAATAAATAAATAAATAAATAAGCAAATAAAATTTCACCATCATGTCAAATCAACTATTAACTGACAGTGTATATAAATAATTTTCCCGTAAAAAAAAATTGAACACACGAAATGCAATTTTTATAATTTTCCGGCATCCAACTGAAGATTAAATCACTTTTCCATAACAATAATAAATTGGCACCTGATTGATCCGGGCGCTGATTAATTCATTTTACCTATACACTTCCTGTCAGGCAGCAAAATCATCATCCAATCGATGAAAACAAATGACAACACTGCGCCTCGTGGCGAGAGCGCGTCTTCATTTAACAGTACACCGATTCATCGCGATGCTTTTCTTCGGAATCGATCTGGCCAATCACTATATGCCATTTTATGATATGCGCGAATTATTTATTTATTTTTTTATTTGCGTTTTAAGCGCTGCTTTCAAATAGAGCGTGTGAAAATATATAGTCCTTCCTTTTCGCGGCAAAAATACGGACAACATTAATTACATTGCCGGTATTCTAAGCAAAGGTGGCTGTGTGTACATTACACGGCCTGACCCAAAAAAACACAGTCACTTGCGCACAATATCCCACCAAAAAAATAAAATATATATATAATATTCAAACTTGCATATTTGCGAAGAGGTTATTGTAATGATGGAGGTGGAATTGTACGATTGCGAGGCGTAGACAATATAGGCTGAAGATGTGTAAAAAATAAACAATAACAAAAAATATATATAATATTGTTGGATTAATTGATATTGTAAAAAGAATCTTTTATTGACGGAGAAATGGTTTTGTGCCAGGCTGTATAGTTGAAGATAAACAGGAATGTACTGTTATCTTTATATATGGAAATATATTTAAGACGGTCGTACTTAATTTTCTATACATTCATAGTAAATTACGTCCACGTAGAAAATTGCCATAATAAAATCAAATGGAAAGAGTTTTTCTCGTTTGCCCAGTACTAAATTATCTGTACAGTACCATCGTGCTATATAACATATACACGGCGTGTACTCGAAAATATCGCACGTTCGATAGAATCGTTCGAAGATATTTTGTTTTGTTTTTCTAGTCGAGAACTTGTACAAAAATAATTTTTCCCACATAAATAACATACAAAATATATTTAATAATTTATTTATGGAACACCCTGTTTATACAGGGTACTAAATAATAGATATCACAATGGCATATATCCTTTATTTTAATTTTTTTTTTTTAATCCAAAAAATATATAAATCACCCTGTATTTCATCAAAGTTAGATTAAAGTATTTTATAAGAAACTACGTTATGAATTATCATTTAAATACATAACCCAAAACAACAAAATAAATCACCAACATGAAAAATTAATTAAAAATTTATTAAACGCACATTAATTTCATTTTAAAAATTAAATGTATTTTGTAATAAATACTTTTTAAATTTTTTGTTTTATTACGCCAATTTCAAAATAGCTTTTTAGTTTATTTTAAAACACAATTAATTGCCACCCAACATTGTACAATTTCTTTGTCCCTGAGTGTACGGACTAACAAGGAAATGCAATAAATGCATCTTCTAAATGAAATGTTAATAATTCTGTTCTTCATTAAACGAGCAATAAAGTGATTTTTGTTCTACTGTTTGTTTATCGCGTAAGGAAGCTACTTGTTTTATTATTAATAAAAGCCTGTGTGGGTCCCCACTTAACGCGGTTTCATAATAAACATCATTTGCTTAGTTTATTTCATTATCTTGTCAGCGTAATTAATCGTTTTCTTCATTTTATTTCGTTTAAGAAAATTTGAAACAATTTCGCAAAAAACTGTCAAAAAATTAGCATTTCAGAGTTTAAACTAAATCGTGATAAATTTCTGTAATATGTATCTTTTAATCTTTTTTATCTTGAATAATAATAACTTCAACGAATTACGATATTTAATTAATTAGCCTGGGAAAAGCTACTAATTGTTATCTTCTTTAATTAAAGATAAGTCAATTTTCCAGACACACGATACATTTTGCAAAAATTTAATATCTAGAGAATTGTTAAGTCTTAATATCGCGATAAATAATATTAACTTTCGTTTTTTTCCTGGCGAATATTATCTTTTGTTTTTTAAATTAATTTATAATTAATATATAATTAATAAAATCATTTAATTCAAGTTTTAATTGCACAATTATATTATACGAATATAGTGTCTTTATTAAATATTATTTTATAAAAACCAATTTAAATTTCGAATTTTTAAAATAACCTTTGGCTTGAAATGTTAATATCTTTCAAAAACAAAAAATTTATTCGAGAAACAAAAATTTTCAACAGATTTTAATTAAACAAAAAAATTGTTTACCCTTAAAATTTGTTAGTGACGCCTATCTTTTTGATTGACCACTTGTTGATTGTTAATAATATCAAAGTTAATTACACATAATTAACTTCCGTGCTGATTAGTTTTCTTTTTCATTTCGTTTTATTTGATTTTTTTCGAATTAACAACATTTAATTGCGCAGATAAACATTATTTGGCTTTTTATTATCGAAGGTTAGGTTACGTCAACTGCTATCAATTTTTATCGAGTCCTTTACATTTCCCTTTCCCATAAAACCAGATAAAAATGGAATAAATTTTACTCGGTTTTTTTTTATCCGATTTCGAAATGACCAATCACAGAGGAGAGAACTTCAAATAAGCTTAATCTTTATAAAACGTTATTGGATGATTTTTTTTATACAATCTGTGACAGTTTGCGGTAGATGTATGCATATTGCACATAGTTACACTATACAGGGTCTTACACATTCTAATCGTAAGATGCAAATCGAAATTATCACTAAGAATATCAAAAAAACCGGCGTTTTTTTAAATATATATATTTTTGTATGTTCTATCAAAGATACAAATGTCAATGGATTTTTTTAATAAACTAACTAAAACAAACAATTTTATCAACCGATACATTTCCTTTTTTTACTATGTAATTTTTGAATTAAATTAGAACTTAAAAATCAAAAAATTTACTAACTGTCTTCAGCTATCTTAAATAAATTCTACATATATAGTGTAGGCGCAAAAAAATGGTATAAATAATATTATCAAAATACAAATTAATACAAATCAACAAAACGAGTTTTATAAAAAAATTTCACCCTGTACCTATCAAATAAACACACTTCTTATCACGTCTGATATCACAGAGGGCCAAGTTCAGGCTGTGAGCCGCCTTTTTTTACCAAAAAAAAAAAAAAAAACCACGCGCATAACCAACCACGATCAAATAATATCAAATATTTTTCATTTCGCCGATGAATTTTTGCGTTCGGAAAAAAATGGTCATTCCGTTTTTAAAATTGTTTAGAACAGCATCATAATTAAGCGCGAAATGTTCGAGTAAAAAAAAAATTTGTGCTATCGTATTTGGTCCGTGCTTATCTATTTTAGGTACCGCTTATCTATCCACATCTAGCAGTTTTTGAATAAAAAAAAGAATGGCTTACGCGCGCATTAGAAAATAAGGTAAATGAGCAATTGTTTCATTTTTTGTTGATTGATATCAATTAAATTAGTTTATGTCGCTTTTTTTTTATTGATTGTTTATCGAGATAAATTTTATTTTATTTATTTAAAAAAATTCATATGGTTCATTTTTAAATCTATATATTTATCTACTTTTTTTCTATTAATTTTTTTAAACTAATTTAGAAAATATACACAAAATTTGCTTATAAACGTAAAAAATCAACTATATGAAAAATACATAAAAAAATAGTACGTACTAATTTAGACAACCACCAAATGTCTATCATAAAATCACCGCGTATTTTTTTTGGGGATTTCGATTTTTATTTTTTGTTAGCCTAATTTTTGACCGTACCGGTAACAGATAGCCAGGACTAGATCTGATAATACATGGTAAGTAAACTAGAGAGAGATTAGCGATGATATTTTGTCTGTTTTCGATGTTTAATTTAGTTTATTAAATGATTATGATGTTGATTTTTTTTTGGTAATATCGCAATAATTTGGCAAACACCGTAGGTCAGCGCTGTCAACAACAAACAGCCAACGTCGATTCGCAATTATAATTACGTGACAAAAACAAATGCTTTATAAACTAATTGAAGGTAATTTTTTTTAACAGAAAATAGGCGTGATTTTTTTTTTGGTATTTACAAATTGACAGCTGATTTTCTATTGACTTATTTAGAAAACAATTGAATTTACGAAAATGGATTTTGTTATTTATATTTCGCTAAAGAATTTTATTTTTATTTTAACGAAAGTAGTCATTTAAAGAAATATGACAACTATGGACTATATTACTTGAAGCAACAAAATAATGTTGAAAAACCAGAATGTCAAATTGTGTCAAAATTAATTAGAATAAAGCAACAAATAAGAAATTGAATATTCCAATAAAATTTATTGCAGGAAAATATTTCTCCAATTACAAATTGCAACTAGTTTAATCAACATCTAGGATTTTCTGTCTAATTATGAGAATAAACGAATAAAACGAAAAAATGAAAAACATTTGATAAGCGCACGATGCGATAGCATTTGTTTACGATTAGATTAGTCTGCTTTAAAAGTGGAAAAATTTAGTTTTTTTTTTGAAAATTTGTTGATAATAGTGAGCAATTTACTTATCCGCCGTATTAATTCTTTAAATAAATATGGCGGATGATGTGTAATATAAAAAATAAATACGACATTTTTCCATCAACGCGCGCAAAAATGATTTATAAAAAGATTATGCAATGTATTTTTTTACTCGCAAATATTTTAGTTACATAAAAGTTATTTGCGCTTAGATAAAAATTATAAAAAATTTCAAACATGCTCAAAATGAAAAAAATATTTGTAAATATTGTAAAAGAACATATTACTTTAAACTTCATCCATAGAAATCTTCGCATATCTTAAGAACCACTAAAGATACAAGCAATATAATAAAAGCTCGTTCAATTATCAAAATATTTTCTATTTACAATTTTTTTGGAAAATAATTAGGACAGCCGAGATTTTCGAAATAATCAATTCAACTCATACAATGCCTATACCACAAAATTACTCCACACCCTGTATTATTATTTTTATCATCACAACACGCTTACTCCACACCCTGTATTATTATTTTTAACAATTATCGTTACATATTTCGTCGTCTCTGCCACATTCATACATGCAAACTAACCGAAATACCCATCCCTGTTCATTCTACAAGATCAGCCTTCTATGGACTACCCCATTAGAAAATAAGGGTAGCTAAATAAAACCACCCCTTAGATAGGTAATATAATATATCCAGCAAAGTGGCGTGGCGCGACATCTAACGGCAGAAAGACGCACTAAGAACATTTAAGGACGAATCAAGTCAATTTAAGAATAACGTTTTGGTAAAGAAAATCAAATTTTAAATACCAACAAAAATAACGTTTACAATTATCGTAATTGTTAACATTTTGTATTTGTAAAATTACAGAGGGTACAGAAATAATTTACAGGCTTAGTTCTTTTGTTGCTATAATTCCATAATAAATCGTGACGTATGTGTCGTCTGACATCTGTCACATGTCAATTTGTGAGTGAAAAAAATAGAATGACAGGTACTGTCATTAGTTGACAATTGTTAGTATTAGCGTTGCCTAGCAACTTATACATAGGTACTCAATTATTATTAATATGGTACTACAATGTCATAAATGTGAATAATGAGAATTATGACATAAGTTGAGCTGCTATAATATAGTATTATACTATAGAAAGAAGGGAAATATTAGTGTGTAGAGGTATTGTGAAAAATTGTTGTATAGAATATAAATAGGGAAAATATAAAAAACTATATAAAAATTTGTGCGATCGAACTTTTTTTTATTGATAATTTTTTTTTTAACTACACAAGATAATATGTTATATATTGTTGGTAGATGAATAAACGGACAATATTATTTTCAAATTTTTATGGTACTATTTCATATGGTACTAACTATATTTATAAATTAAATAACAAATACGTTACTCGCGATTTCGAAGTATTTGTATATTTTATATACAATACCAATAAAACAACCACAACATGAATTTCATAGTGGTACTACCATTTGCCCGGACCGTACCTTTACTATGTCGTTTATTTGCTAGTACGGTACTGCAATAAAATAAATGCGGTACGATAGTATTTTATAATCGCCATGACAAGCCATCATAATGCAATTTGACGAATCATCTCTGCGCAGCGTAGTACCAGTGCCATAGTACACAACTAGTACTATAGTACGTTCGCGCTAAAATGTTGCTTTTCTCATTACCAAAAGTCAACGGTGTGATAAAGAGAGAAACGTCTTAGTACGACGGCAATGGATATATAAGGCGGTGCCCTTTGAAACGCGTTGTACTCGCGCGTATATATCCATTGCTGTCGTACTAAGATGTTTCTCTCTTTATCACACCGTTGACTTTTGGTGATGAGAAAAGCGATATTTTAGCGCGAACGTACTATAGCTCCTATAACGTCTTTCCTATCAGCTATATCATCCTTATAAGTATTTTACAATCGCCTTGTATATAAAAGGACATAAAATATATGATTAATTTTTTGTTCGGGGTACTGAATATGGTGGTACCTATCCGCTTCCGATGGTACTCTCATATTATGATAGCACAAACGTATAGAAATTTGAATTTTCTTGCTCGCGCTGTAGTGCAAGTATAGGCCATTTATTATAGCCGGGCGAAAATATTTGGGTGGTACTACAACACTGTCGTGACAATAGTACTTACGGCCACCATTGTTGCCATTTAATAACATGCTGCACACTGTTCAAGAACAATTCGCAACTTCCAAAGTTTATTATTTCGTACTACCAAAACATCATATTTTAATTGGTTCACCATTTAATAGGTACTTGAGGTACCATCGTTTTTACGCGAATAACTTAAATAACAATGATTGTAGTAGCAAATTTTCGAAAAAAATGTATAAATTGATTGTCAAAATGTTCAAAAAACCACCTAGTACTCTTATATACCTTTAGAATGTAGGCGGCCTTGACTAAGCATGAATAAAGAAAAAAATGCCACATCGTGGTAGGCTACACTCTGCACACCCATCCTACAGGCCAGCGTGAAAAAATAGGGGGTTGTCCGTTACGCTATATACTCGCAGGGGTTGGAAAAGAAAAAATCACGGAAAAAATGCGACTGCAATAGCACAAACGAAACGACAGGGACAGCAAATAGGTGGCTAGAATTTTATATGCCACGGAGAGGGGTAGTTTCGTATAAGGGATGATTTTTGAGGGGCGATGTGGTGGTGGTGGGGGGGACATCTAAGGAGCGAATAATAAGGAAGAACGTAAGGGGTAGTTTTCAGGGGAAATCTCCGAAGGATGTATTCTCAGAGGGTGGTTGTGGTGGGGGTGAGGTGAGCGTGTGTAGGGGAAGCTGCGAGTGTAGGGGAAGTGTACGGAAGAGAAGAGTGTGCCGTGCAATGTGAGGGAAAACAATACAACACTGGTTAAGAGTTGTGCTATTGTTTCGAGTGCAAGAAAAACAAAAATTAATGTAGGACACATGTTCGGATGATGTGTTTATTTTTGTTGTTTTTTCACTAATTTATTTTATATACACGGTGATTTAAAAAAATGATTGCTATATTATTTTTTAGTGCTATATTAATACTAATGCATTATATATTTGATTGTTGCACGATTGCAGATGATTAGTTGGTTTTCGAAATGCACATTTAGCAAACAAAAAATGTTGGGTGTGGTTTTTTTTTTTAATTTATAATTAAATTAGCTTAAAATGCGATTTGGAAATTATAACGAAGTACTATAAAAATTATATAATTTATCACTTAATCAAATTTTGAGCCAAAAACTTGATTGTAATTTTTAAAAATCATTCGAACAGTAATCGAAATGATTTTGCGTGAAATGTAAAATACAAGTATAGTTTGAATGATGAAACTATCGAAATAAAAACTAGTTTTATCAGTACTTAAAAATTTCATTGAAGAGAATTATTTCATATTTTGATAAAGTATGAATGTAAATGATTTTAAACTTGAAAATTAACGAAATTGATCACTGATTACGTCATGAATTTACAATAACTATAAAGTTTTTTTCAAACGAAATTACAATTGCTAGGCAATTAATTTTTATTATTTTAAATTAATTTTTAGTTCGTTTATTTATCGCAAACGTCAGCCTTTTATTCCAGCTTTATTTCTAAGCATTGTCGACATTATAAAATTATTTTTTGATTAAAATAACGTGATTTTTGTGAAGCACTTTCATTGCAGCCATTTTATTCAATTTTATCATTTTTATTAGTTCGTTTTTTTCGGATTAGTCGGAATCGCCATAAAACTTACCGAGATAATTTTTATCAATTGTTTGTCTAATAACTGACTGGCGAATGGAAAAATACCATTTTTCGATTTACGTACTTCGAGATAACCCAAAGCTGTTCAAATTTGCCTTTCGATATAAATTACAAAAACGCGCAATTTTTTTTTAGACCTTTAAACAAAAAAACGATTAATATGCGATAATTAAATAATTACGAGATTATAAGCGCTAATCTTAGGCAATTTTTAATTGATAAGGACCGTTTATATATTTTTTTAATTCCAAAATATCATCGAATGCTCAAATAAGAAATATCGGAAAATTTTAAATTACCAGAAAATCCAAACTAGAATTTTTTAATCCCAAAAGTTCATTCGATGGTCAAAAAAAGTACAATGGATAAGAAATATTGAAAAAATTTAAATTACAAAAAAAAAAACCCAAGCGAGAAACTAGAATTTTTCAATTCCAAAAGTTCATTCGATGGTCAAAAAAAGTACAATGGATAAGAAATATCGAAAAAAATTAAATTACAAAAAAGAACCCCCAAGCGATAAACTAGAATATTTTTGGCAGATTTTTTTCGATGGTAGTATTTTTAGCGAAAATATTTAGAATCAAAAAATTCCTTGGCGAAAATGCGTGCGAAGCCCACGTCAAAAAAATAAATAAATTTGTTCGCGAGCGATTGAAAAATCATCGTTTTCGAACTATAAATTATAACGTTGAAATTTGAAATGTTAAAATAAATTTCGGTTTATAAAATTCATTTGCATATAAAGTGTACGTATAAACGCACATATATCTAATAAAAATACATAATCATCGTACAAATAATGGTAAAAACAGTGGCAGAACTATTTTTAGATCGGAAAATGTTTCAAATTGCATTTTATTTTTGCGTATGAAACAAGCGCGCCAGAAAAATTAGCCCATAAATTCTTCTAATTTTAAACATTTTCTAATGCGCCGTCCGCATCTGATTAACTCAACATTTGAACCACGGATTTATCGAACACATATTTGCAAACAAAAATTAATTGCATTCGTAAATAAGCGCAAATATATTTAAAAAAAAATTAATTCCATATAGAAACTTCATACGATTTATTCAATTTAATTAAAGCGAGTCTTCAGCGAATATGCGCAAGCTGATTAAAACTACCCATAAAAATCACCCCTGGTGGTTCAAACAACCATATCTAGCAGAGAGATGTGGTCGGAGCAAGCTCTGAGAAGCAACTGACTGACCATATCGCTCCTTCGGCCGCTCGACCAGAAATATTCCTACTAGCGAACTACCCCTTACCAAAATTTTTTCCCTTAGACCGCACGCGGGCACCTTAGACAGTGGCGCAAGCAAAATCCCCACCCTCGCGGACGCTTTCCACGGCCGAAAGTAGTGGGGTGCGAAAGCGCGCCCGACTCAAGGATCCTCTAAATGACGTGTCCACAGAAGAAGGGCGAATCATGCGCTCTGTGAGACTGTGGAAGTTCTGAGATCGCACAGCGGGCTCGGATAAAAGCTGTGGCGAGAGCTGTAGCGAAATACCCATAGAGGGGGTAGCGTAAGCTTCTCTAAGACGAAGAACACCCCCACTCTAAATAGTGCACGGCTAGAGTGAGTGCGTGAAACATGTTAGGTTACGAAGAAGTATTTTGCTTGGCATTTAAGACGCTGGAGTGGTGGGGATGGCCGCCGCTGGTGCTAGGCAGAAAGGCACCACCGCGACGCCGACGTCGGTGGCGGTGGCGGCGGCGTCGGCGTCGTCGTCGTCTCAACGGCGCTTTCTTAAGAGGTCCGCTTGTCTTAGAATAACGCGAGCCGCGACGGTAACGGTCTTAGATGATAGAATGTCGTAAGTTAGTAGTCTAAGGACTATGTTAAGGACTAGACGCGCGGTTTATCTAGTTGATAGTATCCCGGTGCAAGGATAAGACGTCGCGACGCGTCCAGTCCACCACCTTGCCACCAAGAACAAGTGTTTCTGCATTCTTACCGCACGCGACAACTCGGAAAATAGTTCATTGTTTCGGTTAGTTACAAATTAAAAACCGAAACAAACGTGCCATGGAAATTTAAGTCGAGTCGTCGAATTGTTTTAATACGCATTCAAATGTTTAATTGTTATTAATAATCGCTCATTAATCTACCAGTGTCGATCATTGCTTTAAAGCTCTGGATGAATTTCGACGATTCGTTAAATTGTATATTATATTGTTAATGACCACGTGTGATTAATTTGAATTAAAAGTTTTTTTTCCATTAAAAATTTATTGTGGTGTCTTTGGAGATTTTATACAGTGTTGTTAAATTTTTCTTGGAAAAATCTTGTAAGTTTTAATGCGCTTCAAGTGATACCTAATGAAGAATAATAACAGTTGTATACATTTTTTATTAGTTATAGTTAAAATTCGATTTTTGATTTCTGTTCTCTTTGAAAATTTTACATAGTTTCAGAAAAAT
Source organism: Leptodirus hochenwartii (assembly GCA_947310635.1). Classification (NCBI taxonomy): domain Eukaryota; kingdom Metazoa; phylum Arthropoda; class Insecta; order Coleoptera; family Leiodidae; genus Leptodirus; species Leptodirus hochenwartii. The sequence continues at coordinate 1,296,848 of OX371186.1, forward strand.
ACTAAACATTTTAACTTCAATTTGTTTTAACTAGCAAATATTTGCAAAACGAAATTTACGAAAAGAAAAATCATCGTAATTTTGTCAAAAATTAATTAAATAATTTTAACCTATCAAGGATCTTCCTAAAATTCTTTCAATTTAAAAAAAAAATGCTTAATTTTTTTTAACTACTGTCAATTATTGTGGAAAAAATTTCACGCTATTTTTTTAAAAGCCCGAAATATATTTTATTCTGTCGACAAAATGGATTTAATTTATTTATTTCACAAACTGCGAGAAACTAGTTAATTGCAAATAAACAGTTGCTAAAAATAACTTTCATATGTTGAAAAATTTCACTCGTCCAATCTTGAGTTAAATGTTTAAGGAATGTCCAAAAAAACTACAATTTTTTAATAGATTCAGCAAAAATGTTTAACTAAAATCGAAACACTTAAGCTTATTTTAAATTTTTGCACAAAACAAAGTTTCGCCTTGAATACTTGATAAAACAAAGTGAAAATACTTTTTGATTGAATGATAGATTTATTTGCATCAAAATATCTTAAAAAATAATGAAGTTTCGCGAACTCTTTCTGTTTGTTCAATTTTTTTTTTAATGATTTAAAAAAAATTGAAAAATATAATTGTGTCATTTCGTAGCCAATATTTTAATTTATACTAATGAAATTTGTTCTTAATTATTGCTAGTAGTTTTGTTATTGTGGCAAAGTGAATATTTCAAACATATTTTATTTCAGTTGCAAGTTTCGCAAGTTTAATTGTAAATCAAAAGAATCGCAGAATTTTGTTGATATTTCCAAATTACAATTTCATATTAAAGAATTTTTGACAAGTTTCGAGCATTCGAGTCGATCTACAATAAAAATAAAAGGTTAAGAAGAGAAGAACTACAGATTCTTACCTAAATTAAATTTAAACACTTCATTTTACGGTACGATTTTTTAAAGAAACTATTTCACGAACGCTCCATTTTAATTAAAGTTTCATTTTTATTGGTTACAGTTCTTTTCCAAATACCATTTAAATTAGTAAAACGCAAGAATTTTGGTTTGAAATAACAGCCCGTAGTTGCAAAGAGCTATTTGAACTTTGAAGCAGAAAACAAGCAAATCTTGACCAAATAAATAGATGTAATCTATCGGGGCAACATTCTACAATAGATCGTAGAAATTTTTGAAAATTGTAGCAAATGTTATTATCAAAATATGAGGAAAATACAATCATTCTCGATAAGGATTTTCAAAGAGGAAATGTTACAGATGAAATACGAGTTTTGTGTATTTTTATAAATATGAAAATAGTACGAGAAAATTTCGTAGAGTAGATTATTTGTTGTTCTTTTTTTAAGGTAATGAAAATTTTTTTTTAAGTATGTTGATACAAGAAGGAATTGTATAAATAAAGTAGATAGAATGAAATAAAAGTGATTTGACTGGTTTGTGTGGAAAAGTTGATTAACTTCAATAAACTGTATCTTCTAAAACAAATGATGATGAGCTGCATAGTTGATTCAACCAACAAGAACACTTGAAATTTTTATAATTGGCTACTATTCATAATTATGTATATTTATCTCAACTATCAATACGATTTTGTAGACAGAATTGAGTATAAATAACAGTTATCTTTCAATTTTTTTTTAGAAGTCAAGTATCATCACCCAGTGGCATCAACAATAGGACCATCATCCTTCAGCAACGGATCGACAAATCAACGTAAACTGACGAAGCACCGAACCGGTACAGGCAGCATCAGTATACAACATCAACCGGTACTACGAAACAATCGCCACGACGATTGCCAGCGCAGCGTTCACAACGTCTACGGACATTCTGCATCAGTCGTACCCCGCCACCTCAGCTGCCGCAGCTGCCGCAGCCGCCGCAATCCTGCCGCCCTCAGCCGCAGCTGCAGCCGCAGCCGCCCCAAATCAACAGCAGCATTCAGCGTCACCACCGCCACCGCCGTACCAACAACACGCGCAATCGCAACCATTGGTGAACGCAGGAAACACAACGACGTCTCCCTTACTAGACGCTGGCGGTGGAGGAGGAGGCGGGGGCGGCAGTACCACTGGGGGCGGCGTTGCAGGTGGAGGAGGGACAAGTAGCACCGCATCAGCGGTCCAGCAACAAGCTAGTCCGCAACAGAGCGCGGGCGCGCACACGCCAAACTCGAATATCTCCGGCAGTACCATCACGCCAATAAACACCCTCAAGCTTAAACAGGAACTGTGCTATCCCACCGAACAACAGCAACAGCATATACACCACAATCAACAGTATCAACCGTTTAATCGTTACTACGATCTCAGTCCAGCCAAGTTGCTGGGTAGTGCCAACCAGTTGCATGTGCCCAGTACTAACAACAATCAACAACAACATCACCAGCAGCAGCTGCAACATCAGCAGCAGCAGCAGCAACAGCAGCAGCAGCATCACGTAACGAACGTGGAGCAAGAACAGGTCCTCAACACGTTGAAGGTCGAGCATGAGAATTTGGTAGCGAAGTGGCTGCAGAACTCGTTTAAGATTCAGGAGAATACGGCACTGGATCTGCGGGCGGCCGCAGCCGAGGCTGCAGCTGCCCAGCATCAACGATCACCTCAGACCGATGTTGTCCAACAGCAACATCAACTGCTGCAGCAGCAACAACAGCAGCAGCAGCAACAACAACAACAACAACAACAACAGAGGCACCTGTACAATAAGATGACCAACGATTACTGGTCGTCCAGAGCCAGCAATCAGGCCGGTACGAATGTACCGCAGAACCTGAGCAACCAGAACTCCCCCACCATTCCCCCCACGGCGCAATCGCCGCACAACAACCAACAAGAACAACAGCAGCTGCACACCGCGATAGCGACACAGGGTGCGCTCGCGCTGCAACAACAACTGCACAACAACGGCATGAATCAACAGGGTACGACGCCGTCGCCCGTGCAACAAGGGCAACAGCAACAAGGTCAAGGCGGTGGCCAGGGGACGCCGCAGCCGCAGCTCGGCAGTCCGAATGCGGCCAGTGTGATGCAGTACGCCCTCAATCAGCAGCAACAGAACATGGTGCAACAGCAACAACAGCAACAGCACATGCAGCAGCAAGTACAACACGTTGTCGGCGTGGGCCCGGGGCAGCATGTGGTTGGGCAGATGGGCAGTGGCCAGAATAGTCCAGACAAGATGATTGCCGAGACGCTGGTCAAGGACTTACAGGTGAGTTCCGAACTGAGAAATCATAATCTGCACCGAAGAACGATAGGTTGTTGTTTTTTAAGCGACAGAAGCATTTTTGACTTTTCATTATTAAATATTACCGAAAAGTAATATACTTCCCTCAATATTTTTCGAAAAGTGATTATTTCCTAACAAATTCGTATCCAAAACTAGATCTTTAAGACATCGTTGGATAACTAATTTCATGGTATACATTAAGAAAATATAATAAAAGACATATACACCTACTACAAATGTAACACCCTATATATCAAAATATATTTTTATATTGTGCCGCTCAAAACGTTTTTAAATATTCCAAATTTTTAAATTCCGCTACGTCATCATTAAATCACTGTGTATATATTTTTAGTAGTAGAATTTAGTAAGCAAAGGTACTACAGTAAGCGTCAGGTCAATATAAAGGAAAATGTGCTGAGAAGTAAATTGATTTTATTTATTACTTCTTTTATTGTATTCCCAAGAAGCGTATTAAAATATCGATTCTTTATAATAAAATGTATAATTCAAAATTACCGGAATAGTTAAATAATCGATTAATTGAAACGTAATTGCAGATGTTAACAATTGCAACTCATAAAAAAACAAATGGTAATCAATAAAGTTCAAAATACAAAGGAAATAAAAAAAAACAGCAACGTCAAATATTCAACAATTAAAAATGGTTTTAGAATCGTATCGTAATTTAAGATGATTATTAAATGAACACCCGTTACATATTAAGTAACGACATTTATAATTGTAGCGTCTCAAATACCAACCGGTACTAACGAAACTTGTATAAAAACTGATTTAATAACAGTCTGTCGATGCGGAAAGATATAATTTGTCGTACTTCAAAAAGTATAGTCTCAGGAAAAAAAATTGGTACGGATATAAAAATAGTTTCATAAATAGTACTCGATGATAAAAAGCTAGCGAAAATGTAACTCTAATCGGCAAAATTTATATGTTTCACATTTCAAACAATAAAATCAAATTTAGCATGTGTCAATTCACTGATATGGAGTACCAAATTTAGGTACTACCAACCCCAGTACACAACCAATTAAAACACATCACCATAACAGTCCATACAAATTGTAATTACTCTTAGCCATTTATATATCCATCTAAACTTATGGCACTGCCCAGTTTCTTCAGCAGTACCATCAAAACTGAAGCACAATTAAAGTAGACAATTGTAAAATTTACTACATTGTTCGTGTCTCGTTCAAATGGTATCCACCAAATCAAGTAGTACCCAACTAGACAACTGAAATTAAGCGCATTATGATACCAAACGATCTTGCGCACGCTGTACCATTCCAACAGGACAATTGATGTCTCATATAGGAGTACCATATACCTAGTGGCATTTGTAATTTCTATCGATTTTTACATAATTAATTTTAGTACCATTAGATAGACTTTTGTTTTTGTAGTTTTTGGTAGTACCAACGATAGTAAAAATAGTAAATACGTGAAGTTAGATGCCTAGCTTTATATGTGTGAATTTGATCATTGTCAATTCGTATGATTATGCAGTACCACGAAGTACGTCGATTGTACCATAGGTTGGCATATGTTCAATTTCGTCCCGTAAAAGTCAAGAACGTATACATTGAACACATCGTTTCGATGGTGCCTTTTCATACTAACATATTACACGTAGCGAGCTTTCATTTAGGCAGTACCCGCGCCAGCTGTTAGGTTAGCCGTACCGTATATAGCAGAAGAAATAATCTCATCATTAACATAGTAAGCATATGTACACCGACGACGTATGGTAAAATAACTCGAGTAGTACCGAATGTCGGTGGTACTGTCTGCTATAGTACGTTCGCGCTAAAATGTCGCTCTTCTCATTACCAAAAGTCAACGGTGTGATAAAGAGAGAAACGTCTTAGTACGACAGCAATGGCTATATAAGGCGGTGCCATTTGAAACGCGTTGTACTCGCGCGTATATATCCATTGCTGTCGTACTAAAGCATTTACGTGGAGAGCGAACAGCCGCATGTGCAATGTGTTGAACGAGGAAAGACCGTTTTTCTGTTTATCACACCGTTGACTTTTGGTAATGAGAAATGCGATATTTTAGCGCGAACGTACTATAGCGTATATAGGAATATGGTTTGATGTGACGGTAAAAGAAAGTGAAACAATAAAGATGTAATATATAATAGGGTAAAATATATAAATGCTTGTTGGTACGACCTATGTTTGGTATGGTACTGCCTTGCTGGGAAGTGCCGTAGTGGGTAATAAGTAATTACAATGGTCTATTTTATAAACATATTAAACAGTATATTGAAGTTTATCAAGTTCTAATTGTACCGAAAGTAATTTCCCGTAGTACTACAAGCGCACTATCAAAATATTTTTTTAATAAATTTTTAAGAGTCAAATTTGACATGATTTTGATTGTTATACAGCTACATCTAGTGCGCTTTTCACCAACTAATTTGTAGACATTTTTCTTAAAGGGGTTTCCATAGTTAAATATATATACAGGGTGCCTAAAAAGCGCAGATATTTTCATTAAAACAAAATCGAAATGAAACATATTAAATTGCAAACAATTCCAATATTTTACAAATAAATAATTTCGTTACCTTCAATAATACGCACCGGAAAATGCGTCAATATAAGATTCGACCCTTAAATCGTTTTCATGCAGACAGAAACAACCCCTTATTAGAAGGGTGTATCGATTTTCTCGGTGAGTTTAGTTCGCGGCTTCGCCGATCCATACACGTGTCACTTGTGGCGCCATGGTCGCTTAGAATCCCGCCCGCAAGTTGGAAAATAGTTTTTCCAGCTCGTGGTGTAAAGCGTGCCGCGAAAACTTTCCAGCCTCTAATTTTCTATTATAAACACCGTCACTATATAGAGGATTTTTTTATCCGCTGGTTCGCAAAATGTTTTTGCCAGATTATTTTTGCCGTAACTTTTGGAAAAGTTTTATGGGCGAATTGTTTCGCAGTTTAAAAATTAATTTTATAAGGGGAATTTATATGTTGCCGAATGTGCCCGTAATTCTCTAACAGAATGTAAAAATATCCCAAAAAAAAGATATTGCGTGGCATGCTTTAGAAATTGGATTTTTTAACACGAAAATATTGTACATTGTAAATAACATATCCGAGCGTCTGCTAGAATTTACTTTTACAATCCACTTTTGCAACAACAAAAAAACATATAAAGGCAATTTCTAAAGATTTCCCTCCTAGAAAAACCAAAAATAAATGTCAATTTTGCCAGATTTCCCGAAAAATGTGTCAGATTTAGATTGATCATACTTTTTGTCCTGTTTTAATGTCTAACTCGTACTAACATATTCCGAAATTGCTTATAACACAAGCTGCCGGACTTCAATCAGCTGCAGAGGACGACCAGCGCCATATCAGAGAGGACGCTGGAGGAATGCTGGACGACTCTGCAACGAGTGAGTTGGTTTATGAATCGTGTACAGTATCTCAGTTCCAAAATGGTTGTAAACGAACCAAATCCTTATCACACGTAGAAACATTTTGTTGTTGTTTTTTTTTTATCGATTGTTTCGTTACTTGCCCTCTTTGCTGTTGTATTCATTTGGTTTGTCTTTTGTTTCTTTCGTTTGTTTTCGAATGTAATTTGATCTTATGTGTGGTTCATTTTCGAGCCTCCGATCAAACACGACTTTACTCTTTCAACGATATTTCCGGAACTATTTAATATTTAAAAAAAATTCTTTATGAATTTGATTGGACGATCAAATATCTCAACTTTATCTTATGTTCGCTTTTATTGTATCTCTAAAATTTAAAGAGATATCTTCAGTTAATTTTTTTATATATATTTTTTTTAATAATTTTTGGCATTTTACCATAGAAGTTTCCTGGTAGTACCTTTTAGTATCTTTAAGTAGTTCGACTATACTCGTCTATTATTCATATTTACATAAATTATTCTACGGGGTATTGATATTTATGTAAATGAATATTTTATTCCTAATTAATATCTTATGTATTTTTTTTTATTAAGGTAAGTAGCTTTTGTTTTCTTTTTGTCCGTCTCCAAGTGACACAATACGAAAATACACACAAAGAACAATTGCCAAATGACAGGCGATAGAAAACCAACACTAGCGTGAAAAATAAATGAACAACGGCCGGAGTGACAATTTGACAAGATAATAAAATAATAAAAGCAATTGTTTAAGTAGTTTTCGAGCTGCTCGATTAATAATTAATCAACAATTTATTAAATTATTAGTTAGAAAAATCGATAATAATATCTGAATAAATGAAATAGATTTCCCAACGTACACGTGTTCGTACACATTTAAAAAAAAAAGCGAAACAATTCGAATTTAAATTGCATCATTTTAGGGGTGACATTTTTTCAAGCACCACCCCCTAATTTACGCTCTATTTCCCACCCCAAAATAACTCGATATATATTTATAGAAGCGATCAAACCATCGCTGCAAGAATTCGCACCCCTAAAATTACATATCCGATTCTATTTTGTTTGCTCATTGGCACCCCTAAAATTCGTAACATGTGTAAAAGGACATTTGTGAAATCAAATCGAGAAAATAGTACGCGAAGCATTGAAAAATAATTCGCGTCTATTGCTTTCGACGAAGAATTTTCGAGTTTTAAAGAGAGGGATTCTTTTTTTTTTTTTGGTAGTCATACGTGCGGAAAATGGACGGACGCCATTTTTTCCAAATCAAGAGCTTCAATTGTCTTTGATTACAGCTTTATGCGTATGTATAGAATTTGAGCAAATAGGGATTATAATTGTCTTTTTTGACATGTTAGAGACATTCATATTGCCGAAAAATTAGTTTTTCTCTGAAATAAATATTAGTTTAATAAAATTGCTTCCAAAAAAAAATGCGAAAATTAATTTTTCGCAAATATTTCAATTCAAAAATAAATTATAGCAATTGTAATGGGTGTTCAAATTTTTATTAACATTTCTCAGACGGCTGCAGATATTTAAAAAATACTTAAACATAATTTATCTATCATAAAATTATACATCTTTTGCAATAAAAAGTTTTTTGTTATCCATCAAGAATTCAAAGATATCCCAGTTTAAACTAAACACATTCTCAATAATCAACAAATTGTTTTTTCATGCTTAGTATTTAGGTTATATTTGACAAACCAAAATAGTTTTCTCAAAAGAAATATTCCTATTAATTATGGCAAGCTTCATACTGACAAATTTATTTTGTATCACATTCATTGAGCTTCTGATAACTTTTCTGCGGACCAATTTGTTCGGGCACCGTATTTGGCTTTTCGGTCATATGGAATCATTTTTTATACACGTCAACACGTTTCCCGGATTTTCCACCCCGATTTACCGGCCGTCCCCAAGGGCAAATAAAGCAGGGAGCTTTTACAAGAAGCTTTTTTATATATAAAAGCTTAGATATATCAACGTCAACTCGCATTGCATACAGGGACCAGATTCTTGATTTTTTTCAATTTTCAATGATTTTTAGCGAATGTTTTCAAATTGAACATAGATTACAAATTCTGATTTTTTAAGCCATTTTTTTATTTAGAAAAAATATTACGAAACGTCTGAAATTATAAAAGAAATTTTTGCTTGTTTGTTGCTTGTAAAATTTTGACTAAAGTGCCTTTTAAACACTTTTACAGTTTTTACAGCAACATTTTAGAATATTATAATTATTAATGCTTTCAAAAACTATTTTATAACATTTTTTAACTTTTTCATTTTATATTTTCCGCTAGAAATGAAAATAAATGTTTATTTTCTTAATTCAGAGCACATTTATTGAAGCTTTTACGTTACAACCGGTATATACCTTTGTCACAACGAGTTGAAAATTTTCACAAGTCTTTTTTAATAGACCAATTAGGCCGTGATTTTAAATAACTGTTCCTCGGAGGTCCTTTAAAATGAAGCCATTTAACACGGCTCTTAAGAGCAGGTGATTATTTCTACATTATTTTACAAGAATTAGGACGAAATGATGTTCTTACATCTTAAGCATCATTTTTATGCTTCATCAGATTTTGCAAGGCATTTATTTCGCAAAAATATTAAAAGTTAATTACGACAATTTCAGTTCAAGTCGCAATTTTACTTAATTTTTTTAAGAACACAATATATCTCGTTTTTCAATGTGAATTTCTTGAACGTTTTATCAAGTACTAATGACTAAAGTGTCTTGTACAAAAATTATATCTATCTTCATACATCATTTTGATTTAAAAAAATTATCATCAAATATGATAAGACAAAAAATTCAGCTTTTTTAACATTTTCTAAAAATGTTTTTCAGCATTTTCTTGAAGAATTTTCAAACCACAATAAATTTCAACATAAATTGTTTGCTTTTCGGCTATCTCCAGTGCGTATTTCACCACAAATTAAGGTACGTGTTGATTTGGGGAGTGAATTATGACCGGAAGTCACCTTATTTAGGGCTTCTTTTAACCCCTTTAGGGCCCAACAGATGCACAATGTATATACCATCCGAAAGAGACAAGCAAAAAAAATTATACCATCAGGTTTCAAGGGAAATAACGATTTTAGTGCTAGACAAGTTGTCTAACGTAGGACAAACATTTTTTTATTATAATTTTATTGATGGATTAGTGAAGATATATGTTTTATCAATAATTAACGACGCTGTATTATTTTTCTCATTATTCTCACAATTATCCTTAATTAAAATCCATTTATTTTAACAAACAATTTTTTTTAGCATCTATTTGCAAAAAAAATCTAATTGTAGACGTTTCTATCATTTTTTCCAACGAAAAATATCTTCAGGCACTTCACAATAATCCCTCAATCAATAAAACCGTCTATTTTATATTTACATACGCAAAAATGGTTTAAAAACTTATTAAAAAAAATTCTCCTCGGGTTAAATACGACTTTGAATTTATGGTTAGATTCCGTGCTGACTCAAAATAGCGCTATCTTTATCTAATGTGGAAGTAATCGTGATTCAAGTGTTTAGAATTAGGTGTGTAGAGTAGACACAGGGGATGGCCAAACAATTTTTTTTTTAATTTTTAAATTTAACCCATAAAAAGATATTTTTTTGTCGATTCGATGTGGATGAGCCTTTAGAATACAAAAAATATATATTTTTGTAATTAAAAAAAAAATCGAAAATTTATTCTTTGCACACTTACGATCACTATATATATTTTTTATCAAACATTAACGACGTGCATATTAAATTTAAAAATGTACAAAAAAATTATGAAAATGCAAAATCCTAATATACGATTCAAAAAAACAATTTTTTAAAATTCAAAATCGTTACATAATAACCAGTCATTTTCCAAAAAAAAAAATGTTTAATAGTTTTTTTCTACAGGGTGCCTAAAATATCTGCTAGAAAATATTTCGTTGCGCTAGTAGAAAAAAAAATCAACAAATAAATTAATTCCATTGGTGGCGGCAATTTTTTTCAATTTCGGCCACCCCCGAGTGTTGTTCTATTTCTGCACCCCTATATATGTGTATGTGTTGCGATTGTGAATACGCATTTTAAACCCTTGCCGACGAAGAGTGGTGTGTGAGTGGAGCCGTATATTTGAAATTAAAATATAACGGGCGCGCAGAAGAGTGCCGGATCGTACCAGGACGAAATAAGGGTTGTTCGTGCGGCTCAGGGTGGTTTGCAGCCAGGGGGTGGGTGGTGGGGGGATACCGCGATATTGGGTGGAAATGTAGAAAAGCGTGTTGGATGTTTATAAGTGGGTGATAAGATTTCAGCGTTTTTTTTTTTTTGAAAAGAAACAGGCTGAGAAAATAAATGCTTTCTTTCGAAAAAAATTAAACTTAAGAAATAATTAATAACGCGATAAATTAATTTAAAATAAAATAAATTGTGGCTTATTACATGGATCACACAGTATATATAATGTGCTTTTGTTGCCTAATTTTTTAATATTAGTATATTTCATTTTCTATATGAGAATTTAGAAAACAATTAAAAGTGAGTAAGTAAAAAAAAAAATCTTAAGTCAAGAATTCACAAAAAAATGAGTTATGAATATAATTTTTCAAATTATTTCTGTTAATAAAGTAATTTTAATTTGAAGGTTTTTATTTCCATATACCGGATGTTGACCAAAAATTACGATACTAGAAATATTAAAAATTTATATAAGCATTAAAAAAGTTATAAATATATAATTAAAAAACGCAATTGTTTTTTAATGCTATATATAAATCAAATGCCGAGTTGGTTTTCCCAATAAAAAAATCTAGATACATCCCTGTGTCATTTTTCACGCGATTTTTACAATTTAGTGACGGTTTGCCAAGCAACGGTTTCGATTCGTTTTTTTTTTTACATCTTCATCCCGATATTCTTTTGTTAACCGTCTTTTTTAATTACTGGCGAAAAACAGGTTTCGTTGTCTAGGTTACCTTCATGCCACTACGCGCTTTCGTAGAAACAATATCATTTAGCCAACTACAGCGAGAAAGAAAAAAAAACAGATTTCTCACACTTTCGCAGACAATCATCCTAGACACAATATAAAATTTCCCGCAGAAGAAAAAAAAAAAAAACGTAATAATAATACAGAGGTTGAATTTGTTTTGTACGTTGTTACGTTATATGGGTATGATGTAGGGTGATTGTTTCAACTGTATTGCAACAATGGAACAATTGTCGACGCGATGGTGATAGAAAAAAAACCGCCCTTATGATGCCAGATTTACCTACCCCCTTTTCTTTGTCGAACGAACGTTCCGTTTATTGAATAAAGAGTGTTATATGCAAATTAGATATCTAAAAAAATTCTCACAAAGGATAAGGAAGCGTCCAGGATCTTCTGAAGAGTGTTTCCGCTCCTCTTCAATTTTTTGTTTTTTTTATAATTACTTCAGATGTTTTAATAAAATAATTCACACGACTAACAATTCTACCTGTTTAAGAAATATTTTAAGTCCATTACTTCCAGTATACCCATTCAAATTGATATTTAAAAAAATTAAATCTAGTACCATCATAGTACATAAAAAAAAAATTGATTAAATTTCTTCTCAAGAGTAGATCTCCAACAAACAGAAAAAAAAAACAATTGTTCTCTTCTCCAGGACATTTCCAAAGCTCGCCTTTATTAAAACGTAATAAACTAGGGTTAGTTTTTATCTGAGCATTACTAAACACTTTAATTGTGCCGGCACAATGAATTTCTAATCAGATCCAGCTTTATATAAAGCTCTACGTTCAAATATTATGTTTGGGAATCGTACAAGGCTTTCGAAAAAAAATTGAACAAATATTCGCTGGTTTGTTGTCGAAGATGACTAGATGAATTTTCCCATGACAGAAGGGTTTTTTGTTTTTTTGCTGTTTTTTTTTGCGCGCGCGGTTGTTATGGATATGAGAAAATTTGAATAATTTTTACATTGTGTGAAAGAAATTTGTTTTTAGTTGCGACAGAAACTTGATGTTTATACAGGCAATAGTAAAATCAAGTTTTGTATTTAAAAAATTCTTGAAACCACAAAACTTTAGGTAATAAATATTTTTTCAATAAAACAGAAATTTTCCAGGAAAACACAAGTGCATTTCTGTTTTTATCGTGGCAATTTCTTGTAAATTACACGTCTGAGCATTAGCACCTTTAGTTTTCCGGTTCAATTTTCGCTAAAATCATCCATTATTTTCCGTATTTCGCGGTGGGGCCATGAAAGAAAATTGCGCAGACAGAACCAACCTCTCACATTTCGGGAAATATTATTACCGCCCGCGGGATAATTTAGTTTCGCCAGCGTTGAAATTACCGTTTTGTATCTATACCGAATGATATTATTGCCGATTGACACGAATGTGCATTAGAACTTCCTGATTGGCATTTTGTATATCCACGCCATCTCGTGGCGCTCAAAAATACGAACAATAATCGACCACAGTCACAAAGAAGACTAACGCTATTTATATGTTTATATATTCTATTGCGCAACATTTGTCATCATTTTACTGGATTTTTACACAGATTTTTTTTAAATAAAAGATGGCGAGGTCGCCTGGAAAAATCAATCAAAAAAAAAAATTCGAAATCGTTGGTAATAACAAAAATAACATAGAAACTAAAAAAGTATATTTAAAAAAAAATTGTTGTATATCATTTTCACGTATCACCCTGTATATTGTTTATTTACAACGCAAGATAAGAAAGTATTGTTGTATTATTCAATGAGTTCAATAACTTTTGTGTATTGTAATATTTTATATTCCGTGTTTGAGCCGTTTGAACGAAATGTTGACGTTCGCTTTATTTTTTTTCTTTCTCTTTCGCACTGGCCGAAACGCTTATAATAGCACCATCTCTGTCCAGCTGATAAGCAAATATATATTACTAGTGTCAAGGCATTTGACTGATAAGAAGAAAACGCCGACTCTGGACGGATTATGTTCCTTGATACGATAAAATGTCATTCGTGTTGTGTGAAAATAATACAATCGGTAATATTTTCGATACGGGATGTGCAAAAACGAAATCGTTGATTGTTAATATTACGTGGAAACAATAATTTTTTGTGAAAAATGATTATTTGTTCAAATTTAATGTGGATATTGATTTTTTTTTAGTTAGTTAAAGAGTCCGCAATCCTAAAGATTGGTTGGAAACAGCACGCCATGCCGATCTATCCTGAGCTAATCCCTTCATCTCCCTATAGCTATTCATCTCAACGTCTTCAACTATCTGACTCACATACTCCAATCTAGGCCTACCTACCCCTCTCTTTCCCTCCATCCTACCTTCTATGATCAATTGCATAATCCCCCCATGCCTAAGGATATGCCCTACTAATCTGTCTCTCCTACGCTGTAACACTCTCCAGATACTTCTCTTCTCCCCTACTAACTCTAGTACAGCTTCATTTGTTACTTTATCTTCCCAACCAATCCTCATCATCCTCCTATAACACCACATTTCAAGTGCTTCTAATCTACGCTTCTCTTCCTTTCCTATAGTCCACGCCTCACACCCGTACAGTGCTACACTCCAAACACATACCTTCAGTAATCTTTTTCTAATACCCAAGTCAATATTTGATCTTAAAATCTGTTCTTTTTCTACGAATGCCTTCCTACCCTGTGCTATCCTACACTTTATATCTACCTTGCTTCGATTATCTTTTGTGATTCTACTGCCTAAATAACAAAAATCTGACACTTCTTCGATTCTATTATCTCCTATTGAGATCCTCATTTTTCTACTGCATTCCTTTTTGTCACACCTCATCACTTTAGTTTTACCTATATTTATTTTCATGTTAAAATCCCTAGTCAATACTGCCTGCATACCATTCAATACCCTTTCTAAATTCTTTTCGCTTTCTTCCAATATAGCTATATCGTCGGCGAATCTCAGCATATATATTTTCTCTCCCTGTACATTCACACCTACACTATACTCTTCTTTTACTTTGTTTATTGCATCTTCTATATATAGATTAAATAATAACGGTGAGAGTGTACATCCCTGCCGAACTCCCTTCCTTATTTTTGCTACCTCTTCTTCCCCCTCAATTCTAACTAAGGCAGTTTGGTGTTTATATAAATTAAAAATTATTCTCCTATCCTTATAATCTATACCCGTTTCTTTTAAAATTCTAAACATTATGTCCCAATCTACATTATCAAATGCCTTTTCTAAGTCTACAAAAGCTATGCAAGTTACCTTTCCTACCCTCTTTCTTTTTTCTACTACCGTTCTTAGTGCTAGAATCGCCTCTCTCGTCCCTCTGTTTTTCCTAAAACCAAACTGATCTTCTCCTAGCCTTTCCTCTACTTTATTTTCTAATCTCCTATAAATAATCTTTAACAATATCTTCGATGCATGTGATAGTAGGCTAATGGTCCTATAGTTCTCACACAAATTAGCTCCTATTTTCTTCGGCATTGTTACTATTCTACTACGCTGAAAATCCTGTGGTACTTCTCCCTTCTCATATATTTTACAAACTAACCTGTATAATCGCTCCTGCATTTTTTCCCCTGCGTGTTTTATTAATTCGGCTGGTATCATATCAATCCCCGCTGCTTTGTTATTCCGTAAATCATTTAATGCTCTATGAAACTCTGACCTAAGTATGCTAGGACCTAAGTCATCCTCATCTATCTGTTCCACATTTTCTAGCTCCTCCATGTCCTGCCTACCTTTATATAAATCTTCAAGATACTCCTTCCATCTTCTAGCTTTTTCCTTATTTTCTGTGAGTTCCTTACCCTGCTTATCACATATAATGTTACCCTTTGGTTTTACTTTAGAAAAATGTGACTTAATTTTCCTGTAGCCCAAATCTACTTTACCTCTTCTCATATCCTCCTCAATATCCTCACAGTTTCCTTTTATCCACTCTTCTTTCGCTAGCTTGCATTTCCTATTAATTAAGTTCCTTAGTTCCTTATATTTTTTTTGTCCCGCTTCTGTGTTTCCTATTTTAATTTTCCTTCTTGATTTTTTTTATCGCATCGAAATTGAAAAAAATGCTATTTCTATTTTTTTTTTGGATACCCTGTATATTAAACAACGCTTTCCAACGCACAGTACTAATAATATGCTTGATATTACTCAGCATAGCCCACGTATGATCTTTCTTCATGAAAAGAACGCGTTATAGTATATCAACTAAAGCACGATAAGAAAAAAAAAACAAGTGAAGCAAGCATGGGTCTCTTGACCTGCCACAAACTGAATTGACTTAGGTCTGGTTATAACAGCGGTGCCAGATTTACACTATCGCCTTTTTCCTAAGGAATAATCGAATGATTTGCTTATAGTAGAAAATTTAACTAATAAAATACTTGCTGGAATGCAAAAAAAACATTTGAAAAAATAGGATTTTTTTCAAAAAATGTGTAAAACGTCCACCATAGCATTTTTTTTTATATACAAGAAGTAAAATTGCTTTTTTTTGTTAAAATTGAGTATTTCAATCAATTGTTTTTCTTGTTGATTGTTTCAAAGTATTTTACGAGCGGTAATTTTTACCGGTTTGTAGGAAGATGCAATCCAACAAGTTTAGTTGGGCATAGCGGAGGAGCTAATTGATAAATTAGCAATCGCGGGGGAAAAGGAGCGATAAAAGCCGAACTGAAGGCACTCTTAATTCTAATTCTATCGTCCTGCAAAAAGGACGAATGTATAAATAAAAGCTTTTTCGTATTTACGTGTACGTGCAATTAAACTGAAGAGATTCACCAAAGAAAAAATACAGAAAATTGTACTAGTGTCACGTGTTTTGGATGCTTTTGGGGGTTCGTTTTTATTATACAGGGTAAACCATATGCAACAATACTTGTAAAAATGTAATATATAAAATTGAATATTTTGATACTTCAGCTTAATACTATATTTTTTTAAATCATATATAGGTTGTTCCATTTTATTAAATATTTTTCAATTATTTTTAAATAATTTTGTATATTTTAGTTTTCCAAAAACTTTGGGTTTCTTAATTGGACCACCCTGTTTATTATAGTGTATTTTGAATATATAAAATAAATCAAAAATGTCTCAGAAATCATTAAAAAAAATACGACTATTAAAATACATTTACACAATTATAAAATAAAAATAAAACTATTTACCGTCAAATTTTAGCCAAATTTTGATCAATTTAAAATTTTATATAAGAATATTGAAAAAAATTAATTAGTGAGTAACTAAAAAAACACGACTTATATCAAGCTATTTCACAAAAATCACTTTAAAAAGATTTTTTTTATTATTGCTGCTATTAAAGCTATTTTAAATGAAGGTAACTTTATTTCCATGTTGACTAAAAAATAATCAGCCTATTCATGATACTAAAGATTAAAATTTCAACAAAATAATAGTTGATGTCACAAAATGAGCGTATGAAAAATTAGATATCGGCGTGTAATTGGATCACGCTGTATATATATATAGTATTTTTAGAGCGGCCGTCGATTCATTCATTGGCACAATTACATCTCGCTGCGATATAATTGAATTACAAACAGAGAAGTAAAAAGTTTTTGCCGCTTATAAAAAGTCATTAATAATAAAGAAAATTCCTATATATTGGCTAAATTGCTGCATGTTTTTCGCGTTATTATGTTGTTATAACTGCTATTTACCATTTCCTGCTTGCGCTGATTAGAAGTCCGTACCAGAAAAAAAATTATATGTAATTTCATAAATAAATGGCAATTTTATTTTCATAGTATGGGTTTTTTTTCCTCTCTGGGCTGTCGTGCAGTTTTCCAATGAAATTGGTGCAATTAATTTGTTTGATTCGATAATTTTATAATATTATTTACGTGTCTTGTACGCTCGAATAAAGTCGCTAGGTTAGAAAATTGATCGAGAATTTGAATTGGCCATGAATTGGAAAAATATAACGGTTCAAGAAAAACGTAAACATTACTGCAATTAAAACGAAAGTATTAAAATTCAGGCGGGTATTCAGAATTTTTTATATTAAAAAAGTACTTTCGAATAGTCAATTTTCTTAGTAAAATAGAAACATTAAACAATATTACGCCGCAGGCGATTTTTTTTCTAAAATAATTATCATTATCTATCGACTAATTATAGCTTGAATAAAAACGTAGCAAAAATCTATTTAAAAAATTCGCAGAGCACAATGCAAAAAAGAATGTTTTTTTTTCGGATGTATACAAAATTATAAAAAAATCAATATTTTTTCGATTCTTCTAAAATTTGCGTTTTTTGCAAAAATATTGAACTCGCAATTTTACAGTAAATTCGTTGTATATAATAAATATATCAAAATTCGTGAATTGTTCCATCACGGTCGTTATAATTTGAAATTTTTTGCGATTACGCTCGATTATCAGCATTATCCTTGCAAGGATAATATAGAATAAGACGCCAAACGACCCAACGGCACGCCAGTTACGAACATCGAATGTTTTTCCTTCGCGTACATATTAAAATAATGCAGAAAATATAATTTTTAAGGTAAACTATATAACTAAAAATATTTCCATTTAAAACGAGGTTCTGTTGTATTGGTTTTTTTTTCGGACTAAAAATGAATTGGAAAACATCCAACGGATTTTCTTAATACGAAAGAAGTATATTATTTTCCTTTAAAAAATATCATACTAAAAATTCGTGTCAAGAAAACGACTAAAAAAAAATATTTTGCAACTCAAAAAAATATAATATATTCGTTTTTTGTGAATATCTTCGTCATTTTTGCAAATACAACAAAAATAGTAATATCGAAAAATGTTGGCAATATAATTTACTGCGACTTTTATTTTTAAAGTTTTTTGAAAATTTCTACCGGAAGTGTAGATATTGTGTTTCAAATTTGCATCATAAATGTACTTATATAAATATTTCTATTTAACACGAGGTTCTATTATATTGTACCAATTTTTTTTTTCAAAAAAATGCTAATGTAGCTATTGATAAAAGAAAATCGATAATTCAAAAAAATCGTATCAAAAACGATTTAATTTGTATCAAGAGAAAATGTAAAAAAATGATCGAACATTATTTTAGTTTTTTTTAAATATCTTCGTAAATCTTGCAAATACAACAAAATTATATAAAACCTAAAAAGAAGGCAATATAATTATCCACAACTTTTGTTTGAAAAACTTTAAAAAAATTTCGACTTGAAGTACTCTGCTTTATTTAATATTTTCTAAAATAAACGCAGATATCAAAATCAAATTATATATGAATAAATTATAAATGATCGATTATAGATATGATTAAATGAAGAAATTGAAAAATCTAGTACAAGAAGTAATTGACAGCTGTGTAATTGACCATCTCAAAAAAAAAATTTAACAAGTACAACCCAACTAAAACAATTAAAAATGATTTTTAAATCGATTTTATTTTTTAAAAAAGTGCGATTTTTTTAAATATAAATCTCTTAAATGTACCGGCGAAACTTAAACATCTCACGTCATAATACTTGGGTTCATGTGGACCGGCCACACGGCAACTCGCAGCATCCACCACAGACGAACCGCAAGGCCGCCTTGCCGTCAATTCTGCACAAGGTACATTACAGCGCAAATTCAGAATCAGTCTTTGCTCGCAAAACGAAAGCAATGCATTACTAAATTAAGAGCAACTTACAACAGCGTGCAAAAAAAAAGAAGTTACAGAAAGGCCGACTATATAATTATTGTACAGATTCGCTGCGGTACCGAGCAGTGCCCAAAGTACCAGCAGCAGCATCGTTGAAGGTACTAAATAATTTTTGGACGAAGTGACACTATATAGTGAATATTGTGTAGTTCTATTGCGGTTTTGTATACCGGGTGTTTCGGATGGAAAAGTAAATGATTTGTGCTGATTTACCCAAATATATTGGTAAATATTAGAGCTAGGATAAAAGTACTTATTACTAGCTGTGAAGAAAATTTTATTTCCTAATACTTTTGTTTAAAGATTTTTTTCAATTTCCTTATAATTAACCAGATATCCTAACTCATAATTAGCATAGATTTGTGTCGAAGCAAACAGTTTAATCAAATTTACAAGAATATTTCTGTCAATATTAGAATTGGGACAAAAGTACTTATGATAAGTTATGCAGAAAATACAATTTTCTACAACTTTTGTTTAAAGATTTTTTTTCAATTTCCTTACAATTAACCAGATATCCTAACTCATAATTAGCATAGATTTGTGTCGAAGCAAACAATTTAATCAAATTTACAAGAATATTTTTGTTAATATTAGAATTGGGACAAAAGTACTTATGACAAGTTATGCAGAAAATACAATTTTCTACAACTTTTGTTTAAAGATTTTTTTCAATTTCCTTACAATTAACCAGATATCCTAACTCATAATTAGCATAGATTTGTGTCGAAGCAAACAATTTAATCAAATTTACAAGAATATTTTTGTTAATATTAGAATTGGGACAAAAGTACTTATGACAAGTTATGCAGAAAATACAATTTTCTACAACTTTTGTTTAAAGATTTTTTTCAATTTCCTCACAATTAACCAGATATCCTAACTCATAATTAGCATAGATTTGTGTCGAAGCAAACAATTTAATCAAATTTACAAGAATATTTTTGTTAATATTAGAATTGGGACAAAAGTACTTATGACAAGTTATGCAGAAAATACAATTTTCTACAACTTTTGTTTAAAGATTTTTTTCAATTTCCTTACAATTAACCAGATATCCTAACTCATAATTAGCATAGATTTGTATCGAAGCAAACAGTTTAATCAAATTTACAAGAATATTTTTGTTAATATTAGAATTGGGACAAAAGTACTTATGACAAGTTATGCAGAAAATACAATTTTCTACAACTTTTGTTTAAAGATTTTTTTCAATTTCCTCACAATTAACCAGATATCCTAACTCATAATTAGCATAGATTTGTATAGAAGCAAACAGTTTAATCAAATTTACAAGAATATTTCTGTCAATATTAGAATTGGGACAAAAGTACTAATGACAAGTTATGCAGAAAATACAATTTTCTACAACTTTTGTTTAAAGATTTTTTTCAATTTCCTCACAATTAACCAGATACCCTAACTCATAATTAGCATAGATTTGTATAGAAGCAAACAGTTTAATCAAATTTACAAGAATATTTCTGTCAATAATAGAATTGGGACAAAAGTACTTATGACAAGTTATGCAGAAAATACAATTTTCTACAACTTTTGTTTAAAGATTTTTTTCAATTTCCTCACAATTAACCAGATATCCTAACTCATAATTAGGATAGATTTGTATCGAAGCAAACAGTTTAATCAAATTTACAAGAATATTTCTGTCAATAATAGAATTGGGACAAAAGTACTTATGACAAGTTATGCAGAAAATACAATTTTCTACAACTTTTGTTTAAAGATTTTTTTCAATTTCCTCACAATTAACCAGATATCCTAACTCATAATTAGCATAGATTTGTATCGAAGCAAACAGTTTAATCAAATTTACAAGAATATTTCTGTCAATAATAGAATTGGGACAAAAGTACTTATGACAAGTTATGCAGAAAATACAATTTTCTACAACTTTTGTTTAAAGATTTTTTCAATTTCCTCACAATTAACCAGATATCCTAACTCATAATTAGCATAGATTTGTATAGAAGCAAACAGTTTAATCAAATTTACAAGAATATTTCTGTCAATATTAGAATTGGGACAAAAGTACTAATGACAAGTTATGCAGAAAATACAATTTTCTACAACTTTTGTTTAAAGATTTTTTTCAATTTCCTCACAATTAACCAGATATCCTAACTCATAATTAGCATAGATTTGTATAGAAGCAAACAGTTTAATCAAATTTACAAGAATATTTCTGTCAATAATAGAATTGGGACAAAAGTACTTATGACAAGTTATGCAGAAAATACAATTTTCTACAACTTTTGTTTAAAGATTTTTTTCAATTTCCTCACAATTAACCAGATATCCTAACTCATAATTAGCATAGATTTGTATCGAAGCAAACAGTTTAATCAAATTTACAAGAATATTTCTGTCAATATTAGAATTGGGACAAAAGTACTTATGACAAGTTATGCAGAAAATACAATTTTCTACAACTTTTGTTTAAAGATTTTTTTCAATTTCCTCACAATTAACCAGATATCCTAACTCATAATTAGCATAGATTTGTATCGAAGCAAACAGTTTAATCAAATTTACAAGAATATTTTTGTTAATATTAGAATTGGGACAAAAGTACTTATGACAAGTTATGCAGAAAATACAATTTTCTACAACTTTTGTTTAAAGATTTTTTTCAATTTCCTCACAATTAACCAGATATCCTAACTCATAATTAGCATAGATTTGTATAGAAGCAAACAGTTTAATCAAATTTACAAGAATATTTCTGTCAATATTAGAATTGGGACAAAAGTACTTATGACAAGTTATGCAGAAAATACAATTTTCTACAACTTTTGTTTAAAGATTTTTTTCAATTTCCTCACAATTAACCAGATATCCTAACTCATAATTAGCATAGATTTGTATAGAAGCAAACAGTTTAATCAAATTTACAAGAATATTTCTGTCAATATTAGAATTGGGACAAAAGTACTAATGACAAGTTATGCAGAAAATACAATTTTCTACAACTTTTGTTTAAAGATTTTTTTCAATTTCCTCACAATTAACCAGATATCCTAACTCATAATTAGCATAGATTTGTATAGAAGCAAACAGTTTAATCAAATTTACAAGAATATTTCTGTCAATATTAGAATTGGGACAAAAGTACTTATGACAAGTTATGCAGAAAATACAATTTTCTACAACTTTTGTTTAAAGATTTTTTTCAATTTCCTCACAATTAACCAGATATCCTAACTCATAATTAGCATAGATTTGTATCGAAGCAAACAGTTTAATCAAATTTACAAGAATATTTCTGTCAATATTAGAATTGGGACAAAAGTACTTATGACAAGTTATGCAGAAAATACAATTTTCTACAACTTTTGTTTAAAGATTTTTTTCAATTTCCTCACAATTAACCAGATATCCTAACTCATAATTAGCATAGATTTGTATCGAAGCAAACAGTTTAATCAAATTTACAAGAATATTTCTGTCAATAATAGAATTGGGACAAAAGTACTAATGACAAGTTATGCAGAAAATACAATTTTCTACAACTTTTGTTTAAAGATTTTTTTCAATTTCCTCACAATTAACCAGATATCCTAACTCATAATTAGCATAGATTTGTATCGAAGCAAACAGTTTAATCAAATTTACAAGAATATTTCTGTCAATATTAGAATTGGGACAAAAGTACTTATGACAAGTTATGCAGAAAATACAATTTTCTACAACTTTTGTTTAAAGATTTTTTTCAATTTCCTCACAATTAACCAGATATCCTAACTCATAATTAGCATAGATTTGTATAGAAGCAAACAGTTTAATCAAATTTACAAGAATATTTCTGTCAATATTAGAATTGGGACAAAAGTACTTATGACAAGTTATGCAGAAAATACAATTTTCTACAACTTTTGTTTAAAGATTTTTTTCAATTTCCTCACAATTAACCAGATATCCTAACTCATAATTAGCATAGATTTGTATAGAAGCAAACAGTTTAATCAAATTTACAAGAATATTTCTGTCAATATTAGAATTGGGACAAAAGTACTTATGACAAGTTATGCAGAAAATACAATTTTCTACAACTTTTGTTTAAAGATTTTTTTCAATTTCCTCACAATTAACCAGATATCCTAACTCATAATTAGCATAGATTTGTATAGAAGCAAACAGTTTAATCAAATTTACAAGAATATTTCTGTCAATAATAGAATTGGGACAAAAGTACTTATGACAAGTTATGCAGAAAATACAATTTTCTACAACTTTTGTTTAAAGATTTTTTTCAATTTCCTCACAATTAACCAGATATCCTAACTCATAATTAGCATAGATTTGTATAGAAGCAAACAGTTTAATCAAATTTACAAGAATATTTCTGTCAATATTAGAATTGGGACAAAAGTACTAATGACAAGTTATGCAGAAAATACAATTTTCTACAACTTTTGTTTAAAGATTTTTTTCAATTTCCTCACAATTAACCAGATATCCTAACTCATAATTAGCATAGATTTGTATAGAAGCAAACAGTTTAATCAAATTTACAAGAATATTTCTGTCAATAATAGAATTGGGACAAAAGTACTTATGACAAGTTATGCAGAAAATACAATTTTCTACAACTTTTGTTTAAAGATTTTTTTCAATTTCCTCACAATTAACCAGATATCCTAACTCATAATTAGGATAGATTTGTATCGAAGCAAACAGTTTAATCAAATTTACAAGAATATTTCTGTCAATAATAGAATTGGGACAAAAGTACTTATGACAAGTTATGCAGAAAATACAATTTTCTACAACTTTTGTTTAAAGATTTTTTTCAATTTCCTCACAATTAACCAGATATCCTAACTCATAATTAGCATAGATTTGTATCGAAGCAAACAGTTTAATCAAATTTACAAGAATATTTCTGTCAATAATAGAATTGGGACAAAAGTACTTATGACAAGTTATGCAGAAAATACAATTTTCTACAACTTTTGTTTAAAGATTTTTTCAATTTCCTCACAATTAACCAGATATCCTAACTCATAATTAGCATAGATTTGTATAGAAGCAAACAGTTTAATCAAATTTACAAGAATATTTCTGTCAATATTAGAATTGGGACAAAAGTACTAATGACAAGTTATGCAGAAAATACAATTTTCTACAACTTTTGTTTAAAGATTTTTTTCAATTTCCTCACAATTAACCAGATATCCTAACTCATAATTAGCATAGATTTGTATAGAAGCAAACAGTTTAATCAAATTTACAAGAATATTTCTGTCAATAATAGAATTGGGACAAAAGTACTTATGACAAGTTATGCAGAAAATACAATTTTCTACAACTTTTGTTTAAAGATTTTTTTCAATTTCCTTACAATTAACCAGATATCCTAACTCATAATTAGCATAGATTTGTGTCGAAGCAAACAATTTAATCAAATTTACAAGAATATTTTTGTTAATATTAGAATTGGGACAAAAGTACTTATGACAAGTTATGCAGAAAATACAATTTCTACAACTTTTGTTTAAAGATTTTTTTCAATTTCCTCACAATTAACCAGATATCCTAACTCATAATTAGCATAGATTTGTATCGAAGCAAACAGTTTAATCAAATTTACAAGAATATTTCTGTCAATAATAGAATTGGGACAAAAGTACTTATGACAAGTTATGCAGAAAATACAATTTTCTACAACTTTTGTTTAAAGATTTTTTTCAATTTCCTCACAATTAACCAGATATCCTAACTCATAATTAGCATAGATTTGTATAGAAGCAAACAGTTTAATCAAATTTACAAGAATATTTCTGTCAATATTAGAATTGGGACAAAAGTACTTATGACAAGTTATGCAGAAAATACAATTTTCTACAACTTTTGTTTAAAGATTTTTTTCAATTTCCTCACAATTAACCAGATATCCTAACTCATAATTAGCATAGATTTGTATCGAAGCAAACAGTTTAATCAAATTTACAAGAATATTTCTGTCAATAATAGAATTGGGACAAAAGTACTTATGACAAGTTATGCAGAAAATACAATTTTCTACAACTTTTGTTTAAAGATTTTTTTCAATTTCCTCACAATTAACCAGATATCCTAACTCATAATTAGGATAGATTAGTATCGAAGCAAACAGTTTAATCAAATTTATAAGAATATTTCTGTCAATATTAGAATGGGACAAAAGTACTTATGACAAGTTATGCAGAAAATACAATTTTCTACAACTTTTGTTTAAAGATTTTTTTCAATTTCCTTACAATTAACCAGATATCCTAACTCATAATTAGCATAGATTTGTGTCGAAGCAAACAGTTTAATCAAATTTATAAAAATATTTCTGTCAATATTAGAATTGGGACAAAAGTACTTATGACAAGTTCTGCAGAAAATACAATTTTCTACAACTTTTGTTTAAAGATTTTTTTCAATTTCCTTACAATTAAAAATATATCGCTCAAATTATAATATACATAAAAAATTTTAATAAAAAAAAAGTCTAGTTGATACCCACATAGTACTTTTGATTTTGGAAATACTCAAAAACGAACGAAATTTTCGAAGTAACAGTAAACGGAAGTAATGTCTATAGAAACACCCTGTATAATAGTTTTATCGAATTCGTTTGGAAGCAGTACGTACTGCAGTACCGATGGGTACTACAACGATCGTTGCAGTTGCATTTTAGCTGCACTTATCCTCATACATGAGCAGCGTGCATCACGATCACAAATCTTGTCGAAAGTGGAAGTACTACTCACTAGCAAAGTACGAATAGCGCGAGTACTGTATACACACAACCAGCACCAATCAAGAACGGTCTACCCGTACGTGCATAGAAGTAGTACCCACTACAGAACAGGAGAAGAAGAAGAAGAAACAGTCCGTCCTCGCTACAACATCACATATGATGAGAATTAATGGTACTACTTGGTACTGCCTATGGTGTAATCATAGGGAAAAGACATCGGCTCGAGCTCGCCACCGCCAAAACAAAAACTCTTTCGTGCAAATTGGCTTCCAATTTGGACGAGCCAAAAAATGAACTTGGTGAGTACTAAACGTCGCGGAGTACTCACTGCTATTGTGAAGTTCTTTGTCAATAGACTTTGTGTTGGTGATTGTGTGCATTGTTTGGCCGAAATGTGACTTTAGTGGTACGTCCGGCAATTAGTGCATCGTGGGGTAGTACCACTCGTAATATCGATTGGATAATGTAGTTAATTTAACATTGCGGAAGGACAATCAACAAGATGTTGATGATGGATTCGGAACAAAATTCGGTGCGTCAATTGTTTGTTGTTTGATTCGATTGTTTTTTTTTTATATATAACACGTGCTGAAGGACGAACGTTGCCTAGGAAATGTAAAGATATTATAATGGTATCCTTGGGAATGGTGTCACCGTAACCGGCTTTTGTAAAATAATTAATTCGATGGGAAGAAAATGATTTCTGCTAATATTATCTTAATTTATCAACGAAAAATTAAAATAATTATAAAATTTTACAAGCTGTTATTTTTAGGTCAGTTTTGTGCTTCCGACTTGGCGCCAATTAATTTTTTTTTAATTTTTAGTATCTACTTTATAAATTGTACTTCTAAAGGACTTTCCAAAACCGTTAAATTTAAACATAATTTATTGATCTTTAATTTTTTCTAAATAGAAAATTTAAAAATTCTTATATTGCTATTTTCAAATCATTTTTGCTTAACAAAAAAAAATTATTAAAAAAAAATGGTCAGAAAAAATCTATTTTCTGACTCAGTTGATTTGGCAATTGCCCAAAAAAAATCGAACACTAGTGAATATATATTTAAAAATTACCAAAAATTATAGAAAAACTCAAAAATCGACCTAAAAAAATTGATAAGTACCAAAAAAATAAAATTTTCAACATCTCACACCTGACTTATAATATACAGTTTTCTGCGTGCCATAACCTACAGAGTCATCCAGATGCATATATTTAGCGTTGTGCCACATATCGCACTATCGATAAAGTACTGAATTTCCGTTGTGGTAGTACCGAGCGTACTTGATTGACTATTTTAATACGTTATTATTACGAGTATCGACTTGGCAATGGCTGGTACAGTCACTGCTGGGGATTTAAATGAACATTTGTGGTAGGTCAGTAACTCCATATTACAAGTATACATACATATATATCGCAGATATGTATACTAACAATTATATGTGATTATTGTATACAGGGTGATACATCTCGATTCACTAAAAACATTTTTACACAACCAAATTTTAAGTGTTACTGTAAAAAACAATTTGTAAAGGCACTAGATTAGTGCCATGTAGTATCAGGTACCATTTACATTTAGGGTACCACTTATTACCATGTCAGAGTTGTAAAAAATATACAACTTTTGGTTTTGAAGTAATTAAATTGTTGTGGGATCATTTAAATATAGTTATGGTACTATTTATATTGTGGTACTCTTCACTACCTTTTACAAACAATTTTTTATACGAATTTTATTTTTTCACTCGGTGTATAAGTGTCGTATCGCTTGTTTTTATCATTTGTTTTACACTAGCTATTAGTAAGTATTCACTTTGAACAATAAATAAAGAAAATATTAATTACTACGTAACCTATTTAAATATATTACTAAAATATTTTCATACTAAAATAATTTTAATAAGCGCCAATCATTAAGTCAGTTTTCTAATATTGAAAAACAGTTATATTTGCTAATGAGAAAATTATGGATATTTGATAAAAAATAAATCATTGGCGAAAAAAGTTTATTGCTAAAATTATTTACCAGATTATATTTACTCGTACAGTTTTTTTTTGTCCATAACCGTAACAATAAAAATTCAATGATTTTTTTTTACAAAGGAGATTCGAAGTTTTGCAAAATTAACAATTGTCGATCATGAAGATTAATGCAAAGGTTGATAAATTAGTATGAAACGGAAGACTTTAAAAAATCGGAACTATTGTTATATAAAAAAAATTATTTGTTTGGATAAATGGACCTTTCACTTCAGCCAGTTCATTTGACAAAAATTCTTTTGCTACCATGTGCAACAAATTTCAAATACGTTCATTTTTCAGTACACACTGCATCTATTTATTAATTCAACAAATTTCTAAGGAATTTTCATAACAGTAGATAATAAAATTTTAAGAAACGATATATATGAAAACGATAATTTCTTTTGAGGTAAATGGCCTTTCGGTTCAGATCGTCCCCCAGCCAGCCAGTCACACATAATCGAGTCATTTTTGTTTATCTCCACAGTAAATATATGCACACACTTGCCTTACTCCTATATATATTTTTTTCTATATACGCTGCTCGATACTTTGTTGGTGCAATACAATAAAAATAAACATAAAATCCTGACCTTTCGCATTAATGCAGCTCCACCAACGGATCGGCATTGTCGCATACGACGCTTTAATATATATATATACACTACTTAAATGCTTGAGACTGGTCATGGACAGTCTTTGCCCTCTTTAAAAACGAAACAACAACAAAAAAAAAAAAACGCTCACTGTCCACACCAAAGAAGGCAACCCTAACAGCCATGCATCACAACATGAAAACGTAAAGTAGCTCGTACATGCGCATTTCGAAATCGAAACCGCCATCACCCGTCCGATAAACACGCCAAAATGTACTGCTCAAACAATTGTTTCTTTTAAAAGAATGGTAAAATAATTATCTTGTAATGTATATATTAATTCTTGTTAATGTTTACGTCTGGTCTAGACGATTTGCCAGTATTTTTTCTGCGCGCATTTTTTTATAGTCTTTTTATTATCGCCATTCCCTTGAATGGAGGAAATGTTCCTAACCTTCGCAACGAGCCGTGTGTTATCCGTCAATGTGTTCCGAACAATCGCTAATCTGTTTCGCCACGGTTACCATCATGGGATAAATGCAGTTGATAAAGCAAATATGATAAAGATGTAGTAATTGGGTGTGCAATGAATCAGAGAGAATTGGCGGGGAAGAACAAATTCTATTCGACTTTTTTCTAGAAAATGTCAAATTACTGTACTGTACCGGGTGTAGCATTATGCAGATATACTATGCGGGTGTACGATTAGGAAATAAATATTTTTTTAAACGAATTAAATTATAAATGTAACAATAAATATTCGATACTGCAATTACAATTTTGATCTTCAATTCGCGGAGCGTATTGAATAATTTTATTTCGCGCATTTGCAGAGGTAATGATATGTTGTTTCAAGGTGTCCCTTGGAAGATTAACTTAATTTTTCCCATCGTACAATTTTAATGCTGCGCCTTTTTTTTTTACTAATGAAAGTACAATTTCATGACGTGGTACTGTCTTGCGGTACCGAGAAAAACCAATAAAGGTTTATATGCGCTATTCTTTCAATACAGCCTCAACATATACATAAGAATTATTTCAAGCAAAACCATATACACACATACATAAAATATGCCATATTATATACTATTTTTATGGTTTAATATTTTACGATTAAACGATTTTAATCCGCTGTATGTGACATGGATTTTTTTTTAAGACTTTTCTGCTCCATTATATTGAATTATGCACTATTTTTTAACATTGTTTTGAAAGTTTTTTGTCATTCTTTTGGTTTACCCTGTATAAAAGTACCTTAAGTAGTACCACAGCGGACTTGTCAGTCCACGTGACCTAGGTTACTCCTTGAAGAATAATATAAAATCGTGGTGTTCGAGCAAATGCATTGTAATGCATAAAACATAAGAAAAAATATCTTAGCCTTTTTCAATTGTTTTCAACTTTTGACATTATCATAATTTAAGCGCTGAATCATATTAACAGCAGAATTTCCTAAACTACAAACACACAATCGACTATATTAAAAATAAATGCCTACCTTGAATGAATTTAAAAAAAAAATTCCACGCTTTCTAAATTTTAATTTCAAAGTAAGCATTGAAAAATCCATTTTGCAATTCAAATTGATTTTATTTAAACACCCTTTACAATACGTTTTTCGCAGTTACTTTTATTTTACAATCGAACCGATAAAGAATCATTCAAAAACGTATTTTTTCTTATACATAAACTTTTAGCCCCGCTAAAAAAAAGATTCGAAATATTTTTACAAAACTAAGTTACTCTCTACTTCCAACGCACCCTGTATAACGGGCATTAATTTAAACTATCGATTTTTATACGTTACCCGGGCAACGCTAGCGATTACCTATTGTCTCTATTTGATTTATTAAATATATTATTATAAATGCAATTTAATAATAAATTAGCCAGCGGCGCCAAATTGTTCTATTTTATCGAAACGGCATTTTAAGTTCGATACGAAGAGATTCGCGCTATCATACAGCCCGTACCAAAATCACAAGGACACAACATTAAATTCACATTAAATTTATTTTAAATTTAAATGCAACACCTTGTATATAACAATGTATTTTTTAGGGTAAATGCATTAAAGAAGAACATTTTTAATAATTTTTAAAACAAATCAATCTGTTCGCTGTACAACGTTTGAACACGCTGTATATCTTCAGTAGTAGAAGATATTTAATTTATTGCCTAGATAACCTGCAAATTTCCATGGTCACCTATTTGCACTGCTTGATATATTATTCGTAATTGTTGAAGAAACACATGCTCTATGAAATTGGCTTAAAAAAGCGCAAAGGTTACAATGGAAACGCGAATTCTATCGATACAAGATACAAGCAAATAAAGCCTGCCCGACAATTGAAAATATCCCACAGCACACTCATCGAAATTTAATCGTATGTGGTTTATTCCCTTCGGAAACAATACGCTCCTCCACAGTACGATAGGAAACCTTTGTGGCTTCTGATACGGGCTCTTTCAATTTTTGCCTGACCCTGGATATTTTGGTTCCGAAAATCTTCGAACACGTTGTACATAATTTCGCATTGTTTCTTTGGTTTGGCCATTTTAGCAGAAACAATGCAAAACAAAAAATTAAAATTAAACTGGCCGCTTCAACACCCCGAAACCGTATGCTCGTGAAGAGATGCTCGCCACTGCATTTTTGTCATTTGGGGGCGTGGTCAAAATTACTGCAATGTTGTCATATCAACAACCAACAAATACAGACAGTATTATATTAGCATAATTGATCAAAAAATAATAATAATAACTGGAAACTTTTTACTAAATAGTGGACTTTAATCGAAGCCGTATATATTCATATATTAAATATTCTCAATCTGAATTTTGCTATGCTGTTTAAAATTTGAGCACTTTGTACTGAAGTTTTTTATTTGTATATGGCAACAATGGTACTGGAAGCTCAACCCTTATACGCAGTAGAGGATGAATTAGGTCCGCCAAGATATTAAAAAAATATATATGCCTGAGACTCTCGCGCGGTAGAAGTGAAACTTTTTAGATCCTAGGATTTTTTAGCGTTGCTTTTTTTCCATTTGTTAACGATTTTTATTTATTTTTATATATTTATATATATTTTTTCACACAATTTCCATTGTGTGAAAAGTGAAATGGAGAAAAAGACAAGTACAGACAGAGTGTGAGCCTTTAGAGAACGGAAGAAAGCGAATAAACCGCCAAGAAAAGTGCCAACAAGTACCTTGGAAAGAAGTAGAGAGTATCGAGCCAGACAAAGGGCGTTAAAGGACAACATAACCTTCCAACGACCTCAAATAATACACGGCATGAATCGATACCGTTGTTAAGTGAGGACACACTGAGTGGTATAGAGAATTTGAACGCCACTGATTCAGGCATGTGAAGATACACGCGGTGTGAGAGATCTACGAAATGAATCTGATACAGCTGAGCGCGCCCCATCGACAAATAGAAATGCACCCACTAGTGCATCATACACAAAATGTACATTCATTCAACGCGAATGTGATAAACAAATTGTTAGCTAAAAGATTAAGCTGTGTTTGTGTAATATATAATAAAATACGCAAGCGTGTACTGGTTACCTTATGCTACGTAGACGCACAGTACACGCGGCGCATGCGCGTGTCGTGCCGGTCAAGCCATTTGCCCTACCGCGCCTATAGAAGTTTCACTTCAATAAAATACCAACGTGGTACTACTTTATAACTCGCAACTGTACGAAGATAAAACCATTACAATTGGAGCAAATGTATCTACCATCAACAAGAACACTAATAGGTAGTACTAACATCGCTACGATCAAGATATAATTTACTGTGGACTCACTCCAATTCAATCAATTAATTACACCATAGCGGAAGAACATAATAGCCGCGGTACTCTGCCGAGAGTACCACAAAAGTGGTAGTAGTAGTACCATTCTAATGTAGTTACCAGGACGATTTATACACGTTGTCACTTGCGCGGATCGGTAATAAAATCAATCTGCTACGAGAATGAGACAAGCTGCGCTAGAAAGGTGCCACACACGTGGTGGTAAGGTAGTACTATATTGTTGGTACTCATACGAGATCGATATGGTTTTCTGTAAATGGGAAAAAAACAACTGAAAGATGGTTGTTTGAACAGCGATTCGTTGCAATAAAGCCATAAATCGCGTGATGGTGGTACTACATGTTCGATCGCAATATCTGAGAAATTGGTACTACATAACATCACTGTTGCTTATAGGAAAACAATATTTTAACAGTTGACTCCTTAAAAATGGTGAAGTTTTCAAAAAAAAACATCTAGAAAACTTACTTTTAAAGATAATAAAGTACTGTAAACGTTTCCAAATAGTCAAATGATGAAACCATCATATAAAAATACAAAATACTGATAAAACGTTTCATTTTTATATATATCATCATCAGAACTTTGATTATAAAAAAGAAATTTAATGTTTAATTTCTGATATTACTTAAGCCGTTTAAATGATCGATATACATCCAATATAGTACCACTTACTAGGAGCATCTAATGATATCTAATGATACTAAATCTTTGTAGTACTGGAGGTACATGAGTACCTATGTCCTGAGCGTTCTTCATTCATTTAGAAGTAACAATAAATGATATTATGCGAGATTATTTTTAAAAGAAAGTAGTAAAGTACCGATTATGGTTGTATTAAAGGTACCCGGGGTACCATTTTAATACTGATGGCATAATGTTTAATAAAAATGCATTAAAAACAAAATAAATTGAATAGATTTTTTATATTTAATCAAATTTAAGGATAAAAGAATTATTTTAAATATAGAACTGCTTTATTAGTTAGAGTTAAGGGGGACGAAGAGGTGGCGAGAATAGGAAAGGGAGTCAGGCAGGGATGTACACTTGGGCCGTTATTATTTAAGCTATATATTATAGAGGATGCAATAAATAAGAGTATAGTGTAGTTGTGAAAATTCTTCAGGGAGTCGGACAGGGATGTACACTGTCGCCATTGTTATTTAACCTGTATATAGAAGATGTAGTAATAAAGGTTGTGGAAGAGTATAGTGTAGGTGTGAAAATTCAAAGAGAGGAAATATATATGTTGATGGTCGCGGTCGATATAGATATATAAGAAGAAAGGGAGCAGAATTTAGAAGAAGTATTAAATAGTGTGCAGGAAGTAATGATTCTAACATAAAAATAGATATAAGCAAAACGGCAGTTCATGCCATATTAAGCTAGCGTGCGCTATTTCTCGTCAAATTACGTTTGAGGATTATCCTCACAGAAAGATAATAAAGTACTATAATAGTATGACACCATTACCAGTCACGAAGTACTACCTAAGATCGTTAATTTCTGTCCGCTTTTCTTTAAATGAGCTATGTTATGGCATTTTTATAGTCTAGAATGAAAATACTTGTATATTAAAATTAAAATTTATGTGGCAGAAAATTAAATGCACAAGTTTATGGAGCATCCTATATATTATATACATTTTTTTTATTCGATGCGCTTTTATAGCGCTGTCTTTGTCTAGCGCAATTGCGATTAAGAGCAAATAAAACTGGTTGAAACGAGTCTGGATGAAAACATGAATTCGAAACTCAAAAAATCGAATCTTTAAAAAAATGAATGTTTTCATTAATCATTAATTTACGAATTGTTTTGCCTAAAAAAATATCTAACGCAAAAAAAGAAGAATTTTCCCTCGAGTTTTTTCGCTTCATATGTCTTTTTCTACTAGCATAGTGGACATAAAGCTCTGCGCGCAGAAATCTGTTTTATATAGGTATGGAGAAAAAAACTGGCCACTAAAACGACTTGAAACTATTTTAATTGGTTTTTTTTAATTGGCCGAGTGTTGATGCGTGTGTAATGCAACATAAGGTACTGTGGGTAGTACTACAACGATACATCTTTGTACTTGTAACCTGTGAAAAACATCATAAACGTCGCCATTATCGATACAGAACACGCATTACGCAGAAGGAATTATACGCGTAGAATGGTACTAGGTAGTGCTGTAACTGCGGTACCACCGCTACCATTATTTATTCGTTTTTTGGTGACGAATGTGTGGTTTTATTACCGAATTTGAGTATTTATAAAAAAAAATATGTTCGTTATTTGCACAAATCTATTTAGAAAGAACGATTTTTTTACGTATCCCCCCTGTATATGTATACAAAAATCGCAACCTATCCCAACAATATTCTACATGCAACATCCTAGATGGCAATGATCTCAGAGACTGCGTTTGTTTCTGCTTCTTTTTTTTCTTTTTCTTTTTCACGTCAGTATACGTTGCGTGGCCTTTTTATGTTGCGCATTTATTTGTGTTTCACTTTTTATGTTGGCGTTCGGATGTCTTTTTTTTTCTCTTCGTATGCGCACAGCCTACTTAGAGTGAGCGAGTATAAATGCAAGTTACTGTAGTAACGAAAGTAAATATACTTTTTATTATTTGTTTAGCACAATGCGAAAAAAATTATGATTCATCCCAGAATTAAAAAAGGGGTACAAAAATTTTTTGGACGAATTGAATGGTGCGAAACATCGACTAATGTGTAA
Source organism: Leptodirus hochenwartii (assembly GCA_947310635.1). Lineage (NCBI taxonomy): Eukaryota > Metazoa > Arthropoda > Insecta > Coleoptera > Leiodidae > Leptodirus > Leptodirus hochenwartii. The sequence continues at coordinate 1,332,132 of OX371186.1, forward strand.
AAAAAAATTTTTTTTTAACTAACCAGAAAATCTAGAATTTTTAACAATCTTCAATTTTAACTGTTCGTCTCCTCGGAATCAAACATAAAAATAAATCGATCCTTTTCGATTTTCGAGGCATTTCGCAACTTCGGTATATTCACCTACAGCAAGCCAAGTTAAATCTTGCTTATATTTATATCGATGATTTATAATCAGAAATGAGTTGGTCTGCTGGTAGTGTGCAAGGCTTACTGAGATGCATCTTGAAGGCAGTTGAAAACCGACCTATGTTAAGCCATAAAATGTTGTTCCATTTAAAAATAGCAGATATCTGTCAATGTGTGCTCATATTATTATGTCTGTACGTTTCTGTACGTCCGTAGACTCATAGGGGTATCAACCAAAAAAAAATTAAGTCGGAAAAAATATTTTTTAAATATAATTTCAATGAAAATTCAGTTTTTTTTTACTTTAGTAGTCATATTTGGCATATCTGTCACTTTTGACAGATATGCCAAATACTTTGATGTATTACATTTGACGTACGTTCGCGTCATTTTTGACATAAATGAATAACTTTAAAAAATCACGTGACTTACGTCAAAAATATTGTACAAGATCATTTTAAACGAGGATTAATAAATCGGGGAAAATAAAATTGTTTTACGACTTTTATATAAATGGCTGCAAAAGTGGACGTTCTTGAAAAAAATACGCTTTTATTATATGTATATACATTAAATAAATATATAATTATAAACGTAAAGTGCATATAAAAGTGCAAGGGAATCAAGTTATAAAACGTTTTTATTCAATGCTAAAACGTTATGAATCAAAATTAACAAATATCGCGAAAAATATATGAAATAATAAAATCAGATGATTTGCTAAGAAAAATTTAAATGTTCTTTTACTTTAAATTTGCACTAGCATTTTCTAGAATAATAAATTAATTTCGCATTTATTTTTGAAGTTATTTTTCAATCAGCTTAATCAATATTAATTTTGTTGTTGGCAAAAAATCTTCGTGCGCATTTTTTGCAAACAAAAAAAAGTTAAAAATTATTTTCATCCCTGTGAAATTACCTCACTGGTGAAAAAAAAATAACGCAGCACTTTTCATGATATAAATTAAATTCCTTCGCGTAATTTATACTATTTAAAATAAAATATCAACCATAACCTATAATAATTGCATACCAATTCTTAATCAAATCTAGAAAATTGCGAAATTCATAGAATCTTCTCGAAATTGCGTTATAATTCAAGTAATTACCTCTTTATATACAAGGATTTTGAAAAAAAAATTCATCACAAAGCGAAACCAATGTTTAAAAACAAGTGAACACACTAACTACTTGTTGAATCTAGATATACTATGCGATCGTACTTATATACCACCTTCTTATGAAGTTTTATATACAGGGTGGACACACATAAACACTAATTTATCCTCTCTAAGTAGTTCATATGTAATAATGGTCCCAAATAAATTTTTGCAACATTTATAATTTTTCTTATGTAGATAAAAAAAAATCTGATGGGTATTATTAAGATACTATATAGGGTGGATGAGTATTGGGCATAAATTTGAAGAAATCCGTAAAAAAAACAATACCGGAAAGTACCTAAATAAATTCTGTGATTAAATACGCGAAAAGTAAGAAATTTTTCTTTTGGCAAATTTAAACAATTGGGGCATCTTAATTTTTTTAATGAAAAAATCCGAAAAAACCAGCCACTTGTAAAAACACACACACAGTCATTTTTGACTGTATATAACCATATATACGTAGTACCAATAGTACCAACGTGAAGAATTCGCGGAAAGTCCGATAGCCATATATTAATTATTAATTTTCCGGGAATAAAACACATCGCACAACGTCAAATCATTATTTGAGGTAGTAGTACCTACATATATAATAGTCGTGGCACTAGTGGACATAGTACTGCAAGAGGAGTGTGTTGTGAGCGTGACCGAGGTACCATTTTTTTGCGGCTCAAAAATGTGTACAATTTTCTAAATTGTCAAGCCAAAATGAATAAAATGGTCATTAGGATGGTGGTGGAAATGGAGAGGGGGTGGTACTACTGTAGTAGGTTCTTTCCTCAGAGTCTAGTAGAAGATATAAGTGGTACTGGAGTACTATGTTAGAAATAAATGAAATTTTAGCGGTGGACATATTATTATCTTGCCAGATGATTTGGTGTTTTTTTTTATAAATGTAAATCTGCGACGAAGTACTATAAGTCATTTGTTATATCTTGGCGGACCTAATTCATCCTCTACTGCGCATAAGGGTTTGCCATTGTTGCCATATATAAATAGAAAACGTCAATACAAAGTGCTCAAATTGTAAACTGCATAGCAAAATGCCGATTGAGAATATTTAATGTAAGAATATATATTTAGTAAAAAGTTTCCAGTTATTTATTATTTGTTTTGATCAATTGTGCTAATATAATACTCTCTGTATTTGTTGGCTGTCGATATGACAACATTGCAGTCATTTTGACCACGCCCCCAAATGACAAAAATGCAGTGGCGAGCATCTCTTCACGTCTTAACGCAAAACTAGTCTTAATTTGTAATGCGCAGTAGAAAAAGTATTAATAATTAGTTTCATTTCAACTGTTTGTTGGATAGGTATAAAAATAATTTATTAAAGTAAGTCAAATGTGTAAAGTACTCGCTTCCGTTGGTACTATTTGCCGAAGAGATAGTATTAAATGGAGTGCATTGTTAACAACGTTGTTGTATAATCTTACATATAATAAGGCAATTGTTTTACACTCGTAGTCATTTGTTTTTTAATCAAAGCTTACTCATTAAATGCATTTTAATTGAATGGTTAAAATTAGTGCAGTTCGAAGGGAATTAGAGATAATAGCTTAATTTTTATTTAGAATTTTTTACTTCTAATCAAAGTATTTTTAATAAAGGAAGATTTGAAAAAATTAAATTTTATTATCAAAAAATATTATAATTAAAAGACTATTAGAGATAATTAAAAAATTCTTTCAGCTAATGAAATAGAACTACCTACAGATAGACCTATAGTATCTACAGCATAAAATTTGCTGGAATAGATTTTTTTTTAATTTTCTACAATCTTATATATAAAATAATTAGCGTTTAAAATGGGAGCTATAAAATATAATGTTTACTAAATTTGTTTTGATTAAATTAACTTTGTGCGTAATAGAAATGCGTACGCCACTGGAGGTGCATATATATGCATTGTCATTACAAGGCTGTGGTGTCTATAAACGCATTTTCTCGTTATTTTTGTTATTATTTGTACTTTTTCAAGACCAACTTTTATGGCGGATTCTTGATTCTAATATAAAGGATACCAAATGCAAATATCTTGGTATATATGCAATAAATCGGAGAAAATAAAATAAAAATTACATGTTTAAATATATAGTTACCAATGACTCGTAAAAAAACGGTAGAATCGCGATGGGCATAGCGATTTTTTTTTTTTATATTTTACAATTTCGTACAAATTTTTGGAAGGTGTGTGTATAAATAAAATGCATCCATTTCGGTCTGAATTTTCGGTGATTTTTAAATACAAATGCAATCGGAAAGGAGTCAAGGCACGCAGCGATATTTTTACATCAAAAAATGGGTCAGTTATTCGATTTTTCAAATACTTTGCCAAAATGGAATCATTCAAAAAAATTGAGCGAAGTTTAGAAAGATATAATGCAAAATTTGAAGAAAGGAAACGAAATTTTAATCAAACATTTTCACAAGAGATTGTGTTATGAAAGATTGAATTATGCAAAAAAAAAACGCTGCTGTAAAATTGTGGACAGAAGATATTTTTCTAATTATTCAAACAATATATACTTTTTTGATTAAAAATTTTCATCAATTTCATTTTTTTCGAAATATTGTTCTACTGCACGTCTCGAATTAAAAAAACCACTATCGATAGATATATTAGCAATGTGTTTCTTTTAAATGTTGATAGCGATTGTATCCAAAAATCAACGATACTGTGTAAAATCGTAGTATGACCTGCCTCAACAAATGCAACTGCATTTTATTAAACAAAACACTTCTATGTGCATTTGTAGATTGGCGTAAATTGACCCACTTGCAGTGGACCAGCGATTTATCGCTTACAGCCCGCCACTGCGAAAGTGCACCAATAATTCGAATGGCCGTGCGTAAAAATCGAATGTTACCATTTTGTTTTAACGCTATCTATCTGTATATACACGTTCATTTATTTAATAATCTGAGAGTTCACGATAAATATGAACGCATTTTAGCAATAAAATAAGACAAATTCAACGATTTTCCACGACTTAGAATGGTGTAATTATTATTAATATCAGCCAGTCGATATTCAAATGTTTAACCAGTCGTTAGCGCATTTTCACACTTACAAATTATTTTTATCCAGCGAAAAATATGCGTTAAACTAAAAAAAAAATATCAATTCAATTATACTTTTGCTAAAACACAAAAAGTGCAATTTTCAGTCGAATTGAAATTTAATAAAAAAAAAACAATCGATCGATCGATTGATTGATTACTCCCGCTCCATTATTGAAAGCTAAAAAATTATCACATAATGCGGTAAATTAACTTGTAAATCGACCGCCGCGGATGGACGATTTTTTAATGAATAATTAAATAGTAATTAAAAAAAATACAGTGCCGTTCTCAGTATGTTCTATCAGTTTTGTGCCAGTATAAATGAATACCGATAACAATATGTGGGGTACAAATGCACCGATGTCCTACGCCAGTTTCGATCCCGGACCCGGATCATCTACAGGCACCATTTTCACGACCCTAGCGCAGCGCTATAATCAAGCGACCCTACCTATCCCGCAGGTACCCAAAAAATACCGTTTTTTCTTCTTAACTTTAACTTTTTTAACCAACTATTTTTCAAAACGTGCACATTTTACAAAACCACCTGCGCAATAAAAATCACCCGCTAGTAGTACCTGTTTAAAATGGTACCTTTAGGCGGTCCCGACTCTTTTCTCGTACCAGATTACAAGTTTCATTGTTCGCTGGACGGTAAAAGCGAAATCGCTTTACCTTATCTCGAATATGAGATATAAAATAGAGATATCTACGTATATAAAAGCGATCGTGGGGACACCCACGCAATGCGCAACGTAGTACCGGAAATACTCCACAATTGGTACCCATCTTCGTCAAACAATCGACTATTTAAGAAAATATTTTTTAATGCGGCTAATATTAACATCCACACCAAAACGTCATCGATACTTGATAAAACAGACACACCCGCGACATTTATTAAACAAACACCCGTGATAGCGATAAAAACCACCCCCTAAAACCATCTGTTCGTTCTTCGTGAATATTTTTTGCAACTTCGAATTTCCGCACTTTGCAACCGTTGATGATTGCGCCTACTCATTATTACGCTGAAGTGGCGATCATTTATTTTGATTTGTGTGACGTCAGGAGTCCCACCCTGTGTCCGGGTAGGATGACGCTACCCTATAAAATGCACGCCATGATAGAGCGTGATGATAAAAAAGACATTAGAATATCGTGTATACGCAGGTATATTATTTGTGGCGGCGGTAAAATATTACAGAAAAACAGGGGCGGGGGGGGGGGGTGAAGAGGGAAGGGTGGGGGTTATATAGTCGATATGGGGATGGGAAATTGTCGGCGGTGGTGGAGTAAATGTTGAAAAATTGGCGATTGGAAAATGGTGAATGGAAATTGTTGGTTAGGCTGGTTAACTGTTTGGAATTTTGACAGGAATTATTATTTTTGGATAGGTGATGGTATTCGCTATAAAATGGTGTACTTAATTTTTTTGGATTTTGTTTAATTTTTCTGAAAATAATTCGCAACCGTTTCTTTACACGTATCAGTTTATTGTACTCGTTTTTTTTTGTGGATATCAGTATAATAGATATATGGTTTTATAGGCAACGTAGGAAGGATGAGAATGTACATTTTTGCCAAATGAAAAAAGTAATTTTCTTCGCGAAAAGCCGCTCGGTAGGACCGTAGCGGCAAATAAATCAACTGGGCGCTGGAAATATGAAAATACACGGTTATTTTAAATGTTTTCTGCATTTTCCAGATGGGGAAAAGCGTCGAGAAAATATCTGAGCTCGAACAGACGGGCCCGTGTTATTAAGATTATTAGTTTTCTATTCATGAAGATGCGATTTTAATTATACGTACGCGAAAATATTTGTGAATAGCAAAAAATTTTTTTGTTGTTGTAGAATTTATCAACTATTTTATTCTAAATGTACCAGGGGTTGTAAACAATCCAAAATATCGTATTTTCATTTTCCACCCCATCACCCCGCTTTTAATTTTTTTAAACCACATTGAAATTTTATCTATTCGCAAATTTGTTCGCCAAAAATAACTTCCACCAAATATAATATAATTATATTTATATTTTTTAATTATTTTTAATTAGAATTTATCAACTATTTTATTCTAAAAGTGCCAGCGGGATTGTAAACAATCCAAAATATCGTATTTTCATTTTCCACCCCTATCATCCCCCTTTTAAAACGACATTGAAATTAATCTATTCGCAAAATTGTTCGCCAAAAATAATATAATTATAAATATAATATAATCCACCAAATATAATATAATTATAAAGCAAAAAAAATATATTTTTAATTTTTTTTTATCACAATTTATCAACTTTTTTATTTTAAAAGTACTAGCAAGATTTAAAACCACATTAAAATTAATCTATTCGCAAAATTGTTCGTCAAAAAAAAAACAATTACCCCCAAAAATAAAAACCGCACAAAAACACACATCTACAACCCTCAGCTTAAATCCCCACCCTTCAATGACCTCTTTTTTGTAACCACGGCCCGCGAAATAATCGCCCAATATCCGATTGTTTGCAGATCTTCATGGCGAAGTCGTACATGCGTTCGCACGAGCTCGGGGGTGGCGTGGGCGCTGGCTTGGGCAGACTGGGCGTCGGTGGGGCGGAGGTGAAGCCCCACCAGTGCCAGCAGTGCCTCAAGTCGTTCTCCAGCAATCATCAGCTGGTGCAGCACATCCGCGTGCACACCGGCGAGAAACCGTACAAGTGCAGCTATTGCGACAGGCGATTCAAGCAATTGAGCCACGTCCAGCAGCATACCCGGTTGCATACGGGTGAGTACAAATGTCAGTTTGTTTGTTTTTTCAGTTTTTTCAGTTTTCGAAGTAGATATATTTTTTTTTTTTAGGGAAAGTTGCAATAAGTCCGTTTTGAGTTTTTTTTTCTTTCTTCAATCATTTGGTTTTATAACGAAAAGTCACAATAGGTCCACTTCAAACTTGTTTCAATATTAAAGAGTATTTTTTAATATAATATAACGATTTTTTATATTTGATCAAAATATAATATTTAATGATAAAATTTATTCGTTAATATTTGAGGAATTTTATGATTAAATTTAAGTTTTATTTCCGAAAATTGTATGTTCTTTTCTTTTGTCCTTCTGCTTATTTTTCAGGACCCAGTAAGTGATAAAATAATTATTTATTAATTTATTTTAATATTATTATCATGTGACAATTGAAAATATTTTTAAAAAAATTACCAAAAAAAATGTTGTATCGACCGAAAAAATACATAGGAAAACTAGATCTCTTTCTTTACAATTGCTATATGGTCCAACTGCTTATTTACGTAAAAAAAACACCCTGTATATTGAGTGACACATGAGTGAAATTTTTTTAATCTTATATTTACTATAAAAAAAAATTAATCAACATCTAATTTATTAAATATTATACAACCTCAAAACGTACTTAAAACACCCTGTATATTGCAAAAAAAAATGAAATTTGATGAAGTACTTTCTCAAATATTTCCAAAAAAATACGTCTTTTGAATAAATAATATAAAATTTCAATAAAAAATACGTCTTTTGAAAAAAAAAAAACGTCTTCTATACTTTAGGGTTATAAAAAATGTTTATCTCAACAACCCACCCTTAAATCAACTTAATTTTCACCAATCACAACTCAAACCCTTCTAATAATAACCTACTAATTTATATTTGCTGTTTGATCCTTAAATAATATTTTTAGAATTTTCATGATGGGGTGGTGGTATAGAAGAGATAAAAACCATTAAGGGATGCTGAGGTGGAAATATTTTAATTTACCTCAACAGTGAGAAATTTAAGTTGATAAAATAATTGATAAATTATTTTACGTTCGCTGTGATTTTAGGTGAGGGGTTGTGACATGTTGACCGATTGAATTTCGCTCGGGGCAGGGGGTGAAATTTGGTTACGGATTATTTTCCACGTGCTTTGACAATAATTACACACATGAAAGACCTGGTGGGCTCGATGAGCATTTAATATGTCGTGGTCAAGTGTGTATAATAATTTGCCGATCCGCGAAAAAATGGCAATTTAAACACTTAAGGGTAGTCAGCGGCTACCCCTAAGCAAACGTTTCTCTTATAAATATAAAAATGATCATTGAATTAATTAATCGATGCATATTTACGAAATAACGAAAAAAAAAATTACAAGTCGATATCTTTCGACAAAAAAAAAAATCATCGCTTACAACTGGACAGAAAAACATGTGAAATATTGAAGAGAAATTTGAAATTCAAGCAATGCTATTAATCTGCCGAGAAAATAAGTCAGGTGCGTGCAATTCGGCGTTTAGAAAATTTTAATTTAAAACTTTTCTGTGTATTCTTTCCAGTCGAGTCCTTTTCTTTTATTGGGTGGTTAGATGGGGATGGACCGTAGTTGGCGGGGAATAGATAGCGAACATCGCAAAGGATTAAAAAGTTTCGTTCGCTGCTGAAAGCTGATTAAATCTTTGGTGGTGATTTCAAATTGAAGATAAAGTGCGAGATGTACTGAAAGGGGTAGTTTTTTTTTTTTTGTAATTTTAGTATGTGGAATAATGTAAGATATTATTTTTAGATGGTCACGAAAAAAAATCGGGTTTTAATAGCGAAATTGCCCAAATAAAATATTAACTAACTCATTTATAAATTATTAATTTTCAATAGACCTTTTTTTTTGGAATATCACCCACACGTTAATAAATTGTTTTTTTACTAATATTTTTTTATTTTAATAAATAAATTTATTAAAATTAATAAATAATTCGTCGTATTTGAGTGATTTTTAATTATGTACAAAATTATGTACAAAAAACAAAAACAGTGTCAAAATATAAAATTATCGGACAATTTTCATTTTATAAAGCATTATTGCCAGATACGATTTTAATATGAATTCTTGGGAGTCCTTTATATCGATTTTCCGTCAATAAAAACTAAATTAGATTTGACAGCGATAATCTGCATAGAAGATGGTTAGTGCACTGGACGAAACAACTGATCAAATAAACGATATTCGTTCGTTTCTTCGAGCAAAAACATGAAATTATGATCATATCAAATAATTGCTTTTTGCACATTTTCGTTGTTGTTGAATTTTTCATTTTGAAACTGATGATGGCCGCCATATCAAATTAAATTCGAAATCGTTGCTGTTAATTTTATTTAACGGCCGAAACATTTTTAAGAAATCATTTTAATATCGTCGAATATTATAAATTGCAAATGCAACAAATTGGAAATAGAAAAGTTCGCGTCTGTTTAAAGTTTCCTTGGTACGTGGAAAACGCACAAAATCGCAATAGCCGCGCTGAACCAGAGCCATTTATTATTGACAAAACACAAACGCGTTCGCCTCGTTTCGCCTGTGCGTGTCCACATTTTTATATCATCAGTACAAAACTTGAAACCAGCGGAAAATCATGCATTCATGGTTTCGCGTTGTTCTATCTGAATTTATCTGCATTCTAGTTCGTTATTTACAGTTTTATAGGGGTGGTTAATTAACTGTGGGGTGGAAAAACTACCCCGGCAACTAGTTTACATATATAGGATTTTTTTTTTTTTTTAGGAATACAAAAGTTTTGTAAATAATATCATTAACGTTTCAAGAAATTATTTTTTTTTAATAGAATAATAAATCTAAAAGAAAATCAAAAATATATCTTCTATAAAATACAAGCAATAACATTTGGAATAAAATTTTAAAAAATCGTCAAATATTAAATTTCATTTTGCAATCTTTTAAAATTAAAAAAAAAAAATCATTGTTACGTTCACACAATTTCTACGCTCATTTTAAATAATTACGCAAAAAAATTTCAGTACATCGAACCCCCATCTATAACACGCCATTTAAAGTAAATCGCCCCGCGTGCATCCCTTAAAAAGTCATTTTTGGGGATGTTTTTCATCGAGCCAACTATTGCAAACTCATAAACTACGAATTCCCCAACGCAGACTACTGTTACTGACATATATACGCGTTTATAAAAGCCTACCACCCCACAAAACCACCCCACCAGCCACAGTCATCCCCTGTACCCCCCCCCCAGCTGGGTTGGGGGTGCATTATTTTGTGTGATGTAGCAACAAATTATTCGAATATGTATTGTGCATGTATGTCGGTGGACGGCCATAATTTTTATAGTTTTGCAGAATCAAATTCAAAATGGCCGCCAATGTATGTATGATAATGTGTTGTTGTATATGCAATATATTATGTGCAGATATGTGCTGTGCACAGGACCATCGAGAAATTTAAAAATCGCAAATGATAAAATGTTGCCATTTACAAATGTACCCAATAAATTGGTAACGGCGGACGATTTTTTAAGTAAATCTTCAGCGAACAATATTTTATTACGAAAAGCTTCAATTAAAAAATATATATCATTATTATTACTATATTATTCGTATCAATTTTTAAATTTTCGAGCATCAAAAAAATGTTTGTTCGTACAATAATTCTGCTACACCCTCGTAAAACGCACCCCCGATATATTGCATATATATACAACCCCCGTACATTCATATACACCCCATATATCTCATAAACTATACAACAATAGTGCACTAGTGTGCCTACAGAGGGCGATTTGAGGGCAGTATAAATCAGGAGACCAACAATGGCAATGGTATGCGATTTAATTTTTTTTTTAAATAAATAATATCGCTTAGAAATGGGAAATATATTAAACAAAACGCTTGAGAAATACTATATTTTTTTTTTATTAAAACCATATTTTTATGTAGAACTGAAATACTGGCTGCAATTTAAAAAAAAAATCATTAGAAGCAATTTTTGTAACACGCTGTAGATTTATTAACATATAAATGCGGAAAATGTTTAAACGAAGTAATATATAAATTTTTCGAAATATGTATTTCAACTGTTCGAAAGTGTTTTTCAATTTTTTTCAGTTTTTCAATTTCAATCGGAATTTGCAATAATAAATTATTTATTTCTACAAAATATATAGCTTTAATTTTCCGAATATCTTTTTCCTTTGACAAGATATCGACTTCAAATTTTTTTTCGAGCTATCCAAGCCTTCCACTTATTCGTTGGAATAATCGAACAATTATCACGACGTTTCGCTTTTTTGCTATCATCATCAATGCACACGTATAAAAATACTCAAACAGACCTTTTCTAAAAAATTCGCCAATTTAACATTTCTCAAGATATCGCCTCGAAATAAAATCCCCACACTAGCCAAGACATCCAATTTTCCAAAAAAACAAAAACCTCACACAGTTTCATTTTCACACCCGAACCATCGCTGGTACAATTACACCAACAAGCTCATCCTCTTGAAAACAATTTACATTCTCTAGAGTTACGCGCTTGTTGTTGTACAACGAGCTGATGTAGTAATGGCAATCGCCACAGCCGCCGCTGATGGCGCTGCTGTTGCCACTGACCCGCCGTCCGGCCAGAACAACCCTTAGCTATGGCCCATAAGGGTGGCTGGATCTGAACTGTGTGCAATAACGCGGCTCTGGTCGGTACAGAGGAAATGCATTTGCGATAGTGGAACTGTTGCACTGGGGTTAGTTTTAGAGGAAAAACAGCGTTGCCAGATGTGGCAGAGCTGGGGGGGGGGGGTGTAGGGGATGCACGGTCAAATTCGATTTGAAAATCGATGGGAAATATTTCGTTATATTTTTGTAGTTCGTTGAATTGTGGAAGAAAAATGTATCATTTTTACATTTTATTTAAGGGTGGTTTTGATAGGGAGTTTGGGCGGGTGGTGGATTTAGGGGATGCAACGGTATAATCCGATTTAGAAATCGATGGAAAATTATTAATTAGGAAATATTTCGTTGTATTTTTGTAGTTCATTTAATTGTAGAAGAAAAATGTATCATTTTTACATTTTGTTTAAGGGTGGTTTTGATAGGGAGTTTGGGCGGGTGGTGGATTTAGGGGATGCAACGGTATAATCCGATTTAGAAATCGATGGAAAATTATTAATTAGGAAATATTTCGTTGTATTTTTGTAGTTCATTTAATTGTAGAAGAAAAATGTATCATTTATACATTTTATTTAAGGGTGGTTTTGATAGGAAGTTTGGGCGGGTGGTGGATTTAGGGGATGCAACGGTATAATCCGATTTGGAAATCGATGGAAAATTATTAATTAGGAAATATTTCGTTGTATTTTTGTAGTTCATTTAATTGTAGAAGAAAAATGTATCATTTTTACATTTTGTTTAAGGGTGGTTTTGATAGTGAGTTTGGGCAGGTGGTGGATTTAGGGGATGCAACGGTATAATCTGATTCAGAAATCGATGGAAAATTATTAATTAGGAAATATTTCGTTGTATTTTTGTAGTTCATTTAATTGTAGAAGAAAAATGTATCATTTTTACATTTTGTTTAAGGGTGGTTTTGATAGGAATTTTGGGCGGGTGGTGGATTTAGGGGATGCAACGGTATAATCCGATTTGGAAATCGATGGAAAATTATTAATATTTCGTTATATTTTTGTAGTTCGTTGAATTGTAGAAGAAAAATGTATAATTTTTACTTTTTGTTTAAGGGTGGATTTGATAGGAAGTTTGGGCGGGTGGTGGATTTAGGGGATGCACGGTATAATCCGATTTGGAAATTGGAAAAGGAAATATTTGGTTGTATTTTTGTAGTTCGTTGAATTGTGGAAGAAAAATGTATAATATTTTACATATTGTTTAGGGGTGGTTTTGATAGGAAGTTTGGTAACAAGAGGGGTGGTTATCTTATAAATTAGCGTATTTATTAAAATTCTATCGTTTGTTAAAAGCAAAAAAATATATACTATTTTTCGTCTAATTTTAATAGCAGAAAAGTAAAATTAGATATTATAGTTTGCAAAATAATCCACACCCCTAAACAAAAATCACCCCTATATTTCACTTAAAATGCTACCTAAATATTTCTTATTTACCAAATCTAACAATCCATTAAAATAACTACCAAAAATATTTAGTCCTACACATCTAGATTTTTGTTACACACGAAAAAAAATTCTAATTTCCAAAAACGACCCTTAAATTTTCGAAAAAACAATTCAACAACTAACCATTTTCAATCTGACAACACCCCCCCTTTTCTACCACATACAGGGTGTTCCTTATTACGTATTACGCATATGTGTAGTCGTATAATTTCAACCCTCAACTATTATGGTCCACTGGGGGGTGGTAGCTGTTCGAGGGTGCACGGGGGGTGTGATGTATGTACATGTGGTTATTAGGAGGCGGCGCTATTGCCGCCTATATACCACCGCATGTGTGGAGTGAATATATAACATACTTTGAATATGTGCTTGTACGCTAGGGGGGTGTTGAAACTACCCCTATGTGGGTATAGGGGTGCAAAAATCGGGTGTATGTGAAATTTGCTATAATTTAGCAATGTTGTAATTTATAATGGATTTTGTTAGGTTTTGTAAATTTGAATATATATATAAATATACAAGGTGTTTTAAAAAATCGCAGATAAATCATCAAAAAGATAGAATGTTATATTTTATTATATGAATGATTTAAATCCTACGAAATTTTTTTGTTCGAAATTAAATATGATTTTTATTTAATTTATCTAAAAATAATTAATAATTTAATAATTAAAAAAAAATTAATTGATAAATAATTAATATCGTTTCTAAAAAGGCGATTAATTTTTTTAGAAGGCATAAAGGTAGATTTTCGAATAAAAAATATACAGAAAATCTAAAAATATATATACTAATTATATAATCGTTAAAATTAAGTCGACTAGAACGTAAAATATATTATTATTAAAGAATAACAAATTGGCATATATATTTATTTCCAGTTATAATTCAAACGTGAAAATACGCCGTATAAAAGGGGAGAATTTTTCACGATTGCAGCCATTTCAAATTAATATATTTTAGTCACGTGATGTCAATTAAAATGGCCGCCATTGGCCGTTATAATGTTATTTATATGCACTTTTATATCGTTTCAAAACTATATAAATAAAAAGCGGTCTATTAGAGTCTTTTTTTATGCAAAAATATTGGTCGATTTTTCCAGACTGCATGATGGAAAACTAACCACTTTCTCGCATACTAACTACCCCATTCGATATAAGGGTTGAGTCAACTATAAGCCACAGTAAGGATTTTTTTTTGCAAAAGAAAACTGAATTTTCTGTAAATATTGTTTTAATTAATTGATCGATAAATTTTGAGTTAAAAAACTATATATTTTTAATTTTTTACGATTATATATATACCAAAAAAATGGGATATTTTGTCTACCGGGTGGTTCAAAAAAGAATTTAAACCATTTTTCATAATCACATTTAAAAAAATCATATTTTCCCACCCCAATTTTTGCAAGACGAAAAAACAACCCCCTCGCCAAAATTAACGTTTGTCATTATACGAATTGAGTGCTATTTTTTCTTTCACTGCGCGCAGAATAAAAGTCACCCCTTTGCAGATTTTATAAAAGGGTTGCTGCGCTAACTAAGGGATGTATCTTCCAAATCTCAGAGGGGGGGGGGTGAATCTTATATTTGACCTACATTTTATGACCTACTGAGTAAAAATATCGATGCACCGGGCTCGAAGAAGAACGTTACAAGAAAATTCGAATTTTTTGTAAGAACATTGGCAAATTTTTTATATATATAAAAAAAAATCGATAGAAATATTTTTTTAAGGAAAATATTATGCGACATGTTAAAGAGTGGTTAAATCTATAAAAAAATTGTATTAAATATATTTTTTTTACATTAATTCGGCAATTACATTTGGTCGAAGCAAAAAAAATAATTCAAATTTAACATAATATATTTTGTATCTTCACGACGGACAAAAAGGATTAAAACAAACATCTGGCAAGCCTGTATGATGTACATATGTTCCCTATAAAGGCATTGATACTATTTTTACAGTTTAATTCATAATTATCTTGATCTACAGTTGGATATTACCAGTTGTTCGGACTCGAAGAAAGAATAAAACAATCACTTGATATTTCAAATGATTCGAACCCTTTTATGTAAAATAGACCACCGAGAAGAATTACAGCAATCGTAAAAAAAATGTACACCATCTAAAAGAACCTTTTTTCTAAAAGGCCTGACCAAAAAATATAAAATAAAAGCAAGCCTCACGTCCTTAAAAATATAACATTGAAAAATCGTTGTGAACCATTTCTTTTTTATTTGCTAATTATTAATTATTTTTCTATTAAAATAGCAGCAATAAAACAAAATACACACAACTCACAACTATCATCTTTTCTATATATATTTACAAAAACAAAATTATTCTTTTGTTTTCTGCGCGAACTTAAAATAAAATTCAAATTTCGTTACTCTCGCATTATTAACTTTTCCTAATAAAAATCCGCGCTTTGCACCCTTAGCGCAAGAGGGTAGTTTCGCATAAAAAGGGTTAGACGCTTGCCAAGACACAAATATGGCCATAACTCAAAAATAACGGCGTTAATGAGGCCTGCAGAAATTATATGAATATTATTTAAAAAAAAAAAACGGTCTTCATCAACGCAATTTTACTAGCAGTTTTTTAAGTCATAAGTTTATGTCGTAAAAAAGTTTTTTTCGAATTAAAATATATGTTGTTGAATTTCCAAAAGAAATTTTTATAATAAATTAATTGCGCTGGAAATAGTGGACGCTTATTTGCTAGAGAAATTGACTTATGTCGTTTTTTTTTTTAATTTTTGTTAAAAAAAGTCTCGTAGTATTTTGACTATATACCAGAAAAAAATGCAATTTTTGCAAATTAATTAAATACATTTTTCCAGTTGATTGTGAAATTATTTTCCTAATAAAATATTTATATTTTTTAAATTACACGTTAATAAATCTTGAGTGTTGAGTTCGCCATATTTTATAATGACGCACAACAATGGCGTAGCGAGCAGACAACTAACAAGCAACATTTGAATAATCAAATTCAACTGTTTATTTGAGCTCGGTGTCCATGGAGAGCTCATGTCTGCAATTTAACACCTAATTTTCAGTGTTGATGAAACCGAAGTTTCGGTTCGATGAGCAACAACAGTTGCGGCTCTCACAACACTATAATTTTTTTTATATATACATTTTTCTTTTTTATTGTACTATTAATATTACGTAGGTGTGGTATTAGTACCTTCAGCACAATGAGCGCATTAAGATACAAAATACAAAAAAATGCGCGAAGAGTTTGCGCTACCAAACTGCCAAAAGTTTTTTTTTTTTTTTTTATAAAATATTACTTTTGGCATACACTTTTGTGTTTTTTTTGTATATTGAGATTGCAGATCGAACATTGGCGAGTGCTGCAATATACATACGAGCGCGAAATAAATTTTTGTGCGAGGTAAACACACAGTTTTTTTTTATCGTTTGCAGCGCATGAGATATCTATTAAAAATTAGCGCATAAAATGTTTTAATTAAAAAAAAAAATCACTCACTACTTGATGGCTAAAGATGATTGACCTCTCCATGCCAAAATTTCCATTTTAAGGTTTAATTATACAACTCAGCTTCCTGAAAAGAAAAAAATGTAATTGTTATATTTAAAAAAATTACTAATGCGTTTTAATAAACTTTTTTTACTATTTTCTTTCGCTCTTAATTTTACTGAAAAATTAAGAAATTATTACAAAACAATCGATATTCAAGAAAGGTCTCAAAACATTTAACAAGTAAAATTTAGAGTAAACACAAATTTCCACTTTTTTAGAAAACTTTCATTGCAAAAATATCGATTTTTATTTTATTTTCATCGTCAAGTTTTAAAAATATATATCATTTTTCAAAACGAGTAATTATAAAATAAAAAATATATATATAATGTTAAAAAAATCATTAATACGTTTTAGTAAAATCGTTTGTACTATTTTCTCTCGTTATCGATTTTATTGAATTTTATTGATGAAAAAGATGCAATTTTGACATTTTAAATTAACTTACATTTGTCCAAAAAATGTCCAAAAAACGTTTCTTATTGCCAATCCAAAACAATAATCGCGCGATAAAGCTGCAAAAGAAAAAAGAACTAAATTACCGAACCAATATCGAGCGACAACGAAACGGAACACCTTGTACATACAAGCCCTTATAAAGAAGGGTTAAAACACTAATTAAACATACCTTTTTTGCCGCTTCAGATCGGAAACTGCTAGGGAGAGAGGGCCCGGTCCCTACATGTCCATCCCAACCGCACATGCACCATAATCGACATGCCCGATTTTTTTTTCTCCTTCTGCATCGGTTATTAATAATTTCCTTCTTACTGTCTACGGACATCGGGAACTATATTTGGCTCGTCCGGGTCACTCTGGCACCCAGACAATTGACCATATACAACGCGAGGAAATATCGAACCATCTGTCCCTTCCTTGCAGAGCGTGTTCGATATCAGAAGGCCTATTGAACCAAAAAAAAAATAGCTTCGGTAATTTATCTTCTAAAGGTACCATAAAAAAAAAAAAAACAGTACAATCGTTATTATGGACGTGGATTATTTAAAATAGGGGCTTATTTTGTAACGTGCAGCTGGACAATACGAATTTGGTGGTGTATATGAAAAAAAAATCGTCATTAAACTTTAATTAATATCGCACGAGAAAAAAAAATGGAATCGAGTTGTAATTACGCGATAACGTCGCTAATACTTGATAAAACGAATCGATATGTTATTGTTAAAGTACCTGCTGATATTCAGAACGGGATTTTTTTTACACTTTATGAGAAAATAATTTTTTTCGCATGTAAAATAATTATAACACTAAAACGTTTAAATACACTGTTCTTCGAGCCATTACTGAATTTGTACTAAAGACATCGGCTGTGATATATTTTGCGATTAAAACTTATTTCTGCGTTGACATCTGCGAAAGTATAAACAACATTTTTATCTGTTGGAATTTTTGTAACATAAACAAAGGCTTCAATAACAACAACGTTGATTTCAAAATATGTTACCTGCTATTTTTTTTACTATAAATTACAAAATAATTATTTAAAATTACAAATATATTTGTTTAAATGATTTTTTTTTTATATATATAAATTGAAAACACCTAACCATTTAATAATGACCTAAAAAAAATCAAATAATTTTTTTTTATTGATCAATCGAATCTTTTTCTTTTGCAAGATTATAATAACACTTCGGCAAAGCCCATTATGCACATTTCAAGTCCCCAGTTTCGTCTACTTAGTCCTCTTCAGTGCTCAATAATCATTTTTCTAATATAAATTCCTCTAAGAACTGATCGGACGTTCGAATCCGCAAATATATACCGGGTGGCTCTTGAGAAAACTTTTAAGAAAGTATTATTAATTGTCGATTATTTTTTTGGTTGTTTAAAATAGCAGTTTTGCAAAAATTATCGAAATAAATGCACATAAGTTTAAATAGAAATTTTATTTCAACGCTAGTTTTATAGAAACAAATCTATAAACTAATTAAAAATAATTGCCAAAATTTTTTACTACTTTTATATAATGATTTAATGAATATTTTCAAAAATCCGTTATTATTCTACTACGTTTGCTTTTTCGTTTAATTTAATTTGCGTCACCCTGTTTATTTTACACAGGCTGAATTATAGATGGTCTTTTTCTTGCGAGCTTTAGATTAAAAATTGGAACAGATTTCACAATCAATTTCCCTTTAGAGATAATCGGGGAAAGGGGGACGCTTTCCGGCCAAGAATTTCCCCCGGAACATTTTTATATTATCGTCCTTTTTCGTTTCGATAAATACATCCTGACAGGCGATTGAATTTACCAAAAAAACCACAAGATTCAAATAAAACACTCGAGTATACATTATTTCTATTATTTGCGTTTTTGAAGAAAAAAAATCCTTTTTCGATACACTAAATTAAATATCAACAGAAAACGTTACCGTTAAAACTCAACTGCTCTGCAATTATGTTTTCATTATCCTTTTCCCGTTATACGTTTACAATTAATGTACCAACAAAGATGTTGAATTATATATGACTATCGAGTACTGCCATTTCTTGTAAAAAAAACCATGTATATTTGGTACTAAATGCAGCAAAACAATCGAATAAAACAACGAATCGATAAACAAAAATTGATATATTATACGTTGCATTCAAAGCTGTAACACAGCCTGCTCAGATCACAAGATATCGGACAGGTGGTTCCATAACAAATCGTACCCAAAAAGTACGGCATCAATATCACACAGCATGTTCAAATTCTACAATTTCGAATAGTACAAAATATCACGCAAAAAAAAATCCTCAATGCGCATTTCGAATAATAAGCTTCCACCAACAGTACCATAACAATCTGACAGATATATTTTATACAGATTATATAATTAGGCACTGTAATTATTTCCGACAATAAAAAGCAATATATGATTTTAAAAAAACGGTACTACCGAAGAAGTACTACCAAAGAACATTCAGTATAAACTGATTAACAGGCCGTAGGATCGAACGGAAGGGTTAAATAATCACTATAGTATATAGTGGGTGTATGTGTGGTGCCCTTGGTACCCGCGGATCTCTGGTACTACCTATCTATAGAATAAAGAAACAGTACGCCAGCGTAAAGGTATATCATCGATGATAATTATTCGTTCCGTAGCTTACCATATGCTCGTTCGCTTGGGTACCACATATGCAGTACCTCATATAGGTACTTATATGGTAAAAGACAATACGCGCAACAAAAAAGAAATTACAATTTCGTATTCTTTTATCACATCGGCGAAGAGGATACAGTTGTTATATGGGGCACTATAACGTATAATTTCCACCGTGGTAGTACCTGTATTGTTGAGGATGCGTTTATTTTCGGAAAGGAGCTTGAATGGTAATTAAAATTGGGGCATTTATTACGTAGAAACAAAGCATGTTGTCTATTGGGATGGTACCAGCTTTGGTACTGCATAGTACTAATTGCGGTCGGGTGAAATGTAACAGGTTGAATTTTGCCCGAAGAAATTAGCAAGCTGAAATGTATTTAGAATTTGCAGAGTGGGTGGTACTTGAGTTGATTAATTATTGTTGTATGCATCGAGTATTTTGTTTCGCTATGTACAGCTCATTTTTTTTTTTAATTGGCGGAGTATTTTGGTAGTCATCTGCGCATAGGGTTGTGCTTATCCGGGTTATACAGTACCAGTGGTGCCAGACAACAAAAAATGCTCTAGGTCTAAGAATTTATATTTGTCACTATTTTATAGCTATCGTACAAATTAATTATGACATAAATGTGATACTATAATAAGTATTTATCAACATTTCTTATATTCTAGTATAACTTTTCTGCATTTTGTATTAATTTCATTCCAATTGCATAAAATGGTTGTTATAACTGTGCGTGGTGATTTGTCAACATTGCATTTCTTAGGACGCAAACCTTCTGCATTAGACACACATACTTATTCTTTGGAGAAGACAGAAGCGTAGCGTGTTTTGCTAGAATTATATTTATTGAAATAAAAGTTATATTCTTGTTCGAAATCGAAATAATATTCTATGCCCAGCTCAAAATCAACGCAGAGCTAATAGGTAAGAGTTTATTAGTAATTATAAATTGCGTGCACTTATTTTCTATTTTATATTATGTAACAATATAATAAACCTATCTGTTTATATTTCTGTAAAAGTACCTGTTTCAAAATGACTGCACGAAAGCACTTGACTTCATATAATTTTTAAATAATATTAGTGATACTTTTAATGAATTTGCAAAAAAAAAGTACTGCACTGGAATATTCAATGACTGATACCATACTATTTCGAATAGCACTGCTCTGTACTGTATTGGTCAAGCCATTATGCCGGTTTTGATTTATGATGCGTATACTTCTGTCATTCTCCACCAATTTAAAAAAAAACGAGCTGTACTAGCGATGGCAAACTGTAGGTCACTTTAAGGACCTAGTTCGTAGTTCATTTCAATGTACCGTTCACGAACTATAGGTCGTGAACTACTAACATCTTTTTAAAATATAAGCAAATATAATTTCGTTCCGTTCACCAACACACTTTATCACATAAATGTTAGTACTGCTATTGGTACTGTATATGTAATGTATACTATACTGCATCGTTTACGAGTCGTTGTTTAGTAGACGACGGGTTCAGGACCTAGTACAAGTACATCTAACGTTGGAACGAAGGTACTATATCGATTTATGTTTGATAGTACCGAAAGTATCGTTTTTATTTCGTTCAGAAACAGATAATTAGTAACAAAAATCAATATTTAGTTATTTAATTGGTGATACTAATTTAAATAAGTATTACCAACAGTCGATTTGAAAGGTACTATAGGATTAAATAAAAAAATCGCGATAGCAACATTATTTCCTAACCGATTTCAATGAAACAAATACCCTTTTAATCAGAATTTCACATAGAATCGAAATTGGCAACAATATACAGGGTGTTTCATTTAAATTTATACCAATTCAAGTCTCAAATGTTAATAACATAGTAATTAGTTACCAATCGATTTTTTTTTTGGTTAAAAAATATCTTCAAGACAATTCTCTTTCCATTGCAGGAGAACGTCCGTACAAATGTCATCTGCCCGATTGTGGGCGAGCGTTCATACAATTAAGCAACCTGCAGCAGCACCTAAGGAACCACGACGCCCAAGTGGAGCGGGCGAAGAATCGCCCGTTCCACTGCACGATTTGCGGCAAAGGATTCGCCACGGAGAGTAGTCTTCGTACACACACGTCCAAAGTAAGCCATGTATGTACACAAACACTTGGTTTTATTGTCCGTTTTGTTTTTGAAATGATGAAGAAAGAGTTGCGTTTCCGTTTCTTTCTTTCGAATTGAAATTCGTGCAATTTTTGAAATGAATAATTTTCTTTAAATAAAATGTTGTCGTGGCCGTTATTAAAAAATGAACTCTTTCTTTTTTATTATTGGAAACGCGCTTTTGTTTTTTGTTGCTTCGTGTAACCATAGAAGCCTTTTCTACTTCGATTGCCAAAAGAAACAAAAAAAAATGTTTTTGTACATAAAATAAAGTTTGTCAAACAAAATCAGGTTTCTATGGATTCATAAACAAATTATTAAAGTGGTGACTTGATTTTCATGCGCAACATCCTGTATAGTGTATAATTAAATGTACACATTGCAAGATTTTTCTTTTTTATAAAAAAAAATATATATAGTCACTAATTTTTATAAAAATACTATTCTTTTAAATTTCAAGTTGCCATTTTAAGCTTCTATTTTTTTTTTATTTGCCGTGTAGGTTACTTTTATGTCAAACAAATTTAATTTAGTTATGAATTTTGATAATTTATATAATTTACATTTCATTTCAGTATTTTATAATTTATTATCGATCAATGTTACACTGTGAAAAATATCACCCTATATAAAGGACCCATTCTACGATTTTTTAAAATCAAACAAACACACATACAATTAAAAGAATCATCCCCACAATACAAAATAACATTTAAAAAATTAAATCTAATAACATTAAACATATTATACTAAAAACAACTTTTAATTGCATAAAATTAACCGCTAATCAAATCGGATTACGCGAAACAACCCCTTGGTGTTAAAGGGTGAAAAATATCTTAGAATTTTATCTCTTGCTTGTACGGTTAGCGAAAGAATCTTTGTGGTCGTCTTTAAGATTGCTCGCAAGGCTTGTTACCCCTATATTTATAGCCAGCAACCCTTAAAGAGACTATCATCCCCTCGAAATAATAAAACATTACAATGGCGAAAAAAAAAATGTAAATGTAAGTTTTGAATTATTTCGATTGCTACGAATATTATTTTGCAAAATAATAACGATTAAACAAAAGCAAGTACTTAAAAAAATGTAGGATTTATAAGGGTGGTTTATTAAGGATATCTTGTATTTATAAAAAATATTTTTTAAATATTTACATCAAATTTGGGCTTTTTTTATATATAAAATTTAGTAATCTTGACGAAGCATTAAAATAATTTTTTTAACTAATGGTTATTTCATAGGGGTAATTTTTTGTTTCTAAATTCAACCCCTAAAAATAGTTTTTAAGAAAATTTCGTTGTCTGATTTTTTCTTTTATTAAATATGAATATCGGCTAAGTATTTTTGATTGGTGAAAGGGGTTGAAAATCCATCGCAAAGGGTGCGAATATTTATTTGGTGGCTCTTTCAATTTTCCGCGGATTAACACCGCGGGATTTTTCTGCAATTAGATCGCATCATGACCCACCTGATCTTACCAATTTAGTCTTAAGATAGACGATATTGTTCCCAAATGAAAAATTGATATAAAATTAAATTTAAAAAAAAATGTATCTACAAAAAAATATTTTGTTTATTGTTTTTTAAAAAAATTGGTTGAAAAAATATATATATAATAAAAAGTAAAAATTGCCAAAGAGGATCGTTAAATTATTTTATAAAAGTATAAAAAAAATAATTTGTGCTTTGTTTGGGTTTTTTTCAATTTTTAGAATGATTTAGCATATTAGGTGAAAAAAAAGTAGTCTAAATAGGTAACTAGTACTTACTGGTACTGTATAATTTACAAAAATCGTTTAGAAAATGTGCTCCGTCATTGTAGGGCTAATTTAAAAACGCCCCTTCTGTAATTTTATCAAATTATGTAAAAAATATGAATCAAACATGTTGGCACGTCGAAAGCAATAAAACATATACACCAACAGAAGAAGTAATGAAAGTTGACGATAGCAAACATGTAAACATTTTAGTAAATACATTTTGGTATTTTTTGCAATAATTCGGCAATAAATATATTTTTTTATAATACAAGGGGTTGAAGAGTGCCTAACAGAACGATTTCCATTTTAAATACAATCTAGAAATTTCATTTGTAACAAAAGTATATATACCTTTATATTATATTATACAAAAGAGAATAAAGCAACTTCCACTTGAAGTATTTTTAATCTATTCTTTCCAAATGCAAAGTATTTTTATACAGAGTATTCCAATAATTTTTATTTTATATAACTTTTTTTTGCGCAATCTGCGTGACTTCAGCAATAAAATTGATAAAAACATATTTTCAATATATTTTCAATAAAAAAATATCAAAATCAGTGCGAAAAACAATATTACGTGCCAACGAAGCATATTCGAATTAATATATCGAAATTATGGTACAAAAAAATATCTTTAAATAAAAAATCAAACACCCAGTGTGAGGTTCGTGCTGTATAGGCAGAGGGCGCCAGGTGTACTTACTCCCACACTTTAATAAATAAAGAAATAAGCCATGAAATGGAAAAACTCACCATCTACCATGTTCTTTATGTAAATGTAGCTAAAAGCCTCGATTTAATCAAATCTAGTTTTAACCAAAATTTACCTAAAAAATCTTGGGTTATTTTAGTGGAAACGTAGCTCGATATTATATTGATATGTTTTTTTGTAGATTGATTTCGCACCTTTGGATGCCGAGGTCAAATATATGGAAACGTTAATTTGTTCGTATTATATTCGTTTAAATTGAACCAACGGTTGTTTAATTTGACCAATTTTCAGCTTTAGCAGTAATATATTTTCTTAATCAAAACTAGCAATCGTGCTATAGACAATAATGGCGTAAAAAAATAAAAAAATGAAGTCTATATATTACATAGGCACTTTTATATGAAATAATGAAGGGCTTGGCTCAAAATCGTAAACGTAATATTCGAATTTTTTTTTATATCGTTATTTTTTTTGTATGTTGATTTATTTGTCGCATTTAAAAAAGTACTACTAATTAATTTTTTTTTTACAAACGTAATCTTTTATGGCAATATTCGCGTTGATGATACAAAAAACGCCAGCGCATATAAAAGTATTTAGCATTCCTGCAAAAGCGCGCTTTCAACAATTAATTTCGATGCTACATTCTTCATTTAATTGCGCGGCTAACTATAAATGTTCGTAAGTCTATTATCGCGTTAAATTGTAATTATTTCTTCGCCTGTTTAACAATTGAAGCAAGCAGATGTCTCATAGGAGTCATGGTAATGATTGTTACTTATATTTGATTGTTTCTGGTCACTATAAAAAATAAAACGATAACGATTAAGTGCACAGCTGACTATTGTTTTTTTTTTTTTTATAAAAAAATGCCTCACTTTCACAAAAAAATCGAAAATCACCAACAAGCATATGTGATTTACAATCAGAGAAGAAGAAAGTTTAAAAATTAACACACTATGGAAAGAATTTTGAAGCAATAATTTTTTCACTACTTTAATAATACTTTTCATAATTAATAACAGCAATATCATTTTTTTAATACATTTTTTATTCACAATACGTTATTTTTTACATAACCCATACATTCCTCATTTCCAGCAACCCCCAACCCTTATTTTGGCCACCCCAAAACGAACACCTACCACAATTACAAAAGATTTCTTTTCAGTTATTTATTCGTACTGTTCTAACATGTGGAAACTTCTATATTAGTATAGCTGTAGGGGTTGGGAGACTCGAGGGGGTAGTTTTATACTACCTTCGGGGTTAGCGGTATATATGTACCGGTTCTAACATATGCGTGCCTATCGGACATTAAAAATCCAACGGTAGCATGCCAAAAGATATTCTTCCCCAGTTTTCGAATGGTGAAAATGCGTGTGGAAGGGGTAGTTTATACCGGGTGACTTATTTAACTAATCTGTGATGGTCGTTCCAAACGAAAATCAAAGAAATTGTTCGATTTTTCCAACAATTTCGAATATCTTATACTAAAATGATTCTGCAGAGAAACTTTATTGCATTTTATTTTTGACACATGTCAAATGTTTTCTATGGGTCAGGTCAGATTAGCGAAGAATAAATTAATGACATTGTTGGACTTTTGTGTAATTTTTATGTAACATTTTTTTGGTAATATGCAGAAAATTTGTAGCAATTTCGCCAAAATTACAATTTCGGTTAATCACTGGGTGTATGTTAATTATTTTCGTAGGTCAAGTCGGGTCAGGTCAGATCAAGTGCACGAAGAGTGAATTAATGAAATGGTTAGATTTTTATCGCATTTTTTGAATGTCTATTAAAAAATAATTTCGTAACAAAATTTTAAAGCTAATTAAAAAAATAAACAAATCAGATAATCAGCTGCTATTTATCAATTTGCTTCCTTAGATCAGGTCAGGTCAGGTCATGTGCACCATAAATTAAATTCATGAAATCGTTAGGTTCTTTTGTAATTTTTAACACATTTCTTTGGATGTCTTGTAAAAAAATTATATTTCAGGGAAAATTAGTTTGATTAATCACTGGGTATATCAATTGTTTTCTTAGATCATCTTAAGAAGATATTAAGTGAAAATAAATGGTAAATTTTTTTGCAAAACTCGGTTTTAGTTGTACAATTTATTCAGGGAAATTTTAAGGCTAATTTGATTTTTTTAAAGACTTTTTTATTACTATATTATGTAAAAAATTGCAAAATATACAGAGCGATGATTTTTAAACAAAAAAAAATCGAAGAAATAATTTAAATTATACATATTAGTTCGAAATTTTTTTTTTAATGTTAATTAAAAGAAATCATTTCCATTTTCGTATCATCTAAATTCTATAAGAATTAAAAAATAACAATTTAAAGTATTTATTATATGATTCTATAAAACACATCTCTTTGAACGAATGTTATTGCCGATTTCTTGAATATATTTCAAAAATTCTACAGCCATACAGCCGGGAAATATATCAAGTTGAAAATACGGCATGATTAAGGCTGAAACCTTTGTTTTTACGTATAATAATATACGCAGGTTTATTATACGGCATATATAAGAAACAATCGCTATCGCATGGCTACGATATTATTTTAGAAGTAGAACGTTTGATTATAAATTTTATCAAAGTTTTGTTGCGAGGAAAACCGTATAAATATGCAGAATAGGCTTTTACAAAAATATAACTAAATATAAAACGATTAGTATCTCAAATAAAACGCAAATTACACAATTTAAGAACAAACTCTGCGCTATAATATATTAAACCGAGTCCGATTTCCTCTATGCGACATTTCTCGCCAAAGTAGGCATATTGCACAAGTAGCTTGTACGTTGTTGATATACCGCATACGAACTACTGACTTAACTAGTGTAAATATTACGTATACATTTTTCACTAAAGTAGGCATATTGCACAAGTAGCTCATACGTTGTTGATATACCGGATACGAACTACTGACCTAACTAATGTAAACATTACGTATACATTTTTCACTAAAGTAGGCATATTGCACAAGTAGCTCATACGTTGTTGATATACTGCATACGAACTACTGACTTAACTAGTGTAAATATTACGTATACATTTTTCACTAAAGTAGGCATATTGCACAAGTAGCTCATACGTTGTTGATATACTGCATACGAACTACTGACTTAACTAGTGTAAATATTACGTATACATTTTTCACTAAAGTAGGCATATTGCACAAGTAGCTCATACGTTGTTGATATACTGCATACGAACTACTGACTTAACTAGTGTAAATATTACGTATACATTTTTCACTAAAGTAGGCATATTGCACAAGTAGCTCATACGTTGTTGATATACTGCATACGAACTACTGACTTAACTAGTGTAAATATTACGTATACATTTTTCACTAAAGTAGGCATATTGCACAAGTAGCTCATACGTTGTTGATATACCGCATACGAACTACTGACCTAACTAATGTAAACATTACGTATACATTTTACTATGACATTTCTCGCTGAAGTAGGCATATTGCACAAGTAGCTCATACGTTGTTGATATACTGCATACGAACTACTGACTTAACTAGTGTAAATATTACGTATACATTTTTCACTAAAGTAGGCATATTGCACAAGTAGCTCATACGTTGTTGATATACTGCATACGAACTACTGACTTAACTAGTGTAAATATTACGTATACATTTTTCACTAAAGTAGGCATATTGCACAAGTAGCTCATACGTTGTTGATATACTGCATACGAACTACTGACTTAACTAGTGTAAATATTACGTATACATTTTTCACTAAAGTAGGCATATTGCACAAGTAGCTCATACGTTGTTGATATACCGCATACGAACTACTGACCTAACTAATGTAAACATTACGTATACATTTTACTATGACATTTCTCGCTGAAGTAGGCATATTGCACAAATATCTCGTATGTTGTTGATATACTGCATACGAACTACTGACTTAACTAGTGTAAACATTACGTATACATTTTATTATATGACATTTTTCGCTAAAGTAGGCATATTGCGCAAGTAGCTCATACGTTGTTGACAATGGATATGAACTACTGACGTAAATACTGTAATAATTACGTGTCAGTGCGTTCCATAAAAATAATGTAAGTAAAAAACGGATTAAATAACAAAAACTTGCTAAAATATAACAAAATAATATTTAAATATATTAGATTACTAGAAAAAATGTTGACCATCTAAAATTGGAATGCGCTGACATTATATGTCAAATGTCACAGCTGTTGAAACATAGATGATGATAGTTACTGATGAACTGTCTACTTTGGCGAAAATTTTAAGGTTAAGTGTGGTATCGGAAAAATAATATATGGCAAATACACGTAGGATAGAAAAAAGAAATACGTTATGTATAAAAAAACACGCATAGCATTTGCAAAAAAAAAAATCCCTATTTGATTTTTCATCGAAATATTTCTAAGTTTGACATTATTTTTTTTAGTGATACATGTGTAGAAATCTGAAATCATTCCTAGGTTAGTTCGTTAGCGTATTGCTCGAGCATATTCTAAATATGACGGTAGATATATGTACAAAGTACTTCCGCTTTTACAAACTCCAGTAAAAATATCATTTCGGCCAATGGAAGCGCGCTGTTTGCGCATTTTTTCCGGACAGCGATCACCGGAGGGCGGGTGAACTGTCAGAAGAAAAAAGCAGCAGAATTCCGCTATATGTATACGTATATTTGAGGTGCAAACGCGTTTTTTTCACTATGTATATATACGGATATGTAAATTGTGTATATAAAAGCGTGGCGGTATATATGTGTGTGTGTGTGCGTGGAATTTTTATTCCCTCTCTTTATTCGTTGATTCCGCAAGTGTCCGGTTGGTCAGTCCAAAGGACAAATCCAGAATTTTTACATGTAGGTATATGCTTGTATGTGAACGCCGTGTGGTGCTATAGGAGGATGATGAAGATTGGGTGGGCGGATAAAGTGACAAATGAAGCCGTGCTGCTGTTAGAACGGAAGAACGAAATTTAGGAGAGAAGAGGTCATATTCTTAAGCGCGGCGGTGTTGTGTTATTAGTTATAGATTGTTGGGAAGAAGGAAAGATATGGTAGGATTAATAGAATTCTTAAAATATACAAATTCATTAAAAAAAAATTGTTAGTTGATGTATAGAAGACGTGCATGTGTATTGTAGTTGGTACTCCTTCATTTTGTTTGATAATTCATGTAATCCGACATTTTTCCGTGACACGCGGACGGGTGCTCATTAAAATTGCAAAAATTACATGTATTTTAGCATCAAGTGAGGCATGGTCCGGTGGACACAGTACGACCGTGACGGTACTCGGTACTTAGCCGCTCATTCATTACTTCGCCCATTGTGTTGTCGAATATACATATTCCGTCAACGCAATGCATCCTAATAAAGTAGTACTGCCAAAATGCGTTTGCTTAGAAATTATGCAAAAATGTTTTTTGTAAAAAAAATATCCAGCAGATAATTTATTGGCGCTTGAGTAGTTTAATCGACAATTATATTCATTTTCATATTTGGCAAAAAATTAATCAGTCCTTTGCGGCTAGTTAAGTTTTTTGGGGGGGGGGGGGGGGGGGGGGGGGGGATTCGTTTAGAACTATTGAAGAATTTATTGTTTTTTTAACGTGACAAAATGAAACATTTAAAAAATCTAAAAAAAAACATGTAAGCGAAGTTTATTGGAAATTCGGTAAATGATTTTTGGGCACGTAAAAAAATAATTTCTTAAAATTGAATAAAAATGGCTCATCTCTAGTTTAAGAGGGTACGATAAATTTTGTTTTTTTTATAATGGGAAAACAAAAAGTTCTCTCATGAAAACACACTACAGTTTATTAGATAATATTTTACACACTGCTACTAAATATTTTTTAATTTTTTTTTTTGTATACTGCGTTTTTAGATTGATCTTCGATGGTACTATTAGCATAAATATGGCGTTTTTTTTATATAGTACCTAGTTCACAGCTATTGCAAATTAAAGAATCATAATAAAAAAATTATTCAAATGCGGAATTGTTCGCACTCAAACGTTTTGTTTTCCTACAAAAAATTCAAATAATTTCACATAAGCAAATTTAACTTGTAGATTTTTTGTACATTGTACAAAAACTTACAAAGTTAAAAAAAAACACACACACACACTTCACCACTTGTTAAATATTTGAACTTTAAACAACGTTTGTCAAAAAATTCTAAATATTTATATTATCAAATTAAAAAATATATATCGGACCACCACTTGGTGTATATAAAACAAAATCTACCGTTTTATCAAGTCACAACGACCCTATACGACAATCCGCACAAAATACAATCAGAGCGGCCTCTTAAGAAAACAATTTCGATCGCTTATAGTGCAGATTCCACGGAAGAAGAAAAACAAAGCCAACTATGATTATTGCATGGAGCACTCGCCCCTGAAGATCGCCCGGATCGATAGGCGCGAAACGTACTATTTTACGCTGAATCAAAAATGCTCATAAAAAAAAAATCCCGTTGCGCTGGAATATAATTTGAACTGATTTGAAAAATTATTTAAAAAAAATCCTCGTCGCCTTTAATGAAGTTTTAAACTGATTAAGAATGGAACATAATTAGGAAAATATACACAGGTAGCTGTAAATTAGTGCCCAGACAGAGATGGTAACTACCTGAAGACGTGTATATCATGTGGCAAGACAAGGATGGCCAACAACTGAAGACGTCGGGAGAAAATGTAGAATTAAAAACAACGTGGAGAGTTCGCCGCTTTACTAAAAGGCTTCGTAATTTTTCAGTGTAATTAAAGCGGCATTTAGATCTCGGTCTGTGCTACTAAAGCTTGTGGCTGTGAGCGAGATGGCCGTATTTAAGGGTAGTTGCCCCCTGTTGCTGTTTTCTTGCCCGGGTGTACAGATAAACATAACCTAGAATGGCTAATTTAAACCGTTTTATAAAAAAAGGTACAAGTGACTGCAATTTAAAAGCGAATCGTATATATATATATATATGAGGAGACATGTAGCTGAAGTGTAAAATCCGCAATTAATTTAATGAATGGGTCAGGTCAGGTCAGGTTATATGAAACAATGTATAAAAACGTATAAGCATTGATTAAATGAAGACACAAGTAACAAAACTGTAAAATTCACTGATAAAGCATAGAGTAGGTCAGGTCAGGTCAGGTCAGGTCTGATAATCTACTGATAACATATGTGCAAGTAAATTAAATCAGGGAAAGAAGTAGCGAAATTGTTAGATCCACAACTACCGTAAAAAAATCGTCAGGTCAGGTTAAATCTGTTTATTGAAGCTTATTTATACAAAGATATGAAAAAGAGGAGACAAATCGTAAAAGACAGACCACTCTTAAGATTGTGTCAAGTCAAGTCGGGTTAGGTCAGGTCCGGTTTTTTTTTTAAACATAGTAGTAATAATAAATATAGATTAAATTAGGAAAACTGTAAAATTCACTGTTAATATAGAGTAGGTCAGGTCAGGTCAGTTCGGTTAATCTACTTATAACATATGCGCAAGTAAATTAAATCACGAAAAGAAGTAGCGAAATTGTTAGATCCACAACTACCGTAAAAAATAAGTCAGGTCAGGTCAAATGTGTTTATTGAAGCTTAATTATACAAAGATATGAAAAAGAGGAGACAAGTAGCAAAATCGTAAGAGGCAGACGACTTTTAAGATTGTGTTAAGTCAAGTAGGGTTAGGTCAGGTCCGTTTTTAAATATAGTAGTAATAATAAATATAGATTAAATTAGGAAAACTGTAAAATTACTGTAAAGATTGGATGCGTTCAAGTTAGGTCATTTAAATTTAGTTGTAAAAATATACAAGACGTAGTTCAATAAGGAACCATCCAGCAAAACTGTAAATTACTTTAAAGAGTATCAAGTCAGGTCAAGTTAGATTAGTTCATTTAAACCTCTACAAGAAGAATTTCGGAAAGTGCAAAATGCGCAACAATTAAAAATTAAATTCTGAAAAATTCTACACAATCGGTATCGTGAATAAAATCAAAACAGTCCTAAAAACCATTTTAGCTGTCTCCTACTATACCATCATATCATATAACCATCTTGTTTGCGTGAATAGTTTAATACGTCATTACA
Organism: Leptodirus hochenwartii; assembly: GCA_947310635.1. Taxonomy (NCBI): domain Eukaryota; kingdom Metazoa; phylum Arthropoda; class Insecta; order Coleoptera; family Leiodidae; genus Leptodirus; species Leptodirus hochenwartii. The sequence goes on from OX371186.1 coordinate 1,364,852, forward strand.
AAGTAATATTCCGTCACTTTATGTGCAGAAAGAATATTATATAAGCATATTAATTACGAACATATTATATGTTCAAATAAATGCACAGCGATATTTCTAAACCGATAAATTGGGTTGTTTTTTTATAAGCAGTTCTTGTGACAAATTTTTGTTATTGTTGATGATTTTTTTGCCAAACAGGGAATTGTGTTATATATACATATGTAAGCTTCTGTAAGGAGTTTTCATATAATAAAATTTTATATATATGTGTATTCCGGAAGCGGGAGGTTACATAAGACAACGAATAGCGTGCGTGTGAAAAAAAAATTACAAATGACGATGGAAGAAAAATATCGCGTCAAAGTGACCATATTTCGCAAGAGACTTTAATTTAATTCATTAATCGTTGCCATATAAATCATTTCTTTGTTTTTGATACATTTATTTTTCACTTGGTGGATTTTCTTCGAAAGACTATTAATTCAATTTTCATTTTATACTTTTGTTCAAAATTATTTTACATATTACGGTTTTTATATAAAAAACTAAAGCAATTAGTAATAATAAAATTGACTTGACATAAATTTTTGAAAATACTATTTAATAAAAAAGTTTCACGAGTTCCATCGGTCCTTTGGAAATCCAAACTATTGCATTGATGTCGGGTACCAAAGGTACCGTGACACTAGTACCTTGAACATAATTATAGTACTACCGTTAATATATTAATTATATTAGAAATTAAAATGTAACTATCTGGTCAATATAAAAATATTATTACATTACTTTAGATTTTCAATTATAATTTTATGATAACTTTGCAATAATTTAATAATATAAAGTATAATAATTTAAAATATTGACTTTATTATAAAAATATAATAATAGTTGCAAAATATAAATGCAATTTAATATTTTTTATATCAATAATAAAGTTATCTTGGTTTTTTAAGAATATCTTCGTAAATATGGCATCTATGGCAAAACTAATTGTAACAAAATTTGTTCAAAATGTAATATTCTATAACATTTGTTTGAAGAATTTTTTGATTTTCCATCCACAATAAAAGATATACTCTTTAAAACCAGTCATGGACACATCCATAGATTTATGTAAACTAAACTAGATAAATCAGAATTACTTAATAAATAATAACTAATGTCAAAAATAAAATAAAACGGTATAAAAAAAGTATTGCGCACACAACAATCTATAATTCAATATAAGCAAATTCGTCTGCGCAAAAAAAAAAATTGTACAATTGCGATATCGCGAATTGGAGTCGTGTAGCGGCCACACCGCTCGTTTTTTTTTTTTTAATTTACGAAATTCTAAATATAAATTTCCCAAGTCAACCTCGATTTTAATTATTAGTACTAATTACAGCACTACCTCGACCGTACCTACAATGAAATTGTAAAAGTAGCGTACGTGTATTATATTTGAAAGTAAAACGAATATAATGCAGCAAGTACCGTGGCCGGTACTACTTTATATACAGGGTGTTTTATAAAAATAGTCAAACGATGTTTTGCTAAACTGATTCGTTGTGTGCGCTTTTATTTTGGAGTGAAATTTTTAGTTCGTTTTTGGCAAATTGGGTTATGTATGTTTTTAGGTGGTACTAAGTCGGTACGATCGCCAACTTAGATCAAATGTTGGTAGGTCAGTATACACCAAACGCAATATATATACCTACACACAGAACACAGGTAAAAACAAATAAAAAGCAATGTAAAAGTGCACTTAAAACCGGTATTTGGGTTTAGCGTAGGTATATAGCAGAGCCGGACTTTAAAAGATTGCAATAAATATTTTTGCAGTATCACAATATAATTGTTAGGGTTAAAATTGAATTTATTTAATAGTTTCGATGGGAAATTAAATGATTTCTGAAAAATCTAGTTTATTACGTACAGGTCAGGAGTTAATTATATATATATATATATAAATTCATGAGCCCTCCGTTCACGACCAATCAAATTACAGCCACCGCTAATTAATTAATGCAATTTCGTACTTTCCCCCCAAAAAAATCACGTTTAATCATAAAAATTGCCATTTCATATTGGAACGAAAAATATAATTTGTTAAAATTCCTGCAGCGGCCCTGCACTAAGTCGACTTGACTATACGTTGAGGTAGGTTACTGAGGTTATAATAAAATACCGAGTGAATGAACTTCTTACAGTGCATTCTGTTGCTGGCTCTGTCCGACTCGGGTACTGTCCCATATACGCGCGAGCGAGATGGGTATACAGTCATCTCGCGAGATTCGCGAAATGCGCAACATGTATGCAACAGTGCAGCAGCCGAGTCGCGAAAAGCGCGAGCAAGTCACGTGTCACAGTATATACATCGTGATCGAAGAGATCCTGTTCTGGGAGGGAATTGGAACATATGAGACATTTGTGCGTTTTAATATCGTTGAAAATTTTAATTCAGGTCAGGTCATGACCTGACCTGACCTGAATATATATTTTTTTGACCTGACCAGGTCAGGTCAATCTGATAATATTAAACATTTGTGATTGAATGTCATTAAGGATGTAAATTCGAATCAAATCAAAGGTCAGGTCAAAAATGTTTGTTCGTTTGATTGTCATTGAGTCAGGTCTTATTGAAAATATGAAACGTTGTGATTGTATGTCGGCTAGAAAATACATTCAAGTCAGTTTAGTTGAGGTCAAGTCAGTTGGACAGGTCAGGCCATGCGAAAAAATACGAAACGTCAGTGTATGTTAGGAATTTAAATCAAGTCACTTTGTAATGCTAAAAATATAAGACTTTTATAAAGTCATTAAAGAAATATATATATGTAGATAATATTAGGTTGGGTCAGGTCTTATTGAAACAAAGTTTTAATAATGTCCGTGCGAGGTTCTCTTCTGATTTATTGCCTAATACAATGACCTATTCCATAAAATACAGATATGTATTTATTTATATTATCGAGCGCAGCAAATTAAGAATGTCTTATGTTAGCCGTCTGATATTAACATTAACGTACTAATATATATAAATATCTTGGTTAATAATTAATTACGTTATAATAAACATTCAACATTGAATAGTATAAAAGATAATGCCACCATTATAGGCAGTGAAATTAATTAAAAACTGAAGATAACATAAATTCAAATACCCATATCATAATTTTTTTAATTATTTTGCGATGAAAGCAAAAAGCACTTAAAATGTTAAATCAGGTCAGGGCCGGTGAAGAATTAATAATAAGAAGTAATATTTAAAAAAATATCTATCATAAAGAGCCTTTTATTAAACAATATACATATTTTTTTATTAACGCGACAACTAAACAACTTAAAATACAGACAGTAATGTAAAATAATACAAATCTAAATAAAATGGTTACAATTAATTAATTAATCTAAAAAAATACGTAAATATTGAATCACGAAAACCGCATCGCGCAAAATCACCCGCACATTCTAAAGCCCCATTCACACGGCCACAAAAACACACCCGCACACTTCCTAGTACAATCTATTGTTATCGGGCGGCATTCCGCCGTGCGCTCTCTTCTGTCCCGCACAGTGTATTGGTCGGTTGCAGCAACACGCGGCCCTCATCGGCGGCCCGAATGCCACCAGCTGCCCACTATGCCACAAGATGTTCCTCGGCGGTGAGGCGCTCATGGAGCACATGAAACACACGCACAAGGACCCGAACGCCAGCGGTGTAGCTAGTAAGTGTCCAATAGACAGATCGGAAACTCACACCCTTTGACCGAAAACCGGAACTTTTTATTTTGCACTGTCGCTTCACAGGGTGATTTATTTAAATTTACATTTCGAGCAAATCTACGTATTGCTTTTGCTACATACGTAATCGTTTGTTCATTGTCACATTTAAGTGTTCAAATCCACACAAAAAAGTGGATGCAAACACACGTTACTATATACTTCCAGTTAAGCGATTTTAGTCACTCTGTGAAATCCGCACGGTTCTATTCTAAGATCTTATTTCGTTCGATCGATGTTGTTAAAGTTGCATACTTGCATGTAACTATATTAATACTAATTATTTTTATATATACAGTGTGTTTAAAAAATACGTAGTCATTAAAAAAATACTGACACAACTGACAACTTTCTTTTGACTTGACCTGACAGTCAGGACCTGACCAATGACTTAAAAATAATTTGAAAATAGAAAAAAAAAATTTATGTTGCCATATATTCTTTAATACTCATATTTATTAGATGCAATTTTTTTATTTAAAATACCATGTTGCCATGTAGTAAATTTTGGCTGTAAACCAATGTTTGTGCTTTCTTAAAAAAATCTTGTTGCTAAAAATATGAAATAAAAAATATTGAGAATAATTCAGCGAAAGAATAAATAATCACTATTTTCATATATCGAGCATTACAACCGATTTTTCGCTAGTAAATTGTGCGATAGACATAAGAGGGTTAAGATTCAGCAAGTCGCTATTTAATAATGAATCAATGTCAAGGATTGAAAGCGAATTTTTAAGGACGAAGCACTTGTAAATATTAAAGACGCGCCACTTTGATTTTTCTTATGTACTTATTTATACATTCGTTGTGGAAGCGTATAAGAAACAGGGGTGGCCAATGTGCCGAAAATCAACAACTTCTGACTGGAGAAGATAAATGTTTTGGATACATTTTTCTAAATTTTTTTTGTAACTTTTGTGTTATGCCAAAAAAAGTTAGCTAAAATTATATTTCTGGCAAAATCTAATCACGATTTAATTAGCCTCTTCCCGAGCCTTAAGTAACTTTTAAGGAACGATTTAAATTTAATGTGATTTATAAAAAATATAATTTTGGCGACTCCTAATTAAAAATAGGCGCCGCTCACTTCTACGGCTGCTTTTATAAATTGATACAGAGTATTTTTTTTCATTATCCACTTTGCTGAAAAGGGTTTTACCTTCAGGAATCAAAGAATTATGCTCAACGAAATTCTTTTCAACTTTTCCAGCTTACACAAATAAAGATTCCCTTAGAATGTACAAATCACTCAAAAGGAATAATTTTAATTAATAACAAGATTTAGTACAAAGGCAAAAAATTTGATAATATAGAATAATATTAGCGAAGCGAAAATATTATATACAGGGAAAAGTTTTATTAATTAATATTCTTAATATTTCCTCATATTTTTAGCATGCATAGTTCATTCTAAAAAAAATCCCAATTTGTTATTTATTTATTGCTTTGTGCGCGCTTTATGTGGCCTATCCTAGCTTTTTTCGAGCTTTATATTATGCTAATATGCAATTATTAAAAAAAGAAGATAAGTATCAATTTAATATGATTAAAATACAGTAGAGGCGTCATTTTACTTCAATAATCACATCATTGAACTTAAAAAGACAACGTTGTTGCCTTTTTTAAAAAATTTAAATTGTTAAATGAAGCTCTGCTGTATAGAGTCATATCATACAGTGTTTAGTGCTAACTATTTACAAACTAATCAAATTAACACGATTAAAATGATTAGTAGAATTCATTCCTTATGTTTTCTAATTATTCCTGTTATGCGATAAACATTTTAATTTTTACCACTTTGCCAAAAAGAAATACCCATTAGTTGGATACCAAAAAGACTGATTGAATATATTTTATTAATTTATTATCGGGAAGTAGAATGAATTCTACTATGATGGACAGTTGATGGCAATGGAGTCGCAAGTAGTTCTAAAATCACCGCAACAATCTCTTCAGTTTTAAATAGAACACCCTGTATCTCGTTTGAACTTGGAGATACGTAAAGCACACAACAATAAGTAAAGATGAATATATATCACACTGTTTAAATACTGAAGAAAATTTCGCTCTATCTTCAACAGTTCCAAAAATACAGTGTGTAATCATAAAAATAAATCAATCTGCATTGGTTTTTTTGCAAACAATCAGATTTATCTCAATTATTGTTAGAGATAACATAAATAGACAACAATCGAGATATATGAAGAAATTGTTGGACTTTCAGATTGTGGAAGAATTTTTCAAATATATCTAATAGTTCAAAAGATATTGTCGAATAACTATTTGATAAATTATATTGCTGAAAGAGTACTTCGAGTCTTCAGTCATCAGCTGTTCTTCGTGTAGTACCAATGGTACCCACTCACAAAAACACTTACTCACACAATATGTACCTTAACAACAAAGATACCCTGGGGTGCTTTGCTTTTGACCACGGTGTGTTTTCTCTCTCTCTCTCTCTCTCTTTTTCTCTTCCCCCTCCCGCTGCTCTATCCTTCCACCACCTCACCACTGACTTCTACAACAACCCCCACCAACAACCCGTTGCCAACAACCAACAACTAGCCATCACCAACTCGCCGATAAGCGGCTCTCTGGTTCCGATGAACCAACAGAACGTTATCTCACCACTCGACCACCATCACCTCGACACATCTGCAGCATCTGCAGCTGCCGCTGCCAACTTCGCGGCGGTAGTGGCAGCTGCCGCCGCAGCGGCTATGGGCAGTAATAGCGTTGTTGGTGGCACCACTCCTAATCAAAGCCAATCAAACAATCCCGCTTCTGGTGGCGCTTCCGGTAATGGTACTACTACTGCTACCGCCGCCGGTGGTACCGGTGATGGAACGGCGGGTGTGGTGAACAATATGCTCGCGCAAGCGCAGGGTATCGTTGACGGTATATGCGATCCGATTTATCTAGCGAAACGGCGAACCGCTAATCACCCGTGCCCCGTGTGCGGCAAGCATTACGTGAACGAGGGATCGCTGAGGAAACACCTGGCCTGTCATCCGGAGACTGCGCACCAGCTGAGCGCGGCAGCGGCCGCAGCTGCGGCTGCCGCCGGGTCGTTGCGGATGTGGCCGTGCTCGGTGTGCCAGGCCGTGTTTACGCATGAATCAGGTACGCAAGATGAAATGATTCTCGATGGTCGATTTCAACCAAAATTTAGAAGAGAGCTAAGTTCTGTACATGTTTTTAAGTACCAAATATTTGTCATTAGGTGAGGTGGGACCAAAAACTGTTACAATTACTTTAAAGGTTGTTTCGGTATCGGGAAAAAAGTGAATCATAATTTGAACATTTTTGTACTAAACTAGTAAGTAGGGCATAAAGATACTCGAAGCGTATTAAAACAATTTCAAAATGTTAGTTTGGGCATATGTCCATTAGTCCTTCAAAATGTTGATGGACATTAATAAAGTAATATTTGTGTCTTTCTGTTTAATGTATATATTCAAGTTTTCATTCATTTTTATGCACCTTCGCAACGTTTTCTTTATACTTTTGCAATAATCTTGTTTTCGCATAGTTATACTTTTTTTTGTTTCTAACACTAATCTGCTAATCTTTACTTCTCTCCAAATTCTAGGACCATTCCAGAATCACCAAAAAAAAAACACACCAAATTACTAACTGCACTAAATTCAAAATTATTTCGTACCCCAGTGGTCTTTTTGGTATCCTAATTGGCAAAATATTCACGAACCTCATCGAGAAAATGTCTCCGCTAAATCCTAATTTTTTACCTCTTTCTCACGAGTCCCATCGTCCTCGCCATCGGCTTCTTTACATCAAATACTAATCGGCACTGCCTCCAATCGGTGTTTTAGGGTTGCTGACTCACATGGAACACATGAGGATGGACCCGAAACACCAATTCGCTGCTCAGTACGTACTAAGCAGGGCTGCAGCTGAACGGCGAGAACGGGAAACCATTCTGGCAGCTGTGTCAGCTTCCGCTGGGAGCAGTGGAATGTTGGCACTCACCGGAATGGGCGGACCAGGTAAGAAACTAGAAAAAGAAATCTATTGTCAGGTCTAATTGAAATAATAGCAATTTTCGTCGGGAACAAAAAAATTTAATCAATTTTTAAGAATTGATCGAACGACAAAAGAATGTTTAAAATTCGTAGAGCAAAGTAATCGAAGATAAATCTTTCATTGATCTTTGATATTTGAGATATGATTGAAAATATTAAATACAAAATCTTTGGTTTTTCAAAAATACCACAACAAAAAATTAATTAATAATTACATTGATCGACTCTCTTAAGCAATGACTCGATGTTTTTCTAATCGCAGCCGGATCAAGCCCAATGTGTGCCTCCCCAAGTGGCCACAGCGATAGTTCCTCCGGTAATGGACGTTTGTCCAGTGCCGGATCAGACGCGGGCGGTTTAAATAACAATAACAACAACTGCAATACTAAATTGGGAGATATCCTTAGAAGTAAGTCATGCATAGCTGTTTTCATAGTTAAGTTCAAAATCCCGACTTAAAAATAATTCTAATTTATATAAAAGGCCGTTGATATAAATTGGTAAATCCAAATAGTTCAAACGAGCGTCCAAATTGTAGATAATTTCCTGGGCAACAACGGTTTACATGGCCACCAACAATACAACGTGGAGGAGCAAATCCAAAACGCTAACCGAATGGCCGTTTTAGCCAATATGGTGAACATGGGCAACCAAGGTGGTGTACCATCCGGCTTAGGCTCGGATTCCAACTCAGCTGCTAATATTGCCGCCGCTAATATTGCCAACTTGGCCATGCGATTGACGGGAGTAACACAGGTTCGAATTCCCAACGATTCCTTTAGCTAAACTAGCAAAAATAAATCTGTGTGGTTAGTAAAACAGCGTCCTCAAAAAAAAATCATCTGCCTTCGTCAATTATTCAGTCATTTGAACCAAATCTCTTAGGCCAATCAAGTAATCAACTCGAGCAACACATAAACACCGAAATTCCTCAAACAATCCTGAATCCGCCTTAGTCAATTATTCAGACATTTGAACAAAATCTCTTAGGCCAATCAAGTAAACAATTCGAGCAACCCATCGACACCTCCGATCTCAAACGATACCTTATCAGCGATGAACGCCATGCGGGCGAGTATGGATGTGATGCGCAGCAGCGTGATGGATATGTCGGCAACCGCTGCGGCTGTCCAGCAACACCAGCAGGCCCAACAGCAGGTCGTACAGCAACAAGCGGCCGCGGCAGCTGCGGCCCAACAGCACCAAGTCCAACAGCAGCAGCAACAAGATGTGTTGCGGATGCAACAGCACGCTGCCGATATGTTGTTGAGGAGTCAAGCTGAGGCGCTGCGATTGGCCATGAGTCAGGTATGAAGATTCAAATTCTTTTTGAATTAATAAAAATAGTCGTTTGCAAAAAGAAGTAAAATGAGGAAATAAGTTTTGATCTAAAATCTTTCTTGCTACAAATGTTTTAATTTAAAATACTTGTCATTGATTCTTTGAAGTATCAAAGCATCTACAACAAATGACAACATGTTAAAAAAATGAGATTTTCCATGGGAAAACCGAGACAATCCTGTGACCCGCACGAAAAATTACCAATTCTCGTAACATCTCAAATGTGTACCAATAAATTTAAGCAGGTACAAAAATCTTTTGTACGACAAACAAAAGTAGTAACTTTCAAAGAAATCACACAAAATCAATCGTAAAACCCTCGAAAATACGTCAGTCTTTGCAGGCCTTTCCGCAAACAAACCACCAATCATCATCCAACGACCCGAACCAGTCCGCCCTCTCGTCAGCCTCCAACCCAGCAACGAGCAACCCAAGTGGGGCTCACTCATCCAGCCCAAGCCTGAATGTTAATCAACAGCAGCAACAACAGCATAGCCTGCAGCGCCACAACGGCAATCACCACCAGCACCAACAAGTCGCTGCGGCTGCAGCTGCGCACAATAACCTGCTCGGGTTTAACCATCTGCAGCAGCCACCTAGCGGAAATGCCGGTCAGCAACAACAAGTGCAGCAGGTCAATCAGCAACAGCAGCAGAGTAATACCGCGCTTAGTTCGATGGCGCATCAGTTGAGTCCGGACCTGACTGAGGCATTGAGGTATTTAAAAATGTTCGCTAAAAAAAATTAGAGTTGATTGAGGTTAAGCTAGTGCAAGAAAATTTGGAGATTTAAATTTAGGAGATCTAAAAATGATTGTATCCAGGTTGCAAGAGCAGCGCCTCGAGCAAGCCCTTCGTTTGCACGGTGGCGATCCGCGTGTCCTAGGCTTTCCGCTAAGTGGCGCTGGTAATAATCAGCCACAATCGGCATCGTCCGTCAACGTGGGCAATTCATCAGCGGTGAGTAATACAAATACAGCCCACCAACAACAACAGCAGCAACAGCAGCAAAGCCAAGTTGGGCAAGTACAAACTAGTGCGCAACAAGGTCAGGTGTCGCAGGCCGTGCAACAGGCACAGACTGGCCAGCAGCCATGAAATTTTAGTTATTACTAAACGTACACAAAGGCATACAGTTTCGTTCGAGCGCATGCGCAATTGGTTCAGTTATTCTTTTCTTATCGAAAATGTGTCGGCAACTATATTTACAAGACATTAAAATTTGGTCGATATCTTTGCGGAAGATTTGATATCTTGTCTTATTTTAAAGCCAAGAAATACGTAAATAAAAATGGCATCCATATTGGATTGCGGGTTTATGAATTGTGCGAGATAATTTAATCGAAAGTTCCCGACATGTTTCTGTATCTACTCAAAAATGGATTTAATAAATAGTGACGTGAAAGTACAAAGAAAGCTGTCATTTAAGATTTTTGTTTACAATATTTGTTCGTTCGTTTACATTGTTTACAACGTGTGCCAAATCCGGTTAATCAGAAATTAATGCACTTTGTGTACGTTTAGTAATAACATAAACATACCCTAACAAATAATTATATATAATAAATAATCAACATCGATAACAACGTGACAGCTGTTTGACGTAATAATCGGACATCTGTCATAGTGCAGCAAACAAACCGCAACAAATTTTTGTTGCTATTTGACAAAGTCGTAAATAATGCAAATTACTATGTATAAAAAAACAATAAAATAATATAAATGTTACAAAATATAAATATATACCTATTAAACAAAATATAATAGGTGTCTGCTAGGTTTAAAACAAAACACTGTACATAATGTCGACTAGAATTTAGCAAATAAGATTTTTTTTCTATTAATAGTAATTGATATAGTTTTTATAATTCGTTTCGAGAAGGTGAGTTCTTAGAGTGAGTGATGCAATTATGAATGGTGTGCAAACGCGCGCGTGATAGAGAGAGAAATACTATTGGAAGTATGTGATTTTTATACTAAAAGTTTACTTAAAATAATAAACGCGTGCAAAAATTCAAGTCCAGAATATTAAGAATAATTTTGAGCGTATAATAATTATAGTGTAGAAATGAATTTGGGAATTAAATGAGAATTTTTGTAGATACGACACTGTGCAAACAGCTGATGGTAGATTAATAGGTCTACTTGAGTGCCCAGGGCCGTATTCCATTTAAATTTAAATGCAATAAATTAACACGAATTTTGTTGCAATTTTTTACTGTGATTATATTGAAAAAATAACTTTGCTAATAATAAAATTAGTACAATTAAAATAATTGTGAATTGAATCGGCATTTAATATTGCATTTTCTTTAAATGATTAGGTATTTTCTATAAGAAGTAAAAATGAATTATTTTTTAAAAAGAAATGAACTTTTATTATTATTTTGATTACTGAAATTTTGACAATGTACAAATACTTTTATTGTTAATTTTAAATATTTTTTCTACACATTTCAATTAGATGTACAATTGAAGCCACTAATAATGCGTCATTATACAGCGATTCTGTCATATACTGACGCATTATAATTGTCTTTAATTGTACTGATTCGCGGCAAGAAAAAGTCGACTTTTCTTATTAAAAAGAGTTCTCATTAAACAAAAAGAATGTGGTTTTCATTAAGAAAAATAATAGTTTTTAATTCCTACACGATATGTATATATTACTGCAGCAAGCATAACCTACAGAATAGTGCGCACGCACCATCTACATATTCAAAATTTAGTAGTTCAAACTAAAACACAATTTTCCATGTAAATATCAACAAAAAAATAAATAATAAATTCGATATAGATTATTTTTTGATGTGATGGTCGGCGTTACTATTTACCATTTTTGAGTTCCCACATACATTACCATAAAATAATAATAGACATAATAATAGGCAATAGTAACAGGATTTAAACAACAAGACAAAACACTATACAATAGTACTTTCACCCAAGGTACTTTCCCAAAAATAAAAAGTGACATACAAAGACTATTGAAGCAAAAACAAACAAAAAACCGAGACAAACAATAAACTCGCTACAGTCACTAGTTTAACATCCCACATAGAATAGTGAGGTGACTGGCAGCTTGAATAGTGACGTTTGTCAATTGTCAATGTCAAACTCGAATGTGACAGTACGATACTGATCTTGACGCCATGCATGATGGATAAAATACATACACACATGTAACAAACAGAAACTTTATAAACAATTAATAAAATAAACATTAATAATAATCATATATAATAGCCCGGTTGCACTGAGTACAGTGTCTCAACAGTTTAGCCCACGCCACAATCATACTAAGCCAATATATTCGCAACAAGAATATATTCCCGCAAAGCCAAAAAGTTAACATATTCATAGTAATATACAATAGCCCAAACCACGGGACGTGCAGCCCAATCGGGGTGACAGTTGACAGATCAATTGTCACTTTGACGGCACGCGCCCCGTGTCCCACACAATAGCAAATACACATAATATTATAAATCAAATATATTCATTATACAAAAAAAAAAAAACAGTTTCGAAGAACACATGCCCTGGCTGCGATACAATCGACAGCTTATACTATTGACAGTTGACAGCAGCTGTCGGTGGTGGTGTCGCGGCCATTGTTATAGGATGTATTTTACAGATAAATTGCGTTGGTCTGTAAGCCCGAATGGACGAATCGTATTTATTGTAAAATAACACAAAAAATCAGAAATCGCGTCGCGGCGAAGCGCGCGGTCATTTTTTTGCAATAGCCCATAAACAACAACACTGGCACGCCACTGATCCGGCAGCCATGACAGACCACTTGTCATTCCAGTTGAATTGGTGACGTGTCAACTTTTATACATTCTAACCGGTTACTTGGTTCGTATATTATGATTTCACTGTTTCAATAAACGTGGCGGCTGTTTATATTGGCGGCCATCTTGACGCTACATCAAGGACGATGCACGGAACAAAAAAAAATAATTGCCCTCACAACCAACCAATCACGTAATAGATGTATTTAACCGCTTATAAATTATAAACACTTGTATCAATAGTTGTTCAAAATATTAATCGTATATTTAAGAAGAAATACAGGCTGCCTATATATAAAATTGAATCACGGTGGCTCGGTTTGTTTGCGACAAAAAAAAATTGTTTTTTGATCAGTCACTGGTATGTCAAAATTCAAATTTAACGGCAGCGTAATTATATATAATCACAATCCAAACGTAATATTAATAAATAAATAGTCGTTCTCCCCACCAATTTAACTAGTATTGCCTGTTTTATGTTTCCATTTTTTTTTTCAGTGTAGCTTACAATTATTGTAAACGTGTGACCACCGTTATTATAATCGTAATATTAATTATTATTAAATACAAATAACAATAGCGAATCAATTCCACAATAATTGCAAAGAAAAAACAATAGAAAATTAATAAAAAAAGCCCAAAACAAAAAAGCCACGCATCGTCGCCCAGTTTGATACACGTCAGTCAATATGACAGCCGTATGACAGCCGTCAATTTGTTATTCTTCAGTTAAACTGCAATAGAACAAAACACATAAGCAATCCACGTGCTTATGCTAAACAAAAATTCAGAATTATCCATAATTTAGTTAACCGTTTTTCACAAAAAAAAAACGTCGCTAAGAAGAATATGCCTGGAAAGGTCGATTTTTTGACGTATTCTGACAAGTGACGTTTATATCTTGATTTGTTTTACAATAAAGTTACAAACATACAACTTATTCACACACACACATAAATAAATATTTTTCGGGACTAAAAAATTCAACAACGTTGGCAAACCTACATAAAAAAATTACAACCATTTTGGATTGTCAAAATTTTTATACAATCTACACACTACTAAAAAATACTCAAAAAATCGTTGAAGATATCTAATAATAATAATAAAAAAAAACGAAAGTCACTTTTGGGAAACAACAAAAACAAAACTACAATCATGAATGAAATTTTCGGCAAACCTCAACTTACAATTAAAAAATTACAAATTGGAATGTTCTAGTTATATAAAAAAGAATTTGGCGTATTGAGAAAAACCACATGATCCACAAAATTTCGATAAATTCAAATTAAAAAAAAAAACCTCGTGAAATTTTACTCTATTTACGTAATAATAATATTAATAATAGAATTTAATAGTTGTGTTTATCGATAATACTATAGTTAAGTTATAAATGTACACGATAGGTCATAAGTTACAGGTTACAAGTACACAACCCATTTATAGGTAACTCAAGCAATATTGAACCTTAAAATGGCCGTTGAAAAATTTTTTTACTCGAAAAGTTGTGATTTCTCCAAAATTCAACAATTTCTTATTTTTTGTTGCTTTATTGTGAACGCGGCTTTAGAAAAATATATAGTACGTTCAAAATATCTTGTCAATTACGGTAAACAAATATTTTTTTAATGCTTTAATACGAAATTTTAGTATATTATATTTTGAAAATAATTTAATATTGTCCTAGAGAGTGTTTGAAACATTTTACCAAATTAATATTATGTCTATCAATATTTTTACAATTTTTGAACGTATAAATATAAAAAAATTTCCAATCTAAGTTTTTTTTAATCAAAAACAAAATTTAAAATGGCACACGCACGCCATCTTGAAAATTCAATGGCCGCTTATAATTTCTAAAATTACTTTTGGGTACTAAAATTCAAAAATTTAATTTTTGTCATAGTGAATTCTCACTTTTCGTACTTTTTATAACAAAATACTCAAAATAAATGAACTTTTTCACATTTTCGACTGAAATAAAATAAAATAAATTACTAAAACAGTTGAATTGTCTTACTTAAATGTAATATTATGCCATTTGTAGGTTAGTAGCCAATAGTTGATGACTAATAATTGTTATTATAAAATGTGTATTACAATTAGATCACCTGTTTTTTTTTAAGTTTGTCCGTATTAGTGAGCAACAATTTTGTTCATATTATAAATAACATCCTATAAAAGTTAAGCCAATTCAACTGTCTGAAACAAAAGCACAAAGCATTTTAAGGTTCTTTTTTGACATTTTAAAAGCAAAAATCTACCATCCAAATTATTTTAATATCAATATTTCAAAATACAGCTATTTTGATTGATTATTTTTGAAAATTTTCTATAAACGAAAAAGCTAATTTAAATTAATTCTATAAAAAAAAGTATTTGGCAATTTTTATTAATTATATATATAACACGCTTTATATTAATAATTTTTTTAGTAAATTAAATCAACAAAACTATCTAGTCAAAAATTAATTAACCAAAAAAAATTCGATACATCAAAAATCGCTTGAGTTGCCTACCAACTGTCAGCTGTCATTGGTTGACCTGTCAAATCAGGTAGCCACGGCAACGGACTTCAATACAAACTACAATAGTTACAGTTATGTTTGATGCTTATAACAAACAATATGACAAACAGTTTTGTTTTTTGTTTTTTTTCTCACTGCAAACGCATCTATTAATTATTCTATATTGTTTTTGTTTTTAATTAGTAAATACGAGAAGCATGGTCTTTACAAGAATTATACAAATATCTGCGACTTTTTAAAAAACTATATATGATTTTATTTTCGTTGGATTTACTTAAGATATTTGTGATTTCTTTTGAAGAAATTATTTTTGGTAAAAGTGTCGTCGGTGTCAAAAAATAAGTCGAGAACTATCGAATGAAACATTGATATTTGTTATATAAATGGCAAAACGCCAAACAAAAAAAGAATGATTTTTTTTACTTGAAAAAAACATTGATTTTTTTGAAGAAAAAAAACGATACATTTTTTTTGGCACTTACGATGCTGTATTTATGTTTAATGGTTGTAATTGTAAAGCTGAATGTAAAATTTTACTACTAATAGTATAATTTAATATAAATCAAAGTATACGTCTCTTTATAATTATAAATATATTTTCTACATTTTTTTTTTATTAAGGCAAATATATATGAAATATATATGGCAAAACTAAAATGCAAATTATTTTAATAAGTCCAGACTGCTTCGAAAATTGACTTTTATTGATAAAAAAAAAACAAAAGTTGTTAACTATAATAACATTTACGAATTGTTTTTATTTTAAGTTATTGTAAAAGTAGATCACTTGCAACTATTAATTAATATTTTATTATTATAATATTATATTATATGAAGAGGTTTATGATTTTCGCCATTTTTTGACTGCCATTACTTTATATAATTAATAAATTGACATCGTATTCGCTTTAATTTTAACTATTATTGACAATATAATGCGAATTATAGTGAATGAACTATTAAATAATTGTTTATTGTTAAGTTCCTACGATTAACAATTGACTTCTGTAATTATTATAGACAAAAGCGAAGCAAAACTAAAGTTAAACAAAAGCGAGCAGCAAAAACAATCTGTTGAAATAAAAACGAATGAATGCTATTGACATTTGCGATGCGTAATTGTTATTAATTAATTAATTAAATATTATTGCCATGAAAGAAAACGTATCAAAAAAATAAACACAAACTCTTATTGATAACAATAAATGAAAATATCAGTTTTTTTGACTTTAGTTTATCGTATTATGAATAATTGTTGATTGTGATTATTATATAAATTAAACCTTGTACAAAATTGTAAACGTAAATTTTAAATTTAAATGAAATTGTATATAGAAACATCACAAGTTTAAATTGAAATGAAAATTCACGAAAAAAATCGACCAACAAGAAAAATGATTCGATACGGACATTTTTGCATTATTATTAAATATATTATATAATTAATATATGTCAACAAAAAAATAATCAAATTGAAAAGTAAATTTTCTGTGAAATTTGCGGCATTATTAAATTAACACGAGAAAAAATCTATTTGTAATCTAAATATATACTAGATTGGTCTTTTAAATGATTATATATATTTAGAAAGATTCGAAAGATTGAACAATTGTTTTTAGTAAGAGTTTTGTTATATGTTTCGTTTGTTCTTTTTATTTTCGAAGTATACTTTTGTTTAAGAGTAAATGTGTATTACAATTTACTGGTATAGTAAAAAATATAAAAAAATAATGATAAAAATATATAAATTGTTTCATTATCTATTTCCATAAAGCTTCATCCTTAGACCTTTGCCTGGGCAAAAAATATATGTATATTTAAAATACGAAAAGCCTTAATTTTAAATAACGCTCATTTTTAGCGTCTTCACCATCCGATTTAACCGATTTTTTGCCATTATACAATAGTCAAAACATTCCTCTTCATTACCCACCTTTTTAATTTTTTTTATAATTTTTAAATTTTTTTTGTAGCGCTATTCTTGTGCAAACTTAGTTAGTTAAAGAGTCCGCAATCCTAAAGATTGGTTGGAAACAGCACGCCATGCCGATCTATCCTGAGCTAATCCCTTCATCTCCCTATAGCTATTCATCTCAACGTCTTCAACTATCTGACTCACATACTCCAATCTAGGCCTACCTACCCCTCTCTTTCCCTCCACTCTACCTTCTATGATCAATTGCATAATCCCCCCATGCCTAAGAATATGCCCTACTAATCTGTCTCTCCTACGCTGTAACACTCTCCAAATACTTCTCTTCTCCCCTACTAACTCTAGTACAGCTTGATTTGTTACTTTATCTTCCCAACCAATCCTCATCATCCTCCTATAACACCACATTTCAAGTGCTTCTAATCTACGCTTCTCTTCCTTTCCTATAGTCCACGCCTCACACCCGTACAGTGCTACACTCCAAACATATACCTTCAGTAATCTTTTTCTAATACCCAAGTCAATATTTGATCTTAAAATCTGTTCTTTTTCTACGAATGCCTTCCTACCCTGTGCTATCCTACACTTTATATCTACCTTGCTTCGATTATCTTTTGTGATTCTACTGCCTAAATAACAAAAATCTGACACTTCTTCGATTCTATTATCTCCTATTGTGATCCTCATTTTTATACTGCATTCATTTTTGTCACACCTCATCACTTTAGTTTTACCTATATTTATTTTCATGTTAAAATCCCTAGTCAATACTGCCTGCATACCATTCAATACCCTTTCTAAATTCTTTTCGCTTTCTTCCAATATAGCTATATCGTCGGCGAATCTCAGCATATATATTTTCTCTCCCTGTACATTCACACCTACACTATACTCTTCTTTTACTTTGTTTATTGCATCTTCTATATATAGATTAAATAATAACGGTGAAAGTGTACATCCCTGCCGAACTCCCTTCCCTATTTTTGCTACCTCTTCTTCCCCCTCAATTCTAACTAAGGCAGTTTGGTGTTTATATAAATTAAAAATTATTCTCCTATCCTTATAATCTATACCCGTTTCTTTTAAAATTCTAAACATTATGTCCCAATCTACATTATCAAATGCCTTTTCTAAGTCTACAAAAGCTATGCAAGTTACCTTTCCTACCCTATTTCTTTTTTCTACTACCGTTCTTAGTGCTAGAATCGCCTCTCTCGTCCCTCTGTTTTTCCTAAAACCAAACTGATCTTCTCCTAGCCTTTCCTCTACTTTATTTTCTAATCTCCTATAAATAATCTTTAACAATATCTTCGATGCATGTGATAGTAGGCTAATGGTCCTATAGTTCTCACACAAATTAGCTCCTATTTTCTTCGGCATTGTTACTATTCTACTACGCTGAAAATCCTGTGGTACTTCTCCCTTCTCATATATTTTACAAACTAACCTGTATAATCGCTCCTGCATTTTTTCCCCTGCGTGTTTTATTAATTCGGCTGGTATCATATCAATCCCCGCTGCTTTGTTATTCCGTAAATCATTTAATGCTCTATGAAACTCTGACCTAAGTATGCTAGGACCTAAGTCATCCTCATCTATCTGTTCCACATTTTCTAGCTCCTCCATGTCCTGCCTACCTTTATATAAATCTTCAAGATACTCCTTCCATCTTCTAGCTTTTTCCTTATTTTCTGTGAGTTCCTTACCCTGCTTATCACATATAATGTTACCCTTTGGTTTTACTTTAGAAAAATGTGACTTAATTTTCCTGTAGCCCAAATCTACTTTACCTCTTCTCATATCCTCCTCAATATCCTCACAATTTCCTTTTATCCATTCTTCTTTCGCTAGCTTGCATTTCCTATTAATTAAGTTCCTTAGTTCCTTATATTTTTTCTGTCCTGCTTTTGTGTTTCCAATTTTAATTTTCCTTCTTGCTTCTATCATTTCAACTATTTCTTCCGTGATCCATTCCATCCTACCTGCCCTTTTCTTTGTGCCTAATACTTCATTTGCTGCTGTAGTTAACCCATTTCTGATTTCCCTCCATTCGCAATCTATGTCGCTCCTAGATGTTCCATTAGCCATGATTTCTACTTTCTGCTTGTACTTTTCACATACATCAGCTAATTTTAACCTATCGACATCTACTCTGACCTATTTAGACTTCTGTAATTTCTTGAATTTGACCTCTGAGTCCAGGACTACTAAATTATGGTCACTATCAATATCTGCTCCAGGGTAACTCTTACAATTCTTAATCTGGTTCCTAAACCTCTCTTTAACCAGTATGTAATCTATCGCAAACTATCGCTTTGAATATAACACAACTCCCCAGTAAGCACGACAGGCACTGCATAATGTAATTATTTGTATTTAATAATTACAAAAATAAAGTATAATAAAAAATATGTCATTTCTTGTTAACTTGTGTAAATATTAATAAGTTTTAAGAGGTATTACGACGACACCTATGAAAATTGCTAAGAAATATTTAAGTAAATATTATTATTTTTGTAATTAACTAAATGAATTAATCGTTAATTAATAATAAAATAATTACCCCATTTAAGTTATAGCAGTTAAATAGTAACACCAATTTGGCCTACTAAAAAGAGTAGTTCAAACTCTTATGGCAATTTACATGCGAAATTAATTAATTCATTTTATTCAAGGGAGGTTCATTTTTTAGCAGATTTTGCTTAAAAAACAACCAATCCTAATGGGGGTTTCGATAAAATCAAAGGTTCATAAGGTTTATAAACCATTTATAATAGTAAACTTAATCAGAGGGTAAAATTAACCGTCTTTTGAATCGTTGCATTATTCAACAGGGATTCAAACATGTCTATACATACAATGGTTTGAATTTTTAGAGATTTTGATTTAAATACAACCGATCTCAATGCGTTTTTTTGTAAAATGGAAGGGCCAAAGGGTCTGTTACAAGATTTTTATATTAGCAGAACTCACCTCGTGGAATTTCACACTAAAATTTGTAAAAGCACAGGAGCAACGAACTTAAGTGACAGATACTGTTGTACTGTGATGTTGAGAGACGTGTACAAATATGGCGCAACGGCTTCTTGTTGAAGCAAGCTGCGTTGCCAAAGTTATTATTTAATATAGTACCCCTAGTATAGGTAGCAATTGAGAATTAATAATAACTATGTTACTTATAGTTTATAATTAATTAATATAGAAAAATTAAATTAAGAAAAACAAAAACAGCAATTGATTTGTAAAAATACAGAGACCGTAATATATTTTTTATTTTTTAAACACTAATATACAATAAGTCACCATTCATCTGTGACATCATCATCCGTTCTTTGTTGCTTTACTTAATTTTATTTATATATATAATATACTTTATATCTTAAAATACAAAAATCTAAATATATCAACAATTCTCAATATAATCATAGGTTATTCTTTTCTTCTTGTAATTGAACGGCTACATTTACTTCATTATTATCAAATATTCATGAGTATCTAGAAAATTTAATAAAATATTCAGAGGACGGTCTAATAACATTGCAAACTAACCATATATTCAATTTAATAAAAAAAGAAACAATAAATCGATAAATAACAAATGAGTGTTGATATAAATTTAGTTCATTGAAAGATTGCAGCAATTATTTTTTAATGTTTTATCTAGTAATAACGACGGATAGACCTCCTCTTAAGCTAATAAAACCAAAATTGAAATTATTTGGACCCAATAGCTAATATATAATAATTAATATCTATTAATTTAAAAAAATTAAAAAATATTTAACAAGTTGATACAACAATAAAAAATATATGAATATAAATAAATTATTACATACATACATTAATACAATTGGTATTATTAATATAAAAAACGTAACTATCTGTACAATAACTATATATTTAATTTTTTTTTTATATAATAATTCTACAAATATACATTCTATTTAATCTAAATATAATTATTTTAATTAATGGAATCATTTTCATTTGGCTGGATATTTTTTTTGCAATGGCTCGATTCAATTTTTTTATTATCTTGAATAATTAAAAATATGTAGAATTGAAATTTACAATAAAATATAAATATTTTGAATGCACCTTTTTTTTTAAATGAAGTAGCTAGTCATTGTTCGATTTTAAAAAATTTTTTGGTACCTAAAATTTAAAAAAAGTGGCGTTAATCATTATTGATACACGAAAAATACACAACTTCGGATTTTATCAAGATCAAAATTGTAACCCTATTAATAGTAACACCCAAATACCGTAACTCAAAGCATTAAATAGCTAGATTAAAGTCATGTTGACTTTATTACACAATTATATAGCAATCACGTGCTACTGAAGATGGGGGCATAGCCTACGAAATGCACATCTGGCTATTTAATGCCTTGAGTTACGGTATTTGGGTGATATTCTATACTATTATTTAACACCGTAGTGATAATTTTTGAAATGTAACACTATATTTTTGCTTTTTATAATTTATCTTTATATTTTAAAAATCGAATTTTTCATTTACTGATATTTCTAGTAATTGATTCGTAGGTTCTTAATCTATTGTTACCATTATAACATCTTTACAATTTATAATAATACAAAAATCGCATTTACGCCCATTTTCGGACGTTAAAAAAAAACAAAAAAAAAACCTTCTCACCTCCAAAACAACTAAACACTACTCTCACCCCGGTGCACGTACACCTCCCCCATCGGATACACATTCCTCTTCCTCCGTACGTAATTCGGGGACCCATTCCCACCCACGCCCGCGCCCCCACTACCCCCGAGTCCACTAAGCAGCGGCAACGCTTCCGTCCGCGCAAAGCACCGATCCTCATCGCTATTCCTTCGTTTCGCTTGACATAGGATCGTTTTCGGCGGTTGGACCGAGCCCACGGTCGTCAGCGGTACTGTATCGGCACTGCCCCGCTTCCGCCTGAGATTAAACAACCCCCCGCTCACCTTGGGCAGGCTAGCGCTGGTCGGTTGGACGATTTGCTGATGGGTGTCTTCGATGCTAATCACTTGCGGATTGAAATGAACGTTTTTGTTCGACGAATAGTCACTGCTCGGCGTTTTGCACAAGACCGAACCTGAGTCGATGCTGACGATGTTTGTGTTCGACGTGCTTAAGGCGGTCGAACGGTTCTGTTGGTCCAGATGGAGGTCAATTGCGAAGTTGCACAGAACGTCCGGATCAACAGCTCTCCTTCCAACTGGCGAGTTATCGTCTGGCTCGAACATCCTTTCGTCGAAATGTGTTTCTAAAAACAGTTTTGTTGTATCAATATTCGAATTGAAGAACTCAGCAACGCCAGCTGTCTCCATAACACTGTCTAAAATATTTTCAGCCGATTGGAAGTCACTTTCGCCACTTTCACCGCTTGTATTCACTATAACATCTACGATACTCTCCTCCAAGATGTCGTCCACTGCCATTTGCAAATTATTCACGTTGTTAACATCGCTTCCACCAAGCGCTGATTCGAAGCTCAAATTACTGCTGTTACTACTCAAATTCTCGTTGTTTATTGGCCGTCCAACAATTTGCTGGCGCAACTTTTGGAAGTACCGCACGTTTCGAATGTCATCTGCGCAGGTGCTTAAGTTTTGGTCGATTTTTGGCGTTCTGCGCATCATTTTTGGTGTGCGCAATATAAAACTCGTCCTAGAACTAATGCTAGATACCTAAAAGAAATTGACAGTGACATTTTCTTCTGATCTGGCGCTAATATACGTTTTATCGCAAATACAAAAACTGAACTTATCTCAGGAACTACAAATGCTAATTTTATCAAACAAATAGATCAAACTCCGCTCTACCTCCGACAAGCTCTCGGGGCTAGCCAGTGGTGCCAAACCCAGCCAATCGTCGTGTATTAGATCCACGACTTTTCTCTGCTGCGTTTGAAACGCATCGGAATTCGCTCGTTTAAGTTCGGTAAAGTGTTTTGGAGTTCTCGTTTCTTGTTGACTCTTTGGGCGCCTCGACAGGAAGTTGAGGATGTTGATGGGCAACGGTTGTGTTGACGTTGACAGTTCGCTGCGTGTGCTGAAGTATCCGTTCGTGACCGAGGAGGCGTTGCTCGGCGATTGGAGGGAAGTAAATGATGTCTCCAAATAGACCTGATGAAAAAAGAGAAGGGAAAGTTTATAGTGATTTTTTTTGTAATAAAAACAATAGGTGGGTTTGAATTAAATTGAAAGTTAGTTACTTTATTAGTTGGCAGAGGGCTTCCGCCTTGTAGTTCCACATCTTCCCACTGTGGCGCTGTTGATGATGATCGCTGCGGTTTTCTGGGCCCCAAAGTTGTTATAACCTACAAAAAAAAATTCTCGATGAAAATTTGTAATGCTAATCTGTTTTTAAATAGTTATGAGCTTGCTAACGACATGTAGATTTAAAAATTAGCTTAAAAATATATTAATAAGTACGAAATAACATGCATAGCCAAAAAAAAAACTAAGTTATGATAAAATGACAAAATAATAAATAAATTAAATTAATAAAAAGCAAATAGAAGTAGATTTTTTTAGAGGGTTAGAAATATTTTTTTGTTATTGAGGAAAAATTTTCAAAATGGTTTATAATTAGTGTATACAGGGTAATCCAAAAGAATGTAAACGATTTTTTTTTTCAATTTTCCAATTATAAATATAAATATAAATTATATTTAAAATATAAATTTAATTTTGTTGACATGATAATGGGACTTTATTGGAACAGTCATTTTTGTTTTCAATTTATTAAGGGAATATTTAGCAAAGGTTAGTTATTCACATTGAAAACTGTTAAAAAACGAACAAAATTAGATGTTTATATTTAAAAAAAAAGTTGTTTTATTAAAGGTTTAAGAAATTGGTAATATTTTTGTATAAATGACAAATTTTTGAATGACACTGTATAATAGTTGGGGGCCTTTAAAAGTACCTTATATCTCTCGGAGGTGGGAAATTTTCAATGAGGGTAGCAATTGGTGAATGGACTTCTTTCTCCATTGCTTTTTCCACCTAGCAGTTAAAAAAATACAATGTTTTCTAAAAAAAATAAAAAATAAACGAAAAAATAATGAAATAATATACCGTACTCCATTGTCCAGCAAATGTCATGCGAATACTTTCTAACAATTGCTCGTGACATTTTTATCTTTTTTTGTTATCATGGAGAACTTGTTTAAAACCAATAAATATCCCTGTCAAATAAAAAGAAAAATCAAAATGAAAAAGCGATGTACAAATATACATAATTTATTCAAAAAAATACAAACAAAAAATTAAAATAAACAAAACTAATACCATTGCAAATACAAAATTGTCCTAACTCACTATTTTCCAAACGTTTCTAGTTTTATTCCTCTGTGGATAATTTATTCACAAATTGATTTTTGCTCAAAAAATCAGTCTTACACATTTTGAATTGACTAGCTCAGTCAAAGAACCTTAAGAACGACATCTGCGCAATAATTAAGCTCCTTAAGAAAAATTCTTCCCTTTTTTTAATTATTGCGCAGACCTCTTCATTAAACAACTTCAATATTCCTATAGCTAATCCCGTCCACTTTGCCACTAATGGTAGAAATACGCTCGGACAGGGTCTGCTTATGTCCTTGTACCTTATTCAGGGCGTCCAGGACCGTATCTGGCATATGATCTTGTATCATGACTGGCGAAATTAGCACCTCGTCGAAATCGGTGTTTTGAGCCCACAGTGCTTGGTACACGGGCTCTTTACTGGACAGGGCTTGCCTAGGATAAAGAAATTTAATTTTAATTTGTGAATACAATACAGGGCTGTATTGATGACAATTATAAGGGTTTTCTAAGATCATTTTAGGGACATGAAACATGGCATACATTTAATGGTTGCTAGGAGATTTCGTGGTCAGTTCTACTACTAAATCTACAGTTTATTGGTTGATTTATTTTGACATTTGACAGGTCATGTTAGAACAGGTCAATTCAAATTTTAAACACGTCCAAACTAAATTCTTACGAGTTTTTACAACATGCAGTTCAGTGCGAAATCTTGCTTGGATTGTATTTATTTTTTAATATATATATATTTTTTAAGTACCACATCACATTTAGACTATTTTGAAGACAAAATGCAGACACAATATTTTGAATTACCTCCAAACTTTTTCATATTTTTGTCTGCAAAAAATAAGCACGTCAATTTTAGTTCACAAACATATTAGTATAAAAAACAAGTTTTAGCAAAAAAAAAAAGTTCATATCATCATTTAGGAAGGCATGAACTCGCCTTTATAACTTTAAAATATAACACCTAAAGGCCAATTCACACCATTCCAAATTCTTCAACCCTGAAAATATCATCTACTCACTCTCCCCTAGTAGGGTGATGTCGAACAACATGTATAATCCGCCCGGGCGGATATAGGGGTTGATGTGACGTCAGAGCGATGGTGCTATCTGACGGATGAACCCCGTGACATCTAGCGGTGTCCTTACTGCGCATGTACTCGCACACAGTGGCGTCCGTCGTTGACATTTCCACCGCTGACGTTGGCTGAGATCCGCAACCGCAACACACGACGCTACATGTGATAGTCTTCCACTGCAAAGTAAATGCGAGACCGTAGATAGAGATTTGATGTTTAGTAATTAATAACAGTTGCATATTGGGGGGGGGGGGGGTTGCGGGTTCGAATCTAGATATATTCGGTGAATACATTTCATCATTTTCAAATTAAATTTAAAAAATACAATTCCTTTATATAATTTCGTTTTTTCTTGTAACGATTTTGCACTGTCTGAACTGGGGGTTGTTTTTATTTATAAATTCCTATCTGTAGTAAGCTTAGAATTTCTTCAATTCTTTTTTTTTCATTATATAAATTATATTACACAAATTTTTACCTTTTTCGGAACTGTTAAGTTGAATATATATCAAATAATTACAAATAATTTTCCAATTTTGGAAAATAAAAACCCATCCATATACTTACATAAGTCATGGCAACGTTGCACAGCATGGTAACAAGCGGTTCACGCCATTTGCCACCATTTTGCGTTAAGTTAATCAAACGTCACCGGTGCCGAAAATTGCTCCAGTAATTTTTACAAAATTTAGTGAGAAATATCGCGAGGTGAGATCTGATAGTATAAAAATCTGTTAACTAACCCTTTGCCCTGTACATTTTACAAAAAACCCGATCGCGGTCGATCGTTTTTCAATCAAAATCTCGCAAAAATGACGTTGCTGTACATTTTCATACATTCACCATTGTATTATCCCTATCCACTTTTTGAGGTCAATGATGCCCGATGGACACTGCTAATGTTCAGAATTCTTTAGTACACCGTCTGCCCCGCGTATTTTACAAAAAAAACCATCGCGATCGGTTGTTTTTTAATCAAAATCTCTCAAAAACGAAACTCCGGAAAATTTCTATATATCCCCATTGTATTTTCCCTGTCAACTTTTTGAGGTCAATGATACCTGATGGACACAGGTACTGTTAAAAAATCTTGAGCAAACCCTTTGAACTTCTCATTTTACACTAAATCTCATCGCGATCAATTGTTTTTAAACAATTTTTTCTTTTAAAACACCTGAGCTTATGATTAGGTTTGTAATTACCATAGAAATTATTTTCTTATTTTCCTATGTAAAAGGCCATAAACGTTTGAACTACCGGGCCCTGCAAGAAATAGTCTGACAGATAGTAATGTTTACTTCTATCAAAATTATTTTAATTAAAATTACCGCCAATTAACATATTCCTAACAAACTAAAACAATTGTTGACCCGATTGTTTGAGATCATGGTTATTAAAAGTCGTTTTAAAAATAGGTTTGGACAATTATCCAAGGGATGTTGATCATAAATACATGGGATCAGTTCCGGGGACCCGGGACCCAAAGGGCCGATTCCCCAAGTTGGTGCCGCAACATTTATAGGTATGTTACTATCGCATTTTGTCTGATACACACTCTTTTGTTTGCGCAAAACAATAAAAACAATTGATTCGTAGGTAAACAAAAGAGTCAACTTTTCGTAAAATAATACAAATAAGTGTGCGTTTGTTGATAGAACTCTTTTTAGATATCGCTATATTAATTCATTCATTTTTGTTTATAAATGCACAATTGTTTATCTACGAAATTGAATAAAGCAATTAATTTTATACAGGCGGATCTAAAAATCGGGTTTGAACAATAAAATATGAGCTTACTTGAAAAAGTGTTCCTTTTAACATCATCGATAACAAAATATCATAATATTTTTACCTTGAGGGACCAGCAACGGCTCTTTTATGTTTAATACGATTTATATACGAAAATGTCTTTTACAAACAACTATTTAGCCACAAAACAGATTAAATCTAAGAATATATTGTAAAAACGATTGTCAAATATTAACAACGAAATTGAAGAACAATTGCAAATAGGCTTTGTGATTCGTTTAATGTACCTTAGGGTCCACGCTTCTTTTAATGGCATTAATTAAATCTGCCCGAAGAGCCTCCATTTGATGCAGTCCTATCCTCGGTACGACATCTTTACCCATTACCACAGATATTGTAAAAGATTTCGTATATTCCACAGCAGGCATACTATAAAAATAATAAATACGCTCACATTTATTGCAATAAAAATAGCAATATTGTAATCACCTTGTCATTTTTCATTTATATTTCATAAATACTAGCTAAGATAAATGCTGATTAAAACATGTTAAAACCAATCACAGAGCAAGTGACAACATGGTTCGTATCGACGGTGGTTTGCGCATGCGCAATTCAACTTTTTCAACGCAAATCAAAAAACAATTGCCACTTATTGTACAAGTGCTTTAAACGTATTTTAATCCTCATTTTATGTTAAAATGAAATAAAATCATGTTTTTACCTTAGTAAGCCTCCTGGCGGTGAATAGCAATAACTAGTGAGGTCGGGGTACTGCTGCCTGAGTAGTATACTCAATATACTCGCAGTGCCGGCCCCTAAGGAGTGACCAACGGTCACAATCTGGAACGTATTTGTTCTCCTTTCCAGGTTATGTTGAAACGCCCGTTCTAGTAGATTTTCCTCCCTTAGCTTATCATATATATACTTGGCGGCGTGGACCATCCCCTTGTGGCCTAGCCAATCTTCCTGGGGGTGCTCTATAGGCAGTGGTTCACCCTCAGCATTTAAGTCTGTCAAAATATCCTGTGAAAAACAATTTTTTTTTTACGTGAATTGTAAAAACAATTGAAAACTACTTACTTTCATACTGAGTGTGCCTCTTATACTAATAACCACTTTTTTGCGGTCGTAGTCCAGGGCGACAAAAAAGGGCGTCTCGCCCACGTCCACGTGATATGTAGCGTAAATTATCTCGATATTTCCAATCTGAAAATTAGATAGAATGTTAGATAGAATCAGATAGTTCAGAATAAACAAAAAATTAAAAGTAATACAGGGTGTCCCATTTAAATTTAAATTATTACAACTGTAAATGTATATTCTTTCGTTTAAGTCCAAACAAACTAAAGGCTCATTCACACCGAAACATCAACAAAAACTTAGTCCTACCTCTGTAAGCTTATGCAGCGTGGCATAATTACAACTGCAACAGTTATCTTCGACAATTTCGGCGCTGTAGGTCTTCCTCGAGCAGCAGCAACATGACAGATTAGCGCACAGGCGGCACAGGCCCAATTTCTCCGTCATTAAATAAATGGGCCACCCGTACGCTCGCACGGCGAAATGTGCGTAGTGAATGACAGTCTGGAACAATTCCAGATCCGCCCCCTCGTGTAATGACAGGAATTGCGTGCGCGGCGTGATGGCAACACCGCTCAGGAACTCGTAGGTGCCATTCTTGCGCTGCGAAATCAAAACAACGTTGCCAAATCGAATAAATAAGCACCGTTACTTATGTTGGAAACGAATCTTTTAAAAAAGGAAAACTAATTTACCTGTTCTACGATGGCTTTCCGTTCGATCTTCTGAAATTTTCTCAGTAGTACTAAGCCAGCCACGACATCGGACGGTACTACATCTAAATCACGAAAGAAATCCGACAAAAGCCGAGCTATATCGGCAAACGAGTTCCGATTTCTATCGGACGGTCGCATACAGCAAAACAAAAAGCGGCATCTAGTATGCCAGCTGTCTTGGTACGCACGTAGTACCTTCCTAAAAAAATTACACAAGTTTTTATTAAAGCTACAACACAACTTAGTATACATTTTTATCAGATAATTATAGATGGCGCCACAATATAGGTCAAGTTACTAATTTATGATAATAGAAAAGTTAGTTCGTGATATACACTATAGGTTGCGCTATTAAACACAAATTAATCTGTATCCAGTTTTGCCAATTTTATCTACACGAATGGTTGTTTATAACAATGCAATAGATGTCGCTAATATCGGTGGCTTTATTTCCACCAGTGCCATCTATTGGTCATATCAATAAATAACAAGCACGTCATCAAACATTAGATGTTATTTACACTTACTTGTGTATAGATTCTTATTAATTATTATTAATGTTGACATTTTAAAATTTCACAAAAAAATACCTTTGCCGCCAATTTCTTGTACTACCAGATCGCTTATACTGAAACTTGCTCTCAGATTCCCTCATGGATCTCTGGTATTTCTTCATCTTGACCCAGGATCGACCTGCGGCATCGTACGTGCACCATACAGTGATGTAAATTGACATGACCACGCACCAATTGCACACTATAAGGCCTAAAACGTACGTGTAAGATGTTTTATATACTTTATAAAATCGGAGGCGGGTAGGGGTGTCCAAAAAAAAACAAAAACTCACCTAATACGGTTTGTTTTCCTTTATCAATTGGACATTCCGAATAAAAATTGGCTAACCATATAACACCTACGACTAAAGCCGCCGTTTCTATTACTATTAACACTAAGAAAAGGAAAAAATGTCGACGTTAAAAACAAAATGTATCGATTGATAAATGAAGCTGTTGATTCTCAATTGTTTTTCACGTTAAATATTGGCAATTGAAACAAGCGTTTTTCTATAGGCAACAGTTGAAGATTTGTTTCAATCGTTTTTGAAAGCGTTATTTTTTGTAGTACTTTTCGAACCTAATCTAGCGTATAGAAGGTACTGCATGGACGCCCGTGGCTTAGTGTTGAGAATACTACCGCGCATTGACACAATGCAGATGAGTAGTTCATTGATCAAGCTTAGGCATAGCAGGATCAAGTAGGCTATGACGAACTGCCACAGCAAGTTGACGCAGTCTACCGTTTTGTCGAATTCTATGATGCCCAACAAAACCGCTAGAATTATCATCCTAGAATAGATTAAAAAAAAAAGATAAATTAATATCAATAAAAATTGCGAAGAAAAAAGTGTTTGTAGTTGGTTCAATAACACTTTTTCTTCCAAGAAATAATTAAAAAAATCTTTCATAGTCTACAAATTGCTTTTAACTATGTGCAGACACCTGATGATATTTAATCTGCATTTAAACTAAGGCAGCCAACTGAGGGTGAGTTTTGGCAAAACCACTTAGCTGCCCCCACCCTGGGCGACCGTGTTTTATTACCGTACTCCCACCCCAACACATAAATCGCCAATCTAAACCGTTTTAATAATGCAGAAACATCCAGCGAGCAATGTGCCACTTGTAAATCTAAATGAAAGCCAATATACACGGTGATTCTTTGAGAAAAATCGTATTTTTTTTCGAATAATTTATATTATGATTTAAAATAAATTATATGGTGGAGACACGCTTTGATTCGATTAAATATAGGTTTTTTTTTCATTATTTTACAATGTCATACAGTCGAATGTCTGAAACGAAATCTAAGGCAGAATAAGGAAAAAATTATAAAAATAATTTTTTGTACGTTCAAATAGAACGGGTGGCTTGAATAAAAATACTTTCATATAACGGGATTTTTGATTTTCTAAGTTGAAGGACCATGTATATATTTCATCCCCATTTATATGTACGCATCACTCTTAGATTGGATTTAGGGGTGTCGAGTAATGTTTATAGGTATTACAGTTGCAATCTAAATATATGGCAAAGTCAAATGTCAATATTTTCCAATCACTATTAAAAATGTGTACGCAAGATTTGAGATTCACCAATCCGTAATCTTGGTGCTGATTTATATTCCGAAGTTTATTCTTTATTGATTTACCATTCAATAAAACTGTTTCAATATGCAAATTGGTTTTGATCAAAACTTCAATTATTCCTCTTCAGTTCAAAACTTCGTGTTTTATAGATTCCAAAATGGAATAAGCAATGCTCACCTTTGCCAAACGCATTTAAACATCAATTGGAAAATCTCTTTGACTTCCGCGATCAAACAGAGGCCTTAGGCCTCCCCAAATACAAATCCAGGCCTTTCCTGGTGATGTGAAATGAGAAAATTGGATGTTTTTTACAATCTTTAAAAAACATTCGAAGCTAAGAATAATGTCAATATGCAATCGATGTACCAATTTTTTTCCACAACATATTTTCAATGATCAGGAATAAAAGAATGTTTAATTTCTGTTTCAGTGTGAAGCTGATCCGTCACTGAATGAAGATGAACGATTGCTACTTGAGGAGTGAACAAGATCAATCAACATCAATATAAGCTACAGGGAGAACCGCAAGTAAAGTTTGATGGTATGTAGAAGATTTTACGCCCCATGTTAAGCTGGGGCGCGGTGAGTCAAATTTAATTTCTGCATGCAATTTTGCTATTTGCTTGTGATATATATTTTGGTATGTCCAAAATATATATCTATTTGTTTTATATATGTATTGGTTTTATGTATTCCGATGTTCTTCATTGAACGTTGGAACATTTCGATGATAACCAATGGACCTTATCAAACAAATTTAAACGCAGAATCATGATTCCTCGATAGATTAACTCTGCTCAAGTCCATCAGACGCGTAGGTAGAATATATTATAAAATTCGAACCATAGGTAGTGGAATCATGATTGTTCAAGGCGGACTCAACGGATCAACACAAGAAGAAATCTACAAGCACTGGCGCAACGATGGAAACTAGTTAATTTTAAGATAGATTTTTCTTCGCAGCTCTGCTTTCGTCCTGTTGCACAGACTCCTCGTTCAGGGGTAGATCAAATTGAGTCCTTCAGACACGTAGGTAGGGCCACTTCGCTTCTGTTATCTCTTATCTCTTGCACATGGCCGTGCTGTATCAGTCCCAGGTACGGTACGGTGCGGGTGTCGTGTTAGTGGAGTCTGCGCAGCCGGATGAGACGCCAGTGCTTTTCTACCACAACGCCCTGGGAGTCTAAATAGACATTTGGGGCCAACAAAAACGGTAGGAGAATTGTTGTTTAGTTTATTTGTTTGTGTAAGGACATTATTGTTTTTTTCTTTTAATTTAATTAATTTGTGTTTGCTTTGAGTATTTTTTTTCAGGCGTTCCATTTTGATGGGTATCTTGTGATGGGCATAGCCGCAGGGGTATTTATGCCTGGTTAAGGGTAGCTATTGACGCCGCGGACCCCGAGACTGCTCGATACCGATTTTGAAGAGGTACGTAAACATTTTTTTTTCGCAAAGTAAAGATGTTTTGTGAAACTTTTGACTTGATCTTATCATAGACATTCTTTTATGTAATGACATTAGTTGCAAAATGTAAACATCTACCATATATCCATTAGCTGTTTTTTGTATTTTTTTGAATTAATTGACTCAACAGTTTAGTTTTATCAAGTATAAACGACGCATACAACATCCAAGAAGAAATCATCAATTCCATGACCTTTCACATGCAATCTCTTAAGATTTATTGCCGATCATCCACCCTCAGCCACCACATGAGGGCGGGGGTGGGGGTTGATAGGGTATAACCTCCACCCACCCCCCTCCAGTCAACCCAATATCAAAGTGTAACTTGTTACTGTGTTATAGGCATTAGTAGATATTGGTATTCCCTTACATCGAACGGTGGTATAAAACCGTCATCAAAGTTGGGGGATGATGATCACGTATAAGGGTGCAGGGGGGGGGTGCTGTGTAGTAGATGGTAACATCATCCAAGAACTAGATCGATATGTGCAGGAGATATCGTGTGATCATTAGGAGATGGCAAGGAAGATTTGTCTGGCGACGCGATAAAAATAATAATACTTTGCTACAAAAAAATTTTAATGGCACAATTAAATTTTACTTAAAAATATCGTCTTATAGATTTTTTCATAGTTATAAAAAATGCCAGCGTGTATTGTAATTAATTTATTAATTTTATTAATTTATTTATTAATTTTATTAATTAATTTATTAATTTTATTAATTAATTTATTAATTTTATTAATTAATTTATTAATTATTTTTTTGGTTTTCTGATTTTTTAAAATTAATACTGTATTTTGCAAATCAATTTTTTGCAAATCGAAATTATATTTATTTTCAATCTTTGCTCCTCATATAGTACCCCCTATCATTAAAAGATTGACTGACAGTTAGCGAAAGTAGCACCAGCTATAACATCAAATTATATAATCGTCACAAAACATAACATTCATTCGTTATAAACGATTTTAGTCTTAACAGTTATTTAGCAAAAATTTTAGAAAGACACTTAATATCAAATAAAACTGTCACTTTTACATTGTCACAATTTAATAAAGATCACCATACACTATATATATTTTTTCAATCAGGCCAGTATAAAAACAAATCAACCATTTACTTCAAGAAAAAAAATATTTAAAAAATTCTAAAGTCATTTATAAAATTAAAAAATTATACTCAACGACATTACATTTTCCAGCGTTTATATCAAACAACTTCACGTTCATTAACTAGTGTCCCATCATTTATACTTCGGTCTCCATAAAGTTCTATATCGGGGTGTTTCTCTATATACAATATACAGTGTTTCATTTAACGATTGCGATAGCGGACACGTGAGAAACGAATTAATTACAACGCGGCTAAAATAAAGAATTGGGTTTTTAGGCATAGATTAAATGGCTATAAAACGTGATAGTGGGGTGGAAAATTAATTGTTTCTACTGTTTTATGGTAAACAACTCGAATTGTGGCAGTTATATACAGAATGTTAATAATCACGTTAATAAATAACGATTTTTTTTTAAATAATTTTATTATATGATACTATAAAAAGATTTAAATAAGTTTAGATTGCGGTTTTTAAATGAAACACCCTGTATAATCATTGAGTCTATCTCTTGTTGTATTTGTGGCAATATCGAAGCCATTGACAATTTTATTTTTATTAAAAATCGATAAAATCTTTTTTATATACAAGAAAAAAATATTATTTACATCTTTGGCTTCTCTGTGTCTCAGTTTAACACCTAATTCTAATTATTGCGAATTTTTATATTTTATAATTCTTTTTCAGCATTTGGAATATTTGGAGATGAATTTTTTTGGTACTCCCAGTGACTGACTACAAATTTAATTGGCCGAAAAATCTGGAATTTTTGGGTGAGTGAATTTTCTTCCCTCTGTATATATTGTTTGCATTTCTTTTGTATATATTTTTTATTAGAATATTCTTCTCATATTTCGCTCAATAATTTGCGAGTGACGATTGAATTATTATTTCTATACAGTGCGTACAAAACAGCACGAATACACGAAAAAGCTCATAAATCACCCTGTATAAACCCCCCTATGATCTATTTATGTTATGTGGAAATCTAATCTTAGAATTCGCGTTGCTACTTCGCATAAGATCGCAGAAAATGAAGCTTTATAGGTTTCCCTCGTTCGCTCGCTTTTATGTCGAA